>CM056734.1:27759458-29034458 GCA_029844215.1 Przewalskia tangutica | reverse complement strand
TAGCATTTGAATCACAACTTTCATGGATGGCCTATCTGCCGGATACCATTGAATGCACCAAAGCCCTACAATTGCCAGTTTCTTGATTATGCTACTGTCATCTTCATTCTCAATTTGGATTGTTATTTCTTCTCCTTTCTCCAGTTGTTTAAACATCCACTCCGGGTAGTAAATCTGACTGCTACTGTTCTCCTCATTTGCAGCATCATCAAATTTCTTCCTTCTGCCAATCATATCAAGCAACGGCATGCCAAAACTATAAATATCTGCTCTGTATGACACATCCCCATAGTTCCTGGAGAACACTTCAGGGGCAATATATCCAATGGTGCCTCGAGCAGCAGTCATTGACACGGCACTTTGATCCTTGGCGCACAGCTTTGCCAGCCCAAAATCTGCAACTTTTGGATTGAAATCTTGGTCTAGCAAGATATTATGAGGTTTGATATCAAAATGAACGATTCGTTGATTGCACCCTTGATGCAGATACTCTATTCCCTTGGAGATTCCTACAGCTATCTGTTGCATCTTCTCCCAGCCTAATGATGACCCTCTTCCATTCCCTGATGAAATAATCTTTTGAAGTGTGTCATTTGATAAATATTCATACACTAGAGCTCGTCTATATCCATCAGCACAAAATCCAACTAAGCGCACAACGTTTACATGGTGAATTCTACCTATGCTGCCCACCTCATTGATGAAGTCTTCTCCTTCGCCCTTGAAATTGTTAAGGACCTTAACTGCGACAAGAATTTCATTTGAAAGCTGACCTTTATATACTTTCCCATAGCCTCCTTGCCCAGGTTTATACTTGAATTGCTCCGTGATCTTCTTAATATCTGCATAACTGTATCTTGTAGGTCTCAGAGCTTTATAATCCTCCAAAAACCTCTCAATTCTCTTCTGATCCTCTTTTTTCATTTTCAATTTGACAATCGTGTAGACTACTAGAACGATTAACACAAAGGCAAACACGCTGCCTAATACTATTGCAACAGCAACTTTCTTTGACAGCACTGTAAAATAAAGATGATAGCATTATTAGCTTGTAGTGGTATTTAGCAGAAAAAAGAAACTAACAATATTGATCTCTTAAGACAATTAATTTTCTTTGATGGTCCTGTAAAATTAACATGGTTAATATTGTTAGCAAATAGTGGGTTGTCCTCCCACGTGGGATGTTAGCAAATATGGATTGCCCTCCCACATCGACAAAAGAAACTTTGTTATTCTTATTAAACTCTATATAAAGGGATGTAGTTGCTTTTCTTTTACTTACCAATTCACTATCAATAATAGTCTTATTCTCTTTTCTTTACTCTTGTTATTGCCTTACAAGAATTCATAAATAATATGAATTATAACATGGTATCAAGAGCGCAAGTTAATATTTTTAGCTCGATCGCGGATCCAACTTCGCGGTGAGTTAATTGAGGGTTTGGATGCAGCACGCCCTTGGTATCAGTTAATGTTTTTTCTCTTGGCTTGTTTTGGAAGCTCGTGCTCGTTTTGGCTTGTTTTGGCGGCTCGTGCTCATTCTGATCTGGGTTTCGTCTTCTTCGCTTCCGCATCTGATTGGTGAGATCTGTCCCTTATTATTTTGTTGTTTGTTTTGGGATTGTTGCTAGTCATTTACATCACGAAGTAAGTAGGTTCTGTCTAAGGAGGTTGGTATTTAAGTGGTCCAACTGTGACCCTCCAATCTTTCCTGGGAATCTTCTTACAGAGGTCGGATTGTTGCTTGCTTTGGGATTGTTGCTTGTCATTTACATCACGAAGTAAGTAGGTTCTGTCTAAGGAGATTGGTATTTAAGTGGTCCAGCTGTGACCCTCCAATCTTTCCTGGAAATCTTCTTACAGAGGTCGGATTTGGGATTTGGTGAGATTGAGATTGTTGCTTGTTATTTGGGATTTTTCTGTTTAAATTATTTTCGATGGTTGGAGGTGACGATTCATTACAATCTGTAGCTGACCAATTTAAGAAGTTTCTCGCCTTCCAGCAGTTTCAAAGTAATCCACATTATTGTGCTCTTTCTGCTCCTTCCGGTTCATCACCATCTATTGATTCAGGTATCAATTCGTCTTCTTGGATTTTGGACTCTGGAGCTGGAAATCATATGTCTCCTGATTCTTCTACTTTTATATCTCTGTCTTGTGACCCCCATCCACTTCTGTTGTGACTGCTGATGGCACACCTATGTCATTGACAGGCATTGGTACCATTCATACATCCACCATATCTTTACCTAATGTTTATTGCATTCCCAAATTACATATGAATCTTGTTTCTGCTGGTCAAATATGTGACTCTGGTTGCTTTATTGGTCTTTCTCCCAATTCTTGTTATGTGCAGGATCTAAAATCCAAGAGAGTGATTGGGACAGGGCGCAGGAAGGGGAAAGGTCTATATGTTTTGGATGAGTTGCATCTTCCTACTCATGTAGCTGTTATGCCTGTTAATTTGTCTTCTTTCCATTTGACACCTTCTTCTTCAAAATTTTATTTGTGGCACTCTCGATTCGGTCATATATCAGGCTCTCGCCTAAATTTTATGTGTACTTCTGGTATTCTTGGTGATTTATAATCCGATGATATTTCTGACGGTAGTGGATGTAAACTTGGAAAATTTTCCGCTTTGTCTTTTAATCTCAGTACTTCTACTTCTTTTGCACCATTTGATCTAGTTCATTCTGATGTTTGGGGGCCAGTACCTGTCCCTACTAAGGGGGGCTCCAGATATTATATTTCTTTTATTGATGATTATACTCGTTATTGTTGGGTTTATTTACTAAAACGACGTTCTGATTTTATTCATATTTATACTGAGTTTCAAGCCTATGTGAAAACTCAACATTCTGCCACTATTAAATGTTTTCGAGCTGATTTTGGGGGGTGAATATACTAGTGGAAATCTTTCTGGTATTTTCAAAGCTGATGGTACAATACATCAATATTCTTGTACTGATACACCACAACAAAATGGGGTAGCTGAGAGAAAGCATAGGCATATTGTTGAGACCGCTAGATCTATGCTTTTGTCCGCTAGTGTACCTAGTGAATTTTGGGGAGAAGTTGTCCTTACATCTGTTTATCTTATTAATAGGATCCCTACCTCTCATAATTCTGGGATTTCTCCGTATGCTAGACTATTTGGTCACACTCCATTATATTCCCATTTGAAAGTTTTTGGTTCTACATGTTTTGTTCTACGTCCACATGCAGAGCGTACTAAGTTATCTTCTCGTGTCGTCATTTGTGTTTTTCTTGGATATGGGGTTGGGCAGAAAGGTTATCGTTGTCATGATCCAGTCTCTGGAAAATTGTATGTGTCTCGTAATGTTTCCTTTATTGAACATGTTCCTTTCTTTTCCATCCCACATACCTCACATGGCATGACAAAATCTGACCTTATTAATATTGATCCATTTGATGTTGATTGCTCATCTGATTCTACATCTATATCATATGTTCCTTCTCAGTCTTCTGGCAGGTCCCATGACATTGATACCCATCCCCCTCTTACGCCTATTTCATAACCTCTTGTGGTTGCAGATCCAGATCCACCTAGCTATCCTAAACGCACTTTACGATCTACTCAGGTATCCGATTTTGATTATTTTTGCTATGCTCCATCATTCGCTTCCTTTCTAGTTTCTATTAATTCTCTCTGTGAGCCTATCTCCTACTCTGAGGCAGCTCATGATCCTCTTTGGCAAGAGGCTATGAATGAGGAACTGACTGCTTTGAACAAAACTGGTACTTGGGATTTGATTTCTCTACCGACTGGTAAGAAAACTATTGGTTCTCGATGGGTATACAAGATTAAGACCAAGTCTGATGGTTCTATTGAGCGATATAAAGCTCGTTTGGTTGCAAAGGGTTTTGATCAAGAATATGGTATAGATTATGAAGAGACTTTTGCACATGTTGCAAAGATGACTGTTGACACCCAATTTTGACCCTCCCGTCCAGCCATTAACTATAAAATTACACTAATTTTGTAAAATATTTTTTTTATGATTTTTATAATAAAATGCAGCGAATAAAACATAAATACAGGCATAAATAAACAATTTAATAATGGCATCGCGTCTTACGTAGAGTTTTAAACATTTAGAGTCCCGCGCCCGCATTTATTAACTTTAAGCCCTGTCATGATTTCTTAATAATTAATAAATACATAAAATAAATAATTTAGCAACGACGTCGTGTCAAGTAGCATAGCCGCATTTAGTAATACGCAAGAGAATTTCATAATCATTTGTAATTTTAAAATCAATTTTTTATTTAATAGCGTCGCATTTATAAGGCTTTAAACAATTCTTAAATATCGTACTTGCATTCGGCATTTAAGTAATTTAATATAAACTCAATGCATTTTTAATTTAACTTCGCAATAATGCAATAATAAGATTTTAATAGCGCCGCGTTCTAAAATATTAAGCATTAATTAAATAGCACGCCCGCATTTATTAGACTAATTTAACACCTAAATAATTAGACTAATGTAGCACCTAGATAATTATAATAAAGCACCTAATTAATTTAATCACATTTGTTAATTAATTAATAATACACTTACCTAGAATTAACTAGCTAATTAATTAAAAGCCTAAAATTAATACCTAATTAAAACTAACCTAACACTAATAGCCCACCTAAATTAATACCTAATTAATTTCTACCCGAAACCCATGAGCAAACCCACCAACACCCCAACTCGCCTCTACCATATCACCGTAAGCCCACGCTAAGCCTTATTCTTTCCCTTTCACTTCGTCTCCCACAAAAAAATAACCCAAAGAACCCTAAATTGCGATTCTTGCCGTCGTAGTGATTCGCTGAGAATCCGCGACCTTCCTCACCTTCCTTACCCATACTAACCTAGCCAACGATTTCTTACCATAAACGGCTCCCAATTATCAACCGAATCTACCCAAATCTCACAAGAAATCGTTCGAATCGATGCAAATCTCGTCCCAATCCGCTTTATCACTTACCTTCCTTACCTGCACACACCAAATTTATTTATTACTTACCGTAAGCAAACTAGCAAAATTTTCCGAATCAAAGCTTACCGTAGAATCGACCTCAAATCACCCAAGTCACCCACGAAATCATACGATGCTTACCTAATTTAGAACGAATTAGGCTATAAATCTGAAGCTATATCGTCTGATAGGGAGGGACGGAGGTAGACCCAGATAGCATCAATACAACGACATAGCGATTTAGGGATACCCATAGCATTTTTCTGCAATCCCTTAGTATTCTGCATCCTTAAATTCGCATTAGCAAATCTCCGAGTGGCGTCGACGCTTGATACGCTGCCTCGGTTCGCCGCCGGAGAAGGGCACGCACCGGAGCAAAATAAAGAGTCTCACGGCGAGACTCATCGCAAGTCATTTCAAATGGCAACCCGCACCCGCATTCGCATCCCCGCTTCAGAAATTCCTAAGACAAAAATAGGATAAGATGATGTCGCCACACATCTTGAAAGCCGCGATCATATCCACCTTTATCTTATTTGTTTAAATTGTTGCCTAATTATTTAATTTGTAATTAATAGGCTGTCTAGAACAATTAATCCTTGAATACATGAACTGGGGTGGGTAGTTTTAAAATTGGAAATGCACTTTTAATTATTTATCTTAGGCTTGTCATTTATATCTAATCTTTGCCTAGTCATTAAATTGCACATCTAAAACTAACGCCTCACTTCTTTAATTGCGCAGATAAATCTATGGCCCATAAAGCACCTTTAGCATCTTAGCATTTCTAGCACCTTTTAAAGCATTCTTTAACGCTTAGCATTCTTTTGGCACTTTTAGCACCATTTACCTTAAAATTAATCTTTAGCACTCTTAAGCACCTTTAGCCTTTTTAACCCCTCTTAGCACTTCTAGCACCTTTAAAATGCTAGCACTCCTTTTGCACCTTTGACCCCTTTCTTTTTAAGCCTTCTATGCATTTTTAAAACTTTAGCATTTTCTAGCATTTTTAACCTTTTAGCACTTTTAATATCTTAGCACCCTCTTAATATTTAAGCACCCTAGCATTACTTTGTTTACACTCAGCACTTTTAAATTGCTAGCACTTTTGTTAAGCGTCTTTAACCCTTAATATTTTAGCACTTCTTAGCATTCTTTCGCATATAGCACTTTTTTCCCCCTTTTAGACTTAAGCACATTTTAACATTTTTTTTAGCATTTTATTAAGCGGGAAGATCTTTTACTTTGCATTTTTTTTAAAATATAATAATTACCCTAGGTTTGGCAGGACAACCATGAGTTAAGCGGATCTTAGAGGGTGCCTAACCCCTTCCCTCTAGATTAATAAAGAACCCTTACCCAGAATCTCATTAAGTTTAGCAGACCATTAAAATGGAGTTAATGTTCACTTTAAACTAGTTAACATTTAGGTGTCCTAATTCACCCAATTAATTAGGTGGCGACTCCGCGAACCCTTTAGCATTCTAGCAACCCTTTAGCCTTTTAGCACTCTTTTAAACTTTAGCATCTTTTGCAATTTTTTTTTAAACCTTTAAGCCTCTTAAACTATTTAGCATTTTATTATTTATTTTCTAACATTTTTGCATTTTTGAGCAGGGTTCGCTATTTATTTTAGAATGTCGCGGTCGAAAAAGGGCGCGACAATGACATCTGTCCGGGTTCTTATTGCAGTGGCCTTTGTTCGTCATTGGCATATTTCACAAATGGATGTTAAAAATGTCTTTTTGAATGGGGATCTTCAAGAAGAAGTCTACATGGTCCCTCCACCCGGTGTTTCACATAGTCCAGGACAGGTGTGTAGACTTAAGAAAGCTTTGTATGGTCTCAAACAAGCTCCAAGAGCTTGGTTCGACAAGTTCTCCACTGTAGTATCATCTCTTGGGTTTATTTGCAGCTTTCATGATTCAGCGTTATTTGTTAAGTCATCCCCTGCAGGTTGTATTTTGCTTTTGTTGTACGTTGATGACATGATCATTACAGGTGATGATATTGATGGTATTGCAAACCTAAAATCTACTTTGTCTCGCCGCTTTGAGATGAAAGATTTAGGTCATCTACGTTACTTTTTAGGCATTGAGGTAGCTTATTCTGAGAAGGGATATCTTCTTTCTCAGTCTAAGTACACTGCAGATATTCTTGAGCGGGTCCGTCTCACATATACTCGTATAGTTGACTCTCCTCTTGAGGTTAATGCTCGATATACACCTACTGACGGGGATCCTCTTTCTGATACTACTTTATATCGTTCAGTTGGGGAGTCTGGTGTACCTCACCATTACTCGCCATGATATTGCATATGTTGTTCACATTGTCAGTCAGTTCGTTTGCTCTCCTACATCTGTACATTGGGCTGCAGTTATGCGTATTCTTCGCTATCTTCGAGGAACAATTTATCAGAGTCTCTTGTTTCCATCGACCTCATCCTTGGAGCTTCGTGCATTTTCTGATGCAGATTGGGCTAGTAACCCGACTGATCGGAAATTCACTACTGGTTATTGTGTATTTTTAGGAGATTCACTCATTTCATGGAAAAATAAGAAACATGATGTTGTTTCTCGCTCTTCAACCGAGGCAGAGTATCGGGACTTCTACTACATGTGAGATTGTATGGTTACGTTGATTATTGGCTGATGTGGGTGTATCTATTTCCTCACCGACACCGATGTACTGCGACAATAAGAGTTCTATTCAGATTGCACACAACACAGTCTTTCATGAACGTACCAAACATATTGAGATTGATTGTCATATTATTCGATATCATCTTCAACAATGCACTCTATCCTTGCCATTTGTCTGATCTTCGATGCAACTTGCGGATTTCTTTACAAAGGCACATACCTTACAGCGTCACCGGTTATTTCTTGGCAAACTCTCGATGTTTCTCTCTACACCATCGCGAGCTTGAGAGGGAATGTTAGCAAATAGTGGGTTGTCCTCCCACATCGGATGTTAGCAAATATGGATTGCCCTCCCACATCGACAAAAGAAACTTTGTTATTCTTATTAAACTCTATATAAAGGGATGTAGTTGTTTTTCTTTTACTTACCAATTCACTATCAATAATAGTCTTATTCTCTTTTCTTTACTCTTGTTATTGTCTTACAAGAATTCATAAATAATATGAATTCTAACAAATATTACTTGAGTGAATAGATTAAAATTCACCTAAACTATCATCGTTTTGCGAGTTCGATATTTAAACTATTAGGTGTTCAAAAACAATCACGAACTAATATCAAAATACCTCAAGGAGGAATATGACATGCTAGCGTATCACATTAAAGTTCCTCCAAAGAATTTCAACCTTCAAGTGACAGTACACGTGGAATTTTTTTTGAGTCAATGGGTTAAAAAACCTAAACTATCACTTGTTTGCGAGTTTCATAACTGAATTATTAGGTGTTTACAGAATCCTTCTGACCTACCATGAACTCATTGTTCCAGTTGACTCATTTTTAAGACTTTTTTCATCTCCCATGGCTTCTCAACATGTTATCCCAAATATTTTGCCACATATCAGCCGGGTTTTTTTTTAAAAATCTCAAGGGAGACATGACTCCAGATATGAATGCTACTGCCACACCAGCCCCCATGGTTGGTTCTACGAGCAATGTTGCGTCCTCCAACAGATCTTGCACCAAAGATCGCTCGTGAAGCCTGGATATTCACCGGAATTGATTTCAAAAGATGGCAACAAAAGATGTTCTTCTATTTAACTACTTTAAGCCTCCAAAAGTTTATTAAGGTCGTTCGGTTTCTTGAATCAACACCTGAGAATGAACGTTTTGTTGTAACTGAGGCATGGAAGCACTCAGATTTTTTGTGCAAGAATTATATTCTTAGCGGACTGGAGGATGACCTTTACAACGTCTATAGTAATGTGGGAACATCAAAGAACTATGGGATGCGTTGGAAAAGAAATATAAAACAGAAGATGCAGGATTAAAGAAATTCATTGCTGCCAAATTTCTGGACTACAAAATGGTAGATGGCAAGTCTGTTGTTACTCAAGTTCAAGAGTTGCGGGTTATCATCCACGATCTCATCGCTGAAGGTTTGGTGATTAGTGGGGCGTTGCAAGTTGCGACAGTGATAGAAAAGTTGTCTCCTTCATGAAAGGACTTCAAAAATTACTTGAAACACAAGCGAAAGGAGATGACACTGAAAGATCTCATCGTCCGGTTGAGTATCGAGGAAGATAACAAGGCAGCTGAGAAAAAGGTAAATGTTAGATCAACCATAGGGGGAACACATATTGTTGAAACTGCCCCAACTAATCTGAAAAAGAGGAAAAAGGCATCGGGACCAAGGAACTATCCCAATAAGAAGAAATTCCAGGGAAACTGCCACAATTGTGGAAAAATCGAACACAAAATTGCAGAATGTCGTGCTCCGAAAAAAGGAAAAGAAGAAGGGTCAGGCTAATATGGTTGAAACAAACGAGGAGGTTGATGATTTGTGCGCTATGTTGTCTGAGTGCAACCTAGTGGGAAATCCGAAAGAGTGGTGGATTGACTCTGGCGCCACTCGCCACATTTGTGCTGTTAGAGAAGCCTTTGCTTCATATGCTCCCGCCGGGTCCGACGAGATCATATATATGGGAAATTCTGCAACGGCAAAAATTGAAGGTTATGGAAAGATACTACTAAAGATGACCTCTTGCAAGGTGGTGACTCTCAACAACGTCTGTCATGTTCCTGAAATTAGGAAAAATCTAGTATCTACCGTACTTCTAGTGAAGAACGATTTTAAGTGTGTTTTTGTTTCTGACAAGGTTGTAATAAGTAAGAACGAGATGTACATAGGAAAAAGTTGCCTCACAGAGGGCCTTTTCAAACTGAATGTAATGGCCGTTGCCAATAATAATAAAGTCTCTGCTTCGTCTTACTTGCTTGAGTCAAATAATTTATGGCATTCACGTTTAGGACATGTCAATTATAGAACCTTGCGAAAAATGATTAGTTTGGAAGTATTGCCTAAGTTTGAATGCAATCAATCAAAATGTCAAATATGTGTTGAATCTAAGTATGTTAAACATCCTTATAAGTCAGTTGAAAGGAATTCAAGTCCTTTACACTTAATCCATACAGATATTTGTGACATGAAGTCAATCCCATCTCGCGGTGGAAAGAAGTATTTCATAACTTTTATTGACGATAGTACGCGGTACTGCTACGTTTATTTACTTAATAGTAAAGATGAAGCAATTGAAGCATTCAGACAATACAAAACTGAAGTTGAGACTCAACTTAACAAAAAAATTAAAATGATAAGGAGTGATAGGGGCGGTGAATATGAAATCTCCTTTTGAACAAATATGTTTGAAATATGGCATTATTCATCAAACAACTGCTCCTTACTCGCCACAATCAAACGGAATTGCGGAAAGGAAAAATAGAACACTGAAAGAAATGATGAATGTCATGTTAATAAGTTCTGGTTTACCCCAGAACTTGTGGGGGAAGTCATTCTAACAGCTAGCCGAATACTCAATCGAGTGCCCCATAGAAAAACAAAATCTATTCCATACGAAAAGTGGAAATGAAGGAAGCCCAATTTGGGATACTTCAAAGCAAGTGTTTGGCGAGTGCAAATTCCTAAACCCAAAAGGGTAAAAATAGGACCTAAAACCATTGATTGTGTTTTCATAGGATATGTCACAAATAGTAAGGCATGTCGATTTCTGGTTCACAAATCAGAAAATCCCGACATTCAAGTGAATACGGTAATTGAATCAGATAATGCTGACTTCTTTGAAACCATATATCCGTATAAAAAGGAATGTGAGTCGTCTAGCAAAAAATCTAAACGACCTCGGGAAGAAACAAAGTAAAATGTTCCTGATGAGGAAAATTCAAGACGCAGCAAACGTCAAAGGACGTCTACTTCCTTTGGACCAGAATTTCTAATATTTTTGTTGGAAAATGAGCCTCGAACTTTCAACGAAGCTATGTCTTCATCGGAAGCTCAGTGTTGGAAAGAGGCAATCAATAGTGAGATAGAATCCATATTGAACAGCCATACTTGGGAATTGGTTGATCTTCCTCCAGGGAATAAACCTTTAGGTTCCAAATGGATTTTCAAGCGAAAAATGAAAGCTGATGGTACTATTGATAAATATAAGGCAAGACTAGTTGTTAAAGGGTTTAGACAACGAGAAAGTCTTGATTACTTTGATACATACTCGCGGGTAACGAGGATTACATCCATTCGGGTGTGTTAGTAGCGTTAGCCGCTGTGTACGGTCTTGAAATCCATCAAATGGATGTGAAAACAACCTTCTTAAATGGAGAGTTAGAGAAAGAAATTTACATGGAACAACCTGAAGGGTTTGTAGTTCCAGGGAAAGAGAAGAAGGTGTGTCGACTTGTTAAGTCTCTTTACGGACTAAAACAAGCACCCAAACAGTGGCATGCAAAATTTGACCATACAAGATAAATGAGAGTGATAAATGTGTCTACATTAAGAACACTCTGAACCACGTCGTCATTGTTTGTTTGTACGTGGATGATATGTTGATAATGAGTAACGACATTGCTAACATAAATGCTACTAAGCGCATGCTTGCTAGTAAGTTTGATATGAAAGACTTATGAGTTGCCGATTTAATTTTGGGAATTAAAATCCATAAGACTCCTCAAGGTCTAGCATTGTCTCAATCTCACTATATTGAAAAGGTACTTGAAAAGTTCAAGTATTTGGACTTTAAAGTTGCAAAGACGTCAATTGATATGAACCTTGCTCTTGCAAAGAATAAAGGTGAAAGTCATTCTCAATTGGATTATGCCAGAGTGTTAGGAAGTTTGATGTATATCATGAACTGTACGCGACATGATATTGCGTATGCTATAAGTAAACTAAGTCGTTACACTAGTAATCCCGACCAAAATCATTGGCTGGCAATGAAATGAGTTTTGGGGTATTTGAAACATACTCAACTTTGCATTATAACAGGTATCCTTCAGTTATTGAAGGATACAGTGATGCAAATTGGATCACCGGTTCAACTGAAACTAAATCCACAAGTGGATATGTTTTTACCATAGGTGGAGGAGCAGTGTCTTGAAAATCATCCAAACAGACATGTATCGCCCGCTCTACAATGGAATCTGAGTTCATAGCTTTAGACAAAGTCGGTGAAGAAGCTGAATGACTCCGGAATTTCTTAGAAGATATTTCATTTTGTCCCAAACCGTTGGCTCCTGTATGCATACATTGCGATAGCCAAGTGGCAATAGGAAGAGCCGGGAGCGTTATGTACAACGGAAAGTCTCATCACATACAACGAAGACATAATACCGTTAGACAACTACTCTCTAGTGGAATTATCACAATTGACTATGTTGTCAAGAGATAATGTGTCGGATCCACTAACTAAAGACCTAACTAGAGAGGTAGTTGAAAGATCATCGAGGGGAATGGGACTATGGCCGAGGACAAGTCATCGTGACGGTAACTCAACCTAGAAGACTGGAGATCCCAAGATCTAGGTTCAAAGAGATCAAACAAAGTCATTGATGACGGTTCAACATTGTCACAATAACTTTTTGGTCCATTCTCGTGATGAGACAATGTTCAGTACCAGGATAAAACATTACGACTTTTTAATGGTTTCTAAGTTTGCACGGTATATCAAATAGTGTATCTACGAGATGACACATTTAGGAATCACCTGTAAAGTGTGAAGTGTAAGCCGCTTGAGGAGAATTCGTAAGGCGATTCTCACGCACTTATGAACGAAAGGTGTTCATGGCTGAAACGAACAAAACAATGAGAACCAAAGACGGTTAAAGGGTTAATTGTGTGACATGTGGTTGTCTAGGTATACACCTAAGCTCGACGGTTCAAAGATATCAAATCTTGACCGAGTATATCCAACATATGTTCACTACGGAAAGTTCAAAGAGAAATTTACTTATCCAGATGCGATTAATCCTTGCTTACGAATCACACAGTTTTTTGTTATGCATGTTTTTCATCATATAGACATTCCCCATTCATTTGGGGGATTGTTAAAGCTAGTTAATGATTGAAGCTAGCTAAGTTGGTGTGAATGAGAAATGGAAGGAAGACAATGGAAGGAAAATGAAGTTCAAAGCAAAGTTCCTTTGAAAGAGAGCTTTATACCACATTGGTGGTAGAAAGGAAAAGTTATGTGCTTATATTAGAAAGCACTTCCTCTGGCTCTTAAAGGGTTGAGAAGAGGGACTCCCCTCGCGCCGTCGTCGTCGCTCAACTCGGCTTGGATTTGGTCAAATAATCTGATTTATTTAACTTCAAATCTTCACTTTCTGAAAATATTTTTTTATTTTCCGCCGGAAAAAGATTAATTGGTAATTAATTTTCGCAGAATAAAAAAAATTAAATTTTCCAAACGTTTTTTTTCTCATTTTCCGAAAAGGCAAAGTAGTCTTTCCGAACAGTCACCAACCTTTCCGAACATGCACCTTCGAGGCTATATAAACTGAGACAATGTCTCATTTTTAATACATTGAAAATAATTTCCTTCATTGAAATTCTGCATTCTCTTTCACAAATAAAACAATCGAGTTTTACTGTGGTTCGTTGACAACTTTAGTCTTACTGTGGTTCGTTGCCAACTTTGAGTTCGTCGAAGTCGTCGGCGTTTGAAGTACCGCTACTCCTGCGACAGGTATATCCGTTTTATCCTGGGAGGAAGTAATCCATAACCTCGGGTACAGTGAAGGGATTAAATTCCTTAAGGACACACAGTAAATTCTGTGGTCTCGGATATTTTTCTTACTTTCTGTATTATTCCTTTTTTTTCCAGTTTCTGATTTTTTTCCATTTCCTGATTTTGAACACAGACGTACTAACAAAATCTGTGTTTGACTAAATTCTGGTGGCCCAAAAAGTACCTCGTCTGGAACATCTGAAATGTTATACATCATTGTACAAGAAGACGAAACTGAGAGATACTATAGTAAGAACGAAAAGCAATGACGTTGTAATGAAGGCCGCTAAGGCAATTGATCCGACCAGAAGACGATGAGTACGTTTTGTTTGACGAACAATTGAACAAAGTGAAGCCACCATGTGCGTTCTGATCAAAAGTAAACAGCGAAAGAGACGAGTTTACTTTTGAAATCTGCCTGGGAAGACACGAAGATTTTTGTCTGTGACTTGTAAATTTGTAATTAATTTCCTGAACAGAAACATTAGCTGATACTGGAATGTCAATATTCTTGGTAGATGCCTGTAATGGAAATTGGAGCTTGTATTGTGTAACATTGTTTGAGGTACACGATAGTTCGAACCAGGGTAGCCGCAGTGACTTGGCTGACGATTTTTTAGATGAAATGGGAACCGAATTACCGGACCGAAATCGCCACATCTTGCTGGTAAGCATTGATCTTGTGTTATTACTAGTTGTCCTACAGATACTGTCAGGAAAATTAGATGAAGAAACAAGTGAATAAGTATATGAGCCATTCTCTATTGGGAAGAGAAACAACAATCTCTAGCTAACAATGGTTGTTGAGTTGCCAATTAAGAATCATTCTTGTAAGAGTAGTCCCTTCTGCAATAAAAATTGATAGTGCTTAAAGGTCAACACGCTAAAACATAGGAGTATTAGTATAACAAGTTGCTGAGTTGTTGAATTGAAAATTTTCAAAATTGGTCCCTTATGTATGAGGATAGATTCAAAATAGTCCCTTAAGTATGTACAAAATAGTTTTGCTCCTTTAAATTTGTCAAAAAGTTAATATTTTTAGTCTCTGTCAAGTATTTAACAATTTATGTTTGTTAGATTTGAAGAAAAAAATATTCTTTTTAAATCATAAACACCAAGAAAGTCTCATCTAATTTTAAAATAGAAAATATAAAAAGTTGCACTAGACATTAAAAAGATACAAAGATTAGGATAAATTACACCTCAAAAATTACACAGACTCTAGAAATAAATAAAAATAGTAACAAATATTATGAAAATTATACCTTTATGAGTTCTTGCTAAAAAAAATCATAGTTTTCGTCAAGTTTAACTAATAAAATTAAATAACTATTTGAAGAAGATTAAAAGTATTAATTGTTGACAAACTTAAAGAACTAGAAAATATTGATAAACTTAAAGGACCAAAACTATTTAGTGTAACTATTTTCAACCTACTCTGAAACATAAAACCATTTTTGTCATTTTCTCTTTAATCTTTCAATAACTTTTGACTTTCAAACATGGCAACTAAAAAATATTGCTTCCCCCCGTTTATCTTGAAAATGTCATAATCCCACTCTTGTCATATTGAAAGCGACGTTGGTGGATAAGACTGGGCAAAGTGTTCCTTAGTCAAAAGGCGAAATTCTTCGCTCTCCGATCCGACAGAGATCGGTGAAGGAGGTAAATTATGGTGACTCAGCGGCCCACTAGGTGGGAGGCACAGTGTCTGGTGCCCACAAGAAATCATCCCCCACAAAGGAGGAATGAAACTCACATCATAATGTCGCCGAACTCGCTACTGCAAAGCTTACCACCCTAGAACCAAACTACGCCCATGCGGGCAAAGTGTTCCTAAACATATGAATAGTACTCCTAACATTTAATTGGACGCGGTGGAGAGAAAGATCAAATCTTTTATCAGCATATAAAACCACATCAACAATAAAGAAAATCATTCTATTTCCCTCTGCATATTCATTTGACAACATGTCGATTAGAAATTCGATTGTTGCTAGTATTTTTCTATTTGTTACATTCATAACAAGCTCTATAGCCCAGAGCAATTGTGTCCCTTCTTCCTGTGGCGATATTCGAGAAATAAGATCTCCCTTCCGATTGAGGACTGATCCCGACCATTGTGGTACAAGCGGATATGAACTCGATTGCCATAACAATCAAACAGTCCTCCTCGATTACAAGTCCCGAAAATTTTACGTGCAGGAAATTAACTACAAAGGCTTCTCAATAAGGCTACTCGATCCAGGCCTAAAAGATCAGGAAGAAAATTGCACTGTTTTTCCAGATCACAAGGCAAGTTATGATGCCATGACTAGCCTAATCTTTGGATGGCATCGTTCTAACAATGACATCAACTATATCAACTGTCTAGCTCCTATCAACTCGTCAAGGTACATGCCTACAAGTTTTTGTAGAACAAATACAACGGCCCCCAACTCCAATTTTAGAAGCTATCTTGTCATAGGAGAAATATTGCAAGATTCGGATTTGGCACGCGGTTGCAGAGTTGAAACTGTGGCATGGTCCGCAGCTCCGGGCATTTCAAAAAACAAATCGTCTTCTTTATCAAGCATTCATCAAGCCTTAGCTTATGGCTTTGAACTTTATTGGAGGCGTGATTTTTTATGCAGAGATTGCGAAGCTAGAGGTGACGCTTACAATTGCATTTTGGAAGACAACAGCGATGTAGTAACTTGTGGTCATTATTGCAAAGAGTCCACTCCTGTTTCACAACTTTCTTTCCGATGCAAAGTCGAGTACTATTCTGGTAAGAGTTTAACTTATATATAGTGACACTATAATTTTTCTTACATAGTCATGTAGGTGAAATTTTACTAACTTGTTTTTGTTTTCTTCCTTTGCAACTTTGGCAGTTTTTGTATTGTTCTATGGCGGTATAGGAATAGGTAAGGCTCTATAATTAAGCTCCACTAAATCAAGAAATTAAAGTGCAGATTTTTCTTACTACAGCTAGTATTTATTTATTTTTTGAAATTCTGCAGGTGCACTTATGGTGCTCAGATTTCTTGTGGGTATCCCAATTTTAATTGCAGTTATAGTGTGGCAGTGCAAAAGACGGAATTTGAACAGATGATAGCTTAGGGGATAAAGCTTCTTCCAGTGAGCAGAATTGTTAGGATTCTTGATTTTCAGTTATATAATCATAGTATTTGTTAGTATCCATATATAATCCAGAACTCTAGGACTTTTTCTTTCTAGTTTAGTCCTGTATATTTTTTATATTCTTATCTATTTGATTGTATTTGTTCTTTTCTTAAATCTTTTGATTTACTTAATTGTTATAAGTGATTAAATTGATATTTGTACTTTCTATCAATTATTGGAGTGAGGTTCGTTCATTTCTGGATCAAAAGCAATAGCTCTGTGCTTTCCGTTCGATTTGTATTGGTTTTCTCAAATAGAACTAATTAGATGATTTTTTTCAAATATATAGGTGTCTTCAATATTGATTTAAGTTGGTTTTCTCCTATTTTTTAAAACTAAAATCTGGTTTTTAAATAATTAAACACAAATCAAATCAATTAAATCGGTTTTTCAAATATCCGGAGGTCTTCATGATTCAATTTGAAATGATTTTCTCCTAAAAAGAGATTAGAGTAATTAAGTTGATTTTTCAAATATTTAAACACAAATCAAACTAGTTATATCGATTTTCCGCCAGTGTTTTCAAATATGTAAATCAAATCAAACTAATAGCTTGTTTGGTCGGGGGGTAATGGTGCATCAAACTACGGAACCAGGTGAATATTTTTCTGGTAGAGGTAGCGGGGTAATAATGGTAAGGATGCATTTTCTAGTAATTTTAATTATGATAATTTCACTCATGTAGATAAAATTGAATTTTTTAATGTTAATATTAATATACCATTAGAAAATGAATTAGAAGATAATTTAGATAACACACCTACTAGTGCAACTTCTCCTCAGGTTGAACTGAAATTGGAATCTCTCTTATTCCTCCTAGTATGAGAAGAGACAAAAAAACAACGAAAATTTAAATTATCGGCATGAGATTTTTTTGAAAGGGAGCTATTTGTAAAATTTATCGCGAAATTTATAAATTTATAAATTTAAAATTGAAAAAGATCAAGGTTGGACAAGATGTTTAATGAAACACATGGAAAAGAATCACAAAGCATGGTATAACCAATACTTGGCTGAAAAACTGGTGTACAAATGTCTTGAGTCGGGACATGACATGTCCATTTTAGATTTGGAAGAAAATTGTTGAGTGGAAATGGTGGGCTGGGCCTCGGCTCGTGGGATTTCAGGGGACAATACTTCTCTATCCAGCATTGAGGGTGCCTTGAGTTATGGATTTAAGCTTTCTTGAAAACGTACCTTGTTGTGCAGAGAATGTGAAGTGAGGCAAGACAAAACCTGTTTTGCTGAAGGCGATGACTTTAGTTGCAGGCACCGCTGTTACGATGACACGGGGATGGATCTTCCCCTCCCTTGTAAGTCAATATTCATTTTACATTTCACCATGTTCAACTCGGAATACCTTTTCGAATTGTCTGTTCTAACAAAAGTCCCCATACCTGAGGTTGAATATGTGGTTTGTTCAAAGTCTAGTTAGTGGTACTGAATGTTGAACTTAGGTAGTATTTGAGGATAGAAATATATGTTTACACCTAAATCTGTAACTTAGGATAACTGAGGGTCAAGGGTGCGCAGATTATAATATTGGTTTCTTGATGCTTAAGGACTTGCTTATAAATATTATCAAGATAATTATTAATAGAATATTCCTCATATATTTTGTAATTATTAGTAGTGTATAATTATGGTAATTATAGGATTCGTTTTGTATTAGAATTCTACATTGTTGTTACACCTCGTAGTTTTTAGGCGATAATTTAAGAATGTAATTAAGAAAATAAGATTTAAGTATTGAAAATTGGTATACAAGAGGATGTGATCCCGAAATAATTTTGGATGTAACCAGTATGACGATATGAATTAATAATAATAATCGTATATTCTCAAAAGAGATAATGGACTAATGTCATATTATAAATTATGACATTGAATATACGAAGCTCTTATGAATTTTTAGAATTTAAGTGAATTAAGATCTAAAATTAATTAGGTATATAATTAATAAATTATACGAAGATCGTGCATGTTAAAACGTTGCGGCAAGAGCTTGAAGCTCCCACCGCCAAGAGCAAAATGAGAGGGGACACAATCATGTGCCTTGATTGAAATATCATGATTGAGTTGCAAAATATCTATCCATTCATAATTACTTTCCTAGGGCAAAAAGTGATAGATGGATATTTGAGATAGAGCCAACAAAGGTCATTCACTCTTCTTTCAATTTAACATACGGATGCACCCGCAAGCAGAAATGTCACAGAAGAAGAAAGTCGGGATCGCAAGCGCCACGAGTTCGATCCCTGCATAAACCTTTCGATTGAGCTATCACACGGCTTGCTGGGTGTGGTTTACGGATGGCGTGGTTTGCGACTGTGCGTCGGTCGGGGGTTTACTGGCGCACTCGAAAGAGTAGCGCTGCGGTTCCTTCACAACAAAAAAACATACCGGTGGCGATTTTCAACTTCAAAAAAAAAAACTTCCAATTCGTTTCCTTTCTATTTTCGACTTCTGCATACAATTAACACTTGAGCCCTATTCGATCAGTGCCTTTGAAAGGGAAAATATTGTAATACTAATTTTCTCGATAATCAAGACATATGAAGGTAAATTATTTCTTTCTTTTATCATGTTCTACGTATAAATCGTAACTGTGGTATTGGTATTGTAAATTGGGCCGATTGGGAGTTGTTTAATTACATTAGGTTATCGTTGTTGTTGGAATGTGGACCGTTTTTAAAGATGATTTTAATGTGGTTTAAGGGGCTGAATTAACAAGAGAAATAGGTGTATTAATTACCTTGGTTGTTGTAGTTGTCGTCTTCCATGAACGTAAAGAGAAATAATGTATTATGATGACGTATATGGAGTATTTGGGATTGTTTTGATTATATCTTTAAGTTGCATCTTGTTATTGGTATTGTTGGCTTTGTGTGTAAGTTGTGGATGTGCATATAAATATGGAGGTGCTGCCCAAATTTCTATAGAAAAAAGAGTCATCATTCGATACATATTAAGTATGCGAGTAATCATAGAATTGACGGGCATGTTGCTACTATTATAGGTCGAGGTGCTAATCGAGACAAACATTAATTATAGAGTTGGTTAGTTCGACTAAAAGGTATGTGAAGTTATCCCTTCCTTCTTTTTTTTTGCATGATTTACATAAATGGTGTACGTCGAACGTACATAGTTCCAATGAATCCTAATTCCTAGTGATACATGATATGATAGTGCCTTTGAATTTCAGTGATAGTTCATTTTATTTATTCCATTGAGAGTGTAATGATGATTAAATTTGCATATGGTTACTCATGATATTATATTCGTGCTTGATGTGATTATATCATTTCACTGAGTCCCTTACTGTAGGTCGCGCCGCGCATGCATCTTATCTCGATTTCACCGCCCCGTAACGGGCCGGCGAGATATGATTTTACCTGGCCCCGTAACGGGCCACGCATTATATGATTTCAATGCGTCCTTCACTAGAGGGTCGGACAGTGTATATATGACTCATTTTTATAAGGCACAGTTGACTCTCATTTTTATATGGCACAGTTGTATTGTATTTTTTACTATTACATTGTCTCCTGTTATCTTTTGGCCATTTATGATCTTATTTACAGTACTTCATGTTTTACATACTCAGTACATTATTTCGTACTGACCCCCTTTTCCCGGGGGGGCTGCGTTTCATGCCCGCAGGTACAGGTACTCAGTTTGGTGATCCTCCAGTCTAGGATTCCTGTTCAACTGTTTGGAGAGCTCCATTGATTCGGAGTTTATATTTTTGACTTATGTATCTCTAGGGGCACGACGGGGCCCTGTCCCGTCATATGTCGTTATCGTACTCTTAGAGGTCTGTAGACAGTTGTGGGTGGTGGATGTGTTTTTGTATATGTGTACAATTGTGAGTCGTTTCAGATATCTCTATGTATAGTGGCGGCCTCGTCGGCTTGCATATTTTGTTATATGAATTAGCTGTGACTCTTCAGGAGAGAGGTTTATTATCGATATTTACATTATCCTTGGTATATGTGATTATATGTGACAGGTGGGTATAAGGGTGCCCAGGTAGGGCACCGGGTCACGGCCCGTCGGGTCGGGTCGGGTCGTGACAAAAAGTGGTATTAGAGCAGTTCGTCCTTAGAATGTCTACAGACCGTGTCTAGTAGAGTCTTGTGTATGGGTATGTTGTGCACCATACTTATACGCAGGAGGTTGTCGGACATTTAGGACTGATTTCTATTCTTTCATCTCGTAGATCGTGCAATAAAGCTATGTTATTAGGATGATCCCTCTCTGACGTATTAATGTGTTTACAGCCATGCCTCCGAAGAAAGCGACACCGCCAGAGGCAAATCGATGCAGGAGCTACTAGCCGCACCGGAGAGTTACGTGTCCCGCACTGGGCCTATGCCTAAGACTGTACCCTAGTCGACGAGCTCTGCTACATCTCCACCTCCAGAGGCTCCACTTCAGGGGGCAACATCATCATTAGCTCATGAGGCCCCAATACCTGAGCCTCCAGCCCCTCATCCAGGTGAAGAGGACATAGCCATGAGAGATGCAGTACAGCTGCTGACCAGATTGGTGGCATGGCAGACTCGTAGACAGGGACTTGGGGTTGACAATAGATCTGACAGTTTGAGGGTTCGTGATTTTTTGAGTTGTAATCATCCAGAGTTTTTTGGATCAAAACCCGAGGATATCCCGCAGGAGTTTATCCGACAGATGCAGCGTACATTGAGGGTGATCAAGGCTTCAGAGACAGTCTGTTGAGTTGGCTTCGTATCGGATGCGGGACGTAGTTGTAAATTGGTATGAGTCTTGGGAGTTATCTAGAGGCGAGGGTGCTCCTCCAGCTGTATGGGATGAGTTTACAGAGGCATTCCTTGGCCATTTTCTGCCTCCAGAGATGAGACGAGTCAGAGTCGATAGATTCTTACAGTTGAGGCAGGGTGGCAGGAGCGTTCGGGAGTATAGTCTGGAGTTTGATTCATTGGCCAGATATCGCCTACTATAATAGCTGATATGGCGGATAGGGTGCATCGTTATGTGATGGGACTGGACCGCTATTTGATCGATGGTTGTATGGCAGTGGCTATTCAGCCAGGTATGGATATTGCCTATGTACAGGGGGTAGAGGATCGACACAGAAGGCGTCAGCCAGATAGAGATCACGATAGAGGCCAGCATAAGAGGGCTAGGTCGGCTGGATATACGGGTGAGTCTCGAGGCGGGCAGCCTCAGCAACATGTCAGATATTCTTCTCAGCCAGCACAGAGTGCACCTCCACAGTCCGCAGGTAGACGATTTGACCGCACGGGGTATTCAGGAGCTGGCCAGAGCTCCAGGGCTTCAGGTTCACAGGTGAACAGAGGTTCTAGTCAGTCGAGGCCACCTTTGCCTCAGTGTACTCGGTGTGGTAGGTCCCATTCTAGGATATGTCGTTCTGGTACAGGTGCTTGTTTTTCTTGCGGCCGTCAGGCCATATGATGAGAGATTGTCCTCATAGAGGTGGTCCGGGTGGTATGACTCATCCTACGGGATCGGTTGCTGGTTCATCATCTTCTATAGTTATGCGCCCCGCATGGCAGGGTGTTCACATGCCAGCAGGTCGTGGTAGAGGTCGTGGTGGAGTTTCCAGTCCTAGCGGTCCCTCGCACCGCATATATACCTTGGCTAGTTGACATGATCAGGAGGCGTCGCCAGATGTGGTTACAGGTATATTGTCGATCTTTTTCCGGGACGTATATGCATTGATAGATCCAGGTTCTACTTTATCATATATATCCCCCTTTATTGCTAGTAGTATCGGAATAGAACCTGAGTCGATAGAACCATTTGAGGTAGCTACACCGGTAGGAGATCCAGTCATAGCTAAGCGGGTGTATAGAAATTGCTCGGTGGTTGTATATAGTCGTCATACCATGGCAGATTTGATAGAGTTATATGTCACGACTCAACCCGACGGGCTGCGAAGAAGCGCCCTAATGACGCCATTATACTAACCTGTCACATAATCAGACTGATACTAAGGACAATATGAAATTCGGCAGCATAACGCCGCAAACATAACACATGTCCGGTTAGTCAAGCCGGCAAGGATGCCTTTACACACAACCAACCTTGTCTCATGAGGAGTCACATCTAAGCAAATATAAATAAGGACGCAAGCCGACAAGGCTGCCACTATATACGGGAACAACCCAAAACGAAATACAATAGTACGGCTGAACCAAGCATATCTACAATCCTCATATGACTAAACCACGTATATATAACCCACAACTGTCTACAGACCTGTATAAGAAGGATGACGACATATGATGGGACGGGGCCCCGTCGTGCCCCTAAATATACATAAGTCAACAAAAGTATGGTTCTGTACCAAAATGACAAAGCTCTGAATCAAAGGAGCTTCTCCAAACAGCTGAACGGGGAACCTAGACTGGAGGATCACCAAACTGAGCACACGATCATGCGCATTTAACGCAGCCCCAGAAAGGGGTCGATTTAAATAATGTACTGAATGATAGCTTGACCATTCACCAATACTGAGTACCAGTTATTTGCAAGTAGTCTCTAAGTTAGATCAACTCATCTCTCTGCAAATCCCATTTTCCTCAACACCTAAGTTAGAAAAGCGAGGAAACTCTATCATAAGCCTTAGTCATATCAAGTTTAATGACTACATTTGCTGGGTTTTCCCTCAATCTAGACATACTTTCTTGAGTCAATAACACATTCTCAAGAATATTTCTTCCATTAACAAAGCTAGACTAATTAGCAGATATCAATCCAGGCAGCACCTTCTCCATTTTTCTATGCACCATTCTAGATATCATTTATTGATAAAATTGCTAAGACTTATATGCCTCATATCTACAAATGTTTCCACTTCATTCTTATAGTGCAAATACATCATCAATTCTGCCTTAACTCTTTGTAAAATCATTCTATTTGCTTCTGTTGGAATTCTTCAAACAACTCTTTTTTAAATCTAACAATATCCTCCCTAATACTTAGTTTCTTAAAATATCTCCAAAAGTTTACATGCTCTATGCAGATGAAGTAGTTTTAACATTTTTCAACTTTTACTTGAAAGATAAGAATATATCTCCTTCTGAATTTCCACCTTGCCAGTGTTGCCTAACTACCTCATGGAAAGATTCATGCTTAATACAAAACTCAAGAACTTGAATGGCTTAACAAAATGCTGATTCTGAACACCGCATGACAATAGCACATGAGCATGATCAGATCCTATCCTAGATAAATGATCAAATTCTATAAAACCAAACCATTGCTAAATTAGATCATTGTTGCACATTTTGTCTAGTCCCTTTTTTTTTTAAAATAAAAATAAATACATTCCCCATTTATTCTCCCATTCTCCCAAGTGAAGGGAGTGCATTTATAGCTAACTTCATTCCGTTCACAAGAATTAATACAGAAGCAAATTCCTCAGATTCATAAGGACAGACTGGTAGCCCCCCAATTTTCTCATCTTCATTCAAAATCACATTGAAGTGACCCCTATCAGCGAATGTGTCATCACTCATTCATGTAGATATTATAAACTATCCCACCAAGCTAATCTCTCCAAAGCATCATACTTAGCATAACTAGAAGCCAACCAATCCATACCCATAATCATCAAACTCAGACATGTCTAATTCTATCAAATTTGCTATGGTATGACGACTATATACAAACCACCGAACAATTTCTATATACTCGTTTAGCTATGATCGAATATACTACCGGTGTAGCTACCTCAAATGGTTCTATTACTCAGGTTTTATTCCAATTCTACTAGCAATAAGGGAAAATATGTATGACAATGTGGAATCTTGATCAATCAATGCATATACGTCACAGAAAAAGACCGATAATATACCTGTAACATCTGGTGACGCCTCCTGATCACGCCTACTGGATAAAACATATATGCGGTTCGAAGGACCGCTAGAACTGGGAGCTCCGCCACGGCCTCTACCACGGCCCACTGGCATCTGAATACCTTGCCCTGTGGGGCGCATAGTTATAGATGATGATGATCCAACAACCGACCTCATAGGCTGAGCCATACCACATGTACTGCTCCTATAAGGACATTCCCTCCTCATATGGCCTTGACGGCCACAAACATAACAAGCACCAGTAGTAAGACGACATTCCCCAAGATGGGACCTACCACACTGAGAACACCGAGGCAAAGGTGGCCTCGATCGACCAACCCTCGCTTTATGTGAACTGGTCCGAGCTCACCGACTCCGAATACCGGACGGTCAAATCTTTCTCGATCGTGGATCGTAGGGCGCACTCTGGCCGGGCCGATGAATATCTAACTCCGCCGAGGCCGACCGCCTCTAGACTCACCGTAATAAATGCCGACCTAGCCTCTTACGCCGTCCTCGCTATGACTTATGTATGGTTGTCGCCCTCTATGTCAGTCCTCAACCCACTGTGCATATGCCTGGATAAGAGCAATATCCATACCCGGATGAAGAGCCACCGCCATACAACCATCGATCAAATAGTGGTCCTTCCCCATCACATAGCGATGCACCCTGTTTGTCATATCTGCTATAATAGTGGGTGCGTATTTGACCAATGAATCAAACTCAAGGTTGTACTCTCTAATGCTCCTACCGCCCTGCCTCAAGTTTAGAAACCTATCAACTCTGGCCCTCCTCATATCTGGAGGTAGGAAGTGGTTAAGGAAGGCCTCCGCGAACTCATCCCATACGGTTGGAGGAGCACCTTCGCCCCTAGATAGCTCCAACGACTCATACCAGTTAATAGCCACATCAAGCAACCAATATGAAGCCAACACGACCGACTCAGTCTCTGAAGCCTTTATCACCCTCAACGTACGATGTATCTGTCATATGAACTCCTGTGGATCATCCTCAGGCCTTGACCCGAAAAACTCTGGTGGACTATAGCTCAAGAAATCACGACCTCAAACTATTCGACCGGGGTCAACTCCTCGTCCTCGTCGGTCCGCTCGCCACTAACCTAGTCAGTAGTTGTACCGCATCTCTCATGGCTCGCCCTTCGCCGCCGCGAGCTGAGGCTCGTGTTGGGTCTCGTAATCGTGATGCGCTTCGAATGGAGCTCTGAGGTGACAACGAAGCAAAGCTCGCCGATCGGTACGCCTTCCAGATAGATTGAGTACGGGACCTGGTAACTCTCTGAATCCGACTAGTATCCCCTGCTGTAGATTTGCCCTTCTGGGCCACTGTCGCCTTCTTCGGAGGCATAGCTGTAAACACATGAAGTCGTCAGAAAGGGGTCATCCTAATAACACAGCTTTATTGCACGATCTACGAGATGAAAGAATAGAAACCAATCCTAAATGTCCGGCAGTCTCCTGCGTATAAGTATGGTGCATAACATACCCATACACAAGACTCTACTAGACACGATCTGTAGACATTTCGAGGACTAACTGCTCTAATACCACTTTTGTCACGACCCGACGGGCCGCGACTAAGCACCCTAATGACGCCATTATACTAACATGTCACGTAATCAGACTGACACTAAGGACAATATGAAATTCGGCAGCATAACGCCGCAAACATAACACATGTCTGGTTAGGCAAGTCGGTAAGGCTGCCTTTACACACAACCAACCCTGTCTCCTGAGGAGTCACATCTAAGAAAATATAACAAAGGATGCAAGCCGATAAGACTGCCACTATATACGGAAACATCTCAAAACGAAATACAATAGTACGGTTGAACCAAGCATATCTACAATCCTCATATGACTAAACCACGTATATATAACCCACAACTGTCTACAGACCTCTATAAGAAGGATGACGACATATGACGGGACAGGGCCCCATCGTGCCCCTAAATATACATAAGTCAACAAAAGTAGGGTTCTGTATCAAAATGACATAGCTCTGAATCAAAGGAGCTTCTCCAAACAGCTGAACGGGGAACCTAGACTGGAGGATCACCAAACTGAGCACTTGTACCTGCGGGCATGAACGCAACCCCCCGAGAAAAGGGGGTCAGTACGAAATAATGTACTGAGTATGTAAAACATGAAGTGTTGTAAATAAGATCAAAACTAGCCAACAGATAACATGAGACAGGTATACAAATCAGAATCCAAATCCAACTGTGTCGTATACAAATGAGAGTCATATCAAAAATCATGAGTACTTATCCATATAATCATCTTATATATATATATATATATATATATATATATATATATATATATATATAGGTGTATTTCAATTTTAATAATGGAGAGGGGTGTATTTCAATTTTAATTTTTCAATTTTAATTTTTTAATAAAAATGTTGTAGTAATAGTTGTGAGTGTGATTATAAAGATAGTTGTGTGATGTGTGATTGGAGGTTGTAGTAATAATTGTGTGATCCTACTCAGTACCGCCTTCTTGTTATAGTTCTATCCATTAAGTAATTCATTTCTCTAATAAGCTATCTCCCTTTTTTATTTTATTTCATCCACTATATTGTACTGTTCATATCTTCCTTTTAACCTTAATTCCTAACAACAGTCGTCTTTAGCCTCACCCATTTTTGGCCTTCGTCGTCCTTCCGCGGATATTTAAACGGCCTTCCGTTAACCAGAGAATTTACAGGCTAATCCATTGAGGTTATTAAGAAGTTAAAGGATAACCATATACTGAGTTTAAAGAGTTAATGATAAGATATTTAAACAAGATACAAAGTTTAAACATATAAAGCAAACATAGATATATCTCAAATATAATTTCAAACATAATTTACATAATTACTAAGGGGAGATAACTACTGGAAAAAGACTTACATAATTTCAAGAAACAAGAAGGTTTCCCTTTCGGGGAACCCCTGGGGTTACTAGCAAGCCGACTGGAAAATAAAGTAAACTATAGCTGGGATCTTCGGGGGATTTTATACAAGTGAGGTGTGGGGAGGATGTAGAAGAAACATGGTTGGTGTTTTTTCTATGTTGTTTTTCGTTCTTCCTTTCTTCGTCTTCATAAGTCTCCTTTTATAGAGTCTGGCGGACTTCAAAAACGGACTTCAAAATGTTGAAAGAATCTTTCTTGTTCAGCCGGGTGCGTTGTGGGCCCCATCGTCACGTGAAACTTTTTTAAAGAAGCTTTTCTCATTTTATCGTTTATTATTGCTGTCCTTTTACTGTTGTTGCATTATTGTCCTTTTTTGTCTGCCATTATTTTTCTGCATTATTGTCCTTGCTATTCTTGCTGTCTGATTTCATCGTCTATTATCATTATTTTCCTTTAGCGTCTTCCTCTTTCATTACATGTCTAGGTTGTGGAGGGCTATTGAGTCAAAACTCATTCCTGAATCATATCCGTCTGGATCTTGTGCTTCCTGAAAACTGTCATCGGAGATATCTTCCATGTTATCTTCTTCAGGATTATGACCCGGACTTTGAGCTGAATTATGACCTTGACTCTGGACTGGAGAATTTTGATAGGATATATGTTTGTCTTGTGTTGAGTCTTCTTTCTGATTCTCTTGATATTTTTTAGCTTGCAAAAGTTTTTCTAGAGTCTCTTTAATTAGCTGTTCCATCTCATTTTTTGTGTTACTTCTTGTCTTTGATGAAGAACCTTGTATGAAAGTCCTCGGGAGTCTTCGTCTAGGTTGAAGAGGAATTTCTTCCTCGTCTTCACTTTTTGGCAAAGTGACAGCCATCAACGGGTTTGATAAGTCTTTACCGGCTACCGTTTGAACCGGACTAGTTGTATCTTGATCTGATACAATGGATTTATTTGCATTCAGAGGGGAACGCACACCCTTCTCATCCATTTTTCGTGGAGATGGAGAACTCTGTTTTTGTCTTTCTTAGTATCTCTAGTTTTAGTATGTGTATCTGTTCTGTGAGTTGGACATTTTGTTTATTGCGTGTTTCTTTTGTATGGTTAAGGCGGCGAACTGTGTCTGTCATGGTGGTACAATGGTCACAAAAAATGATTTTATCTGTGTCTTTCTGGATGTTATACTGAGGGATTTTTTCTGGGTTTTGTCTAAGTGCTGGTGAAATGTAATAATTTGGCCCAAGTATTCCTCTAGTATAGTCTAAGGCTTCTGTGAAATCATTAAAACCTTTAAAAAGAGATTTTTAATGTCTTTTATTGAGTCTAAAACTTCGATCCAGGTTTGGAAAATACCATTTGTCTTTCCATGTATGACCACATAAAATTTAAAACGTTTGTCTTGATTCTTTTCTGTAAAATACTGACATAAAGAATTTAAAGATGCTACAAGATGACTAGTGTCTCTTTTATTGTGAGAAATCCATAAATTGTCTATTAAACACTTTTGTTGTTTGTCTACTAAGTATTCTGGTAAAACTTTAAACGTTAAGTTTGATGCTGGAAAAGAAACTAAATTATTTTTTCCAAAATAAAGTCTTTCTAGAGCAGGAGTCTCCATTTCTGAGAGTGGTTTGAATTGGAGATTACCCAATACCTTTTGTCTATAAGTGTCTTGGGATGTGGCTGCGCCTTTTCCCTTGTCTTTCGCCTGATTCATGATGTGTCATAAAAAGATTAATTAGGCTTGATGTCTAACCTGCTAAGTTGATCGGCTAAATTATTGTCTTTTCCCTTTATGTGTTCGAACACCAAATTGTATATTGATATAGTGTCTAGAAAATTAAGCCATCTTCTTCTGCTGCTATTTTTATCATTTATCTTTTGATGAAATTTGACAATGGCTTCACAGTCTGTTCTTACTAATATTTCTGATTTATTTAAAATGTAAAGTCGAAAACTGTTTAACCCGTAAACTACTGCTAATATTTCTGCGTCTATACTACTCATGTTACCCTTTTCTTTATACTTACCGCTTTGGTAGGCACAAATTTTTCTTCATTTTTACTACTGTATTTGTTAGGTCTTGCTTTTAGGACGGCTCCCCATCCTTCGAAGCTTCCGCGCTTATAACTAGGAAGTCTGTTTCTAAAGGCATATTTAGGTCTGGAATATTTTTTACTCTTTCTTTAATTTTTTGTACTAATTTGATGTCTTATATATTAAAAAGTCTTTGTCCTGTCGAACCTGTTTTAGCGTAAAGAGGTTCGGCTATTTTTCCTAAGTCTTTAATGAAGACTCTGGCATAATTAATTATTCCTAGGAATTTCTGGAGATCTTTTAGTTTGTCTAATTTATCAGGCATTTCTAATACCTTTTTGACTATGTGGGTTGTAGTTTTATTTTTCCATTTCCTAATATTACTCCTAAGAAATTTATGTAATGCTTACATAATTCCATTTTCTTTTTACTTATTATTATTCCGTTGTCTACGAATAACCTAAAAATTGTTTGTAGATGTCCCAAGTGTTCATTCATGTTGTGGCTGAATACTAGGATATCATCAACATAAACTAATATAAATCTTTTGTATTCTCCGAAAATATTATCCATTTTTCTTTGGAATATCGGAGGAGCTGTTTTTAACCCGAATGGCATGACAAGCCATTCAAAATGTCCTTCTGGACAAGTAAAAGTTGTCCAGTCTATGCTATCTTGATGCATTTTTACCTGCCAGTATCCTGACTTGCAATCGAACTTACTAAAAACTTGTTTTCCTTGTATTCTATTAATTAATTCCGTTTTATCTGGTAATTTATATCCATCATTTCTAGTATTGTCGTTGAGTCTTTTATAGTTTATTACCATTTTTGCTTTTCCTCTTATTACTTCTGCATGATTTCTTACCATGAAAGCTGCAGATCTGTGTTTTGAAATTGACCTTCTTATTACACCTAAATCAAGTAACTCTTTGATTTGAATTTTGAAGTCTTCTAGGTCTTGGTTAGTAGCTTCTATTGATGCTGTCTTTATAGTGTATTCTGGATTTATTATATCTAGTTTACAAGTAACCTTATTATTATTTCAATGTTTTAAAGGCTTTTCTCCAATGATTTCTAATTCATCTAGAATCTTTATTATTTTATCTAAATCCTCCTTATTTTTTATTATTCCTATTTTATCTATACCTGTTTTAAAATTATAAAGATCTGTTTCAATATCTATGAGGGTATAGTTTTTGTCTAGTATACTGTCCTCTTCTAGGTCTTCTTCCCAAATTAGGTTTTTATCTTCTTTATCATTGCAGGCTGTCTCTTTATTCTTACAATCCTGACAACACTCGTGTTTTTCTTTGTCATCTTTCTTTTGTAGGTCTAAAGGAGAGATTTGGGTAATTTTTGTTGGCATCTTACTAGTCTGTACCGGGGAATAGGTACTATGTTTTAAGAAGATTACACCATCCCTTGTAATAGTACAGCTTCCGTTGTTATTCAGCATAAAGTCTAATCCTAAGATAAAGTCTGTATTTATATTCAGATCTCTTACCCAAATTTTGCTCATTTTGTAACTTGGGTTGTAGAATTTTGAGCATGTATTAATGAAACTAATAGATGCATTTTGAATATAATGATGATAAGTATTATGGGTTACATCCATTTGCATGGCTGTAGCTGGCTTGTCTAATTATTTGAGTAAATGTTGTGGAATTACTTTTTTATTTAGTATACTCTTACTACATCCTGAATCAACTAAGGCTAGGACTTTTATCTCGTAGTCTGCTATCCTAACTTTCGTCAGTAATTTTAAAGTACTTAATTTTATATCTTCATTACAGACCAAGGTACCATAGTCCTCCATATTCATTAGCTCTGAGTCTAATTCCGCTTGTGTAATATCTTCTCTTGTTTCTACCTCTTTTCCTTTTTCTAATTTTAGAAGTCTTGTTTCTAAATCGTTCATTCTAGTTTCTAGAGTTATTATTCTCATACTTGTGGTTTGATCTTCTGTTCTATTACTTACTTCTTTTTGATTAACCGTTATTTTAAACTCTTTTTGTATACACTCTATACATCCTTCTATAAAACAATGTTTACATTTGGCTCTTTTACTTCTACTGGGAAACCATTTGCATGAGAAGCATGCATTACTGTCTAATCCTTTATATTTTTCAAAATTATGATTACAGCCGGTTATGATGCTATTCATAAGGTTCAAATTTATATCTAGGTCTAATTTTTCTAGTCCTATTTCATTAATTAGTTCATCAGCCTCTGAGTCTGAAGACTCTATTTTATTTGTATTATTAATATCAATACTTACTATAGAGTATATACTTTCAGTATCTGACATATATTCGTCTACGTTTATAAGGGTTTCTTGAAAGTCCTCTATTAATTGAGAATTTCTTGTTTTATTATTTATTCTTTTAGGGCAAGTATTTGATAGATGTTCTATACTTCCGCAAGTGAAACATTCTAATTTGTTTTTATAATTTCTATCTGTTCTATATTTTCGTATATGTCTGTTTTTATCTAAGTAAGGCTTTTTAGCTGCCGATTTTCTAAGAAAATATCTTTTTCTTTCATACGAGTTATTATTTTTATAACCCTTTTTATACTTTTTCCTTTTATTAGGTTCTTTATCGTAACTCTGTGTGGTATATACAACACTTTTACAGAAATTCATTTCGTTTAATTTTAATTGTTTTTGTATCTGTAGGTTGGTACATTTTTCTTGTAATATATCCATTACATGCTGAATTCTATGTCCTATTGACCATTTTAAATGAATATTTTGGATCACTCCGTCTCTTTTATCCCATCTTTCTTCTATTTCTCTTCCTAGAGCCCCTGGTAGTTTGTTAAAAAGTTTTTTACCTAGCTCTTGGTCAAACGTGTTTCCGCTTATTGTGCAATAGTAAAAATAGTCATTTAAGAACTTTTTAATATAAAACCGCTTTATGCTTAATCGTTTCTAGTTTAATTAAGGCATTCTTTTGTAAGATTACTAAGCCACTATTAGGTCTTTTCCGTAATTAACGTATGTATTTTATTTGTGAAATTGTATATGGTTTGATCCCATGTAAACCAAATACTGGAATTCGTTTGGGAAATCAGTCTTGTATGCCTCCCATAAGGCTTTAGTAGATTCTCCTAAGAACGTTTCTAAGTATTTATACATAGTTTCTGGATCTGTTTCTACGTAATTTTGTATATAATCTGCCACTACTATTCCTTTCCATAAGTCTATTACCGAATTCCATCTTTGTGGATCGTGGGCTGCTATGTTTAGGATTTTTCCTCTATTACCTCCTTCTTGAAGAGCAATAGGTTCTTCAATTGGCATTCTTATTCTCGAAGGTTTTACATTTTCTACTGGTTCTCCAGTTGTTCTATATACTCTTCTTCTAGGTACATTTCCTGTACTTGTATCTACCGTAAAGTGTTCTCCTGTAGTTCTTTGGAAAGGGCTAGAGCTAGATGCACTAGTTTCCATTAATTCTTTTTGACTTACTATTGAGTTTATTTCTGATTCTTCATCACTAAAAATGTCTTCCCAAATTGCGTCGAATTTATCTGATTTTTCTGCAGACACACTTGTTCTCGCCTTTATATCCTAAATTGTCAGTTCTTAATTCGCAAATTTTGAAATGACTTATGGCTTCTTTTATGTTCATTCGAGGCATTTTACATCCCTTACATTTAAAAGTGTGGTTTGGGTCTTTTTTATGTAAGCTTTTTGCTTTATCTATGGCTATGTCCACTTCAAAGCCTTCTTCTATTAGTTCTATGTTCATGAAATTTATCTCAGTGATTTCATCCTTCTTCTATTGTACTTTCTTCTTCCATATCTTTTAGAGGCATGTAATTATAGTCTGTAAATCTTATGGATGTTTCTCCTTTGGAATTAGTATAGACCAGGTGTGATTCTAGTTGCAACGTCTTCTTTTTATTATTAAAATTTTCTAATTTCCATTCTAATCCTGCGTAGTCTTTTGGGTCTATTTTTATAGGTTTTATTAAATTAATACCCCTGTTACCCATTAACTCTACTACGTTATTTATCCTTATTTTAAATTTTGTATTACTATTATCAGTCATTTTTCCTAGGAATCCTATGCACATAAGCAAATTATTATCGTTATGCATTTCTTCGTATCCTTTAGTCTGTATTCCTATTTTTATATGTTTTCCAAATTCTGCTAAGTTCATTATAAATCTTTTTAAAGGTTTTAATGATTTCACAGAAGCCTTAGACTATACTAGAGGAATACTTGGGCCAAATTATTACATTTCACCAGCACTTAGACAAAACCCAGAAAAAATCCCTCAGTATAACATCCAGAAAGACACAGATAAAATCAATTTTTGTGACCATTGTACCACCATGACAGACACAGTTCGCCGCCTTAACCATACAAAAGAAACACTCAATAAACAAAATGCCCAACTCACAGAACAGATACACATACTAAAACTAGAGATACTAGAAAGACAAAAACAGAGTTCTCCATCTCCACGAAAAATGGATGAGAAGGGTGTGCGTTCCCCTCTGAATGCAAATAAATCCATTGTATCGGATCAAGATACAACTAGTCCGGTTCAAACGGTAGCCGGTAAAGACTTATCAAACCCGTTGATGGCTCTCCGTCTCTTTTATCCCATCTTTCTTCTATTTCTCTTCCTAGAGCCCCTGGTAATTTGTTAAAAAGTTTTTTACCTAGCTCGTGGTCTTCTCCTGTAATTAACGTATGTATTTTATTTGTGAAAGGAACCCCTGGGGTTACTAGCAAGCCGACTGAAAAATAAAGTAAACTATAGCTGGGATCTTGTATTTCAATTTTAATTTTTCAATTTTAATTTTTTAATAAAAATGTTGTAGTAATAGTTGTGAGTGTGATTATAAAGATAGTTGTGTGATGTGTGATTGGAGGTTTGCTATTTTATTTGTATTATTAATATCAATACTTACTACAGAGTATATACTTTCAGTATCTGACATATATTCGTCTACGTTTATACATTTTGAATGGCTTGTCATGTCATTCGGGTTAAAAACATCTCCTCCGATATTCCAAAGAAAAATGGATAATATTTTCGGAGAATACAAAAGATTTATATTAGTTTATGTTGATGATATCCTAGTATTCAGCCACAACATGAATGAACACTTGGACATCTACAAACAATTTTTAGGTTATTCGTAGACAACGGAATAATAATAAGTAAAAAGAAAATGGAATTATGTAAGCATTACATAAATTTCTTAGGAGTAATATTAGGAAATGGAAAAATAAAACTACAACCCCACATAGCCAAAAAGGTATTAGAAATGCCTGATAAATTAGACAAACTAAAAGATCTCCAGAAATTCCTAGGAATAATTAATTATGCCAGAATCTTCATTAAAGACTTAGGAAAAATAGCCGGACCTCTTTACGCTAAAACAGGTTCGACAGGACAAAGACTTTTTAATATAGAAGACATCAAATTAGTACAAAAAATTAAAGAAAGAGTAAAAAATATTCCGCACTAAATATGCCTTTAGAAATGCACTTCCTAGTTATAGAAACCGACTAAGCTTCAAGGACGGGAGCCGCCCTAAAAGCAAGACCTAACAAATACAAGAGTAAAATGAAGAAAAATTTGTGCCTACCAAAGCGGTAAGTATAAAGAAAAGTGGTAACATGAGTAGTATAGACGCAGTAAATATTAGCGAGAGTTTACTGTTAAACAGTTTTCGACTTTACATTTTAAATAAACCAGAAATATTAGTAAGAACAGAATGTGAAGCCATTGTCAAATTTCATCAAAAGATAAATGATAAAAATAGCAGCAGAAGAAGATGGCTTAATTTTCTAGACACTATATCAATATACAATTTGGTGTTCGAACACATAAAGGGAAAAGACAATAATTTAGCCGATCAACTTATCAAAGTTAGATATCAAGCCTAATTAATCTTTTTATGACACAAAGATGAATCAAAGCGAAAGACAAGGAAAAGGCGCAGCCACATCCCAAGACACTTATAGACAAAAGGTATTGGGTAATCTCCAATTCAAACCACTCGTAAATGGAGACTCGCTTCTAAAGACTTTATTTTGAAAAAATAATTTAGTTTCTTTTCCAAAGATCAAACTTAACGCTTAAAGTTTTACCGAATACTTAGTAGACAAACAACAAAAGTGTTTAATAGACAATTTATGGATTTCACAATAAAAGAGACACTAGTCATCTCAGAGCATCTTTAAATTCTTTATGTCGATTTTACGTAAAAGAATCAAGACAAACGCTTTAAATTTTATGGTCATACATGGAAAGACTAATGGTATTTTCCAAACTGGATCAAGTTTTAGACTCAATAAAAGACATTAAAAACCTCTTTTTAAAGGTTTTAATGATTTCACAGAAGCCTTAGACTATACTAGAGGAATACTTGGGCCAAATTATTACATTTCACCAGCACTTAGACAAAACCCAGAAAAAATTCCTCAGTATAACATCCAGAAAGACACAGATAAAATCAATTTTTGTGACCATTGTACCACCATGACAGACACAGTTCGCCGCCTTAACCATACAAAAGAAACACTTAATAAACAAAATGCCCAACTCACAGAACAGATACACATACTAAAACTAGAGATACTAGAAAGACAAAAACAGAGTTCTCCATCTCCACGAAAAATGGATGAGAAGGGTGTGCGTTCCCCTCTGAATGCAAATAAATCCATTGTATCGGATCAAGATACAACTAGTCCGGTTCAAACGGTAGCCACCATCGGAAATCGCACATCTGCATCTTCATCACCTTCTCACTCTCTGCCTCGTTCTATGTCACGACTGTCGCTAACTGCCACCACCACCGGCATTCGGTTCAATGACTCGGTACCAACATTGGAACTCGTCCCCACCGTTGTGTTGTCATCCCACGCCGCAATCGATCCATCATCTCATCACAAACCCGCAACCACACTCGCTACTGGAAACTCGAATTGCATCACCACAATCGCACCACCGGACCACCCCTCCGGTCCTAACCCACCACTTACATCCTACCCTACATCATCCACCACCATCCGCCCCGTTCTACCTATACCAGTGACACCAACGAACCCACCATCATTCCCAGACATTCACCACTTCATCGTCGCACCTTCCCAAATCCCGATCCCACCACCACACCAAATCTCGGACCCACACCCACAGTCTAAAACTTAACCGAAAACCAGACTACCCCTATCCCCTCACATCGTATGAAAAATCGTGCCCAATATAGTATTTTTAAATCCAAAGTCCAATTTAACCTATACACACAAACCATCTCCCCAATTCCAAAAAAACAAAAATTAGCCAAATAAGACTCTAATTGGAATGCGGTCATGTATGATGAATTTAATACTTTAACAAAACAACATACTTGGGATTTGGTTCCTAGACCAGAAGGGGTAAATATGATCTGATGCATATGACTTTTTCGTCATAAATTCAGAGACAGTGTTGACCTAGAGAGATCTTAGGCGTGACTTGCGGCTAATATCACTAATCATCAGGAGAGTATTGATTGCGGTGAGACATTCAGTCCGGTTGTTAAATCGGCTACCATTCACATCATTCTGAGTATTGTTATGGGTAAGCATTGACTCATTCATCAGCTTGATGTGAAAATGTGTTTTTACATAGGGATTTAAAAGAAAATGTTTTCATGCACCAACCGCCTGATTTTGTCCATCCAGCAGTCACTCAATATATATGTCATCTCTGTAAGTAACTTTATGATTTGGGTTTGTATGTAGCAAGTGTGATAATTCTCTCTTCATTTTTTATTGAGGTAACATCATAGCTTATTTATTGTTAGCACTGTTCGGGTCACCTCGGCCTCCACATCGGCAAAAGCCTGTTCGGCCAAAGCTTGAGCGAGTTAGGCCAAAGTTTCAGTATACCTTCGGGTAAAGGCCTCGAGCTCATTTTTCAGCCATCCGATAGTGTGGGCTTATTGGCTGGCCTGATCCTGAGTCGCCTTTAGTGTAGCCTATTCGGCATCTCTCTATGCATCTATCTCAGCAAGCTCGGTGTCGAAACGATTGATCTCGATATTAAGAAAATATTTCTTTTGCACAAGGTAGTGTCATACCTCTTCTTGATCCTCTAGCTATTCGGTTAAGGCTTGGACATTGTTGTAGAGTTCATTATTTTCTCTGTCTAAAACTTTGTTTTATTCATTGGTAATATCGAGATCATTCACATCCTAGAGGTAATCACCTTTGATCAGTTCGGCCCTAATAATAGTCAGATCATCGGCTTACAACAGTTGAGATTTTTTCTGTCGGATGAGTTCCTTAAGATGCTGGATCTCTCTATTCTAGACATCCAGTAGGCCCTTTAAGTCTTCATTTTCCTCGAGGCAACGAAGAAAACCTTCTCCAGTTAGAATAGATACATACGAAAGAAAGTCATTTTAGAGTCAAAACATAACCAAAGAGAAAAGAAAAGTATAAATTTAAGTAAGAGGGGTCAAAAGGCTTACCCGGATGGATGCATGCATCCCTTCGTTAATGAGGCATTTTCATGATACCTCATTAATTTTGTCCTTATAGAATTCAGATAGCAAGGTCCTTAGATAGCTTGAAACTCCAACAGGCCGAGACAAAAAATTGGTGTCTTCATGAAAGGAAAGAGTGGTAGTCCTTATCCTAATCGAATATACGCTCAAAGACGTGAACACATCCACAAGTTTGGATCATGAGGTAGCATGGTTCCTTGGTGGGTGGCTCGATTTCTTGAGTCGGTAGGGAATGGTTATGTGAGCAAACCCGGAGGTTCTAACTGGTGGCACCGGGTTTGTAGAAGTTCCAGCTTCATCGAAGAAGATCAAAGTTTTGGGTCGGTTTTGATGGTGGAGTAGGAGTTGAAGTGAAAGTTCATAGTTTCTTTGCCAACGGCTCCTCGTTCGTGGCTTTATCATCATCTTCGATGATGACGGAAACTGGTTCAGTGGCCGGTGGCGTGGTGGCAGAAGTAGTTGCAATACCGGTTGGTGGTAGAATTGGCTCGGCTGATTTAGTAGCAGCATTTTCTTCTCTGACTTCGGTAAGAGTGTCCTGTCGCTCCCGTTTTTGACCTCGGGGTCTGAACGGTATCCGCAACGTTGCTCTTTGGCGCGGTTTCCTGGATGGAGCAATAAGTCTATTTTTGAGGAGTCGCCACCTAATTAGTTAAATGAATTAGGACACTTGATTTATTGCAATAAAAATACCGCAATTAATCTCTATTTAAGGGTCTGTGAAATTAATGAGATTCTGGATCAGTGTTCTTTATTATCCTAAAAGGAAGGGGTTAGGCATCTTTTAAGATCCGTTAACTTGCGGTTATCCGTTCAAACCTAGGTTAATTATATATTGGCTTTTATTCTACCTATTCTAAGCATTTTTCATAATTTACAATTAAAATAAAATGCAATACAGAATAATAAAACTAAAATTAAATACGACATAAAATAGGACTCCGGGACATCTTTTGAAATGCATCTCCGGATACCTGTATAAACACTTAGTAAAAGTGTTAGTAAAAGAGTAAATAACTTTTCAAATAATGACAAGAATTAAAAAGTAAAACTCGTCTTTTGTACATGGGAGACCTTGAAAATCAGACGGAGATTCCTTCATCGGTCAATATTGTTAGAAACAATAAAATAAATAAAACCTTCACATCCGCGCCAAAACAGTATTAGTTTTAAACACGGAGGGCTCAGATATATAAAATAAAGTGGTCATCCTAAACAAGTCCGGCTGCGAAAATCGCCCTGCCTGCGCATGTTGGTTATCCGGTGTAAGTGGAAGAAATCATCATTGCCAAGAAAGCTTCATTGTATTTTATTTTCCGTCTTTGCAACTGTAGAGGTCTCAAAAATCGACGGATAACTTTTCATTGGCCAATAGTGTGTAGTATCAGTTCAAATCAGTAAATACCAACAGTGTAGCAATATGTCCTAAATCAGTAAATACATAAATCAAAGGACAAAATTGTCCAAAATAGTACGAACAACAAAACAATAGCAAAGCAACAACAAAACAGTGGACAAAATGGTCCTCGAAACAGTGGAAACCGCAGCCAACGCGAAACAGTAGTAGTAGCGTAGTCCGTCGAAAAACACATTAAAGGGATCAAAATCAGTCCAAAAAAGCAACAACAATATAATAGCAACACAACTAACTATGATCTTTACAAACATACATATATCAAAACACTAGGTAATTAAAAAGAGAACCCAGATTCACAAATCCCTAATATTTATGCAACAAAAGAATGAGATGCTAGGAACTGCAAATTAAAAAAAAAAAGATGCAAGAAATGAATAAATCACTGTTTACATATTCAACCCAAATCCAATAAATCAACCCTGTAAAGTGCATAGGCTTTAAGACATAAAAAAATGAATATTTATTACTAAATATAGTGGAGGGAGTGAGGCAATCTTACCAATCAATTAAGCCAAAGCATAAGAAAAGGATCAAATCAGAAGTAATTTTGGATGAATACCTTAAAGTTGATGCAACAACAACATGGAAGAGAGGAGAAGAAGAAGGAAAAACCAATGGACCTAGTTAGCAATCCCATATCTTATCTCTTTGGTTTTCTTGACTTGGTCGTCCTTGTCTTGGTTAAAAATTTGTCATACATACACACACACAACATACCAAGAAGAGCTACCAGGAGATAGAGATAGATAAAAGTGATGGGGTTTTAGAAAGAGGAACAAAAATGGAGGAGGAGCTTTTGGGTTTGCGGTTGCCGAAGTGTTGTTAAAAAAAAATGAAAGAGGGAGAGTATATTATTTATAAGGAATTTTAGGTTAGGGTTTCGAGTTTTTTGGGGGGAAATAAAAAGTGGGCTATTGTTTTTTAGGGGAAAAGTAAAAAAAAAAAAGGTGTTTTGATGAAATAAAAAAAATATTGGATTGGATTGATCCACATTGGGCCATAGACTGGAATGATTTGAGGAAATTGGTTTGAATAAAATACAAAAAGATTTATTTACTTAAAAGAAAAATTATTTAAATAGATGTAAAATTACAAAACTAAAAATGATGATCATGGGCTAGCCAGTGGGTCGGGCCGGCCCGGTCCAGACCCATATTAAATAAAATAAAATAAATTAGCGGGTCCGGGGCTCGAATCGGGACGGGACATGGTATGGTCCCGCCCGACCCGATCCCGCTTGGACCCGACCCGTCCCGGTCCCGCCCAAAAATAGTCACTTACCAAAAATAGCCGTTGCAATAACGACCATTTTACATTTTGGCCGTTAGACAACGACCATTTTTGGCCTCTAGACAACTGCCATTTTTGGCCTCCCCCAACCCCCCTACCCCCTTTATATTTATTTTTAACCCCTAAATTATTATATTTACACTTTAACCCAATTTCCCAACTATAAATACATAATTTTCTCTTCTTGTCTTTGTTTAATTATTTAGTTTATAAATATATATGAGTATAATACTATAATATGAGTATATGACTATCACTATATGACTATCACTATATGACTATATGTTACTTTGTTAGTATTAGTGGAAAATTAAAAAAAATGTCACGCCCGTCCCGTCTCGACCCGACCCGTCCCGTCCCGTCCCGACCAACTGCCCACCGGGACCGCTACTGATGCGCGATTTATGCACACACTAACGCAAGTGCACGTATCGTGACAAGTAATATAGTCTAGAAAACCGAGTTATCGTCCTCAGGGATTAGTGTCCAATTATCAAACTATATTCTATGGGATCTATTTGGTAACCGATGATTGATGAATTGTTTATAACTATGATAAGAAGAAACCAAAACATGCATTAATTCATAAGAATGAGTTTCAAGTGATTTGATATATAAAGCCCTAAATTAAGTTAGTTCCTAGCCATAGACATCCCAAGAACTAAACTAATATCCAACATAAACTACAAAGAAATAAAACAAAGAACAAAGAAATTACACAAAAGTAGTCTCCAATCTTGATCTCCAAGTTTGTGATGAATTGGCAAAGTTGGGAACTCTTAATCTGACCTAGAAAGGTCCTTTTTATAGCCTCCAAAACGTTCTCAAACTTTTCCTTCTAGGCCTTGGCCCATTCCCATTCGGATTTGGCAGAATTCCCGCCATTGTCGTGGCCTCGCAATCGCGCCGCGGCGCCAAACTCCCGCAATTCTCAGATTTCAGCCGCGGCCTGATGTTGCTGGTTGAGGCGCCACGCCGCTGCTTTCTTGCCCGGACGCTAACTTTCTAGCTTTGAGCTCAAACCTTTGTTTCGCTCTTTCGCTCCTTTTCGCCAATATGCCACTTTAAACCATTATGACTCAAAAGAAAGAAAATCTATCCTAAGGCGACACGTATTTGTACAAAAATGGGCAAAAGACTAACTAAAAATGACTCAAAAGGTGTATATAAAATACACCGATCATCACGGACGGGACACGAAATCGCCCCGCTGCCCGCCTCACCCGACTCCCGACCCTCCTCTCCGTCCCGTCCCCGACCCGCTTCTCCCGATCCCGATGGCCGCCTGCCCATCGGTCACCCTACCGATGTAATAATAATAAAAAAATATAATATTAATAAAAGACCTAATGCTTAATTTAAAAAAAAAGATGTAATGTCATTTTGAAAAAATAAAACATAGAATATTAGTTATAATACAAAAAAAAAATATTAAAATGCGGTGTCCTAAAATACTTAAAATTATGAGAAATAATCAAAAGATGGGTCAAAATTGGGTGTCAACATGTCCTCCGCGAGAGTGGTGGTGGTGGTGGCCTTTCTCACCCGAACATATTCTGGAGAGACGCCAGTGTCTTGAGCTCTGGAACAGCCACCTGCTTCTGAATCTATTTTCTTCTTTGGGGGTGATCGAAGGTGACTTCAGAGGATTTGAATTTCGAGGTTTTATTTTTCTTCGGTACCTCAGCGATACCACGAGCTGATGTGGCCAGATCGAGTACCAGATTGGGGAGAGTTGAAGTCGAGAAATCTATCCTCGGGAGTACAGAAACCTTGTGCATACCTGAACAAAAAAAGAGATGATATAGATTCGTGCATGACAAGAAAAAAAAATGAAAATGAAAACAAAAAAAAGGGTTCGGAAGATACGAACCATGGTTCTGCGCTTTCCAATGGTCTTTAGAAATTGTCTTCTATGTTCTCTCTTTATACGGATGCAAGCTAATGATCTTTTCGACTCATTCATGGAGATTCTCAACATGGGCCGGAGTCTACCAGGATGCTGAAAAAACTAGCAAAAAAGAATTTCAGGAAAGCTAAGCTCGATAAAAACAATACGGAGGAAACAAAGAAAACATGTTTCACTTACAGTTTAAATTCCATCGTTCCAGAAAAGGCAAGAACTTCTCCGAAACAATCTCGGCAGTACAGATTGCTACGAGATGCTCCATCCAACCTCAGTCTAAGTCTTCATCAAGACTGGAGAGAATAGGGAACTTCCCTCGTTTTGCGATCTGGACGATCCTGACACGAAAAAACTTCGGGACGTACAAACGGATCAATTGATCCAAAGTGAAACCTTCCTTGACCTCTTTGGCCAGGAACGGGAGGCAAGTGATTTCCCTCTAGACGGACGGACCAATTCGACCAAGACATAAATTATAAGTTTTGCACATCTCGAGTATTACATCATCAGTTAGAGGGTCAACTTTGAAAGTGAATGGGTAGGTGTAAATGTAAGAGTACACGGGTTTGTAGTTGGTACATCCTCGTCAGGTCTGGGGATGATAAGACCAGAGATCTTCTCCCAACCGCACTCAATACGAACTTTGCCAAGCTCATGGGGAGTAGGGCTGCACAAAAATCGGTCCGGACCGAAAAATTGGACCGGACTTCGGTCCTAGAGATTTGAGATTTCGGTTTTCGGCCCGGTCCGGTCCGGACCGATTTTTTTTTTTAAAAATAATATATATAATATATATAATTTATAATATATATTAAATTATATAATTCCTAATATATATATAATTTCTAATATATATTGAATTATATAATTCCTAATATATATAATTCCTAATTTTCTAAATTCCTAATATATAATATATATATAATTTGCCTGCGGTTCCGGCCCGTTTTTAAAAATTGAATTTCCTATACTGAAATTGACATTCTCGGACGCGGTGCCACGAAATTTTTACGTTGAAATCTATTGTACATCGCGAGATATTTAGATTTGAAAAGGGGAAAAACGCAACGATTTAGGGGAAAAGTGAAATTGAGGGGCAATATGGACGTTTTTGGAGAAATCGGCAGAATCAAACCGCTATAGCGCAAATTTATGACCATATAAAGTTTGATCAATTTACAACCTATATTTGATATGTCAATACGTCCGGCCGCAATGGGTGGGTGAGGTCATTTGGTCTGGGGGAAAATTCGTTCATTCGGTCGATAGATCGGACTGCACGGACCGAGAAATTCGGTCTGATCTTCGGTCCTAGTAATCTCGATTTTCGGTCTTCGGTCCGGTCCGGTTTTAACCTTTTGTGCACCCCTAATGGGGAGTGATGGAAGTTGGGTAGTTTTTTGCCTCTTCGCCTCGGTCACTTTTCGAGGTGATGGCACGGGTGGAAAACTCAAATTCGAAATTGAAATTTGAGGGGAGCATATCATATGTCCTAGGTTCGACGGCAGACTGGGTCTCATAGGTCTCACTAGCGTCAGTGGTTTCTTCAGTAGCCGATGATATAACCTTATGAGATAATTTACAGCCACACATTTATATAAGATTTAATTTGAACCACATATTTTAATTTATTTTTTAAAATTTCATATCTAAGTAAAATAATATCACATAAAATTTGAACGGAGAGAATATTACTTCTTTGAGGATTCTTATTGATTAACCAAACATGTTTTCGCCGCCTATTTCCTCTTCCTTCATCTCAACTGTCCACGTGTGTTGGTCCTCGTCCGACTCAACATTATATCAAAAAAGTTATGTTTGAACTTATTGAAATTATAAAAAAATGAATAATTTATCAGAGACAACCTTTTATATATGGATTTTTGCTAGAGATAACTTTTTAAATTTTTTGAGAAATGTCAGACCTTAATAGTTTTTTTTTTGTTGCGAGAAACAACCTTTTAACGGAAATGCATATTTTTCGTTCATTAACTAACCCCCCTTATGTTAAAAGGTTGTTTCTCGTAACAAAAAAACTATTAAGTTCTGACATTGTCCAATTTTTTTTAAAAGACTGTGTTTGACAAATTATCCTATTTTTTATTTGTGATTGAATATTATGTTTGATCACATTATAAATTAATTTATAATGTTAATTTAAATTTTTTATTTACTTTTTAGCAAAAGAATACCGTTCACTATTATGAAAGTTAATTTTGTCATTTAATGATTTAACCTATTTATTATTTAATACATGTACTTTTATTCCACATTTCCCCCCATAAAATATGATTTTCTTACTAACTTATATAAGAAGGAAAGGGAAAGGTTATCGAAATATTGTATTAGCCATTTTGAATTTTATACCAAGACTAATTCTCCTTGAAACACCAATAGAAAATGTACCACTACCTATTAAAAGAAAAAAAAACAAAAACAAAATGTTACCACTACCTATTAAAAGAAAAAAAGAAAAAAAATGTACCACTACCACATTTTACTCACATTAGTAATTAATTATCGACGTCAATTTAATAAATTATCATATTTTATAAATTGCTATGATACGATTTTCATTTGACTATTTTTTCATTATTGATTATTGTAGTTAAATCGCGAATTTTGCATAAATTTAGACAAAGTGAATATTTATCTCATATTCATCTAAAATAAATTATTGTGAATATTCAATATACTTATTCTAATCACAAATGAAAAAATATAACCTAATATAATATACGTATATAAACAGATTAACAACCTTAATAACGGATAGACGACTATATAAAAAAATTGTGCCAACAGCAGAAGTCATGATAAAAGGTCCCGGTCTCGGAAGAGATGCAACATTACGAGCTATTACTTTTGTGATAGATGATGGGAAAAACAAAAAATTCATGGAAATTTTTAGGATAATTTATCAAAGACAACCTTTTATATATAGCTTTTTGCGAGATACAATCTTTTAAAAAACATTAGGCAATGTCAGACCTTAATAGTTTTTTGTTGCGAGAAATAACCTTTTAACGAAAATGTCTATTTTTCGTTCATTAATTAACTCTCCTTCTGTTAAAAGATTGTTTCTCGCAAAAAAAAAACTATTAAGGTCTGACATTGCCCAATTTTTTTTAAAAGGTTGTTTCTCGCAAAAAGTCATATAAAAGGTTGTCTCTGATAAATTATCCTAAAATTTTTAGAGATTTTAGGTAATCTAGAAATAAATGAGTAGCTTTTATTTTCATATCACATTATATTTTTCAAGAAAAAATTTGATCAACATTTTAAATTATATTTTTTATTTTATTAATTTAAGAAGAATCGCAACTCAGAGTACTTTTCGTATAATTTATGAATATCTAAATTTTAATTTTAAAATATTAAATTAATCTAATTTAAGTTAGTTTTAAAATTAATCTTACAAGTATTTTGGTACCGAGGGTATCTACTATACTACCATAATCTTTGCAATGCAGTTATTGTTTTCAAATAAAAATGATTGATAACCTTAAAGGTATACCGCCGGCAGCCGAAAAAGGTTGCCGGCTAACGGCGTTGATGGAAGCAGAAGTAGATCTGAATGAAAAGCAGCCAAATTTCACTCGCCGAAAGCGATTAAATCTACGTCGGTTGAAACCTGAGTTCCCGGAAAAATCTAACCTCTTCGCCGGCGATCACAGGTATAACAAGAAGAAAAAAGCAGAAAACAATACTGTAACTGATGGTTTCGTCATTGATGATCAAGTAAAACTAGGGACATCGAGTGAAGTAATCAAAAAATTAAGAGAGAGTTTTTTCACGTGCCGGTCACATGGGGTAACATCGTTGATCGGTCGAAGACGGGAAATGGAAGACGCAGTGGCGGTTAAACCGGGTTTTTTAATTAAAGGTAGTAAGAAATATGACTATTTTGGAGTTTACGACGGGCATGGAGGGTCACGTGTAGCGCACGTGTGCCGGAATTTTTTGCACGGTTTGGTTGAACAGGAAGTTATGAAAGAAGATGATGATGGGAGTATTAATTGGGAGAAAGTGATGACGGAGAGTTTCCGTAAGATGGACGAAGAGGTGAGCGAGGAAGGATCGGTGATGGCGACGATGGGATCGACGGCGGTGGTAGCGGTGGTGGGAGAGGAGGAAACTATTGTTGCGAATTGTGGGGATTCAAGAGCTGTGCTTTCACGTGCTGGAGTTGCCGTACCCTTGTCTAATGATCATAAGGTGTGTAACTAAACTTTGCACTCTCTAATTTTCTTTTTTTTTTTCTTTTTATTGTCATAGTGATCAACCTTTGCATGCCTTATCTATTTCATTTGGTATCTGCTAACACCTAATAACACAAAATATTTATTTCATTTGGTATGTGCCTCTCTCCAACTATCACTTTTTGCGGATTTACTGCAGCTATTCGTTGTTTCCTTTTACTACATGAACTACTACCATATACTATATATTAGTACAACACACCTCTAAATTGATAAGGGCAGCTATCATGTTGTTCCTTTTCGTATCTGAATTATCACATATTTGTGTTTTAATACAATGGACGGTGATAGTTGAGGTAGCTGGCAAAAGGAATGATTGATAGTGTGGGGTGAAAATAGTGAAAAATTGATAGTTTAGAGATATTTTTTTATCATTCATCTCTATTTCATTTGGTATTTGCTAACTATCTCTAATACAAGCATCAGAATAACCAAACATTTTAGGAAGAAGTCACGTGACTGACAGTTTTTGCCTGTGTGGGAATTGAATTCTACTAGTCTTTACTTTGATGGTAAGTCCCTTCGGCATCAGTGGGTTACTTATAGCTTTTTCCCCCTTATGGTGATCTTTCTTTTCAATGGAAAATAGAAAGGGAATATTCATAAACTGAAGGTGAGAATATTTTTTGGTTTGTTTAGTCACTCCACAGCAAATTAGACGGTAATGCAAGGAATTTTATTTTAACTTCACATAAGCGGAAGAAAGCATAAAATTGTTTCTGCAGAATAAAAAGTAACATTTTCCATAGTTCACACCTGGGGCGATTTTATGTATAAAAAATGGGGTCACGTGAATTCATGGTTATTCGAAAAAAACTAGGTATATTAAGCGCATAATTTTTAAAATATATTTAATATTAACCGAAGGAATCATGGTCAAATGAGACTGAATTGTGCACTAGTTAAGCACTAGGTTTAATTCTTTAAGATCGAGGGATTGATCTCAACTTGTTGCACTTTTATATTTCTTTTAAAATATATATATATATATATATATATATATATATATATATATATTCTAAAGCAGTTTTAAAAGCAATGATGCACCCATCCTTTTGAAATCTTGGATACACCTTTGATTCACACTATTCAAGAATTCACTGACAATACAATTTCTCTCTTTTACGTGCATTTTTTAAGAGATTTGGTTGCGAATATTGCCAAACTCAAACGCCAATAATGATTTTTAAAAAAAAGATCCTACATGCTTTGCGTGCGGGGAAAAAGGTCATTACGTCAATCGGTGTAAAAAGAAAAAAATCAATAATCTTGATATTGATGAAAGCATCAAGAATGCTTTAAAGAAAATTATGGTAGATTCAGACGAATCCGATGATCCAGAAGATACCATGGGTACATATTCAGATGACCCCTATTCATCTTCCTCGGAGGAAGAGACTCCTTGTTGTACCAAGGATAAATGTCAAGCCATCAAAGATAGTGATGACACTGACGATGATATCAAAAGGTATCAAAAATTGCATTACAAATTTATGCATATAGGTTTAGTGCAAATTGCTTTTAAACCATTAACCTTAGAAGGTTTGCCTGAAAGTTTTATGACTGTCCTAAGAGATGCCAGAAATCTTAACGGGAAACAATCTCTTATGAGTGCTATGCAGTCAAGTTTAGCCTATGGCCCAGTATATTTCAATGTCAGACCAAACTTTACTTTATCTTTGTTTGATCCAAATATATTGCATGCTTTAACTTTATATGTAAAAGCTAATGGGTATAATTACATGCCTGAAACAGAAGTTATGTGTATCTGTTATCGTATTTATTTTCGTGTGTTAGATATCATGAATCCAAACTGTAGGATTTTGGATGACAAAAGAAATAGACAAACAGTCTTGATTGATTGAGACTAATCTAGCCAAGAGGTCTAAGACTACTACTAGGAGACCTATAAGCTGGGATGAAATAGATTATCCTGAAGATTGGCTAATTGAGAAAGCTATCCCTGTTCAATCAAGGATAGATTCAAGGATCGCAGTAATCCAAACCATCACGGCAATATCCGCCTTCGTTCGTAGAATTCACCTAGATTAGGTGGCTTTTTGTCATCTCATTATTTTTTATCTCCTTTAGATGACAGACCTGAAACGTCTGCTGCTAGAGCTTCAACCTCTCAGGTAGATGAAAGATTTTATAAAATCACCACCCCTCTGAAATCTCTTGGGAGGAAAAGGTTGACAAAATCAAGGTTGAGAATCAGATTCCCGTTGAAGCTTCAACGAAAAACAGTAATACTGAATACAATTATTTTGATGATAATTAGTGATCTTGATAGAATTCGTATTGCATGTAGACTGGATTATGGTCCAGGTTCTGATTTAAGAAAAAATATTTCTAAAGAATTATGGAATAATACGGACTATGCTCCTTTTCGAAAATGGTTTCTTGAGTTATTCACTCCTGACGAACGCAAGTCTATTGGTAAACAATTTTACGATGATTTGCAAGAAAAACAAACTTTTAAACATTTTGTTAATTGGTTTGTTAGTGATTATACTTTGCTTAATATTAATGTTATTGAAAGACAATGGCATTTAGACACTAAGAAAGTCCTTAGGAGCATATATCCTCCGGACGAACCATTCCATTTAAAAAGGGATGATAGTGACAAAGACCTGTGGTCCAAATTTCTACGTACGGCTAATACAAGGTACTCCAAATTGAGGGATGCAGTTTGATCATTTGAATGATCTGTTCAGGCAGAACAACCACACCAACATTGGTCTCAAGATTCTTTTTGAGCAAATGACTTATTACAGAATAAAGTCAGTAGACTCCATAGTCTTATCGAAGAGCAAAGGATTGTCATTGATAAGCAACCTCCCAAACCTCTAGAAACTCGCGCCAATATCCAGCCGTCTCCATCCATGGATGGAATAAACCTGTCAAAAGACAAAACAGATCTTGAAAATCTATTATCACAATTCCGTGATAAAATGAAAATTTCACCAGAGAAAGAATCTACCTCCAAAAATGTTGTTGGCGTTATTACCACCGGCAATCCCGAGGAGGCACATATTTCTGCTGTCAAAAAGACAGGATGGAATCCCACGGGTACCCGCGATAATTATTATTATCCCACACCAACACCTATTGATGTCCTGGTAGAGGAAACTGGATTCAAACCTGATGCGGCATCCTACACTGGCACTGAAATTGTCGAATGGAGCATTGATGGAGCTGGAGATAATCTAATCTTCAAAACTAGCCACAAGATGCTCATGTATGCAGCAGCTTGCAGAGCCCACAACAACAAGCAATCAGAGATTAATATCATGCAGATGATTATTGTGGGGTTCACAGGACAGCTCAAAGCTTGGTGGGATAATTATCTCACTACTGAGCAGAAAGCCTCAATTACTAATTCGGTCAAACAAGAAGGGACTGAACAAAAATTCAATGCGGTTTATACTCTTGTTCTAACCATTTTAGATCAATTTATTGGTAATTATTCTACCAATTATGATAACATCAGGACACGACTTCAAAATCACAGTTGTCCAACCCTAACCTCTTTCAGATGGTACAAAGATGTTTTCCTTAGTAGAGTTTATAATCTCCCAAGTCGTAGTAGAGCTTCCGAAGGCCGATTTATGATGGTCTCCCATCACTTGGCGAAAGAGTCAAAAGGACTCTCAAGATTAATGATAGTTCACGATTCAATGGAAATATTATTCCTATGGACATCTCATCGACGTTGCAGATGATGAGGCTTAAACCTACGATGACCTAAAGTCGCAGCGCAAATAAGAAACAATTTGACTAAAAAGCTCAATTAGAGAATTTCACAATAGTTCGCCATGGACGGACAAAGCTCTTCTCAAAATCCAAAGAAGAAAAAAGTTGGGGCCAAGCCTTTCAAGCCATACAAAGATTATTTCAGATTCCAATCAGACTCTTACAAAAAGAAAGCAGCTAAAAGAAGAGTCCATAGTGCAACAAGAAAGAGGGATAACAAGAGACCTAAAAAAGATCCTACATGCTTTGCGTGCGGGGAAAAGGTCATTACGCCAATCGGTGTAAAAAGAAAAAAATCAATAAAATCAATAATCTTGGTATTGATGAAAGCATCAAGAATGCTTTAAAGAAAATTATGGTAGATTCGCATTTAATCCATGATCCAGAAGATACCATGGGTACAGATTCAGATGACCCCTATTCATCTTCCTCGGAGGAAGAGACTCCTTGTTGTACCAAGGATAAATGTCAATCCATCAAAGATAGTGATGACACTGACGATGAGTTTTATAAACTCCAAGCTCAGTTCTCCAGCTTCAATATAAGCGTCATCAATGGAGAAGAAATTATTGATCTTCTTAAAGAATTTCCCGATGAAGCCCATAATGCTAAAATCATTGACGCATTGCTCAAAGAACAGGAGAAAGACAAAACTCCTATCAAGATCAAAACTCATATTGATCCTCAGTACAATTTCTCGGAACTACTCACTGAGTTACAAAAGAAAAGGAACTCCAAAGATCCTATTACAACTCAGGAATTAAAAGAAGAGATTATGAATCTCAGAAGAGAGATAACTCAAATGCATGGCAAATACAACAGTTTAGAAAACCGAGTTACCCTCTTAGAAATTATCTCATATTCTGAGAAAACCCCGGACATCTCCGAACAAATAGGACATACTCCTATCATCAACTAGCCTAACACTTCCAGCCTACCTGATGACTTCATAGGTACTTTAGTCATGAGACAAAGATGGATTACTGAGATAAACCTACTCATCCATGGCAATACCATCCTAAAAAATGTCCCGACATTGATTGACTCAGGGGCAGATCTCAATTGCATCAGGGAAGGATTAATCCCTACTAAATACTTTACCAAAACTACCCGTAGAGTATCCGGTGCAGATGGAAGCAATTTCGACGTTTTCTACAAATTACCTAGTGCATTCATTTGCCAGAACAAAACTTGCATTGAACAAACCTTCATATTAGTCATGAACCTATCCAATGATATTATCTTAGGCATCCCTTTTATTAATGGACTAATGCCCATCACCAATACTGATGAAAAAGGCCTTACAGGAACCTTTGATGGAAAACCTATAACCTTTCTCTGGATTACATCCCAAAAAACAATTAGTTTTGTTAACATAGTCCAAAATAAGAAACAACAATTGGATTATCTACAACAGGAGTTGATGATTCACAAAATTTGTGACCAGCTTACTAATCCTAAATTACAGGATAAGATCAAAAGCATAGAACATGACTTTGCTTCTTCTATTTGCAATGATCTACCAACTTTCCGAATAGAAAGACACACATTGTTGGACTACCCTACGGAAGACTTTCGAAAAAACATTCCTACCAAAGCAAGACCTTGCCAGATGAACATGGAATATCTGGAGATTTGTAAAAAGGAAATAGCTTCTTTAATAGATAAGAAGTTAATTCGCCCCTCAAACTCCCCATGGAGTTGCACTGCGTTCTATGTAAATAAACATGCTGAACAAGAACGAGGAGTTCCAAGATTGGTTATCAATTACAAACCTTTAAACAAAATTTTAAAGTGGATTAGGTATCCAATACCCAACAAAAAGGATTTATTAGATAGGTTATATCAATCTAATATATTCTCAAAATTTGATTTGAAATCAGGTTTTTGGCAGATACAGGTTAATGAACCCGACAGGTATAAACTGCCTTTACTGTTCCATTTGGTCATTACGAATGGAATGTTATGTCGTTCGGTTTGAAAAATGCTCCATCCGAATTTCAACATGACATGAATGACATTTTTACCCATTTTAGTGGTTTTATCATTGTTTACATTGACGACATATTAGTCTATTCCAAAACAGTTCAAGATCATATTAAGCATCTTGAAATTTTCAAGAAAATTGTCATTTCAAATGGGCCTAGTTATTTCTAAAGCGAAAATGAATATTTTCCAAACAAAAATTAGATTTTTAGGTCATAACATTGAAAAAGGAAATATTATTCCTATTTACATGAGTATTGAATTTGCTTCTAAATTCCCTGATGAGATTCTTGACAGAACTCAATTACAGAGATTCTTAGGAAACCTTAATTATATTGCTCCCTATTATAAAAACTTATCTATTGATGCAGCTGTTTTATATGACAGTTAAAAATCACACTTGGACCAATGTCCATCTTGACGATCGAAAGATAAAAATTAAAGTCTGAGCTCGCCATGCCTAATGCCTAACCCAAATCGGGAAGATTATCGAGACAGATGCTTTGACATCGTTATGGAGGAATTTTGAAACAAATAAATCCCTGCACCAAACAAGAATATCCGTTAGATATAATTTCTAAAATGGACTAATAGTCAAAAGAACTACGCTACTATAGCTAAAGAAATTCTTGCTATAGTAAAATGTGTCTTGAAATTCCAAGACGACCTCTACAACACCGAGTTCTTAATCAGGACAGACTGCAATGCAGCGAAATTCATGTTTCAGAAAGGAAAATGGACTAATAGTCAAAAGAATTACGCTACTATAGCTAAAGAAATTCTTGCTATAGTAAAATATGTCTTGAAATTTCAAGACGGCCTCTACAACACCGAGTTCTTAATCGGGATGATCGCACGCACCAAATTCATGTTTCAGAAAGACTTTAAACATGATGTTTCTAAACAAATGTTTGCAAGGTTGCAGGCGCATTTAGCCCCATTTAATTTTGAAATTCAATAAATTAAAGGTCAAGATAATTCACTTCCTGACTTTCTTACTCGTGAATTTTTACAGGATTAAAATGCGTCCAGAATGGACAACACCCCATAGGGGTAGAGGTTGAAGCCGAGGCTCAGGTCGAGGCGGAAAGAAACAGACCGACTATTCCTTCAGGCTAAACCGGTAGGCGATAGTTCTTCCAACAACAACTCATATGCCCAAAAATTCATACAAGATGGAGAAGATCGAAATCAATATTTGGTTCGACCACATGAGGAGACTATTCTCCTATTAGGACATGAAGATAAAAATTATCTAAATGACCCATGGATTATGATGAATCGATATGTAGAAAATTTCTACCATCCCTACAAAGAAGGGAAAAATAGGATGTACTATGAATATATCCTTACGGCAACATCCACTGCTGATATTACTTCATACCCTGACCATAAGCCAGGAGTAGAAAAGAGTTATTCAAAGTTCTACCTGAAGAAAATCATTTCTCCCTACGAATGGGGAATTAGCCCATTCATATCAAAGGAACTTATCATTCCAAGAACTGATGTCAAGTTTGCATTTAACTATTATGATTATATTGATGCGTTCATCCATGTTTTTTATTATGAAAACAAGAAGCATGGTCATACATGGTGGGTTAAAATAAATTCAGAGATTTTTAAGAACAATCAGAATGGTAGATTACTACCAGGATGGATTTTCCCGTGGTGGAATATTATTGGCCCTGAAATTCAGATATTGTCAGCCCTTTATATGAATTATTATAAGGAATGGATACAGTTATCTCCATGTATCACTCCCGAAAACCCTTCCGACTATGTCGAGGGATCTGTGTCAGTGATGTTCTTTATGCAAACCGGAACCCCATGATCTGGAAATGGATTCCCGAACAGGGAGGAATTCACAAGGCATGTTATGTCTTAAAAGAAAATTTCTTTGCAAATTGTGGTCTAAATTATTAGATAAAAATTCGGAAAATCCAGCCCAAACCTATGGTTGGGAAATAGAAGAAAATTGCTCTTCTTTACTAAAATGTTTGAGAACCATTTCTCATATCAAAAAAGAGGACAATTCCTCATTCTTTTCAAAATTTAAAAATGATATTAAATTAAAAAATCCTCATATTTCAGAAGAGGAAATAATGACTGCCTATCTTGAAAAATAAAGGCAGACTTTGTGAAAAACTTTGCCACAAAGATCGACGAAAGTCCCTATTCAGAGACATCAACGACATCCATGAGAGAAGCCCAAGACGACAGTCTATTCCAAGACTCGCAACCACGGGAAGACTATTCCTACCGGCCATCCACCAAGGATCTATTCGACGGATTAATTGAGTCTGTCAAAGCAAAAGCAGAAGAGGCCAAAGCCCGACAAGAAGACAAAGCTTCACGTGGAAAAGAGAAAATGACAGAGTGAAGAACCCCATTATCATCAATAATGGATGAAAGAAGACAAAAAAAGGTCACATTCAAACCCCACGGTCATATTCGGCCGACAAATTTATTTTATTTTTTGTTTTTCAGAAGATGCTCATGTCGCTACCTTCTTTTGTTAAAGTAGTTTACTTTTCGTACTATTGTAATTTACTTTCCGCAAAGTATTTTGGCATTTTGTAATTATTAAGATGCCCTTTACTATTTATTTTACAGATTGTAAAATGTTTTGGAGTCCGCCTTCGTCTATAAAAGGGGATTCTCATTCATTTAGAAAGGGATCAGAAAATCGAGCACTTGTAAATTTTCCTTTGAATCAATAACATTGGAGTTTGCTCAACATCTCTCTCTCTCTTGGCTACAAGTTCGGTATACCTCCCTTCCCTTATACCTGGGTAGGTTATATGCCTTGCCATACAGAGTGTTCTCATCTGCCGACATGCCGTTAAGTTTGTATGAACTGTTAAATCTGGATTTACTATCTTCCTTACAAATTCATATTATCTCAGAGCATCCTAGACAGTATAGGGTTTTAGCCTATCATTAGGCTTCAAACATGCATAAGCAAAATATAATTTAAGGGAAGAGAGATATACCGAACTTGTAGCCAAGAGAGAGATGTTGAGCAAACTCCAATGTTATTGATTCAAAGGAAAATTTACAAGTGCTCGATTTTCTGATCCCTTTCTAAATGAATGAGAATCCCCTTTTATAGACGAAGGCGGACTCCAAAACATTTTACAATCTGTAAAATAAATAGTAAAGGGCATCTTAATAATTACAAAATGCCAAAATACTTTGCGGAAAGTAAATTACAATAGTACGAAAAGTAAACTACTTTAACAAAAGAAGAATGATACGAGCATCTTCTCAAAAACAAAAACAAAATAAATCGTTTACGAATACGACCGCGTGGTCCGAATGTGACCTTTGTTGTCTTCTTTCATCCATTATCGATGATAATGGTCTTTCACTGGCCATTTTCTCTTTCCACGCGAAGCTTTGTCTTCTCGCTTTGGCCTCTTCTCGCTTTTGCTCGGCTGCACTCAATTAATCCGTCGATAGATTCGTGGACGATCGGCAGAATAGTCTTCCGCCGTCATGAAGTTCGAATAGATCGACGCCTCGGGCTTCTCTCACGGATGTCGCTGATGTCTCTAACAGGACTTTCGCCGATCTGTGGCAAAGTTTCACAAAGTCCGCTTTATTTTTTCAAGATATGCAACATTATTTCCTCTTCAAATATGAGGATCTTTTAATTTAATATCATTTTTAAATTTTGAAAAGAAATAATTGTCCTTTTTTGATATGAAATGGTTCTCAAACTTTTTAGTAAAGAAGAGCAATTTTCTTCTATTTCCCAATCATAGGTTCAATGGATTTTCCTGATTTTTATCTAATAATTTAGACCGTAATTTGCAAAGAACTTTTCTTTTAAGACATAATATGCCTCGTGAATTCCTCCTCGCCGAATCCATTTCCGCCCATGGGTTCCTGCATAAAGAACATCATCGACGCAGAGCCTCGACATAGCTGGCGGTTTTCGGAGTGATACATGGAGATAATCAGATCCATTCCTTGTAATAATTCATATAAAGTATCGACAATATCCGAATTTCGTACAATAATATTCCACTACGGAAAATCCATCCCGTAGTAATCTACCATTCGACTATTCTTAAAAATCTGCGGATTTATTTTAACCCACCATGTATTTACTCATGCTTCTTGTTTTCATAATAAAAACATGGTGAACGATCAATATAATCATAATAGTTAAATGCAAACTTGACATCGCTTCGAATGATAAGTTCTTTGATCCGAATGGGCTAATTCCCATTCGTAGGAGAAATGATTTTCTTCGTAGAACTTTGAATAGCTCTTTTCTACTCTCGCTTATGGTCGTGGTACAAGTAATATCGCGATGATGTTGCAAGGATATATTCATAGTACATCCCGCTTTTTTCCTTCTTTGTAGGATGATAGAAATTTTCTGCATATCGATTCATCGTAATCCACGGGTCATTTAGATAATTTTTATCTTCATGTCCTAATAGAGAATAGTCTCCACGTGGTCGAACCAAATATTAATTTCGATCTTCTCCAACTTGTATGAAGCTTTGGGCATATGAGTTCGCTGACCGGAAGAACTATCGCCTACCGCTTTAGCCTCGCGAATAGTCCTGGTCTGTTTTCTTCCTCCGCTCGACCGAGCCTCTGCCTACCTCTACCCCTGGGTGTTGTCTATTCCGACGATTTTAACTCTGTAAATTCACGAGTAAGAAAGTCGGAAGTAAATTATCTTGACCTTTAATATATTGAATTTCAAAATTAAATTGGGCTAAATGCTACCGCCACATCAAGAACATTTGTTTAGAAATATCATGTTTAAAGTCTTTCAAACATTTAATTCGTCGCATCATCATTCCGATTAAGAACTCAGTCAGAGGTCGCCTTGGAATTTCAAGACACATTTTACAATAGCAAGAATTTCTTTAGCTATGTAGCGTAGTTCTTTGACTATTAGTCAATTTTCCTAATTATATCTAACCGGATATTCTTGTTTGGTCCGGGATTTATTTGTTTCAAAATTCCTCCATAACCAATGTCAAGATCTGTCTCATAATCTTCCCCAATTTAGGTTAGCAAGCATTAGACACGGCAGAGCTCAGATTTTTAATTTTTATCTTTCTCGATCGCTTCAAGATGGACATATCGTCCAAGGATCGCAGATTTTTTTAGCCTGTCATATAAAACAGTTGCATCAATAGATAAGTTTTTATAATAGGGAGCAATATAATTAAGGCTTCCTAAGAATCTCTGTAATTGAGTTATGTCAAGAATCTCATCAGGGAATTTAGAAGCAAATTCAATACTCCTGTAAATAGGAATAATATTTCCTTTTTCAATGTTATGACCTAAAAATCTAATTTTTGTTTGAAAAATATTCATTTTCGCTTTAGAAATAACTAGGCCATTTGAAATGACAATTTTTTTGAAAATTTTCAAGATGCTTAATATGATCTTGAACTGTTTTGGAATAGACTAATATGTCGTCAATGTAAACAATGATAAAACCACTAAAAGAGGTAAAAATGTCATTCATGACATGTTGAAATTCGGATGGAGCATTTTTCAAACCGAACGGCATAACATTCCATTCGTAATTACCAAATGGAACAGTAAAAGCAGTTTATACCTGTCAGGTTCATTAACCTGTATCTGCCAAAAACCTGATTTCAAATCAAATTTTGAGAATATATTAGATTGGTATAACCTATCTAATAAATCCTTTTTGTTGGGGATTGGATACCTAATCCACTTTAAAATTTTGTTTGAAGGTTTGTAATTGATAACCAATCTTGGAGTTAATATTAATGCTATTGAAAGAAATCGTTTGTACACCTTTTTTAAAGGAATATGTTCCCCCTTTTTATTGATTATTGTGTACAATATATAATGTTATATAATTATTTACATGGCTACAAACTAGGTAACCAATCTTTCTAATTTCAATCGGAATATAAATTAACCTAATATAAAAGATGTACAATGATACGAGAATATTTTTGTAATATTCTATCACACCCCTGCAGTTGAAGCGGGAGATTCTCGTACGCTGAGACTAGCTCGAAAATCATGAAAGAGTATGCGCGACAACCCTTTAATAAATATGTCAGCAATATGATACCGGAAAGGAACATGAAGGACACGAACTTGTCCACGAGCCATTTTTCACATACAAAGTGAATATCCATTTCAATGTGTTTAGTGCGCTGATGTTGAACGAAATTATTGGAGAGATATATCGCACTTACATTATCACAGTAGACCAATATAGCTTTGCGGATTGGGCAGTGAAGTTCAGCAGAAGGTTGTGTATCCAACAAGACTTAGAAACAACACTCGCTACTCCTCTATACTCGACTTCGGTACTGGATCAAGACAGAATATGTTGTCTTTTAGAAGACCAAGAAAGCAAGTTATCTTCGAGGAAGACACACGAACCTGACGTGGATCGACGAGTGTCGGGACAGCCACCTAAGTTATCTTCGAGGAAGACACACGAACCTGACGTGGATCGACGAGTGTCGGGACAGCCACCTAAGTCAACGTTAGAATAAGAGGTGAGACAGAGAGTGAGGACTTGTACAGGTGTAGGCCGAAGTGAAAAGTACCTTGTACATATCACAAAATACGTATGAGTACATTCATATGTTCATCCGTCGGGATGTGCATATGTAAGCATATTTGTTGCACGATATAGGATATATCTATTCTTGTGAAAGTGAGATACTGCAATGCTCCTACTAAACTGCGATAGTGAGTCTGTCGGCATACAGAGAACCCAAAAAGGCAATAAGTTTGGAATTAGTGTTCACCGGTGTGTGGGTCGGTTTGCAAGACGTCATGTCTGATTGATCAAGGATATCTTCGGCGTACTTCTTTTGACAAAGAAATAAGCCACTTGCATATCTTGTAACAGCAATGTCCAAAAAATAGCTTAGAGGCCCAAATCCTTCATAGCAAACTCAGAGGCAAGGAGTGACATAATGGATTGACGAAGTGCATTAGAAGATGTAGTTAGGATGATATCATTAACATATAATAGGATGTATGCCATATCATTACCCTTGCTATAGATGAAAAGTGAATGATTAGATTTGTTATGTGAAAAAACGATAGAGGATACAAAATCAGCAAACCGTTGGTACCATGAACGAGGAACATGTTTCAGTCCATAGAATGATTTTTTCAAATAAAACACATAATCTGGATGAATCGAATTCCTGAATCACATAGACAAATGCATATAAACGGTGTCATGAAGGTCCTCATGCAAGAAAGCATTTTAATAGGCCAAGTTTTGGACAAAACGATATTGAGAACAGTCTGAATAGTCGCCGGTTTTACCACCGCGCTGAAAGTTTCATCACAATTCACTCCCACCTGTTGAGATCTGCCATCACCTATAAGACGAGTCCTGTGTCTCTCAATAGAACTATTAGATTCTTTTTATGTCAAAAAATTCACATAGAACGAATAACATTAGCATCAGAAGGACGGGGTACTAGATCCCACGTCTTATTTTTAATAAGAGCATTATATTCGTCAATTATTGCATTTTCCCAATTAGGATCGGACAAGGCAACTTCGGGTTGCGAGGAAGAGGTGAAGGGGAAACCGAATTGGACAAGTTAAATAGTCATTTGGGTTTGAAAATGTTCACGGGTTTCCATTGTTCGTAGGGGTGTCGCGGGGTTAAACAGGATCGGGAATAGCACCGGGATTGAGGAGTTGGGGCCTAGACGAGGCAGTGGTGTCGGGAAGAGGGGGCGGGAGCGATGGTCGAGAGGCGGTAGCCGAATCGGAAAGCCGAAATGGACTGTTTCGAGGCTAGGTGGGCTGCCCGACTCGGGGCGGCAAGGATTGGGTCGAGCGCCGGTGATGGTAGCGGCTAATTTTGTAAGTGATGAATTAGAATGGGATTTAGGCCATCATTTAAGAAGTCATAGGAATTCAGAGATGGAGAATTGAGTTTGACAAAGGGAGATTGAGACTCATCGAATATGACATACCTAAAAATGATTATTTTTTGGTTGGACAAGTCGTAACAGTTGTAACCTCGATGATTAGGGGGTAACCAAGAAAGACACACGGGGATGACCGAGGTTGCAGCTTGTTGATTTGAGTGGAGTGATGGAGGGGGTAGCATAGACATCCGAAAGTTCGTAAATGCTTATAGGAAGGATCCCGAAGATGGAGAACTTGAGTGAGATACTTGTGGTTGAGAGACTTATTTGTGAGAATGTTCGAGAGATAAGTTGTCATTGAGAGCGTAATGTCAAAAATAGAATGATAGAGGTGTGGGCAAGGAGGGCACGAATTAAGTTGTTTATGGTTCTAATTTTTCGTTCGGTTTTTTCATTTTGTGGAGAGGTGTGTGGACGGGAAAAACAAAGAACAAGGTCGTGTTTGGCACAGAAAAAGTTTGAATTGTTGATTATCGAATTCCCTCTCATTGTCATATTGAAAACATTTGATATTCTTTTCAAATTGTGTTTTTATTAAAGCACTAAAGGATGAAAAAATGGAATAGACTTTGGGATTTATTACCAATGGGAAAAGTCCAGAGAAAGTTGGAATAATCATTCAAAAACAACACATAATATCTATGCCCGGCCGTGCTTAAAATATGAGAAGTCCATAAATCACTGTGTATGATATCAAATGGCACTAAAGTAAGGTAGATGAAGAATAAAATTATAATTTGACATGTTTTCCAAAAACGCAAGATTCACAAACAGAAGGATAAGAGATGTTTGCAATTAATAAATTTATTTTTGGTAAGGGAGCGTAAAACAGAATCTCTCGGATGTCCTAATCTATTATGCCATAAAAGAGATGAAATAGCTGCAAAGGTTGATGGAGAGGAGGCTGGATGACCGACGGTGGTGGTGATAGAATAAAGGTCCCCGGTGCTGTCACATCTCATTATTCGCATCCATGTCATAAGGCCCTTCACGGAAAAACAAAAAAATGATCAAATTCAAGGGAAATATTATTGTCGGTTGTGAAACGACGCACGGAGATTAGATTTTTGATAAGTTTTTGGGCATTGAGGACATTTTTTAAAGCTAACGGGGATGTGGCAGAGAGAGTGATGATTGTCCATAAACCTCGAATGGGAATGTCTTGTCCACTACCAACAATAATATTACGATTTAAATTACTCATATTGAAATAAGACGAGAGAGTACCTTTGAATGCCGTCATATGAGATGTGGCGCCAGTATCCATGTACCAACGGTCGTCTGGAATGTTGAGAGACACCGTGTTCATAATCTCCTCAATATCCGTCGGTGCGTAGATTGAAGGAGGAGAGACTTGTGCACTGTATGCCTACTATGAACGTGCGCCGATGATGTCGGGCCGGAGGTTGGGCCCAAGAGGACGTCAGGTATGGGCAAGGTGGAGTAAGCGGGCCGTCCCACGCAAATACGGCGCGTGGCGGCCACGGCGAAGCTTGCCACGACGTGCTGCCGCCATCATCACGCGCGGTTTACCGACAATGATTGTCCCCTCCCACCAATGCTGCTGTTTCCTCCACGGCTGCCGCGGCCTTTGCCCGAATTTCTCCATTTGTGGTGATTCTGGGAAGGCGAGCCGCGTTTCGGGTCGTTAGGTTGCCGTTAGTGTGAACTGGAACTCGGGCCCCTTTCGTCGGGCAGATGGGCCGCTGGTAGTGACGAGGGAAGCGTCGACAGTAGGGCTGCACAAAATTCGGTCCGGACCGAAAAAAAGGATCGTATTGACCCTGTTCAGATAGGACCAAACCGGACCGGTAAGTTTCTATCCGGTCCTCGGTCCTTTTAATTTATATTTTCGGGTTTCGGTCCGGTCCGGTCCAGGGTCAGTCCGGTCCATTTTTTATATATATATTATATATATTCAATAGGAGGCATACCATGACTAGGGTTTCGGGGGATAATCGAGGAACGGGGGTAAGTGTTTCTTGTAGTATGGACCAAGACGAATCTAGTGGTACCATTGCCGATGCCTGAAACCACCTGAGTTCGCCGAAAAATGAAAAACGAAGGATAGGGTTTCAGTGTTTTGCGATCTAGTCGTCGGAGGTGTAGGGGATGAATCGAGGGACGTGGGAGGTATAGAAATGACGGCTAGGAGCAGGTGGTGCTAATGACACCACCCACCACCGTCGATTGTTACTGAACTCGCCGAAAAATCAAAAAAATCGAGGACGAACCAAACCCGAATTTCGATATGAAAATTGAATGCCTAAACCTTAAAATTGATCGATGTGGTTAGTATGAGAGTTATGGGCTTGATGAGACGAAGCTAATGGTGTTAGTCTCGTCTCCAATGGAGGCCTGAGCTCGTCGTAATCGCTGTAGCGCCGCGGCGGTTTCTAATGACACCACTAGTACAGGGTCCATACGGTCCTAAGTTTTTGAATGTCCGGTTTGGGTCGGTACGGTCCAGTTTTACCCTGTTGTGCAGCCCTAGTCGACAGTGCTCGCATTAGCCGCATCCCGCTTGATTTTTCGAGTTTCTTCGAGGATAAGTCTCGAATGAGCCTCATAGAATTGAGGCAATGATGTGCTTTGTTGGAGGATGGTAGTGACGCCATCATAATTTTCATTTAAACCCGCAATTGATTTGACCGGTGCATCAACGTTTGAGAGTTGATTGACAATCATCTTAAGTTCTTGATAATAGGCCGACGCTTTAGGAAAATCGTCCTGCTGAATATCCTTGATTTTCCAAATACAAGGCACGTTGTGTCTTGTTATCATGAAAAATACTCTCCAATCGCTCCCACGTTTGTCGTGCAGTGGCGTCGGTTTCAATGATCGTATGTAATAGATCGTTCGAGATTGTTCCGTAGATCTATTGTAAAACAACCGCATCTAGGCGTGACCAAAGTTCATCATCAGGACCATCACGTGTCCCGAGAGACTCGACAGTGGGCTTTGATTTGGGAGGGATAATGTGGTCGATGACTTTGTACACACGATAATGGATCGCCCAAGAGTAATACTGGATTTTTTCCAATCCAAGGTAATATGAATGAAGTTCTTGATCTTGTTAACAGCAAGAGAATGATGAAATTTGGGTTGTTCAGCCATTGAAAATTTTGGGGAAGAGGAGGTTGCCGAGAAATTTGAAGAAAAGAGGATGAGGGAGGCGGCGAGGGTGAGGCGAATGACGGCTTAGTGTAAGAAATTTTAGGGTTTGGTTGTTGATACCATAAAAGAATATGTTTCCCCTTTTCATTGATTATTGTGTACAATATATAGTGTTACATAATTATTTACATGGCTACAAACTAGGTTACTAATCTTTCTAATTTCAATCGGAATATAAACTAACCTAATAGTTACAATGATACGGGAATATTCTTGTAATATTTTATCACTTTTCACATCCTTAGATACGATAGTTTGTACATCATTATTGCTACGGTCTTAACTCGCCAAAGGTCTACAATTTATTGGATGTTCATCATATTATTAAACGGTCGACGAGTCATGATATGAATATCAGTGGTGGATTTAGTGCTATGAGTACAACTGGACACAGTATTTTGACACGAAACGTAAACATATCTGTGAAAAATAACAAAATTTTAGTAAATGCTAGATTTTGAACCCATAATCTTAAACGTATTGTAGGGGTTCTGTACTAAGACCCATCAAATTAAAATTTTGAATCCGCCTGTGGATATGATAGGGATTAATCAACTTGATAGTCAACTTTTCTGGAGACATTATTTGGATTTGATTGCCAAACAGATTACAGATGTACTTAGTTTTGAAATGGAATTGTTTCTGTTGACTGAGTTCTTGCACTCGCAGCCTGACAGGCCTGATGAGCTGGATAGAATTGAAAATTCAGGTGGTAAAGTCATAAATTGGAAAGGACAAAGAGTCTTAGGAGTTCTTGCTACTTCAAGATCTATAGGTATGTTAAAGACTCAGCTTACTGCACTTGCAAGTCGATCTTTCCTTAATTCTAATTTCTGTCGAGGCTTCCAGGAAAATGGATATGACAAATCAGATCATTATTCAGCATTTAGATACATGACACGGTTCGACATTTTAGATCTTTGCTTCCATTTATTCAGCTAGTAGCTGGAATGTTGTGCAGCAATATTATGTAGACATACCATTCTATCAGACTAAAACAGGAATTACAACCTTCAATTGAATAGATCTGTTGTTCCTTTTGTGATTATTTTACAGATATTAGGAACACATTAATAGTTACCTTACTGTTTGATGCAGAGCCCAGAGCAGTTTGGCAAATTAAGAGGGATATATGACAAAAGATAATTAACTTACTGTTTGATGCTTCTTAATAGTTGCAGAATATAGTTTGTTAGACTTGACAAGGTTATGATACCTAATGGATGCAGGTGATATGTACCTCAAACCATACGTGATACCAGATCCTGAAGTGATAGTGACCAAAAGAAGCGATGCAGATGAATTCTTAATACTAGCAAGTGATGGTCTATGGAATGTTATTCCAAATGATGTTGCGTCTGACGTTACAAGAAGATGCTTGAACGGTCAAATTATGACAGAGTGCACCCGACAAAGCAAATCCCATAAGATAGATGCAAAAGATGAGCAGACAAGTGAAGTCGTCAGAGAAAATCTCGCGGCACAGGCAGCTTCCTTCCTTGTAGAGTTAGCAATTGGTCGGGGTAGTAGGGATAACATCAGTGTAATTGTCATTGAGTTGAATAGATCTGTATGTTCATCCACTGACTCAGCATAAGCTCTCCAGTCAAATTAGATGCGAACAATTTATTGCAGTTCATTTTGAAGATGTCCACCAGGTTAGCAATGCGAATGAATTTTTTTTCCAGTTGTCTGCAGACTTCTCCTTTTCTTTGTACTGGGAACTAACACGCATATAGGTTAATGTGAATGTTTTATCCCTCTATGAGAAGAATTTATTTGTAGATTAATCTTTCACCTTTATTTCTTTGCATGCACTTCAGAAATTTGGGATCTTGCACTACGTAGATAGTCGAATTTTCTTTTGGAAAAGAGTCCGTCTATATCTCTAGGGCCATATGCTTCTTTGAGTATGGGTTATGGTCGACAATTAAGTGGCTGAATTTACCGCATGAAATGACACCGGAATGTTCTTGACCGATCAAGAGACATTGTGTTTCCTCTCAGGACAAGGATAATCTTTCATAGTCTCACATCTTTGATTGTTGTAGCCTGGTTCCAGTAGCCTAAAAACAATGTATTGGCTATAGCCATGCACTGCAATGTAAAAAATGTGGGTTGCCTGTACATAGTGTTGTCTTCCTGACTTTTACTGCATCTAGTGACGTCTACGAGGATAATATCTAAGTCAACTTATATGCATCTCGACAGCTCTCGCTGACTTAATTCCGTCTTTGGTGAAAATTAAATTGGGGTCTCTAGGATTTGCTTCCTCATTGTGTTAAAGTACCTTAATTAACCATTTCTATTTATCTTTTTTCTCCTTTTTTACTCATTTTTTTGAATCAGTTATATTTTGTAAATCACAAAAATCATTACACAAGTGTTACCGAAGAGTCAAGAGTCCAAAAGTCACAATTAAAAGCTATAACCGTTACTGAGAGTCCAAACGTATACAAAAGCCAAAGTATCGGATAGGTTTACTACTTAAACTTGTTCGTCCAATATGACTTCTTCTTCTAACATAATTTTCTGTTGATACCGACGATGCATTGGTGGTACTTTGAGAAACATTACCATCAACAACTCTATTCTTACTGAGGTCGAAGAATATTCAACAAGATTCGAGTGAAGAAGACTCATGGAGATGGCCCAATCACATTGAGGCCCATATTAGCTCTTAATAGATCCGGCCCATTTGTAATTTTGGTCTTGTTTTATGTGTATTTTGTATTATGATGTAATAAGACAAAGTTTCAGTTTCCAAATATCGAAAGTTTCAATCTCTGCTGAATGCTGATCTCTCCCCCACGTGTGAGTTTGCTTTTTGGATTATCTGCCGTATTCAATCTCATAAATAATACAGATTTTTATGTTTGAAATTATTTCTTTAGTAGAAACTATTTAATACTAAGTGGTGATATATATTTTGCTTATTGTACTCATCTAAGTGAGATTGATCATTGATATTTTTTAATAAGATAAGAAAATTTACAGTAATTCGCTAACTAAAGTATTGGATATGCTTAGTGTTCGTTGTGGATATTCAACTGATACTTTTTTTGTGTGTGTGGAGAAACAAGTTATGAACGAACGAAAGCCAATATTAGGCAACATCACTTTGGTTATGCATTTGCAGTGAAGGATTGCAATTTAATTAGTTTTTGAATGGTGTTGTGTGGGGGAGTTGACGACGACAGTTTGGAGGACTTTTCTCGATTTTCTTTGGTGGGAATAAAGAAGAGGTCTTAGAGCAAGGTATACAGTATAACAACAAGAGAGGAAAACGGTTCTTTTTCGAAGTCCATATTATGTTATGTTTTCAAGCTTTCATGTTGAGATCCCAATTGTTCATCTCGGAATTCTTTCTAATTTTACAAATATCAAGCCCCATTATTCAATAACTAAGAGATGTAAGTGTTAATAAATCATGCTAAGAAATAAAATACTAATTCAAAGAAAGTGGTAGTAGAAGAAGAAAATCAGCAAGTAACATGACAATTGGGATCGCTTCTTTTTGTAAAATATTAATTTTCTTTCATTAAATTATAATTTCTTTTGTAACCGCGCTTGGGTACTAGTTTGCATTTATACGTGGACATTAAGGATCGCTTCTTTTTGAAGTCCTTATTAGTAGGTGCTAGTGAGGTTTCAAAATAATTTTGCATAAGCAACTACTCCACCATAAAGCTATGGTGGGTTTGATTCCAAAGCACTAATTATTTTATAGGTCAAATTTGTGGGTCTAATTATATACTTTGATATTAATGAAAAAACTCTTTAAAGGAGATTAATATCATCTAACATGGTATTAAAGCCAAACCATAAAATACCTAAACCCTCCTCTATTTTCTTTTTCAGAATATTTTTTCCGACCTGTGGCGGCTATCATTCGCACAGTTTTGAGCATTGTCATGGGAAAACACTGGTCGATCCATCAACTTGATGTGAAGAATGCATTTTTATATGGGGATCTGAGAGAAACAGTCTACATGCATCAGCCGCATGGGTTCACCCATCCAGTAGTTCCTCACTATGTGTGTCGTCTCCGTAAGTCACTATATGGCCTGAAACAGGCCCCCCGTGCGTGTGGTATGATCGTTTTGCCAGGTATATCTTGCAGATTGGGTTTGTATGCAGCAAAAGTGATACATCACTCTTCATTTTTCATCGAGGTAGCAGCACTGCTTACTTATTACTTTACGTGGATGATATTGTTCTTACTGCTTCTTCCGACGGGTTGAAAAATGAGATTAGTGTCTTGCTTAAGTCCGAATTTGCAATGACTGATTTGGGAAAGCTGAGTTATTTTTTGGGGATATCAGTAACCAGGTCTGCCGATCACATGTTCTTGTGTCAGCGTAAGTATGCAGAAGAGATTGTGTACATGGCTAAGATGACGAATTGCAAAGTTTCACCTACTCCAGTTGATTCAAAATCTTAGCTCAGTGCTATGGATGGTGCTCCATTCTCCGATCCTACTATGTATATGAGCCTTGCAGGTGCACTTCAGTATCTCACATTTACAAGGCCAGACATTGCTTATGTTGTTCAGCAGGTATACTTATTCACGACGCCCTGCGAGTCTCATTTCATCGCTCTTAAGCGTATCATCCGATACATTAAGCGGCACACGATTATGGTTTCACTATACCCTCTCGCACCAAACATGTTGTTTTCTTATACAGACGCAGATTGGCGGTGTTCGGACACGCGACGCCCACCTCCGCTTTTGTGTATTTTTGGGGATAACTGATTTCTTGATACGCGGCGACATGCTACCCTATCTCGTTCCAATGTCGAGGTTGAGTACAGAGGCGTTGCAAATGTGGTAGCTGAGATTTGTTGGCTCAGAAATTTACTATTAGAACTTCAGTGTCCTTTGCGTCAGGTATCTATTGTGTATTGTGATAACATCTCTGCCATCTATCTTTCTCATAATCCGGTTCAACATCAGCGAACCAAGCACATTGAGATAGACCTACACTTCGTTCGTGAGAAAGTTGCGCTAGGCCATGTCAGAGTGTTACATGTTCCCTTATCATATCAGTATGCAGATATATTTACCAAATGACTTCCCAGACAATTATTTCTTGACTTCAGATCCAGTCTCAGCGTCCGGCCTCCTCCCGCTCCGACTGAGGGGGTGTGTAAACATGTATATAGTAGTACCAATTGTATCCCTACCCATAATTAGAATATTTTCATATATTGTGTAAATATAATTATGGTAAGACTAGGAATCCTAGGTTTAGGATTCCTATTGTATAAGGGATGAATATTGTACACTATATATACTTTGATATTAATGAAAAGACTCCCTAAGGGAGATTAATATCATCTAACACTTGTTATTAGCAAATTATTTTTCATTTGCTTTCAACAAATTCTAGTATCAAATGGGCGAACTCCGCGTGTTCTAATTCTTCAAGAAAAGAAGTTCACATTTTCCTCTCAATTTTCTATTATAGTTAAAATTCTGGTCATGTTCGAGCTCTGTCACGGTTAATAGCAAAAATGAGATATGCTACACTCAGGAAAAAATAAGTCTGCGAATGCATTGGCCACAATGATAAACATCTATGAGGAAAGTCTGTCCAGCCATGATAGACTAAAGTAGCAGCAGGGTGTACGACTGTGTTTAAATTCAACTCGAATAGTAAATGGCTATTTCCTCTACATTTTTGTGCAAACAAAAAAGAGTCGCGCACGCTTCTAGTACCTGCATCATGGGTAGAAAACTGATATCAAAGAAACCGGCGGAAGGGTTCTAACTTTATATATTCCTCAAAAGTTACGTAATTTTCAGTACATGTATAAATTGTACCAACTAACTAGAATGAGTTCTAACTTAACATGACAAACATATAGCCAACACTGGTTGTGGTGTAGTGGCTGGTACTACTCCATCCTTAACCAAGAGGTCTCGAGTTCGAGTTTTCTTGGGTACGGAGTCACCATTGTTAGGGAGTGTTTTGCGCTCAATGTGGAACTACCCGTCACGAATCCGGATTAGTCGGGCCCAATGCCCAATGCGGATACCGAACACCGGATGGGAGACCAGGAAAAAAAAAGAAAAAAACGCTCTGATCAGATTAGCTAAATAAATAAAATACTACAGTACATAAACAAAAACATAACACAAAATTGAACATAGGAAAACATTGGCTTCGTACCTTCAAAGTTATCACGTTAGTTAAAGAACGATTTTATAAATACACTAAATACTCTTTTTGTTTTAATTTTACTTTCGCCTTTAAAATAATCACTTCGAGATTTCTATTATCACCACGTTTTTCCAATTGAATTGAAAGGACAATAATGAACAGAAAATCATCGATGCAGTCAATCATAAGGTCCATGGTTTTAGAGGAGGTTTTGATTGATTTTTCAAAAGTGACTTATAAGCTAAAAGCTAAAAGTAAGGTGGGAAAGGAATACCTAACTTTTGACTTTTAATTTATTTTTGTACTTTTCTTACCTAAAAGTAAGTGTTTTTAAGCACTTTTTAATTTTTATCTTGTCAAACACCACAAAAACTAAAAAATAGCTTAAAAGTCAATAAGCACTTAAAATAAGTCAATCCAGACACCCACTTAATCCTTCCTTTGTTCGTCACCGAATTTCAGTTTTAGTTAATAACATTGTATATTTTCGACATAGCAATACTAACTAGCACTAGAACTAAAGCTTTCAAATATTTTAGCAACACGGACAAGAATTAAAGTTTTCAAGCATTTACATATATTGAAGTTCGTTGTTTTATACAACGAATGAAACATATTAATAACATGAAATTTTTAATGTGACTTGTCAAAATAAAGTATCGAAGATCAAACAAACCAAACCGCATACACAAACTCTGACTGCTCCAGGCTTGGAGGCGTGGCCCTTAAAGGTAATAGCAAAACATGCTAGCAGTCAGAAAGAGTAATATATGCCAATGAGTACCATAAAATATTTATTCTCGTCTCAATATCAAGTAAGAGACGAGTACGAAGTTCAACAAGTCAACAATAGATATAGCAGTACTAAAACTTGCATATTACATGCCCGTGTCTTCACAATATCGAATATCGAATACCAATACCAATCACACAGATCAGTCGCCGCATCTACATTTCCTGCTGCTACTCGAGTGACAAGTGTGATCAATCTACCACTGATATCCTTGTACAGACTCCAGCAGCAAGGAAAAGAAATGGGAAATAATTTCAGAGAAAATGCAACAACTTAAATATTGACTCCTGCAGTACGTGGGCTATCACGAAGACAGCTCACCTCCCTCTTTAAAAAGCACGGCAATGCGAAAGCAGCTTTATGCATCTGTTAAAGGAACACGATACTTTGTCAGGAGAAAAATTGACAGTTTTTCTGCTAGTTACTTTTCTCGGGCTGGAGGGTGGATGAAAATGAAGTGGAATGTTTGGTCATTGGATATTAGGAGACGAATTTCCAACTAAGCACTAAAAACGACAATAATATTTTTCAGCTGCATTGTCAAATTTAACCAGCTCAAATAAAATTAACCAGCTTATATGTTGTATTCAGAGCATTTCTTTTTTCCTTTTTTAACATTTGCCCTATATTTGTATGGTAACAACACAAACCCTTTAATGTTACTCTAGACAGATCTCCAAAATTATATCGATACAAAACAATATACATGAGAAGATACAAAAAGCACAGCTACTAGATCCAATAAGAGCGCGCGCGTATATACAAGCTACAAAGGTAGAAAAATAGTTCAAATGGTAGTAAAGTCCCTCTAATTCCAAATGTTGTGTCACGGTACACGTAGAATGAGAGAAAGAGTATATAAAGTGACAACCTCGTATAATGGTACATTTGAACCACCCATTATCTCAAATTGTATCCCTACCTTTACACTTTATCCCATATCATCGTTCACGACTCAAAGCCAAGAAAATGTCAGTGTGTAACATACATCAAATCAATACAGCATAAACAAATTAAAAGATTTATGGGTGATGTTATGAGTAACAAATACGAAATTACTTACTAGGAGAGAACAGGTTACCTCAGAATTGTAAAATCTAAGTTCCCTCTGATGCTGAAGAGCTCCCTCTAGCTTCTCAATAGGATTGACAGGGTGCTTAAAATCAACAGATGGTCCCTCAGTTGAGCACAGAAGAAACCCAATAACACCACTGCATAATATGTAAAGCAAAAATCCTCAATAACAATTAAGTGGAAGCATGTTTGACAATTCCCCTCTACCCTTCACTCGCACAACTAAGGAAACAGATAAATAAAAAGGTTATATTAACTTGCAATGCTCTTCCTGTTAATTCATGAATTACCTAGGATATGTAGGAACACTGGCCCATGCATAGTGAACAGAACTAAATGTTTCACGGCATATTGAGATCATATCCTGAATAAGATGAATATGAAGCCACATGCTCTCTGCCATGTTGCAAAGTACACCACCAGGTCTTAATGCCCTGGCAATTGTAGCAAAGAATGGTTTTTCCACAAGCTCTATCGCAGGACCTGTAATGAAAGACATTGAGAACAATTAACTTAGAGCTCATTGGTTTGAATGATGCTATACAAAACAATCCTTTGAGGAGCACAAGGTTTGGGACAAACACCAAAACCAAAACTATTCCTACTCCAAACAAGAGAAGATACTGTAGAGTCGATATGTACACCGGCCAAAGACATCCAACAGAAACAGGAAAAATCAAACAAAGGAAGTGATGTGGTGTCCAACAAAAGACACGGATCCATCCTTGAAAATCAGCACACCATAGGCTCTATCTTCAACTAACAAGCACTGCCCTAATTGGACAGGGGACTGCCTCACTGTTGATTGCAGAAGGCAGTATGGAAAGTCCATAAATAACCTTAGTAGCTAAACTTTTAGATAGCAAGGATTTGTAAAATTAGAAAGATGCATCTGACGTACCTACAGGGTCTGATGAATCAACTATGACAGCATCATACTTCCCTTCAGGTGTGTTCCTCAGAAATTCAATAGCTGTCAAAATCATTCAGAAAGTCATAAAGCTAGACTAGATATAAAACTGATGAAATGGGGAATTTAAATTTCAGGAATACGGAGAACATTGTGTCCTGTCCTTTTAGTTTTGATTGTATTGTGAGTCATTCCCATCCATATTGAAGGAAACATTGGGTGCCACAGTAACCAAAATGATACTCCTAGGAGTTGTGCTATCTTTACCCTAGGCTTCTCAGCCTCCCAAACATTCTCCTAAAAACTAAAAATCAAAGAGTAGGAAAATATACTAAAATTGATGCCTTCCAAGGCGAAGGCTCATACTAATAGGATCAAACAATACATGAAAGTGTTCATACCATCACCAACATGAAGATTGACACGAGGATCCTCAAAGCCAATAGCTAAATCCGGGAAATACTTTTTACTGACCTGCAACATAAGAAAATACAACATATTTAAAATGAAACTCAACAAAAGGACCAATTCCTGTATCTTGGATCTGTTACTCACATCTATAACCATTTTATCAATCTCACAAATATCAATCAGCTGCACGGAGCTGTGTCGAGAAATTTCCCTTAGAACTCCACCATCACCACCCCCAACAACCAGAACCTGCATTTGTAGGTCAAAATAGATTGTTCAGAGAACAATGAATGGTAAATCTGAGAAGGAAGAAAAACAAGCCAATAGTAATGAACAGATCAATATCAAAGATAAGGCGTTCAAGCAATAAGGTTCAACAACAACAACCCAGTGAAATCCCACAGAGTGGGTTTGTGGAGGGAGAGTGCACGCAGACCTCACCCCTACCTTGGGAAGTAGGGAGGTTGTTTCCGATAGACCCTCGGCATAAGGACAAGCAATTCTCAAGCAATAAGGTCCAATAAAAATATATAATATATTTATACAGAAACAAAAAGAATACTTCATAAACATAAGACTCATCATATCTGTATGATGAGGTTAACATACCCAAGCAAAGAACAATATCAAAGTATCAACGTTACTAAAAGAATTGAAGCAAAAAATAAATAATCTAGTAACTATTTTTTTTAAACTGATAACTTAAGAATCTAGTATCAATTAACTCTTACTCTCTCCATTGCACAAATGATAAAGCCTACAGCTGCAGCAAATGACCAGCAACATTTTCAAATTAGGCCTTCTGGTCAATTCGTTAAATTGATCGACAATAAGTTACATTAGTTCTATCTGAAAACACTGGACAAAGATAACAAGCAGGTAGTGCCACCATCCTAGTGACTATTTTCAGTGCATATTAAAGTTCAAAATATACAGATAAAACTGTAAATTGATAAACTGCTGCTGACAAGTGACAAAAACACATAAATCAGTGAAGATTGGCACATTAACAGATATTTAACAAGTAAAGAAACTGGCAGAATCCCAAGTTTAGTTCCACTAACATGCGCACACATCAAATTCTCATCCACTTCAAAACTAGGACATCTCTTAGTTCCAATTTCAAATTAACTACAGGTTATCATCTTAGGAGAGATACTTCTTAATGCGGTACACCAAGTTTTCAGAAGGTTAATCCCTAATGCACTTCTACTAAATGATTATTCAGATTCCTTCATGTCATAGACCAACCAGGGGCTTTAATCTAACATCAGGTGATTCACTTTTGTGTGCATGTCCTGCTTATTCTCCCTCTATTAGAAGCAACATAGTCACATACCCTCCATTTAACCAGTCCGGGTATTGATCGTCCTTGTATGTGGAAAATGATAGTTATATATAGCAAACGAATCATAAAAAGGGGTTGTAACAAAGAAGGCCTTTTAAGATATCAATTCTATATAGACCCATTGGGATTAATGCAAAGAGAAACGAACGCCAACTAGGCATTCTTCCTGAATTAGTAGCACATAGAATTTGTCAGATTCCATAAAAATTAATGAGCTGCTGATAAAGTTATACTTCAAAAATCAATATGAGCCTACAGAACAAAAGGACTCTGAAAGCTACCACCATGGTAATCATCAAACTACCAAGAGAATGATGTATCAGTCCACACAACACACAGAGGTGTGCCCTGCCGGTTCATAAAGTGGGTGCAAAACGACCAAAACCACCAGAGACGAAACACTAAGTGATTCTGCTTAAGCCTAGGTGAACAAAATTACCCAATACCTATGTTGGTGAGAAGAAGCTGGTACCTAGTAGAATAATCCAGGTGCTTTCAAGCTGACCAAGACACTAACGTTAAAAAAAAAAATTGATTGATCAGTCCACACATGCAAACCTCAAAAGGTTGGGGAAGAAAGTGGACCATCCATGATGATGAAATCTTAAAGGTAAAGTATCTGGTTGGTTCCATCACATAGCGTATCTTCTCTTGAGTGACATATAGATAAAAATCCAGGTCTTCAGCTTGCCACACACACATACGCAACGCACACACAAATACATATTAATCCAGTTCTTCAACCACATAAGATTCACTTCTCTTTCAGTATAATTCTGATTCAGAAACAAGAAAGCAAATCTGCAAACCTCTTATTGATCATTGCGTGTGAACAAAGGGAAAGGAATCTGTATAGCCAAATTTATACACAAGTACCTTCTTAGGAGATTTTATTGAACAGAGAGGAAGATGGGCTATCATCTCCTGATAGGCACATTCATCTTTCTCGGTCAACTGAACAATGCCATCTAGCACTAGAACTTTCCCGTAGGATGCAGACTGCAAGAACACATACACAGTTAAGGCAGATGCACAAAAGATCTTGAAAAAATTTAAGAACAATAATTTAAGCACAAAAATAGAATGGAGCAAGATGCTCAACCTCAAAAACCAAAACCTCCTGGAATTCTGACTTTCCTTTGAATAAAATCTTTTCTACCTTCAGGGAATGTGCTTCTCCTGTGTAAAGACACCAGGATGAAATAATAATTATTAGTAAACATTCATGAAAAGGATATCCCTGAATACTTATTCCGAAAGGAGCAAAATACTTGGATATACAAGTCAAACTTTATGTATTATTCCGAAAGGAGCAAAATACTTGGATATACAAGTCAAACTTTATGTATTAACTAAAGTTCAAACTGGCAAACCAAATTCCTAAACCACGAGAGTATAGAAATTTGTTACATAAAGCTCAAATTTTCTCCTACTTCTACCAGAAGCATCATTTGTGCTACTTTAGCATACATAATGGAATTACTGGACTCCAGGAAACAAGCGCACAAGCCGAGACACTGACCCTCAGATTTGACAATTTCCTTTGCAATAGGACAAAAGTATCATCTCCTAAATATGCATATAGTATAACTAATGCAGCTGTAGCTGACAAAAGCTCTTTTGTTTTACATGACTAAGAAAAAAGCACTCTCACTGTCCCAATCATATCGAAAAAATTATATTTTTGACTCATCGTGTAAAGTGTTAAGACAATAACAAGAAGATAATGATTTCGTGTTTTCATACAACTTCTCAACATATTAGATTAACGCTGCTAACAGAAAATGCAGGTTAATAATTAACTTTTGATTACTGTATGAAAAAAATTCTAAGTATCAGTCCTGGGAAAATTCTGTCCCATGAAATAAGATTAAGAGGCAAATTAGGGGAAGGTGTGAGGACCAAAATATAACCTGGCCACATTGGATTGTTGAAGTACAGCACCCTGTCTTTTTCATCTGCAACGAAAGGAACGACAAGAACAAGTCAACAAAATCATCCAAACCATGAACAGAGCTGTAATATAACTGGAAAAACAATTCAATCAAATGAAAGTGAATAAGGGACTTTTTTTTATAATGACCAGAAGATGACCGAGGTTCAGAGAACCATCCGGAAACGACTGTGGAGTGACAATTGGCTTCAAGTTCAGGATCATATGCCCTAGCTTTCAAGCAACAGTTAGGAAGAACAGCTTTGTTTGAATCATTAGTATTATTCTCCTTCCCATCCGTAGTCTTCAGGCTGTCCAAACCTCTTCCTGCGTCGAGCTCCATAAATAATTATCTTATTGGAATCCAGCCTCCAACTACCAGGCGGTATCCTGCATTACAATTACGATAACAGTCAATGTTCACTTAAAAATTGAAAGAAAAGAGGTTGATTTACAGGACAGACAGAAGAATTCAAGAATACAGAAATCTCTTAGTGGCCGTTTTGGCCAGGAATATTTTTTACTTTTTTCTGGAGTTGAATTACGGAAATCATGTTTGGCCGTAAGATTCCGAAAATTTCTGGAATTCAACTTTTTCGGGAATTTGATAAACACCAAAAAGTTGTTTTCACTTATTTCACTCTAAAACACTCACAAAAATTCAAAAACAACTCCAAGTTGTATTCATGTCCAAACACAATACCAATTTTCACTTTGAAAACAAAACTCAAATACTCACAATTTTCATGGACAAACGGGCCCTAATAATCTGTAGAAACAGATTGAACTTCACTTTTTCCCTCAAAAAAGACATTCTAAATTACTACTCATTTATTAACCGGTGAAGTTATGTCATGCGACCAGCGGTTGTTCAAACCGTGGAAATAACCTTTTGCAGAATAAGGCACACTTGTGGTCCGGCCCTTTCCCAGACCCCACACATAGTGCACCAGGCTGCCCTTAAAAAAAGGTTACAAAATTCGAGCATATAACCAAGCCCAACAAGTTTGGCATTGAGCCCTAGTCGATTGATTAATTGACAAACGAATTAGCAAGAATATGATAATAATTCATAACGAAGAGTACTCACGTTAGGCAAGATATGAACTCCACAGATAAATTGAAATTAACAAAGAGCCGCTTGAAAAATTCAATTCTCGGTAATGGAAACGCTTTGTCACTGCAAACAAGTTTTTTAAAGTCATAAAGCAAAATGGAACCTAAATCAAAGCACATTAAAGACTTTCCAACTGGGAATCACAATTAAAGTACCTAAACCTAATGTGAAAGTATTCCACACTTAATTAAAGCAGCGTTGAATTCACGCAGAACAAAAACTTGTTTAAATACACTGAATTTTATTCCTTCTTAGGGTTGAAAAAATTACAAAAAAACAGCAAGGGAAACTGTGAACTAATGCATACAGCAGAGTGCAAAGGGTATAAATACAGAGAAAAAATAGCAACAAAACGTGCCTGAAACAGATATTATGATTAGTTATACTGAGTAGTTCTTTGACTAAGTTTGTGTAAGTGTTTCTCTTAGCACACTCTTCTTTTCAGAAAGTAGAAATATTTTTTTTCAGAAAGTAAAATATTTTTTTTTCTAAAAAGTGTTTTTAGATCGGAAGAGAAACAGAAATACCAATTTGGTGCTTTTGGAAAACCTCTTTTTGCTCATTCATTGAATCTTTTTTTGGATTTATTTATCATTTTCTTTTCACAAAATTCCTTTTAATCTCATATAATATCTCATATAAAATAGAAATTTTAGAATAGAGGTAAGATAGAAGTGGGGTAAGAAAAAAATTCATTTTTTTATAAAAATAACAAAAAATATGAAATAAAAATTTAAGAATGGGTAAAACAATGGAGTTGGATAGGGTGGGTAAAACAAAAAAATCATTTTTTTTTATAAAAGTAACAAAAAATATGAAATAGAAATTTGAGTATGAGGTAGAGCAATGGGATGTGGTTGGGGGTAAGGCGGGGTAAGGGGAAGAAAAATATTCATATTTTTTATAAAAGTAAAAAAATATGACATAGAAATTTGAGGATGGGTGGGGTAGGTGTGGGTAGGCGGGGTAGATTTGGACATATTTGAGTCATTGACTATCATATTGCCGTTATATTTTTTATGTATAATATAATATTATTTTTTGATTAAATGTTGCAATTAAATAATTTTAAAAAAAATATTAAATTGTAAAGATATATTAATTTTTAGAAACATATGATAGAAAAGAATATTTTAAATAGTTTTAAATCTATTAAAAAGAATATTCTAGTAAATTTGCATGAATGTTGGCCAAACAGGAAACTGTTTATGTTTCTTAGAAGCACTGCTATAATTATAGATCAAACACTCTAACTAACTGATTCTCCAGAAACAGTTTCCGCAGAACTACTTTTGAGAAACAGAAACATCTTTCCAGAACCTTGGCCAAACAGACACTAAAGCTTCCAAAGTAAGTCTTATATACTCACGTTTTTATGATTACGTATATTAGTATCTTTCTAATGTACCCTACCACCCCCAATAGTTTAGTTAAATTGCGAAGTGGCCCCTGGACGAGTAGACGGTGCACGTTTCCGTGATTTTGATAATATTTCTTTGATTCTTTCTAATATCCAGAATTATTATTTTTTGTTATAAAATAATTTCAAACCCTCTTTCATTCCAGTCTCCGCATGTGATAAAAATATTGACAGACCATCATTCTCCAACAGAATGTAAAAATAATAAATTATAACACCTATGGAACCTTCGAACCAGTCGAATCAAATCTAATCAAATCAATTTTTGGGTTTTAAGGATAGAAATAGTAAACTTATAATCGTACTAAATTATCATGTTAATATAAAAAAAAATATATATATATCAAATCAAACTTATATATATGTGTGTGTTACGTAATTATTAGTATTATTTAGAGGAAATGGAGGTTTTTTTTAAAAAAAAATACATAGAGACAGAGGATTACAAGGTGGGGAATCGAATTATCATCAATTAGGTGAGAGTTCAAGTAGTCAATCAACTGAGCTACTAAGATTCCCCTATGAAATAAAGGTTTGCGTCCGGAGTCAGGAGTCTTGTGTGATAAGAAGGTGCCATCAAAACTCAAAGGTAAGTTTTAGAGAGTGGTGGTTAGACCTATTATGTTATATGGGACAGAGATTGACCGATCAAGAACTATATGGCGTCGCGGCCCTGGGTCCCATGAGTCGCGGCCTTGGGTCCCATGAGTCGCGGCCCTTATCCAATTTTGTCTCGTTCTCATTTTAATTAAATTTGTAATTCAATCTCGATTTAATTAAATAATCATTATTCATTCAAATGTTTCGATCATAAATGGAACATTTATATTCTCTCATTACATCCTTAGATCGACGGAACAATTGACTTAGTGTTACCCTACATGCATTCACATACCGACATTAATCATATTAGGGTCTACACGGAACTCCTAGACGGCGCCGTAAGACGAACTCAATATGTGAAGTATAGTTACACGAATCCTGTAAACTGAAACTCTATGTGGGAAGATAAAATCATTTCATTCACGACACACTCGATCAAGCTTAGGATCTGCCAAGTGTCTATCCAAATGGCTTGATCATTATATCTTATCTATATTAGCTGACATATCATAGATACGTCTACTGCGTTGGCCAACGACTTAGTCAACCTAATATCATATGAGAATCTGAGTGTTCTCTCGAATATACATTCGAGAAATGAATCCTAATCTTGGCTCAACTACCACATTTAATCTACGTCGCAATGTACCCAATGCAAGTCGTGTCTCAACCTATAAGACATTTGAGCTTATGACAGGATCAAAGTACATTACTTTGTAGACAAGTGTGTATCGACCTCAAGTCTAAGGACTTCTATCTCTCACATGCTGATCATACATATATAACAAACAGTATATCAACAGGGTATACCAATACTTCCCAAGTATCCATGTGTCCATCATGAGTTATCATAATTCGTAGCATGTGAGACATACTACATTCTCTAAGGATATGATGCAGACCACATGTTGACTTATCACATATCATCGATATCCCATTTTCGATGATCATTAGTCAAAGATGTTTTAAGAGTTACGTTATAATATTGATATCTCACATTATCAATAACCACGTAACCTCTAGGGATGCATATTATAGAATATTATAACAATCAACTAATAATTCAATAATTACAAAATGCCAAAATATTAATCTCAATTAATAAAATACGAATGTATAAAATACATTTGTCCTAATACAGATTGTATCTAGGACATAAATATACTTTCAATCTCTCACTTGACCTAGAGTCAATCGCCTACATATCTAATGCCCATATTCTCAAAATGACCATTATGCTTAACTAAGCTTAATGGTTTAGTGAATGAGTCAACTAGATTATTATCTGTGGGAACATAGTCTAATCTAATCTCTTCAGTCTCCACCGTCTCCCTGAGTATGTGGTATTTACTTGGTACATGTTTATTTTTGTTTGTTGATCTTGGTTCCTTAGCTTGTGCAATCGCACCAGTGTTGTCACAATAAATAGTTATTGGACAACTAGAACTCGGAAGTCGGAACTACGCCTAGTTCCTTCAGGAACTCAGAAATCGCGACAACTTCTTTATCAGCTTCCGATCCAGCAATGTACTCGGCTTCAGTTGTCGAATCAGCAGTTGTAGCTTGTTTGGAACTTTTCCAGCTCATTGATCCACCATTGAAAATGAACGTGTAACCACACTGAGATTTGAAGTCATCAATATTTGTATGGAAGCTAGCATCAGTGTACCCAGTACAAGCTAGCTTTTCTTCTCCACCATAGACCAAAAAGTAATCTTTAGTTCGTCTGAGATACTTAAGAATAATCTTGACTGACTTCCAGTGTCTATCCCCAAGATTCTGCTGAAATTTACAAGTCATACTAAGTGCAAAGGCCACATCTGGCCTAGTACAGGTCATGGCATACATGATTGATCCTATAGCCGAAGCATATGTGATCCTCTTCATGCGCTCAAGTTCTACAACATTAGAAGGACGATCCTTCTTAGATAACTTGATGTCTTGACCCATAGGAAGACCGCCTTTCTTGGAATTTCCATAGAAAAGTATCCAAACACTTTGTCTATGTAGACCGGCTATGACAGCCCCAACAATATATTTGGTCTATCTCTATTGATCCTAATTCCCAGAATGTAGCAGGTTTCACCTAAATCCTTTATTATGAAGGTATTGGACAACCACTCATTGACTGACTGCATGAGAGTCTTATTGTCTCTTATTATCAATAATATGTCATCTACATATATAATAATGAAGGCAATACTCTCATCCGTGCGTTTACTATAAACACAGAGATCCTCTTTGCTTCTGACGAAATCAAATTACTTGATAGCCTTGTCAAAGAAAATATTCTAACTCCTTGAGGCTTGTTTAAGCCCATAAATGGACTTATGTAGCTTGCATACAACATTTGGTTTGGACTCAGATGAAAAACCCTCGGGTTGTTTCATATACACTTCCTCAATTAGATTATCATTGAGGAAAGCGGTTTTGACATCCATCTGCCAAATGTCATAGTCATAATATGCAGCTATCGCAAGCAAAATCCGAATGGACTTAATCTTAGCAACATGTGAAAATGTTTCATCATAATCTACCTCAGGTCGTTGATTATAACCTTTAGCCACCAACCTTGTTTTGTAAGTCTGGACCTTGTCAAATGTATCAATCTTCTTCTTGAAGAACCATTTGCATCCTATGGGTTTAACCCCACTTGGCAAATCAACCAAGCTCCACACTTGATTGACGTACATAGATTTCATTTCGGATTTCATGGCTTCTCGTCATCTCTTCGAATCAATGTACAATATTGTTTCGTTGTAGGTTGTAGGCTCATCATCATCGGGAATATTTATCTCACTGTGTGTTTCCACAAGTAGATTTAGTCTTTCAGGAGGACGATGAGTCCTAGTGGACCTACATAGTTGATTGTTTTGCAGTTCAGTATTAGGTATGTTCTGACTGTGAGAAGGTTCTTGTGTGTTGGTTAATCCACCAACTCGAGAGCTTTCAGGAATATTATTTTCATATCTTTCCTGAATGGGAAGAGGTGCAACCATTGCATTCTCTCCCAAGGGATGTGTATGAGGACCTTGCATTTCTGCATTGTTCCTCGCAACACTCCCACTGGCCGAAGGGCGTACTCTAAATACCCAATCCAAATGCTCTCACTGAATTCTTGCCTTGGTCATTCGTCAAAGATTCAAACTCTATGTTATCTCATGGTTCATGAATTTCTTCAAGTTCTATCTCTATGCAACTCTGTTCCTTGTAGACATATTCTTCTTCAAGGAAAGTTGTGTTCCTGGAAATAATGACCTTATGTTCGCCCGGAAGATAGAAGTAGTATCCCTTAGTTTCCTTTGAATACTCCACGAAGTAACATTTCTCACTTTTGGTTTCCAACTTATCAGTGAGCATCTTCTTAACATATGCAGGGCACTTCCAGGGTCTCACATGTTTGAGATTTGGCTTCTTGCCACACCATATCTCATATGGTGTCTTTTCTACTGATTGAAGGAACCCTGTTCAGAACATATATTGAGGTTTGAATAGGATATCCCCAAATGTATGTTGGTAGAGCTGAGAAACTCATCATGTATTGAACCATATCCAATAGGGTTCGGTTTTCTCCTCTCGACAACACCATTTATATGTGGTGTTACAGGAGGTGTCCATTCTGAATGAACTCCATATAGCTTTAAGTAATCTAGAAATTCCTTGCTTAAGTATTCACCTCCTCGATCAGATCGAAAAGTCTTGATACTTTTTTGCGAGTTATTTCTCAACTTCATACTTGTACTCCTTAAACTTTTCGAAGGCATCGGATTTATGTTTAATAATATACACATATCCATACCTTATCAAGTCGTCAGTAAAAGTGATGAAGTGAGGGAAACCTCCTCTAGCTTGAGTCGAAAATGGTCCACATACGTCAGTATGTACCAACTCAAGCACCTCCTTGGCTCGCACACATTTCACAAAAAGGAGTTTGTTGGTCATCTTACCTTTCAAACAGGATTCACAATTATCATAAGACTCCAAGTGATATGATTTTAGGCAGTCAAGTTTCCTTAACTTTGCTATCCTTGTTTGATTGATGTAACCAAGTCTACAATGCCAAAGGTATGTAGAATTTCTATTACTTATTTTACCTCATACATTGAAAATTTCTCGACTACAGTTTAGTGTATACAATCCATCCACAAGAGGTGTAGTTCCATATATAACATTATTAAAAGACAATACTTTACTGTCATTAAATATATATGAGGAAAAATCCTCCATGTTTAAACTGGAATAGAAATGATGTTCCTCGTTAACGAGGGTACGTAAAAACAATTGTTCAACACTAAATAATGGCCAGAAGGTAAATTTAATCTATAGGTTCCCACACGCTCAACATCTACTCGTGCTCCATTTCCAACGTGCAGGTCCACCTCTCTTGATACTACCTTCCTGCTGTCAGTTAGCCCCTGCACATTTGTACAAATGTGTGAGCCACAAGCGTTATCTAATACCCAGGAATGAGAGTTGTTTATAGATAAATTTATTTCAATGACATACATACCTTGTCCATTAGAGGCAGAAGCACCTGGTGCCTTTCCTCCTCCTGGAGCAGTGCAATCTTTCTTCCAATGCCCTTTCCTATTACAGTTGAGGCGTACATCCTTGGCCGGGATCACCTTCTTCTTCTTCACCCCTCCTTTGGGCTTCATTGTTGAGGGCGCATCGACAATTTTGCTCTTCTTCTGTCATTCCTTACCTTTCAGTTTGTGATGACTATATGAGCTCACCATGAGTACAAATTTGCTCTTGGAAGTTGAAGATTTAAAAGTCTTTAGCATATTATGCAGTTCTGGCAGACTTGCCTTAGTTCCGTTCATGTTGTAGTTGATAATGAAACTCCCGAACGAACGAGGAAGTGAGTTCAGGATGAGCGTGAAAGTGACTCAACTCTGTAGCTTTATTCCAATTGAGGTCAGCCTCTCTATTAGCCCTATCATCTTCAGCACGTGCAGAGACACTTGGCCCCCTTCAATCAGCTTACATTTGAAAAATTCTATTAACAACTCATATTTCATTGTCTGGGACTAAGAGTCATAGAGGCTCTTCAAATGTTCTAGCATCTCGTTGGGGCAATGTTCTCATGCTGCCACTGTAGTTCCACTGACATAGAAGATAACATAACACATTGTGTAGATGTGGCATCATCTAGATTGTTTTGATAGGATACCTTATCAAATGCAACATATTCAACAGAGTCTTCAGCAGACAATACGGGGAAAACCTTGTCCAATACATAATCAATTCTTTATTGCCTTAGGACATTCATTTGATTCCTATGTCAATCTAAATAGTTCGGTCCGGTGAGTTTGTTCATTTCCATTAGCATCTTAAGTGATAGGGTCGACATTCTGAAGATCTGAAGAGTTTAGATAGACATGAACCTATAATCAAATTTATTTCCCATTATACACATTCGTTTTAGTTTAATTAACATGGTCTTTTGTTTAATTAGCTCCCACTATTTTAGCATACTTCTACGACCCCAAAGTTGAATACAGACCTAAAATTTATTTTTAAGGTCATAATGGGCCAAGATCCAAGCCTATGTTATATCCGCGTTTGCTTTGGCAGATAACTTCAATAGCACATTTTGGTAGGTTCTAAACCAATTACAAAACTTATTTGCAACTTTTGGTTGATTAAATTTTACATTTTAATCTTGCGTCCTTAGATTAGTCCGACACTTTGGCGTCAAGCTTGGTCTAAGCAAGTCAACCCCATTACACGGCTGCGTTTATGTATCTAAGTAAATGTGACCTTTGTGAGCAAACACTTTGGTGTAAATACTCACAAGAGTTTATCATATACTTTTACATTTAACACATCTATGAAAGAGCCTGAGTCCTTGTAGACTTAGAGCAAATATTTTGGCATAAATACTCGTATCGCCGAAAATGATTTTGCACTCTAACAATTATAATGGACGACACGTTTTAATTTTAGACTTGTAGTCAAAATTTGGAGAACATTTTCAGTTTCGGGGATTTCAACTAAGATCAACATTCATGCCATATCCAATATGACATCCTATCATGCAATTTCTAAAACACATTTAGATGAGAAATCATCAATCCAATAGACATGATACAAGATGATTTTAATTAACTACTGGGCGCCGCCTACACATGTAGTTATAGCAGACATTATGATTTTAATAAATTACTGGGCGCCGCCTACCCAGACATTTATAGCGGACACTATTCTAATAATTAAATGCACACATTTAAAACACTTACCATATATTTCGTATATTAGTCAATAATATACAATCAATGATAATCATGAGTTAATTTATTTAAACTCTAAAATCTACGTCTATGCCAAACATTCCCTTAATATTTTATGATTTTAAAACTGTTATCAAGGAATTTCTGCAAACTTTCAGAATTTGCAATTTAGTCCCTCAAGAATTTAAAAATTCATTTTGAACCCATTTAAATTTAAAAAATTCAATTTTAACTTTCAAAAAATATTTTCAGGTTTCAGGGACTTCTATCTGCAATTTTCAGAACTTAAAATCTGATTTTTAGAAACTTTATTTAATTACAAAATTGTCCGAAAGGACCAAATCTGTCTATTTAAAAAAAATTAATTTTAGATTCTGAAACCCTTTAAAACTTCAAAATCAGAATCTCAAATATTTAAAACTTTAGTTTCTGATTCCGGAAAAGAAAGAATTTTTTTTTTCTAAATTACCGTCGGCGCCGCGGCCGTGATGGATGGCGTTGTGGCGCTTCACTGACAGAAAGTTAAAATTTTATGTTAAGCTTTCGGGATGAACAGTGCCGCGATGCTCCAAAACGGAGCCCGATGCTTCTGACAAACCCTAGGCAGCCCCACGACGCTCTATCGTGGAGTCGAAGCGCCGCCCTAAAACCCTAGGAGGAGTCGCAGCGCCTCTGTCCCAGAAACACAAAATCTACATTTCTGAAACCCTAAAATTGGTTCAGGGTCTAATTTGCAGATTCATCCTCGTACCCCTTCACCATCAAACAACACGTTCATAGATCGTCATCCAATCCCTTCTCGTTCGGCGTCTCAGTGCATCATGTTCGTAACGAACCGGTTACACACATAAACTTAGAAAAGTTAGATCAGAATGACTTCCTCGATTACATCATTGTTTAATAGTTCAGAGGATAAGGATTATGCGTTCTTAAGATTTTAGGTTTTAAAGCTTCTAAACGACATAAAATTAGATCAAAACAAATTCTAACCCATATTATCATTAATAATCATAACATAATCATATAAATCAGCTCAGACTCTGATACCACTGAAGGGTTTTGTTGGGTTCGTGTACGTAGCGGAATTTTGAAATTTTAGTTCAAACCCAACAAGACAACGAACTGCAGGATGATTATGTAATGATAAAACAAACATACAACATGTATAATATTAATCGTAATACTTCGATCGAAAACTTACGGTTTTGCAAATCTGGAATCTTCAAGTGTAATCCGAGGGTGAGCACACAACTGTTCCTCGATTGCAAGTTCTGAAAACTCTGATGTAATTTTTCTTTCGGAAAATTAGGAAATCTGACAGAGTTTCGGAAGAGAATAATCTTAATAATTTAAGTGTATATGAATAATGATATGATCCTTATATTTATAGTTGTGTTTTAGGTCAAGACTATAGCTCAAGGTTCGCATGGGCGAGGCCGTAAAACAAGACTCGGTGGGTCGATCGGGTAGCTCAAGGTTCCGTGGGCGGGCCCGAAAAACAAGACTCGATGGGTCGATCGGTCGCCCATTTGCCAAGCGGCCAGCGGCGTTCAGTGGGTGGCATCGCGGCCCTGGGTAGAGAATTAGCTACTCATAAATGTATGTGAAAATATGATACTCAAATTCATAACCAACAATGGAAAATAGGAAAAAGAAAGTAAAAACTCATTGCCGAATATTTCCCCTTGCTCCAAGACGGCTCCTCGTTCTCCTTAGGTTAAATCTCGTCAAATAATGTCTAAGGGTGTATTTATATGACGTGGGATGTGTAGGAATCAAATAAACTAATCCAAACTCGTTGGGAAAACTTTTCGTGTCTCGTCTGAACTGTCGCTTCACGAGGATCACGAGCGAGCCCGACCAGGTCTAAATTTTCTCTTGTTTCTTGTCTCGTCTATGGGTTCGCGTGGCGAGGATGTTGATGAGCCCATTCAGGTATGTTTTTGGCCTGGCTCGTCAACTTCCTTTCATTTTCCTTCGCTTCGCTGTTTTGTGCGTGGGCTAAACTTCTTGGCCCGTCAAGCTGCTCGCAAGACGAGCATGATAGGCAAGATCGGCCATTCTCCTATCTTTATTTTCTTATCTAAACTTGTATCAAATAAGTTCTTTTCCAATCGCTTTCATCCAACGATCTTCCTACACATACAAAACACGTAATAAGCTCAAATCAATATAATTTGTATTGAAATGACGATAAAAGTACTAAGAAGTGAGGTAAAATAATGACTAAATATATGCATGTTTAGCCGAACACTAAGGACATAAAATGTCTTCTCCTAGCGGCCGTAAGTCGTGTTTCTTATGAACGATTTTAAAATCTTTATATAATTTGTTTTTCCACAGTACAAAAAAAAGTTACTAATATAGAAAGTTGTCACGACCCGAACCCGGGCCCGTGACTGGTGCCTTACCCCGGGCACCCTAGTGATACAACATCAGAGAAAATCAGCGGAAATAAAACATGAACATGAAACATGGGATATGATAAATAAACAGGCCAACCAAAGCAGTTGCCTTCAGTGTATATACATAACAAAACCCTGAACAATTATCCTTTTTACAAACTACGCCCAGCGATACTACAGCACCTAAGAGTTTTACAACAACTATGACGGGAGGCCCGCCATACCACGAATGTCTGAGAACTTACGGACTCGAGGATACATACCCAAAGATAAGCCACGAGAAAGCGGAGCTTCCAATACGTCTGATCGTGGCCTACAGAGAGGTCAACACGGTGTACCTCTACTGCGGCGTGAACGCGGCCGAAGAGTCGATGCAACATGTACCAAGTATGTGGCGAAAATATCGAACGAAATCATAACGATGCATATAAAAGCAGAGACATGTATGATAACAAAACTACGATTCCAACATAAAGCGATCGTATCGTCGAGGACTCACGTCCTCAAAGTCATCACTCAAATATAACCGGGAATTTAACCGCTGACGGCGCGTGCCGGCGTCACTCGGTATAAGCGTGGCCATGGAACCATCGATGGAAGCGTACCGTGGGCGCCCATCGTGTCAGTATGTCCAAAGAAAATATCCAGATAACAATCGAAATGGAAACATACTCGTGGGCCACCCATCGTGTCAGTATGTCCAAAGCGAATAACAAGATAACAATCAAAATGGAAGCATACTCGTGGGCCACCCATCGTGTCGGTATGTCGAAGCAAATAACAAGATCACACTCTAATGGAAGCATACGTGGGCGCCCATCGTGTCGGTATGTCGAAAGGATGGATTAGTGGAAGCATACCGTGGGCGCCCATCGTGTCGGTATGTCCATCAATCAACGGATAAGCCTCCGGCGAGAGACGCGGTATACGTAAATACAACACTTGCACAACAAAGGCTATCACAACAAGCATAGACAAGTTCAACAAACTTATAGACCTATATTTTATTACAACAAATCCGGGTTTTAACCCCAAAGTACTACATACATTAACTCTTTTTAAAGGATCCGTTCCTTTCACAAAAGTCACACAATACCCGCAGTATAAAAAATAGAGTGACTATCTTTTTAAGTAAACCAAAATACTTCCCTTTGTAAAATCAAGTAACAACATTATTTTCCAAACGTTCAAGTTTGCCTAATTTCAAATGCTCAAGTTTCTCATTTTAGAAAGGTTTCATAACTCATAGTCTTAATCTCTTTTAAAACAATTGAGTAACATATGTCTTATATGTGAGTCGTTTATTCTTGTTTATAACAATCTTGTTACAGCAGCCATGATCTAGGAAATGTAATACAATTTGGTCTTATCTTAGCTTCTATGCAGATGGAGGTTTCTACTGGTTTTAATAACAATTAGTTATTTGTCAATACACTTTCTTTTATTAGCGCTGCTGTGGTTTGTTCGATAATTATTCTCATTCCGAAATCAGTAAAACATTATTCTTTTAAAACCAAGTACTCATTACCCGCGAATGAGGTTTTACAACATTTTTAACAAAATGTTAATTACCAAGTAAAACAAGTTAAGTCTCTTATCTTCTACAATCAATAAACCATTCTTTTACCTACATAGAGTCGTTATAACTAACTTCCCATAAAGCTATTATAACACCCTATGTTTTAAACCAACCAACTCATTTAGCACGTATGCGTCTGCTGCTACATAGTTTACAAAACATCATGCTAGAAAGGATAGGAAGAGGTTCACATACCTCGCGACGATTATCGAGAATAAGCAAAGCGCTCAAGATCAGTAACGGCTAGCCTTTTCCACTCTTGAGTAGAATAAGCTACTCGTAGTACTTCCATATAGGCCACAAACGTCTATTAACTTCTAAACGCGGTTCCATATTCTACGTAAAATTCGGCGACTCCCGCAACCGCGTAAATCTCCTCTATCGAGGCCTACCAAGCCAACGAGGGGTTATACGTCTAACCGGGCGTATACAATTCTACTACGAGAATACCACACAAGCTCTTTATGTCTGATCCCATGTAATTACTGATTCGATTCTCTTCTTTATATTCGAGCTTAAGTCAAAAGACATTGCGCAAAGCTATGTTCGATTCTATATATAGTATACTTCAACTATATAATCCTACAACATGTAATTTCCAATTACAATAAGGGACAAGAATATTTACCTCGATAAGCCCAAAATTATCCAAGTTATAATGTCGATCTGAGCAAGGTTTAGCTCTACTCGTGCGCTCCAACCCGCTCAAACAACCCTTAGAAGTTCTACACAACTTCTTCTATATCTTCAACTCTATGAAGATTTCCTTAGGGTTTCGGTTTGAGACTAAAAGGACAAAGGTAATATTTCCGACTCTACGTATAGAGGTAACTTGGAATACTACAAGGTATAAGGCAGGTATTTTGGGTATAAGTGATACTTGGAGAGTATTTCTCTGCAAAGGGGGTATTATACGAGAACAACAAGGCAAGGGGGGTGTACCCGCCAGCACTACTGTGGGTACCTGCGGTCATGAGCCTCTCGAGGGGAGAGGGAGGCTCTCGGCGAGGGCTCACAAAGGGGAGGGTGTGGCGGACGAACACAACAAGAAGAGGAGGAGATTTCAAGACTTAGGAAGATTTTTGGATGAAGAAGTCTTGCAAGGAGAGGGTATTTATAGGAAACCAATGGCCTTGATCAAGCCATGTGCAAGGCAAGTGTAAGGCGAATCAAGCCAAGTGCACCTAACCTACTCCACAAAACATGGCACAAAACAAGGCACCAAACAAGCCACAAAATAAGCCAAAACAAGGCCAACCGTGGCCTCTTGCTAATCGATGAGGGTGACAAGTGTCACCCTCGTTGGTCCAAAAATGTTCGTCGCTCGGAAAAATCCATAAAAATAATAAATGACATAGCGGAATTTTCCCCATGCAGTTTAGTAAAGCGTTTAGTCGAAAAACGACTGTCGGGTGTTGTGCACAAAATATTTTTGGCAAGTCTACTTTAAGTTCAAACTTTTCTCGTGCGTCCTCACGTCATACTGGAAATCTGAGGTATAACATTCTCCTCGCTTAGAAACATTCATCCGAATGTTCTTCTCGAGCGGATAGCGATAACGTTATCTAACTTAACGAGTTGCGATACCCACATGGCCACGAAATAACACACGTTCTCTTCTTTCCTTACTCGTCGTCAACTTGAACTCTCAAAGATATCGTACCATACTTGATCATTACTTGATTCCCAAAATTTACGGAGCCACTACCTCGAACTTGGTCATCTTACTAACCTCAATCTTCTTAAGGCCATTCCGGCCTTGCGATCCAACACGGTCGAACGTATCCACGAACTCACGATGGTCATCTAAAGCGGGCCTAGCACCCCGTGACCTACCATCTGGCGGGACCATCGAATCGACCCCAAAAGCGGGCTACGGGTTGACCCGTCGCCCTCAACCCGACCCTCACACGCCAACTCTTGCTCGCCGATACGGAACAATCTTACTAATTCACATCGAAAGCCACCACTTTCGGTTTACACAACCCATGGACTTATCACACAAATATCTCCCACGTATACTACGTGACTCGATAAAGGTCAAACATAAAATAAATCTTTTGCTCAAGACGACCTTACCTCAAGGTCTCAATCATGAAATATTCTAAGGTTCACACCTACCATGCCCCATACTTATCCTTCCAACTAACCATGTTTTCTAACTCACAAATAACACAACGCTATCGTACATAACACACGATAATAAGATCATCATATCAAGCATACCAAAACTCTAGAGGTTAAGGATATACTGTATCCACCGCTTTACTCTAATCATAGGCTGTCTGCAGGCGCATGCTGTAGAAGGTGATGAACCAGCCATAGATCACGCGCCGAGTCTCACATCCGCTACCTGCGGTGGACAATTTCGCAAAATGGCCTGCTGTCGCATGTAAAACAAACTCCCAAATTAGCACGACATTCCCCGAAATGGAGCCTACCACAACGGTCCTGACGAGGTAGGGTGGCTTCACCGCTAACACCCTGCTCTCCGAAATCAACCGCGGAGCCCGACCTGCTCACGAAGGCGGTGGAGGACCACTCTGTCTTGGCGGGGTACATAACTAACTTCTTCTTGGCGGTCCGCCTCGAAAGTCGCCAAAAGACCTGCTGCTCGGCCTCTTACGTTGATCCGGTCATTCGGTTGACCTCTCCGTGCCTCGCGTCTGGTCGTGAGCTGCGTGCGGGCAATGTCCGTGCGATCAAGAGCTACTCTGAACAAGCCTCTGTCAAGTAATCATCTAGCGGTGGCGTGGCGGTGCACTCTATCCTCCATGGTTGCCACTAAAGCGGGACATACCGAGCCAACGAGTCAAACTCCACGTTGTACTCCCGAACCGTCGCCTGCATCTCGGCGTCAAAGCCGTCATGCCGGCGTGCCCTCGCCGTGCGGAGGCAAGAAGTGAGTGAGAATGCCTCGAGAACTCGTCCCATCTTTGCTGAGCGCATGCTCTCCGGGGCGGCTCACGAATCAAACGATCATTGCGGTATCACGCGCGGCCGTCCGAACCTAAGACCACCGACTCGGTCTCGAAGCCTTGATCACTCGCGACCGCAGAATCGCCGGATGAACTCCTGCGGATCATCCTCGTGCCTCGACCCATAAAACTCGGCGGGCTCTGACTCGAAAAGTCCGTAGCCTCAAACTATCTGCTCGGGGTGTACTACGGGTGCTCTGGGCTGGGCTGCTGCGTGAGCCTATCCTCATATCGCCACGACCACGGCGATGGCGACCGTCTCGCCCCACTCAACCTCTGCCCGGTGTGGGGTGGAGGCTCGGTGCGTGGTCTCAGCGGCATCGCTGCGGCTCTAAACTCTCTTTGGGTGGCGGCGTCGCAAAACTCGATGCAAGCACTATCTCGGGTAATGTTCGCTGCGCCTCGTACTCCTCTTTATCCTAGCGACTCCTCAGCGCCTTGCCGCTCAGGCTCTGGTTGCACTAACGCGAGGCATAAGCGGTAAAAGGAAATACGTCGGAGGGTCCAACTTATAACACGCTAAGGCACGATCTCGGAATGAGAAGAATGAAACCGATCCTAAATGTCCTATAGACTCACGATTATAGATGTGGTGCGCAACACCGATAATCAAGACTACTGAACACGATGCAGTAGACACTTTCAGAGGACTAATCGCTCGATATCACTTTTGTCACGACCGAACCGGACCGTGGTGGTGCCTTTCCCGGGCACCCTGGTGATACAACATCGAGAAAATCACGGAAATAAAACATGAACATGAAACATGGGATATGATAAATAAGCAACTGAAAAGCAGTTGCCTTCGGTGTATATACATAACAAAACCACGAACAATTATCCTTTTACAAACTCTGCCAATGATACTACAGGACCTAAGAGTTTTACAACAACTATGACGGACGGGGCCCGCCATACCACGAATGTCTGAGAACTTACGGACTGGGGATACATACCTAAAAGATAAGCCTCGAGAAAGCGGAGCTTCCCAATCTGTTGGCGTGGTCCTAAGAGAGGTCAACATCGGTGTACCTCTACTGCGGCGTGAACGCAGCCCGAAGGAGGTCGATGCAAGTACCAAGTATGTGGCGAAAATCAGAACGAAATCATAACGATGCATATAAAAGCAGGAGACATGTATGATAACAAAACTACGATTCACAACATAAAGCGATCGTGTCAAGTCGGGACTCACGTCCTCAAAGTCATCACTCAAATATAACGGGAATTTAACGCATGCGACGCGTGCCGGCGTCGCTCGGTATAAGCGTGGCCGTGAAAACCGTCGATGGAAGCATACGTGGGCCACCCATCGTGTCGGTATGTCGAAGAAATATCCGGATAACAATCGAAATGGAAGCGTACTCGTGGGCCACCCATCGTGTCGGTATGTCCAAAGCGAATAACAAGATAACAATCAAAATGGAAGCGTACTCGTGGGCGCCCATCGTGTCGGTATGTCGAAGCAAATAACAAGATCACACCTCTAATGGAAGCGTACGTGGGCACCCATCGTGTCGGTATGTCGAAAGGATGGATTAGTGGAGCATACCCGTAGGCCACCCATCGTGTCGGTATGTCCATCAATCAACGGATAGCCGGCCTCCGGCGAGAGGCGGTATACGTAAATACAACACTTGCACAACAAAGGCTATCACAACAAGCATAGGCAAGTTCAACAAACTTATAGACCTATATTTTATTACAACAAATCCGGGTTTTAACCCCAAAGTACTATATACATTAACTCTTTTTAAAGGATCCGTTCCTTTCACAAAAGTCACTGATACCATGATATAAAAAATAGAGTGACTATCTTTTAAGTAAACCAAAATACTTCCTTTGTAAAATCAAGTAACAACATTATTTTCCAAACGTTGAGTTTGCCTAATTTCAAATGCTCAAGTTTCTCATTTTAGAAAGGTTTCATAACTCATAGTCTTAATCTCTTTTAAAACAATTGAGTAAATATATGTCTTATATGTGAGTCGTTTATTCTTGTTTATAACAATCTTGTTCAATGACCATGATCTAGGAAATGTAATACAATTTTGTCTTATCTTAGCTTCATGCGGATGGAGGTTTCTCTGGTTTTAATAACAATTAGTTATTTGTCAATACACTTTCCTTTATTAGCGCTTTGTGGTTTGTTCGATAATTATTCTCATTCCAAATCGGTAAAACATTATTCTTTTAAAACCAAGTACTCATTACATGAATGAGGTTTTACAACATTTTTAACAAAATGTTAATTACCAAGTAAAACAAGTTAAGTCTCTTATCTTCTACAATCAATAAACCGTTTTTACCTCATGTAGTCGTTATAACTAACTTCCCATAAAGCTATTATAACACCCTATGTTTTAAACCAACCAACTCATTTAGCACGTATGCGTCTGCATACATAGTTTACAAAACATCATGCTAGAAAGGATAGGAAGAGGTTCACATACCGCGACGATTATCGAGAAAAGCCAAAACGCTCGCGATCGTAACGCTAGCCTTTTCCACTCTTGAGTAGAATCGCTACTTGTAATCTTTCCACCTATATAGGCCACGGCGTATTAACTTCTAAACGCCATGCGGTTCCATATTACAGAAAATTCGGCAGACTCTCCGCATGGCCGCGTAAATCTTCTCTATCGGTAGGCTACCAAGCCAACCAGGGGTTATACGCCTAACCGGACGTATACAATTACTACACGAATACCACAACTTTCGCATGTCTGATCACATGTAATTCTGATTCGATTCTCTTCTTTATATTGAGCTTAAGTCAAAAGACATTGCCATGGTATGTTGATTCTATATATAGTATCTTCAACTATATAATCCTACAACATGTAATTTCCAATTACAATAAGGGACAAGAATATTTACCTCGATAAGCCCAAAATTATCAAGTTATAATGTCGATCATGGCGAGGTTTAGCTCTACTCCGTGCTCTCGACCGCTCCAACAACCAGAAGTTACACAACTTCTTCTATATACTTGACTCATTATGAAGATTTCCTTAGGGTTTCGGTTTGAGACTAAAAGGACAAAAGGTAGTATTTCCGGGCTCTACGTATAGAGGTAACTTGGAATACTACAAGGTATAAGGCCAAGGTATTTTGAGTATAGTAACAATACTTGGATAGTATTTCTCTACCAAAAAGGGGGTATTATACGAGAACAACAAGGCGAGGGGTGTACTCGCCAACACTACTAGGAGGGGTACCTGCCACAAGTGCCTCTCGAGGGGAGGAGGCTCTCGGCGAGGGCTCACAAGGGGAGGGGTGTGGCGGACGAACACAACAAGAAGAGGAGGAGATTTCAAGACTTAGGAAGATTTTTGGATGAAGAAGTCTTGACAAGGGAGGGGTATTTATAGGAAACCAATGGCCTTGATCAAGCCGTATGCAAGGCAAGTGTAAGGCGAATCAAGCCAGTGCACAACCTACTCCACAAAACATGGCACAAAACAAGGCACCAAACAAGCCACAAAATAAGCCCAAAACAAGGCCAACCGTGGCCTCTCTTGCCAATCGATGAGGTGACAAGTGTCACCTCCGTTAATCCAAAAATGTTCGTCGCTCGGAAAAATCCATAAAAATAATAAATGACATAATGAATTTTCCCTTCGCAAGTTTAGTAAAACGTTTCGTCGAAAAACGACTCTAATCGGGTGTTGTGCACAAAATATTTTCGGCCAAGTCTACTTTAAGTTCAAACTTTTCTACGTACGTCCTCACGTACATACTCTGGAAATACGGGGTATAACAAAAGTAACATTATTTTAAACCACCTAAAAAGAAAAGCACATAAATTAAAATAGAAGAAATACTAGTTTAAGTCCTTATAATCCACTCTCCTTAGTCCTTTCATGTCGCTTAGGTTAAGTTTGCAATTTTGTCTAATTAGAGTATTTATTTCTCTCTTTTTTCTTATAACCAAAAAGGCTCCTAAGGTAAGTTGACGGATTATGTGTTGTGCTTTTACTATTAAATGAGGAAAAACAGTACCTACTCCTATCCAAATGGAAGGGATATGTTGATTTTATGGTTGAAAATACTACATTTGTCTATTCTCAAATAATAATTAAAAAAACACTACAATTGTCATTAAATCATTGATAAGAGTTGTTGTGGTTCAGAGAAGGAAACCACGTTTCCCTTGTTGCAATTGTCATTAAGTCAGTTGTTGTTATTGATAAGAGTTGTTGTGGTCCAGAGAAGGAAACCACGTTTCCCTTGTTGCAATTGTCATTAAGTCAGTTGTTGTTATTGATAAGAGTTGTTGTGGTCCAGAGAAGGAAACCACGTTTCCCTTGTTGCAATCACTATTTTAAGAGGAGGGAGCGCGAGACGAAACATTTTACCTAGTACGGAGCTAAGCGTAAATCCTGAGATATGGGGCGTAAGTCTCATGGATTTACGTATATCTCATGTATTTTCAATTTTATAATTTTAGTACTAACAAAAAGACGAAAGTAAAAAAATTATTAAATTTTAAAAAATCATCAATAATATAAAGAAATCATTGTAATTATTATATGAGATATTCATTCAATCCGTCATTAATCTCCACATATATTAATTCTTTCTACCTTCAACTAATATTCGCACTGATTTTTTTTTATATATTTTAAAGAAGGAGGAGGATGAAAAGTGTAATAGCAACGACAAAAAATGAAAAAAAGTTGCTTCAGCAACATAGTGCTATGGAATCTCTATTCTACCAATTTCAGACATAAGTGTTATTTATATATTTTTGGAAAAATCACTACAACATGAAAACATGATAGCATAAAGTACAAATATCATTACACCAATAATAAAAATTATAATCTATAGCAAAAATACTTTGTATTTAACAAAAATCAAATTTAATGTCTGGGGCATACGCTTTTACTCCCGGGCTTACGCTTTCGCGCCCGGGACTTACGCCCCAAATTCTAGGGCGTATGCCCTATGGATCTACACCTTTCATTTGTGTTCCAGAGCGTTTTTGGTACGCCCCGCCCGAGGCTCGCTCCGAAAATGCCTCTGAAAACACTGATTGTAATAATGCAAAAAGCCATTCCAGGGTAGATATAATGAAAACTATGTGACAAGGAGCCGGAACAACTAACGAAATGCTTAAGGTTCGTTTGGTAGTTGGTTAGAATTAGGGGAGGCACATGGGCCGTTTGGGCTAAAGTTGGGCGGGTTAAGATGGGCTGAAGTTGTAGATGAGTCAATGCCCAACCCGCCCAAAACTTACATGGGATGGGCGGGTCAATGAATCAAATGAAAGTTAAAAAAATAGAATTTCACACCTTTTTCCTTTTCTGACGGACCACGCTTGCTTCCTGAGCGGTTCGCTCCTCTCCTTACATTCGAGTTGCTTAAAGCTCCTCGGACTTACCTTCTCACCTCCTACGAGTCGTCCGGCGGAAAAGACTTTTTCTGACTTGCTCCTACGAAACCAAGGTCGAAAAGATTGAAAAAATCAGTCAAGATGACTAAATGATGGGTCATAACCCAACTTGCCCAACTTGACCCATTACTTTTACAAATTTCAAACTTAACTTCTATGATGTTATTTTATTTTGTATTATATTTGATTTTTCGATATCTTTATTTTTAAAATAAGAATATTTTTTTTTTTTTCATTTTTAATAAAAGCAAAAAAAATATGAAATAGAAATTTGAGGATGGGTGTGGGTAGGTGTGGATAGGGGAGGGGAGGGGATAGGGGGAGGGAGAGATAAGAAAAAAAATCATATTTTTTATAAATTGTTTATAAAAAAAATAGAAATTTGAGAGTGTGGGCGGGAGGCGGGAGGGCGGGAGGCGTATATAAGAAATTTGAGGATGAGGAAGGGCATGGGTCGGAGGGGTAGGGGGAGGAGTTAAGAAAAATATCATATTTTTAATAATTCTTTTATAAAAGTAAAAAAAATGAAATAGAAGACTTGGGTAAACAATAGAATAGTAGATGAGTTACTTTGGGTTAATGTACGGGTTGATTTGAGTTGTTCAAAATGAATGAGTTAAGTTGGGCTAACCCAAACTTAGTCAATTTAATAGTATGTCAATGTCCAAACAAATTAAAATCTGGGCGGGTCAATGGGGCTTGGGTCCAATTTGCCACTCCTAGTTAGAATTATGCATGTATTAGTAATATAGAGATTAATTATGAAAGAATATATGTATTAGTTATGTATGTATAGTTAGTAGGATTTAGTCATTCATGTATTAGTTATTTTATCTTCTATCCTGCATAAAATAATATATAGATTCCTTTCATGATATTTATATATATATATATATTAAGTATGCACGTTTCTAAATTGCAAAGCAAACATAGTATTAGATGTGTTGAATTTCGTACATAGCAAAAAAGTGATACCAAACATGATAGTATTACTTATGCATGAATTAATACATGAATGACTTAACTCCTAACCAGCTACCAGACAACCCTTACAGAACTAAAATGCCCCAGAAGGTGAGGCAAGGCAAATCTCGGGTAGATATGTGAATTCAACTGAATCCTTTACTTTTGATTCGATCTATAAGTATCTATATATGCAAAATAAATTAAATAGTTTCACTCATTCATGTTTTTTTTTGTCAACACTCATTGCTTATTTTATTTTTTGGGTATATTTTCAGAAGAAATGTGAGAATTTATCACTTACATTACTAGCCTTCTACCATTATTCGTGTCCTCCATACCCTCATGTCTAAGGTTATGTCCTCTGTGAGCTGAAACTGCGTCATGTCCTCTCTAATCACCTCTCACCAATACTTCTTTGGCCTACCTCTACCCCTTCTGAAATCATCTATAACCAATATTTCACACCTCCGCACTGGGGGCATCCACACCTCTCATTTTCATAAGCTCGAACCATCGCAGCTTCAGTTCCATCGTCTTGTTCTCCACCGAGGCTACCCCACCTTATCCAAATTATCTTCATTCTTAATTATATCTCTCCTCATGTGTCAACACATCCACCGCAACATCCTCATTCCGCCAACTTCATCTTCTGAACATGAGAGTTATTGACTGACCAACACTCTACCTTATACAATATAGTTGGTCTAACCATCACTCTATAAAACTTGCCTTTAAGTTTTAGTGGCACCTTCTTGTCACACAAGACTCCGGATGCGAGCCTCCATTTCATCCACCACGCATCAATGCGATGTGTGACATCATCGTTAATCTTTCCATTATCTTGGACCCAAGATATTTAAAACTTTTCTTCTTTTGAATTGCCTGAGTACCAAATCTGACTTTCACGCCAACTTCATGCGGCATGCTGCTGAACTTGCACTCCAAACATTACAATATATAATGTGATATTCACACATAATCAACCGCATCACCACCAACAAGTCACCATTAGCACCAAGATAAAATACCATTCCAATCCAAAAAAAAAAAAAACGGGACGAAAAGAAAATTGAAACCTGTCTCTTGAAAATAAAAAGGGATGTCTCAGGACGGAATTTCATGCCTCGCCGTTTTTTGATTCTGTAGTTCTTTATTTTCATGCATTCTAGGTTATGTTTGATATGTTGAACATATCTTTGTATGTCAAAAGAGATTGTATTTGCACATGCCAGAAAATCATTCTTTTCCAATATCACAGTATTGGATGTTAGAAATCTTTTTGAATCACTAATATGTCAAGGTATCTTGAGCATCGGAAACAACATTTCTATCCTACAAAGGTAGGGGTAGAATGTACGCACACAACACCCTTTCCAAATCCCACTTATGAAATTATATTTGATATGTTGTTTTAATATATCAAGTGAAAAACTTGAATCCATTTCTGAAAGACTCCCATCTTTATCCTTTTTCTCATGAAAATGGTTGTGGAAGTTGAACAAAAATAGGGCAAAATACCTAGGGAAATCATGTTTTCTTGTAACAAGACTAGCATAATGTTGAACAAAGGGAATGGAGCAGAAATATTTCCATGACTCTCATCTCTTATACATCACTTCTTGATTCTGACCATTTCTTATGTACATAAATTAGTATTCGCTAAAACAAACAAATAGTAGTTACGCATTGGAGATTGAAATGTAAGATTATGAACAAGCACAATAATAGAATAATAACTCTATTGAAATTGAAATCAACAATAAGAAATACTTCAAATTTGTCACGACCCGACCTCGGACCCGTGACTGGTGCCTTACCCCGGACACCCTTGTGATACAACATCAGAGAAAACCAGCGGAAGTAAACCCATAACAAGAAACCATATAAAATATGAAGCAAGCTAACCCAAAATGGTTACCTGTCCGGAAACATAAATATAATAAAAACTGAACAGTTACATCCCAATTTATAACAGGACTACAAGCCTCTAAGAGTTTGTAACCATTATGACGGGACAGGGCCCCGTCATACCCCTGAATGTACATAATATCTATAGCACCAGGGAGAACCGTACCAAAAGTCAACCCTCCGGAGAAATGGAGCTTCTGACACCTGAGCAAAGATCCTAAGAATGAGGATCCACCACTGCTACCCTACTGCGGCATTTAACGCAGCCAGGAATAGGTCGACACAATATATACCAAGTATGTAAAACTGGAAAATACTGTAATAATATCATAAGTCTAAAATAAGCTGGAGTCATGGATGAAAATCAAATTACATTGCACTGTGCCTTACTAACAATGAGAGTAACAAGTATAAACTTTACTGCGTAAAAATAGGAGGCTCATGATCAAAACAGGGTCTCTCGCCCGTAGTATCATTAAGCAATCCTACTCCTGGGACTATTTCACCCGCATAGGTCCTGTGGACCCGCATGAGACCATCCGCCTCGCATGAGACTATTTCACCCGCATAGGACTATTTCACCCGCATGAGGTCATCTGCCTCGCATGAGACTATTTCACCCGCATGAGACTATTTCACCAGCATGGACCCGGTGGGCCCGCATGAGTACAAGTGTCGCACTCGCATCATGGGTAGCAAATCCATGGAATAAGTAGTAATAATAATAATAATACATAACTCAGCACAACCGGTTATCATACATAACATAAGCGCTACCGGCTTATCATAACGTAAGAAAGTTAAGAATATCCCCTAACTTCTTATTAACATTATTAGTATGTCCTCTCATTTTAGTTTACTTAAGGCACTAACATGTCATTTAAGAGAAAATCCGGGAATTCAACCCAAGTACCACGTACTTCTAACCTTTCAAGAAATGACTCCGCTTTATATAAAACTCCCAAGGTACTAATAACCGTAGTATCAAGTCACGACTACTTTTCAAGACAAGTCACGTTTCCTTTTAGAAATATAATAGGCTTCTAAATCAAGTGACTTCATTTCTTTTAAAACCTTAGGCAATTAATGCCTTAAAATCAATTTGCCTTTCACAAATTCAAATCATTTATCCGTACTTATTTTACTTAGAGTAAATAATTCTTCGTTAACCTTCCATAAAGCTAATATAACCAACTTCCCATAAAGTCGTTATATTAGCGTTATACATTAGTCAAATACATTTCCCTATATCCAAGGGACTTATACTTTTAAAACGAAACAAGTATCATATACTTAAAATACTTCAAGTCCCTTAACTTTGAAACTTAAGACATCGTTAAAACAAGTAAGGGATATCAAAGCCTTGTACGCCTATCGTACTACATAGGTGCAACTATTCATGCTCAAGAGGTAGGAAAGTTCCACATACCTCTTCGGGTCAATCCACTTGCAAGTACAATATACCAAGCGTAGTATGTCAACTTATAATAACCATAATACGTCCATAAGCATCTATCTTCAACGTAGAACATTCTAATTGAAAAGTTACTAAATTCTACGGAAAATCGGACAGCACTTCCTTTGTTTCTACATACTTTGCCACCTTTTTCAAGGCCGAATTCAATAACCAAACACGCCACCTTTAAGGCTCAACAATCAATCAATACAAAGGGGACTACACGCCTAACTTGAACGTGTAAAATTCTGCCCCACAATACATAACAACTAATACAAACTACAAGGTCCAATTTGACAATCTTTGAGGTATAACAACATATCTGCTTAACCAATTCCTTTTTAATCCAATTTCTTATCCAATTTCTACATGCAATACCCCTAAAGACAATATTGACAACTATAAGTCCTTTCTTCCACACATGCAACATAATTTACTAGCAAAAGAGAAATGATTGTTACCTTAGAGCTTACCCCAAATTAGCCCAACAAAATCCACTTGTCTTCTTTCCACAATCACCTCCACAACCCTCCTACAAGCTTGTCAACATGTTTCCTTCTTGCCACCTTTTCAGAATTTCTCTAGGCTTAGATTTCTTCTTGAATTTCTAGAGAGAAGGGAGAGGATTTTTTTTAGAGAGAATGAAGAGCTTTTTAGAGAGAAGAAAGAGCTTTGAAGAATGACCAAGTCTTCAAGACTTGGTCAATAAATAGGACATGCAAAAATCAGATGGGGGGACAATTGTCACTCATGGCCTCCTTTAAAACAAAGCAGTTCGATTTTCCCGAACCGCGAGAAGCCTCGGCCGCGGCGTTGAAACCTCTGCGAACTCCGGAACTTAGCGCGCGGCCTGCTTCCGTGCGCGCGGCTGCGACCTCGAGGATTCTCATCATAACCGCGCCGCACTGCATCCCGGCCGCATGTACTGAGCCCTGGCCAAGTTCTTTGTATTTTGATTTACTTCAAAAGATAATCACTCTATTTTCAACCTCAGAGGATTCTCATCATAACCTGCGTAGCGCCTGATCTAACGCGGCGCCAGCGCGGGAGTTATGAAGTCTTGGCCGAATTTGACATGTTTTGAGAATCCTAAGGGATAATTTTCCTTCCTAAAGGGATAACTTTTCCTACCTAAAGGGATAACTTTTCCTACCTTAAAACCCTTACCTAAAAGGATTCTAATAACTTTTCCTACCTACAAAATTCCTAACCCTTCACCTACAGGATTCTTTGGCTATAAATACTACATCATTAGAAGAATTATTCATTCTCCACTCCACCATTCACCATTCTACATCCGTCCTTCCACCAATCCATATTGTAAATATTCCACAACACAACCCTTGGATGCTTGGCAGAGACTCATTCTTAAGTATTTTCTTTTCTTTTCTTGTTTTTATTTCGGTTTATGAAGAACATGGAATTAGTTCTTGTCATGTCAATGGCTAGGAACTAATTCCTCTATAAAACTTTCCATGTTGAATCTCTAGAAACTTATGTTATGATTTAATGCGTGCTTATGGTTATTCTTCTTGTTGAGATCTATCCGATAATTAAATTGAATGCTTGGTAGTTAATTGACAACTAATTATCACTATATGATTTCTAATCAGACTCCGAAAGGAGGGGATTGTGAATATGCTGTAAGTTGGGTAGACATTCTTGGATTGGGGATGAAAATACCTCAATTATTTATGTAGCGTTAACGAGAGGCTTAACAACCCTAATTTTACGCATTGTGCGTGACGGTTAACTAGGTTCTTAGTCTTAATCCTCCTATAGAGTTATCCTTATCACCGAAAGGTAGGTAAGGTGCAATACTGGGGTTGAGTGTTTATATAACCCTAACGGGAGTATAAAACGATTTAGTGAACCTGCTTTCTCCAAAAGAGGAAGACCATAAGTTATTGCATTAATAAGTAACATAAGCGGATAGTGAGGAAACGTGGAAGCCCTATTCTCATCACAACTGAAGTAAACTCATTAGTTAAATTAGCCTTTATAATTCGTAGTTATAAACCACAAAATCAAATATCAATTTACCAAAAGATAGATATTTGGTACTTGAACCCTAATCCTTGTGGACGATATTCGGTCTTGCTAAGACTATATTACTTGTCACGATAACGTGCACTTGCGTTTAAGTGTGTGCATCTTTTCGCGCATCAAGTTTTAGCGTAGCAGGGATTAGGCATAGTTCAATATCAATTTTATCTATTTTTAATTTCTAATTTGGTTTTTATTTTTGTTTCTTTAAATTATTTATTTTATTTTCTTTTGAAAAAAAAAACAAAAAAACAAGTGTGCCGTGATTCGTTGTTGGTTTTGATTCATCTCAGGGATCCTTAAGACATGGATTTCTCATCGATATGATCGAGCTCAACCATAGAGGAATAGAGGAGGAATTGCGAGAGGTATACTCGGTTCGCGAGGTACAAAATCGGTTCATGGACGAAGCGAGAATGGCCATGAAGAAGTTGGAAACGCAAATAGCGAACTCGCGATCATATTCAATAAAAGCAGAAGAGCAATCTGCACACAGGGTAGGCAATGAGGAAACACAATGTCGGGCAATTGACTGAAGGATGCGAACCGGGGAGATAGAGAGTTCGCGGCAGCAGCGCCATGCGCTGGATGGCGGGCGCGGCGTAAGATTCTGCGAGGAGAGTGGCGCCGCGTCGCCAAAAGCGAGGGCGGCGCCGAACCAATCGAGGTGATTTTGAGCGACGACAAATTGAGAGCACGAACCACGCTGACTATTGAGAAATCGGTGAGATAGTTGGTGTAGAGAAGAAAAGATTGCGAGATCGATTATTTACCTTCTTGGATTACGTGGAAATTCTTTTCTTGCACCTATTACGGAAGAAACACCACTAGCTATCATGGTGATTCCCAATTAGGAAGCCCATACCATCAAGGTACCCACAGAGTTGAGAGATGTAGAAGTTCACATTCTACATTATAGAAAGCGTAAAAGACAAGCCTACTTGGGGATAATTGTATATGTAAGGCTCTTGTTTGAACAAATGGTCGTAGGAAATTGAGACCTACAACAATAACTCTGCGGATTGCAGCGATTCGCGAAGGATCAATGGGCACTCGAAAAGGTTAATTGCGTCCGGCTAAAAGACGTTAAAGACAGCGCTTGTTGGCAGGCAACCCAATGTTTTTAATTATGTTATTTTAATTTCTGTTTTTATTTTATTTTATTTTGTCTTGAACAGGCTCACGGTCTTGGGTTCTTGTTTTGTGTTGTTGGATAACAGGTGGGTGAAAAGTGAAAGCAGGAAAAAGAGCAAAAGCAATGAAAAAAGTAAGCGATGCGTCGGCACGCGCCAGAATCGGCGGCCTTGAACTCGAGAGGGCGATCTAGCGCGGCGCGCTAAATCTCGGGCAGCGGCACCGGAACTTGAGAGCCATATTTAGTGCAAATTCCAAAAATTTCCTCTGACCTCCGTTATGGCCATTGTGTTGTGTCGATGGTTGTCCTTTTTCTTTTATGTTCTTTGAGTCTTGCACACATTGGGGAAAATGTGTGATTTAAGTTTGGAGGGATGTTTTATTATTTTTTAGTCTTTTTGAATTGTTTTATGTATTTTTGAGTCATAATTTTTTTTTTAATCTCTTTTGAGTCATATTTTTTTTTAGATCATGCATGCTGTAGTTACTTGAAACACCTAATGAAGTAAAGTGGAATAATGTAATGGAATTAGAAGCAACCATCTGAACACTTAGGATAGATATGCCAAAAATTCATGAAATCAAACTATTTGGGGTATCTTGCTTGATGTATGCATTGTTAGTGATTAAACCTATGTATGCCGCTTCTTATTTGGCGAAATAGTTAGGATATGCATGTTAGGAGATGACTCGGACATTTCTTTGTTAGCCCTTTCTTACCATTTTTGCGTATCACAGCGGTCAATTATATCCTAGTCACCCTTTGAGCCTAAAAATAAGACCTTTTTGACACCTATAATTCCATACTTGTGCCATAAGTGAAAATTTAGATGTTTGGAATATAAAGTGTTGAAAAAGAGACAAAGGAGATGTAAACAATTTTGATGCACCCAATGAAAAGTAATAATAAATAGGCAAAAGCCTAAGTTTGAAGTCTTGTTATTCATAATACACTTCACTCTCTCGAAACAAAGAGGAAAGATAGATATGAAGTGATGAAAGGAAACCAAAGGAAAGGAAGAATTGAAAAGCAAAAGAGCTTATGGTACATCTGATGAGCCTAAATGTCTATTTACCCCTGCTAAGCCTACATTACAACCACGAAAGCCACAAGATCTATAATATGTGTATCCATGATTAGTGGAGAATAGCAAGTGAACAGGCCATAGGATTTTGAAATTGACATGCATAGTTAGGTATTCTTACTTCCATTTAGCATGATTAAATTGAATTTGCGAAATATCTGACTTTAAGTGTTTAGAATGCTAAAAATCCATGCTATATGTTCCTACATATTATCCTACTAACCTTCATGCTTTTCTAAATAACAATTGTGCAGCAAAATGATCAGTATCTTTGAGTCATTGCATTGTCCTTTCCTTCGTGTCTTTGTTTATATTTTTTATCTTTGCTCGAGGGCGAGCAAAGGTTAAGTTTGGGGGTATTTGATCGGTGTATTTTATATACACTTTTTGAGTCAATTTTAGTTAGTATTTTACTCATTTTGTTTATGTTTAGTATAGTATTAGGGTCGTTTTCCTTTCTTTTGTGTCACAACGGTCAGAAATGGAGAAATGACGAAAAGAAGAGAAAATAAGCTTAATTGAGATGGAATTGCACACAAAAAGGGCCAAGAAAGGAAGTCTAAGTTAGGGAATTATAGAGAGATCGGGCGAAGGCCAGGACGAACAAAGGATGAAGAAACGAAAAATCCAGAAGAATTCCGTCACCTGAGTCGCGGCGCCTGACAGCAGCGCTTGGCCGATCTGAAGCCGTCAAAGATTTCTGATTTTTGGTATGCGCGCCTGATCTGCGATGGCGCCGACGCGGGAGTTATGAAGTGCTGGGCCGAATTTGACATGTTTTCAGAATCCTAAAGGGATAATTTTTCCTTCCTAAAGGGATAACTTTTCCTACCTTAAAACCCTTACCTAAAAGGATTCTAATAACTTTTCCTACCTACAAAATTCCTAACCCTTCACCTAAAGGATTCTTTGGCTATAAATACTCTACATCATTAGAAGAATTATTCATTCTCCACTCCACCATTCACCATTCTACATCCATCCTTCCACCAATCCATATTGTAAATATTCCACAACACAACCCTTGGATGCTTGGCTTGGAGACTCATTCTTAAGTATTTTCTTTTCTTTTCTTGTTTTTATTTCAGTTTTATGAAGAACATGGAATTAGTTCTTGTCATGTCAATGGCTAGGAACTAATTCATCTATAGGGCTTTCCATGTTGAATCTCTAGAAACTTATGTTATGATTTAATGCATGCTTATGGTTATTCTTCTTCTTGTTGAGATCTATCCAATAATTAAATTGAATGCTTGGTAGTTAATTGACAACTAATTATCAATATATGATTTCTAATCAGACTCCGAAAGGAGGGGATTGTGAATATGTTGTAAGTTGGGTAGACATTCTTGGATTGGGGATGAAAATACCTCAATTATTTATGTAGCGTTAACGAGAGGCTTAACAACCCTAATTTTACGCATTGTGCGTGACGGTTAACTAGGTTCTTAGTCTTAATCCTCCTATAGAGTTATCCTTATCATCGAAAGGTAGGTAAGGTGCAATACTGGGGTTGAGTGTTTATATAACCCTAACGGGAGTATAAAACGATTTAGTGAACCTGCTTTCTCCAAAAGAAGAAGACCATAAGTTATTGCATTAATAAGTAACATAAGCGGATAGTGAGGAAACGTGGAAGCCCTATTCTCATCACAACTGAAGTAAACTCATTAGTTAAATTAGCCTTTATAATTCGTAGTTATAAACCACAAAATCAAATATCAATTTACCAAATAGATACCAAAAGATAGATATTTGGTACTTGAACCCTAATCCTTGTGGACGATATTCGGTCTTGCTAAGACTATATTACTTGTCACGATAACGTGCACTTGCGTTTAAGTGTGTGCATCTTTTCACGCATCAGAGACTCACATGTGTCCCTAATCCTTTCTGGAAAGACCTCCAGAAGTTAGCCGAGAACTGGGCTCCCCTGTCTGAAATGATCGATATAGGCACTCCGTGCAGTCTCACGATCTCTCTGATATACAATCTAGCATAATCCTCGTAGAAAAAGTCGTCACCCGGAAGAAAGTGGGCTGATTTCGTCACTGTCGTGATAACCGAGATGGAATCATGCTTACGAGGGAGGTAACCTGTAATAAAGTCCATATTGACCCTCTCACTTCCATATCGGGATCTCTATCGCGACAACCCACGTGCTTACGGTGCTCCACTCGACCTGCGACAATTCGGACATCTGCGCCCTGAACTCCGCAACGCGTCCTTCGTGCCGTCCACCAATATATACACCTGAGGTCGTGGTACATCTTAGTCGACCCCGGACGAATAGAGTATCGAGCACTATGTGTTTCCCCCAGAATCTGCCGACGAAGTCCTGCTACATCGGGTACACATAACCTGCCCTCAAACCTTAGCACCCGTGGTCTTTGCCCGAATAGACTCTTCTCTCCAAGAGCGGTATCTATCTGCGTACCATGTCGGATCCTCAAACTATCGCCTCTTCACCTCCTCGACGATGGAAGACTCGGCAACCTCTCGAACCCGTACTCCATTGCTATCAGAATCAACCAAACGAACCCCAAGGTTCGCTAGCTGATGTAACTTGCGGACCATGCCCCTTTTCTCTAGCTGCACACCTAACAGACTACCCATCGACCTGCGACTAAGGGCATCTGCAACTACATTGGCCTTCCCTGGGTGGTATAGGATATCGACATCATAGTCCTTTAGTATCTCTAACCACCGTCTGCGCAAGTTCACTCCTGCGGTGAAGATATATTGGAGCTCTTGTGGTGCGTGTAAATATCCACATGAACTCCATATAAATAATGTCTCCGGATCTTGAGGCATGAATCATCTGCGCCAACTCTAAGTCATGTGTGGGATAGTTCTTCTCAAGCTTCCTAAGATGTCGAGATCGTAGCTATAACTTTGTCGTCTTTGCGTCGGACGCACTCCAAGCCCGGTGCATCACAATAAACCACGTATCCATCTAAACCTGCGGAAGAGTAAGAAGCGGAAGGTCGTCGATTTCTCCTTCATGAATCGGAAACTCTCCTCACACGCATCCGTCCATTGAACATACCGCTACGAGTCGGCTAGTCAAAGGTCTTTGAAATGGAAGCAAACTTCTCCACAAATCTCCGATAATAACATGAGGCCCAGTGCGCATAAAGTCGGTGTAGTGGGTGCAGGCCAAGTCTTGGCCGCGCCGATCTTATTTGTATCAACGAATACCATCGCCCGATAACATGCCTTAAGAAAGCCACGAAGCAACCAAAACTCGTATTTAGAACTTGGCATACTGTGCCGGTCGGAGGACTCGTACCGCCACAAATGATCTGCGTGTTCTGCTGCATGCGCGAATAAACCAGATATCATCAATGAATACTATAACGAACATATCCAAGAACGGCGAACACGGTTCATCAAATCCATGAATCTTCTTTGGGGCATTGAGTCAACGAAAGACATCACCCTGAACTCATGGTGCCCATACCGGGTCTGAATGCGATCTTTGGGATATATCGCCTCTAACTCGCACTGATGATAACTGCACGCAGTCTATCTTGGAAAAACACCTCGCCCCTGCAACTGGTCAAACAAATCATCAATCATGGGAAGGGGGTATCTGTTCTTGATAGTTATCTTATTCAGCTGCCTGTAATCAACACATACGCAGCTGGCGTCCGTCCTTTTTTACAAATAAAGCGCGCTCCCGGGAGAAACACTAGGCACGATAAAGCCTTTTCCAAAGAAATCCTTCACTGGTCTTTCAACTCCTCAACTCGGCGGTGCCGTCGTAGGGTGGAATAGATATAGGTCGAGTGTCCGCGATGTATCAATGCAAACTCAATCTCCTCGGGAGGATGCCGAGATCGTGCGGGAATACGTCTGAAACTCTCTAACAACCGAATCGATCAAGGTGCGGTATCTCGGCCTCAGTGTCGAATACCCGAACCATATGGTAGATATACCCCTTCCGCACCATCTTCCTAGCCTTGAGGTAAGAAATAAACCTACCCCTCGGCGACGCGGTATTCCCCTTCCACTCGATAACCGGCTCACCAGGAAACTGGAACCGTACCGATCTCTCTCTACAGTCCACATTGGCATAGCAAGACGCTAGCCAATCCATACCCATAATCACATCAAAGTCCGGCATATCCAACTCTATCAAGTCGGCTAGGGTCTGACGACTGCAAATAGTCACTGGGCAAGCTCTATATACCCGCTCAGCTACCACCGAATCACCTACTGGAGTAGCCACCTCAAAAGGTATAATGGACTCGGGCTCTATCCCTATTCTACCAGCAATATGAGGGTATATATAGGACAAGGTAGAACCTGGATCTGTCAAAGCATATACATCACAACATGAAACCAATAATGTACCTGTGACGACATCCGTGGCGCCTCGCGGTCTGGCTGGACATAGCATAAATGCGGTTCGAGGACGCTGAATCGACACTGCCACGACCCTGCCAGCGGCTGCTGGTCCGTGAACACCGCCTCGGGGCGCATAACCACCAAGCGAAGATCCAAAGAATCGACTGTCGCTGAACCATAACATTCGCCTGCTGGTGGACAATCTCTCCTCAAATGGCCTCGCTACAAGAGTAACAAGCTCGGAGGAACACGACACCATAATGGCAATCGCCACATCGACGCGTCGAGGTATATGTGGCCTCATCTGACCGGAACTCGTCCTTACGGGAACCCGGCCACAGAGCCCCTGTCCCGCCTCAATACTGGCGCCGGAAGGCGGTGGAGGCGCTGCGGCCGAGGTGCAAATGCGTATCTTCTTGAGATTGTCCACTCGAAAACTACCAGAGGACCTCGCTGTCCGGCTCTTCTGGCGATATCTATCAATCCGTCGGCCCCTACGTTCCTCACACCCAAGTGCATAAGCCTGCATGCGGGCAATGTCCATGCCCGGCTGAAGAGCTACTCCCGTGCAACTCTCTGCTAAGTAATCATCGAGCCCTGTGACATAGCGGTGTACTCTGTCCTCCATGTCTGCCACTAAAGCGGGTACATACCGAGCCAACGAGTCAAACTCTACGTTGTATTCCCGGACCGTCCGCCCACTTTGTCTCAACGCGTCAAATCTATCGGCGAGCTCTCATCTGCGGAGGCAAGAAATGGCTAAGAAACGCCTCTGAGAACTCGTCCCAAACAGGTGGAAGCGCATGTTCCCCGGGCGCTTCCGTGAATCAAAACCCAATCAGCAGATCACGCGGCGATGTGAACCCAATACTACCGACTGTCTCAGGCCTTGATCACTCTCATGATCCGCAGAATCGCCGGATAAATTCACGAGGATCATCTCGGGCCTCGACCATAGAACTCGGTGGTGTAACTCAAAAGTCCCGGTCTCGGGCTATCGATATGGGGTGAACTACGGTACAACCGAACCGCCGCTTCGTCTCGCCCTCTCCCGCCGCCACAATCACGGCTAATAATCGCCATCTCAGTAGCCCATATCCTTCGCTCCAGCCGTAATGGCGAGGCTCAGGTACCGCGGTCTCGGTAGTCGCTGCTGCTGCTCCCAACTCTGCTGGGGCTGGCGACGTCGTGGAACTTGCCGTCCGAAACACCACCTCAGGTAGAGACTGGGCTTGTTCCCTCGTAACCCTCTGTGTCCTACTAGCAGCTCCCTCAGCTGCCTTGCCCTTCTGGGCCGCGGTTGCCTTGCGTGGAGGCATAACTGATACATAAAAATATGTCAGAGGAAGTTCAACCTATAACACAACTCTATTGCACGATCTTAGAGTGAAAGAATGGAAACCAATTCTAAATATCCTGTAGTCTCCTGATTATAGATGCGGTGCACAACACACCGATAATCAAGACTCTACTAGATACGGCTTGTAGACTCTTTCCGAGGATTAACTGCTCTGATACCACTTTTGTCATGACCCGACCTCGGACCCGTGACTGGTGCCTTACCCCGGGCACCCTTGTGATACAACATCAGAGAAAACCAGCGGAAGTAAACCCATAAAAAGAAACCATATAAAATATGAAGCAGGCTAACCCAAAATGGTTACCTGTCCGGAAACATAAATATAATAAAAACTGAACAGTTACATCCCAATTTATAACAGGACTATATGCCTCTAAGAGTTTGTAACCACTATGACGGGACAGGGCCCCGTCATACCCCTGAATGTACATAATATCTATAGCACCAGGGAGAACCGTACCAAAAGTCAAGCCTCCGGAGAAATGGAGCTTCTGACACTTGAGCAAAGATCCTAAGAATGAGGATCCACCGCTTTACCACTGCGGCATGAAAGCGACCCAGGAAAGGGTCGATTACCTGATATGTACCAAGTATGTAAAGCGGAAAATCCGTAATAATATCATAAGTCTAAAATAAGCCGAGTCATGGATGAAAATCAAATTACATTGCCGTGCCTTACTAACAATGAGAGTAACAAGTATAAACTTTCTCGCGTAAAAATAGGAGGCTCATGATCAAAGCAGGTCTCTCGCAGTAGTATCATTAAGCAATCCTACTCTCGCGGGACTATTTCACCCGCATAGGTCATGTGGACCCGCGTGAGACCATCCGCCGCGTGGGACTATTTCACCGCGTGAGGTCATCCGCCGCGTGAGACTATTTCACCGCGTGAGGCTGTTTCACCCGCGTGGACCGGTGGGCCCGTGAGTACAAGCGTCGCCTTTCGCGTCATGGGTAGCAAATCCATGGAATAAGTAGTAATAATAATAATAATAATACATAACTCAAAGACAACCCATATCATACATAACACAAGCGCTACCGGCTTATCATAACGTAAGCAAGTTAAGAATATCCCCTAACTTCTTATTAACATTATTAGTATGTCCTCTCATTTTAGTTTACTTAAGGCACTAACATGTCATTTAAGAGAAAATCCGGGAATTCAACCCAAGTACCACGTACTTCTAACCTTTCAAGAAATGACTCCGTTTTATATAAAACTCTCAAGATACTAATAACCGTAGTATCAAGTCACGACTACTTTTCAAGACAAGTCACGTTTCCTTTTAGAAATATAATAGGCTTCTAAATCAAGTGACTTCATTTCTTTTAAAACCTTAGGCAATTAATGTCTTAAAATCAATTTGCCTTTCACAAATTCAAATCATTTATCCGTACTTATTTTACTTAGAGTAAATATTTCTTCGTTAACCTTCCATAAAGCTAATATAACCAACTTCCCATAAAGTCGTTATATTAGCGTTATACATTAGTCAAATACATTTCCCTATATCCAAGAGACTTATACTTTTAAAACGAAATAAGTATCATATACTTAAAATACTTCAAGTCCCTTAACTTTGAAACTTAAGACATCGTTAAAACAAGTAAGGTATATCAAAGCCTTGTACGTCTATCGTACTACATAGGTGCAACTATTCATGCTCAAGAGGTAGGAAAGTTTCACATACCTCTTCGGGTCAATCCACTTGCAAGTCCAATATACCAAGCGTAGTATGTCAACCTATAATGACCATAATACGTCCATAAGCCTCTATCTTCAACGTAGAACATTCTAATTGAAAAGTTACTAAATTCTACGAAAAATCGGACAACACTTCCTTTGTTTCTACATACTTTGCCACCTTTTTCAAGGCCGAATTCAATAACCAAACACGCCACCTTTAAGGCTCAACAATCAATCAATACAAAGGGGACTACACACCTAACTTGGACGTGTAAAATTCTGCCCCACAATACATAACAACTAATACAAACTACAAGGTCCAATTTGACAATCTTTGAGGTATCACAACATATCTTCTTAACCAATTCCTTTTTAATCTAATTTATTATCCAATTTCTACATGCAATACCCCTAAAGGCAATATTGACAACTATAAGTCTTTTCTTCCACACATGCAACATAATTTACTAGCAAAAGAGAAAAGATTGTTACCTTAGAGCTTACCCCAAGTTAGCCCAACAAAATCCACTTGTCTTCTTTCCACAATCACCTCCACAACCCTCCTACAAGCTTGTCAACATGTTTCCTTCTTGCCACCTTTTCAGAATTTCTCTAGGCTTAGATTTCTTCTTGAATTTCTAGAGAGAAGGGAGAGGATTTTTTTAGAGAGAAGGAAGAGCTTTTTAGAGAGAAGAAAGAGCTTTGAAGAATGACCAAGTCTTCAAGACTTGGTCAATAAATAGGACATGCAAAAATCAGATGGGGGGGGGGGCACTTGTCACCCACCCATGGCCTCATTTAAAACAAAACAATTATGATTTCCCCCCCAGCTTCGCAGAACCCGCCTCGACGCCGCGGCGCTGAAACCTCTGCGAACTCTCGGAACTTTCGGCGCCGAGGCCCTGCCTCCCAGCGCCGCGGCTCTACAACCTCAGAGGATTCTCATCATAACCGGCGCCGCGGCGCTGTGGCCCCTCACCGAAGTTGCTTTTCTGCTCGACTGCGCACTGAACTTGCAATTTCCATAACTTTCTACTCCGATATCCTATCGACGAACGGTTTGTTGCGTTGGACTCTGGACTCAACGAACTACGTACTAGGCCTTTGAAACACCTAGAAACTCTCAATGTAACGGGACATAAACCGCCTCAAAGTTGACTAAAAACTCGTCTGAAACATCCTGTCGACCTATCATTCAAAAATTTAAATCTTAACTCCTTTCGTACGTCCCCATAAGCAGGACCTGAACTACGGGGTGTAACAAAATTGAACAACAAACACTAACTTGATGTCAATAGAGGTCTGCTATAGTAGTGTTCTAAGACAGAAATTCGGCCCCACTTGTGCAGTAGTTTTACGAACGACAATCTAGATGATACAACTATCTGGTTCGAGTTTTTGCACAAGAACTAGACCCTGGTGAATTTACTTTATGTTGTTTTTCAGAAATATTTTTTTGGGAAGAAGAAGATGGAGAAGCAACAATCTTAGATCATTAATAAAATGATTGATTGTCTTGTGTTGTGTTCTTGTTATCCACCAAGTGATCATGCTCTTTTTAAAGCAGTATTTTCGACTATTTACAACCTTTCATACCAAAGGTTGCGACTGGTCCGCACAGATACATTTTTCAGCTTTTCCAGAAAATTACCGTTGATTGGCCGCGGCTCGACTTCTGCCGAGTCCTTCGAACTTTCAGCATCGCGGCTCATTGCTCGTCACGACGCCAAGCGGTAATCTGCGATGCTCTCTGGATATCCGTGGCTACTGCGCCAAAATTTGCAACGCTTTTATTTTGATCACTTGTTTCTTCTTATCCCATATAAGTTACAATAATACCCCACCTTTTTATTCAAACATCAACAATACCCCACATTTGGGATAGAAAATAAGACAATGAGGAACTTATCGCCATTTCTGCTAAAAATCGATATGACATGCATCGGAAAAAATGTCTTTTGGACTTGAACCGTTCGTAGTGAATACCTATCGGATCTACTTTATGAAATAGTTGACGAAATGTTTTGAACTATTCACGTTTTGTAGTAAATCAAGATAACAAGTATCACACATATCATATCAATATATTTCAATTTTTACGGTTTGTTCATTTCGGTCATGAACAGCTCATTCTTCGTAAAAAATTCTAGAGAACGTAGCTATATCGGTTCTCATAGATGCGACCCCACATCAATCTCATATAGGTAAAACTAAATAAGAATATTCCGTACTATCCCACCATAATGGCTTTTAGTATTATTAAAAATAATATTCATCCCTTAATCATCAACGGATTAACACACTAATTTCACCATAGGAATGAGTATGTGTGTGTTTTCTATGCTTCTTGAGTCTTCCCCAACTAGTTGTCCTATTGAACCTAGACCATGGGATCTCCAGTTTTGCTAGGTTAGGTTTCTGCCAAGTAATGACTCATTATATTGGCTTTAAACGCATTCCTCTTGATGTAAATACGACTTGCTCTCTGTTAAGGCCTTTTGTCAAAAGATCCGTTATATTGTCATTTGATTTCACATAATAAATGGAAATAATTTCATTCTTCAGCAAGCTTCGTATTGTATTATGACGTCTCCTTATATGTCTTGATTTGCCATTGTATATTTGATTCTTTGCCCTCGTCAGGGTAGTCATACTATCACAATGTATGCAAATGGTTGTCACAGGCTTTGTCCACAACGAAATACCTTCTATGAAGTTTCTGAGTCATTCTGCCTCTTTGTCCAAGACTACAAACTTTGTTTCCATAGTTGATCGCGTATTCACCGTTTGCTTTGATGATTTCCAAGATATCAATGCTCCACCAAGTGTAAATACATAACCACTTGTGGACTTACTTTCCAAATGGTTGGAAATTCAATTAGCATCACAATATCCTTCTAAAACATGAGGATATTTTGTATAATGCAACTCATAGTTCATTGTATGCTTTAGATATCGGAGTGCCCTAGTTAGTGCAAACCAATTATCCTTTCCAGGATTATGTGAGTATCGACTAAGTCGACTCATTGTATATGCTAAGTCTGATTGTGTACAATTCATTATGTACATCAAACTTTCAAGAACTTGTGTATATTTAAGTTGAGACACACTTTCACCTTGATTCTTCTTAAGGTGAGTAGCGGAATCAAATGGTGTAACAGTCGGTCGATCATCATAGTGTCCAAACTTTCTTAGAACCTTCTCAACATAATGGGATTGAGTTAGTATATAACCATCCGAATTCTTCTTAATTCTAATACCAAGAATGACATCCGTTATTTCCATATCTTTCATATCAAAAGCGTCATGCAACATTTTCTTAGTTTGGTTAATTACATCCTTACTTGTTCCCATAATTAGCATATCATCAACATATAAGCATATAATGACACATGCATCTTTACATTGTTTAATGTAGACACATTTGTCACATTCATATATTTAAAAATCATTTGATAATAACGTATTATCAAAATTTTCATGCCATTGCTTTGGAGCTTGTTTAAGTCCGTATAAAGACTTAATCAATTTACAAACCTTCTTTTCTTGACCTTCCACAACAAACCCTTCGGGTTGTTCGATGTAAATTTCTTCATCTAATTCGCCATTCAAAAATACGGTTTTCACATCCATTTGGTGTATTTCCAAATTGTGAATCGCCGCTATAGCAATTAACGTCCTTATAGAAGTAATTCTCGTTACTGGTGAGTAAGTATCAAAGAAATCTACACCTTCATTTTGTCGAAATCTTTTGGCTACTATACGAGCTTTGTATTTTTTTATAGTACCATCAGGCCTTAATTTTCGTTTGAAAATCCATTTATGACCTATTGGTTTTTGTCCCGGAGGGAGATCAACCAATTTTCATGTATTGTTTTGCACAATGAATTCTATCTCACTTTGGATAGTCTCCTTCCAATAAGGTGCTTCGGATGATTCCATAGCAGCCTTATATGTTTGAGGTTCTCCTTCAACGGAAAAGGTCATGAAATCCGGTCCAAAATCTTTAGAAGTTTTCACACGTTTACTTCTCCTTGGTTCAGAATTTTCTTTTTGAACTTTTGAAGTATCATTTTGTTTGGTTTGATTTGATTCATCTTGAGGCAACGTTCTCTTCCTATGACTAGGAACAATTTTATCCTTTTCCTTGTCTTTGTAAGGAAACATATCCTCAAAAAAATCTACTTCAGCTGATTTCATAAGTGTGTTTTTGTGAATATCTTCAACATCGGAATGATACACCAAAAACTTATATGATGCACTATTATTGGCAGGGCTAATATATATGAAATCCACCGTTTTCGCTCCAAGTTTAGTTCTCTTTGGTAAGAGAACTTGAACTTTCGCTAGGCAACCTCACACTTTCATCTTTTTGAAAGTAGACAAACTTCCTTTCCATAATTCATAAGGAGATTGGTCACTTTTCTTATGAGGAATTTTATTTAGTATCTACTGTAACGCCTCTCCCCATAAACTACTAAGAGGTGCGTCCGAACTAACCAACATTGAATTTATCATATTCTTCAATATTCTATTCTTTCGTTCGGTAACTCCATTTTGTTTTGGAGTATATGGTGCAGTGGTTTGATGAACTATCTCATGAGTCGAACAAAATTCATTAAAGTCATTTGATTGGTATTCACCACCTCTATCATACCTTAGAATTTTAATTCTTTTCTCAAGTTGGTTCTCCACTCCCGCTTTATATGTTTTAAACATGTTTAAAGCCTCGTCTTTGATATGTATTAAGTATACATAACAAAATTTACTACAATCATCTATAAATGATATGTAATAATGTTTTCCTCCACGAGAAGGGGTTGCTTGGTAATCACACAAATCACTATGAATTAAACCAAGCACTTCATTTGATTTCACTACAGATTTATGAGGATGACTTGCATATTTTGATTTTATGCAAACTCCACACTTAGTCATTTTGTTCATAGAGCATTTTGGCAACATGCCTAACTTTACCATTCTCTGTAAAGAGTGATAATTAACATGACCTAATCGTGAATGTCATAAGGAAGGGGAATCAACCATATACATAGAAGCAGTGCTAGTGCCTGCATTTTCATTAATAATGACAATTGCCTTAGTAGGTACAACAGATAGTTTGAAGAGCCCCTCACTGAGGTAACCCTTCCCTATATACATCCCACCTTTGGTGAGTACAAATTTGTCAGATTCAAATACAATCTTAAATCCCTTGTTACTAAGAACAAGAAAAGAAATTAAATTTTTACACATTTCAGGCACGTACAAACACATTAGTGAGCACAAGATCATTCCCGGAAGTGAGTTTCAAAATCACCTTCCCTTTCCTTCAACTTTTACAGTATCGAATACCCACGAACAATGGTTCTCCATGCTTGATGGCCTGATAGGATGAAAACATGTCCTTTTCAGAACATGCATGCATAGAGGCACATGTATTCATCCACTAATCGGTTGAATTTGTAACCAGATTTGCTTGAGCAGCAACAACACCAATGAATTGGTTTTTAGTTTCAACACGGTTGGATTGGTTGAAATTACTCGAACCTCCAACACCACCACCTTGACTCTTGTGAAGGCGTCAATATTTTGCTCTATGCCCAAGTTTACCGCACACCCAACATACACCAATATGTGATTTCTTGAACCCATTGCCGATGACGAACTTCTTGGAAAAAACAACCTCAGTTTTGTACTTGTTTTCCAATGACTGTCACAACTCCCCTGTTGTTATGAACGTGGAGTAGATATCATAGAGAGAATCATCCAAGGCATTGAGAATAGTTTCTGCAAAGAAACTCTTGACTCTCCCAAGTCTGAATAGCTTTGAGATTTTCAAATTTTCGCTCTCAAGAGAGCATTCTCCCTTCTCCTTCTCGCAACGCCACAGAGCCTCAAGCAAAGACGTTTGCCACATGAAGAGTTGTCAAATAGAAGAACATCTTTTTTTGTCAGCGTTTGAAATCAGAACCTTTGAATTTCTCAGGTTTCTCAACATGGTTTTTCACTATCGACGATGCAGATTGATCCATCTTTGCAAATCAGGAAAATGATTCTCTGAAAATTTTGCAAACAATCAGAAAAATGAATTTTCTGAATTTCTGTCTTAGATTGTTAGTGTCAATCTAGTATCATCAATGAACAATCACAATAATAGAATAATAACTCTATTGAAATTGAAATCAACAATAAGAAATACTTCAAATTGAACAACAAACACTAATTTGATGTCGATAGAGACCTGCTACAGCAGTGTCCTAAGACAGAAATTCGCCCCACTTGTGCAGTAGTTTTACGGACGTCTATCTAGATGACACAACTATCTGATTCGAGTTCTTGCACAAGAACTAGACCCTGACGAATTTACTTTATGCTGTTTTTCAGAAATATCTTTTTGGGAAGAAGATAGAGAAGCAACAATCTTAGATCATTAATAAAATGATTGATTGTCTTGTGTTGTGTTCTTGTTATCCACCAAGTGATCATGCTCCTTTTAAAGCAGTATTTTCGACCATTTACAACTTCATACCAAAGGTTGCGACTGGTCCGAATAAATACACTTTTCAGCCTTTCCAAACTACCAGCCGACAGCGACTCTTGCCCCGCCATGGCTACTTCTCTGGCGTCGCGGCTCGACTTCGCCGAGTCCTTTGAACTTTCAACGCAGCTGCCGCGCCAAGCACTGCAATTTTCGCGATTTCTCGATATCCGGCGCTGCGCTAAAATTCGCAACGCTTTTATTTTGATCACTTGTTACTTCTTATCTCATACAAGTTCTAACAATACCCCACATTTTCTATTCAAACATCAATAAAGATTACTACAAGTTGAAGAAGAAGCCTATCATTTCCTTTGTACAAAATGATGTTTTCTTGCCAATATGCATTGAGGATTGAAATATAAGATATTACTACAAACAAGCTACAAACAAACTAATATACAGGAAAAACATGTAATCAATCATGTACAAGAAGGCCAAGCATTACAACATACTAAATACAGTTACTTGTCTTCAGCAGTAAAATTTGGCTCAGCTGGTTTCTGAAGCAAAATGGGCGATACCCTGTCTGCCATCCTTGCTTTCTTTGCAGTATTGCGCCGCAACGCCCGAAGTGTATTAGCAGCAAATCGCGATTCATAGATAGTAGCACCCAAACTTGGCGAGCTACCACCTCCCCTCGCTAATGCATCTTGCAATCTGTTTTTTTCTTCTCGAAGAGAGTACTCTTATAGCTTCTTCCTACAATGACGGCGCCATGCTGCTTGTATGAAGCAAGCCGCCCAGGTTCTCCATTGCTGCGAGTAAAACTTAAAAGTATGGCGGAGTTGCTTGCTATGAAGTCTTCGGAACTGAGAAGCTACAAACTTCAAATCATCGGCCACTAGAGCAAATGCTTCAACTTCTGAGAGTGCTTGGACAGTTCGGGTAGAGATTGGGAGGTTATTTGATGGATGAGGATCCAGAGCCCAAGTAAGAAGCTCTTCTCCACAAAAATCACCAGCTTTTAGATAATCAGAGTTAAAAAAGGTTGTCCTCCCTCCATTAGTGGTTACAGTCAATAGTTTGCCCCGCATAAAAAGCATATCATCAACTGGATCACCTTCACGCACAATGAAGTTGTTCTCTGTGTAGAGGACTGGCCTGAGACGGTCACATAGTGCATCCAGGAGTTGCTGATCCATTTTTTCAAACATTGGAACCTAAAATATTCATACATGTAATCAAAATCGAATAAGAATTAAGAAATTAATACAAGTAAATTTAAATTTTTAAAAGAACTTTTAACCTAACTACTCTCAGAAAACCTTGCTACTGCAGAAAACAAGGTCATTCAGGTGATGATGACATACATAGAAGAATAAGAACAAAAAATTTATTGAGCTGCAAAGCAGGAATAACAGAACTTACTCTCATGAGCAAAGCCAAACAAAGATGGTGCTTTATATCTCTTCTGAGGTCTTTAGGCAGGTTGTGGATCAGATTCTCTTCATCAACACCCCTAGTTTTCTGCCACTTGTATTGCTCATAGTGCCTGATCCGCTCCCGGACGTGCTCAGGAGTAAGCGGTGAGACATCCACTGCTCTGCGTCTCGTCTTTTCACCCTCATCTCTTCTAGTCTTATTGTTGTGGACTGCAGATACGTCTGTCACACCACAAGTACCTCAGTTAATTAGAGCGTAGTGGGCTCTGATAATTAATTATGATCATTGAAGTCAAAATGACATCCTATCATTTAGCCTATATCCCAGGCTCTTGCCACCCTCATCTATTAGGTGCAACTTCATAACAATGCTGTTACAAAAGATATTTCTAGGGTGGATATACACGGCCCATAAAACATTACAGAACCTTTATAAGTAGTTTTAACCAGATAAGGCACATCAAGAATCATACGTCAACCATATAAATGGATATAATGAGAATTCTATAAAAATAATTCGCAGTTATAAGACAAATCAAGAAAACAATCATTTTTGGCCCGTCCTTCAGTGTATATGGCAATTTGTGAATTGCCTGAACTTTAACATAGAACTGAATCTACAACTCTACCTGCATATTTCCAATGAGAAAGGAAAATAGCACCAAGCTGGCGATGGAAATGAAAACTGCAAAGCAGATTTCTCAGACATAGGTACTTGTTTGGAGCCTTGGAATATATTGGAAGAAGACGACAAATTTCAGCAAAAGCTTCGTAGTCAAGGATTTAGCACCCCGCAATTTGGGAATTACAATTAAAATTACTCCCTGAAAAAACAGGAAAAGGATATGAGTTTATATAAAGAATCAAGGATTTGTATTTGCATAGTAATGAGCTGCATGATTATATTATCAAACTAGTCACAACACAATCTCCTTCACAGCTCAAAGTCTAGCTAAACAACATACAACGCCCTTAACATCATGAAGTGCATGACAACACAAAAGTTCACAAAATCATTTAACGGCAAAATTTTTTCCATACCATGGAAATCTACCTTCTCCACGACAGATGGAAACATGGTTTGTTTGAAGCAGCATAAATCCTCGAGGCAGTCGGCCAACCACGTATATTTCAATATAATAAGAATATTCTTTAAATCAACACTGAAATAACATTTCGAAGAGAAGTCACTCTATGGTAGAGGAAGAACTGCAAGAATATCTATTAAGAAGTAAGAGGACAAGTATATGTATCTCTTTGCTATTTCCCGCGCATCTTCAACCAAAACGCCTCTTCCAAATACACGGGATGAAGGGGCGATGAAACCAGTGCGAAATTGAAGCACAATATGGAGTAGGTAAAAGATATCAGTGATGGAACGCAAAACACTAGCTGTGGCCTCCATTTCTCTATCCAAATGCAGGCATTTGTTGTCATTATCAAATATCAATCACTGGAATGTAAAAGAACAAAGGATCCAAGGAGACGACAATCACACAGGATAATACAAATATTTTGTTCCACTTCTGAAGAAAAGGTCCTTGAGGATCAAGCATCCTTTTTCTGATCCCAAACTTTTGGCCAGAAGGCAACTTAAACAAAAATTTAAGGCGTGTATTATGCTTTTGATCCTTCCAGAACCACTTTCGAGGGCTTTGTGTAATTCATTGGAGAACATTCCAAATTTGCCCTGTGTGCTCCATCATTATATAGAAAATTCCCCTCTGAGCTTTTCTCTGAGTTCCAATCCTGAAACCTGCATGGCAGTCAATTGAAGTGCGGAAACAAGCTTAGAGTCATATCTCAGCAAATTGATCCACCATTAATTACACTTCGCTACACTAAATTACACTGGAATTGTTAATCCACATCAAGTAGGTTAAAGTTTGTGTTACAATGTCAAATTTACCAACACAAAGTAATTCCACATAAATCCAGAATACGGGATGGATACCCGATTTCTCTCTTTCCTTAAAATTCCAAAATTAGTTTACTTACCATTCTCTCTAATCTGTTCACTCGTTCGACTTTCTCTTCTATGTCAAATGCTTACATTAAGACAGGTGAAACTAGTTCAAATATGCTTCCAAAACAAAAACATCCAGTGGATAGCATATAAAATAAATAAGTGAATAAATAAAAGGGGTTTCCCAGATTCATATAAACCGACCTCACAAATTCCTCTTGTCGGTGATTCATAACTTAAAGTCAATGCATCAAATTGTTCCAAGTGGCGGTAAACTTCCAAAATCCTTCGAGGGAAGACATACAACAACAACAACATACCCAGTGAAATCCCACGCTGTGGTGTCTAGGGAGGGTAGAGTGTACACAGACCTTACTTCCACTTTGGTAAGTAGAGCGGTAGTTTCCGGGAGACCCTCGGCTCAAGACAAAGCATAATCACAAGCAAGACAATCAAAACAAAGCACGAGTAAAGAGTAAAGCAAGAGAAACGGTCAGACTCAGATAAGGAATTTGAGGGAAGACATGTTTCTTCATAAAAACCGCCTCGAGTAACACATCCATGACCTACATAGCAATCCTTGAAAATGTTTTTACACAAGTTCATATGATAATATGTTGATTCTCCCATATTTAAACAGCCAGAAACCCCATGATAGATTTCCTATGAAGATGCATGATCGGAATACTTTTGAGATGTTGTTACATGCAAAACGCTTTGCCACAAAAATCATAAAATCTAGAATTAAGAACTGAACTTGCTTAGTCAGTGAAAGAAATAATCCATTGATTATTCTTATTGATTGAAGACATATATATACAAGTTACAATAGGAGAATCATATTTCTACTTTACATCTAAAATCCTATTCTATACAATAAGGTAATAGTATAATTCTAATTATGGTACACCTAAGTCTACCAAATATACAAGAATAATGTGTCCACTGCTGGACACGGTATGGGCCCTGGATATGGCCTGCCCACCCACTGGATGTGGGCCTGAGCCGCAGCGCTGTGTCCTAAGAGCCGCGACGCTGAAGGGTATTTTCGGACATTGTTTAACACACCCCCACAGTCATAGCGGACGATCTTCGTACGCTGAGACTGTCTCTAAAATCTTCAAAAAGAACTGAGGGAAAACCCTTTGTAAAGATGTATGCAATTTGATATCTGGAAGGGACATGGCAGACACGTACTTGTCCTTTAGCTACCTTCTCTCGAACAAAGTGAATATTCATCTCTATGTGTTTAGTACGCTGGTCCTGAACTAGATTACCAGAAATGTAGATGACATTTATATTATCACAATACACCAAGGTAGCCTTTTCAATAGGACATTGGAGCTCTAACAACAGATTACGTAACCAACATGACTCGGAAACCACATTGGCTACACCTCGATACTCGACCTCTGCACTTGAACGTGAAAGCGTGGATTGACGCTTGGCAGACCATGAGACCAAGTTATTACCTAAAAATATGCAATAGCCAGACGTAGACCGTCTGTTGTCGGGACAACCACTCCAATCGCATCTGTATAGGAGACCAGTGTAGACGTCGACGAAGGATACAAATGCAAACCATACTCTTCCCTGAATGTACCTAAGAATGCGTTTGAGTGCATTCATATATTCAACTATGGATCATGCATAAGCAAACACACTGGCCAGACGCGTATGTAATATCGTGTCGCGTGAACGCCGATCTTCGGGCGGCGCCGCAAGACTATGATAATGGTCGATCCTCATAGGAGAGCTACCGCAACACCCAACTTGGGTTTAGTATCAACTGGAGTAGAAGTGGACTCTCAGCCCTCTCAATGATCTCTGCTGCATACTTCCTCTGTGATAAGAACAATCCACCTGCATGACGAGTTACAGCAATTCCCAAAAAATAGCTCAAGGGGACCAAGTCTTTCATGGCAAACTCAGAACTGAGCATTGTCATAATAGACCTTCTCAAAGCATCAGAAGAGACAGTCAATACAATATCATCCATGTATAACAATATATAAGCCATGGAAGAGCCCCGACGATATATGAATAATGAATTATCCGACCTGCTGTGAGAAAAACCCATAGTCAAAACAAAATCAGCAAACCTCTTATACCAAGCCCGCGGAGACTGCTTAAGCCCATACAAGGACTTTTTCAATAGACAGACATGATTAGGATATCTAGTATCCCTAAACCCCAAGGGCTGATGCATATACATTGTCTCCTGAAGATCACCATGTAGGAAAGCATTCTTCACATCTAGCTGATGAATGAGCCATGATTTTGAAAGAGTCAAACTGAGCACAGTGCAAATGATAGCCGGCTTGACCACCGGGCTAAATGTCTCACCACAATCCACACCAACCTGCTGAGTCTTACCATCACCTACAAGTCTAGCCTTATGTCTTGCAAAAGAACCATCAGAATTTTCCTTATGAACAAAAATCCACATAGACCAAATAATATTAACACCAGATGGACGGGGTACCAACTCCCACGTCTTATTATCAATAAGAGCATTATATTCCTCGGTCATGACAATTTTTCAATGAGGATCATTTAAGGCAGACACAGGATTACGGGATAAGGGTGGTTTAAGAACATTAGAATTCAAATTAAAATGTCTCTTTGGTTTAAAAATACAACGTTGAGTGCGAGTGATTGAACCTTGACTTTGGGCTGGACTGGGCGAATTTTGGGAATTTTGTGAATTGTTGGAATTACCGTCGGAAGCGCCTCGGCGCTGGGGCAGGGGCCGCGGCGCTGACGACGTTTTTTCTGAAGAATCTGAAAAATGACGGAGAACATATGGGAAGATAGCATCATCCAAAAATTGTAAGAACTAGGCACATGTTGTCCTACCTTAGAAAATGGAAATTGAGACTCATCAAACAGGACATGACGACTAATGATGATTCGTTTAGAGGACAAATCAAAACATTTATAACCACGGTGATTTGACGGATAACCCAAAAACACACAAGAAGTAGACCGTGCCTGAAGTTTGTTGATCGTAGTGGATGGAAACAGTGGATAACATAAACATCCGAAGACCCTAAGATGAGAATACGAAGGAGTCTTATTCTATAAAATTTGAAGAGGGGAGGAATATGTCAAAGCTTTAGAGGGAAGAATATTAAATAGATCGGTAGTCATTTGTAGCGCACGATGCCAAAACAATGGAGGGACAGAAGAATGAACCAATAAAGTGCGAATAATGTTATTGATGGTACGAATTTTTCGTTCTGCTTTCCCATTTTGTGAGGACGTATGAGGACAAGAAAAACGAAAATTTATCCCATTTTGTGCACAAAACTCCCTAAATTCCTCATTGTCATACTCTTTATCATTATCACATCGAATGTTCTTTATTTTCCATTCGAATTGGGTTCTGATGAAAGCTCTAAATTTTGTGAATATGGAAAAAACTTGTGATATTTTTACAATTGGAAAGGTCCATAAAAATTTAATAGTCATCCAAAAATAATACATAATAACGATGACCCATAGAACTGAGAACGGGAGATGTCCATAGATCGTTATGAATAATATCAAATGGCATTGAAGTATGAGAATCCGAAGCTATAAACGGTAACTTAATATTTTTTTTCCTAAAGAATAAGATTGACAATTTGGAGTAATACGCGTACCCTTACAAGAAATGAACTTATTCTTATCTAAAACAGATACAATTGACGACCCTGGATGACCTAGACGAGCATGCCACAAGGAAGGAGCAAAAGCTGCAAAAATGAATGACATAGCTTGACGCGAGATGCTGAGACTTGCTGTGATTGGATAAAGATCCCCCATACTGTCACATCTCATGAGAGGACTCCCCGTCTTGAAATCCTTCACAGAAAACACAAACGGATCAAAATCAATAGAAACTCAATTATAAGTGGTGAATCTACGGACAGACACCAAATTTTTAATCAACTTTAGGGCATGAAAGGTATTTTTCAGGACAAGTGGTGGATGAGGAGGGGACAAAGTTTTATTACCATAACCCTTAATTGGAATAGAACTGCCATTACCAACAGTTATACCACGATTAGTGCTCAAATTGGAATAAGACGAGAGAGTACCTTGGTCGGATGTCATGTGGGTAGTGGCGCTGGTGTCCATGTACCAATTAGGGTCCGGTTGAGTCAATCCAAACGTGTGCATCGCTGCTTCAATGTCGGTATGAGTGGGGCCCATTGCGTGGTGGGCCTGAGGGGGTCGAGGTCCAAGTATCACTGGGTGTTGGCCCGTCTGTTGGTTGAACCACGAAGTCGACTGAGAAGAAGTTGGGCGCGGTGGCGCCGACTCTGTAAGCGGTATTTGTAAAGGTGATCGCGGCGCTATGTGGTCTTGGGACCCTCGCCATCGAGGGCCCTGTGGCCCCAGGCTCTTATTCTTGGCGATTGCCCCCATTGTTGCCGCCACGATTCTAGCTATTATTCTTCCGATTTTGTCCCTTCTTACCACCCCGTTGTTGTGATTTTGGGTCACGTTGGCTGGATTGGAAGGAGAAAAATTGGAAGCAGTCATCATGACGACAGGACTGACCCCAATCGCCACTTTCTTAGCCAATCCGGCTTCTTCCAAAGTAAACATAGAACGGGCTTTTTAAAATCCTGGCAGGGGGTTATTCTGACGAATAACCAAAGCAACACCGCTATAGGCCTCTGACAGGCCTGCAACCATGAACTAGACGACTATTAGAAACAGGAGAACCCACGTTGCTGAGTTGGTCTGCCAAGTCCTTGAGGCGTTTGCAATAAGAAGAAACGTTTTAAAAATTCGTCATAGCCACCTGTGAGAATTCCTGCTCAAGGATAACAATTCGAGAATGATTGTTATCTTGGAATATGTCTCGCAATCGATCCCACGCCGCCATAACTGTGGAGTTGGGTTCCATAATCGTCTTTAAAAGATCCAAGGAGATAGTGACATAAATGCACTGAAGAACCTTGACATCAAGCATGACCCATAATTCTGGATCAGCTTCTTTAGTGGGCACAACCGTCGTAGAAGTAGACGCCTTATCATCCTCCTTTGGAGGAGTTGGAGGAATGATGTGGTGGAGGACTTTATGTGTCTAGGCATGAATCTTAAATAATTTCGTCCACGTCTCATATTGGACGTTTTCTAGGTCAAGAACGATAGGGATGACGCTCTTGATGTTAGAAACTGTGAGGGCATGATGAAAATTATTCTTATCAGTCATAGGGAATAGAACAACAAGATTCGGAGAAGGGGATTTGTGAGATATGATTTTTTAACATTGAAGGGCTGCAGCTGTTGGGCAAACCGAGAGGAGAGAGAAAGGTTTATGAGCGGAAGTAAGGTAAAGAGAACCTAAACTCTTGATACCATGAAAGAAATAATCTCTTGATTATTCTTATCGATTGAAGGCATATATATACAAGTTACAATAGGAGAATCTTATTCCTACTTTACATCTAAAACTCTATTCTATACAATTAAGGTAATAGTATAATTCTAATTATGGTACAAGACTAAGTCTACCAAATATACAAGAATAATGTGTCCACTGCTGGACACGGTATGAGCCCTGGATATGGCCTGCCCGAGAGCCCACTGGATGTGGGCCTGAGCCGCGGCGCTATGTCCTAAGAGCGCAGGTGCGCAGCAAGTATTCTTTCACAAGTTTGACGAGCCGCGACGCTGAAGGGTATTTTCGAACACTGTTTAACAGTCAGTTATAACACAATCTTGTCATGAGAGAGGAGGAAGCCAAATAGTTCAATAAAAGATGTTTACACATAACATAGCCATAGCAAAATAACAGCAACCTAAAACTGGATTAAGTTCAAGAACATGGAATGCTACTACAGGTGTTGGAGAAACGGTAAAGTTGTCTCCATATGACCTATCTTGCATTAGTTTAGACTATCTACACCACACCAAGGTGCGGCCCCTCCCCGGTCCCTGCTAACACGGATGTTCTTTGATTTCCAATTTGGTTTTCATACTTTTTAACGGAAAAAGGAAACATATGAGAGATACCAAAGGATATGGGTCAATAACCACCAAAGGCAGTCCATGGGACTGCTCCCCCAACAATTATGTTCTGAATATAAAAAAATCATTTGTAAAAGTTGCTTTGGTAAATGGCTCTAACAATGCAAATTAAGAGTTTTAGTCTTTTAGAGTTTGAGTCCTCATAATATTTGTAAAAGGTGCTTAATCCGCCTTTAATACAAGTATGGATATTGGGTGAGAAATAAAGAAAAAGGAGATGGGTCAATGACTCTATGTCAGTCCTACAGCCTTATTTCTATACAAATAAAAATAATCAACTTCTGTATGTTTTTTTGCTTTAAAATCGAACAAATTAGTAGGTGTTTGTCTGATTGAACCCGGTATTATCCCACGTTCTAAAATAGATTTAGAGATAAATAATTTGAAAAATTGACACGTACATACAACCCTCAATAGATATTGATATTATTTAGCCAAATAAATATGCTTAGCAATTGAAACCCAAGAAACTTGGTATTTTATAGAGTCATATTCAGGTAACACCAACTAAATAATAGAAGATTCTCCTCCTAATTTCATGCTTGAGATATGTATTCCCTTCCAAAGTTAATGTAGTGATTTTCATCTCATATTAGTGAAGACCAAAAGCAAAAATCTAAGAGAAAAATATGTCTACTTTCTTAGGTGGTGTTTGGCTTGTGTTTAGAAACACTTCTTTAGCCAAACACCATCTTTTCAGAAATATAAACATTTTTTTCAGAAGCCAAAAAGTGTTTTTAGATGAAAAGAGAAGCAGAAACACCAATTTGGTGCTTCTGGAGAAACCATTTCTACTCATTCATTGAATTTTTTTTGGACTCATTTACCATTTTCTTTTCACAAATTCCTTTTAATCTCATATAATATCCCCATATAAAATAAGAATTTGGGAATAGGGGTAGGGTGGGGGCAGGAGTAAGAAAAAATCATTTTTTTTTTATAAAAGTAACAAAAAATATGAAATAGAAATTTAAGGATGGGTAGGGCAATGATGTGGGGTGGGGGTACGGGGTAGGGCGGGGTAAGAAAAAAATTCATATATTTTTTTTTTTTTTTTTTTATAAAAGTAACAAAAAATATGAAATAGAAATTTGAGGGTGGGTAGGGCACGGGGGGGGCGGGGGGTCGGGGGTAGGGCGGGGGTAAGAATTTTTTTTATATTTTTTAATAATTTTTTATAAAAATAACAAAAAATATGAAATAGAAATTTGAGGATGGGTAGGGCAATGGGGTGGGGTGAGGGTAGGGGGTAGGGCGGGGAGTAAGGAATTTTTTTATATTTTTTAATTTTTTTTTTTATAAAAGTAACAAAAAATATGAAATAGAAATTTGAGGATGGGGTAGGGCAATGGGGTGAGGGTGGAGGTAGAGGGTAGGGCAGGGGGGGTTAAGAAAAAAAATTATATTTTCATTTTTTTTTATAAAAGTAACAAAAAATATGAAATAGAATTTAAAGATAGGGTAGGGCAATGAGGTGGGGTGAGGGTGGTCTTGGTTTGGTATGGCATTAGAGAAAACTTGTTATGGTTATGCCTCAGCTACAAAATTTATTTTGTACACGGCGGGGGATTCTGTTTTTCTCTTAATGGGAGTTTTGGGTGTTGCTTTATATGGTTCGAATGAACCAACATTAAATTTTAAAACATTAGTTAATCAGTCATATCCTGTTGTTTTAGAAATAATCTTCTATATTGAATTGTTTATTGATTTTGCTGTCAAATTGCTCATTATCCCTCTACACACATGGTTACCAGATACACATGGAGATGGGTAGGGCAATGGGGTGAGGGTGGGGGTTGGGGGTAGGGGTAGGGGCGGGGTTAAGATTTTTTTTTGTATTTTTTAATATTTTTTTTTATAAAAGTAACAAAAAATATGAAATAAAAATTTGAGGATGGGGTAGGGCAATGAGGTGAGGATGGGGTAGGGCAATGGGGTGAGGGTGGGGTAGGGGGTAGGGCGGGGGATTAAGAAAAAATTTCATATTTTCAATCATTTTTTATAAAAGTAACAAAAAATATGAAATAGAAATTTGAGGATAGAGTAGGGCAATGGGGTGGGGTTGGGGGTAGGGCGGAGGGGTAAGGAGGAAGAAAAAAAATCATATTTTTTATAAAAGTAAAAAAAATATGACATAGAAATTTGAGGATGGAGTGGGGTAGGTGTGGGTAGGGCGGGGGTTAGATTTGGACATATTTGAGTCATTGACTATCATATTGTCGTTACATTTCTTATGTACAATATAATATTATTTTTTAATTAAATATTGCAATTAAATAAAAAAAAAATTATTAAATTGTAAAGATGTACAAATTTTTAAAAACATATGATAGAAAGGAATATTTTAAATAGTTTTAAATTTATTAAAATGAACATTCTAGTAAATTGCATAAATGTTGTCCAAACAGGAAAACATTTACATTTCTGTAAGACTTACATAATTATAGGCAAACACTTAACCGATTCTCCGTAAGCAGTTTACGAAACTACTTCTGAGAAATAGAAACACTTTTCCAGAAGCTTTGAATAGAATAGGTGTGAGTGGTGTCAATTGTCATTGGAAGTAGATACCTGGACAAGTTTATAACTTTATATACGAAATTTCAGGAGGATTAGAAGCAATATACATTTATATATTACATTGTATATTGTGTATTTTAAGGTATATCACACATTATTTTTTATTGACCGTTGGAACATTGGTATATCAAGTTATATATCATGTATATCACATACATGTAGACGCACAGAGACACTCTAACAGGGCCGTCTTTGAATCCGTGCGAGGTGTGCTATTGCACAGGGGACCCCGAAAAATGAAAAAATTTAGGACACATTTTTCATTTTTTATTAAATAGTATTAGCCAAAATTTATTGTAAAATATTGGACACATTTTTCACTTTTTATTAAATAGTATTAACCAAAATTTATTGTAAAATATTGTACCCAAAATATTTGAACATGGCCTCCAAAATATTTGAGACGGCCCTGCACTCTAATATACAGGAGATAAACCGAAATACAATGTGATGTACACTGATATATATGGGATATATCACAGTTGAAATCATCTTCAACTTCGAGTTTTCAATCTTAAATTCAGCTCAAATCCATCAAATTGTTCCACACTCCAAAATTATTATTCAAGCTCCTTGCGATATTTTCGACAAAACTCAAAATCATAAATATGCAGATCAAAAATATTTGAACTAGATTTCAATGATCTTTTAATGATGTTTTCAAATCTCTGTCTTCAAAATCAGAGTCCTTATCTGCATAAATTTATCAATCTTCTTCAATTGATACCTTTTTCCAATTGTTAGTTTGATTTTCAAAAAAGTTGCTAAGAAAGCAAATGCAAATACACCCGATGCATCGATAAAAAATTCTGAAAAAAACATAACAAAAAAAGTATATCAACTTGACCTAAAGGTGCTTATCAGACGAGTATGGTAAAGAATGAATCTTGAGCCTAACTCAACCCCAAAAGTTAGTTTGTAGGATGAGGATTGTCAAAGTCATATAAAGAGTCCATGTTTCCATTCCAAATCCGATGTGGGACTCTTAACACTCCACGCACGTCCAGACCTTGTTAACTGAATCGTGTATAATATAATTTAGGTGCCCAACATCGGTGAATAAAGAATTGGAATCTGACTCTGATACCATGTAAATAATGGATCTTGGGTCTAACTCAACCCCAAGATTGTCCAATTCCATATAAAGAGTTCATATTTACATTTCAAATTCGATGTGTGACTCTTAAAAAGTATAATGACAGAGAAAGTTAGTTGGAAAAAATTGAGAGCTTTGGGGAGAGTAATTGGATAAAGTATTTAAAAGAGAGGAAATTTTAAATTTTAGAACTATTTTAACGGATCACGCTCGAGATTATGAAATATCACTTTTTAGCCTGAAACATAGGTATGAGTTATCGGGTACCAATTCCGTTAATTTGAACTATTTCATGTTATATAGTGAGACAAGTTATCATAAGGTGTCAAATTTTCTAAACAATTTTTGGTAGCATTAAGTTCATTATGATTTTATAGGGCGAAGTGCACAAATACTCTATTTTGGGACCTTCATTTAAGTTGTACCCGAAGGTTTTTTTTTTTTTTTTTGCAAATATATTCGCTTCGAGACCACTTCAGACATATTGAACTGAAGTTGCATATATTTGTGTTTGAAGTTTGGTAACTTCAAACATTTTTTGCCATAAGTCTGGCTTTGTCAAGGTCATATATAGAACATTTTTGCCTGAAATTTGGTCTTGCTTGTCAAGGCTAATTTTGAACATTTTTTTATTGAGGTTGTAGTCTTGGCAATACCTAACTTTGAGACAACTTTTAATGAATTTGTAGTCTTGACAAGTCATAACTTCAGACATATAATGAATGTACTTCACACATAGTAATTGCTTGTCAAGACCAACTTTAGATATTTTTTTGATGAAGTTGTGGTCTTGATAAAGCCAAATTTATCTCAAGTGAACTCAAATTTAAAACACAAGTTCCATATTTCTTAATAACAAACATCAATTATCAATTTGTCAAAACAACATCAAATCTAACATACCCATTTTACAACAATATTAATTTGCCATTGTTTTTAAGGTTTTCCAACAACACACATTTATTTAAAATACAAGACTAACTCTTCAAAACATTATACTTCAATTGTTATAAGTTTGAAAAATATAATTGTATAACAAGTAGAAAGAAGAACGATCATGAGGAGAGAGAAAGGTAGAGCATAAGTGATTTGTCTGAAGTTACCAATAATTTGAGTATTAGTTAAACTTCTTTAAAAAAAATGTAGATGCAAATTAAATGGGGGCAACCCACTAATCCCATTAAAAATTAACACTACTTTTTATAAGAAATATAGGATGATGAAAGGCACCAACAAAGTTTATTGAACTCCTCTCTCCTCCTCTTCTTATTCTTTTCCCTTTTTTATTTTACATATCTGGCTCTTCTTCTTTTTTTCCAGGTCTGCGATTGTGTTTTAGAGATTAGTGTTAGTGTATAATATTGAATAATCCACATATAATCGATGTAGAATTAGTGTATAATATTTTTATATTGATTATACATCGATAATACGTTGAGTTTTAATATTTTAATGAATGTCTATCAGTATATCCCTAATGTATCTGATTGCATGTTGAGTAGACATCAATTATGTAAAGTATCAATCATTATATAACAAATTGTATAACAACATATGTTATACTTCAATACATTAATTATACACCATATAATGGTGATTGGTATGAATGGACACTGGTATACATATATTTACTGTATTATAGGTGTATATTCAAGTATTTATATAGTTCAAAAAATTCCACAGCAAAATAACTAAGTTAGAAAGCTTTTTTTATGTGGTGTGAATTTTTGCACCACTTTATTTTTAAATAAAATCTATGATATTTGTAAGAATTCTAAGGTAAGCAGAATATTTTCCTCATCTTTGCCATTTACAAATGATAAGAATATATACAAATATGATAGAAGATTGGTAGCCTTAATCTTCTCCTCATCTATCCTATTTTCCCATACAAATGTGATTCTATACTAATGACTAGATATCTAGAATATTATATAGTAATTATCATTTAAATACAATAAATAATAATCCTAAGAATATATCTTCTAACACGCCCCCACAGTCGAAACGGGAGTACGACAGATGCTGAGACTGTCCCGAAAGTCTTTAAATAAAATCAGCGGAAGCCCTTTTGTGAAGATATCTGCTATTTGATGACGTGTCGGAACATGTAACACCCACACATGTTCGTGAGCCACATTTTCACGAACAAAATGAATATCCAACTCAATATGATTTGTACGTTGATGGTTGACTGGATTTTCCGAAAGATAAATCGCATTGATGTTATCATAGTAGACTAGTGGGGCCTTGGACACAATGAAGCTCAAGTAACAGGTTCCGAATCCAGCAGGATTCGGATACGACATTTGCCACAACCCGATATTCCGCCTCAGCGTTGGACCGAGAGACTGTAGGTAGTCGTTTGGAGGACCATGAAATTAGATTGTCGCCCAAAAATACACAATACCCGGACGTGGAGCGACATGTATCTGGACAGTCTGCCCAAACTGCATCAGTATATGAGACCAATTTAGATGACAGGGAGAAATATAAGTGTAAGCCAAATTCCAGTGTGTCCTTGACATATCACATGATACGTTTAAGAGCATGCATATGATCTTACATAAGGTTGTGCATAAAGAGACATATATGATGCACATCATATGAGATATTTGGCTTGATAAATGTCAATTATTAAAGTGCCCCAGTCAAACTCTTGTAGAGTGTGGGATCTGCAAATGGCTTGCTAGACACAACACTCAGCTTGGATTTAGTGTCCACCGGAGTAGCTGACGGTTTGCATGAAGACATTCCAGTCCGTTCCACAATTTCTGAAGCATATTTCCTTTGTGATAAGAACAAACCACCAGAATGATGAGTCACAACAATTCAGAGCAAATAATGCAAGTAGGAATGCACAAAATTCAGCCCAAACCGAAAAAAGATCAGACCGATCATGTTCAGACCGGACCGGTAAGTTTAGGTACGGTCCTCGGTCCTTTTAATTTATATTTTCAGATTTCGGTCCGGTACAGGGTCGGTCTGGTACATGTCTGAACTCAAACTCCTGTCGACGTCAATAATGGTGTCTTCACGACGAGTGTTAATCGAGAAACGGGGGTAAGTGTTTCTTGTAGTATGGACCAAGAGGAATCTAATTGTCACGACCCGACCCCGGGCCCGCGACTGGTGCCCTACCTGGGCACCCTTACAGGTATACATCAGAGAAAATCAGCGGAACATACATGAAACTTATAAAATAAAACAACAGTAATAAAACAACAGGTTAGCCGATAGGGCTACCTTCGAACGTCTGTCATACATAAAGCGGTTGCCTCGCTTTCCTTTACAAAGACCCACAAAATGTGACTACAGACCTCTAAGAATTACAAGCTGGCGGGACAGGCTCGCCATATACCCTGAATGTACATAAGTCTACCATATCGTGGAAACCGTACAAAAGATAAGCCTCGGAGTGAAAGGCTTCTTTCCAAAAAGCGAGAGATCCTAGAGCAAGGATCACCAACCTGGTACCTATAACTGCGGGCATGAGCAGCCCCAAAGGGTCGATTACAACAGTGCAGTATGGAGCAGTAAATAAAATGCAATAACCAAATCGTATCTGTATAAAGAATGTCCTTTTTAACTCCCGAAATCAATCATATATTAACTGCTCCTTTCCTTCTTTCAATAAAATTAACAACATATTCATACATACATACTTAAGAGTTTAATTCGGTCTTTTCACATAACTTACATATCTTACATAACATAATCCACCCATTATGGAGGAACTTTATTTGGGAGCTTACTTTGATTATCCATACGTGATAACGTGTCCGCCCATTGCGGGACACGGTGTACTCATAAATCATGTGGCATAATCCGCCCGCTGTGGGGCTCGGTGTCTTGTGGAATCATGTAGCATAATCCGGCCCGCTGTGGGGCTCGGTGTCTTGTGGAATCATGTAGCATAATCCGCCCGCTGTGGGGCTCGGTGTACTGTGGAATCATGTAGCATAATCCGGCCCGCCTGTGGGGCTCGGTGTAAGATGACGTAACCCGGCCTATGTGAAGGCTCGGGGTAATATGGTGTAATCCGACCTATGTGTAGGCTCGGTGTATTTCATAACGTGTCCGCCTATTCGTAGGCTCGGTGTATTTCATAACGTGTCCGCCTATTCGTAGGCTCGGTGTGATTTTCCTTACATAACATTTTTAAACCATCTTTTCACTTCTTCTTAAGTCGTCATAACAACTTCCCATAAAGCTATTATAACAACCATTCATTTTAGAGAACTTATGTCACTTTTATTCTTACAACATTTAGGAAAAGCGGGATCAAAGATACTACGTACATACATACTTAAAAAGAATCGTATCGCTTAAAACTTCATAATCCTTAAAAGACAATCAAAGTTCTTAGTCTTCATACTTCATAACATACTTCCTTTAAAGCCCAATTACTTATACAAAAACATATAAAGTTCCATACCTTCCCAAAACCAAGTAATTCATTCCCTTAAAATCATATAACTTCCACTTTTAAAATCAATCCCCTTTTCACATATAAATTCAAGTCATTTTGAACATAAAATCCACTTACTTACTTTAAACAAATCAAGACACATAGCCTTTAAATCAAATCTCATAACTTCCTAACCGTTCTTACCAACGTCTCATAAGACCTAGTAAGGACTTAGGACAATTTAAACATACTCTTAACTTAGATTCAACAATGTAAATACTTCTTAACTTCTAAGAGTAGAAGGAATCTTGAAATACTATCATGGAGATTTCATACGTAGGATCATGCCAAAGAAAGAAGAGGTTCACATACCTCGACGACTAGCGACAAGTTGCAAAAAGACTCAAAGTACTTCAACCTATAATGGCCACAATACGTCCATTAACCTCTTAATTCAAACGTAGAATATTCTAAGTGCTAAGTCGCTAAATTCTACGGAAAATCGGACAACACCTCCTTTGTTTCTACTCACTTTGCCACCTTTTTCAAGGCCGAATACAATAACCAAACAACCCCAATTGGCTCACAACAATATAGAAGGTAGTCTAGTACAAATGAATAACCAAACAGCAATTGGCTCACAATTTAGAAGGTAGTCCAATACATTGAATAACAAACTAATACAAACTACAAGTCCAAATTCGCGCCACTGAGTTCAACAATACTAATTCTTATCAATTTCCATTTCAATCCAACTTGGTAGCATAACATAATATCTAGTCGCAACCAATTATAACTACTATAATCTTCTAGTCAATTACATGCGACGATTCTAATAACGATCAAATTGTATTCCAACTTAACATGACTTACTTTTCATTTCGAACTTAAGCTACAAGTAATCCATAATACTTACAAACTTCAACTTAACAACTTTATGCTAGCAACATGTAAAGCTAACAACAACAATATAAATAATCTTGTAACACTTTCAAAGAACAAGATTATACCTCAACGAATTGTAATCCAATCTTCAAAACCGAAGTTGCTCCTTAGCAACCTAGAGCCTCATCAAGACACCTCAATCCGCTCCTTGAGACCCTTAGAACCACACCAACAACTTTCCTTCAAACCTCCAATCCAAAACCTAGAAAGCCACTAGGTTTTCACTTTGCGACTAACCCGAAAACTAACTTTTTCCGAGATTTTTCTATTGAGATAAGCTTACACTACCCTCAAGAACCTTGGTTTAAAGTGTGGAGTTTAATGGACAAGAAACAAATTTTTTTCCTTTTGAAAGGCATGGAACCCGAGAGCAACCTAGAGGGGTTCTTGAAATTCTTGCAAATGTGCTCTCTCATGCTACTACTAGTATAATAAAGGGACATGGAGGGTCAAGATGCAAACAATTGGGTGGTTTGGATGATCTCTTATTAAATATCAAGGCTAAGTGGGTCCATTGACCAAGTCAATTATGTCAAGCTCTTGAGTGCAAGACTTGTCTTCTAACAAGGGTCAAATGACCCTTATGTCCAAGATCAATTCGTCCAAGCTCACTTAAGGGGGTGACACGTGTCGCCTCCCATTAAATCAAAATAATACGTTTTCCGACAATTCCATAATTCCGTTAAATTTTTTACAAGTCTCAAATTTAACACTTGCGAGTTCTTACGTACGTTCTTAAAACATGTCCTGCAATTACGGGGTGTAACACTAATGGTACCACTGCCGATGCCTGAAACCACCTGAGTTCGCCGAAAAATGAAAAACGACGGCTAGGGTTTCGGTGTTTTGCGATCTAGTCATCGGAGGTTGTTACACCTCGTAATTTTAAGGCGATAATTAAAGAACGTAATTAAGAAAGTAAGATTCGAATATTGGATATAAAATATATTTATATATGCTAATCCGGAAATTAGTATACAAAGTAAGTAATTCCAGAATAATTTTGAATGCAACAAGTGTGGCATGGACTAGTACCGTGTATATATATAAGGACATGAAACTTTTAGGATTATATTAAGTGTGGGAGATTGACTATTTAATTGTAGGATTAAGTTAAGTGGAGAGGAAGAAAAATGTGTGGATAAAATAAGTGGAAATTCTCGTCCGCCACATGGACAACATGCAAAATAATTTTCAGATTTTTACTTATGCCTCTCCCTTCTCCCCTCCATTTCGAAAATCATCCTCACCCACATACCTCCATCCTCTCTCCTCTAAAACATATTTTACTCCCCCTCCATAGCTAAGTTATAGATCAAACTAACTCCCATTCCAAGTGCAAGTTCTCTACTAAGTTCCAAATCATAATAAACTCTCCAAAACAGTACAGTTTCGGTAGTATTCTGGCCGAGAATATGCCCCAACAATGTTAGCTTTGAAGATGAACTATGTTGGAGGAAAACATGTAAGAATGATGGATTAAACTTGTAGAATACATGTATGTCATTATAAGTTGAAGAATGGTGAAAATGGTGAAGAAAATGGAAGCAGTGGGTACCGATTTTAGGGACTGTTTTGGGAAAAAATTAAGGTAAGATTTCTTTCTCTTATAGTATAATTGGAGTTGCATGATGTTGTAAATTAAGGAATGAACTTATGTTAAGAGAAACTTAGAATTAAGACAATGCATGTGATGGTGTTGGTGTGGTTTACCGATTTTTGGGGCTGTTTTGTACACATTTGGATTTGAGTGTTGTTGTTGTTATCATTGTCACTAATTGCATGTTCAAATTGAAGGAAATCATGACATTTAAAGTTGTATTTGGTTATATGAAAGTATTGAAATATGAAATCGGATTTTAGGAAGTTAAGAGAAGAGTTGAGTTATTATGGTTGTGGCCGAGAACTTCATGAAATTGTTGGACATTGTTGTTTTGAAGTATGGACTGTTTTTGTCAAGATTATTGTTACACCCCGTAATTCCAGGGAAATGAAATGAGAACGTAAGTTAGGATATAAGATTGAATGTTGGAAGGAAAGTATGTTTACATTTTCGAGTATGGAAATTTTTTTGGATGCAACAATGTGACGACGAGAAGTAATATTAGTAATGAAATTCTTCCCAATAGAGTGTGGGCAGAAAAGACAGAAAATGAGCTCCTGAGGCAAAGGACGAAAGTTGGCAAAATTAGGACAAAAGGGTGTAGCGATTACCTAACCGGATCAGCGGTGCCATAACATCAAAGAAGTTGCAGGACTTCCTGCACCGCGGTGCCAATGCGGAAATTTTCCAAGTTCGATATTTTGAAGACAAGTCGACAAGTGGGTCCCCCTCCACTTGTATAGATGTGTGTTGGAAGACTTGGAGTCTCACAATTGTCTTCATCATCCAAATCCTCTTCTCCATTCCTTTCTCTCCAAGTTTCGAAACCCTTAGAAAGTGAAGAACAAGACAACTTATTTTTCCAAGATTAAGCTCATTAACCTAAGTTTTAAGCCAAGTTAACTCTCCAAAAACTTTAAACCAAGGTTTTGGCCAAGAATATTGTCTTGAAACCCTAAGTTTTTTATGAACTTTTTGGAAGAGACACGAGAAAGTAAGATGGATACAAGCTTGTAGAGGATACGTGTGTGTTGTTGTAACGTGAAGAAGTGGTGTGAAAGTGAAGCAGTTATAGCCGAGACTTGTGGATTGTTTTGGCTAAAAGTGAAGGTAAGATTGCTTCGTCCTCTTTAAGATTAATGGAAGTTACAAGATGTTATAGTAAAAAGATGAACTTGTGTTAAATGAAATGGAGAATAAGAAGTGCATGTCACAGTTTTGGTATGTTAGCCGAATTGTTGGACAGTTTTTAGTATATTGGATTCATTGGTTGTTATTGTTATTGCCGTCACTGATTGCATGTTGAAATGAAGGAATATTGTTATTGAAAGTTGATATGGTTTATATGAAGTGTTGGAATATGAATTGGATTAGAAGGAATTATGAAAAGGGCTTTAGTATTGGGATTGTTGGCCGAAACTACATGAAACTGTTGGATATTGTGGATTGTTTTGAGGATTGTTTTAATGAAGGATTAAGGGGCTGTTTTATGTGAGAAATAGGTGTGTGAATCACCTTGGTTAACTGTTTAGTTGTGCCCTTAATTGGTGCTCGATTATTGGTGTAGTTGGCCTTAAATGTAAGGTGGAAACGTATGTATAAATAGGGGAAGTGTTGCCCGAATTGTTATATGAAAGGAGAGTCATTATGTGGTATAGCGTATCCTAGTATTCATAAAGTTGATAGACGTGTTATTGTTGTTATAGATTGAAGTACCTATTTGAAACGTATCTACTTATCGTGTTGGTGTCGCCGATAAGGTATGTGAACCTCTTCTTTCTTTCTTTGGCATGCTCTACGTACGAAATATACATGTGGTATTGCTTCAAAAGTTATTCTACTCTTACAAGTTAAGGAGTATTCATGTTATTAATTCTATGCTAAAGGCATATCTAAATTATTCTTAAGTCCTTACCAAGTCTTATGGGAGATGTTGGTAAGAGTTTTTAGTAAACATTAGAGCCGAGTTGATCTTGCTAAGTTACAGCACTAATAAGTATTAAGCTGATTTTGGTAAACGTGTTAAAACATGCCATTGCAGCGTATTAAAACAAGCCATTGCAGCGTTAACTGAAAAAGGTATTGACAATAAATTACATTGAAATGATTAGACTTCCATCTGCATATAAACTAAGATATAACCAGTTCGTTTTACATTTTCTAGTTCACAACTGATTAGATAAGATCATTATAATATATAACCTACTAACGACTCATAAAATGAATTAATTTGGCAATTCGGATCGGTTATCACCATGCAAATGTTTCCATAATGTTAGTCAGAGGAGCGAGACGAATTTAGATTATCGAGTTGGTACAAGACTACAAGCGATATGTGAACTATCATTTCTCCTGTTGGCATGATCTTTGGTTTTCTAAAAAGAAAGCCCATTGTAATGATATTTATATAAAGTAAGTGTACGTCGGACGTACATGATTTTATTGGATCTTAATCCAAAAATACAAGGCATGGTATTGCCTTGGTTATTCCAAAAAGAAAGACATGATAGTGCCTTGGGTTTTCTAAAATGAAGGTATGATAGTGCCTTGGTGTTTTCTAAAATGAAAGATGTGATAGTGTCTTGGTTTTTCGAAAATGAAAGTTCATTTTTAAAGATGTTATTGAGAGTTAAATGATATTCTATTCGTGCCTAATATGAGATGATTTGGCTATCGAGTCCCACAAATGGGTCGGGTATGTACATGTATGAGGACTTTACCGAAACCCTCACTAGGGGGCCGAATACGGTATATATATGGAGATGACTACAATCACTGAGTCCTATAATGGGCCGGGTACGGTATGTGCACATTATATGACTTCACCGAGTCCCAAAATAGGCCGGATACGACCGAGACCCTCACTAAGGGGCCGGGTACGGTATGTATATGAATATAACTTCTTTTACCGAGTCCCACAAATGGGCCGGGTATGTTATGTGAGCCACCGAGTCCCACAACTAGGCCGGGTATGTTATGAGAGTCACCGAGTCCCACAAATGGGTCAGGTATGTTATGTGAGCCACCGAGTCCCACAAATAGGTCGGGTATGTTATGTGAGACACCGAGTCCAACAAATGGGTCGGGATATGTTATGTGATACACCGAGTTCCACAAATGGGCCGGGATATGTTATGTGATACATCGAGTCCCACAAATGGGCCGGGATACGTTATGTGTAAAAGAATACCGAGTCCCACAATGGGCCGGGATACTTTATATTGATGATTCCATCGATTCGCTCACTAAAGGGCCGAGATATGTTATGTCAAGCCCATTTCCGACCGAGACATTTATTTTTTAGCGAACCCGTGCTTAATAAAAAGGTTAGAAAAAACAAATAAGATGCTAAAAGTTTAAAGGGGTGCTAAAAGTTTAAAGGGTGCTTAAAGGTATGCTAAAGTGCTAAATGCTAAGGGTTCGCGGAGTCGCCACCTAATTAATTGGGTGAATTAGGACACCTAAATGTTAATTAGTTTAAAGTAAACATTAACTCCATTTTAATGATCTGCTAAACTTAATGAGATTCTGGGCAAGGGTTCTTTATTAATCTAGAGGGAAGGGGTTAGGCACTGATGCGCGAAGATGCACACACTTTAAACGCAAGTGCACGTTATCGTGACAAGTAGTATAGTCTTGATAAGACCGAATATCGTCCTCAAGGATTAGGGTTCAATTACCAATTATCTATTTTTTGGTATCTATTTGGTAAATTGATATGTGGATTTGTTGTTTATAACTAAGAATTATAAAAGCTATTTTAACTATAAAGGTTTACTTCAGTGATGATGAGAATAGGGCTTCCACGTCTCCTCACTATCCGCTTATGCTACTTATTAATGCAATAACTTATGGTCTTCTTTTGGAGAAAGCGGGTTCACTAAATCGTTTTATACTCGTTAGGTTATATAAACACTCAACCCAGATTGCACCTTACCTACCTTTCGGTGATAAGGATAACTCTATAGGAGGATTAAGAACAAGAACCTAGTTAACCGTCACGCACAATGCGCAAAATTAGGGTTTTTAAGCCTCTCATTAACGCTACATACATAATTGAGGTATTTTCATCCCCAATCCAAGAATGTCTACCCAACTTACAACATATTCACAATCCCCCCCTTTCGGAATCTGATTAGAAATTATATAGTGATAACTAGTTGTCAATTAATTACCAAGAATTCAACTCAAATATTGGATAGATCTCAACAAGAAGAAGAATAACCATAAGCATGCATTAAATCATAACATAAGTTTCTAGAGATTCAACATGGAAAGCCCTATAGAAGAATTAGTTCCTAGCCATTGATATGACAAGAACTAATCCCATGTTCATCATACAAAAACTGAAATAAAGTAAAGAAAAGGAAAAGAAATTACTAGACTATGGTCTCCAATCTCTAAGCAAGAAGCCTTGTGTTGTGCAAGAAAGGGAACTCTTAAAAACTGCCTAGGGTTCTCCTTTTATAGGCTGAAAACCGCCTCCCTCTTTTCCTTCAGGCCTGGCCCAATTTCGTCAAAAACCTAATTTTTCGTCGGCGCTTGCCTGCAGATCAGCGCCTGCGCTGAGAGATTCTGCAATCCGTCGGGTGTTTTGGCGCCGCGCCGATATCTGGCATGCGAGGCGCGCGCCACTGCAGCTCTGTAACACCGGATGTTTAGCGCGCCGCGGCCTGCATCTGCTGCGAGGCGCCGCGTACTGGGTCTTCGCACCTCTTCGAATAGTGGCGCCGCGCCTGCTGCGAGGCCGCGGCTGGTCCGATTTCACCCTCTTTCGCCACTTTCTCTGTTTTCAGCTCTGGCATCTCCTCTTTTGCCCTCTTTTAGCTCCTTTTCCGCCATTTGGCCATTTTAACCATTTTGACTCAATAGAAAGGAAAATTATCCTAATACAACACTTATATGTGCAAAACGGGACAAAATACTAACTAAAACTGACTCAAAAGGTGTATATAAAATACACCGATCAAATACCCCCAAACTTAATCTTTGCTCGCCCTCGAGCAAAGATAGAAAGAAAGAAATAAAAGACTCAAAGAACGAAAAATAAAAGACTCACTGACATTGATCACTTTTGCTGCATTAGTGTTAACTAGAAAAACATGAAGGTTAGCAAAATAATATGCAGGAACATATAACATGACATTTCAGCACATTAAGCTAGATATTTCGCAAACTCATATTATCATGCTTTAATGGAAGTCTATGTACTAAATCATGCATATAATTTCAAAAATCATATGGCATGCTTACTTGCTATTCTCCACTAATCCTGGATATGCATAAAAGAGATCTTCAGGACTTTAAGGGTTGTAATGTAGGCTTAGGTATAGGTAGGTAAAAGTAGGCAATTTAGGCTTATTTCGTGTACCATAAGCTCTTCAGTTTTTCAGTATTTCCCTTTTTTTTTGTTCTTTCCTTCACTTCGATTCTATCTTTTCCCTCTTTTGTTTTGGGAGAGTGAAGTATATAATGATGACAAGCACCCCCAAACTTAGGCTTTTGTCTATTTCTTATTACTTTTGTATTGGGGTGCAACAGACTTATTCACTCTTTTTGTCTCTTTTTTTAACACAATGTATTCCACTATGTCATATTTTCACTTATGGTACAATTTGTGGGAATATAGGGTGTCAAAGAAGAAGTTTCAAATTTAGGCTCAATGGGGCTGACTAGGGATATTTTTAAAGTACGGGATAGAAAAAAATGGTAAGAATTGGCTATCAAAGAAATGCCTGAGTCATCTCCCTAACATGCATATCCTAACTATTTCGCCTCAAATAGCAAGCAATCATAACACATAAGTATTTATCATTTAGCATGCATAACTCAAGCAAGAAACTCACTAGGCAGTTACGTGAGTTTTTGGCATATATAACTTAGGTGTTTAGATAGTTGCTTTAATTCCGTTACATTATTCTACCTTACTTCACTAGGTGTTTCTAGCAACTACAACATACATGATCTTTTGACAGACAATTATGACTCAAAAAAAAAATTGTGACTCAAAAATACATAAAAACAATAAAAGACTTAAGTAAAACCTAACATGACACAAAGAAAATAAAACACAAATAAAACACCCCCAAACTTAAATCACACATTGTCCCCAATGTGTGCAAGACTCAAAGAAAAATAAAAGAAATAGGACTTACAGACTTTGGCTAAAATGGTGGTGGTGGCGGTGGATAATGCATCGACCATTGGTTGAACAAGGAACTCAACTCGTTGATTTGTTGCCTTGTTTCTTGCTGTCCTTGTACTACTGTGTCCAAGTTCTGCATCATCCTTATCTGATTTTGAAACAATTGCTCCATCGTGGGCGTTGGAGGTTCTGCTCCTGTGGTTGGCCGGTGGCTAGGTCCTGCCTCATATTGAGCCCCTATTTCAGGCTCATCTTCGTCCATGGCGGTCTCTGCTGCTGCTGCTGGTACTCTCCGTCTCTTTGCTGGGGCTTGGGTGCAGGAAAGAGTGCACTATCCCAGGACACGGCAGTTGGTTTCTCTCATGAGTGTCGATGGGTAGTCTTGGGACCGCTCGTATGGCGTAGACCGTAATAAGTGAACCGTGTCCCAATCCACTGTTGTCACCAACTGCTGATTTCTTCAATGCTCGCACTATTTCTTTCCCACATCAATCGTCATTCCCCTCATAATTCCATATACAAGTTTAATCATATCCTCTGGCACTCTGGTGAAGTGCGAGGATGGAATCTAGCGGGCGCTGACGAAATATAGCCAACCTTTGGCCACTTTGTTGAATTGGCACCTGTTGGTGCTCTTGATCCATTTCTCCCAATATCAAAACAGCCCATGGTAGCTCACGGTGTCTGCAACGGCATTCCAGTCGATGTGGTCAGTGCTTCTATACCATGTTCTAAAGTGATTCCAATCACTTCTTTCTTCAACATCAACCGTCCTCAATTGTGCATTTACATTCTCTGCTGTCACAGACACATAAGTTCCCATAACAAAGCATCCCCTTTCCACCTTCTCCGGAAAGTTGGCATAAAATTCACGCACCATTGTTGTGTTCACTGGTGCTATCTTCTCCGGATTTACGAATCTCCTCCACCCCCTTAACTCAATCATAGCCCGGATGGGCTCATAAACATCTTCCTCCCCATATGACTCCATTTGGTAGTCCATTCCCTTTACGGTATTATGGGTGCAGTATCGCTTTTGTATCTTTGGAAGGCTTCGTAGCTCACAAACCTAGTATTATCGTAATGTGGGGTTGGGGTGGATGTGGAGCCTCTTCTCTTCCTGGTGGCCATGGTTTAAAATAGTTTCTGGAGCTTTCAATTTAGTGGCACAATGTTTCTTACACAATCAACAACTAGCATCGAACACAACACCCCCAAACTTCAACTTTTCTACCCAATACCCACACTCCTTTTCTATTTTTTTCTCCAAGCTTCACACTCAACTTTTCAGTACCCAACTACTTCAACTACAATACTCCTTCAAACTACTACCTCCTGTGACTTCAGTAAAGGATTCAAGAACAGAAAAAAAAATTACCTTTTTCTGAGAAGATTCAAGCTGCTCTTGTTTCAATTGGTGGTTTGAGGCTATGGAATGGAGCTTTGTTATTTGAGATAACTAAGGGTTTTTAGGAATTTAAGAGTTTTTGATTGTGGTTGGGTTGGATTTATGGAGGATTTTATGGGCAAATTTCGGATTTTCGTGGGTTTTGGAAAGGAAGAGTTAGGTTTTTGAAATTGGATTTAGGGAAAATCTGATTTCTGGGAGTTTTAAGTTTTGGATTCCCAGCCGTGTGCATGGCTGATCTTCTCGCTCGCCCGGGACTTTCTGCGCGCGCATTCTGAGGGCATGGCGCTAAACTTGGCAAATTTCTGGAATCCTACGCGCGGCCTGCTTTCGTAGGCGCGCGGCCTCAACTCTGCGCTGCTCGATTCTTTTGGCGCGCGCTCTCTCGCAGCGCGCATGGCTACCCGCTCGAAATCCGGCTTTCGTTCAGCTTTTCGTCCTTCAGTTTATTTGCACTGCATTAATAACACAATCACAAGACCCAAGACCGTGAGACTGTTTCTTAGACAAAATGAAAATAAACTAAAGACGTAAATTAAAATAACATAATTAAAAACATTGGGTTGCCTCCCAAGTAGCTGTCTTTAACGTCTTTTAGCGGGGCCTTGAGTTCCTTAGCCTTAATAACCCAGGGTGGATTAAGCCCCAACCAATCCATTTCCTCCACATTTGGCGTTTTCTTTTCTTCTTCTTAGCATTATCGATGGGAGTTCAGGAATACTTACCTCCTTTAGTGGCATTTCAGCAAACCATGCCTGCTTTCTTGGGCTCATCGCTCTTTGGTTGACTTGTATTGGCTCGCATGGGGGTTTGATGGTGCTGATTGCAAAGCACCCACTCATTGTTGGTGGCTCAATGACGTGTTTAAAAACTTTAAACACCATTTCTTCATTCTCCACCCTTAATGTTAACTCTCCTCTTTCAACATCAATCAACGCTCTCCCCGTTGCTAGGAATGGCCTCCCCAATATGATAGGGATTTCCGCGTCTTCTTCCATATCAAGAATGAGGAAGTCTGCAGGAAAGAAGAATTTTCCTACTTTCACAATCACGTCCTCGATCTTGCCTCTTGGATGAACCACTGTCCTGTCGGCCAGTTGCAGGCTTACTGTGGTTGGTTTGGCCTCACCCAACTCTAATATTTTAAATACTGATAAGGGCATGAGATTTATACTTGCCCCTAAATCACATAGAGCTCTGTTGCAAGTTACCCTGCCCACTGTACAAGGTAGTGTAAAGCTCCCTGGATCTTTTAGCTTTGGTGGCAACTTTTTCTGCAAGATAGCACTACACTCTTCTGTTAGTGCTACTATTTCGTACTCTGCCAGCTTTTTCTTCTTCCCCAATATCTCTTTCATAAACTTGAAATAGGAGGGCATCTGCTCTAATGCCTCTATGAAAGGTATGTTGATATGCAGCTTCCTGAATGTCTCCAAAAATTTGGAGAATTGTTTATCAACCGCCTTTCGCTGTAGTCTCTGGGGGAAAGGGATCTTCTCTGTATATTCATTCTCCGGAGCTTTCTACTACTGTATCGGGCTTAATCACCTTCTCTTTTCTAACTCTGCTTCTTCTCAACCATCCGCGATGATCGCCGCTCCAATCTGTTGCCGCTTCTCAATTGCACCGCTGGCATTGCTCTCGATTTACCTCTGTGTTGCTGCAATGTCCCTCGTGGCTCGCTGTTTACTGCTTTGCTACCGACCCACTTCGAGTTTCCAAGTTCCTGAATGAGGATCTAGCTTCTGCCATGAACTGGTCCGGCGCGGCAAGTGTTGTCACAACCGCCACTCGCTCGCTTTTCACAACCGGCGCATTGAATCGCTGAGGCCGGGGCTTGAATGAAGAGGTCGCTGATTACGTATTGCCGTTCGCATCGCCCTCGTATTGGTTCTGCCGCTCGTATTGATTCTGCGTTCTCGTATTGGTTCTGGTTCCGTGCCGTTCTATCGCCTCGGTCTCCTCTCAATGAGAAATTTGGGTGGTTCCTCCACCCTGGATTAAAAGTGTTGGAGTAGGGGTTGTTTTGTTGCCTCTGATAATTACATATGGCCTGACACTCTGCCTGCTCCATTGGTATATTGTTGGGATCAGCTGAAGGACACCTGTAAAATGTATGTGGGCCACCACATATTTCACAGCTTTTAGGCATCTGCACCGCATTTACTGACACTGTATGTTGCTGCAACTGTTTCGCTAAAAGGGCCACTTGGGCGTTCAAGGCAGCAATAACATCTATTTCGTGGACTCCCACTGTTCTTCTCCCACTTGTAGACCTCTCTTCTGTGACATGGTTGTTGGTGGCCATATCTTCTAATAGTTCATGAGCGCCGTGGGCTGTTTTCCTCATGAATGCTCCACCTGCTGCTGCATCTATAATGGTTCGTCAGACTCGCCACCTTGTAGAAGATGTGGACCAAGTTCCACAACTCAACGCAATGGTGGGCACTTTCTCTCAGAGATCTTTGAACCTTTCCCAAGCTTCATATAAGGACTCTCCATCCGCTTGGTAGAAGTTGTTCAACTCCTCTCGGTTCTTTGCTTACACGGGAAAGAACTTGGCTAGGAATTTACGTGCATTTCTTGCCATGTAAAAATTGAATCTACCGGCAGAAATTCAACCATACTTTTGCTCTATCCCCGAGTGAGAAGGGAAAGAGCCTCAACTGACGCGATCATCGAACGCCATATCGAAAGTTGCACATAGCTCCAAGAAATTAGCTATGTGCATACGTGGATCCTCCGATGGCGATCCTTCAAATTGCACTGTGTCGTACCATGCTCGTAATCGCCGGTTTTATCTCAAGTTGTTGGCTTCTGTGCAGGAGCCTAATGAATGTCTCGTGCTCCATTCACTCTTGGCGACATAGTCCCCAAACTTCTTCTCGGCTGGATTTGGACTCTCCTCCACGCCCATCGTACTTGCCGAGGCATTCCTGGGTTATGTTGATTTTCACCTAACCATTCTCTCATCAAGTTATTGTTTTGAGCACCGTCCATTTCTATCAAAGTTGCAATCCGCTGATTCTTTCTCGCTCGCTTGTGTTTTCAATCTCTGGATTGAAGGGAACAAGAGTGTCTGCTCCTCTTCTCCTTCGCATAAACTGAATTCCTGAAATAGATCAAAAACAAACAACCACTCACGGTACCTCGAATTTTCCAAAAATAATAATAAAAAAAAACGTAAAAATTAAAAATTAAAATAAAAATTAAAAACCAAATTAGAAATTAAAAATAGACAAATTTGATATTGAACTATGCCTAATCCCCGGCAACGGCGCCAAAAACTTGATGCGCGGTAAGATGCACACACTTTAAACGCAAGTGCACGTTATCGTGACAAGTAGTATAGTCTTGATAAGACCGAATATCGTCCTCAAGGATTAAGGTTCAATTACCAATTATCTATTTTTTGGTATCTATTTGGTAAATTGATATGTGGATTTGTTGTTTATAACTAAGAATTATAAAAGTTATTTTAACTATAAAGGTTTGCTTCAGTGATGATGAGAATAGGGCTTCCACGTCTCCTCACTATCCGCTTATGCTACTTATTAATGCAATAACTTATGGTCTTCTTCTTTTGGAGAAAGCAGGTTCACTAAATCGTTTTATACTCCCGTTAGGGTTATATAAACACTCAACCCCAGTATTGCACCTTACCTACCTTTCGGTGATAAGGATAACTCTATAGGAGGATTAAGAACAAGAACCTAGTTAACCGTCACGCACAATGCGCAAAATTAGGGTTTTTAAGCCTCTCATTAACGCTACATAAATAATTGAGGTATTTTCATCCCCAATCCAAGAATGTCTACCCAACTTACAGCATATTCACAATCCCCTTTCTAACTGATTAGAAATCATATAGTGATAACTAGTTGTCAATTAATTATCAAGAATTCAACTCAAATATTGGATAGATCTCAACAAGAAGAAGAATAACCATAAGCATGCATTAAATCATAACATAAGTTTCTAGAGATTCAACATGGAAAGCCCTATAGAGGAATTAGTTTCTAGCCATTGATATGACAAGAACTAATCCCATGTTCATCATACAAAAACTGAAATAAAGTAAAGAAAAGGAAAAGAAATTACTAGACTATGATCTCCAATCTCTAAGCAAGAAGCCTTGTGTTGTGCAAGAAAGGGAACTCTTAAAAATTGCCTAGGGTTCTCCTTTTATAGTCAAACCGCCTCCTCTTTCCTTCGTGCCCGCCTAATTTCGTCCAAAACCTAATTTTCCGCGTCGGCGCCTAAGTTCTGCAATCCGTCCGGGTGTTTTGGCGCCGCCCTCGATATTAGCTGCTCGGTAGCCAGCACTGCAACTCTGTAGCTTCGGATGTTTAGCGTCGCGCTCGTGATTGGCTGTTCGAGCGCGCGCGCTGGGTCTTCGCAGCCTCTCGAATAGTGCGCGCCACTCGCTGATCGCAGGAGCGCCGCGACGCCGGTCCGATTTCACCTCTTTCGCCACTTTCTCTGCTCTGCATCTCCTCTTTTGCCCTCTTTTAGCTCCTTTTCCGCCATTTGGCCATTTTAACCACTTTGACTGAATAGAAAGGAAAATTATCCTAATACAACACTTATATGTGCAAAACGGGACAAAAGACTAACTAAAACTGACTCAAAAGGTGTATATAAAATACACCGATCAGGCACCCTCTAAGATCCGCTAACTCGCGGTTATCCTGCCAAACCTAAGGTTAGTTATTATGTTTAAAAATGCGTGTTTTGAAAATATAAAAGATGCTTCCAAATATTTTATAAAAGGAGGCATGTTGATAAAAGTTTGTAAGACTAATGCTATAAAAATATATATAAAGTTTTAAAGTGTGCATTTATATTGTTTATGGTGCAAAGTTACTTATGGACTATAAATATGCATTTATCTGCGAGATCAAAGAAGTGGTGCGTTAGTTTTAGATATGCAGTTTTAATGATTATGCAAAAGATTAGATATGAAATGATAAGCCTAAGATAAATAATTAGAAGTGCATTTAATTCTAAATCACCTTCCCACCTTTTATGTTCAAAGACTAATTGAACTAGCTCTCCTATTAATTACAAGTTTAAATAGTAAAATTGCAATAAACAAATAAAGGCATAAAATGAGGCAATCAAATTTAAAGAGTAAGAGGAGTTGAGACGGATGACAACGTCATCTTGTCCTATTTTTTTGTTTAGGGATTTCTGAAGCGGGAATGCGAATGCGGATGTATATAGACGCGGGTTGCCATTTGAAGTAGCTCGTGATGAGTCTCGCAGTGAGACTCTTCGTTTTGCTCCGATGCATTTTATGTAAAAATAAAAAAAGATAAGGATTAGTACGAGCCCAAATAATTAAATAACAAATAAGCACTTGACACATAGTTTGTATTTGAGCCAGCATGCATGTAAAGACCAGCAGATGACAATATAAGATGGGAATAAGCTGCCAGCAGGTGGTAGAAAGAAATAGGGATGGGCAGGTATGCAGCAACAAACAGAGGAGAGAAAAAGATAACAAGCAGGCCCAAACATATGTTCACATACACTACGAATCAGATCAGATTACAAGCTATAGATATAGATTCATATACCAACAAGAGAAAGAAACAATATATGGCCAGTTATGTCATGATTCAACCATTGGCCTCAAGATGTAACAGGCACAACATTGATCAACTAACAGGTATGCAAGGACAGGGCAGAAAAGGGTACAGGAATGGACAAGCAGGAGGCAACATTATTCAGATAGGCAGATACCCATTTGGTCTGGACTAAACATACAGTTATGATATGACATTTATAAACAATATTCAGAGAACCCGGCAAGCAAGCACACACATCATAATAGGCAATTTAGACATGAAGATCCAATTTAAGCAATAAATAAGAAACACTAAGCAATAGACAATAGATATTTCCCTTTGGTTAGTATCTGTTTCAGATCTTCCATTTCAGGGGTGCATCAGATCCCAAGTCTAACAGTCCAGTTCATCAACATGCTAATATAGACTTCAAAATTTGCTTATCTCATACCAATCGTAGAAACATATAAGCAGAATAATAGCCAAAAGACATATTCATCTTTACTGAATATGAAACAAGTAGAGGTATGCAGCGACTTAAACGCACTCCCGATGATTATAAGTTATGTCAAATAAATAAGAAACACTAAGCAAATAGACGGAGACAAAACGGACAGAAGCTAAGAGGTAGGTTCCTCTCTAACCAAACACGAAGCAGGTATAGACACTCTCCACAGGGGCAAACACAATAGCACAATACTCCCATAATTCCTTATACACAACTGACTATTCTGAAAAGATTTATGGGTGTATTGGCAGCCAAATCTTTATAATATTCTTTTGATCAGGGAGGCATTTGAATAGGTTAACATGGCAAGCCTTCAACTATCGCAAATCAGAGACGAAACAGATGAGTAGATAAGTTAAAGGTCAAGTAAAACAGAGTCGACATTAAACCAGCAATTTCGACCACACACATCAGCGATTAAAAGCGTTAGCATTATCAACAGAGCATATTACTCAAACAGATTGCAAAGTGTAAATTGCGTAAGAAACCTGAAAAGGAACGGGTTTACCTTCTCCGGACAGCGAACCGGGGCAGTGTATCAAGTCGTCGGTTCACTCGATGGGTTATTGTGATGCGATTGGAAGCGATGCGGTTTATGGTTGATTCTAGGCTATTATTGAAAGAAAGGTTTCGGATTTGTGCTTTGGATTCCTGATTTTGCTGGTGAGAACCCTCACTGCTGGATTTTCGATTGATTCCAGGACTTAGTCGCTACTGCCCCTTCTTCCGTCTTGCATGTCTACCAGTCGGCTTCTGTTAGTCAAACAATGGGGAGGTCTGGATTGCTGTCCACCCTTGCTCTTCCCCCGATGTTCCTCCTCTCATCTCATTAACTGATGCCCCATTTTATACCCGATTTGGGTTCCCCATTAGGTAGGTTGATTCTGAAACGATTTTAGAATGGTTATAGTTATGGTAGCTTATGATTTCTGAATCGATTTAGGGAAGATTTGGTACAAGTTTAGTACGATTTGAACGGTGATTTGTGCTTGATTATGGTAAGAAATCACTGCTGATTTAGTGCGATTCGTGCTTGATTCGGCAACGATTTTGGATGTTTATTATGGTAGGATTTGTACTGGGCAAGACAGGTGATTTGGTAGGTGACTCGCCGGATTCTCAGGCGAGAATCCCGGCTGGGGCGATGGGGCGAGGTGCGACGATTTCACTTTTAGGTTTTTTAGGGTTCTCATCGTCTTGTGAAGGTGAGGCGTGGGAGGGGAAATGAGATAAGGGCTGGTCGAACTGGGATATGAAGTTTGGGCTGGGGATGAGTATAAGGGATGGTGGGCTTAGGCGGGTGTGGGCCGGGTCAGCGTTTTTGGGTTGGGTAGATAGTGGGCTGGTTTTATTAATTAGGGGTAGAGTTTTAAGTGTATTAGTTTAGGTTTATTATTTTAGGTGTATTATTAATTAATTAGTGGTAAATTAAATTAATAAATTGTGATTAAATTATTTTAGGTGCTTTGTTAGTCTAAGTTTGAGTTTAAATTATTATAATAATAAATGCGGGCGTGCTATTTAATTAGTGCTTGATATTTCATAATGCGATGTCGTTACTGAATCTCATTTATTATGCGTATTTCACGATGTTAAATTAAATTAAATGGGGGTTTAGATTAAATTATTTAAATGCTAAATGCAGGTATGATATTTAAGGATTGCTTAATGCTTTTACTTAAAATGCGGTGCTATTATTTAAAATCTTATTTATTGTGCATTAATTTATGCTTTAAATTATTACAATAATTATGACGTTGTTTTGCGTATTAATAAATGCGGCTATGCTATTTGGCGCGACGTCGTTATTAAATTATTTATTTTATGTATTTATTTATCATTAAGAATTATTTGAGTTTTAATAAAATTGTTTGTTATTAAAATGCCGAGTGCGGACGTGAGACTCAAGGTATGCCTAATAGTCTACGTGAAATGCGATGCCATTATTAAATTGCTTATTTATGCATGTATTAATGTTTTATTGTCGCATTTTCTTATTAAAAATTATTTTAAAAATTAGTGTAATTTTGTAGTTAGTGACTGTACGGGAGGGTCAAAATTGGGTGTCAACATGTTATACATACAGTCATGACAGTTACATGGACTGAGTCCCGGAATGGACCGGTATACGTTAAAAGGTACAGTTGACTCTATTTTATATGGCACGGTTGGATCTGGTATTTGATTTTCATACTTGTCCTCGTCATCCTTTGGCCAGTTATGATTTTATTTACTGTACTTTATGTTTAACATACTTAGTACATTGTTTGTACTGACCCCCTTCGGGGGGGGGGGCTGCGTTCATGCTCGCAGGTATAAGTACTCAATTTAGGGATCCTCGAGCTTAGGATCTTTGCTTAGCGTTTTGGGATAGCTCCATTATTTCGGAGCTTGTCATTTTGGTACAGGTCTTCCATTATGTCTTATGTATATTCAGGGGTACGGCGGGGCCTTATCCCGTCATAGTTGTTGTGATACTCTTAGAGGTCTGTAGACAGGTATGGGTGGTTAATGTGTATTTGGGAATATGTACAGTTGTAGTCCGTTTGGACAATTCTATGTAAAGTGGCGGCCTTTTCGGCATGCCTGTTCTATTAAAATTAGTTTTTCTTAAGCTTCCGATGGTGATATGTGATGTATGGGTATAAGGGTGCCCAAGTAGGGCACCAGTCGCGGGCCCGTCGGTTCGGGTCGTGACAATTATAATGCTGGGAATTATAAGTTATGAACATGTATATACGTTGTGGTAATTACTAATACATGTCTTAAAGGAATTAAAGTGTAGAAATGTGTTATGTGGCAAACTATAAACCTTGCACTCTTGTTGTTGTTGCTAGAATTGATGAACTGTTTTTAAAGGATGTTTTAATGTGGTTTAAGGGGCTGAATTAACAAGAGAAATAGGGGTATTAATCACCGGTTGTTGTAGTTGTTGTCTTCCATGAACGTAAAGAGAAAGAATGTATTATGATGGTGTATATGGAGTATTTGGGATTATTTTTGGTTATATCTTTAAGTTGCATCTTGTTATTGTGATTGTTTTTGGTTATATCTTTAAGTTGCATCTTGTTATTGGTATTGTTGGCTTTGTTTGTAAGTTGTGGATGTGCATATAAATAGGGGAGGTTCTGCCTAAATTTCTATAGAAAAGAGAGTCGTCATTCAATATAACTTACGCTAGAAATCATAGAGTTGACGGGCATGTTGCTATCATTATAGGTCGAGGTGCTAATCGAGACGAATATTAATTATAGAGTTGGTTAGTTCGACAATAAGGTATGTGAAACTATTCTTTCTTCTTTTGGCATGATTTATATAAAATGAGTGTACGGCAGATGTACATAATTCTATTGAATCCTAATTCTTAATGATACATGATATGATAGTTCCTTGATTTTCTAAGTAATAGTTATTCTATTTATTCCATTGAGAGTCAAATGATGATTTAATTTGTATAAAGTTACTCATGATATTCTATTCGTGCTGATATGACTATATGATTTCACCGAGTCCCGAGCGGGTATGTACATATATGATGATTTTACCGAGTTCCAGAATGGGCCGGGAAGTTTCGTGCACAGTTCCTTATATGTTCACCGCGTCCTTCACTAGAGGGCCGGGCAGTATGATATGCGGACATGCATCCGCAGATATGATATATGTGGACATGTATCCATGAATATGACTATGTGTTCACCGCGTCCTTCACTAGAGGGTCGGCCAGTATATGTGGACAAGCATCCACAGATATGATTTCATTTTACCGAGTCCCACATTGGGCCGGGTACGATATATTATATGGCTTATACATGACTCTCATTTTATAAGGCACATTTGAGTCTCATTTCATAAGGCACAGTTGTATTGATATTTGGATTATTATATTGGTCTCCTGACATCTTTTGGCCAGTTATGATCTTCTTTACAGTACTTCATGTTTTACATACTCAGTACATTATTTCGTACTGACCCCCTTTCCTCGGGGGCTGCGTTCATGCCCACAGGTACAGGTACTCAGTTTGGTGATCCTCCAGTCTAGGATTCCTGTTCAGTTGTTCGAAGAGCTCCATTGATTCAGAGCTTAGTCATTTTGGTACAGAACATTATTTTCGGACTTATGCATATTTAAGGGCACGACGGGGCCCTGTCCCGTCATATTTCATTATCGTATTCTTAGAGGTCTATAGACAGTTGTGGGTGGTAGATGTTTTTTTTGTATATGCGTATGGTTGTGAGCCTGTCACGACTCGACCCGACGACCGCGACTAAACGCCCTAATGACGTCATTCTACTAACCTGTCACACATAATCCAACTAATATTAAGGAAAGTATGAAATCCTACAACACAACGCCGTAACAACAACATATGCCAGAATAGGCGAGCCGACAAAGCTGCATTTACACAAGACTGTACCTGCCTCCAGAGGAGTCACAACTAGCCAACATAATATCATATGCAAGCCGACAAGGCTGCCACCAAATAATATCACGTATACACGGGAACATTCCAACACAGAGTACAATGACATAACTGACCAAAACAGATTTACGAGTCTATATACGTACAACCCACAATTATCTACAAACCTCTATGAGAAGGATAACAACATAAGACGGGACAGGGCCCCGTCGTGCCCCTAAATATACATAAGTCTAAAATAGCGAATCTGTACCAAAATGGCTAACTCCGGAATAATGGAGCTCCCAAGAAAACCGAGCAGAATCCTAACTGAGGATCGCGAATCAATATCTGTACTGCGGCATGAACACATTTCGAGGAAAGGGGTCCGCATAAATAATGTACTAAGTATGTAAAACATGAAGTATTGTAAGAAAGATCATAACTGGCCAAAGGATATCATGAGACAAGTATAATAATCAAATCACCATTTCAACTGTGTCATATCTGAATGAAAGTCAATTGTGTCTTATAAGGTGAGAGTCATGTATGTCCATATAAAATCATCATATATACATAAACTGCCCGGCCCTCTGGGACGCGGTAAAGTCATGTAAGGTATACTGTCCGGCCCATCCTGGGATGCGGTAAAGTCTTATAAGGTATACTGTCCGACCCATTATAGGACGCGATAAAGTCATATAAGGTATACTGCCTGACCCATCCTGGGACGCGGTAAAGTCATATAAGGTATCCTGCCCGGCCCACCCTGGGACGCGGTAAAGTCATATAAGGTATACTGCCCGGCCCATCCTGGGACGCGGTAAAGTCATATAAGGTATACTGCCCGGCCCATCCTGGAACGCGGTAAAATCATATAATCATATCAGCACTAATGGAGTATCCTGAGTATCTTTATACACATCAAATCATCACTTGTATCTCAATGAAATAGATAAAAGGCGCTATCATATTATGTATCATTTTAAAACCTCGTTTGGAAACTCGATAAACTCATTAAATGAACTTCTTACTAGAAAGTCAAAGACACTTCTCATGACTAACATCTTTAGGAAATAGAATGTGTAGAAAGCATGTACGTCCGCCGTACTTTCATCAAAATCATGCCAAAAGAAAGAAGGAAGAGTTTCATACCTTATTGACGAACTAACCAACTCAAGGATCTAAATACGTCTTGACTAGCACTTCAACCTATAATAATAACAACATGTCCGTCAACTCTATGATTCCTAACATGAGTTATATTGAAAGACGACTCTCTTATTCTATCAAAATTCGGGCAACACTTCCCCTGTTTATATGTACGTCCACAATTCCCAAACCAAGCCAGCAAGTCATAACTTAAGAATATAACCATAATAATCTCAGATATTCTATTTACGTCATCATAATGTATTCCTTCTCTTTTATTTTTAAGTGATATCACAAATACAACAAGCCAGGTGATTACTACATCTATTTCTCATGTTAATACATATTAGAACAACCTTAAACAGTCCATCAATTCTAACGACAACAACAAAAGTCTGAGTCCTATAATTTGCAACATAACATCTTTTTTACACTTTACTTTCTTTAAGACATGTATTAGTAGTTACCATACTTATATACATGTTTATAATCAAATTCCCAACATCTTAACTCCACAAAATCAGCCCCTAACTCGTCGCGACAATATCCAACAATTTCAAGCAAGTTTCCGGTCAATCTCCATAAACCAATTCTTTTCTTAATTCCCTAGAATCAATTCATGTTTCAACAATTTCTTATGAACAAGTATAATCTAAATGTCAAGATTTCTTTCAAGACCTCCTTCAATTTTTAACGTGCAATTAGCGACGATAATAAGAACAACAACAACAATTAAATCCAACTACTCCAAAATTGGTAAAACTAGTTCCAAAATCGGTCCAACAACAATACAACAATCACATGCATGTTTAAATTCCAATTTTCCCTTAATCACAAATTCATTTCCTTAATTCTAACAACATGCATTCTAATTATATCATAGAAGGAAGAATTTTATACCTCTAATCGCCCCAAAACAGCCCCGATTTTCGTCCACTGCCCCAGTGCGATTTCTCCACTGATTTTCTCGATTTTTATTCACAAACTTTCACTTTTTCAATTCCAAATTGTCATGCATACATTCTACAATGTTAACTCATCATTTATACATGTTTTTCTTCTCAAAACGTGTCCCAAAAAAACAAAAATTCAAACTTAAAATTCGGCCAACAGCAGTCCCGATTTTGCCCTCTCCAATTTTTGGCTTAAAACTTTGGATGGAGAGTTTATCTTGGAGGAGGGAAATAGGAAAAAAAATGCGGATTTCTTATTGAGGGAGGGGGAGAAATCGTTGGTGAGGAGAGGGAGTGAGATGAGAGATTTCAATTTTGATAAAAATGAAAAGAAGGAGTATAGGTTTAGTTTAAAACAAAATCTGAATTCTCTTATTACACTTAGGTCCCTAAAATACTATATTTTAGTCCCTCATTGTCTACTTAAATTAATTCAATCCTCCAAATAATAAATCTTAATCCCACTTCTTTTAATCTTAACTCTCGTTTCCTTTAATTCTCGGAAATTTCATAAGGTCTCGTATTCTCCATATCGTAATTCTTATAATATGTTACTAATCCATAACGGGAATATACAACAATCATTTTCAATTCCCTTTGTCACGCTCATTGTATCAAAAAAAATTCAGAATCACATCCTTAAGTATTTTAATTTCCTTAATGACGTTCTTAATTATCGTCTTAATCTTACGAGGTGTAACAGAGCCATTTTGGATATCTCTATGTACAGTGGCGGCCTCGTCGGCTTGCCTATTTTTTTTATATGAATTAGCTGTGACTCATCGGGAGACAGGTTTATTACCGATGTTTACATTATCCTTGGTATCCGTGTGATTATATGTGATAGATGGGTATAAGGGTGCTCATGTAGGGCACCGGGTCGCGGTCCGTCGAGTCGGATCGTGACATTTAGTGGTATCAAAGTAGTTCGTCTTCGGAATGTCTACATACCGTGTCTAGTAGAGTCTTGCGTATGTGTATGTTGTGCACCATACTTATACGCAGGAGGCTGCCGGGCATTTAGGATGTTATATTTTCTTCTTACTCTAAGATCGTGCGATAGAGCTATGTTATTAAGATAACCCCTCTCTAACGAAGTATTGTGTTCTCAGCTATGCCTCCAAAGAAAACGACAGCGACCCAGAATGGAATATATGGACCTGGTATACAGGTTGGTAAGATTGTTGTATAGATGATGTGATAATGATGTGCATCTATACGAACATATTTATTAGGGCCAGGTGTGTGTTGTCTAAAGTGATTATGGGGTTTCATGAGTTGTTTAAGCTTTAGTAATTGTTTGGAAGGTATGTTACAGTTTTGATAACCCCGGTTACCAAAAAAAAATGAGGATGAGTTCAGTCAGTTGATACTCGTAGCCAATAGAGGAGCGATTTATACCCCGACTATTGGTACACCCGAAAGGACAATTTGGTTTCAAAATTATGAGAAGCTATCTCACTCGTATAAGGGGAGAAGATAATGTAAGTTGGGAAGCGGAATATTTAAGAATCTTAGAATATTAAGTAACCGCTGAGACCTTAGATATCCAAGGCCTTCTTAAATATGATTGAATAGCTCATAATATGTGTTTAGATAAACCCACGATCCATATGTGATATACATAAGAGTTAAATGGTTCTAAGAATGTCTTATATAAATCAGTGGGCAACAAATGATTTATTTAGGATTAGTTTGTAAAGAAGATATGGTTATGCTTGCTCTAATCTTGATGTCAAATGAATCTGAGTAACTTATGACATATTACAAGCTGTAGGAGATTCATTTAGTGCATAAGGTACCTTTCACATGTTTCATTCAAGTTTGAATCATGATTACACCTAAGTCTAAACTAAGGAATTAAAAATCTGTATTGTTCACTATTCAACTACTTGTACTACTTAGAGTTTTAAATGAATTTGATGAATATGAAATACTTTGTTTGAAATAATTTGATGAAGAACTGTATGAGAGTTGACTTGGTTAACTAGTCTATCCACATTGAGTCTAGTTCTGTTAGTCTGAATCTGATATAATTCATGTGATCAATTTGGTTTAGACTACCCAAGTTCTGAGGTTTGTATGTTTATGAAGTTCAGTATTGTGTGTTGTTTTGAACCATGAATGTGTTTCCGTATGTGTATTTCTTGCCCTACTACGAGCTTAATTCAACGAAAAAAATATATCTGATAGAGTTTTTAGCTTATCCTCCCTGAACTATGTGTGTTTATATCTATTTAATTTGAGGAACATTTTTAGGCTAAATAATGAGTTTTCATGGTTTGAACTTTGAAAATATCATGTTTGTTTATAGGGAGTAATATAGGGTTATTTTAGTAGTACCCCATGTCATAGCATGATCAAAGTAACCCTTCATATGTCTTAATATGACCTTGCCTTGTCCGTATGGTCTGTTCTTAAGTCACGTTATCTGTTTAATCCCAAATATGTAATCAATATGCCTATCTGCATCTAGTTTAATCTTGGAGGGATGCTAGCCTTTTTCTTATATTTTTTTAAAAAGGGCGGCTGTGTCATGAATACATTTTAAGGTATTACTTACATCCATCTATATGTTCATGTTGCCAGTTCATATTTGGAAGTCCAACCATCTAGTGTAGATGCATATCTAGGCAAGAAACAAGAAGCTCTGAACCATTATGCAAGCTTCTATGTGTTGCTAACAGTTTGAATGGTAGAATTATGTGAAATTCTGTAAGATAACTTGAGGAGCTAATTCACAAAGGTCTACTGGACCTCTGTATGTCAGAGTCTAAATTATATTTCTTATTTAGCTATGTGGTCATTTCTATTTGTATCTAAATCAGTTAGGATAATAAAGTATCACACAAGGAGAGAAGATTAATTGCAATACATGCATATATTTATTTCTTTAAGATTGTTCAACTTGAGGATTTGATACTTGACTTGATAATTTGTCTAAGTTAGAATTTCTCATCTAAATCTTTCTAGTGTACTTCTCATCTAGGTAAGATTGGCAAATCTTGTGTTTGTTTTGATAGCATGTCCATTCTTGTCTTATGTCATGCATAAATCTGTCCCTGTTAAGTAAGGTTAATATCTTATATGAGAGTTGTACTTGGTTTGATTGTTTTTGTCTAATTTTTCTATTTGTGTTCTGTATCTATCTCTATCAAACTGAATGTGGTTTTGATATAGTTTGTTGAGAACAATATAGTTCATGATATAGGGATTATGTGACTCATATGTATCTACTTGGCGTTCTTGTTATTTTTAGAGCCTCTTTTTTGTATCATTCTAAAATCATGAAGTCAATACTTAGGTATGGTTTGGGAATATCTTGAATATGGTCATGTTTAATCCATATGTATGTGTGAGAGTTAAGCTAATGGCCTTGAATGGTTTCTTATTTAAATTGATCCCTATTTGAATTTGATTCATTGCATATTGGAGCCTTGTATGCTATCTTCCATTGTCTTCTATATATGTATGCTATGAATGTCAACTTAGTAAGGTCTGTCTAATTTGAAAGAAGAAAAAGAAGCCAATGTCCTATTTTCTACCATCTAAAGGTATCCTGAATAACCCATTGCTTTAGATTCAATTTGTCTTGGACTTCTCTCTAGTCACTGGTGTGTTTGCAGTAGCATGAATGAGATAATTTGTTTTATCTTGGTTTGTCCCAAGAACCTATTTGTGTTTAAGCTTAATCTCAGAAATTCCAAAGCTTGCATTTTGATTTATTATGTGTATGAGCTATGAGTGCTTGGATTTGGGGAACATTGGATTAGAAATGATAATACATGTATATGATATAATGTTTTGACTAGGTTCTCTTTGGTTTTGTGTTTTGTAAGTGGGTTTAGGAATGGAAGAGGTGAGTATACATGTAATGATCCATTCGGTCGTTTCTAGATAAAAGCTTCTATTTGACCAAATTACCCTTCATATAGGCTATATGTTGGATTTATGATGTGCGAGGATGGGAGGCACATATCCCGAGGTTCATTTATGCGATTTTCAGAAGGAAAAACAACCCAAAATAGAAATTTAGAGTTGATTAGTTTGACTCAAACTTGACTTTTAAGTATACGAGTTTATTTCTAGGTTCCATCACTTCTGATAATTCCGGAGGATCATTTATGTCCTGGTTGAGTCATTGATTTGCTTCCCGAGGAAATCAGAGGTACTTTGTGGTTTTATTAATAAAATTGTGACACTTGAATGTTTTGGTTACGTAGAAAGGTGCATATTTTGTATTTCAACATTAAGTTTCAGTTTACTTCTAGTTATGGTCTTCACACTATTGAAGCTAGGAAAAAAACTATGGAGAGAACTTAAAAATATGCATAGGATGATAAAGAACCCTGACTACTAATAGGAGATTATAATACTATTACCATCTTAGATGATAGAATAAATGGGAGTCCTCTGCAAAAAAGTGAAGTAAGAGGTTTCATATTAGATACATAATGTGTTGAGTTAGACAAGTTTAAATATATGGTGATGTATCTGTTTTGCTATGAGCCACTGGTCTAGGAGCATAGTAAGAGGAAGGCTTGCCCTATCCCTATTTATATTCTGAACCAAATGATCAAGTATGTGCCTAGGTAAAAGCTAAGTTAGCCTGTACGTGTTAATTTGAATGTAATAGTATAGCTAAAATTTTAAGTTTAAAAGGTTGTTAGGATCATCCTAATATTACATATTGCCTCTGAGGTTAGGAACAATCATGTTAAATCCATGAGTGTATATTCTTATTGATATAACTGATTAGATTCCTAACATGTTTGTTGTGCTTAAAAAGTGACCTACTTAGCTTGATACAAGATAATACTTATTTCAACCCTTCAGTTTTAAAATAGGACCTTTAAATTCTATTGGTATGACTAAGTAGATACGTTACATGCCCGTCTTGTGTCTATAAATGGTTTGTTTAAATCTTGATAAGAACTATTACATGCCTTGGGGTCTGCTTGATCTGTGTTGCAGCTAGCATTGTTCTCATTAGCTGCTATTTGTGGTTGTTAGCACTGTTATAATGAGATGACTGCTATATATATGTTGGTTGTTTTGAGGTGTCTAATTACCCTGGTTACTGAGTTATGAATGTTGTCTTGTTACTAGTTGATGTTACTTGTTGCCATGATCCCTGAACTACTGTTATTGTTGCCTTTGAAATGAATTGTGGCCCTGTGAGGCATTTATAGATTTGTTGAATATAGGTTGGTAGGTAGAGTTATAGAGGAGACTCTGTCGAAATTTTTATAGCATGAGACCTATGATGAACATTCGGGTACGAATGTTTCTAAGGGGGGAAAGGATGTTACACCTCGTAATTTTAAGGCGATAATTATAAAACGTAATTAAGAAAGTAAGATTCAAATATTGGATATAAATGACACTATTCCATCATCTAAAAATTCATAAGTGGTTGGTCTAGACTCGTGAATATTTTTAAACGGGAAAGTTGTTTCATCAACAGATACATGATCACACGACGACCCGCCCGCGGATCGTGCCTTACCCGACACCCCGCCGTATATATCGAGAATAGCAATGAACATACACAACACACATAAAAACTTAGACAAGAACAAAGAATAAAGAGCCGATAAGGCCACCTCCCGTAAAATATACGTAATAAAACAAGACATTTTTTCCTTTACAACCCAATCCACAAATGTGACTACTGCACTTAAGAATAACAACTTTGACGACAGGCCCCGCCATACCTCGAATGTACAACAACCGACCATACCAGTGGATAAGCCTCCGAGTAATGGAGCTTCAACAATAAACAGTTGATCCTACAAATGAGGATCAACAACTCAGATACTCTACTCGCGGCGTGAACGCACTTCAAGGAGGTCAAGATAACATGTACCAAATATGTGAAATCAGCATCAGAATGAAATCATAAGTTTATAATAAAACTGGAGACAGGTATGATAACTCAATTAACAGTACAATGTGCCTTACTAACAATGAGAGTAATCAAGAGTATACTTACAACATAAAAATAAGGAGCTCACGATCAAAGTAGGACCACCCGCCCGCAGTATCATTAAGCAATCCTACCCCTGAGACTATTTCACCCGCATAGGTCGTGTGGACCCGCATGAGGTATTCCTCGCATAGGCTGTATCCGCCCGCATGGGATTATTTCACCCGCATAATCCCTTACGGACTCGCATGAGGTATTCCTCGCATAGGTCGTATCCGCCCGCATGGGACTATTTCACCCGCATAAGCCCTTACGGACTCGCATGAGGTATTCCTCGCATAGGCTGTATCCACCCGCATGGGACTATTTCACCCGCATAAGTCCTTACGGACTCACATGAGGTATTCCTCGCATCGTGGGTAGCAATCCACGGAATATGCAAATGCCACAAACCCGGGGAATGACCCCGTAATGAATAATATACCACTAGCACAAACCGGCTATCATACATAACATAAGCACTACCGGCTTATCATACAATATATAAGCAAGTTAAGAAATCCCCTAACTTCTTATTATTCTTGTTCATATACACTCTCATTTTAGTATACTTAAGGCACTAACATGTCTTTTATAAAAGTTCGGGAATTTAACCCAAGGTACTACATACTTCCACTCTTTTGAAATGACTCTTTTTCATATAAAACTTCCAAGATACTAATAATCATAGTATCAAGTCATAACTACTTTTCAATACAAGTCACAATACTTTTTAGAAAATACATTTTCAGGCTTCCAAATCAAGTGACTTCTTTCTTTTATGCCTTTAAATCAATTTGTCTTTCATTATCAAGTCATTTATCATACTTATATTACTTAGAGTAAACCACTCTTTTTAACTTTTCATAAAGCTATTATAACCAACTTCCCATAAAGCCGTTATACTAGCTTTATACTTTAGAAACTTACATTCTTCTTTATAACCGAGAGACTTAAACTTTTCAACAAAACAAGTATCAAAAACACTTTCAACATACTTAAAGTCTCTTAACTTTTGAAAACCAAGATATCCTTAATATTTAAACAAGTGAGTTAATTCCCTAACTCAACCAACTTGGACATTCTTAAAATAAGCCAAGGATATCAAATGGACTAGATTGTCAAAATCTCAGACGCTCACCGTACTATACATTTACAACTTATTCATGCTCAAGAGATAAGAAAGTTCCACATACCTCTTCGGTTTAATCCACTTGCCAAGTCCAATATGCCGTACGTAGTATGTCAACCTATAATGACCATAGTACGTCTATTAACTTCTTACTTCAAACGTAGAATATTCTAGGTGCAAAGTCACTAAATTCTACGGAAAATCGGACAGCACTTCCTTTGTTTCTACATACTTTGCCACCTTTTTCAAGGCCGAATTCAATAACCAAACACGCCACATTTAAGGCTCAAACAATGTAGTTATCAATAGGGGATTACACGTCTACAAGACGTGTAAAATTCCGCCCCACAATTTATAACAAACTAGTCCAACATATTATGTCATTCTCGGCCAAAGGTGTAACAACATATCAATCTTTCCAATTCCTTTTCAATTCAAGTTGTTTAGTATAACATGATATCAAGCCGCAATCGATTATAACTACTACATTCTTCAAGTATGTAACATGCGACAATTCAAATTATCGATCAAATTGGATTTCAATTTCAAATGGCTAAACATGTCATTTTCGGATTTGAGCTTCCAAATTTCCATAACACTATCAATCTTCATAACACATATCACATGATCATTTCTAACTTATAATAACATGGAATCTTCAATTACAAAAGTAAGACGAAGATTATACCTCATTTAGCCCAAATATGATCCAAGATTACAAGTCGATCCTTAGCAACTTTAGCTCCTCCTTTCGACGTTCCAATACACTCCAAGCAACCCTTAGAAGCTTATGAAGAACTCCTCTTCAAGTTCCAACTTCAAAGTTGAATAACTCCTTAGGTTTTCGCCTTGCGACTAATACGAAAACACCATTTTTCCGGGATCTTTCTATTGAGATAACCTTACAATACCCTTAGGAACCTTGGTTTAAAGTATTGTGAATTTAGGACAAAAATTGCAAAATTTCTTCTTCCAAAAGGGCTAAATGTCGTGAGCTCTCTAAAAGAGCAAGAACAGGATTTCATTTTTTTCTAAGTGTTGAGAATGACAAAGTCTTGCACTACTAGTGTACATATATAACATAATGGAGGGTCAAGATTAGTACAATTGTGTGGCTTAGATGAGTTTCACAAGGATCAAGCCAAGTGGCCCTTTGACAAGTCAACAATGTCAAACTCTTTGTCTTTGCAAGACTTGGTCTTTTAAATTATGGTCAAATGACCATTTTAACCATGCAAATTTCGTCCAAGACCACTAAGGGGGGTGACACATGTCGCCCTCTCATTCGTCGCAATATTTCATTTTCCGACAAATACCAAAATTCCGATAAATTTATACTCGTCTCAAATCTTATCATTTTGAGTTCTTACGTATGTTCTTATAAACATATCCTTAAATTCAGGGGTGTAACATTCTTCCCCCCCTTAGAAACATTCTTCCCCCCTTAGAAACATTCGTCCCCGAATGTTCTTTTGGGAGTCAACTTAAAGATAGCGACATAGTCTCCTTACAACCCCTACATACCAATAATGCCACACGTGGCCACATAACAATACTTAAACTAAAATATCAACCTGGACCCCATATGTCAATGTCGGTTATCTGTATCAAGCTTCTGCTGACTCTGAGCTTACTAATAATCTTTCCTGGATAAGCTTCACCTTATCCACAGCCCGCTGAATCAAATCTGGAACAAATAACTGAACCTCGCCTACGTCGAGCCAACCAACCGGCGATCTATGCTTTCTTACATACAAGGCCTCATACAGGGCCATCTGAATACTGGAAGGGTATCTATTATCGTACGTAACTCAACAAGAGGCAAATTAACCCTCCCGGCTAATTCTGAAATCAAGAACACAGGCCCGCAACCTATCCTCAAGTGCCTGGATAGTACGCTCTACCCGTCCGTCGGTCTGAGGGTGTAATGCAACACTGAGACTCACATGTGTCCCTAAAACCCTTCTGGAAAAAACCTCCAGAAGTTATCTGTAATCGAGCTCATCTGTCTGACATCATAACCGTAGGAACCCCGTGCAGTCTCACAACCCCCCTGCTATAAAAGCTAGCATGAACCTCAGCCGAGCAAGTGCTCCTAACCGGAAGAACACGACTGGTTTCGTCAGCATGTTTACTATGACCCCCATAGGGTCGCACTTCCTCTGAGTACGATGCCACCATGTAACAAGATCCACATTAATCACCTCCCATATCTAAGTCGGGATCTAAATCGCCTGCAATAGCCCACTGGGCCTCTGGTGTTCAACCATGACCTGCTACTAATTCGGATATTAAGCAATAACTCTGCTACGTCCCTCTTCAGGCTACCTTACCAATACATACATCTGAGGTCACGACACGACTTAGTCGACCCCGAACAATTAGATCAATAAGCACTGCGTGTCTCCCCTAGGACTCACGACTAGTCCTGCAAAGACCGGTACACGCAATCTATCTCATCTCACAAAGACTCATCCGTGCTACTCAAACAGCTCTTCTCTTCTGAGAGCCGTATCTTGATATCAGATCATAACTAGATCCTCATATTGTCGCCTCTTTACCTCCTCAGCGACGGAAGACTCGGCAACCTCTCGGATCTAAACTTCATTAACCTTGGAAACAAATAATCGAACCTCTCGGCTCGTTAGCTAATGAATCTCACGGACCACGTCCTGTCTATCTGGCTTCCCATCTGACAGACTACCCATAGATCCATGACTAAGAGTATCTCAGAATCGTCTTGGCCTTCCCGATGGTATAGATATCAATATCACAATCCTTGAGTAACTCTAGCCACCGCCTCGCCGCAAATTCAATCGCTGCGTCAAGATATACCGGAGGCTCTTGTGGTCTGTACAACTATCCATATTAAGTCTATATATACGTCATGCCCCCAAATCTTCAAGGCATGATTTAGCTGCCGCCAACTCTAAATCGTGAGTGGCGTAATTTTCTTTTCTGCTTCCCTAACTACCGGGAAAACATAGGCTCTATCCTTATCGGGTTGCGTCAGCACACAACCTAGCCCAACACCCAACGTGTTATCATAATAACCTAACCCTCTAGTCTTTCAGGAGGAGTTAGAACTGTAGTCGAGTCAACTTATCTTCCAATAACTGGAAACCTTTCTCATTCTTGCGAAATATTCGGGTGTCCTTAATCTCAATTATGGTTCCTGTTTCCTTTTCTCTGTTGCAACCAAACTTGGTCATTTACTTAGAATTGATTCTTTTGCTTGCCTCCTGGCTAAGACTTCCTGTCAATCATAATTTAGGGGGGGGAGGTTTCCTTGATCTCGTCAAGTAGTAACCCGATGCTACCACCTTTTCTCGAGGTGTTCTTACTGCCCATTACTTACTAATGGTCTTACACTAGTCTGGGGTAATCATATCCCGTGCAACATACATAACCATAGTCGTATTCTCTTTTATCATTCTGGTCATAACCTTACCTTATGCTTATTATTAGCAAAAGTATATCTATCTTGATTCATTATCGTACAGTTTCATACAAGCGTACAACCTGCATTTATATCTTTACAATACTTCCTCGACCAATTCGTACGTCGTTCTTAATTACCCCAACACAACACTTTTCCCATGGTTATCCACAACTGTAACATATGGCATGACGATACCGAAGACCTTACCAATCTCTTATCCTTCGTCTAACAACATGGGTACACATAATACGTAAAATTGTCCTTACGTGGGGGAGAGAACTTATCTCCCTTTCTTAAACTTTCCTTGGAGTCACAACCCTAATCACAGGGTCCTCTCGCGGTCCAGTAAATATTTAATCATCACGCACCGCCTTAAAGTCATGTAGATTTTCAAAACCTACCAAAGATGCCCTCAGCTTTCCGCCGGCAGCACTCATACTTATTTTATTCTTGCCTTACTCATTTTCCTGAAATTATCCGGAAGGTTGTGGCCCTGACCGCCACACCAAACCAACTCCAAGTACCTCCAAGTGCACTTAACATAAATTCCTTCAAATTCAATCATTACTTACTTTCTGCGTCAATTTACCTCACATGAACAAGTCACACAGACTTATTAAAATCATCAATGTCAAAGAAGGAAGGATAATTCACTGGTTACCACCACTTCTCTCCCTATCCGCTCGATAACCGACTTACCGGGAAACTGGTACCGAATCAATCTCTCTTTATAGACCACGTTGGCATAACAAGAGGCCAACTAGCCCGTACTCATAATGACCTCGATGTCTGTCATAACAGCTCTGTTAGGTCTGCTAGGGTCCAACGACTGTATCGTTACCGGCAATTATCTACCCGCTCAGCTACCACCCAACACTCACGGGTGTAGTCACCCCGAAAGGTCCTCATGGATTCAGGATCCATTTCTTTACACTTGGTTGCTCTCTTTCTTACTGGTCGTACTCTTCTCGTACTTCCAAACTTATTGTAGCGTACGTACATAGCCTTCATACTGATTCGGGTCTCCAATCTTTGGAGTTACTATTCTAAACAACTTAAGGTCATTTCCGGCTCTCACAACCTGGTTCCGGTGGAATGCGTCCATGAACCCGTAGAATGATTAACTAGACTCGGGCCTTGCACCCTCGTGACCCTGTCACGTAGCGGGACTACTATCAACTGACCCCATTCCATTTCAAGCTATGGGGCGACCCTTAATAGGTCCTTAACTCGACTCGGCGTCGCACTTAACTCTTATCCTTGGTCTGTCTTAACCTTTTACTACCTAAAAAGGCCTTATATTCCTAAGGTTCGGTGGTTATCAACATTCCTAGGCTCACAATTTCCATGCTCCAAGCCTAACTTATCAGTCCCCCCGTAAACGGGTACAAAAACCTCTCAATAAACTATAATCGTGTTGTCTTGTCCACAACAACCATACTTACTCCATACGGATCTCACCCGTACCATTCTCTGAATCATACCACGTAGCTTAAGTTACTAACATAGTCTTCCATTAAGTCCCTTAATTATAACCTCTTAAGGGTCCACTACATTCTCACACAACTCATCATCACCTAATTATCTCAAATTAACACGTAAAACCTTGATGAGAATTCATTAAACTGTTTCATACCTTCCCGGTATTTATTTAGTCCTTACCAAATCCTGGTAACCTAAAACCATTCTAGGCAACACGCGTCCGACCCTCATACATAAATACGTATAGCTGTATGTCACAATATCAACTATACTACCAACATTACCTACCTGGATACGTAATCCACATCATCTTTTATGGGTCACTGCTGCCTTTCGCGTAGCTGCAAACAACATAACCTGTTAGGCAGAGACGACCCTAACCACACAGCTCTATCACACGATCTTAGAGTGAGAAGAATGGAAACCAATCCTAAATGTCCTGCAGCCTCCTGATTATAGATGTGGTGCACAACACACCGATAATCAAGACTACTGAACTGCAGATGCAGTAGACACTTTCCGAGGACTAACTGCTCTGATACCACTTTTGTCACGACCCGACCTCGGGCCCGTGACTGGTGCCCTACCTGGGCACCCCTATCAAGTATATATCAGAGAATAGCAGCGGAACATACACAACACATGTCGCACCCATTTTCGACCGCGACATTTTTAAAATAACTCCTGCTTAAGTAAAAGTGTTAGGAAATGAAATAAAATGCTAAATGTGCAAAAGAATGCTAAAATGTTAAAAAGGGTGCTTAAAAGGTAAAAGAATGTTAAAAGCTAAAATGTTAAGGGGTTCGCGGAGTCGCCACCTAATTAATTTGGGTGAATTAGGACACCTAAATGTTAACTAGTTTAAAGTAAACAGTAACTCCATTTAATGGTCTGCTAAACTTAATGAGATTTTGGGTAGGGGTTCTTTATTATCATAAAGGGAAGGGGTTAGGCACCCTAAAGGATCCGCTAACTTGCGGTTGTCCGTTCAAACCTAGGATTAATTATTATGCTAAGATGCATGTTTTAAAAAAGTTTAGGTGAAGAGGTGCTGGCGAATAAAAGGTAAAAAATGATGCATTTTATAACCTGAAAAGATTTATAAGATTTGTTTATAAAGTTAGTTTTCGGAAGAAGGCATATAAGGCATTATAAAATGCATAAGAAGTTATAAATATACATATGCAAAGTTGACTTAGTGATTAAGGGTAGGCCTTTATTGGAAGAAAATCGGTTTTGATCATCATGTTAATAAATCATATGTATTAATAGAGGGTTTGTAAGAAAATTAATTCTTTTAAGATGCATTAGTTTCCTAATTATATATGCAAAATAGCTTATTCGACAGAAAGTTTAGACATGCATGATAAGCCTAAAATACATAATTATAAGTGCATTTCTGATTTTAAAACTACCCGCCCAATTTATTTATTCAAAGACTGATTGTTCTATGTCTCCTATTAATTACAAAGTTAGCCAATTAAATTTCAACAAATAAACAAACAAATATATATAAGACATATAAGATTAAGAGGGCAAAATGATGCTTTTGGGGGGATGACAATGTCGTCTCGTCCCTTTTTTTGTTTGGGAATTCTGAGGCGGAATGCGGTGGACACAGATGCGGGCACTCATGCGGTGTGGCTTGTGAAGAGTCTCGTAATGAGATTGCTCCAATGCATTTTCATGTAAAACAAGAGAAGAAAAGGATTAGCAAATATCCCATAAAAACTTATCAAATAGCAAACAAGCAAAATTTAAACCTATTGAAGCTATTACAGTTTGCTGTTCAAAATCCGAGCAGGCCCATACACATACAACAACCTGAGAAACGAAATAAAAGAACATACTACTGCATTATTATCTAATGAGCTCATTGCTATAAAATTTAACATGTTTATGTCATCTCTTTCCACAATTTGAATGAGAAATGGGCCCAAAACAGTATGTATATTCAGATATTCGGCCCAACAACAGCTTCATGAAGAAATGCAAATGAATGGGCTTAGCGATAATAAACTGTCATGGAGGTAGGTGCAAAGAAACGACAATACTAATGGGCAAGCCCCCAATTATTGTAGCCGAAATGTGAACAGTAAGAAATAATTGTAAATGGGATAGGCCCGACGCCTTTAGTGATGCAATAACAATGAGGGATATGCAAAAATAGAGAAACAACACTAAAAAGAGTTCTGGGGACGAACTGCACATCTCTATTTGGGAAGTAGCAGAAAAGAGGCAACACAACTAGGTGAAGACTCGGTGTTTGAACAATCAGATCTAAATGAGTACCAAACGAGCATGTTTCTTTTATAAACTAAGCCACAGGAGACGTAAAGGATATTTCCTTATGATAGGCAACAGAGGTACTTACATATATTCCCTATTAAAAGAAAGATGTCACAACGCACATAAGGACTAATAGAGAAAATTCTGCATATTGATCTACCAATACTTTGGCTCTTTAAATGATAGATATGCAAGCATAAAGTTACTTATCCCTAACATGTGTTGTCCTAGTGTGTGCAGATATGCGGGAAAAGTTCCAGTAGCCAGGATACTGTAGCTATGCCGATGAATAACCATTTTTGAAGTATACCTTAGGGCATGCTCTACTAGAGATCAATTCATATTACAATATCCTTTGGGACATGTCATCGTCGGCACCTGAACCCAGATCCCCTACCAATTCATAACAGGGCATGTTGCACTCATGAGGCTCTTAGAAGCAGCCTAGATATCTGAACAAGCTAAGACAGATTTTAGATCCATTTTTGTTAGTTAGACTCAATTTTTGACTAGTTTGTGACAGGATCCTGGCCTGAACAAGTTATATCTTCTTAACATCCACATTTGCGACTGCTATGAATCATTTCTAAACCACAAGTGTTCCTAGCTGATTTTAAATGGAATTTAGCTTATTCTTCGAATCTGATTCTGAACCTAACATACAGAATGTAAAATGTTCATAAAATCTGGAACATAAGAATCTTGAGCGAGCAAATTCAGCATATGTGTAACTAGAAGCAAAGATATATTCCTTCTTATTTAGATGGTTTCGACACTGGATTATTCCCTATACATGTATTAATATTTTAACAGGCCGAGCACTTGCAAACGACTATTATAATACCTACAATGATCGTAGATTCAACGAGAATCAATGACACGGCTCAGTCGACCCAACAAACTCAAACGATAATTACTTTCTTTAGTCATACAACAAATTCTAGTGACGCAGATTATAACCGCAGTTGTGACAAACATGCTTAACAATAATTCAGCAAGCACAATCAGTCATCGACATCAAGTTAACGCAGGCTTAAGCAGTCGCGCAAGAATACATATTTTACCCATCGATCAAATGAAGTCTAAGAGTGAAAGGGTGATAGATTTACCTTCTCCGAACAGCGACCGAGGCAGCGTATCAAGTGTCGATCCACTGGGAGGATTAATTGCAATGCGATTAAAAAGGGACGAAGCTCTTGTTTTGAGAATGCTTACCCATTTGCAACTGATCTTGTTCTTCAATTATTTTTCTGAAATTTTGATTCTCGATGTTTATTCTTGGTGTTTTTACTTCATTCGAATATGCAGATTCAGGCTGATTTTGGATCGATTTCTCACTGATTTTCCATCGATAAAGACTTGTTTTTACTCTGTTTTTCTCGTGATCTCTTCCCCGATCTTGCATGATGTGTAATATTGTGTCGTTTATGTTATACCCCGTGGTTCGGGCCGTGCGTGTGGGGCCGTCGAAATCGAAAAACTTGGTCGAGGGGCCTCGCAGCCATGTGCCGGAGCGATGGCGCCAAGCGAAATTCATGCGTGGCACGAAAAATCGGCGCGCGCCTAAAGTTCAGAGTCCGCAGAGTTGCGGCCGCGCCGGGATCTGGCATGGCCACGAGGCGGAAATTTGCGGAAAAACTTAGAAAGTCTGATTTTTGTTTTAAAAGAGACCATGGGAGGGTGACAAGTGTCCCCCCCCCCCCATCTGATTTCTGCTACATGCATTATATTGACCAAGACTTGGTCATTTCTTTCAACTTTTCATCTTTACACTCCATCTCTCTAAGTTAAAAGGCTCATCCTTCTCTAAATTCCCAGAGGAATTCTAGCCTAAGGAAAAATCTGAAAAGTGTAATAGGAAGGAAAGGTTATTACAAGCTTGTGAAGACTATTGTGGTGGTGTTCTTGGAGAAAAGGCTAGCAAGGTGTTGGAATAAGTTTGGCTAAAACTTAAGGTAACATTTCTTCTCTTGTAGTTGGTTTTGGGTGTTGCATGGTTAATAGGAAGAACTTGTAGTTGGAAAATGCACTTAGAGTAGTTATGTAAGAAATGAGGTGTGATTATGAAAGAATTGGTTAGGGAATTTTATGAGCATGTTGTTGCCTAAATACTACATTAGACTTGTTGGGTTAGTTGTTGTAACTTGTGGGGCTGAATTTTTAAACAACAAAGTTTAGGTGTGTAATACCCTTGGTGTTGGTTGGTTGTTGAGCCTTAAACATGGCATTTGAGCGTTAAAAATCGACCTTGGAAAAGGTGGCAAAGTATGTAGAAACAAAGGAAACGCTGCCCAATTTTCCGTAGGAAATTGGTGACTTTAACTTGGAAAATTCTGCATTATAACTAGAGCTTGATAAACGTATTATGGTCATTTTAGGTTGACATACTACGTGCGGTAAATTGGACTTAGCTTGTGGATTGACCGAAGAGGTATGTGGAGCTTTCCTATCTCTTGAGCATGATTAGTTGTACCTATGTAGTGCGTTAGGCGTCTGAGATTTGGAAATCTTCGTTTGTTATAAGTATTTGATACTTGCTTCGTTTTAAAAGAAAAGTATAAAAATCCCTTGGACTTAAGGGAATGTGTTTTACTATTGTTTAACTCTAATATAACGACTTTATGGGGAGTTGGTTATATTAGTTTGTGAAAGTTTAATGGAGAAAGGTTTTGATGATTTGAACTTGTGGAAGGAAAAGGGTTTTAAGGCATGAATTGCCTAAGGTTTTACAAGAAATGAAGTCACTTAATTTAGAAGCTTGAGATAGTTTTAAAAGGAAATGTGACTTGTTTTGAAAAGAAGTCGTAACTTGATACTATGGTGATTAGTATCTTGGAATTTTTGTATAAAAAGGAGTTATTTCTTAAAAGGTTAGAAGTACATGGTACTTGGGTTAAATTCCCGGATTTTCTATTAAAAGACATGTTGGTGCCTTAGGTATACTAAAATGAGAGAGGATATTAATAATGTTAATGAGAAGTTAGGGTATTTTCTTAACTTGCTTATGTTATGATATGATAGCCGGATGAGCTATGTTATATATATATTATTACGTAAACCGGGTTATTCTTGTTATTTCCTTTGGACATCTTGTGCGATGGGTGGCGGGTATGCTCGATAGGATGGTTTACTATTTATGTCATGGATTTGCTACCCGTGATGCGAGTGCGGCGCTTGTACTACGCGGATCGGACCATAGGATCCATGCGGGTGAAATAGTCCCACGCGAGTCTGCGATGGTACTCATGCGGATCCACGTGATCCATGCGGGTGAAATAGTCCCGTGCGGGTGAAAAGCGATCCCGTAGCGAGGCGGATGACCTCATGCGGGTCCACGGGACCTATGCGGGTGAAATAGTCCGAGTAGGATTGCTTAATGATACTACGCGCGGTACCTGTTTTGATCATGAGCTTCCTATTTTTATGCGATATATATATACATTTGTTACTCTCATTGTTAGTAAGGCACATGCAAGGTAAAAGCGATTTTTAAATCTATAACTCCAGCTTATATTTTAACTTATGATATTATTACAGTATTTTCCAGTTTCGCATATTTGGTACATGTTGTACTGACCTCCTTCGGGGGGCTGCGTTCATGCCGCAGGTTGAGGTTCATAGCTTGCTGATCCGCACTCTTAGGATCACAGTTCGGTTCTCGGAAGGCTCCATTTCTCCGGATGCGTCTTTTGGTACGATTCCCTGAGGTTGTAGACTTTTGTACATTCAGGGGGTATGGCGGGGCCCTGTCCCATCATAGTGTTATTCATTCTTAGAGGCCTGTAGTCTTGTCAGAACTTGGTTCGTTAAGGATGTAACTGTTTGGTTTATGTACTTTTGGGTTAGCCATTTTGGGCTAGACTATTCTATATCTTAATGGTTGTTTATCTTGAGTTTATATTCCGCTGGTTTTCTCTGATGTTGTGTCACTAGGGCGCCCGGGTTAAGGCACCGGTCACGGGTCCGGGTTCGGGTCGTGACAAAAGTGGTATCGAGCGATTAATCCTCGTAAAGAGTATACAGGCCGTATCTAGTAGAGTCTTGATTATCGGTGTGTTGTGCACCACATCTATAATCAGGAGGCTGCAGGATATTTAGGATTGGTTTCCATTTCTTCTCACTCTAAGATCGTGCGATAGAGTGTGGTTAGGGTCGTCTCTCCTAACAGTTATGGTGTTCTGCATTCTGAGGCGGCGATGACCGGGGAAGATTATGTGGATTGTGTATCGGGTTGGTAATACTTGTAGTATAGTTGGTATTGTGACATCTGACTATCTGATTTACGTATGAGGTCACATATGTGTTGCCTAGAATGATGGTAGATTACCGAGATCGGTAAGGACTAAATAGGTGCAGGGAAGGTATGAGCAGTTAAGGAACTCTCATCGAGGTTTTACGTGCTAGTTTGAGAAAATTAGGAGATGATGAGTTGTCGGAAAAAGTAATGGAACCTTAAGAAGCTTAATTAAGGGCCCAATGGGAGACTATGTTTGTAAATTAAGCTCGTGGTATGCTTAAGAGGATAGTACGGATGAGATCCGTGTGGAGTAAGTAATGGTTGTTGTGACAAGGCGACACGACTATGGTATTATGAGAAGTTAGTATACCCGTTTATGGGGTGGGATCGATTGATAGTAGTCCCATTCGTGGCAGAGTCACGAGGGTACAAACCGAGTCTAGTTAATCGTTTCTGGATTCATGGACGCATTCCACCGAACCGGGTTGTGAGAGCGGAAATGACCTTATATTGTTTAACTTAGTAACTCCAAGATTGGAGGCCAACTTTATTATGGAAGTTATGCGTAAGCTAGAATAAGTTTGGAAATGCGGAAAAATGCAGTAGGTAAGGAAGTGAGCAACCAAGTGTGAAAGAAATGAAGCGAGAATCCATGAGAACCTTTATAGGTAACCACGCGTGAGTGTTGGGTGGTAGGCGAGTGGGCGGATAATAATTGTCGATAACGATATAGTCGTGGACCACTAGCGGTATTATGACGGACGTTGAGGTCATTATGAAGCAGGCTAGTTGGCCTCATGTTATGCCAACGTGGACTACGTAAGAGATTGATTCGGTACCAATTTTCCGTGGCCGGTTATCGGAGTGGAGAGGAAGGAAGTGGTAGTAACGATGAATTATCCTTCCTTCTTTGGCATCATTGTTTTTAATAAGTTTGTGTGACTTGTTCATTGGGAAAATTTGACGCATAAAGTAAGTAATACTTGAATTTGATGAAATTTATGTTAAGTGCTCTGGGAGTTCCTTGGAGGTGGTTTGGTGTGGCGGTCGGGGCCACGACCTTCTGATAATTTCAAGGAAATGTGCAAGGCAAGAATAAAATAAATGCAGTCGCCAGAAAAGTTGAGGGCATCTTTGGTAGGTTTTGAAAATCTACACGATTTTAAGGCGGTGCGTAATGATTAGATATTTACGGGACCATGAGAGGACCGGTGATTAGGGTTGTGACACCAAGGAAAGTTTATTGAAGGAGATAAGTTCTCTCCCATACATAAAAGGATAGTCTTACGTATTATGGGGTTATGTGTACCCGTGTAGTTAGGCGAAGAATGGGACTGGTAGGTCTTCGATGTCGTCATGCCATAAGTTCTGATTTTAGATAACCGTGGAAAAAGTATTATGTTGGGGGTAATTAAGAACGACGTTACGAAACGGTCAGGGAAGTGTCGTAAGAAAAATGCAGGTAGTAGCATCTGTACTGACGAGAAAGATAGTAAGAGAATACGAAGAGGTAAGGGACCCCAGGACAACTTGAATTAACTTATAAAGGAAAGACGAGTAGACACTCGAACGATAAGAAATCTTGACAAGTCATTGGATTATGTAATACCGTGAATTGAGGTTGAACACCGGACTATAAGCTCTACGAGCTAAGAGAGGATAATAGGATTACTACTTGACAAGATCAAGGAAGTCTTCCCCCTAAATTGTGATTGGCAGGAAGTCTTAGCCATGCGGCAAGCAAAGGAATCAGATCCAAGTATAGTAACCAAGTTTGGTTGCAACAGAGAAAGGGAAACAGGAACCATAACTGAGATTAAGGGTGCTCGAATATTTTGCAAGTACAAGAGAGGCTTCCAGTTATTGGAAGAGAAGTTGACCACGACTACAGTTCTAACCCCTCTTGAGAGACTAGAGGGTTAGGGTGTTATTGTAACACGTTGGGTGTTGGGCTAGGTTGTGTCTTGTAACACGATAAGGTTAGAGCTTATGTTTCCGGTTAGGGAAGCAAGAAAGAATTACGTTACTCACGATTTAGAGTGGCGATTAATCGTACCTTGAAGATTTGGAGGCAATTTCCTTATATAGATTTCATGTGGATATTTGCGTAGACCACAAGAAACTCGGTATATCTTGGAGGCGGTGAATTTGCGGCGAGACGGTGGTTAGGGTTACTCGAGGATATTGATATCCTATACCACCAGGAAGGCCGATGTAGTTGCAGATGCCCTTAGTCGCAGATCGATGGGTAGTCCGCCGGTGCGGCCGGGGAAGAAGGACATGGTCGCGAGTTACATCGGTAGCGAGCCTTGGGGTTCGATTGGTTGATTCTGATAGTGATGGAATTCGGGTTCGAGAGGTCGCCGAGTCTTCCATCGTCGAGGAGGTGAAGAGGCGACAGTATGAGGATCCGATTTTGGTACGGTATCGAGATGCAGCTCTCGGGAAGAGAAGAGTCTATTTGAGGTAGCCGGATGGGGTGCTAAGATTCGAGCGGTTGTGTGTTCCGATGTGACAGACTTCGTCGCCAGGTCGGGAGGCCACGGTGCTCGTTATTCGATTCATCCGGGGTCGACTAAGATGTACCATGACCTCAGGTGCATGTATTGGTGGGATGGTTTGAAGAGGGACGTGGTCGGTTTTGTTTCCCAGTGTCCTAATTGTCAGCAGGTTAAGGTTGAGCACCAGAAGCCCGGTGGGCTATTACGGTATTGATATTCGATGTGGAAATGGGAGGTGGTCAACATGGACTTTATTACGTGGTTGCCTCGCACCCGGAGAGACATGATTCCAATTGGGTTATTGTTGATGGTGACGAAATCAGCCCACTTTCTTCGATCGGGACGACGTTTTTGTAGGACTATGCGGATTATATATTAGAGATTGTGAGATTGCACGGAGTCGGCGTCGATTATATCGAATAGAGAGCCCGATTCATGGCTAACTTCGAGGTCTTCCCGAAGGATTAGGGACACAGTGAGTCTCGACGGCGGCGTTTCATCCTCAAGACGGCGTTTCATCCTCGACGGGACGGACGGTAGCGCGCACTATCGAGCAACGAGGATATGCCGCGGGCTTGTGTTATTGATTTCGGTGGTAGGAGGATCATTTACCTCTTGTGGAAGTATCGATAACAACGGCTACCATTCTAGTATCGGATGGCGCCTTTTGAGGCCTTATATGGGAGGAAGTGTAGGTCACCGATAGGTTGGTTTGAGGTAGGAGAAGTTCAGTTAGTCGGGCCAGACTTGGTACAACAGGTAGTGGATAAGGTGAAGCTTATCCAGGAGCGGTTATTGTCAGCTCAGAGTCGACAAAAGTCGTATGCAGATCATCGGCGTCGACACTTGAAATTTGAGATAGATGATTGGGTTTTTCTAAAGGTATCGCCCATGAAGGGCGTGATGAGATTGGGAAAGAAGGGGAAGCTTAGCCCAAGGTACATTGGGCCGTATCAGATTGTCCGTAGGGTAGGCAGGGTTGCCTATGAGTTAGATCTGCCGTCCGATTTGGAGGCGGTACATCCAGTTTTCCATGTGTCCATGTTGCGGAAATGTATTGGAGATCCATCTAGAGTGCACCCGGTTCATGATGTCCAAGTAACAGAGGAGCTATCGTACGGGGAGAGTCCCATAACGATACTCGATCGACAGGTTAGGCGACTTCGGACGAAGGACGTGGCTTCCGTCAAGGTCTTATGGCGGAACGAGAACAGGGAGGAAATGACGTGGGAAGCAGAGGATGACATGATGAAGAAGTATCCTCACTTATTCCCTACCCCTCCAGGTAACCCACTTTCCTGCTTGTTAGTTTTGATTTAGCAATTGTGCTTAAGTATTGTTGTGGCTCGGGGAGCATTCTTATTTGCAAAGGAATAGTTAAGAAGATATGTTTATATTGTGTTTTGTGTAAGGCTAGAAGGAACATTCGGGACGAATGTTTCTAAGGGGGGGAGAATGTTATACCCCGTGGTTCGGGCCGTGCGTGTGGGGCCGTCTGAAATCGAAAAACTTGTCGGGGCCTCAGCGGCCGCGGAGCGGCATGGCGCCAAGGCGAAATTCAAGGCCGCGCGAAATCGAGGCCGCGAGCCTAAAGTTCAGAGTCCGCAGAGTGCGGCCATGCCGGATCTGGCCATGGCCGGCGGAAATTTGGCGGAAAAACTTAGAAAGTCGATTTTGTTTTAAAGAGACCATGGGAGGGTGACAAGTGTCCCCATCGATTTACGCTACATGCATTATATTGACCAAGACTTGGTCATTTCTTTCAACTTTTCATCTTTACACTCCATCTCTCTGCAAGTTAAAAGGCTCATCCTTCTCTAAATTCCCAAGAGGAATTCTAGCCTAAGGAAAAATCTGAAAGTGTAATAGGAAGGAAAGGTTATTACAAGCTTGTGAAGACTATTGTGGTGGTGTTCTTGGAGAAAAGGCTAGCAAGGTGTTGGAATAAGTTTGGCTAAAACTTAAGGTAACATTTCTTCTCTTGTAGTTGGTTTTGGGTGTTGCATGTTTAATAGGAAGAACTTGTAGTTGGAAAATGCACTTAGAGTAGTTGCATGTAAGAAATGAGGTGTGATTATGAAAGAATTGGTTAGGGGGATTTTATGAGCATGTTGTTGCCTAAATACTACATTAGACTTGTTGGGTTAGTTGTTGTAACTTGTGGGGCTGAATTTTTACACACCAAAGTTTAGGTGTGTAATCCCCTGTTGGTTGGTTGTTGAGCCTTAAACATGGCATTTGAGCGTTAAAAATCGACCTTGGAAAAGGTGGCAAAGTATGTAGAAACAAAGGAAACGCTGCCCAATTTTCCGTAGGAAATTGGTGACTTTAACTTGGAAAATTCTGCATTATAACTAGAGCTTGATAAACGTATTATGGTCATTTTAGGTTGACATACTACGTGCGGTAAATTGGACTTAGCTTGTGGATTGACCGAAGAGGTATGTGGAGCTTTCCTATCTCTTGAGCATGATTAGTTGTACCTATGTAGTACGTTAGACGTACAAGATTTGGAAATCTTCGTTTGTTATAAGTATTTGATACTTGCTTCGTTTTAAAAGAAAAGTATAAAAATCCCTTGGACTTAAGGGAATGTGTTTTACTATTGTTTAACTCTAATATAACGACTTTATGGGGAGTTGGTTATATTAGTTTGTGAAAGTTTAATGGAGAAAGGTTTTGATGATTTGAACTTGTGGAAGGAAAAGGGTTTTAAGGCATGAATTGCCTAAGGTTTTACAAGAAATGAAGTCACTTAATTTAGAAGCTTGAGATAGTTTTAAAAGGAAATGTGACTTGTTTTGAAAAGAAGTCGTAACTTGATACTATGGTGATTAGTATCTTGGAATTTTTGTATAAAAAGGAGTTATTTCTTAAAAGGTTAGAAGTACATGGTACTTGAGTTAAATTCCCGGATTTTCTATTAAAAGACATGTTGGTGCCTTAGGTATACTAAAATGAGAGAGGATATTAATAATGTTAATGAGAAGTTAGGGTATTTTCTTAACTTGCTTATGTTATGATATGATAGCCGGATGAGCTATGTTATATATATATTATTACGGGTAAACCCCGGGTTATTCTTGTTATTTCCTTTGGACATACTGACACGATGGGTGGCCCACGGGTATGCTCCAATAGGATGGTTTACTATTTATGTCATGGATTTGCTACCCATGATGCGAGTGCGGCGCTTGTACTCATGCGGATCTGGACCATAGGATCCATGCGGGTGAAATAGTCCCATGCGAGTACGCGATGGTACTCATGCGGATCCACAGGATCCATGCGGGTGAAATAGTCCCATGCGGGTGAAATGATCCCACGACGAGGCGGATGACCTCATGCGGGTCCACAGGACCTATGCGGGTGAAATAGTCCCAGAGTAGGATTGCTTAATGATACTACTGGCGAGGTACCTGCTTTGATCATGAGCTTCCTATTTTTATGCAGTATATATATATACATTTGTTACTCTCATTGTTAGTAAGGCACAGTGCAAGGTAAAACTGATTTTCGTCTATAACTCCAGCTTATATTTTAACTTATGATATTATTACAGTATTTTCCAGTTTCGCATATTTGGTACATGTTATCGACCTCGCCGGGCTGCGTTCATCTGCATGAGTTGAGGTTCATAGCTGGCGATCCGCTCTTAGGATCACGGTTCGGTTCTCGGAAGGCTTCATTTCTCCGGAGGCCTCGTCTTTTGGTACGATTCCCTGAGGTTGTAGACTTTTGTACATTCAGGGGGTATGGCGGGGCCCTGTCCCGTCATAGTGTTATTCATTCTTAGAGGCCTGTAGTCTTGTCAGAACTTGGTTCGTTAAGGATGTAACTGTTTGGTTTATGTACTTTTGGGTTAGCCATTTTGGGCTAGACTATTCTATATCTTAATGGTTGTTTATCTTGAGTTTATATTCCGCTGGTTTTCTCTGATGTTGTGTCACTAGGGTGCCCGGGTTAAGGCACCGGTCACGGGTCCGGGTTCGGGTCGTGACAGTTTATATAGTTTCCATTTGGGTTCTCAATTTGGTGTGATTTCTTACAGCTGGTTTTGGTATTGATTTTTGTGATATTTTGTGTGATTTTAAATCCAGTTAATGGGACAATTTTTGTGCGATTTTGGACAGATTTTGTACCATTGATTAAGGTAAGTATTCGGTATTTGAGGTGATTCGCCGGATTCTCCGGCGAGAATCCCGGCATGGGTGAGGTGCGGCAACGAGCTTTTAGGTTTAGGGCGTCGTTAGGTTTTATGTCTTTTCTGAAGAGGATGAAGGTCTGTGGGCGTGTGATGAGCTGATAAGGAAATAGGGGTGTGAAATTTGCGGGTAAATGGGATTAGAATTAGGTTTTCTTTTCATTTGTTTTAAGGGCTGAAGATGGGTATTGGGCTTTGGGCGATGTGGGCTGCGATAGGGAGCCTAATTCTTTAATTTGGGTAGAGTTTTAAGTGTGTTATTAATGTTAGATTTTAATTAATGGTAAATTAAATTATTTAAATTGTGATTAAATTATTTAGGTGCTTTGTCAGTCTAAGTTTGAGATAAAAAATAAAGACGGTCGTGTTATTTAATTAGTGCTTAATAATTATAATGCGATTAAATTAAAAATTGAATTATTTAAATGCTATATGCAAATATGACATTTAAGGACTGCTTAATGATTTTATGAATGCGACGCTTATTATTAAAACGCATGTATTAGATTGAAGTTAATTTAAATTACGAATTATGAAATCGCCTTGCTATTAATAAATGTGAATATTTAACACGACGTCATTGTCAAATTATTTATTTTATATATTTATCTATTTTATTATCATTTAAGAATTACGACAGGGCTTCAAATTAATAAATGCGGGCGCGGGACTCTAAGTGCTTAATCTTCTACGTAAGATGCGGCTCTATTATTAAATTGCTTATTTATGCCTGTATTTAATGTTTTATCGCTGCATTTTATTATTTAAAAATTATTTGAATATTGGTGTAATTTTATAGTTAATGACTGGGCGGGAGGGTCAAAATTGGGTGTCAACAACACACATAAAAACTTAGACAGTAAACATCAACAGGCTAGCCGATAAGGCCACCTCCCGTAAAATATACGTAATAAAACAGTACATTTTTTTTCTTTACAACCCAATCCACAAATGTGACTACAGACCTCTAAGAATAACAACTTTGACGGGACAGGGCCCCGCCATACCCCTGAATGTACAACAACCGACCATACCAGGGATAAGCCTCCGGAGTAATGGAGCTATTCAACAGCTGAAATAGTGATCCTACAAATGAGGATCAACAACCTGTATACTCTACCTGCGGCATGAACGCAGCCCCCGAAGGAGGTCAGTACAACATGTACCAAATATGTGAAACTGAAAGTACTGTAATGAAATCATAAGTTTATAATAAAACTGGAGACATGTATGATAACTCAATGAGTATACTTACAACATAAAAATAGGGAGCTCACGATCAAAGCAGGACCACCCGCCCGCAGTATCATTAAGCAATCCTACTCCTGGGACTATTTCACCCGCATAGGTCGTGTGGATCCGCATGAGGTATTCCTCGCATAGGCTGTATCCGCCCGCATGAGACTATTTCACCCGCATAAGCCCTTACGGACTCGCATGAGGTATTCCTCGCATAGGCTGTATCGCGCGCACGGACTATTTCACCGCATAAGCCCCACGGACTCGCGTGAGGTATTCCTGATAGTGATCCGCCACACGAGACTATTTCACCGCATAAGTCTTACGGACTCGCGTAGGTATTCCTCACATCGTGGGTAGCAATCCACTAATATGCAAATGCCACAAACCCGGAATGACCAGTAATGAATAATATACCACTAGCACAAACCGGCTATCATACATAACATAAGCACTGCCGGCTTATCATACAATATATAAGCAAGTTAAGAAATCCCCTAACTTCTTATTATTCTTTTTCATATACACTCTCATTTTAGTATACTTAAGGCACTAACATGTCTTTTATAAAAGTCCGGGAATTTAACCCAAGGTACTACATACTTCCACGACGACCCGACCATGGCTCGGTGCCCTACTGGCACCTGTTGTATACGTCGAGAATAGCAATGAACATACATGAAACTTACAAAATAAAATAGCGAGAAATTAAACAACAAAGTTAGCCGATAAGGCTACCTTTCCCTGACACATATACATATACATAACAACAAAGATTACATCCCTTTCTTTTACAAACCGACCACAACATGTGACTACGGACCTCTAAGAGTTTAACATAACAATCGTGGCGGGACAGGCCCCGCCATACCTCGAATATACATAAGTCTACTACATCGTGACACTGCACTAAAAGATAAGCCTCCGGAGTGAAAGAGCTTCTTTCCAAAATCAACAGAGATCCTAAGAGCAAGAATCACCAACCGGGTACCTATAACTGCGGGCATGAACGCACTTCGGAAGGGTCATAACAAAAGTTTGAGTATGGAAATGTAAATAAAATGCAATAACCAAATCATATCTGTATAAAAGAATGTCCTTTTAACTCCTCGAAATCAATCATATATTAATCGCCTTTCCTTCTTTCAATAAGATTTACCAACATATTCTTACATACGCATTTAAGAGTTTAATCCAAATTTTCTCACATAACTTACATATCTTACATAACATAATCCGCCCATTTATGGACACGGTGTCTTGATGAATCTTGTGACATAATCCGCCCGCTTTGTGGGTTCGATTATCGTGGAATCATATAACATAACCGCCCGCCGCTGTGGGGCTCGGTGTCTTGTGGAATCATATAACATAACCCGCCCGCGGGGCTCGGTGTCTTGTGGAATCATATAACATAACCCGCCCGCCCGCTCGGTGTCTTGTGGAATCATATAACATAACCCGGCCCGCTGGGGCTCGTGCATCGTGGAATCATATAACATAACCCGGCCCGCCTGTGGGGCTCGGTGTACTGATGACGTAACCCGGCCTATGTGTAGGCTCGGTGTATCTCATAACGTAACACGGCCTATTTGTAGGCTCGGTGTATTTCATAACACGATCCGCCTATTTGTAGGCTCCTGTGATTTTCCTTACATAACATTTTTAAACCATCTTATTACCTCTTCTTAAGTCGTCATAACAACTTCCCATAAAGCTGTTATAACAACCCTTCAATTTTTAGAGAACTTAAGACACTTTTATTCTTACAACATTTAGGAAAACTGGATCCAAAGATACTACGTACATACATACTTAAAAGAATCATATCGCTTAAAACTTCATAATCCTTAAAAGACAATCAAAGTTCTTAGTATTAAAACTTCATAACATACTTCCTTTAAAGCCCACTTACTTATACTTATAAAAAAAATATAAAGTTCCATACCTTCCAAAACCAAGTAATTTATTCCCTTAAGATCATATAACTTCTAGTCATTTTCAACATAAAATCCACTTACTTACTTTAAACAAATCAAGACACATAGCCTTTAAATCAAATCTCATAATTTCCTAACCATTCTTACCAACGTCTCCCATAAGACCTAGTAAGGACTTAGGACAATTTAACATACTCTTAACTTGGATTCAACAATGTAAATACTTCTTAACTTCTAAGAGTAGAAGAAATCTTGAAATACTATCTCATGGATATTTCATACGTAGGATCATGCCAAAGAAAGTAGAGGTTCACATACCTCGCGACGACTAGCGACAAGTTGCAAAAAGGCTCCAAAGTACTTCAACCTATAATGGCCACAAAATGTCCATTAACCTCTTAATTCAAACGTAGAATATTCTAAGTGCTAAGTCGCTAAATTCTACGGAAAATCGGACAGCACCTCCTTTGTTTCTACTTACTTTGCCACCTTTTTCAAGGCCGAATACAATAACCAAACAGCCCCAATTGGCTCACAATTTAGAAAGTAATCCAATACAAATGAAAAACAAACTAAAAAGTCCAAATTCGGCCACCTTGAGTTCAACCTTACCAATTCTTATCAAATTTCCATCTCAATCCAAATTGGTAGCATAACATGATATCAAGTCGTATTTGATTATAACAATCCATAATCTCTAAGTAGGTAACGCGACGATTTCTAATAACGACTAAATTGAAATCCAACTTAACATGGCTTATATTACATTCCGGATTTCCAATGCTACAATCAATCCATAATACTTATACTTTATCATATCAACTTCATGTTGGCAACAAGTAAAGCTAACAACAATATATATATATAATCTTGTAACACCCTTAAAAGACAAGATTATACCTTAACGATTCTTAATCCGATTCCAAATCCAAGTCGCTCCTTAGTAGTTTAGAGCCTCTCAAGACACTTCAATCCGCATTTGAGACCTTAGCACCATACCAATAACTTTCCTTCAACCTCCAATCCCAAAACCTAGAAAGACAACTAGGTTTCGTTTTCTGACTAACCGTAAACTATCTTTTTCCAAGATTTTTCTATTGAGATATGCTTACACTACCCTCAAGAACCTTGGTTTAAAGTGGGAAGCTTAATGGACATCAAACAAAAATTTTGTAGAGAGCTAGCCAAACCCGAGAGCTTGTGCTCAAGTTCATCAATTTCTCTTGAAAATTTTCTAAGTGTTGGCACTAGTATTGCTACTAGTAGTATTATAAAGCACATTGGAGGGTCAAGATGCAACCATTTGGGTGGCTAGGATAAGCTCTACTTAAATATCAAGCTAGTGGTCCCATTGACTTAAGTCAAACATGTCAAGCTCTCTACATTGCAAGACTTGTCTTCCTAACAAGTCAAATGACCCTTGTGCCCATGATTCGTCCAAGACATCAATGAGGGGGGGTGACACGTGTCGCCCTCCCATTCGTCACAATAATACGTTTTCCGACAATTTCTTAATTCCGATAAATTTTTACAAGTCTCAAATCTTATCACTTGTGAGTTCTTACGTACTATCTTAAAACGTATCAGTAAATACGGTGTAACATTCTTCCCAGAAACATTCGTCCCGAATGTTCTCATGAGTCAAACTTATAATTAGCGACATAATTTCCTTTCACAATCGATATACTAACATTGCCACACATGTCCCTAGTACCTCGCACATACTTATCCGTCCATCATAAGCCCAAAAGAGATTACCTTTTCGTACTTCCAACTTACTTCTAGCATACGTACATAATTTCAATATTATCCGTTCTTGATACATAAACATAAAACAACCTTATCATGCATAAAAATCAGTAAAGTAGAAGATATACCGAATTCATATAGGCGGTTCAAAGGACCGCTAAATCGGGAACTTCCACACGACCTGCGCCACGGCTGCCGTGTATGAACATCTCGCCTAGCTATCAAGGCGAAGAACCCGCAATCGATCCGGTAGACTTTTCTATCCTCCCGCAACTCTCCTACTAGGACAATCCTCAACATATGGCCACGACCACAGCAAAACAGCGCGATGACGACGACATTCCCTGGGTGATCGCGGCCACACTGTGAACATCGAGGAAGAGGGCCGATCTAGAACCCGTGTGCGTATCTGAATCCAAGCCTCGAGCTCGACCGCTCCCGAATTACGGCCGATCTAACCTCCGCCAAATCGGGAAGGAGCACTCAGTCTTGGTGAGCGTAGACCTAGCTCGCTGAGGCTCTCGCCTCGACAATCACCCGAACTCCTGCCGCTTGGCCTTCTTGGGGCCTTGGTCCAGTCGGTCCTCTCTCTCCATCCTCAATCCGCGTGCATATGTCCGCATCTGGCGATATCCATTCCTCGTGAAGGGCCACTCCTGTGCAAGCGGTGATCATATAACGGTCTAGTCCCATAACATAGCGATGGACTCTATCGGCCATGTTAGCCACAATAGTGTCGCGATACCTAGCCAACGAGTCAAACTCTGGGTGTACTCACGATGGTCCTCCCATTCTGCCTCAATGATAAGAACTATCAACACGGGCTCTCATCTCGTGAGGCAAAAGTGACCAAGAAAGGCCTCTGTGAACTCATCCCAAACCACCGGACGAGCATCATCACCCTCGAAAGCAACACGACTCAAACCGGTTCAACGCGATATCGGCGTGTCGGTGGAGGCTAGCGTAATGCACTGTCTCTGAAGCCCTAAGAACTCGCGTGGTCATTGTAGCCGAATGAACTCCTGCGATCCTCATCGCACCTCGAACCATAAAACTCGTGGATGACATCTGAAAATCCCTAATCCGCAACCGGCTCTGGGGTGGGCTTGTTCTGTCGCTTGCCCGACTACTATCTTGGCCAATAATCGGATCCGCTCCGTAGTCTCTATACTCGGCCACCGGTGCGGGCGGAGGCTCGTAGGAACCTCTGGAGCTCTGCGCTCTCGGCTCTAATATCGCCGGCGTGGTGAACTCGCCGACCGCCTTACCTCGTGCATAGTCCGTGCCCGACTCACAGTAACTCTGCGCTCATCGCGCCTCCTGCCGCTGCGCCTTGCCTCCGGGCCTGGTTGCCTTCCGGTGGAGGCATAGGATTCACATACATAAGAATACGTCGAGACGGATCAACCTATTAATACTGACTCTCACGCGATCTCAGAGTGAGAGAATGGAAACTAATCCTAAATGTCTGCAGCCTCACGATTATAGATGTGGTGCACAACACACCGATAATCAAGACTTACTAGACACCTGCAGAGACACTTTCCGAGGACTAATCGCTCGATACCACTTTTGTCACGACCGACCGGGCGCGATCGTGCCCTACGGGCACCCTGTTCGTATACGTCGAGAGAATAGCAATGAACATACATGAAACTTACAAAATAAAATAGCGAGAAATTAAACAATGTGTTAGCCGATAAGGCTACCTTCCCGACACATATACATATACATAACAAGATTACATCCCTTTCTTTTTACAAACCGACCCACAACATGTGACTACGCACCTCTAAGAGTTTAACATAACAATCGTGGCGGGGCAGGCCCCGCCATACCACGAATATACATAAGTCTACTACATCGTGACACCGCACTAAAAGATAAGCCTCGGAGTGAAAGGAGCTTCTTTCCAAAAATCGAGCAGAGATCCTAAGAGCAAGAATCACCAACTGGTACCTATAACTGCGGCATGAACGCGGCTTCAGAAGAAGTCGCATAACAAAAGTTTGTATGGAATGTAAATAAAATGCAATAACCAAATCATATCTGTATAAAAGAATGTCCTTTTAACTCCTGAAATCAATCATATATTAATCGTTCCTTTCCTTCTTTCAATAAGATTTACCAACAGATTCTTACATACGTCCTTAAGAGTTTAATCCAGCCTTTCTCACATAACTTACATATCTTACATAACATAATCCGCCCATTTGCGGGACACGGTGTCTTGATGAATCTTGTGACATAATCCGCCGCTGTGGGGTTCGGTATCGTGGAATCATATAACATAACCCGCCCGCTGTGGGGCTCGGTGTCTTGTGGAATCATATAACATAACCCGCCCGCTGTGGGGCTCGGTGTCTTGTGGAATCATATAACATAACCCGCCCGCCGGGGCTCGGTGTCTTGTGGAATCATATAACATAACCGCCCGCTGTGGGGCTCGGTGTCTTGTGGAATCATATAACATAACCCGCCGCTTTGTGGGGCTCGGTGTCTTGATGACGTAACGGCACATGTGTAGGCTCGGTGTATCTCATAACGTAACCTACTTTTTGTAGGCTCGGTGTATTTCATAACATGATCCGCCTATTTGTAGGCTCGGTGTGATTTTCCTTACATAACATTTTTAAACCATCTTATTACCTCTTCTTAAGTCGTCATAACAACTTCCCATAAAGTCATATAACAACCCTTCAATTTTTAGAGAACTTAAGACACTTTTATTCTTACAACATTTAGGAAAATCGATCCAAAGATACTACGTACATACATACTTAAAAGAATCATATCGCTTAAAACTTCATAATCCTTAAAAGACAATCAAAGTTCTTAGTATTAAAACTTCATAACATACTTCCTTTAAAGCCCACTTACTTATACTTATAAAAAAAATATAAAGTTCCATACCTTCCAAAACCAAGTAATTTATTCCCTTAAGATCATATAACTTCTAGTCATTTTCAACATAAAATCCTTACTTACTTTAAACAAATCAAGACACATAGCCTTTAAATCAAATCTCATAATTTCCTAACCATTCTTACCAACGTCTCCCATAAGACCTAGTAAGGACTTAGGACAATTTAACATACTCTTAACTTGGATTCAACAATGTAAATACTTCTTAACTTCTAAGAGTAGAAGAAATCTTGAAATACTATCTCATGGATATTTCATACGTAGGATCATGCCAAAGAAAGTAGAGGTTCACATACCTCATGACGACTAGCGACAAGTTGCAAAAGGCTCCAAAGTACTTCAACCTATAATGGCCACAAAATGTCCATTAACCTCTTAATTCAAACGTAGAATATTCTAAGTGCTAAGTCGCTAAATTCTACGGAAAATCTGACAAAGACCTCCTTTGTTTCTACTTACTTTGCCACCTTTTCAAGTAGAATACAATAACCAAACAGCCCCAATTGGCTCACAATTTAGAAAGTAATCCAATACAAATGAAAAACAAACTAAAAAGTCCAAATTCGGCCACCTTGAGTTCAACCTTACCAATTCTTATCAAATTTCCATCTCAATCCAAATTGGTAGCATAACATGATATCAAGTCGTATTTGATTATAACAATCCATAATCTCTAAGTAGGTAACATGCGACGATTTCTAATAACGACTAAATTGAAATCCAACTTAACATGGCTTATATTACATTCCGGATTTCCAATGCTACAATCAATCCATAATACTTATACTTTATCATATCAACTTCATGTTGGCAACAAGTAAAGCTAACAACAACAATATATATATATAATCTTGTAACACCCTTAAAAGACAAGATTATACCTTAACGATTCTTAATCCGATTCCAAATCCGAAGTCGCTCCTTAGTAGTTTAGAGCCTCTCCAAGACACTTCAATCCGCTTGTTGAGACCCTTAGCACCATACCAATAACTTTCCTTCAACCTCCAATCCCAAAACCTAGAAAGACAACTAGGTTTTCGTTTTTGCGACTAACCCGTAAACTATCTTTTTCCAAGATTTTTCTATTGAGATATGCTTACACTACCTCAAGAACCTTGGTTTAAAGTGGGAAGCTTAATGGACATCAAACAAAAATTTTGTAGAGAGCTAGCCAAACCCGAGAGCTTGTGCTCAAGTTCATCAATTTCTCTTGAAAATTTTCTAAGTGTTGGCACTAGTATTGCTACTAGTAGTATTATAAAGCACATTGGAGGGTCAAGATGCAACCATTTGGGTGGCTAGGATAAGCTCTACTTAAATATCAAGCTAGTGGTCCCATTGACTTAAGTCAAACATGTCAAGCTCTCTACATTGCAAGACTTGTCTTCCTAACAAGGGTCAAATGACCGCGTGCCACGCATTTCGTCCAAGACATCAATGAGGGGGGGTGACACGTGTCGCCCTCCCATTCGTCACAATAATACGTTTTCCGACAATTTCTTAATTCCGATAAATTTTTACAAGTCTCAAATCTTATCACTTGTGAGTTCTTACGTACTATCTTAAAACATGTCCTGTAAATACGGGGTGTAACACTTCCACTCTTTTAAAATAACTCTTTTTCATATAAAACTTCCAAGATACTAATAATCATAGTATCAAGTCATAACTACTTTTCAAGACAAGTCACAATACTTTTTAGAAAATACATTTTCAGGCTTCTAAATCAAGTGACTTCTTTCTTTTAAAACCTTAAGCAATTGATGCCTTTAAATCAATTTGTCTTTCATTATCAAGTCATTTATCATACTTATATTACTTAGAGTAAACCACTCTTTTTAACTTTTCATAAAGCTATTATAATCAACTTTCCATAAAGCCGTTATACTGGCTTTATACTTTAGAAACTTACATTTTTCTTTATAACCGAGAGACTTAAACTTTCCAACAAAACAAGTATCAAAAATACTTTCAACATACTTAAAGTCTCTTAACTTTTGAAAACCAAGATATCCTTAATATTTAAACAAGTGAGTTAATTCCCTAACTCAACCAACTTGGACATTCTTAAAATAAGCCAAGGATATCAAATGGACTAGATTGTCAAAATCTTGTACGTCTACCGTACTATACATTTACAACTTATTCATGCTCAAGAGATAAGAAAGTTCCACATACCTCTTCGGTTTAATCCACTTGCCAAGTCCAATAGGCCGTACGTAGTATGTCAACCTATAATGACCATAGTACGTCTATTAACTTCTTAGTTCAAACGTAGAATATTCTAGGTGCAAAGTCACTAAATTCTACGGAAAATCGGACAACACTTCCTTTGTTTATACATACTTTGCCACCTTTTTCAAGGCCGAATTCAATAACCAAATACGCCACATTTAAGGCTCAAACAATGTAGTTATCAACAGGGGATTACACGTCTACAAGACGTGTAAAATTCCGCCCCACAATTTATAACAAACTAGTCCAACATATTATGTCATTCTCGGCCAAAGGTGTAACAACATATCAATCTTTCCAATTCCTTTTCAATTCAAGTTGTTTAGTATAACATGATATCAAGCCGCAATCGATTATAACTACTACATTCTTCAAGTATGTAACATGCGACAATTCAAATTATCGATCAAATTGGATTTCAATTTCAAATGGCTAAACATGTCATTTTCGGATTTGAGCTTCCAAATTTCCATAACACTATCAATCTTCATAACACATATCACATGATCATTTCTAACTTATAATAACATGTAATCTTCAATTACAAAAGTAAGACGAAGATTATACCTCATTTAGCCCAAATATGATCCAAGATTACAAGTCGATCCTTAGCAACTTTAGCTCTTCCTTTCGACGTTCCAATCCACTCCAAGCAACCCTTATGAAGAACTCCTCTTCAAGTTCCAACTTCAAAGTTGAATAACTCCTTAGGTTTTCGCCTTGCGACTAATACGAAAACACCATTTTTCCGGGATCTTTCTATTGAGATAACCTTACAATACCCTTAGGAACCTTGGTTTAAAGTATTGTGAATTTAGGACAAAAATTGCAAAATTTCTTCTTCCAAAAGGGTTAAATGTCGTGAGCTCTCTAAAAGAGCAAGAACAAGATTTCATTTTTTTCTAAGTGTTGAGAATGACAAAGTATTGCACTACTAGTGTACATATATAACATAATGGAGGGTCAAGATTAGTACAATTGTGTGGCTTAGATGAGTTTCACAAGGATCAAGCCAAGTGGCCCTTTGACAAGTCAACAATGTCAAGCTCTTTGTCTTTGCAAGACTTGGTCTTTTAAATTATGGTCAAATGACCAATTTAACCATGCAAATTTCGTCCAAGACCACTAAGGGGGGTGACACGTGTCGCCCTTCCATTCGTCGCAATATTTCATTTTCCGACAAATACCAAAATTCCGATAAATTTATACTCGTCTCAAATCTTATCATTTTGAGTTCTTACGTATGTTCTTATAAATATATCCTTAAATTCTGGGGGTGTAACAATGACGACTAATGAAAATCATATGGGAGGATAAATCATAGAATTTGTAACCTCTATGATGTGAGGATAACCTAAAAAAAATACATGGAGTAGATTGTGGCTGGTGTTTATTGATGTTGGTGGAGGGGAATAAGGGGTAATACAAACATCCAAAAACCCGTAAGTGAGAGTATGATGGATCTCGGAGGTATAGGACTTTTTTTCTTCCGAATAAATAAATATTATATTACTGAAATCAGGAAAGTACAATCGATCATTGAGGGTTCTCAAGCCTCAACGTAAAACAAAGCAATACAATATAAGAAAGTAAAATCAACATGAAAATTAAAGTGCTTTACTATCCAGGACATTCCAAGATAGTATCGTCATTTAGTAACCGAGGGGTAATGAAATGCTCATCCGATCCTCATACTTGCTGCTTTACCATTGTTTATGTGTAAATTATTTCTTGAAGTAACTTCTTGCCATCCCTCATCATCCGCGGTGTTAGCAACCAAAGTGGTTGAGTCACCAGTACCAAAATACACTGGAACAGAAGGCACACTGTGTGGTGCACCTCCCTGCCCTGCCACCGAAGCTCCTCCAATGTTTAATAAACCACCAAAAGCACCCGGAATCAAAGGCGTACCATGCGCCCCTTTAGTCATCACACCTGCATCTCCTCCAATGTTCAATGCTCCACTAACTGGCAGTGGAAGAAAAAGGGGGTTGGTTTGGAGGGGGCGGGAATGTTCTTTAGCACCCGCCGTACCCGGAGCTTCTACCACTTTCGATACAACCATCGGCTCAAGTGTACTTGTAGTCTCCATAGGCGTAACTTGTTTCACCAATTTCTTAACACTTAAAATGGTTATGCCCGAACGTTTTGCAATGAAATAAAAAATCAGGATAGTTTTCATACTCCACCTTTTGAACATACTTGATATTGCTCGGTAATTTCACTCCGAATTCCGTGACCGGCTCTTTGCTAACATCAATTTTGATTAAAACTCTTGCGTAGTTCATTTTATACCTTTCTTTAGTAAATTGATCCGTGTATATGGGTATTCCAACACGCGATGCAATTTTACTCAAGTCGGATTCACTCCAAACCGATAAGGGGATATCACGTAACACCACCCAAACGGGAATTTTCATAAAAAGGTCATCTGAAAGCATCACGTCTTTATCAACCAGTTTTAACATCAATGTTTTTTCAAAAGCCATGTAAGGACCACCATGAAACACCTTAATGCGATCGTAGTCCGTCATGAAACGAAAGACAGTCCATCTACGGTCATAAGGAATAATTCGGCATTTCACACCCCATCCTTTAACAATAGAATTTAGTGCTTCAGGTCCCAGAAAAGGGCCTGTGAAACACCCAATAAGACAATAGCCCCAGGTTTCAACAAATGGGACTTCATCATTCGCATCAAGTTCTACAATATCACTTTCTTGTTCAATAAACTGTAATTTCATACCCTTAGCTTCCAAACGAGACTCCGCAAAAACCCCCGCATAAGTCTTTTTCGTTGGAATAGGATCAATGTGTTTTTGTGACTCCCGAGGTTCATTTGCACGCTCAACTCGAGTTGCGAGAGTAGTCGAGACCCGCGCACCATTGGGAATGGTTGCATTAAATGTATATTGGCTCACGAAATTAATTGGTCTTCTATTTGTTACACCATTAGAGTTCTTAGGGGTCTTGGGAATAGGTGACCCTTCGGCTTCCGCAAGAGTTGAGCTTCCAATTTTCATTTGAAGAGTAGACCCTTCGGTTTCTGCAGCATTTGAAATTCCAAGGTTCATGGGAAAATATGTTCCATTGAGACCCGCATCATTTGAGTTCCCATGTATCGATTTAGGAGGCGACCTTTCGGATTCCGCAATTCTTGAATTCCCAATGTCCATGGGAAATGATGTTCCATTGGATTCTCCAACCCTTGACTGATGACCCATGGACTTCTCCCTTGACCCATGACCACCCTCCTGACCCGCCATCGACCCGGGACCACACACGTGACCCGTCTCCCCCCCGACTTTCGAATTTTGAAATCCCATTGAATAGGATGACTCTTCATTTCCCGTAGCATTTAAATTCTTCAAATTACTAAATCTCTTTTGAATAGAAGACCCCTCGGTTCCCACATCTTTTGAGTTTCCAACAACCATGGGAATTGAAGCATCATTGGACTCCACAACATTTGACCGATGACCCGTGGGTTGTACCCACGACCCGTGACCATCATCACGACCCACCTGCAACCCGTGACCACCCTCCTGACCTGCCTTCGACCCGAAACCTCCCACATGACCCGTAATCTCCTTGGCATCCATGGTGTCTACCGGAACACCCTTAGAAGCCACCACCGCCGGATGTGCAATCAGAAAACTGAAAGATGCATTGTCAATGTTACACACTGCACCATTAACATTTTCTATACCAACACCATATTATTGATGGTTCGTATTTTGCGTTCCGCCTTCCCAATTTGTGAAGAGATGCGGGGACATGAAAAACAAAAATTTTAATCATTTACTTTGCAAAAATCCCAAAACTGCTTATTATTAAATTCTCTCCCATTATCACATTGGATGTTTTTTATATCCCTTTCAAATTGTTTTTGGATGAATGCTCTAAAAATCAAGAATGTGGAAAAAACTTTTGATTTTATCGATAAAGGAAATGTCTAAAGTTAATTAGAGAAATCATCTAAAATGAGCAAGTAATACATATGCCCCGAAGAACTCAAAATAGGGGATGTTCAGGTATCGCAATGAATAGTATCAAATGACATAAGAGTGCATGAATCATAAAAAACAAATGGCAATTGAATATGCTTACCCAATGGGCATGATTGACACTTATTAAAAGTCCTTGTACATGAAATAAAATTATTGCGTTTAAGAGAGTTCAAAATAGACTCTCCCGGATGTCCCAAACGCTCTTGCCATAAATTAGAATTAAACACAACAAAAGTAAAAGGTGTCTTGGCCCAGTGGAAAAGTGAAGTGACTGGATGGAGCTCCCCCTGGCTATCACATCTCATTAGCGGCGCCCTGTCTGAAAGTCATTTACGGAAAATCCAAAAGGGTCAAAATTTACAGATAGCCAGTTATCAGTAGTAAACTTTCTAACAGACACCAAGTTTTTAACTAAATGTGGGGCATGTAGTACATTTTTTAAGGCTAGTTGAGGGTTTGGTGATGACAATTTAGTGCATATGTAACCTTTAATTAGAATTGAATGATCATTTCCGACAATAATATCATTTGGTTTGCTCAAGTTAAAATAGGACGAAAGATTACCTTGAGAGGACGTCATATGAGACGTGGCCCAAAAGTCCATATACCAATTATCATCCGGTGGATTTAATCCTAGCGTATGCATTGCAGACTCAATGTCGATGGATTGATGCCCAAATTTGTTGGCTGGGCTGAATTGTTGTTGGGTCAAACTGCTCTCTGCCTGTTGAGTGAAGTAGGCCTGTTGAAAATTTCTAAGCACAATTATGTTTTGCTGCCCCTGAAAATAAAATTGGCGCTCTTTGGCCGGATCGCCCGATTCGTTAGTGAGGTTGCCGGTGAAGCCGATGTCACTGTCGTGCCCAGCTTTCGTGCCTGCCCGCCTTTGCTAGGCGGTCTGGTTGTCACCGCTGCTCTTGCTGTCGGGACTTTGGTGGACCCTATTTTTATTATTGTTACCGCGATATCCACCTTTATTTTTATTTTCATTACGCCTTTTTTATCCTCGATTATTTTGATTAAAATTAGCATTACCTTCATTCGTCGAGGTGGCAAGCATGACATAATTGTTGACGGTAGCGGCCTTTTTGGAAAGACCCTGTTCTTCGAGAATGAGCATGGAGCGTGCTTGATAAAATAAAGGAAGGGGGTTGTTTTGCCGTATTAGTTTTCCAACCCCACTATATGCCTCCGTAAGTTCGGCGACAAGTTGAAGAACCAAGCGATTGTTGGTGATCGGGGCACCGACGTTCCTCAATTGATCGGCTAGAACCTTTAGGTGTTGGCAATAAGCTGACGCGTTTGGAAAATCCTCCATGTCAATTGTGGAGAATTCTTGTTCCAACCTCCAAAGTAACATCACGAGAATTTTGATTATCATAAAAAGTATCTCGCAAGCGGTTCCAAGCATCAACCTCTTTAGAATTCGGCTCCATTATCGTATGCAAAAGATCCGTACAAATTGTTACATAGATCCAACCTAGAATAGTGGCATCTAGTGTGTCCCACAATTTTTTGTCCGCGTATGTAATTAATACCTTTTATTTTCCTTTTTCCGGGGGAATGATATGGTGAAGAACCCGGTGAGAGCGACAATAAATTTTGAAAAGTTCCGCCCATGTTGCAAAGTGAACGTTTTCCATCTCTAGGGTGATGAAAACATGTGTTTTGATGTTTGAAACTGCGAAATTTGGGTGGAAGGATGATTTGGAGTTGGCCATTAGTATATTTGGTTGGATGATTAATGGAGAAGGAAGAATAAAAGATAAATAATAGATGAAGAGGGGTAAAACTTTTCTTTCTTTCGGCTGTGTTGGAATGGAGGAGAATAAGAATTCTAAGGTAAGTATCTTTGTCATTTACAAATGATAAGAATATATATATATATATATGGTAGAAGATTGTAGTCTTAATCTTCTCCTCGGCTATCTTATTATTTTTATACAAATGTGATTCTATACTAATGACTAGCTATCTAGAATATTCTATAATAATTATCATTTAAATATAATAAATAATAGTCCTAAGAATATATCTTCTAACATTATTCATGGTGAAGGGTCTCCGGAGATAAGGAAAGTTCTACTCCCAGTCAAATATTGCTAATTTCCGGAAGATTTGCTGATTTTGGTATAAAATATTTATTAATTTATAGCGAAAATATTTATTAATTTATAGCGAAAATATTTATGGTTAGCGACTGTTTAAGAGACAAGTCGAACGACCGCTTGTTTAATCTTCCCAAAAAACATTTCATAAAATTGAACTTTCTCAAGCTTAAAATAGCAACTTAATCTTAAAATGACAATTTAACGTCTTAATATTTCTAACTGGATATTTAACTAATAAATTTTAAAGATAAGTAAACAAATTTATTTCGACAAAGATGGAGATTTTAGATGCGGTGATTTAGACACGAATATCAATTTAAACGTATAGTAAAAATATTATATACCCAAATGAGGAATCAAAGAACATTATACTAATCAATAATATAGGTTTTCACTGTTATCACTCTAGAAAGTAAATTTCGATTACCAAAAGTTTATTTATTTAATGAATCCAATAACTTTGATTAAAAATAAAGAGATTTCATTCACCTATCCACATGTTTTGAAGGTGATAAGAAAAGATGTTCAAATAATAGCATATGGAATTAATATGTGCATTTTTCGGTATGAATGGTACCACATTTTGAGTAGATGAGTTAATACTATGGAATTAATATGTGCATTTTTCGGTATGAATGGTACCACATTTTGAGTAGATGAGTTAATACTTTTATCACTTAGGTCACGTTTGGTACGTTGTATTACGCTGGACTGCACTGAACAAAAAAATAATACAGCGTTTGATGAACGTTTTCAGCCGGACTGGACTGTACTATTACACTCCAACTGTCATTTTTTAGACTCATCTAGTAGATGGATCTCCCCTGGACTACAACAACAATAGCATACCCAGTAAAATCCCACCACGTGGGGTCTGGGGAGGGTAGAGTGTACACAGACCTTAACTCTACCTTGGTAGGTAGAGTGGCTGCTTCCGGGAGACCCTCGGCTCAAGACCTGCGTAATCACAATCAAAGCAAACATTGCATAACAAGATAAATACACTCCATTATATCTCACCTTGAAGCTTATACCTTAACGTAAACATGTGTGTGCATATTGGATATAAATTCTTTTCTACTTAATAACTATTAAATAATTAATATATGTTCTTACTTTATTTTTTTTTTTATTTACGTAGTTAATTTAGTTCGTTTTGCATATACATCAAGCGCAAAAAGTATTTATTTCATCAATAGTACGGAGATTTTATTTGCTGATTGAATGACAAATTTTAGTGGCACTGTCATATCAATTGGTAAATATTCTTGATAAGAACTTGTTGGTGAATTAGCACCACCTTTAATCATAATCTCCAACCATCAGACATAAGTTGACATGTCTTTTTCTTTTTCATTTTTTTTGCGCAAGAAATTGCTAATGATAGGATTAGCAAACACATGGTCCTCTTTGTATTTTTTAAAATTTCAGGGTTAAGTTTTAAACTTTTCAAATAAGTCCCTTTCTTTCACTATTTCTTCTTTCATGTTCTTCTCCGAATATCATTCTTTTACTCTCAAATTATTTCATTCCTTCATCTTTTATGTGTGTAATTGTCGCTGAAAGCTAAACTTTAAGTATATATACATGTTTATTGTTGAAAAACATGAAAAATGAGTTGGAAGCCATTGACAGTCATTAACAAAGCTTCGTAGCTCTAATTAAAAAATGTGAGTTATCGCAAACGAGCTCCATTTTGAGTGAGTGATACCTCGAAAAAATGAAACATAGAGGAGAATTCATAACTGAAATTTAACATGATTGTGGATCGATTTTATAGCAACTCTCAAGGTTGAAGAATATGCTTGTTTAAATTTTTAAACTACCGCAATCAAGCTCTATTTCACGTAGGTGATATCTCAAAAGAACCAAAACGTGGAGGGGAGCTCATATATAAAATTTGAAGCAGTTTGCTTAAGATTTGATATGATTTTGGATCAAATAATTACATTAATTGTTCATCCAAAAGGAAAAGAATATGTTGCTAGAAATAGTCTAGCAGAATCTTTATTTAGGTTTAAAATAAACTAAATTTTTGCATTGGATATATATATAAAAATTTGAAAGAATTAGTTGAAGCAATTTCGTTGAGATTCGACATAATTTTGGATCGCTTTTATAGCAACTCTCAAGGTTGAAGAAGATGATCAAATTTTGAATTACCGCAATTGAGCTCTATTTCATGTGGGTGATATCTAAAAAAATCAAAACATGTAGAGGAGCTCATAACTGAGATTTAAAACTGTTTGGTTAAGATTTGATATGATTTTGAATCAAATACAGTAGTTGTCCGCCCAAAACTTTCCAAACAACCTTCTAAATGGAAAATCTGTTATGGGAAGTATCCATAGCTAGCGGTAGTATCACACGACTCAAAAACCGTGTTGATCTCCTTCAGGATGAGTTGTGGAATGTCCATCGAATTGTTGTGACAGAGAGAGAAGAGAACTGACGACATCGTCGGAGAACCAACATGATTCTCACTGCACTCATCGCTGAGCGTGGAGAGGTGATGAAGACTACTTCACCCTTCCCCCCCCCCCCCTCATGCACCATCACATTCCCCTCAAGCTCCCCCCACAACAACCCCAGTAGTTGTGGTTCCTACTTCTCTTTTGTTTTTGTTTTTGCATGGCATGTAAAAGATGTTATTTTGCTATTTTTGTTATTTTGTTTGCATGCCATGTAAATCATATTATATATCACCGTATATATATATTAAGATTAACGTCTTATTTTTATGGGTATTAACTTCATTCCAATCTATTTCTTATACTAAACGTTGTTGAAAAATGGAGAAAAATACACTGATAATTAAAAATTTCGCGCATAGACACTAGACCTTATTTTATCTTTTATTAAGTGTTGTTGAAAAAATGGGAAAACGCACTGATAACTAAAAGTTTCGCGCATAGACACTAGACCTTATTTTATATTCTACCAAGCGTTGTCGAAAAATAGGAAAAAATGTATTGATAACTTAAAGTGCACATGGACACTAGACCTTATTTTATCTTCTACTAAGAGTTGTCAAAAAATGGGGAAAGCGCACTGATAACTTACAGTTCCGCGCATAGACACTAGACCTTATTTTATCTTCTACTAAGGTTTGTTGAAAATGGGAAAATACGCACTGATAACTTAAAGTTCCGCGCATAGACACTAGACCTTATTTTATTTTCTACTAAGCGTTGTTGAAAAATGGGAAAATATACAGTAATTCTTAAAAATATATTGATTGACATTTAAAGGGATAATTAACGAATATATAATGTCATATTAATATAAACACAAGTATTAATGGATAAAAAGATTACAATGCACTGTTAACTGCCACGCATAGACGTTAGACATAATTGTATCTTCTACTAAACTTGTTTGAGGTTGTTACATTAAATGGGTAAATTATAGTTATGTCACCAATTTAAAGTTGTTATATATGATCATCACAACCAAAATCGATGAAAATATCAATATCAAACGTCATATTAATATAAACACTAATATCAATGAAAATATATATGATACACATATAGTTATGTCACCAATTTATAGTTGTTACATATGATCATCACAAAAAATGGAGAAAATATGCACATTAAATGGATAAATTATAGTTATGTCACCAATTTAAAGTTGTTATATATGATCATGATTCTAATTTATTTACCCATTCCTTGGAGCTATCAGAGATTGTGTATATTGCGAAGCTTTGGACAGTTTGAACTCTGCTAAACTGATGACATTAACCTTATGGAATTTTTGCATTGCAACCTTGGGATCTCAGTTGCAAAATGTTGTTGATGCATATAAATGGGTAACAATAAGTTGTGCAAGAAAAAATATTCTTCTAAATTGTTATTGATAACAACAATTATAGGGTCATGTGAATGGAGTGGAGTAGATGACTTAGATTTCCTATTTGATTATGGTTCAAGTTTTCTTACTGCATATTTTGGGGTTGAAGATGCAAAGAGGATGAACTTAAATGATCTACATATGTTCGGTCGTAAATACTTAACACGGAAGTTGCTTCATTGCACGAGAACAATGTTAAGAGTCCCACATCGAATATGGAATGAGAACATGGACTCCTTATATAGACTTGGATAATCCTCACCTCACAATCTAGCTTTTGGGGTAGCTTAATGGATCTTGGGTCTAACTCAACCCCAAAAGCTAGCTTGTGAGCTGAGGGTTGTCCAAGTCCATATAAGGAGTCCATGTTCTCATTCCATATTCGATGTAAGACTCTTAACAAACAGATCTATCACCGGTATTACACCATACGAATGCTCTTTCTTATGTTACATTACTTCTGAATTTTGAGGCATCATCAAAATCTAAAATATTACATGAGTTATGTACACTTACTTTTGAGATAATGGTGTAGTCGAGAACTACAATATATCTGGGTGGTTTCAAGAGAACGCTATAAAAAAAAGTTGTGGTACTCGTGAAGGAAACCAATGAACTTTCAGGAAGTCACAACTCTTACATTGCTATTTGGGAATTGTTTAACATCTTTTGTGCATGCTTTTCAGTCAATCAATGAGGTATTCTATGCTTTGGTCAAGGCTCAAGAATTAGTTCCAAATTTCTTGATGTTAGTGCTAGTTTTGGTGGCTCTTGTGCTCAACAAGATATTGTTAATCCGCTTCACACGGGTGAGTGCAATTGTAGTGCAGTTGATGTTATTGATATGCTACCCTCTGAATAATTCATTTTAATGTTGCCACTGCTACAAGGGAAGAATGAAATTGTTACACCCCGAAATTCCAGGACATGTTTAAGAGAATGTACGTAAGGAATCAAGACTTAAAAATTTGAATGAAAGAAAGAGTTGTTAATTCTAAGGGAAAACTCTTCCGAACCTCGGGAAGGAAAATGTATGTCGGTAAGAATTGAGTTCTCAAAATTGTTATTTGAGACTGATGGAATTTATCGGAACTATGAAATTTTATTTTCGGATTTGGACACGTAGGGCCCACCCGATAAATCTTACGTTTTGTGGGGCCCACAAGGTTTCCGATATTTTGACCAATTATGGAAATTTCGGGAAATGAAATTTTATGGACGAATGGGAGGGCGACACGTGTCACCCCCCCCCCCCCCCATGGGCTTGATCGAAATTGACCAAGATTAAGTGGTCTTGTGACCAAGGTTAAGTAGCCTAAATGTGGATGATCAAGCTTGAGAAAATTGACCAAGTCAACTAAGTCAAGTTGGCACTAGATATTTAATCCTCTTCATCCAAACCCCACAAGTGTTTTAATCTTGACCCTCCATTGTGTTATATATTCATCCTAGTAGCAAGACAAGTCTCCACACTTAGAATTTTTTAGAGAAACTTGAGCTAGTGAAGAAGAGCTCTCGGGTTTGACACAATCCCACACAAAAAAAATTCGTTTGTTGTTCATATCACAATACTTTAACCCAAGGTTCCTAGAGGTATTGTAAGGTTATCTCAATAGAAAGATCCCGAAAAAACTACGTTTTCGCGTTAGTCGCAAGATGAAAACCTAAGTTGTTTTCATAAGTTTTGATTGGAAATGAAAGGAAGTTGTTCATGAACTTCTAAGGGCTTCAAATAGCGGATTGGAGCGTGAAGGAAAGGAGCTAAGATTGCTAAGGATCGACTTTTAATCTTGGAGTTATATTAGGTCTTATCAAGGTAACAATCTTGTCGCCTCAGTGATTAAAGATTACTTATTGTTGTAGTTATGGATATAAACAAGCATGAGATATATATATATTGAAGATTGATAAGTGTTATGGATATTGGAACCACTAATCCGAAACTAGCATGTTTAGCCTTTGAGATTGAAATTCAATTTGGTTATTAGTTTAGTCACCGCATGTTATATAAAGAAGGAATTATAGTTGTTAAAGTTGTTTACGACGATATAACATGTTAGACTTAACAACTTGGATTGAAAAAGAATTGGAAAGGACTTTACATCATGCATGTTAGCGAGAATGGCATCGCTATCAACTACTTGGTATTAATTGTGGGACAGAATGTTACACGTATTGTAAGGCGTGTAATCCCCTTTGATTGGTTGATGTGTTGAGCCTTAAATGTGGCATATTGGTTATTGATTTCGGGCCTTGAAAAGGGTGGAAAAGTACGTAGAAACAAAGGAAGTGCTGCCCAATTTTCCGTAGAATAAGAGACCTTATACTTAGTATCATTTTACGTTAGAAACTAGAAGTTGATAGTCGTGTTGTGGTCATTATAGGTTGACAATTCTACGTGCGGCGTATTCGACTTAGCGTGTGGATTAAGCCGAAAAAGTATGTGAATCATCTCCTCTTCTTCTAGCATGATTCCTTATGGTAAAGTAAGTAAATCCTACTCCTTAAATGATCTACTCCTTGATTGTACTTGGATGTCCTAATATAGAAGTTGTTCTATATACTTCCTTGATTGTACTTTGGATGTTTAAATTGGAAGTTGTTATAATCCATTTCCTTGTTAAAATTTGGATTTTCAAAAGTGAAAGTGTTTTACTTGAAGTACTTAGAGTATTAAAAAGGAAGTGGTTCCTAATCTCTTGGATAATGCCTTAGTTCCAAAACCTAAAGGTTGTTATAATGGCTTTATGGGAAGTTAGTTATAACAGCTTTTAGGGGAGTCAAATGAGTGATTTACTTAATTGATTTAAAAGAGGAGAAATGACATGATTTAAAGAGAAGTAACTTGTTTTAAAGGTGTGAGTTGCTTGAGATTTAAAAGTAGAAGCTACTTGATTTCAAAACCTTGAATTGAAGTTTTAAAAGTGTAGTTTGATCTGAAAAATATAAGTGGCTTGATACTACGAGTGTTAGTGTATTAGGGGTCATAAATGAATTTGGCTTCATTGTAGTACATAAAAGAAGTGACTAGAGTATAAAGAGTGTAAGCCACTTAATTTGAAGAATATGTAACTTGATGTTACAAGGCTAGGACCTTGGGATTTTATGAAAAAGGTAAAGAACGTGCGGCGGACGTATGTAGTACTTTAGCTTGCTTAAATGAGAATTATTCTATTTGTGCCTTGATAGTACTTTGGCTTGCTTAAATGAGAATTATTCTATTTGTGCCTTGATAGTACTTGGCTTGCTTAAATGAGAATTATTCTATTTTGTGCCTTGATAGTACTTTGGTTTGCTTAAATGAGAATTACTCGTAATGTGTTAAAAAGGAAGGCATGGTAATTGTCTTGATTTGTTAAAAAGAAAGGCATGGTAATTATCTTGGTTTGTGTAAAAAGGAAAGACATGGTATTGTCTTGGTTTGTGTAAAAAGGAAGGCATGGTAATTGTCTTGGTTTGTATAAAAAGGAAAGGCATGATATTGTCTTGGTTTGTGTAAAAAGGAAAGACATGGTATTGTCTTGATTTGCTAAAATGATGGTTTATTCATTTTATAAAGAAGGGTCAAAGATGGTTTTCTTGCATATGGGTTGCTCATATAGACATTCGTGCAAGTGTCGTATTTCCACATCTCCGCGTCCCTCCATAAAGGGCCGTGACTCGTTCAAGAGATATCACGAGTATTCTCCACGTGGTGAGTGTACACACTCACCGCTGGCCTGATAGACTTGGGCGTTAAATTCTCGGATATAAGCCATGGATTAGCTATCCGTGACGCGAGTATCGATGTACCGATCATCGGGTCCACATGACCTACGCGGTGAAATAATCCCTGCGGGTGAAATAGTCCTATGATAGGTCAGATAATAATAGAGAGGTGGTTGACTCGGCACCGCACGACCTTCATGTTTTGAAACGGTAGTGATTTCATTAATGAAAGGGTGCAGTGTGTTTATGATTTAAAGTGGAACAGTTGGTCTCATTGTTAAAAACATAACTTAAAAGGTAAAAATGATTGCATTGCTCTCATGTTTGCAAGGTTCAGTGTGTTGTCGTTTTGAGTTATCATACTTGCTTCCTGTTATATGTGGACTATGTGATCTCCTTTATAGTACTTATTACTTCATATACTTGGTACATTCTTCGTACTGACCCCCTTTCTTCGGGGGGCTGCGTTCATGCCGCAGGTTTAGGTACGCAGTTTGGTGATCTGCAAGTGTAGGACCCTTGCTCGGAGTTTTGGATAGCTCCATTTGTTCAGGAGCTTATCATTTTGGTATAGATCCTTCATTACAGGCTTTGTATAGTTATGGGTACGGTGGGGCCTTGTCCCGTCATAGTTCAGTAAAACTCTTAGAGGTCTGTATTCATATGTGGGATTGGACTCGTGTACAGTGTAGTGCCTTTCGATTATATGTATATATATATGACATCCTTGTCGGCTTTGCCTTTTGCATGTTCATTAGTTTTAAAGAAAAAAAATGAGGTGTTATTTAGTTTCGCGGTTTACTTGTGTCATCTAGGTAGAAGGGTGCCCAGGTAGGGCACCAGTCACGGGCCCGAGGTTCGGGTCGTGACAGAAATATTTACGTGAAAATGTTTCCTAACCCAACAGATCTTATATGCTTTTACTAAACTAGGTGTATGTGTTTACGTCGGGTTCGTACACGCAACGGAATTTGAAAATTTATATTTCAAACCCGACGAACGGTCGAACTGCAGTATAATATGTAATGAAAATACAAACACAAAGCATTATGTAAAACTTCGATCGAAGACTTACATCGTTGTAGCAATCAACCAGTTGAATCTTTGTGTTCTGTGTAGTCCGAGGGTACACACGCAAACGTTCCTCGATTTGTAAGTTCTTTGTAAGTTCTGGAAACTGTGATGTAATTGCTAAGTCAGAAATGCTAGGGATTCTGACAGAGCTTTAGAAGAGATTGACCTCTCTTAGGTTTAGTATTCTTTAAATGAGAAGAGGAGCCTCTTATTTATAGGATAAAATAAGAGTTTAAGGGTTTCAGTAGGCGTGCCCACAGAAACGAATCGAAAAATTGATCGCCAAACACGCTCGCACCGCGGCCCTCGCAAGAGGCACCGCGGCCGCACGTGTTCTCGCAACGCGTGGTCCCAATTCAGGCACCGTGGTTCCGTCCTATTTTCTGCCCATTTTCCCATTTTAATGTCTCGGTCATCAACCGAACATATATGTATCTCCTTCTTATTACATCCTTCAATCGACGAGACATTTGACTTAGTGTTACCCTTCAAGCCTTTACATATCGTCACTAATTACATTAGGATCCTCACGGAACTCCTAGATTGCGCCGGAAGACGAACCCAATATGTAAAGTTTAGCTACACATAATATGTGGACTGAACCTATATGCGAGAAGATAAAATCCTTTCATTCATGACACACTCAATCAATCTTAGGATCTGTCAAGTGTCTATCCAAATGGCTTGACTATTATAACTCATCTATATCAGTTGACAACAGGACCATATCACGTATACGCCCATCAGATCGCTAATGACTTAGTCAACATAATACCATATGAGTATCTGAGTGCTCACTCGAATATATATTCAAGGAATGAATCCTAATCTTGGCTCACATACCACCTTTAATCTACTTCGTAATGCACCCAAAACAAACTGTGTCTCAACCTATAAGGCATTTGAGATTAGGACATGATCAAAGTACATTACTCCGTAAACAAGGTGATATTGACCTCAAGTCTAAGGACTTCTATCTCCCACACGCCGATGACATTATAGACATATAACAAAACAGTACATCAACAGGGCATACCAATACTTCAACAAATATCCATGTGTCCATCACGAGTTGTCATAACTCATAGCAAGTGAGACATACTACATCCTCTAAGGATATGATGCGGACCACATGTCGACGTATCGCATATCATTGATATCCCAATTTCGATATCGAGCCCTTATCAGAGACGTGCCTACCGACACCTGTCAAAGTCTTCGGCTTGCACGACGTCTCCTTCCATTTGCTCCAGCTATGAAAGAAAAGAATGGAGTCGAGGTAATTTAAGAGTTACGTTATAACATTAATCATCACATTATTAATAAACACATGTATGCATTTATAGAATATTATAAATAATCAATTAGTAATTAACAAATACAAATTGTCATAATATTAATCATCATTAATATAAATACGAATGTGTATAAAGTACATTGTGTCCTAATACATATTATCTCTAGGACATACATATAATTTCAATCTCCCACTTGACCTAGAGCCAATCACCAACATATCTAATACCAATGTTCTCAAAATGACCATTATGCTTCACTAAACTTAATGGTTTAGTAAACGGGTCTGCTAGATTATTGTCTGTGGAAATATAATCTATCTTGATATCTTCAGCTTCCACCATCTCTCTCATGATGTGGTACTTTCTTGGTACATGCTTGTTTCTGTTTGTTGATCTTGGTTTCTTTACCTGTGCAATCGCACCAGTGTTGTCACAATAAATAGACAACTAACACTTGGAACAACCCCTACTTCCTTCAGGAACTCAGAAATCGCGACAAGACCTCTTTTCGATTGACTGTTGGTAGATCGAGATTGAAAGCCAGTAGCAACGAAGTGCTTTCACCTCTTGTAGTAGAGTAGATCCGACTAGTCGAAGATCCTTATTTCTTTTTGTCAAGATCTTTGAAATCCTTGATAGTCTGAAAAGGGAACACGAATCTAGCCACCTAAACAACCTCGGCGGCAACCGCTTTCTGCTTCCTTTTGGAATAGTTCAATCTTCTTTAGCAACTTTCGATCTAGCAATGTATTCCGCTTCAGTAGTCATCAAATTCTTCCTTTTTAAAGCAACATATACATCAAATCCAACAACTAGCGATCAACTCGTGCTCTGGTATGAACTTCTTGTTGACTTCCTTGAACCTTGAGGACAAGGTTCTCATCGAGGGTGGGGATATTGTTATGAATGATATCGGGCTTGGGCCAAATGAAACAGGAAAATTATATCTGGGACGCTGGTTTAATGAGCTTTGTCTTTAGAATATGTAAAAGAATTAGTTAAATAGCACAGTGCGAAAATAGCGAGTGTATGCAAATTGTGATTAGCTCATCTCTCATCCTCAATTCTTCTCTGGCTTCTTATTTCCTTCTAGTTCTCACCTATACTTAAATTCAGTCATTTTTTATTGTTATTAAAATAATATTTAAATAGCTTATAAATTTTAGGTGATAATGTAATATTTTAATTATACGATTTTCAATTTTTAAACCATGGTCTAAATTGTCGAAAAAGGAAAATTTCTCATACCAAGTCGCATCGTCTCCACGTAAGCTCATAAATGCAAAATTATGTTCGCATGACAGCTCAACTTGTTCTCAAGGAGATAATTAAAAAAATAAATGCGAAATTATTTAAAAGGATTAATAAAACTAACATATTTGATCTGGGTGGGTCCAAAGCCCAGTGGATTATAATTTATAACATGTAGACTACTAGTAAAGTGGATGCATGTGGAACGCCACGTTGCCACTCTCTCTTCGGTTACAAGCTTGAAGCGCCAGGTGTCTCTCTCTCTCTCATCCGCCACTTCACGACAAATACATTCACTCATTTTCATATACACTCCTTATTATCATCATCATCATTCACTTTTTTCTATCTGAACTTTTTAGGGTTTCCAGATTCTTCCTTTTCCAGCTTTCTCGATTTAGAAAGCGTTTCGATTGCCGATTTTTTTCTTCTTAATTTATGGATCGATAAAAAAATTGGAGCTGATTCGTGAATCTTATTCTGGATATTCTCACGATCTTTGATTCCGATTTTCCTGCATGTTTTACAGAGATCGATCTGTTTATATGTTCAATTTTTGTTACCTTTGATGAAATCGTCGAATAAAAGTTGATTTTTAACTTGTATTCATGGTTATGGATCTACTTGAGATTCACCGAATCTACTCTTTTGATTGTAAGTTCAGATCCATAATGTTTCCTATTTTTTTCTCTTTCTGATCCTCAATTGAAGTGGAGATGGTATAATTCTTTTCCTAACTGTATTTAATTCGCTGAGTATATGTGGAAATGGTTTAATTATCCGTCTACTAATGCTTAAATAGTGTAGTTAAAGAGATAGAGACGGTAACCGATAACTAATAGTTATCAGCAATTGTTATATATAAATTTTCATTCAGGAACAGTCATTTGAGAAAAATAATGCAGTAAATCTACAAGGACTGTATTTTTAACTTAGCTTGAGTTTTGATTTCCAGTTTTGCCGGTTTAACAAGCTTTGCAATTTTTATTTTTTTTAGGTATGTTTGTTTAATGAATTATCTGATGATCGTAGTTGCTGTTTTTTTTTTCAGCTTCAAATTCAGGCAGTTAATGTGGAAAATCAAATTTAGATGTTATGCAATAGCTGCGTGAAGTTTGTGTTTTTTCAAGCTGCGCGTATTGATAGACACATCGAGCAAAGACAATTTATCAAACTCATTAAAAGTGTGTATGCAACTCGTAGCATAAGTTATTCTTGGAATAGTCTATATACGGCGAGGAGAACGATGATGGTGGATACTGGTGCAACTGCTAAAGGAGGACCTGTTGTTGATGTTTCACCGGAGAAGGATGACAGTGGTGGTTACGCTAGCGGAGGATGGAAGAGGTGATTCATTTTAGCAAATGTACATTATTGTCTAACTTTCCGGACTATTGTAGGTATGTATTATTTCAAGATAACCAGGGGCAGAGCTAGAGGGGCGGAAGGAGGTTCACACTGTATATATAATGTCAAATTTATTTTTACATGTATATATTAGATACTGAATCCCCTCGGTAAAATTCCTGCCTCCACCATTGATGATAACCAATAATAGTTATACCTGATGGAGAGTTTATGGATTGTAGGGTTTTCATGCAAAACTCATAGCGTTTGTGGTAGTTTTGATTTAGAGTCTTCCTGGATTATGTAGGCAGTAAGGCACATACTTTGCCCTGCATGGTGCCTGATAAGATCCACGAAGCTTTGTGACTTTGTTCCTCTTGTGGCTGTGGTATGTACGCACAACGTTTGACTTGATCATCCAGATGTCTAAGGGGATGAGTGTGCATCCCTTGTCCAGCAATTAGTTTGCTTTTAACATATATTCCTGGATGTAAATGAGCTAACAAGACCTGTGTTTTCTAAGTTAGATATTAGCCTGCACTTGATGCCCAAAATATTGAAGTTAGCATGGGATAGCGGGCGAGTGTGGAGAATTGATTCTAAAGTTTAGTATTACTCTCTCTTTCATCAGTTTCCTAAACTAGAACATTAAAAAAGTTGCTTCCTTGTTTACCTTGTCTTTTTCGTCCTAGCACAAGTTGTCAGCTTTTGGCTAATAACTTACTCCTCTGGAGTACAGATGCATGACGTAAGTTTTTAAGGACAGGCTTTGAAACATCAATATGATGGTTATGATTAATTCTTTTTGGCCTATCCCCAAACCCCACGTTGTGGGATTTCACGGGGTATGTTGTTGTTGTCGTCTTTTAGGCCTATGCTTTTTGAGATGTACCAATTTTTAAGTTCCAGTTGACTATTGTGACAAATCAATAAGAACTTCTTAGGGGATATTCATATGCAGAAAATCCTTCAAACTATTAGAAGATTGCCTTGGTGATAGAGAATTTCTGATCTGCACATCTAAAAATGACTAGCTTTTGTATGCTAAGTTTTATTATTTAACTCCTAACCTAATTAGGTGACAAGTATGTAACTGCTTCTAGTATTGATGATCGTCTGAGAGTGAGCTTTTTCTCCTTGCACTTGTTTCTTTACCCTAGCCATACAAAGGGGTGATGTTAATAAAAGTTTTGAGCTTAACGAGGTAAGTACTATACACAATGATGAGATATATATGTTGTTTGAGTTAACATAATACAGATTTCACTTGTATCACCATACATGTATAATGATGCTCATTGCATTTTGCTATGAGCAGCTCATACTTGTCAAAATTCTTTTGAAAAAAAGCTCATGCTTATTTTTCTCCTTTCCTGTTTGGCAGTGAAGATGGAAAACTGAGTTGTGGTTATTCAAGCTTTAGAGGGAAAAGAGCCACCATGGAGGATTTTTATGACATCAAAACTTCCAAAGTTGATGGAAAGACAGTTTGCTTATTTGGGATATTTGACGGTTAGAACTTGCCAATTCATCCTTCAGCTTGGAGTTTGATTTCGGATTTAAATAATGAAATGATAAATCAAACCTTATGAATCTTCCGGCTTGAAGCTTGTGTTTGCTAGTCTTCGTCTTTATATTAGTAGGTTAGGGTCTGCATGAAGTCAGGAGCTATTGTTTGCATGAATTGGTGAATGTAGGGTCTGCTTGTTTTACCGAGCAAATAGTTATTTTCCTGAAAACAGTTAGTTTTATTTTTGAAAACAAACAGCTCTTGTTTTAGTGTGCGGGAGAGAGCTGTTTTGTTTTCCGAAATACAAAAGAACTAGCCAGAAGGCTGTTTTCTGAAAACAGTTCTTTTAACACACAACTTGTTCTTCTATAACAAATCAAAGCCCACATCTATCTTCTTGTTGTCGTCCAAAAATATAACCATACTAAAACTGAAGCAACATCAAACTGTGGTTGTAATGCAAATGCTACCTACAGTTCAAAAGAGAGGGATGCTCTACTGGAATGGAATTAATTGGACCTAAAACTAGTGAGTTTGTACTCCTTTCTAAAATCACATACCCCTTGATCTAATTGCTTTAACTTTCTTTCTGTGGGGGCCTTAGGGAGAGGCGGTCCTCAGTGTAAGAGTAATCATGGCCTCTACATGGGGATTCTGAAAGGCTGAAATGAATTTTCCATATAGCTTCAGCTTTTCGATTGCTCTTACTTGGCAGTTTACTAAACAGTTTTCCAATCTAAAACTGTATGTTATATATCGCATCGTTGTAACTAATGGCCACTTTTAGTAGTCTCAAATATTTTATATGAGCGTGTGACAACTTTGGCTCTTTTTGAGATGTCTGATTGTTGAACTACATTTCTGCAAATTAGGTAGAATAAGCATTTCTCCTCTTCTTCTTTTTTGGGTGTGTTTGCGTTGCTCTTTGTTTGTGTCTTCTTACATTCCGCAGACAAGGTAGAATAAGGATCTTTCCCTTTTTTTTTGTGTTTTCATTGCTCTTTATTTGTATCTTGAGAGAGATGGATTTTGACTTTTTTTAGGCATCACTTCATGTTACTGCAGGCCATGGTGGTTCCCGAGCAGCTGAGTTTCTGCGGGGACATCTCTTTCAGAATCTAATGAAACATCCATCGTTTTCAACGAACGCCAAGTTGGCCATAAGTGAGTCTTATATGTTGTCTTATGGATGCGTAATTTGAATCTCCACTTTTGTGCTTTCTCAATGGACTGGAAAGCTGTCCATTGAAACTGACATATTTATTTTTACATAACATCTGAAGTGTGTAGTGCATGATCATGGCAAGGGCAATGTACTTGAATAACATGTAAATGGAAGAATACTGAAACTTGGAAATTTCTCTCTTTGTGCTTAACTAAGGCTGTCCGGTGAGACGGGACGGGATTTGGGGGGCGGTGGAGTGGGTCAGGATCGGGATAGGCGGGACGGAGGGGGACGGGAAGTGGTCCCATCTCGTCCCACATCCCGCTATCAGAGGGGACGGGATTTGGGGGACGGAACGGGAAGGCGGATTTGGGACTTTAAAAAACTTTTTTTCTACACTTAATTTAAAAATATATACATATATATACATATATATACATATATACACATATATACATATATATATATACATGTAAGTATAAACACTTCAATAATTGAACAAGATAGTGAAAAAACATTCCAAGGCTAATTGTCTCTTATATTATTTAATAGAAATTGTCTCTTATATTATTTAATAGAAATATGATTTTTTTTGTAATACAATTTCAAAATTGCAACTTTGTTTTGTACTGTAAAAGTTGCAAATCACATAGTAAAATTGACATTAAAAAAATTACACATGCAACCATATTTAGTGTGCAATTTAGACTTGTAGAGAGAGATTAGAGAGATGGTAGGAAGATTTGTGAAAAAAATGAAGAGGAAAATGAGTTATTTATAGTTGAGAAATAGAGTTATGAACTTAGGCCTTAGGGGTTAAAATAAATATTAAGGGGATAGGGGGGAGTTTATGGGGTGTTGGGGGCCAAAACGTTCGTTTCTAGCCGTTGCAAATGGTCGTTTGTGCAACGGCTACATTCTGCGGGCCGGGGGTGGACGGGTCGGGATAGGCGGGACCAGATCCCGATTTCGAACCCGAATATCGACAATCCCCATCCCGTAATTTACCCATCGGGATCGGGGCGGGTCGGAACGTCCCGGCCCACTGGACATCCCTAGCCCTTCTCTTAACACTGTTGAAGATTTATGGATTACTTTCCTCATATTGCAGGTGAAACGTATCAACAAACAGATATGGACTTCTTGGACTCTGAAAAAGATACTTTCCGGGATGATGGTTCCACTGCTTCAACAGCAGTTCTAGTTGGTAACCATCTCTATGTTGCCAATGTTGGAGATTCACGGACTATAATATCGAAGAGCGGAAAAGGTAACATTAGATATATAATGGCTTAAAAGGTTCTGGCATTTGAGAATAGAAATAGTGGCAGATAGTTTCAGCAGCCACCCGGGGGCGAGGGGTGATTCTTTTATTAGTGATTCATCTAAAAATGTGATATGGCGGGATGGCTAGATTACATGATTTCTATAAACGCAAAATTTTGTGTCCTTTAAAACAGACATACAATGTTTACAAGATAACAACTAAGCAACGGAGTACAATACTGATAGTATAGTTTGAAATTGAAGCAATAAATAATAGGTATCCACCATGCTCCTGCAATCTTTACCATTCTCTGATGCCATATGCTGCATTTTGTATGGTAATATTTTTCTCTTATGTTTTAGTTTATCGCTTATTGTCACTTGTCGGATTGTCGCATACAATCTTGAGCAATCAGTACCTTGACAGGCTTTGCTAGACTCCTGTTTAATTCAGTTTCATGCTTGACAGCAATTGCTCTTTCTGAGGATCATAAGCCCAATAGGACTGATGAGCGGAGGAGAATTGAAAGTGCCGGAGGTGTTGTTATGTGGGCCGGTGAGGAATTTTCTCTGCCTAGAAAATATTGCTTGAATTGGGTTTCCTTGCCTGTTAATTAAAAGTTTCATCTTGTGGGTTGTCAGAAATGGAACATCATAGTGAATTTTCTGATGCTTTAAAAGTGTTTTTTCATAAATTAGTAATCTAATACAAAGATTCAACTTGCATGTCCTCCATTTGTTTCGCATTGATGTAATATCATTGTGGTGCAGACAGTTGTCAAAGGGAAGATTGTTAGGCTTCGTGGATGTGATTATAGAGGTTTGAAATGTCTGCAAATTATGAAGGATGAAAGAAGCTAAAGGAAGGAGACTTCTTTGTTCTCATAAAGTTTGGCTTGAATTTGTTGGTAGCCCTCCAGTTTCGTCTAAACATTCTGTAGGTGGTAGATTGGGTAGAGTGTTATAGGTCATCTGGGAATCAAGTCACTGTTGTATTTCTGTTAAAAGATGGTAATACATGCTTTAGTTATGAGATGTTTAGTGCATGGGAGTGGAGGAGGTGTTCATCTGGAAATAGATGCTTTGCCTATATGGTAATGTCCACTTGCATCCATCTAACGAACTATTAATGAAGTAGCTAGTGAAGGAGACTTCATTGGTTTCATATAGTTTGGCTTGAATTTTTCAGTATTTTCGTTTATACTTTCCATTCCGTGAGCAGTAGATAGGGCTGAGTGGCATGGATCATGTGAGAATCAAGTTACTCTTATACTTGTATTAAAATGTGGTTGCATGTGTGCATGCTACAATTATGAAATGTTTAGTGCATGGGAGTTGAGGAGATGTGTCCATCTGGAAATTGATGTTTTGCCTGTGTGGTAACGTCCACTTGCATCCATCTGACGAATATTTGTTTTTTCGGAAAACCCTATAGGATTAAATTCAATCTGTTCTTCTAAGCATTAGACCTGATTATTCTCACATTTAATGAATGGCTTATTAGGTGAATGGACCCTTAGTGCTGTCTTATTTGGTTATGAAACTGACCTCCGTGAAAGGTAACTTTGGTTATACCATTTATGCTTTCTGTTTCTTTATTATCAGGTACCTGGAGAGTTGGAGGTGTATTAGCAATGTCACGTGCGTTTGGCAACCGCATGTTGAAGCAATTTGTCGTTGCTGAACCGGAGATCCAGGTAGATTTAGCTATACTCTATTTTTTGCTTCTAGATGTGTATAAATGGAAGTCATAGGGGTTGGAGGACATGCACTACTTAGCTTCCCCACCCGACCAAAAAAGCAAAAAAAAAGGTTGAGAATTGGCTTAGGATGTCCTATCCCATCCGGCAAGACCTGCGGGCCTACCTGCAAGCAGTCACCAGGTGTTTCAATATTTTTGTTTACAGCGTTTATTTGAAGCCTAAATGAGGTGCATGTGCTCTAGGGATTGTTAGAGTTTAGATTATGGGGAAGTGTATCATGTATGCGACTTACACCTGACACACTTGCATTTCATGAATGAGTTCATCTCTAACTCTGCTGTGTGTCAGAGTTGTGTTACACTTATTTGGCTAAAACAGAAAAGATGTTTTAACTTTATTACATTCCTATCCAAAGAAGACTTAACTACTTGGGTTGTGGATAACATTCTTTTCCTTTTTTGGCTACAGAGCCACCTGCTTCCTAATGAACTATTAATAAAAACCATTATTTCCACATCTCCTAAATCTTTGTGAGTTGCCAAGACTAGTGTTTGACACTACCTTTTTGACAGTCTAGTCCTAGTAAAGTTAGCCTGCAAGGAGTAAAGACCAAAGAATGATGTATTTAAAAGAATTAAACAATTAACCAAATTGGGTCACGGGATGATAGAAGGATGAAGGGCCTGCTAAGTTGGAAGGATTTTATTTATGAAACAAAAGAGTTGGAGCCTTGAAGGCATTTGATATTTATGGGAGTCATTTATCATCTCTCAATATGTTTCAGGATCAAGAGGTTGATGAGGAATTAGAACTACTCGTGCTTGCCAGTGATGGGCTCTGGGATGTTGTGCCGAATGAGGTAAGTCCTGTGCATGTACATATGCTTGCTTTACTTTCAGATTTCTTCCTTCCCCCCTCCTTTTTCTTTCCGAGTCTTGCTGTTCCCCTTCTCCTGTCGATGGAGCGTGGCTTGAAGATATTTAGGCTATATACCAGTATTCTTGGAGATTGCTTTCACTGTTGTCAGCTCTCAAAACCTAAACTTCTGAACTGGCTTCTTCCTCCCTTGTGGGTGATCTCTTTAGACATTGTTGTTTCTAAGTTTAGCTGCTGACGTTGTTGTCATCTAGGATGCTATTTCACTGGCACAAGCAGAAGAAGAACCAGAAGCAGCTGCTAGGAAGCTGACAGAAACTGCGTTTACTCGGGGTAGTGCTGACAATATTACCTGCATAGTGGTGAAGTTTCATCATAAGGAGGCTGAACCGGAGGGGAGCCAGCAAGGTTGACGAATTTGTCGATGTTGCAGCTGCCTTTTCTGGAGCAAGGTTGCCTCAATGGACGTCGCCAGTGCAAATTGCTGACGATAGCATCAAAAGGGGCCGCCATTTTTTCATTCATTTCTTTGCATTATTTTCGTTCTGTTTTAACTGTGTTGTATTTAAGGTTTCTGTCGTGCGTGTGTTTTCTCCGTTTCTGTAGAGGTACTGTCTGGATAAACTTTACTGTGAAACGTAGTTAAAGTTAAAAAAAAGCTTGATAGTTCAAACTTTTAAAGTACTACCTGGCTGCATGGAACCATCAAAGAATTTCCATGCAATATGACCTTCCAAAGAAAAGAAGATGTGATGAATGGCGTGCTACTTTTTGCAAGTAATTCGATGTATATAGTAAGTTTTAAACCAAGTTGGTAAATGACTGGAAGCATTAGTCCCTTCCCAGAATTCAAGAGGATTTTCCAAGCACGTGTTAAGTTTTTTCTCCCTCCTCCTGGTAAGATGGGTTGTCCTGCCAGCAGAGAGGAGTGCTGGTAGTGTCTGGAATATGCAGTGTTAACTATCATAGGGTGCGATAGCGAATAGCAATAGCAGTGAATGAAATATAACGCGCTTACAGATTGTATGTGTGCACTTGCTCATGCCAAGGCATGTGTGCGAGTATGTGATCCTATGTAGTGAGAGTTGCACTAAAAGTTCTGTTCTCACTTCTCAGTTCAAACTAACTTTATACTGAAGAGAAACAAGAGTCTGCTAAACCAAGTCAAACCCAGGGAACTTGGCATATATTTCTTCACGAGACTGCAGATGAGTGTTTATGTTGCATAGGTATAGTAAGTATTAGTAACCATAGTTACAATACATAGTGGGACTTCATCTTTTCTTTTATCTTTTTTGGATACTTGAAAATGTCCTAGCATTAGTAACAAGTGAAAATACAGTGAGACTGCAGAAGTGCAGATGAGTGTTTATGTTGCATAGGTATAGTAACCATAGTTACAATACATAGTGGAACTTCATCTTTTCTTTATCTTTTTTTTAATACTTGAAAATGTCCTAGCATTAGTAAGAAGTGAAAATACAGTGGATGGGACCGCCCGAGAGATCTGAGTCAAATCAAAATAGTTCACATTAATACGCAGTAGATAATCATAATTGTTGTCAGTCGACCTAGCTATCAATGCGTATTCGAGAGGAGATATTGATAGCAATTGAAAATGGATTCGTTATTCTTCTATACCAGCTTTAAAGCAACCAACAGCTTTTAAAAGAAATTATTTCGAACTCTGCCTCTTGTGGATACGAATATCTTAGGTCAATCATTTTTGACACGATCTCATATTCATTATTAGAACGAGATATTACTCCATGTTGTAAGCTATCGAATTGAACACTCTCTATTTTTATACATGTAATTTTTGTTTGAATATTGTTTAAAGAGTAAAGGGTTAAAACCCCTCACCTCGATATTTGTTGCTGCATGTAATTTATGCTCCTAAGATACTTAAAAATGTGCCAAGTGACACAACACATGTAATTTAAATTTAGAGATAATAATAACCTCCTCCCAATTGTCATTGTCTTGCAAGTTTCATATTGTGTTTATGTTCCCTTGAACTATAATTTTTGAAAGATAAAATCCCAAAACGATAGTGTTCAATGCGCCAACTGGCACTACACGGGAAGTTATATTTTTTTAAACAAATTAAACTTTAAAAAAAGAAGTTAATTAATTAGTTAAAAGTAAAAATTAAATAAAGGGATTGGTTGTTGCTTTTGTTGCAAAAGTTGAAAAACCTAATCATTTTACTATATTATCTCTTTTTTCTATCAAAATTAGGGATTATCAAAAATATTACGGACTTTTGTGTTTTAGGGTTACAGTTGGGATCTTTTTTTGAATAATTAGTGTTTCGTTTGTCTTGATGCCGGCTGCCACAACTAGGCCTGGCCAGTGGGCCGGGACGACTCGGTCCTGGCCCGGATCCGTCCAACCTCATTTAAAAAAAATATACGGTATCGAGACTCGAACCCGGGACGGGACATGGCCTTGTCCCGCCCCAGGTCCGCCAAGACCCGTCCGGCCCCGACCCCGCCCCGGTCCTGCCCGAAACCCCCCTTTGCAAAAATAATGTTGCACCATTGATCATTTTACATTTTGGCCGTTGTGCAACGATCATTTTTGGCCTCCCCCAACCCCCCTACCCCTTTATATTTATTTTAACCCCTAAGTTATTATATTTACACTTTAACTCAATTTTCCAATTATAAATACCTCATTTTCTCTTCATCTTTTCACAAATCTTCCTACAATATCTCAATCAATCTCTCTACAAGCCTACATTGTCTGCTAAATATTCAATTTTATTTATTCATTTGAAAGTGAAGTTGTCAATTAGCTTGAGGATCATCCATCGAGCAAAATTTCAATTTTTAACCTCTCGAATTCGATTACACGTCGACGTTACATCATCATTTGGTACATTCGTTCCTTCATTAAATTATTATTGTTTCTTAATTTCATTATCTTTAATTATTTATTTGCATAATTATAATGGAAGGATTTAAACGCCTTCGCCGCTAGCAAGCCAAAGGAAGGGCGGGATAGAGCTCAAAGACAGAGGGCAAGAAGGACAGACGAGACAAGGAAGCAAAAAAAAGAGAAAAGAGAGATCAATTATGGATAATGGTAAGGGTGTTTCTACTAGTAGGGGTAATAAAGGTAATAATACTTTTTCTAGTTCTAGTCATCCTATTCCTAGACAGGATCATATTCCTAGACTTGATGATTTTGTTGATACTGAAGATTTCCTGAAATATCATATGATTTAGACGAGAAGATATTTTCTGGAACTCAACGAGACTTTAATTTAAAAGATGATCTAGATGATGACATACCCACTAATGTAGATGACACACCCACTAATGCGCCTACAACTGAAATGTCTCATATTCCCCCTAGTATGAGTCTATGAGACGAGGTCCAACAAAACGACCATTAAAATCAGATGCATGACAATTTTTTATTAGGGACGTAGCGAATCAAGTAGCTATATGTAAAATTTGTAAAGAGGTTTATAGTTTTAAAACTAGAAAAAATCATGGTGGGACGATGGGTTTAATGAGACACATAGTACAAAAACACCCAGCTAGGTATGCCCAATACGATGCTAAAAAAAAGGTGCGCAAGCGCCCTCTCCATCGGGACAAGGTTCACATACTGTCCCGGACCAAGTACATGGTCAAATTAACCCTGTGACAGGGGGAATTGTAGGCCCTAAGTACGATAAACATAGAGATAGAGAAGCACTAGCAAAATTAGTTGATGTGGAGGGTTTGCCTTTTTCATTTCCTGAATCTCCTGGTTTTATTCATTACATTAAAGAAATGTATAATCATGCTTATAAAGGTTTTTCTAGATCAATTGTTAAGAGAGATGTATTTAAATTTGCACACGAATATCAATAATATTTACGTTATTCATTATATCATTTTTCTGGCAAGTATCTAGTACGTCTGATATAGGTCGTAGTACTAACAGTCGTGATTATTTAATGATAATATGTCATTGGATAGATTATAAATGGTCTATGCAAAAACGTATTTTAGCGTATAGATATATAGATGATATGCACACTGGTAATTTTATTCTGTTTGTTATTATTATGACATAAATGATAAAATTATGACTATTACATTAGATAAGACTTCTTCTAATAATTATGCTATTATAATTTTAAAAAATAGTTTAACTCCATCTTTTGCAGATCATTTTCATATAAGATGTGTGTGCTATATATATAACTTAGTTGTAAATAATGGTTTATCACTTTTTACAAACATTCTTGATAAGATACAATTTGCTATAAACTAATTTTTAAAATTAATAGAATACAACGAAAAAAGGAATATGAATAAATTTGTCACGATTGCCAACTACCTTATAGAAAAATTCCGAAGAAGTACCCACTAGGTGGAATTCTTTGTATCAGCAACTACTTGTTGTTTATGACTATAAAAGACCTATAACTTTATTTTTTAACGTCCATAATCAAAATTCAGCTTATATGGTTGTAGATAGCGATTGAGACAAAATTGTCGAACTTATTGTATTTTTAGATAATTTTTTTCAAGCAACAAAAACAAAATTCGGTATATATTATCCTACTATTTCAACTATGTTGTTTTATATATCTCTCATATTTTTATTACTTAATGAATATATGATTAAACCAGCTTATAAGACAGCTATTAAAAAATGTTTATCAAATTAAAAAAAAAATCTTATTCCCACTATTTATATTATTGGTGCTGTATTAAATCCGACTATTAAAATAGACAGACGTAAATCACTTATTGAAACTATTTATGATTGTATAGCAGTATTACCACCTCTAACTCCCAAAAATCCAAATGATCCACCACCTATTGAACAAACTAAAAAAGAAGTGTTGTCTAGCATACAAGATGAATGCAAAAAAAAATATATAGTTATTACCATCAAGAAAGTGCTAGCAACCAACCGGCTTCCGTACCATCTTCTTCTTCAACACAACCTAAAAAAAGACATGTTGTTTATGTGGTTAGTATTGAAAGCCTCAGAAATAAATGTGTGGCTAACACTACTAACCAAATTAGCGAGTTCGATATTTTTGTTTTGCAGGGTGCTTTACCGTACCAAGCAGTTGTCAATGAAGAAGGACATGAAGACTTGCTAAAATACTGGAGGGAGAATGAGAAGACATTTCCGACACTTTTAATTATGGCCCGAGATGTTTTGAACATTCAAGCGTCATCAACGGCGTCTGAAAACGCTCTTTCTGTCGGCAGATTTCAAATAGGAGAGCTCAGACACTCATTAGCCGGAGACAGTTTGGAGGTTGCAGTATTATTCAGAGATTGGATACGAGCGGAGCAGAGAAGGTGCGGTCAACCGGAGATCAATGAAGAAGACGAAAATTACAACGACATCTTATCTGAAGGTATGAATAGTGGCGTGCAGCAATTTGACCAACAAATACCAATTCCAACCAAAGAACCACAAACAATTTTTTTGAAAATGTAATTTCTTTAATTGCAATTTTATTATGTCATTTGCAACTTTTGAATGACACTACAAAGTTGTAAATTTTGACAATTGTATATGTATACTGTATTAGGAAAAAAATCATAGTTCTATTAAATAATATAAGAGACACAAAAAAAGTTTTGGGATGCCCCAACCCACTAGCTAACGGGACCGGAACCGGGACGGTACTTGGTCTCGTCCCGCTCGGACCCGCCCCGCTCCGATCACGCCCCACCCACCCGACCCGGCCCACTAGCCACCCCTACACACAACTACCTGGAATATTAATGGGAAAAGTACAAAATCAGCCATCCGGTTCAAACTATTGGTACCGGATGATTCAAATTTCCCCAAAATTTATTTTGTAGCTCTAAACTAATCTCAACCCATTTTTTAAATCCTTATCCAGCTCCATCAGTAATATCTGTAAAAAAAATTGATGACACGGGTAAAGCAAACATAATACACCAAGACTCTCACAAAGAAACAAATAAAAAAGGGCCAGAAAGAGCTGACGCCATTTATATTTCTATGATTACTCCTTAGTCCTTAATAACACTAGATAATAACCCAAATTCCAAAGAGAGAAAACACGTGACTTTAGAAAACGAAAGCTTAACAGTGAGTGGTGAATCCAAACAAGACTCTAGAAATTTCATCTCATTCTTCAGCTATAGCCACCCAATTCACACAGATAGAAAATTAAGTTAATTATTGAAATAAAAAAAAAGTCACATCCCAATTTTAGGTGTCCTGACGCTTAAAGAGAGGAAGAAATAATTTTTTTATTGTATATTAAATAGAAGTGTGGTAAAAGTATTAATAAACTAAACATTTTGAAAATTTGAACTTTCTCTGATAATGTAATAATTTATCAATGATACTCTTTTTGTACAACTCAAATCTTCAAAACCCAAAACCCTAATCTATCTTCTTGCACCCTTACATCACCTTACAACACATTCTCTCTATATTTTTTATTTCAGCCTATGTATAGAAATTGTATCGTTGTCGTATAGAATATGTATGACTATTGTATATGTATAAAAATGTATCATTGATATATAGAATATGTATCCTTACAGTATGTGTATAGAAATTATATTATTGTTGTATATAATATATATCAATAATGTATATGTATAGAAATTGTACCATTGATGTATATAATAGGTATCCCTACAGTATGTGTATAGAAAATTGTATAATTGTTGTATATAATATGTATCAATACTGTATATGTACAGAAAATGTATCATTATTGTATAAAATATGTATCCATTTACTATATATTGTAGAGTAGTGTAATTCTCCTCGGTTGGAGGCTTCTCATTAATGCAATATATATAAGTGTTTACAATTACAAAACCTAATTGGAGAAGGATCTTCAAACCTAATTAGAGAAGGATCTCTAAACCTAATTGGAGAAACATCGCTACTTTACATAATTACACTAGAATAATAATTACAAAACATATGGAGAATTAATATATTCTCTATCACACCCACTTAGTTGGAGCGGGAGGAGGTCGGACGCTGAGACTGGATCTGAAGTCAAAGAACAGTTGTCGAGGAAGTCCCTTAGTGAATATATATGTGTACTGATAGGAAGAGGGAACATGTAACACCCGACATGACCCGTGACAACCTTCTCAAGAAAAAAATGAATATTCATCTCAATATGTTTGGTTCGCTGATGTTGAACCAGGTTATGAAACAAGTAAACAACAGATATGTTATCACAATAGACAAAATATATCTTTACATAAGGGACAATGAAGCTCTATAAGGAGGTTTCTGAGCCAACAAATATCGGCAACAACGTTCGCAATGCCTCTATATTGTGCTTCCGCACTCGAACGGAAAAGTGTGGCTTGCCGTTTTGCAAACCATGAGATGAGGTTATCACCTAAAAATACACAATAGCCGAAAGTGATTGACATGTGTCTGAACAACCGCCTCAATCTGCGTCTATATATGATATCAACCTAGTCGGTACAAATGGATAAAGATGTAACCCGTAGTCAAAAGTACACTCAACATACCAAATGATACGTTTAAGGGCTGTGAAGTGAGGTTCACTGAGATCATGCATGACTAAATACACCTGCTGAACCGCATATGTAATATCAGATCTAGTGAATGTAAGATACTGCAGTGCACCAGCAAGACTCCTATAAAGAGAAGGATCAAGCACCGGATCTCTGTCATCCGTGCTAAGCTTTGACTTGAGTCGACTGGATTGGGCATGATTTTGCAGTTTGCCATTTTATCTCTATAAACAATCTCTTCGGCATACTTATGTTGATATAGGAACATTGCATTCTCAGATCTGGTCATAGAAATCCCAAAGATATAACTCAACTTACGCAAGTCTGTTATGACAAATTTGGATTTGAGCATATTAATGATCTCATTTTCCAGCACATCAGATAACGCAGTCAGGACAATATCATTGACGTAGAGCAAAAGGTATGCAATGTCATTACCTCAATGAAAAATAAAAAGTGAGTTATCACTTTTGTTGCATATGAACCCAATCTGCAAGATGTAAGTGGCAAAACGGTCACACCAAGCCCTGAGGGCTTCTTTCAAGCCATAAAGTGACTTTCAAAGCCGGCAGACATACTAAGGATCCGAATGATGCACAAAGTCAGGTGGTTGATGCATGTATATGGTTTATTTCAAATCCCCATGTAAGAACGCGTTTTTCACATCAAGTTGATAAATCAGCCAATTATTTTCCATAATTATGCTCAAAACGGTGTGAATGGTAGCTCGTTTAACCAATGTACTAAATGTCTCACCACAATCAACTCCCTCTTATTGCCCCGTGTCATTAGCCACAAGTCTCGCCTTATGGTATTCAAACTCACCACTATCTCTAAATTTGTGATGATATAGTCACCTACAATGAATCACATTCACCCCCTCTGATCTCGGGACAAGAGTCTGAATGTGTTGTGTAGTGAGAGCATTAAATTTCTCACGCATGACCGCATTCTAATTCGGGTCAAGCTTGACTAATTTTGGAATTTTAAATATAGGTGAGATGGTCTGAGTGGATAGGTTAAAGTGGACTTTCAGTTTGAAAATTTTGTGTTGAGCACGAGTTTCCATATGGTGGGTCGGAAGTGGGACTTTTACGCTGACGGGAAGTGGGAACAGTAAGAATGACGAGAGTTGTGGGTCCGTTGAGGGCAGAGATGTGGTTGACGGGTGCTACTAGGATATCGGCGGGGTGTTGGGCAGTGAGGCAGGTAACTGGTCGATGAAGGTAGGGGATTGGGGTAGTGAGGCACGTGACTGGTCGACGGAGGTGGGGGGTTGGGAAAGTGAGGCAGGGGACTGATCTACAGAGACAGAGAGGCCGTGATTAGAGCAGTATGTGGGGGGGTGTTTAACGGGACTTGGGGCAGTGACGGGACAACAGAGGGAACCGTGACAGAACAACCGGAATATTAACACTATATATAGCGTTTTGCAGGAGAGGGGAAGTGTTCGGGTCATTAAAAAAGTCATAATCAGTGACTTGAAGCTGTTTGATGTTTGCAAACAGGAAAACATTTTCCTCAAATATGACATGCCGAGTGACTAGGATTTTATGTGTGGACAAATCATAGCATAAGTACCCTCTATGGTTCGACGGAAAACCTAAGAAGACACAAGGAGATGTGCAAGGTGCTAATTTGTGAGGGGTCGTGAAGGCAAGATTTGGGTAGCATAGACAACCAAAAATTCAAAGGTGATCATATGAAGGGATCCGATGAAATAGAATTTCGGTAGGGATTTTATTTTGAAGGGTACGGGTAGGTATTATATTAAGAAGGTATTCTACCTTTTTAACGCGTATACCCAAAATGAAGGGGAAGAGATGCATGAAAGAGCATTGTACGAACCATATTGTTAATGGTGCGAAATATTCTTTCGGCTTTACCATTTTGAGGTAAGGTATGGGGGCACGGTAATCAAAACAACATGCCATTATCCGCATAAATTTTATAAAATGGTGAATTGTCAAACTCACGACTATTGTCACATTGAAATATTTTGATGTTCTTCTCAAACTGAGTTTTAACATACGCCTGAAATTCTAGAAAAATTGAGAAAACTTAGGACTTATATTTTAGAGGATAAACCCAAAGAAAATGAGAGAAGTAATCCAAAAGCACCAAATAATATTTGTGACCTAGATTGCTAGTAATAGGAGATGTCCATAAATCCGTACGAATGATATCAAAATGAGAAAAAGTTACACTTAATGAGGACGTAAAAGGTAGTCTAATATGCTTCCCTAGAGGACAAAAGTAGCAGTTGAAGGTATAGTTCTTTTTATTATACTGAATTAAATTTTAACTTCTAGGAAAATTAAAAACTGGTGCCCCTGGGTGCCCAAGTCTATTGTGTCAAGTTGATGGAGAGATTGTAGCTAGAGAGGTTTGTTGATTGACACTCGCAGTGGAAGTAGAAGAGAAATGATAGAGGCCCCCCACACTATTACACCTCGTAAGAGTTGTCCCCGTACGTAGGTCCTTTACAGAAAAACCAAAAGGGTCAAACTTAATAGATACATAATTGCCACTAGCAAATTTCGTAACATAGATTAAGTTTTTAATGATATTAGGAGCATATATGATATTTTTTTAGGGAAAAATGAGGGTGAGGTGGTGGAGTTTGAGTGGTGACATATCCTTGAATTGGAATGCGATTGTCATTTCTGACCAGAACAGATTGAGGATTATTCAAGTTGAATAGTTGTGAAAGATTACTTGAGTTATGAGTGAGGTGGGAAGTGACGCCCATATCCATATACCGAGCATCGTCGAAAAAAGTCATGTGGTCACCGGAAGTAAGGAGAAGAAGAGGTTGTAGAGGCTATAAAATTTTGAGGAAGAGAAATTAACTTCTGATGCAGGTGAAGGAATGCCGGAGCTTGAAGTTATGAAACATGCAAAGAATATTCTTTTAGGGCACAATCACATTCACAACAGAGAAATCGTCCACTGTGACATCAAGCCTGCCAATATTCTCCTTGTGGGAACCGATGAAATTGCAAAGATCACTGATTTATGCACAAATTGCTTATTTTATGGTATAAGGGGTTTGAGATGAGGCTATGATTTGGCTTCTGATACCGTGTAGAATAGTGTAAATCTCCTCGGTTGGAGGCTTCTCATTAATGCAATATATATAGGTGTGTACAATTACAAAACCTAATTAGAGAAGGATCTCTACTTTACATAATTACAGTAGAATAATAATTACATAATATATGAAGAATATTAATATATTCTCTATCATATATATTATATATATATATATATATATATATATATAAAAAATGTATCATTATTATATAATCTATATATAATACAATTAATAGTGTATTGGCAAAGATAACTTTCAAGTTGTACCTTAAAGTACAAACCTCCCATGAGCCAATTTCAGAACAACTGCATCTGAAGAGAGTCTCAAACAATGATCCAAGTTCACTCCTTGACCAAAATCTAAGTTAATTTTTTATTTTGATTTTTTTGGTTTACATCTGAGCATGTTCGTTTGTTGATAATATGGTGGTGTGTGTGGGAGTACCATGAGGAGCATCACATGGGATTATAATATATTGAAGTTAGTTATAGATGATTATTGTATGTTAAGCTCATTAGGGAGTTAGACTTGCAATTAGTCTTATGAACTTTTTAGATTGGTGGTGCAAATATATGTGTATATATACATGTATACACAATACTGAATAATCAATCAAAGATATTTTTCAATTCTTCTCTTCTCTCCCTCTTCTCTTCTCCACAACTTCTACTTCTTCGTCCTTCTTTTCTCTGTTATCTATTCGAATACTCAATAATTGTAATGTGCATGTGATTGGTCCACTGATTTGAGCTTCTTCTATATGGTATCAAAGCTCGGCGACGGTTCAGTGCAGTTTCCGATGAAGACAATGAGATCTTCGCATGCAATCGAAGGATCTACGTAATCGAATTGTAAGAATCTAAAATTGAGAAATGATGGAGTCGATCGAGGGAATTTCTTTCACATGCATAAAGAAATTCGAGGGATCTACACATCATGAGTATATAATCTGTAAATTAAATGAAATTTGGTGAGCAATAGCTAAAAACTTAGATCTGGAATATTGTTGCATTGATTTTCCTTAGATATGGAATATCGCTGTATCAATTTTATGACTGCTGCATTTTAGCTTAGTAACACGATTCTGTTGGAGATAGAGAATACAATGTTGCATTAATTTTCTGGTTAAAGGAGTCGAGATAGAAATCTAGAAAATTGTACCGAATCAAAATGGAAACTAATGGAGAGGAGTTATCAAGTGAAACTACAACAATGACAATCAATATAGATCATAATCATTCATTATACTTGTTCCCATCTGATTCACCGGGGTCATTGTCAGTGGAATCACATTGAATAGAATGGATAATTACACGTTGTGGAGTATAGCAATGAAGTTAGCATTGCTTGGGAAAAACAAAATAGGATTTGTGGATGGTTCATGTTATACCCCGTATTTCCAGAGTATGTACGTGAGAGCGTACGTACGAAAGATTAGCCTTAAAGTAGGCATTGGGACGTTTTTTTTTGGCACAACTCATTAAAAGAATCGTTTTCCGACGAAACGTTTTACACAACTCGCGTAGGATAAATTCCGGCTATGCCATTTCTAATTTTTGCGGATTTTTCCGAGAGACGAAACACTTTGGGCCAACGGGAGGGCGACACTTGTCACCCTCCAATTGGTGGACGTGAGGCGTCTATATGGCCGAATGGAGTGGCTTGTTTTGTCAAGTAGTTGGTAGGATATTTTGTGTGCAAGTCACAGTACACTTGCCCAAATCTTGACCTTACACTTGCCTTGCACTTGGCATAATCTTGGCCATTGGTTGGCCATCCCTTGACCTATAAATACCCTCTTGTGATGAAGAGTTCTTCATCCACAAACAAGCTTTCCAAGTCTTGAAATCCTCTCCTCTCCTCGAGCCTTTTTTCGTCCAAAACACCCCCTTTGAGTGAGCTGGGCCGAGGCAACCCCCCCTAGCCTAGCCGAACTCTACCCCCCCTCCCTTGGTAGAAAAGTTGCCTTCTAGTATTGTTATAATGCCCAAAATACCCTAGCCCAAATCCCTTAGTGCTTAGTAGAAGTTGTGAAGAACTTCTAAGGTTTCCTTGGAGCTATCGGAGCGTACAACTTAGGAGCTAAGCCTTGCTCCGGATCGACTTATACCTAGGATATTATTGGGCTTACCGAGGTAAATAATCCTAACCCTCTTTTGTATTAAAGAATACATACTGTAGAAGTATAGAATTATGTATTAATTACTTAGAAGAATATTACAGAATAGAATTGAACTGTTATCACAATAGAAGGGTTTAAAAGAAGAATAATAGAACTGAACTCACCTATGATCGCTTTACAGAGATCGTATAACTTACCGTAGGAAGTCGCCAAATTTCCATGTAATAGAGAACCCTCTCGCTTAGAATCACGCATGCTGTCTGACGTTGATAGACGTATTTGACTGTTATAGGCTGATTCTCTGCGTGCGACATATTCAACTTGGCAGGAGGTTTTCGCCGAGAAGGTATGTGATTCTTCCTAAGCATGATATTTTAACATATATATATAGTACGGTAGACGTACATGTCTTAACTGAATAATAACTACGACAATGTCTTTTGAATTAAGCCTGAATAACAACTACGCAATGTCTTTTGACTTAAGCCCAATAATAAGAACTCGATGCATTTCAAAAGAATATCGAATCATTTTTAATGTAAGAGAAATATCTGGTTTTAAAACAAAAGCTTAAGAGTTATACTAGCTTTATGGGAAGTTAGGTATAACAACTTAAGAAAGATAAAAGGAATCTTACTTGTTTGTTTATAAAAGACTTGTATTGATTTACATTAAGTATAGTAAGATTGTTTGATAAGTAGACATATTATGATGCTACCGTGTTAGTGTCTTGTATGTTGTGAAAGGGTCATTCTTGCCAGGCTTACGTTGCTAAACGGTAAGTCTGTTGCATCATATTATATCACCTACCCTCGACTTATTATACCGAGGGCTTTCCACCTTGATGCGGTCTATACTACGCGCACATGTGACTACGCGAGTCATGCGGAGTTCCGAGGATTGATCATTCCGGTGTTTTAGCCCGACGCGGGGATGCCCTATGCGGTCTGTGTGACTACGCGGTCTATTGAGACTATGCGATCGCGGAGTCCAAAGTGTACCGGGTTAGCTACCCCGACGCGAGGAATACCTCATGCAGTTCATGTGACCTATGCGGATCATGGAGTCCGAGATTAGGCATGCATAATGATACTATGGGCACTTGGCCTTGCTTCGATCATTCGCGCCTAGAATGCACTGCTACAATTTACCTATTATTGTTTTGTTGTGATACGCACTATGTGCAATTGAACCGATTATATTTGCAAATGGTTTTAAAATACTTTGATTTCATTTTTAAGTACTTTACGCTTTCGCATACTTAGTACCATTGTAATCGACTCCTTCGGGCTGCGTTCATGCCGCAGGTAAGGCAAGCAGTGCTAGATCCACATCCTTAGGATCTCTTGCATTGGTGTCGAGCTCCATCTTCTCCGAGGCTCTACTTTTGGTATGATCTCCCCAGATTGTAGATAGTTTTGTACATTCAGGTATGGCGGCCCCGTCCCGCCATAGTTGTTTACTTCTCAGAGGTATGTAGTCCTAGTGTACGCTTGGGATGTAATCGCAAAACTTGGGTTATTTATATATATATGCCGAAAGGCAAGCTTTTCATCGATAAACCGGTCTCATTTTACAACGTTTCATGTCTTGTTTTTATATTCCACCGATTACTGATGTATGACTACTGGGTGCCCGTAGGCACGACCACGCCCCGAACGGGTCGTGACAAAAGTAGTATCGTGAGCGATTAATCCTCGAAAAGTGTCTACCTGCATCGTATCTAGTAGTCTTGATTATCGTGTTGTGCACCACACCAATAATCGTGAGGCTATAAGATATTTAGGATTGGTTTCATTCTTCTCACTCAGATCGTGCTTTAGAGTCGTGTTAAAGTTGGACCCTCTAACGTATTCTTTCTCAGAATAGCTTATGCCTCCACGTAAGGCAACCCGCCCGTGGCGGCAAAGCCGGCCGAGGAGCCGCTAGTAGGACACCGAGAGTTACGAGGCTCGTGCCCGCCTATACCCCATACGGCGAGTTCTATGACGCCACCGCCCCAAAGAGAGACCACAGCACCACACCTCCCGCCCCACACCGGGCGGAGGAGTTAGGGTACAAGGAGACGGCCCACTATTGGCCAGATCGTGGCTGCATACGAGGACAGCCGATGCAGCAGCCTCAGCCCCAGCCTGCATCGTGGTTCACCCGAGGCCGAGTTTGAGGCTACGAGATTTCCGAGTCAGAGCCCGCCAGAGTTTTACGGTCGAGCCGCAGGATGATCCGCAGGAGTTCATCCGTCACCACAGAGGATTATGAGAGTGATCGGGCGCTGAGACCGAGTCCGTGATCTTTGTTCGCATCGGCCGCGTGATACCGCAATGATTGGTTTGATCTACGGAGTTATCCCGGAGAGCACGATCCCCGCCTACTGGGACGAGTTCTCTGAGGCCTTTTTACTCACTTCGCCTCCACAGATGAGGAGGCGCGGCCGATGATTTTTATCACGAGACAATGAGGACGCACGCTTAGGAGTACAATGTCGAGTTCGATTCTTTGGCTCGACACGTCCCAAAGATTGGTAGCAGATATGAGGATAGGGTGCACCGCTACGCCATCGGGCTAGATGATTATATGGCCGAGTCTTGTGCGGGTGTTTTCTTCACCGTATGGACATTACCCGCACGCAGCTCATGCACTGGATGCGGCGAGCGCAGAGACCGACGAGTCGATAGATATCAAGACGTAAGGCCAGACGGCCGGTTCTTTTGGTAGTTCTCGGGTGGACGGCAAGCAGTTAGCCTAGATTTGCACCCCACCAGCTCGAGCACTCCCACATCATTGTCGGCTCAGCAGAGTATTCGGGCGGTCGTGGCCCTGTGACTTGATTTGTGGTAGCAGCGGTGCTAACCGATCGAGGTCCGCTTCAGCTGTGTCCGCTGTGGCGTTCCATTTAGTGGGTCAGATTACTCCGAGCTTGCTACACTGTGGCCGCAGGTCATTTTGCGAGTCTGTCCGAGCAGCAGGCGCGCTAATGGTAGGAGTCACCGCAGGTCGGGCCGCGCTTCTTCATCCCCGACAGCTTACTCGCCCGAGGGCAAGGTACTCACGGGCCGCCAGGTCGCGGCAGAGGTCGTGGCACGGTCTCAGCTTCTAGCGGTCCTCGTAATCGCATTTATGCCTTGTCCACCGACAGACGTGAGGCCTCACCGATGTCGCCACAGTACCTTATCGCCTCCGATATTGATGTATGCCTTGATAGATCCGGTTCTACTGCCCATATATCTCCCTTGTTGCTAGTAGAATAGGATAGAGCCCGAGTCCATAGACCCTTTCGAGGTAGCTACGCCAATGGGTGATTCGGTGGTAGCTCGGCGGGTATATGGGCTTGTCCGCGACCATTTACAATGCCGACCTAGCCGACTTGATCAAGTCGATATGACCGATTTCGACGTGATCACGGGTATGGATTGGCTAGCTTCGCTACGCCCACGCAGACCGCAGGAGAGTAGTACGGTTCCAGCTTCGGCGAGCCATTGTCGAGTGGGAGGAACATCAGACGCCGGTGGTAGGTTTATTTCCTACCTCAAGGCTAGGAAGACGGTGCGAGGCGGTACATCTACCATCTCGTTCGGGTGTTTGATATCGAGGATGCGATACCAGATTTTCACCGGCCCAGAGTCGAGAGTTCCCGCACGTGTTTCGCACGACCTCGGGTATCCTCCCGAGAGGAGATCGAGTTTTGTATAGATGTGATGCGGACACTCGCCTATTTCCATTCCGCCATACGAATGGCACCGCCGAGTTGAGAGAGTCAAGGACCACCGAGAGATTTGCCGGAGAAGCGGCTTCATCGCACTAGTGTTTCTCCCGGGGCGCCGTATTGTTCGTGAAGAAGGACGGACGCCGCATGTGTGTTGATTACAGCAAACAACAAGTGACCATTAAGAATGAATACCCTTCCCGTGATTGATGATTTGTTCGACCAGCGTGGCGCGAGATGTTTCTCCAAGATTGACCGCGATCGCTATCATCGCACGAGTCGAGAGGCGGATGTCCCTAGGATCGCATTCCGACCGTGACGAGCATTATAAGTTCTGGTCATGTCTTTTGATTGACCAATGCTCCGCGGTATTCATGGATTTGATGAACCGAGTGTTCAAACCATTTTGGACACGTTTGTGATAGTGTTCATCGATGAGATCTTGGTTTATTCTCGCCAGAGCATGCAGAGCATTCGGCGATCTTGTGCTTCCGACTAGCGCTTATACGCCAAGTTTTCCAAATGTGAGTTTTGGTTAACTTCTGGCATTTCTTGGGCATATTGTCGGGCCGATGGAATTGAGTGGATACGCCAAGATCGAGGCAATCGGACTTGGCTAGACCTACTACTCCGGCGCAGGTTCGCAGCTCGGGCCTTGCAGTTATTATCGACGGTTCGCAGAGAAGTTTGCTTCTATCTCGCACCATTGACTAGGCCGACTCGTAAGCGCTAAGTTTCATGGATCGATGCTTGTGGCGTGGTTTCCAGCTTTGAAGGAGATCGACGACCGCCCGCTTCTTACTCTTCCGCAGGTCCACGGTTATGTTGTGTATTGTGACGCCGGGCATCGGCCGATGTGTGTTGATGCAGCAGGTAGAGTTATAGCGCACGATCCCGACAGCTAAGAAACACGAGAGAAACTACCCCACCCATGATTTGGAGTTGGCGCAGCTGATTCACGCCAAGATCCGAGGCACTATTTGTATGGGTTCACGTGGATATTTATACGCACCACAAGAGCCTCCAAGATATCTTCACCGCAGGAGCCGAACTTACGGCGAGACGGTGGTTAGAGTTGCTTAAGGATTATGACGCCGATATCCCGTACCACCCGGGAAGGCCAATGTCAGGCGTATGCCCAGTCGTAGGTCCACGGGTAGCCTATCGAGGCGCAGGAGAAGAGGGCATGGTTCGTGATTTGCATCGCCAGCGAGCCTTGGTGTCCGCTTGATTGATTCCGATAGCGATGGGTTCGAGTTCGTGAGGTTGCCGAGTCTTCCATCGCCGAGCGAGGAAGAGGCAACAGCTCGAGGATCCGCTGACACGTTATCGTGATACGCTCTTCGTGAGGAAGGGTCCTGAGGTAGCACGATGGGGTGCTAAGGTTTGAGGGCGTTGTGTGTTCCGGATGTTTCGTGACTTCGGCAGGTTCTGGGGAAGCACACAACAAGTTACTCTATCCATCCGTGGTCGACCAAGATGTACCACGACCTTAGATCCGTATTAGTGGGATGGCTTGAAGAGGACGCTGCGAGTTCGTAGCTCGGCCCGTGTTGTCGCAGTGAAGATAGAGCACCAGAGGCCTGGTGGTTTGTTACAGACGATAGAGATCCCGACCTGGAAGTGGGAGGTAATCAACATGGACTTCATCACAGGATTACCTCGCACTCAGAGGAGACATGATTCTATATGGGTTATCGTCGACAGGCTGACGAAATCAGCCCACTTTCTTCCCGTCAGGACGACTTTTTCGGCTGAGGATTATGCCAGACTTTACATCCGAGAGATCGTTAGACTGCATGGAGTCCCTATTTCGATCATATCGCATGCAGGAGCCCGCCATTTGGCTAACTTTCTGTCACGACCGACACCGGCCGCGATCGTGCCCTACCGGGCACCCCGTTCGTATACATCGAGAATAGCAATGAACATACACAACATAAACACATGTAAATAAAAACGCTACAAAGCAGCCGATCGGACCGCTTCTATAATATAAACATAATCAAAAGTACAACTCGGTTCTTACGGCAACCACATATGTGAATACACTCTGGAATAACAATAATCGAACAATCATGGCGGGACAGGGCTCCGCCATACCCCTGAATATACATGAATCTACTACCTCAGGGAAACCGTACCAAGAGATAAGCCTCCGGAGCAAATGGAGCTTTCTCTCAAAAACTGGACCGAGATCCTAAGAGCAAGGATCACCAACCTGGGTACCTAAAACCTGCGGGCATGAACGGCCCGAAGAAGTCGATAACAGTTTAATATGGAATGTAAATAACGCGTCTGAAAAAGATCATAATCAGACAAAAGAATGACAAGGACAAGTATAAAAAGTACATACCAGATCTTGCCGTGTCATTACCACTTATGAACTTAATTTCACATCAATATCTTTTCCCATTTTCAATAAAGGTTATAGCCACATTCTTACGCACATGATTAGGAAAAATCATTAAGTTCATTTCTATATAACCTACTTATCTTTCATAAGTATAATCCGCCCAAAGGATGGAACATTTACTACCCGGCCCAATCTGGGACGCGATCAAGTCACACTAATATCAAGCGTGTCCGTGGAATCCCCCATCACTGCCGACAGCTACAAGTGTAAAATATAATCATGTATCGCGCCCGTGGCATCCCACCTCACCGCTTCGGCATACATTCACAACACATATATATATCTCGCCGTGGAATCCCACATCACCGGCGATCCAGATATAATAATACACCAATAGCATACATGAACACAAGTCCCACGGTGGTATAGCGTCTTGGGTCTACCTCACTTATACTCTTACCGGAGAAGTTGGTAAGCGGTGGTATAGCATCTTGGGGTCTACCCTCACTTATACTCTTACCGGAGAAGTTGGTAAAGCAGGTGGTATAGCATCTTGGGGGTCTACCCCTCACTTATACTCTTACCCTGGAGAAGGTGGTATAACGTCTTGGGGCTTGCCCCTCATTTATACTCTTACCCTATCTCAACCGACCATTATACAAAGCAAGCAGGGGGTATAATGTCTTGGGGGTTTACCCCTCACTTATACTCTTACCCTGGAGAAGGTGGTATAACGTCTTGGGGCTTGCCCCTCATTTATACTCTTACCCTATCTCAAACGACCATTATACAAAACAGAAGCACTACCATGTCTTCTATAAAAATCCGGGAATTTAACCCAAGTACTACAATTAACGGAAGCATACCCGTGGAATCCCACATCACTGTCGGTATGTCCAAGTACTTACAACAAGACAGCCGGCCCTCCAACCGAGAGTCGCGGCAACGTAATAAAACATAATACTTGCCTATCACCAGCACACATAGGCTAATTCTCAATTAACAAGCCAAAGTACTTATCAAGGCACACTTAGACTAATTCTCAATTAATCAAGCCAAAGTACTAATCAAGGCATCACATAGAAAAATTCTCATTTAACAAGCCAAAGTACTTATCAAGGCATACTTAGACTAATTCTCAATTAATCAAGCCAAAGTACTTATCAAGGCACACTTAGACTAATTCTCAATTAACAAGCCAAAGTACTAATCAAGGCATCACATAGAATAATTCTCATTTAACAAGCCAAAGTACTTATCAAGGCATACTTAGAATAATTCTCATTTAACAAGCCAAAGTACTACGTACGTACATTCTTTTCAAAAGACTCCTTTCCAAATAAAACTTCCCCGATACTAACAACCGTAGTATCAAGTCCTATTCACCTTTCAAGACAAGTCACAATACCTTTTTAGAACTACAATTACCGGCTTCTAAATCAAGTGACTTCTTTATTAAAAACCTTAAGCAATTGGTACCTTTAAACCAATTTGCCCTTCCTTAATACAAGTTATTTCTTTGATTACTTCATTAGAGAAAACCATTCTCTTAACCTTCCATAAAGCCGTTATAACCAACTTCCCATAAAGCCGTTATAACCCTTTATGGTTTAGACCAACACGTTCCTTTTATAACCAAGAGACTTCTACTTTTTGAAACCAAGTATTATATACTTTCAAATCAATTCTCATAACTTTCAAAAAAAATACAATTAGTCTCTAAACCTTTAGAAAACAAGTGACTCCTTTTATTATAAAACCTTAGGCAATTGATGCCTTAAAAACAAGTTGCCTCTTCACTAAAATCAAGTCATTTATCTTTCCATAAAGCAAATATAACTAACTTCCCATAAAGCCGTTATATTCACCTTATACCTTAGCCAAAAACAATTTCCTATCCAAGGGACTTATACGTTTAAAACGGAACAAGTATCACATACTTTAAAACTCTTCAAGTCCCTTAACTTAAATAAAACTTAAGACATCCTTTATACTTTCAAAGAAGTGAGTAAATCTCCCAACTCACCCGACCTGGCTATTCACACTACTAGTAAAGGATATCAAGGTGTCAGACGTCACCGCACTACATACGTGTAACTAGTCATGCTCAAAGATAGGAAAAGTTCTACATAGAGTAGATCACACAACTACCTCTTAACTTCTAAGAGTAACAGAAACATGAAATGATACCACGTATATTCCATACATAGAATCATGCCAAAGGAAGGAAGAGGTTCACATACCTCGCGACGATTGTCGACAAAGAGCAAAATGCTCCAAAGTACTTCAACCTCGAGCTATTCCATTCTTCAAGTAGGATACATTATACTTAGTACTTCAACCTATAATGGTCACCATACGTCCATTAACCTCTTATTTCAAACGTAGAATATTCTAAGTGCTAAGTCACTAAATTCTACGGAAAATCGACAAAGACCTCCTTTGTTTCTACTAACTTTGCCACATTTTTCAAGGCCGAAATACAATAACCAAACAGCCCCAATTGGCTCACAACAATATAGAAGGTAGTCCAATACAAATGAATAACTAAACAGCCCCAATTGGCTCACAATTTAGAAGGTAGTCCAATACAAATGAATAACAAACTACAAGTCCAAATTCGGCCACCTTGAGTTCAACCATACCAATTCTTATCCAATTTCCATTTCAATCCAAATTGGTAGCATAATATGATATCAAGTCGCATTTGATTATAATAACCATAATCTTTAAGTAAGTAACATGCGACGATTTCTAAAAACGACCAATTAGTAATCCAATTTTTCAAGTGGCTTGCATAACATTTCGGATTTAGCTACAAGCAATCCATAGTACTTATAACTTCTACATATCAACTTCATGCTAGCAACAAGTAAAGCTAACAACAACAATATAAATATATAATCTTGTAACACCTTTAAAAGACAAGATTATACCTTAACGATTTTTAATCCAATTCCAAATCCGAAGTCGCTCCTAGTAGTTTAGAGCCTCTCCAAGACACTTCAATCCGCTTGTTGAGACCCTTAGAACAATACCAACAATTTTCCTTCAAACTTCCAATTCAAAACCTAGAAAGCCACTAGGTTTTCACTTTGCGACTAATACGAAAACTCTCCTTTTCCGGGATTTTTCTATTGAGATATGCTTACTATACCCTTAGGTACCTTGGTTTAAAGTGGGGAGACTATTGGACAAAAATTGAAAATTTTCTCTTCAAACCCTTAGCAAAACCGTGAGCTTCACTTAGCACAAGAACAAGATTTCAAAATATTTTCTAAGTGTGGAGAAAGGAAAAGTCTTGCACTACTAGTAGTTTATATTACACAAGGAAGGGTTAAGATTAAGACACTTGTGTGGTTTGGATGAGATTCATTTAAATATCAAGCTAAGTGGGGTCATTGACTGGTCAATGTTGTCGCTACTACTTGCAAGACTTGTCTTGCTAACCAAGGTCCAATGACCCTCTTGCCCTTGCAAGATTTCGTCCAAGGCATCTTCTAAGGGGGGTGACACATGTCGCCCTCCCATTCGTCACAATAGTACATTTTCCGACAATTTCATAATTCCGACAACTTTACAAGTCTCAATTTTTTTTACACTCATGAAGTTCTTACGCACGCTCTAAAACATGTCCTCAGAATACGGTGTAACACTTCGGAGGTCTTTCCGTAGGGTTTAGGACGCAGTGAGCCCGAGTAATCGCATTCCATCCACGCATTGCACAGCAGAGCGCACTATCCGCACTTCGAGGATATGTCGCGAGCCCGTGTTATTGACTTCGTGGTAGCTGGAGGATCATTTGCCTCTATTTGAGTTTGTATACATAATAGCTACCACTCCAAGATTCGGATGGCGCCTTACGAGGCCTTGTATGAGGAAGTGCGATCGGCTATAGGCTGGTTCGATGTGGGCGAGGTGCGATTAGTGGGACCAGATTTGCGGCAAGCAGTGGATAAGTGAAGCTTATCCAGAGAGGTTGCCGACACCGTAGTCGCAGGTCATATGCGCATCATCGCCGCCGTGATCCGGAGTTCGAGGTTCATGATTGGGTTTTCCTAGTGTCACCCATGAAGCGGTGTGATGAGATTCGAAGAAGGAAACTCACCGCGTACATCGGGCCGCTTCAGATTGTCCGCAGGTAGGCAAGGTTGCCTATGAGTTGATCTGCCGTCCGATCCGGAGGCGCAGATCCGGTGTTTCATGTTTCTACGCCGGCGAGGTGTATCGGGGATCCATCTAGGTACACCGATTGACGATGCATGTGTGACCGAGGGGTTATCGTATGAGGAGATTCCCATAGCGATAGTCGATCGTCGTGTTAGGCGTCGCGACCAAGGACGTGGCTTCCACAAAGTCTTGTGGCGAACGAGCTCGGAGGAGATGACGCGAAGCCGGCGAGGACATGAGGCGTAAGTACCTCACCTATTCCCCACACCTCCGTAATTCACTTTCCTACTTGTAAATCTTCATTATCGCTTATGCCTAAGTTGTTCGCGGGCGTGTGTGGCATTTGCAACTGTTTAAGTTATGAGGAATCTTATCGTTAACTGTCTTGGGAAGGAACATTCGGGACGAATGTTTCTAAGGAGGGGTTCATGTTATACCCCGTATTTCCAGAGTATGTACGTGAGAGCGTACGTACGAAAGATTAGCCTTAAAGTAGGCATTGGGACGTTTTTTTTGGGCACAACTCATTAAAAGAATCGTTTTCCGACGAAACGTTTTACATAACTCGCGTAGGATAAATTCCGGCTATGCCATTTCTAATTTTTGCGGATTTTTCCGAGAGACGAAACACTTTGGGCCAACGGGAGGGCGACACTTGTCACCCTCCAATCGTGGACGCGAGGCGCCTATATGGCCGAATGGAGTGGCTTGTTTTGTCAAGTAGTTGGTAGGATATTTTGTGTGCAAGTTGGCTGCAGTACACTTGCCCAAATCTTGACCTTACACTTGCCTTGCACTTGGCATAATCTTGGCCATTGGTTGGCCATCCCTTGACCTATAAATACCCCTCTTGTGATGAAGAGTTCTTCATCCACAAACAAGCTTTCCAAGTCTTGAAATCCTCTCCTCTCGAGCCTTTTTTCGTCCAAAACACCCCCTTCGAGTGAGCTTGGCCGAGGCAACCCCTCCCCCTAGCCTAGCCGACATCTACCCCCCCTCCATTGCTAGAAAAGTAGCCGTCTAGTATTGTGATAAGGCACAACATACCCGATCCCAAATCCCATAGTGCTTAGTAGAAGTTGTGAAGAACTTATAAGGTTTCATTGTAGCTATCGGAGCGTACAAATTAGGAGCTAAGCCTTGCTCCTGATCGACTTATACCTAGGATATTATTGGGCTTACCGATGTAAATAATCCTAACCCTCTTTGTATTAAAGAATACATACTGTAGAAGTATAGAATTATGTATTAATTACTTGTAAGAATATTACGTAATAGAATTGAATCATATCACAATAGAAGGGTTTAAAGAAGAATAATAGAACCGAACTCACCTAGATCGCTTTACAAGAGATCAGATAACTTACCGTAGGGAAGTGCTGCCCAAATTTCCATAGAATAGAGAACCTCTCGCTTAGAATCACATGCATACTAGACGCTGATAGACGATTTGATCGTTATAGCCGATTCTCTCAGCGCGACATATTCAACTTGGCGTGAGGTTTTCACGGTAGGTATGTGATTCTTCCTAAGCATGATATTTTAACATATATATATAGTACGGTAGACGATATGTCTTAATCAATAATAACTACGACAATGTCTTTTGACTTAAGCTGAATAACAACTACGGCAATGTCTTTTGACTTAAGCCCAATAATAAGAACTCGATGCATTTCAAAAGAATATCGAATCATTTTTAATGTAAGAGAAATATCCGTTTTTAAAACAAAAGCTTAAGAGTTATACTAGCTTTATGGGAAGTTAGGTATAACAACTTAAGAAAGATAAAAGGAATCTGTTTACTTGTTTGTTTATAAAAGACTTGTATTGATTGCTAAGTATAGTAAGATTGTTTGATAAGTAGACATATTATGATGCTACCGTGTTAGTGTCTCAGTATGCCGTGAAAGCGGGTCATTCTTGTTGTGCTTACGTTGCTAAACGGTAAGTCTGTTGCATCGTTATTATATCACCTACCCTCGACTTATTATACCGAGGGCTTGCCACCGACGCGGTCTATACGCCTATGCAATTTATGTGACTACGCGAGTCGCGGAGTTCCGTGATTGATCATTCCGGTGTTTTAGCCCGACGCGGATGCCCTATGCGCGTCCGGTGACTACGCGTCTATCGAGACTACGCGACGGCGAGTCCAGTGGTACCGGTTAGCTACCCCGATGCGAGGAATACCTCACGCAGTCTCAGGCGCGACATGCGATCGCGGAGTCCGTGATTAGGCATGCATAATGATACTATGGGCACTTGGCCTTGCTTCGATCATTCGCGCCTAGAAATGCACTGCTACGCCACCTATTATTGTTCTTGTTTGTGATATGGCACTATGTGCAATTGAACTGATTATATTTGCAAATGGTTTTAAAATACTTTGATTTCATTTTTAAGTACTTTACAGTTTCGCATACTTAGTACTGTTAGATCGACTCTCCTTCGGGCCGTGTTCATGCCGCAGGTGGCAAGCAGCGTGCTAGATCCACATCCTTAGGATCTCTTTGCATTGGTGTCGAGCTCCATCTTCTCCGAGGCTCTACTTTGTATGATCTCCTCAGATTGTAGATAGTTTTGTACATTCAGGTATGGCGGGGCCCTGTCCCGCCATAGTTGTTTACTTCCTTAGAGGTCTGTAGTCCTAGTGTACAGTTGGGATGTAACTGCAAAACTTGGGTTATTTATATATATATGCCGAAAGGCAAGCTTTTCATCAGATAAACTGTGTCTCATTTTACAACTGTTTCATGTCTTGTTTTTATATTCCACATTACTCGATGTATGACTACTTGGGTGCCCGTAAGGCACTCAACACGCCCCGAACGGTCGTGATTCAAGAAAGGGGAAACATATCATGGTGATTTGGCAAATGTGTGTGATAGATGTAACGCTATTGTTGTTTCATGGTTAATGGGGAATGTAAATAGAAACCTACTCAGTGGAATGTTATTCAATTCTGATGCACATGTTATTTGGGAAGAATTGAAAGAAAGGTTCGATAAGATAAATAGCTCAAGGGCTTTCCAATTGCATAAAGATATCTTCTCTTTAAGACAGGGAACTATGTCAATCTCAGTGTATTACACTAAACTGAAGGACCTCTGGGATGAATATGACTCAATTGTGCCACCACCTTCTTTCTGTCCCAAATCGAAGGATTTAATTAACCACATGCATTATCAGAGAATGTTGCAGTTTTTATGGGACGTAATGAGAGTTACAATCAAGCTAGGAGTCAGATAATCATGATACAACAAATTTCAAGCCTAAATCAGGTATATGTCATGGTGAATCAGGAGGAAAGCCAGCGGATAATGGCAGGAAACAGTAGAGCAATGCAGGAGACAACTAAACATGCTGTCATGTTCACAGCCAGGAATAGGGCAGGAAGGAGTGGAAGTGGAACTGGAGGTCCAAGACAAAAGAAGCCATACAACCCAAATGCATATTGTGATTTTTGTCATGGAAATGGACACCTTAGGCAGAATTGCTACAAATTAATGAAGTGTGACTATTGTCATAAGACATGACATGTTCAGGATGATTGTTATAGACTCATTGGATATCCAGAGAATTTCAAACCTAAAGGGAAGAAAGCATATGTTGTAACATGAGGAGAAATGTTCTCTGAAGCTGAAAGGAAAAAGAATGAATCATATTACAACAACATGACTCTACATACACTATCATCACTCATGCAGTTAACACCCAATCAACAGCAGCAACTCATCAACATACTGAATGAGAGGACAAAAACTAGAGCAATGGCCAATTTGGCAGGTAAAAGTACATTTTACACTGAAGAATTAGTGAAGCGGATTGTAGATACAATGGCAACCAATCATATGATTGGTGATTCAAAATTTTAAAAAACTAAATACTTGATATAGAACACAGGGAAGGTGCACTTTCCAACTGGTAACTCTGCTAATGTGTCACATATAAGTGATCACCATTTAGGAGGAGGTGACATTCTCAAAAATTTCTTATGTGTGCCAACATTCAAATTTAACCTCATGTCAGTTTCGAAAGTGACTAGAGAATTAAATTGTAGTGTTAAATTCTTTCCAACATATTGTGTCTTTCTGGATCTCTCATCTGGGAATGTGAGGGAGATTGGTAAAGAAGAAAAAGGGATATACATAGTATGCTTGGATGTACAGAATAAATGAGAGGACTTGAAGAAATGCATGACAACAGTCCAACTAGTTGATGCAGCAACCTGACACCAAATGTTATGTCATGTTCCTATGAGTGTATTAAGGAAAATTTCATGTATCAAAGTTCCTCTTGTTTTGCATGACTGTGAGATTTTTCCCTTAGCTAGGCAGACTAGAGTTCCTTTTCCTATTAGTAGTAGTAGGAAGACAAAGGCTTTTCAATTACTGCATATTGATATATGGGGCCCTTACAAAGTGGAGACACATAATGGAATGAGATATTTCTTGACAATTGTAAATGACTTCTCTAGATGGACATGAATATTCTTAATGAGATTAAAATCTGATGTACCTACAGTACTTAAGATATTTTTTTACTGAAGTTGGAACACAATTTGAAGTGAAAATACAAAGAGTAAGGTCTGATAATGGCAGAGTTCTTCAATAACAGATGCAAGGAGTTGTTCTTACAGTATAGTGTAATCCATGAGAGTTCTTTCTCATACACACACAACAAAATGGTGTGGTAGAGAGAAAACACAGACATATACTTGAAACAACCAGAGCTATCAAGTTTCAGGGAGGATTGCCAAACCATTTCTGGAATTTCTGTGCAGGAGCAGTCTATATCATAAACAGAATACCCTCTACAATCCTAGGCAACATATCGCCTCATGAACTGCTATATAACAAAACTCCATCACTTGCTCATTTAAGGGTGATATAATGTTTATGTTATGCAACTGTTCTGATCAGACAAGATAAATTTGGCCCTAGAGCAGTGCAAGTTATTTTTCTTGGGTATGGTACATCACAGAAGGAATACAAACTTTATAATACAGACAATAATACCCTTTTCATGAGTAGAGATGTATTCTTCATGGAGAAGATCTTTCCTCTAAAGGGAAGCACTGAAGACCATATCACACCTATTAGATTATCTGATGGCTTCTGTTTTGATGATCTGGCTCACCCTTAGGTAACCAAAATTCCACAAGTAGTATCACAAGTTCAGCCTTATACATCATCAGATACTTCACATGGAGACACATGAATTGCTTCAACATGCTCCTAAAACCTCACAAAGGGAAACTACAAATGACCATTCCACAACATCTGAAACAGGAATCGGTACTAGAAGATCTGCTAGAATAAGTAAACCACCAATTTGGCACAAGGATTATGTCACTCAACATGGATCATCATAATGTCTCAATCCTATCTCTAATGGAGTGAATTACACTGGACTGTCACCTCAGTATCAGAGTTTTGTAGCACAAATATCAGATAATATTGAGCATTGTTCATACTCAGAGGCTGCTAAGGACAGAAGGTGGATTGAAGCAATGAGGGCAGAGATCAAGGCCTTAGAAGACAATGATACATGGAAACTAGTGGCTCTTCCAGAAGGCAAGAAAACAATAGGATGTATGTAGGTGTATAAAATCAAATATAAGGCAACAGGTGAGGTGAAGAGATATAAAGCTAGACTTGTTGCAAAGGGGTACAACCAAAAGAAGGGGTTGGATTACCAGGAAACTTTCTCACCAATAGTCAAGATGTCTACTGTGAGATCAGTCATTTCTATTGCAGCAGCTAAAAAGTGGGTAATCCATCAGATGGATGTCTATAATGCTTTTTTACAAGGGGATCTGTATGAGGAAGTTTACATGATTGTGCCTGAAGGTTTCATTGTGGATAATGGCAAGAAGCATGTATGTAAAAGCTGTTGAAATCCTTGTATGGTTTAAAATAAGCTTCCAGACAGTGGAATATCAAACTCACTACAACCTTAGTAGATGCTGGATTTCAACAAAGCCACAGGGATTATTCATTATTTGTCAAGCATGATGGTGACAATATTGTAGTCATATTGGTATATGTGGATGACTTATTGATTACTGGAGATAGCATGGGCCTTATCCAATCTGCCAAGGAGATATTATATAATGCTTTTAAGATTAAAGACTTAGTGGAGCTTCGATATTTCCTTGGGATTGAATGTGGAAGGAGTTCTCAGGGCATTCTCATGCATCAAAGAAGGTATGCCTTGGAGTTGATCTCAGATATGGGGTTATTAGGAGGTAAACCTGTATCCTCACCCATGGAGGTGAACATGAAGCTTACTACTACTATATTTTATCAGCATGAGCAGACTGCATCAACCCATCAGCATGAACAAACTGCATCAGCCCATACCACCTTCAGATCACAGACTGACCAGCTGCTGCCTGATCCTACTATTTACAGAAGGTTAATTGGGAGGCTTCTGTACTTAACAAATACAAGGCCAGACATCATATTTTCAGTCCAGTGTTTGAGTCAATTCATGCAAGCTCCCAAGTCATCTCACATGGATGTTGGTCTCATACTTGTGAGATATATCAAGCATGAACCTGGTCTGGGAATACTCATGACTTGTTCCACATCTCATCACTTGAAAGTAATTTGTGATGCGGATTGGGCTTCTTGTGTCTGTCGCACCCGTTTTTGACCTCGGAGTCTGAACGGTGCTGCAACGTTGCTCTTTTGCGCGGTTACCTGGATGGAGCAAAAATGCTAATTTGAGGAGTCGCCACCTAATTAGTTAAGTGAATTAGCACACTTGAACTATTGCAATAAAAATACTGTAATTGATCTCCATTTAATGGTCTGCGAAATTAATGAGATTATGGATCAGAGTTCTTTATTATCCTAAAGGGAAGAGGTTAGACGTCCTTTAAGATCCGCTAACTTGCAGTTATTCGATCAAACCTAGGTTAATTATATATGGGCATTTTATTCTACCTATTCTAAGCATGTTTAATTACAATAAAATGCAATACAAAATGAAATGAATTTAAAATTAAAATACAACAAAAAAAAAGGAATTCCGGAGAGCATTTTCTTGAAATGTATCTTTGGATACTTGCATAAACATTTAGTAAATGTGTTAGTAAGAGAGTAAATAATTTTCAAATAATGACAAGAATTAATTAATAAACTAAAAAATAAAACCCGTCTTTTGTACAAGGGATGCCTTGGAAATCAGACGGAGATTCTTTCATCGACCATTCAAGTATAGTATCATATTCGAAATTAGTAAATACATAAATCATAGGGCCAAATTGTCCAAAAATCAATACGAACAACGAAAATAGTACAACAATAGCCAAACAATGGATAAAATATTTCTTGAAACACTGGAAAATGCAACCAACGTGAAACAATAGTGGTTCAATATCAACACCACTGCGACAGTGGTTCGCCAGAAAATACCGGCTATCTCCGGAGTTTTAAACTCTAGCCAGAAGAAAACTCGGGCCCGAATATAGCAAAACCAGTAGCAAAAATGCAGTAGTTCTCAGCAGCAAAACAAGGACCAAAATCAGTTGCCAAACGACCCCCCAAAATAATTTTAGAATCGGTTCTAACAAAGGAGAAAAGAGGCGAAATGCTTAACCAGAAGCAGCCTTATACGAGCAACATATTAGCAAGTTCGCTAGAGTTTTTTAGAACTCCGACAAGATATAAAAAATCAAGAAAAATCAGCCCGTGAAAACATCAATACATACATAACCATAAGAGAAGTAGAAATAACAAACGCCGTCGGAGTTCAAACTCTGGCCATTTCGACGTCACAAAAATCAAAAGGGGGGAGAGGGGGTGGCGTCCCCGGAGCAACGCCGCCAGTGATTTGAGCGCGGGACAGTGGCGAGCAGTGGGGGAGTCAGTGGTTCGACGGTGATCAGGTGTGGGTTTCGATAATGAAGGCGACATGTATGGGGTTCAAACTGACAGTGGTTCGCCGGAGCTTGGAGATCCGGCGTTGAGCGACGGAGTGGTCGACGGGAGAAGGTCAGAGAGATGGTGGTGTGAGAGAGGTGAGGGATTGAGAGAGTATAATGAGAGGAGGAGTTATGTGCGGCTGTTGATGGGTGAAGTTGGGTTGGAAATATGATAAAAATTAAAAGAGGGAGGGCATGTGCGGCGCTGAGTTGGTTTTCTTTTGAGAACGAGAATTTTTTTATTTATAGGGGTAATATTAGGGTTAGGTTTTGGGGGAAAAATAAAAAGTGGGGATTATTTGGGGGGGGGGGGGGGGGAATAAAAGTGTATGGATTGGACTTGAATTTGACGGATTTGACTGATCCGAATTGGGTTGGTCGGTTGAAATTGGTTTGGCTAAACTACAAAGGTGTTTATTATTTAAAAGAAAAATTGTTTAAAGAGATTCAAAATTAAAATAAAATGACAATATGATAAAAACATAATATTTAAGAAATGTTTAATGCCTAATAAAAAATATAAAATGCGATGTCATTTTGTGAAAATAAAATAAATAGAGTATTAGTATAAAAATATGATTATGATATAAAAATAGAAAAAATGATGATAAAAATGCGGTGTTCAAAAATACTTAAAATTGCAACAAATAGTCAAAAGATTGGTCAAAATTGGGTGTCAATAGCAGGAGATCAGTGACTGGATACTTGATGTTTTTTGGATCTTCTTTAGTCTCCTGGAAATCTAAAAAGCAGGCTACTGTGTCCAGAAGTTCAGCAGAAGCAGAATATCGTGCTATGGCAGCAGCAGTGGCAGATGTGATGTGACTCACTGGCCTTTATCTGGAGCTTGGTGTGCCTATCCAAACACCAGTTCCTCTATACACAGACAGTAAGTATGCACTTCAAATTGTAGTTAATCCTGTGTTTCATGAACGAACCAAACATATCGACATCGACTGTCACTTTATCAGAGAACAGATACAGAAGAGCTTGGTTTCCCCATTGTTCTTGACTTCTACAGAGCAACCAGCAGATTTGCTAACCAAGGCTCTTGGTTATCCTCAACATCAACACTTGATTTCCAAGCTAAGAATGAAGAATATCTCCATCTCTCCTAGCTTGAGGGGGGGTGTTGATAATATGGTGGTGTGTGTGGGAGTACCATGAGGAGCATCACATGTAATTATAATATGTTGAAGTTACTTAAAGATGGTTATTGTCTGTTAAGCTTGTTAGGGAGTTAGACTTGCAATTAGTCTTATGAACTTTCTAGATTAGTGGTGCAAATATCTGTGTATATATACATGTATACACAATGCTGAATAACCAATCAAAGATATTTTCCAATTCTCCTCTTCTATCCCTCTTCTTCCCCCACTCTCTTCTCTTCCACACTCTTCTTCTCTTCTTCACAACTTCTAGTTCTTCGTCCTTCTCTCTGTTATCTATTCGAATACTCAATAAATGTAATGTGCATGTGATTGATCCACTGATTTGAGCTTCTTCTACATCGTTGACCTTAGGAATTAAGGCAACATGTAGCTCTTGCTTCATAGACGATAGCAACTTTTAGAATGTAGCTAAGATAAATTAAAATCTCTACCAAGTGCTTATTTCATCTTAGAAGATGCAACGAATTGCTCAAAAAGCTTCAATGGTTGAAAAATATGAACATTACACACAACAAACATTTTGTTCATGTAAAAGATTTATAGAAGAACCCATCAACAAACAAACTCAAGTACCTAATATTTTCTAATTAAAGATTGAAATTTCCACTCGTCTCACTGTTGTCGCGCTCAGATCTGAGCTCGTTTTGTATTTTTTTCTTACTTCTTTGGATTTGATCGGAGATTGTTTCTCTGACAAACTATGTTGCTCTATTTCTATTGTTAATACCAATCTAGTATCTTCGATTAAATAATCATAACAATAGAATAATAACTCAATAGAAATAGAAATCAACAACAAGATACACTATAACTTGAAATCAAATACTAACTCGATATGATAAATGCCTTCTATCGCAGTGTCCAAAGATAGAAATTCGTCACCACTTGTGCTGTAGTTTCACGGACGTCTATATAGAGGATACAACTATCTGGTGCAAGTACTCGCACAAGAACCTGACCTGACAAATTTAATTTATGTCATTTTCATAAATGTATTTAGGGAAGAAGAAGAAAAAACAACAATCTCAAATCATTAATTGTGTTAAATGATTGATTGTATTGTGTTATGTATAGTCATCAAGTGATCAACATGCTTTATATAGCAACATTTTCTTCCATATGCAACCTTTCACTCCAAAGGTTATTACTATTGTGAATAGATACAACTTTTGGGCATTTCCAGAATTTTACCGTTACCTGCCGCCGCTCTTAGACTCAAGCGCGGCTACGACTTCGCGCCGCAGCCTCGCTTTAAGCGCCGCGACCATAAATCTCTGTCAGAGGTCTCTAATATTTTGGCGCTGCGGCGCTGACGACGGGAATTTTCTTTTGGCTACTGGATGAGAGGCGCCACGACCCTAGTCCCAAGCGCCGCGGCGCTACGCCAAAAATTCCGAAGCCTTATTTCGATCACTTGTTTCTTCTTATCCCATACAAGTTCCAACAATACCTCACATTTTCTATTCAAACATTAACAATACCCCACATTTGGATAGAAATAAGATAATGAGGAACTTATCGTTATTTCTGAAAAACCCGATATGACATGCATCGGAAAAAGTGTCTTTTGGACTTGAACCGTTCGTAGTGAATACTTATCAGATCTACTTTGTGAAATAGTGAACGTATGTTTTGAACTATTCACGTTTTGTAGTAAATCAAGACAATAAGTATCACACACAACATATCAACATATTTCAATTCTTACGGTTGTGTTCATTTCCGCCGTGAACAACTCATTCTTCGTGAGATTTTCTAGAGAACATAGTCATTTCGGTTCTCATAGATGTGACCCCACATCAATCTCATATAGGTAATACCAAACAAGAATAATACGTACTATCCCACCATAATGGCTTTTAGTATTATTAAGAATAATATTCATCCCTTAATCATCAACGGATTAACACACTTAGTTCACCATAGGAATGAGCATATGTGTGTTTTCTATGCTCATTGAGTCTTCCCAAACTAGTTATCCTATTGAACCTAGACCATGGGATCTCCAATTTTGCTAGGTTAGGTTTTCACCAATAATTGGCTTTAAGCCCATTCCCCTCGATGTAAATACGACGTGCTCTCTGTTAAGGCCTTTTGTAAAAGGATCCGTTATATTGTCCTTTGATTTTACATAGTCAATGGATATAATTCCATTCTTGAACAGGCTTCGTATAGTATTATGACGTCGCCTTATATGCCTCGACTTGTCATTGTATATTTGATTCTTTGCCCTCGTCAGAGCAGCTATACTATCACATTGTATACAAATGCCTGTAACAGACTTTATCCACAAAGGAATACCTATTAGAAGGTTTTTGAGTCATTCGACCTCTTCGGCAGCTTTGTCCAAGGCTACAAACTCTGCTTCCATAGTCGATCGTGTATTCACAATTTGCTTTGATGCTTTTCAAGATACCGACACTCCACCAAGTGTAAATACATAACCACTTGTGGAATTACTTTCAGAATGGTTGGAAATCCAATTAGCATCACAACATCCTTCTAAAACAGGAGAATCTTTTGTACAATGCAACCCATAGTTCTTTGTATGCTTTAGATATAGGAGTGCCCTAGTTAGTGCAAATCAGTGATCCTTTTCTGGATTATGTGAGTATCGACTAAGTCGACTCACTATATATGCTAAGTCCGGTCGTGTACAGTTCATTATGTACATCAAGCTTCCAAGAACTTGTGTATATTCCAGTTGAGACACACTTTCACCTTGATTCTTATTAAGGTGATGTCACGACCCGAATCTCGGGCCCACGACTGGTATCCTACCTGGTCACCCTTCTGTCCATACAACATAAGAAATTCGCGGAAGCTAAATAACATTTTTTTTTTTAAAAACAAACAAAGGCAAAGCCGACAAGGCCGCCAATATATATAATCAAACGGAACTACAACTGTACCCAGGTCCACCCCACATATGAATACAGACCTCTAAGAGTTTGACAACAACTATGACGGGACAAGGCCCCGCCGCACTCAATAACCATAATATCAGAATACAAACTCGTACTAAAATGATAAGCTCCTAATGCAGGTTATCTCAAAAAAGCCGGGCACTGATCCTAAGCTCGAGGATCTCCAAATCGAATACATATACTCGCGGCATGAACGCAGCTTCCGGCGGGTCGATAACAGTACCAAGTATGTAAACAAGAAGTATAGTAAATCAGATCATAACTGTACAAAGGAATGACAGGGCAAGTATGAAAATCAAATACCAGATCCTACGGTGTCATATAATATAAAAGTCAACTGTACCTTTTTCAAAGAGAGTTATTTTTAAAACCATGTATGTCTATGTCGCGCCCTTTTTCGGCCGCGGCATTTTTTTAAATAATAGCGAACCCTGCTCAAAAATGCAAATGTTAGAAAATAAATAATAAAATGCTAATAAAGTTTAAGAGGCTTAAAGTTTTAAAAATGCTAAAAGGGGTGCTAACATATTAGAAGTGCTAAAATTTAAAAGGGTGCTAAAATGCTAAAGGTTTGCTAGAATGCTAAGGGTTCACGGAGTCGCCACCTAATTAAATGGGTGAATTAGGACACCTAAATGTTTAACTAGTTTAAAGTAAAACATTAACTCCATTTTAATGGTCTGCTAAACTTAATGAGATTCTGGGTAAGGGTTCTTTATTAATCTATGGAAGGGTTAGGCACCCTCTAAGATCCGCTTAACTCATGTTGTCCTGCCAAACCTAGGGTTAATTATTATGTTAGAGAAATGCATGTTTTTAGAAAATATTTGAAAGAAAATATTTAAAACATATAAGATGTATTTTGACCAAAAGAAAGTGTAAGATTTTGTTTTAATATATATAAAGTTAGTTTTGATGGAAAACATGCAATATAAGGTATTTATATGAATTTATTCGATTGTATAGCATAACATAGAAGTAGTAGTGCAAAATCAATTATGGCAAAATATGCATTATAAAATAGTCCTAGCATACAAAGTGTCCATTTAGTAAGCAAAATAATTTTCATATATGAATGATAATGCATTTTGAAAATGGGTTAGGAATTTGATCACAAATAATATCCTAGCTACATGATTGATTATGCAAGTCAAGATTATTGGGTGGTTTATTAGAAATGCTAAACAATGTATGGCGTGCCTAAAGTAATTAACTTAAGGAAAGCAAAATTAAATTGATGCTAAGCTACTTTATAATTTATTGGCTCGAGGTTTAACTATTTTGAGTATCCTACTAATTAATGTAGTGTTAGACATATAATTTACAACAAATAAATGAATGGGGGCGGGGTAGAAAATAATTAGAAGGATTCGAGGAATGGCGATGTCTTTTGCTCGCGCTGGAATTCGATGCGATAGAGAAATGCACATAGATGCGTATTAATCGGTGTCGCGCAGTCTCAGACGAGACTCTTCCTTTGCTCCAAGGCATTGCGTTTCATGTAAAAAATAAGAAAAGATAAGGATTAGTATATGCCCAAAATACCGAATCAGAGTCTAAAGCATATAATTCAACTTAGACAACCAACAAATAGAGTAGTGCAAATCCATAAATAAAACTATGCAGTTACGTGAAAATGTTCTATTCAGCAAGTAGACCGAATGGGCCTAGCCATAAATGTAATAGCCAGTGAGTAACAATACCATAACTAAATGGGCTTAGCCCACACATGCAAAAACCGAGACTTATGGGTTCTGGACAGCTTATGTGTGACTTCAAATGGAGCAGTGGGCTTTGACAAACTCAACAACTAAAGCCAATTTATCAGCACATGCACAGATAGTAATTGCTAAACAGAAACGGTCAGAATATACCCAAAAATACACACAATATACCTGAAGACCTGCTGCAGTATATGGGTTCTCAAATATGTTGTAAATACACTAAAATTAGACTGTATACTCCTACAGGTGGTGGTTAAAGGCTTAAAATGCTACATGTTGTCATTAAGGCATTACACTTTTAGGCAAGCAAAGGGAAATGTATGACCAATTTGAATACACACAGGAGACAAACAATAAGATTAGTGACCATTTTAGGACATCATCTTAAGTATGCAGGGTTGTGGATATGGAAGACATGAGCAACCCTGCTTAGCAATTTCCTTTTAGAGTAATGCAATTTTTGAGTTAGGCATTCATATATTTCATATCTGGTAAACAACACTCACAAATAGACAGTGGCTACCTGGGATACATGAATAGATGCAAATAGTCGTTTGCTAGGATCTCGTGACACAGGCTTAGCTAATCAGACACTTAAGAATAATCTGAACTACATACAAATAATGTATTCAAACAAAGCACACACATGACTAAGTTTAAAACATACGGACCGAGACTGGGTAATCTAGAGCAGGCAATAAGAGGACAAAGGTAGATATTCATTGATGTGGGTAAGGCGACGAAAGGTTTCAACAGCTTGATTTCTTTGCACGAACTAAAGGTAAGGAAACATCCTTGAAGTAATTTAGCACTTCAACAAATATGAGACAATACCAACATTACTTAATTTACTTCTGGGCTTAATCCATTACTAGGTGATATGACGAACAATACATGACATTTAATCGACCAAATATAGTCCTCAGACAAATAAACACGCTTTTGAGCATTCAAACGAGTTTAGACAGATCACAACCACATACAATTATTCAATACAACACACAATACACCACTGTATCCTATACTAATCTCGACATGCGACTGAAACTAAACTGCTACACGTTTAATACAGAAAATGCACAGAAATACCAAATGAACGGAAAAGAGTTTGGGTTTACCTTCTCCGGGCAGCGAACCGAGGCAGCGTATCAAGTCGTCGGTCCACTCGAGTTTTGGTTTTGCGATGCGAATGAAAGGGCAAGGTTTGTTTGCTGATTCCTTGGCTGGATTTGAAAGAAAGGGTTTCGAATTTCCTATTTGTACGATGCTAATGGTCTGGGTGCTGAGACCCTAACTTCCTGATGCTTTCCTCACTGCGCTCTGTCGTCTTCTGCTCCTCTTCGAATGCTACCTCCCTGGGCTCTGCCTTGATGCCCTTCGAATCTCTTTTGCATGCGCTTTATATAGCCATCGTTTGGGTTCTAAGTTTGGGTGAGGTTTAAGTGCTGATTTTGTGCGATTCGTGTGTAAAATCCATTAAGGTAAGGAAATGATTGAGGTGTTTAAAGAGAGATATTGGTTGCGATTTCTATGGTAAGGACAGGGTGTCGATATGGTAGCTGATTCGCCGGATTCTCCGACGAGAATCCCGGCATGGACGAAGTGCGAGAGCGCGACTATCCGCTTTTAGGTTTAGGTTTTGCTTTTCTTCCTTTCGGTTTTTCTTAAGAACGCGATGGGTAAAGTGAAATTTCTGGCGTGGGCTTTGGCACGATACGAGAGGCGAGTGGGCTCGCGTCGCGGGTTTGGGCCAGAGAATTAGTTGGGCTGCGGGTTGCTTAAAGGAAGGGGAAGGGCTGATGGGCATGGACTAATTGATTAAGTCTTGTGAAATGCGGGTATTGAAATTTTGGTGAACGGTTAATGGTGGTAATTTAAATTGGGTATTAGTTTTAGGTGTATTATTAATGATTAGTGATAAATTAAATTAACAAATGTGATTAAATTATTTAGGTACTTTATTAGTCTAAGTTTTAAAATTATTACAATAATAAATGTGAGTGTGCTATTTAATTAGTGCTTAATATTTTAGAATATGGCGCTATTATTTAGAAACTTATTATTATGCATTATTGCGACGTTAAATTGAGTTTAGATTAGATTAGTTAAATGCTAAATGCAAGTATGATATTTAAGAATTGTTTAAAGCTTTATAAATGCGACGCTATTAAAAGCGTATATCAGATTAAAATTGATTTCAAATTACAAATGATTACTAATAAATGCGGCTATGCTACCTGACACGACGTTATCGCTAAATTATTTATTTTATGTATTTATTAATTATTAAGAAATCATGACAGGGCTTAAATTTAATTAATGCGGGCGCGGGACTCTAAGTGTTTAAAACTCTACGTAAGACGCGATGCCATTATTAAATTATTTATTTATGCCTGTATTTAATGTTTTATTGTTGTATTTTATTATAAAAATCCTAAAAAATTATTTTACAAAATTAGTGTAATTTTATGGTTAATGGCTGGACGGGAGGGTCAAAATTGGGTGTCAACAGATGTCCCTCTTTGTATGGAGATGATGGAAGAATCTTCGGACAAAGACGTTGACTCATAGCCAATTTTGTCTCGATCTTCAGAATTGCAAAATGTTGGGCAGGTAGACAAGGCTGACGCAAAAATCAAAAACTGTCCCAGTGTCGAGTTATGACGACACTGGGATACCATGGTCAAAACACCAAGGCGGGCTAATGCGGACTCAAAGCTGTCCCAGTGTCGAGTTATGACGACACTGGGCTACCATGGTCAAAACACCAGGGCGGGCTAACGCGGACTTAAAAGCGTCGATGTCGAGTTATGATGACAGGCTGTGTGCAAAAGTAAAAAAATAAGCGGCTTGAACACGGGTGTACCGCTATGGCTTATGGTCTTTGGGTTACATGGTGATGTGGGCGAGTGGGCCACGCGGCAGGCGTACGCGATCGTTAGGAAGGTTGGCCCCAAGATTGCCGGTTAGAAGAGAAAATCCACGTTGTGCTCCTGCTCCTGCATGCTAAGACTTGAACAAACGGTTAGTGCATAACTGTTAAGGCAAAATGATGATGCATAATTTTAAAACAATGTAACTGTGATCCTGCAAAAATGTGATGCCTGTTGATGCGATGTTGTGAATGCTGTGATTTTCGTCCTTGCACAGACGTGTTGCGATTGTGAACGCGGATACGTTGTCTTTGCTGCAACTGTCCCTGTATACTAAAGCTCAAGAAAGAGTTAGTGCATAACTGCTAAGACAGAATAATAAAGCATGCGTAAGAAATGCAATTTCGGGAGTATAGAAATCGTCCCTGCGTGATATGCTGATGATGGCGTCGTTTTCGGACTTGTTGTGCTGATAGCGTCGCTGCTTGGACGTGTTGCTGCTGGCGTCGTTGCGTAGACTTCTTTGTCTTGATAACGTCATTGCACTGGGCGTATTCTTCTTGGCGTCGTTGCGTGGACTTCCGATTACGTCGTTATGCGGGCGTGTTCTTCTTGGCGTCGTTGCGTGGACTTCGATTACGTCGTTATGCGGGCGTGTTCTTTCGGGCGTCGTTGCATGGACTTCTTGATTACGTCGTTATGCGGGCGTGTTCTTTGTTGGCGTCGTTGCGTGGACTTGGTGATTACGTCGTTGTCTGGACGGGTTGCTGCTGGCGTCGTTGCGTGGACTTGCTGTGCTGATTACGTCGTTATGCGGGCGTGTTCTTCTTGGCGTCGTTGCATGGACTTGCTGATTACGTCGTTATGCGGGCGTGTTCTTTGTGGCGTCGTTGCATGGACTTGGCGATTACGTCGTTATGCGGGCGTGTTCTTCTTGGCGTCGTTGCGTGGACTTCGATCACGTCGTTGTGTGGGCGTGTTCTTCTTGGCGTCGTTGCGTGGACTTGCTTATTACGTCGTTGTCTGGACGCGTTGCTGCTGGCGTCGTTGCATGGACTCGCTGATTACGTCGTTGTCTGGACGTGTTGCTGCTGGCGTCGTTGCATGGACTTCTTGATTACGTCGTTGCACTGGGCGTGTTCTTCTGGCGTCGTTGCATGGACTTCGCGATTACGTCGTTATGCGGGCGTGTTCTTGCGGGCGTCGTTGCGTGGACTTCGATTACGTCGTTATGCGGGCGTGTTCTTTCCGGGCGTCGTTGCATGGACTTGCGATTACGTCGTTATGCGGGCGTGTTCTTCTTTGGCGTCGTTGCGTGGACTTGCTGATTACGTCGTTGTCTGGACGTGTTGCTGCTGGCGTCGTTGCGTGGACTTGCTGATCACGTCGTTATGCGGGCGTGTCATTCTTTGCTCTGTAGAATAAATGCTCCCGCAAGCTAAGCTTGAGAAAAGGCGTTAGTGTATACTGTTTAAATGAAATGATAAATACATATGAAGTGCAATTTTATGGGTAGAGATGTCATCACGAGATGTTGTCTTTGCGGACATCTTTGAGCGTTGCAGCTGACGAATTGCCATGATGCCTTTGCTGTGTGCGATGCGTGGGTTGCCAATTTGACTTTATGCTCGAGTTTGATGCGCTAGGTTTGGTTGCGGAACTCTGAACTTTGATTGCCGATTGTTGATGCCCCTTTTTGCTGCTGCTGCTCTTGCTGCGGACTTTGGATTGTTGTCATCCTCTGCCTTTGCTGCTTTTCCTGCTTCTGCGAAGAGACTTTTCGTCGTATTTTCTGCTTCGGCTGTTGCACTTTCTGCTTCTGTTAATATTAAAAGACCTGCGCTCAAAGAAAAATTTGTGAGTTTTGGGGGGGGTCGATTCATATTTGACTTCGCTGCCTTGTTCCTTGATATCTGCGTGCCTGGCTTGTTTGGACTTGCAACCCCTGCAGTTTCCTCTGTCCCGATTTTGAAAAGGGTGTCCGCCTAAAATGGGTCTCAATGTAGTTGCTTGTAGGCTATGTGTATTCTTGTCATTTTCAAAGCAAAGGAAAGTTTCCTAATGGTGTGGCCGAAGCCGATTTAGGCGCCACGTATCCCCACGAGGGAATCGGTCGAGCGTAGTTCATTACAAGCGAATATTGGGAAAATTAAAATTTCTAGATGTGGGACCGGGCGAGGCGGCGCCACGTATCCACTAAGGGAATCGAGTCAAACGTAGTTCATTTCAAGCAAAACGAAGAAAACATTATTAAAGCTTAAATATGAGTTTATAAATTATTACGCTAAAATAAATCGCTTTTCTATCCGTGCTCTGGCGGACCAAGACGAGTGCAAATCCAATCAATACGCCTTCATGCTCGCCTCGTGGATGGTGGTCTTCATGCTCTGCTATCTCCTCTTACGGCCTCTGCGTGGTGCGTGCTCGGATAAATGGCGGTCGAGGGCGGAATGGGCATAGGCGAAGTGTATTCCTCATCTAAGGTTATCAGTGCACATTGGCGTGGCCGTGGTTTGGCAGGGTTATCATGCGCATTTGGGGCGTGATCCTTTAGAATTACCCCGCCTGCGATCGATTGCCTCGATTCCGTCACTGAGGGTGGCAACGCCGGTGTCGTATCGGGCTATTGGGTGATACGCGCAGCGCTTGTTCTCATCATACCATCTTTGGATAGGTCGGGGATCCTTCCTGGAATCGGTTGGATTAGGCCTGCAGCTCGCAACCTTTCATATATTTGAGGTATGGGTTCAGCTAGTGGGGTGCGCACTTTGGGTGGTTTTCCTTCAGAATTCTTATTTGCTCTGGGTGCATTGGGTGCTCTATTCTGTTGGCGGGCTTGATGGGTGGATCTATGCGGGGCAGGATAAACGGGTGCTTGTGAAGTGTTATATATAGGCTGTGTGTGGTAGTTGGGGTAGTATGATGGGTTTTGGTATGTCATAAATGCTTCGGGTTTGCGTTCTTGTACAAACATGGAAGGGGAAACTGTCTCTTTCTTCCTCTGTGAAGTACTCCCAAGTGCCACGATCAATCGCCTTATTAGTTACTGTAATCTTGCCCGGATTTGTAATCCTACCGGTTTAATACCTTCTGCAAGTCGCCCATTCTAATAACTTCCGCAAAATTCCGCCACGATGGCGCTTATCATCCGCTCATAGTAGGTTGCGTCCTTCAAAGATTGTACGAATAATGTGGTCATCTCACTCTCCACCATGGGTGGTTGCACTTTCGCTGCCTCTGAACGCCACCTCATGGCGTATTCTCTGAATGTTTCTGTAGTCTTCTTCTCCAACTTCATTAAGTAGAACATATCCACAACGGTTTCTGTGTTGAAATGGAATCGCTCCACAAAATCACGGGCAATGCATTCGGTTGTGCCATTTCGCGATCTTGGTGGTATACCAATCTAGTGCCTCGCCGGTCAAGCTCGAATGAACAACTTCATAATGACCGTGGGTTCTTCCTACCCGATTAGCTTGTCGCAATATGACCTCGGTGTGCACGGGGTTCCTTTTCCATCAAATGGTTCAAACTTGGCACCTTGTACCCATGCAGGCGATTCACGTCCGATGCATGCAAAGATCCTCGTAGTCTAGTCCTTCGTGACCTTTGTCCGATCGCATGCCCGACCGCTTTTCGGACTATGAATTTCTTTGGCCACGTCCTCGCCCATTTTGGCTCGGACTTCCTCTCCATTTCTTCGTAATGATCCCTTCGGTAAGCACGGACGGTAAAAAGTGGGCTTCATTGCATAAGTTAGTTATGCAGGTTGTTTCTTTGAAATGGTAATGGGTGTGGTGCGTGGGTATTGGTTGGCCTGGCGGTTTGTGAAGTAGTGGCCCTTTGATCTGGCATAGGGGTATTCAAGCTAATGGATAGGTTGGTCAGATTCCGTAGCCTCTCCATCTCAACCTGCATATCAGCAATTTGTTGCGGCGGTGTGCAATACATTCTTCCGATGGTGATATTCCTCCCTTCGAAGGTTCTTTATTGACAGAATAATTCCCAAACCATTTGGCTCGAGCGCCCGAGCGACCATATCATCATTTCTTGCCTTGGACACTCGTGAAGTGTGGATGCTCGACATTGTTGAGTCAAATCTGAACCGACCCTTTGGGAGGATGATAAATTTTCTAAAAATGCAACAAACGATGTTAGCATAAAGCACATAATTTGCGGGTATGTAGCGGATATATCGCATACAGCACATTCAAACGTTTCCTAACACGCAGGGACCTCTTTATGCGAGGTAAGCCTAAACGTCACTTATGCGAGATTATGACGGATTTGTCCAAGTCGTCCAACTATAATGCCTTTGTTGGAAATGGCGACCAAATGGACGGCACTTTTCCCAATTTCAGCATGTCATGATTGGGTTTGGATTTGTCTGTCATTGCCATGCTACACATAATATGCTGGTTGGTCGTTGGGTTGAGAAACCCGTCGACAAGTTTGGTGTCTTCCTAATTGTGGTGTCGATGCCAAGGACCAACCCACCTAAGGTAAATGCATGCATGCCCTAAAATAAAGGGTGGTATAGCTCTATCTTAAGTTTCTAAGATTTGGCTTTTTCTAGACGCAAGGTTCCCGAGCGGACAACTCGAGTGAGAAGGCTACGCGGCTGATCAGACGAACCGATCTAACTCCGCGCAGGCGCCAACTCTCCTAAAATTTGGATATTTTTGAAAGAAATTGGCGGGTGCGCGGAGCACACCAGCGCGTGAGTGTGTGATTGTGTGAATTTTCCAGAATGGAAGAAATATGAGCGGAATGCCAGTTTAAGGAAAGCAGTAAAGCAAGTAGCAAAAAATAAACAAAATACAACACACAAAATTAAATGCAAAATAATTGCCAAACAATAACCCTAGGTCTGTTGTGGTTAAGAACCTAAAATCCCCAGCAGAGTCGCCATTTCTGTCGCGCCCTTTTTCGGCCGCGGCATTTTTTTAAATAATAGCGAACCCTGCTCAAAAATGCAAATGTTAGAAAATAAATAATAAAATGCTAATAAAGTTTAAGAGGCTTAAAGTTTTAAAAATGCTAAAAGGGGTGCTAACATATTAGAAGTGCTAAAATTTAAAAGAGTGTTAAAATGCTAAAGGTTTGCTAGAATGTTAAGGGTTCACAGAGTCGCCACCTAATTAAATGGGTGAATTAGGACACCTAAATGTTTAACTAGTTTAAAGTAAAACATTAACTCCATTTTAATGGTCTGCTAAACTTAATGAGATTCTGGGTAAGGGTTCTTTATTAATCTAGAGGGAAGGGGTTAGGCACCCTCTAAGATCCGCTAACTTGCGGTTGTCCTGCCAAACCTAGGGTTAATTATTATGTTAGAGAAATGCATGTTTTTAGAAAATATTTGAAAGAAAGTATTTAAAACATATAAGATGTATTTTGACCAAAAGAAAGTGTAAGATTTTGTTTTAATATATATAAAGTTAGTTTTGATGGAAAACATGCAGTCATAAGGTATTTATATGAATTTATTCGATTGTATAGCATAACATAGAAGTAGTAGTGCAAAATCAATTATGGCAAAATATGCATTATAAAATAGTCCTAGCATACAAAGTGTCCATTTAGTAAGCAAAATAATTTTCATATATGAATGATAATGCATTTTGAAAATGGGTTAGGAATTTGATCACAAATAATATCCTAGCTACATGATTGATTATGCAAGTGAAGATTATTGGGTGGTTTATTAGAAATGCTAAACAATGTATGGCGTGCCTAAAGTAATTAACTTAAGGAAAGCAAAATTAAATTGATGCTAAGCTACTTTATAATTTATTGGCTCGAGGTTTAACTATTTTGAGTATCCTACTAATTAATGTAGTGTTAGACATATAATTTACAACAAATAAATGAATGGGGGCGGGGTAGAAAATAATTAGAAGGATTCGAGGAATGGCGATGTCTTTTGCCTGCGGCTTTGGAATTCCGATGCGGATAGAGAAATGCACATAGATGCGGGTATTAATGGGTCGCGGCGAGTCGTATCGAGACTCTTCCCTTTGCTCAAGGCATTGCGTTTCATGTAAAAATAAGAAAAGATAAGGATTAGTATATGCCCAAAATACCGAATCAGAGTCTAAAGCATATAATTCAACTTAGACAACCAACAAATAGAGTAGTGCAAATCCATAAATAAAACTATGCAGTTACGTGAAAATGTTCTATTCAGCAAGTAGACCGAATGGGCCTAGCCATAAATGTAATAGCGGTGAGTAACAATACCATAACTAAACGGGCTTAGCCCACACATGCAAAACCGAGACTTATGGGTTCGACAGCTTATGTGTGACTTCAAATGGAGCGATGGGCTTTGACAAACTCAACAACTAAAGCCAATTTATCGGTAGCATGCACGGATAGTAATTGCTAAGCGAACGGTCGAATATACCCAAAAATACACACAATATACCAAGACTGCTGCAGATATGGGTTCTCAAATATGTTGTAAATACACTAAAATTAGATCGTATACTCCTGCAATTGGTGGTTAAAGGCTTAAATGCTACATGTTGTCATTAAGGCATTACACTTTTAGGCAAGCAAAGGGAAATGTATGACCAATTTGAATACACACAGGAGACAAACAATAAGATTAGTGACCATTTTAGGACATCATCTTAAGTATGCAGGGTTGTGGATATGGAAGACATGAGCAACCCTGCTTAGCAATTTCCTTTTAGAGTAATGCAATTTTTGAGTTAGGCATTCATATATTTCATATCTGGTAAACAACACTCACAAATGGACAGTGGCTACCTGGGATACATGAATAGATGCAAATAGTCGTTTGCTAGGATCTCGTGACACAGGCTTAGCTAATCAGACACTTAAGAAGAATCTGAACTACATACAAATAATGTATTCAAATAAAGCACACATGACTAAGTTTAAAACATACGGACCGAGACGGGTAATCTAGAGCAGTGATAAGAGGACAAAGGTAGATATTCATTGATGTGGGTAAGGCGGCGAAAGGTTTCAACGCTTTGATTTCTTTTGCACGTAACCCGAAAGGTAAGGAAACATCCTTGAAGTAATTTAGCACTTCAACAAATATGAGACAATACCAACATTACTTAATTTACTTCTGGGCTTAATCCATTACTAGGTGATATGACGAACAATACATGACATTTAATCGACCAAATATAGTCCTCAGACAAATAAACACGCTTTTGAGCATTCAAACGAGTTTAGACAGATCACAACCACATACAATTATTCAATACAACACACAATACACCACTGTATCCTATACTAATCTCAGATTATGCGACTGAAACTAAATCGCTACGTTTAATACGTAAAATGCACAGAAATACCAAATGAACGGAAAAGTTTGGGTTTACCTTCTCCGGGCAGCGAACCGAGGCAGCGTATCAAGTCGTCGGTCCACTCGAGTTTTGGTTTTTGCGATGCGAATGAAAGGGCAAGGTTTGTTTGTTGATTCCTTGGCTGGATTTGAAAGAAAGGGTTTCGAATTTCCTATTTGTACGATGCTAATGGTCTGGGTGCTGCGACCCTAACTTCCTGATGCTTTCCTTACTGCGCTCGCTGCCTTCGCTCCTCTTCGAATGCTACCTCCCTGGGCTCTGCCTTGCTGCCCTTCGAATCTCTTTTGCATGCGCTTTATATAGCCATCGTTTGGGTTCTAAGTTTGGGTGAGGTTTAAGTGCTGATTTTGTGCGATTCGTGTGTAAAATCCATTAAGGTAAGGAAATGATTGAGGTGTTTAAAGAGAGATATTGGTTGCGATTTCTATGGTAAGGACAGGGTGTCGATATGGTAGCTGATTCGCCGGATTCTCCGGCGAGAATCCCGGCATGGACGAAGTGCGGGAGGTGCGGCGACTATCTGTTTTTAGGTTTAGGTTTTGCTTTTCTTCCTTTCGGTTTTTCTTAAGGGCAACGATGGGTAAAGTGAGGGCTGCTGGCGTGGGCTTTGGCCTGATAACAGAGGGGCGGTGGGCTCGCGGGTCGCGGGTTTGGGCCAGAGAATTAGTTGGGCTGCGGGTTGCTTAAAGGAAGGGGAAGGGCTGATGGGCATGGACTAATTGATTAAGTCTTGTGAAATGGATCGGAGTGGTAATTTAAATTGGGTATTAGTTTTAGGTGTATTATTAATGATTAGTGATAAATTAAATTAACAAATGTGATTAAATTATTTAGGTGCTTTATTAGTCTAAGTTTTAAAATTATTACAATAATAAATGTGAGTGTGCTATTTAATTAGTGCTTAATATTTTAGAATATGGCGCTATTATTTAGAAACTTATTATTATGCATTATTGCGACGTTAAATTGAGTTTAGATTAGATTAGTTAAATGCTAAATGCAAGTATGATATTTAAGAATTGTTTAAAGCTTTATAAATGCGACGCTATTAAAAGCGTATATCAGATTAAAATTGATTTCAAATTACAAATGATTACTAATAAATGCGGCTATGCTACCTGACACGACGTTATCGCTAAATTATTTATTTTATGTATTTATTAATTATTAAGAAATCATGACAGGGCTTAAATTTAATTAATGCGGGCGCGGGACTCTAAGTGTTTAAAACTCTACGTAAGACGCGATGCCATTATTAAATTATTTATTTATGCCTGTATTTAATGTTTTATTGTTGTATTTTATTATAAAAATCCTAAAAAATTATTTTACAAAATTAGTGTAATTTTATGGTTAATGGCTGGACGGGAGGGTCAAAATTGGGTGTCAACAGTCTAGTCATGTAATCCCATACTCTATATACATCTCATGAGAATCTATCCCGCATCGTGAATACAATTTCACGGACAATACACATCTCATGGACTTTCAATAAAATCTTTAAAACAAACTTCCATTTTAGAAATATCAGGACAATACCATGCCTTCCTTTTTAGAAATACTATTTTCACAATAAGAGTTATCTCATAATCACGGACGTTCTCACATGATTTCCATAAGCGCATATAAGTCATAATCATGGACATACTCACATGATTTCCGTATAATATATAAGTCATGATCATGGACATTCTCACAAGATTCCCGTATAATATATGAAGGTCATAATCATGGACATTCTCACATGATTCCCGTATAATATATAAGTCATAATCATGGACATTCTCACATAATTCCCTTATAATCCTCGGGTATGTGCATGCAACGTGTCCCGGCCCACTATGGGACTCGGTGTAACAATGCAATCATATGACATTTTAAACCATCTTCTGACTTCTCATAAAGCCATTATAATAAACTTTTATTTTAGAAAACTAAGGCACTACCACATCTTCTTTTTACACAAACCGAGGCACTATCACCTCTTTTCTTTTAATAAAACCAAGACACTATCATGTGATGTAACATTAGGGAGTTGGACTCCAAAAGCATTAAGTACATCCATCCTTTTTTAAAAACAAAAAAGAATCCTTTCATATAATAAACCTCAAGATACTAACACCCGTAGTATCAAGACACTTCTACTTTCAAAATCAAATAACCTATACCTTTAAAGTCATTTCCACTTATAAAATAAATCAACTTATACTTTCAAAACCAAGTAACATATACTCTTAAAACCAAGTAACATATACTTTTTTAATTTAACTCGAGGCTTTAAAATCAAGTAATTTCTACTCTTTAAATCAAGTCACTTACATCTTTTGAAACCAAGTCATTTATACTTCATATAACTCAAGTCGCTTACTTTCAAAATCAAATCATATATTCTTTCAAAATAAATCAAGTCTCATGACTTTCAAAATCAAGACAAGTATACTTCAATAAGCAAGGCCAGTATACTTCAAGAATAATCATGCCAATAGAAGGAAGTTAGTTCACATACCTCAGCGTTCTTCTACCAACCCGCTAAGTGGAATACGCTCACGTAGCACTTTCACCTATAACGACAATAGCATGTCTATTAACTACATGCATTTAAGGGTAGGTTAGGGACTTAAGTAACGCTCTTATTTCTACGAAAAATTGGGCAGAACTTCCTTTGTTTCTACGTACTTTTCCACCTTTAAAAAGACCCAATTTCAACAATAACCAAGCCCCGACTAAGGGCACAATCAACAGTTAATCCAAAGGGGATTACACGCCTACTAGACGTGTAAAATTCTGCCCCACAATCATATGTATACTGTCTATAAAATGCATATAACAAGGTTCAATAATTTCCATACCAATTTCGGCCACAACGTCACCACTCTATGACTCTTTCCTTAATTCTTAATCCAACTCACCTTCCAACAATTCCATATAACAAATACATCTTTAAATATCAATGTTTTCTTTCAATTCTCAACATGAAATTAGCAACCATAATAACAACAATAACACTTTAATCAAATGTATACAACATGATCCTAAAATCGGCTACAACACTAAATTTGTCACATGCATTGCCTAAACTTCAAGTTTCTCTCAACATACATTCATTACTTCAATTATAACAACATGCAACTCAAATTATATCATAGAAGGAAGAATTTTATACCTCAAACAAAACCAAAACAACCCCTAATTCGAACCCACTGCTTCGCCGAACAACCCACAGTTTTATCAACTGTTCTTGCCCCATTCCTCACTTTTTCAACTCCAATTCAACATGCATACAATCTATGATGTTAACCCATCATTTATACACATTTTCTCTTCCAAAAACGTGTCTCAAAAACTTGAATTTCTCTGCTCAAAATCGGCCAGCAGTGGCGGAATTCACTGTTCTGTCAGCTGAAATTGTAACGTCCATAACTTTCTACTCCGATGTCCTATCGACAAGGGGTTTATTGAGTTGGAAACTAGACTCGACTAAATTCATTATAGGCTTTTGAAACACCTAAAAACTCCTAATATACTAGGAGATATACCCCTCCAAAGTTGACTAAAAATCTGTCCAAAATTTCGGCCAGCAGCAGTCCCGATTTTTGCCCACTGTTTTCTTCAATTTCCAACATTTTCTTCAACTATAATAACATGCCTGCAATCTACAAATTTAATCCACCTTTCATACATGTTTTTTCTTCCAAAAACTTTACCTTAAAAATCTGAAAATCTCTTGGTAGATTCGGTCCAGTGGTAATGCCGAAATACCCACTGATTTGGTGTTTATCTTGGTTTATAATTTTGTAAAAAAACTTAATCTAGAAAGAAGGTGATAAAAGCTTAAATTTTGGTAAGGAATGGAGTGTTTTTGGTAGAAGAGGGAGAGGAGAGGGTGATGAAGTGTAAGTGATATTTTTGAGAATGAAGAGTTGGGGTCATAAGGTCCAAATCTGAAAATTTAGTCTTTTTTTTTGTCAATTTGGTCCACTTCTCATCATTAATTAACCGTATGCCCCACTTCTTTAGAATCTTAACTCACTCTTCCTTTAATTCCAGAGAATTTCATAAGGTCTCGTATTCTTCATACCGTAATTCTTATAATATGTTACTAATGCTTAATGGAAATATATATAACTATAATTTTCCATTTTCATTGACACGCTTGTCGTAACCAAAAAAAATTCCGGACTCACATCCTTTGAATACCAACTTCCGGATTAGCTTGTATAAATATATTTTATATCCAATATCCGAATCTTATTTCTTAATGACGTTCTTAATTATTGTCTTAATCTTACGAGGTGTAACATTCTTCCCCCCTTAGAAACATTCGTCCTCGAATGTTCATAATAAGTCTTATGCTAAAAAAAATTCGACAGAGTCTCCTTTATAACTATGCCCATCCACCTATATTCAGCGAACCAACAGATGCCTCACAGAGCCACAATATAACACACATGTAATTCATCAATTACTATATACTCGCTTAGCTATAATAGAATTTCTTACCGGTGTAGCAACCTCTTTGAGCTTGTTCTGTTTGCTCATTTCTTACTTATCGTACCTTTCATAATTCCAACATATTCTAGTATACATACATAATCTCACATATTGCTCTTGTTTCCAATCATTGGCGTTACTATATCCAAACGTGGTCATTATACTTAGATTCAATTTCCTTCACCTTTATCATTCTTGTCATAATCCTTTCTTCTACTCGTCATTAAACGAAAGGACAAAAAACATTCCTGCCTTGATACTCGATCACACAATTCCATTCATACTCATTACTGCTTTCCTATTCTTTAGCCCATTTTTTACTGTTCCATAGTTCCTGTCCTCAATTACCCAACACAATTGTTATCCAAAGGTTATCTAAAATTATAACATGTTGCACATCATCATATACCCACTATACAACAATTTCACCAACCTGGATACGAAGTCCATACATTCCTGTCTGGGCCACTGTTGCCCTTTTTGGAGGCATAACTGCAACCACAATAATATGTTAGGGAGAGACTACCCTAACAACACAGCTCTATCGCACGATATCAGAGTGAGAAGAAGGGAAACCAATCCTAAATGTACTGTAGCCTCATGTTTATAGATGTGGTGCACAACACACAGATAAACAAGACTCTACTATACACGGTTTGTAGACATTTCAAGGACTAACTGCTCTGATACCACTCTGTCACGACCCGAACCTCGGGCCCGCGACTGGTGTCCTACCTGGGCACCCTTCTGTCCATACAACATAAGAAATTCGCGGAAGCTAAATAACACTTTTTTTTTAAAACAAACAAAGGCAAAGCCGACAAGGCCGCCAATATATATAATCAAACGGAACTACAACTATTCTCAGGTCCACCCCACATATGAATACAGACCTCTAAGAGTTTGACAATAACTATGACGGGACAAGGCCCCGCCGTACCTCTGAATAACCATAATACTGTAATACAAACTTCGTACCAAAATGATAAGCTCCGGAACAGGGGAGCTATCTCAAAACAAAGCTGGGCACAGATCCTAAGCTCGAGGATCTCCAAACTGAATACATATACCTGCGGGCATGAACGCAGCCCAGAAGAAGTCGATTAACAGTACCAAGTATGTAAACAAGAAGTACAATAAATCAGATCATAACTGTACAAAGGAATGACAGGGCAAGTATGAAAATCAAATACCAGATCCTACGGTGTCATATAATATAAAAGCCAACTGTACCTTTTTCAAAGAGAGTTATTTTTAAAACCATGTATGTCTAGTCATGTATTCACATACTCTATATACATCTCATGAGAATCTATCCCGCATCGTGAATACAATTTCACGGACAATACACATCTCATGGACTTTCAATAAAATCTTTAAAACAAACTTCCATTTTAGAAATATCAAGACAATACCATGCCTTCCTTTTTAGAAATACTATTTTCACAATAAGAGTTATCTCATAATCACGGACGTTCTCACATGATTTCCATAAGCGCATATAAGTCATAATCATGGACATACTCACATGATTTCCGTATAATATATAAGTCATGATCATGGACATTCTCACAAGATTCCCGTATAATATATGAAGGTCATAATCATGGACATTCTCACATGATTCCCGTATAATATATAAGTCATAATCATGGACATTCTCACATAATTCCCTTATAATCCTCGGGTATGTGCATGCAACGTGTCCCGGCCCACTATGGGACTCGGTGTAACAATGCAATCAGATGACATTTTAAACCATCTTCTGACTTCTCATAAAGTCATTATAATAAACTTTTATTTTAGAAAACTAAGGCACTACCACATCTTCTTTTTACAAAAATTGAGGCACTATCACCTCTTTTCTTTTAATAAAACCAAGACACTATCATGTGATGTAACATTAGGGAATTGGACTCCAAAAGTATTAAGTACATACATATTTTTTTTTTAAAAAGAATCCTTCCATATAATAAACCTCAAGATACTAACACCCGTAGTATCAAGGCACTTCTACTTTCAAAATCAAATAACCTATACCTTTGAAGTCATTTCCACTTATAAAATAAATCAACTTATACTTTCAAAACCAAGTAACATATACTCTTAAAACCAAGTAACATATACTTTTTAAATTTAACTCGGGGCTTTAAAATCAAGTAATTTCTACTCTTTAAATCAAGTCACTTACATCTTTTGAAACCAAGTCATTTATACTTCATATAACTCAAGTCGCTTACTTTCAAAATCAAATCATATATTCTTTCAAAATAAATCAAGTCTCATGACTTTCAAAATCAAGACAAGTATACTTCAATAAGCAATGCTAGTATACTTCAAGAATAATCATGTCAATAGAAGGAAGTTAGTTCACATACCTCAGCGTTCTTCTACCACCCGCTAAGTGGAATACGCTCACATAGCACTTTCACAATAGCATGTCTATTAACTACATGCCTTTAAGGGTAGGTTAGGGACTTAAGTAACGCTCCTATTTCTACGAAAAATTGGGCATCACTTCCTTTGTTTCTACGTACTTTTCCACCTTTAAAAAGGCCCAATTTCAACAATAACCAAGCCCCGACTAAGGGCACAATCAACAGTTAATCCAAAGGGGATTACACGCCTACTAGACGTGTAAAATTCTGCCCCACAATCATATGTAAACAGTCTATAAAATGCATATAACAAGGTTCAATAATTTCCATACCAATTTCGGCCACAACGTCACCACTCTATGATTCTTTCCTTAATTCTTAATCCAACTCACCTTCCAACAATTCCATATAACAAATACATCTTTAAATATCAATGTTTTCTTTCAATTCTCAACATGCAATTAGCAACCATAATAACAACAATAACACTTTAATCCAATGTATACAACATGGTCCTAAAATCAGCTACAACACTAAATTTGTCACATGCATTGCCTAAACTTCAAGTTTCTCTCAACATACATTCATTACTTCAATTATAACAACATGCAACTTAAATTATATCATAGAAGGAAGAATTTTATACCTCAAACAAAGCCAAAACAACCCCTAATTCGAACCCACTGTTTCGCCGAACAACCCACGGTTTTATCAACTTTTCTTGCCTAATTCCTCACTTTTTCAACTCCAATTCAACATGCATACAATCTATGATGTTAACCCATCATTTATACACATTCTCTCTTCCAAAAACTTGTCTCAAAAACTTGAATTTTTCTGCTCAAAATCGGCCAGCAGTGGCGAATTCACTGTTCTGTCAGCTGAAATTGTAACGTCCATAACTTTCTACTCCAATGTTCTATAGACGAGAGGTTTATTGAGTTGGAAACTAGACTCGACAAAATTCATTTTAGGCTTTTGAAACACCTAAAAACTCCTAATATACTAGGAGATATACCCCTCCAAAGTTGACTAAAAATCTGCCCAAAATTTCGTCCAGCAGCAGTCCCGATTTTTGCCCACCGGTTTCTTCAATTTACCCCATTTTCTTCAACTATAATAACATGCCTGCAATATACAAGTTTAATCCACCTTTCATACATGTTTTTCTTCCAAAAACTTTACCTTAAAAATCTGGAAATCTCTTGGCAGATTCGGTCCAGTGGTAATGCCGAAATACCCACTGATTTGGTGTTTATCTTGGTTTATAATTTTGTAACAAAACTTAATCTAGAAAGAAGGTGATAAAAACTTAAATTTTGGTAAGGAATGAAGTCTTTTTGGTTGAAGAGGGAGAGCAGAGGGTAATGAAGTGTAAGCGATATTTTTGAGAATGAAGAGTTGGGGTCATAAGGTCCAAATCTGAAAATTTAGTCTTTTTTTTTGTCAATTTGGTCCACTTCTCATCATTAATTAACCTTATGCCCCACTTCTTTAGAATCTTAACTCCCGCTTCCTTTAATTTCCAAGAATTTCATAAGGTCTCGTATTCTTCATACCGTAATTCTTATAATATGTTACTAATCCTTAATGGGAATATATATAACTATCATTTTCCATTTTCATTGACACGCTTGCAGTAACCAAAAAAATTTCCGGACTCACATCCTTTGAATACCAACTTCCGGATTATCTTGTATAAATATATTTTATATCCAATATACAAATCTTATTTCTTAATGACGTTCTTAATTATTATCTTAATCTTACGAGGTGTAACAGATGACTAGCGGGATCAAATGGTGTAAACCGGTCGATCGTCATAGTGTCAAAACTTTCTAAGGTCCTTCTCAACATAATGGGATTGAATTAGTATGTAACCATCATAATTCTTTTGAATTCTAATACCCACAATGATATCCGCTATTCCCATATCTTTCATATCAAAAACGACATGCTACATCTTCTTAGTTTGGTTAATCACGTCCTTACTTGTTCTCAAAATTAGCATATCATCAACATATAAGCATATAATGACATATGCATTCTTATATTCTTTAATGTAGACACATTTGTCACATTCATTTATTTGATAATAATGTATTATCAAGCTTTTCATGTCATTGTTTTGGAGCTTGTTTAAGTCCGTATAGAAACTTAATCAATTTACAAACCTTCTTTTCTTGACCTTTAACAACAAACCCTTCGGGTTATTTCATGTAAATTTCTTCATCCAATTCACCGTTCAAGAACACGATTTTCACATTCATTTGATGTATTTCCAAATTGTGAACAACCGCTATAACAATTAGCGTCCTTGTAGAAGTAATTTTAGTTATTGGTGAGTAAGTATCAAAGAAATATACACCTTGTTGACACCCAATTTTGACCCTCTCGTCCAGTCATTTAGCTATAAAATTAGACTAATTTTGTAAATTAATTTTTATGATTTTTTATAATAAAATGCAGCGATAAAACATTAAATACAGACATAAATAAGCAATTTAATAATGGCACCGCGTCTTACATAGAGTATTAAGCACTTAGAGTCCCGCGCCCGCATTAATTAATTTTAAGCCCTGTCATGATTCTTAATTAATAATAAATACATAAAATAAATAATTTAGCAATGACGTCGTGTCAAGTAGCATAGTCGCATTTATTAATACGCAAAGCAATCTCATAACTTATTTTAAATAATTAAATAATAATGCATAGTAAATAAGTTTTAATAACGGCATCGCGTTATAAAATATTAAGCACTAATTAAATAGCACGCCCGCATTTATTATTGTAATAGTTGTAAAACTCAAAATTTAATTAATAAAACACCTAAATAATTTGATCACAATTTATTAATTTAATTTGCTATTAATTAACTAATTAAACACTTAAAACTCTACCCCTAATTAAAATAACTACCCAGCCCGCGACCCATTATTTCCCCTGACCCGCGGCCCATTACCCACACCCACGCCCCAGCCTTATTTCTCCCTCAGCCCACTTCGTCTCTCCCATATCACAAACCCACGAAAACAAACCCTAAGAAGCAGATGCCGCCTCCATCACCAGTTACGCCCAAATCAGTCCATATCATGCCCAAATCTCGCCCAAATCGCACCCTCATAATCAGAAACTTACCAAAAACAAGTCTTACACCAAAAATAATCAAGTACCAAGACCCTAATCAAGTCATTAACTTACCATAATCGCGGCAAAGACAACAACAAATCTTCCCGTAAGAATAGTTTACCTTAAAGAACTTCAAAGTCAGAACGAAATCGCGCAAGATTACCCTAAGAATCGACCAAAAATAGCCCACAAAATCGTTCTAAAATAAGCAGCCAAATCTGTCCGAATCACCCATTAATGGTAAGAAATACCTCACGAATCAATCCTTACCAAAGCTTTTACATGCAGTCCAAATCGCACCTAATTTAGAACCCTATTTGAAGCTATATAAACCAATCTCTATACACTTGAAAGGCATTCGGAAATAGAGAGAAAACAGGCAAGAATCATTCAAAGTTAGCATTCTAGAGCAGATAATCAGAATTCTCGAGCTTTTTGAGAAGTTTCATCCTCTCGCATATAACATGATAAACCTCCGTGTGAGCAAGCGACTTGATCTGCCGCCTCGGTTACGCGGAGAAGGTAATCCATTTCCCTTTTAATTTCCAGTTTAATACGCCTGATATAATCTGTATTATATACTTATATGTCCATAACTTGATGTTTGAATCAATTAGATTAGTTATTAAATGTTTATGTCGTTCATATCAATGTTGGTTTGATTGTGTGTATCGGGGCTATCTTTGTTAAACCAGCGAGTCTGCGGTCTTGGGCAGAGACTGCGGATTTTGGTCAAAGAAGAGTTATATAGAATGTGCGACTATGTGATAGCTTGGTCATTCATCTAAATCTGTTTCTAGATGGTTTGAGTGTTTATTTTATTGCAGTTCCTTACTAAAATTAGCATGTAAAAGGTTAACGTAAAACACCTTATGTGACTAGCCTTACCTCTCATCTAAATTGCATTCCAGCATCGATGACCCCACTGTTAAAAGCAGTATACTCTCATGTTGGTAAAAGATCTCTCTCAATATGTTTTAAATTAGAATTCGAGATAAACATGAAATCTCTTCCTAGACCAGCAACTAATTAGATTCGATCATCAATGAGTCCATCAGGAGATTATATTTTGTTAGCTCTGCTTTTATTCCGAACCAGTTGGTACATTATTTAACTTGTGGAAAAACTGTTTGGTTATGTTTTCCTATATATATATGTATCTATATATGAGTCCTGATTCATAATAATAATAATCCTCAGAAGTTGAGACTGTCCAGAAAATGGTTCATTTAACAAGTCATGTGCCTGCATAGAGTTCTGTTTTGAGTCTATTGCGATGTTTTAAGTTTGTTGTGAAGTTTGAGTTAATTTTCCAAGTTTAGTTCATTTCTTATTGCTCATATTCAGCCCACTGATCTGGTTCCCTGTGGGTACACAAGTCAGTTTTAAGATAAGGTATTCGTTAAGAATTATTGGCTAAATTAGTTAGGTATATCATCATATATGTTCACTGTTAGGTTTATGTTATTCTTATCTTATTTGGTTGTGTTGTGACATATGTCCATTATGCTCCAATCCTTAGTTGGTATTCTTTATGAACATGTTTCCTTCAAATCCGTAGAACTTACCTGAATGCCTTCATATGCCTTGACCCGGTTCAGATGAACCATGCTACTGTTACTCATTTGATAATCTACATAACCTAGTTAAATGCATACTTAGATAAGGGATAAAAGGGTTCAGGAGTTTATGTGCTATCTGCCATTTTGTCAACTATTTTTCATTAGTAAACTAGGCCATGGTATTGACATACTAGTTTAAGTGATCTAAATATTTGTATATTGATCTCTGAGCTTGTTTGCCCACTGTCTCTAGTTTAGATTGTTATAAATGTTTGATTTGGTTTTACTTACTGTTGAGGTATACGTCAAAGCTATATGCTTTTGTACATCTCTGATTGTATCATATCCTTGTTTTGCATGAATGTTCTCCTTTTGAAAAGTTAATACAACCAAGCCAATCTCCATGTGTCTTCTTAAAGTGTTGCATTAAATGTGGGCTTATGTACGTACACATGTGAATATTTGATTATTGGGCCTGGCAAGTATATTGGACTGATTTGTTTCTTCCTTTGAATTTAAAATTTTCATTCTTGTTGGGTCTGCCTTACACTTCATGTCATGTTGGAATCCCATGCCCATTGTCTTGGCTGGTCCGTTTCTTTGTTTGGCTGGGATGACAATCATGGGCTTGCTATTCTGCAAATATTCAAAATAAACTAATCTATATGTGTTAAATTTATATCAACATTTGTTTATTATTGATAAAGTTTAAACATTTCTTAATCCTTCTTCTTTTCTTTTTTTTTTACATGAAATGCATCGGAGCTAAACGAAGAGTCTCATTGCGAGACTCCTCATAGGTTACAACAAACGAGGACCTACATCTATGTGCATCTTCACCTCTGTCTCGAAAAACTCCAAGCCACCGGCGGATGTTGTCGCCATCCCTTTGAGTCACTATTATCTCCTTTATCTTGCCCATTTATTTATTGTAAATTAATTGTCTAACATTACGTTATTGGTAGAACTCTTAGAATGCCAAATCTTAAGTCAATAGATTAGAAAGTAGCTAATTAGCAATTTGTTGCCCTTTGAATTAAATTTTAGATTATTACCCATACATAGTTTAAGCTATATTAAACCATCTAATAATCTTAACTTGCATAATTAATTATGTAGCTAGGATATTATTTTCAAAACTCTTAATCCATTGGCTACCAAAATCTATATAGAAATCTTATTTTTATGTATATTAAGGAACCCTCTTAAGCATATGGGATACTAATTAAGGTAGGCAAATATATACATTTAGTCAATAAATCCACTTTGCATCACCTATTTTTCATAAATAATATAGGGCATGTTTCGAACTTTACATGTGTTTTATAGCACTAATTTTATCAATCTTTTGCCAAAAATACTTTCTATTAAATATCTTTTAAACATGCATTCTTAGCAATAATAATTAACCATAGGTTTGAACGGACAACCGCAAGTTAGCGGATCCTTTAGGGTGCCTAACCCCTTCCCTTTAGGATAATAAAGAACTCTTACCCAGAATCTCATTAAGTTTAGCAGACCATAAATGGAGTTAATGTTTACTTTAAACTAGTTAACATTCGGGTGTCCTAATTCACCCAAAATTAATTAGGTGGCGACTCCCTAGCAACCCCTTTAGCATCTTTAACCATTTAGCACCTTTTAAAGCATTTTAACACCTTTTAAGCATCTCTTAATTATTATTTTTAAACACTTTAGCTTTTATTATTTATTTCCTAACATTTTTATTTAAGCAGGAGATTCGCTAAAGAAAATGTCTCGGTCGAAATCGGGCGTGACAGAAATGGCGACTCCACTGGGGATTTTAGGTTCTTAACCACAACAGACCTAGGGTTATTATTTGGCATTACTTTTGCATTTAATTCTGTGTGCTGTATTTTGTTTTATTTATTTTAATTGCTACATGCTTTATTGCTTTCCTTAAACTGGCATTCCGCTCATATTTCTTCCACTCTGGAAAATTCACACAATCACACACTACATGCGAGGTGCGCTGGGTGCATCAGCAAAATTCTTTCTTCAAAACCCAAATTTAGGAGAGTTGGTAACATACGTGGAGTGTCCGGTCTAACCGGTGGCCGCGTAGCCTTCTCACTCGAGTTGTCCGCTCGGGAACCTTGCGTCTAGAAAAGCCAAATCTTAGAAAACTCAGGATAGAGCTATACCGCCCCTTATTTTAAAGCATGCATACATTAACCCTAGGTGGGTCGGTCCTTGGTATCGACACCACAATTAGGAAGCCCGCCCAATTGTCGAAGGGTTTTTTACAACCCAACGACCGACAACATATTATGTGCTACGTGATATTGATGGACGAATCCGAGCCTAACGTGACATGCTAACATTGGGAAAATTTTGCATTTACTTCTGTTTATGTATAGGATGAGCATTATTCTAACAATCCCTGAAGTCAGAATGGTGAGCGGTGTTCTGACAAAGCTAAAGATTTGGTGGGAGAATTTCGACGGCAACAGTAAAATGATCATCAGAAGCAAATTAGGTTGTCTCACGGCTCTGTTTGACATCGCTCCAGATCAACATATAGTTAGGGCCTTAATTCAGTTCTGGGATCCGGATAGGGCGGTGTTCAGATTTCAAGACTTTGAACTCACCCCCACGTTAGAAGAGATCAACTACTTCACGAGCTTAGCTTACCAAGACAGAGGGCAAATCATCCCTTATAGTCAATCTGGAAAGAGATTCTTGCATTACATGGGCCTAAAGAACACAAAGGAACTCCGTTGCTTCGAAAACAATTGGGTTTCCCTAGATTATCTGTACGAGAGATATGGTCGCCAAGATAGCTATCAGTCATTTAGAAAGGAGTTTTCTTGCAGTCTGGGACAATGGAAAACTAGACGACATACCGTGTTCACCGTTGCTCTGTTAGGCACTCTAGTGTTTCCCCTTGAGCATGGACGGATCAGTACTTGCATATGTTCGGTGACCCGAATGGTTTTTGAAGGCATTAATGGCGCGCAACTTACTTTGGTCCCCATGATTCTAGCTGAGATATTTCGAGCTCTAGGAAAATGCAAGCGAAGGGAAACTAATTTCTTCGAGGGATGCAATCTCATCTTACAGATATGGGCCATGGAACACTTTTATCAGCGATCGAATATGACAGACATTTGTTTTAGCAATGATTATAGGATTGTAAGTTTTTACGACAGGATGAAGCGGTTTGTGTCACCAGTCGGTACTAGGGATTGGTATGAATTTCTGGCATTCCGCACTAGCAACCAAGTGCAATGGAGGTACCCACTGCTATCCCGTATCAACAAAGCCTATGTAAGGAGCAAGGACCGTTATTACATCGAGCTCATCAGATTAAGGGACTTGACCATATGCTCGTTGCGTGTACTCGCCCGATTTGGTCAAACGGTAATCCCGCTCAATCGGACATGAAGGATTGAGGTCGCGTTTGGGGCAAATTGCACCTTCCCGAAAAAGCAAATCCTTGAAGAATGGAACAACATTGAGAAAATAGATGTCAAATATGAGCAAGCGGGAGGTGCGCTGAATCATGCGTGGTTCAAGGAAGATTGTAGCGATCCAAGCCCCAAAGGCAGCGGGGTTTGAGGATATCGACATGACCGATTGGGTAAAAGTGTGCGATTAGGGAACAACACCGTCCCCACGAGAGGTGGGACCAACTTCAAAACATCATGCAATATTTGGAAGATGCGGGAAGCGGGGGCATAGCAACACCACCGCCACATTCGCCGGCAGCATAATGTAGCATTAGGAATAAATCTTTAGTTTTGACATTTCATTGTTGCAATTTAATTATTTTAGTCCCAATAAAAGCATTTTTCGATCTGATGGCTCGGACCAATCCATCATTATCGTATATGTGACGTTTAGGCCTACCCCTGGCACAAAGAGGTCCCCCTTGCATGTTAGGAAACGTTTGAATGTGCTATGTGCAATATATCTGCTACATACCTGCAAATTATGTGCTTTATGCTAACACCGTTTGTTGCCTTTTTTAGAAAGATTTATCATCTTCCCAAAGGGTCGGTTCGTATTTGACTCAACAATGTCGGAGCATCCACACTTTACGAGTCGAGCACGAAGTGATGATATGGCCGCTCGAGGCGTCGAGCCAAATGGTTTGGGAATTATTCTGTCGGTAAGCAGAACCTTCGAAGGGAGGAATGTCACGATCGAAGAATGTATTGCTCGGTGATACAATGATTGGCGATATGCGAGTTGAGATGGAGAGGCTCGGAATCGACCAACCTATCCATTAGTTTGAATACCCCATGCGAGCAAAGGGCCACTACTCGCGAACCACCCGAATCGACCTCCACCACCACATATCTCCCAAAACTCCACAAAGACCGGGCGATTCGACCCAGCGCCCGCCGCCCGCAATCATCAACCCCACCTTCAAAATGATCCTCCTACTACCCATGTACCTCAACCCCGCTACTTACTTCACCACAATCAGCCCTAATCGCCAAGCCAACCAATGCCCACGCGCATACCCATTACCGGCCTCGGAAACAACCTGACAGCTAACTTACGCAGCGAAACCGGCCTTTTACCGTCCGCGCTTCACGAAGTGGATCATTCTGAAGAAATGGAAAGGAAGTCCGAGCCAAAATGGACGATGGCGTGGCAGAGATTCACGGCTGAAAGAAGCAGTTCGTGGCATGCGATCGGACAAAGGTCACGGAGGACTAGATTATGAAGATCTTTGCATCGTCGGATGTGGAGTCGCGATGGGATACAAGGTGCCGAAGTTCGATCTATTTGATGGGAAGGGAAATCCCCGTGCACACTTGAGATCATATTGCGACAAGCTAATCGGGGTAGGGAAGAACCCAGCAGTCATCATGAAGTTGTTCATTCGAAGCTTAACCGGCGAGGCACTAGATTGGTACACTAGCCAGGATCCGCGTAAATGGCATAGCTGGAATGCATTGGCCCAAGACTTTGTGGAGCGGTTCGGATTCAACACAGAAACCGGTGTGGACAGGTTCTATCTAATGAAGTTGGAAAAGAAGTCTACGGAGACTTTCAGGGAGTACGCCATGAGGTGGCGCTCAGAGGCAGCAAAGGTACAACCACCCATGGTGGAGAGTGAGATGACCACACTATTCGTACAATCTTTGAAGGACGCAACCTACTATGAGCGGATGATAAGCGTCATTGGGCGGAATTTTGCAGAGGTTGTCAGAATGGGCGACTTCGTAGAAGAAGGTATTAAAACTGGCAGGATTACGAATCTGGCAGCATTGCAGGCAACCAATAAGGCGATTCAGTCAGGGACGATCGGGGGTACTTCAAGGAAGAAAGAGACAGTTTCCCCTTCCATGTTCATACAAGAACGCAAACCCGAAGCATTCATAACATACCAAAACCCATCCTATCAAACCCCATACTACCACATGGCGTCAAAATTTCACACCTCACTATACACCGCGCCTACCACACACGGCCCATATATAACGCTTCAAGCACCCATTTATCGGCCGCATCAACTCGCCCATCAAGCCCGCCAACAACATGTAGCACCCAATGCGCCCGCACGAACACGAATTTTGAAGGAAGACCATCGAACCCGCACCGGCTGGTGAACCCATACCCGGATATACGAAAGGCTGCGAGCTGCGAGGCAGTCGATCCAATTCGGGGAGGATCTAGCCTATCCCAGTGGTATGATGAGAATAGCGTTGTGCGTATCACTCCGATAGCCTGGGCATGACATTGGAAGTTCTACACCTCGAGAGACAAAATCGGCGTTGATCAAGGAAGGTAATTGGTGAAGGATCACGCAAACGTGCATGATAATCCCTTGCCAAACCACGGCAACGCCAATGTGCACTTGATAACCCTAGATGAGGAATACAACTTGGAGGGAACCATCCGGTCAGTTCGAAGTGAAGGAAGAGTCGAACCTTCTGCTTTCGTCGCCCCTGTCACCGATCCTCGAAAGAAAGCAGTATTTGAGTTGGAAAGGGCACCGCCGAGACATAAGGGTTCAATCACAGTTGTTCAGACGCCCGGGAAGGGGCCACCAATCAAAGTGGATCGCAGAGAAAGTGGGAAGCGAGTCAAAGAAGTCACCGCCGCAGGTATAACCAGGTCAGGGAGGTATTACATACCTATAGAGGCAGCCAAGGAAGCACCGCAAAAGAAACCCGTGACAGAGGCAGAAGTCGAGGAGTTTTGGAGGAGGATGCCCACTAAAGAGTATTCCGTCGTAGAGCAGTTAAAGAAAACATCAACGCATATCTCTCTACTTTCACTGTTAATGCATTCTGCCTCACACAGGACTGCATTAATGGAGGTGTTGAAGGATGCTTACGTTCCGGAGGGTACAACAGACGGGAACTTGACAGCTTTAGTCGGACAAGTACTAGAGGCCCGCAGAATCGCCTTTCACGATGATGAGTTACCTGCTGATGGCGTCAGACACAACCTTGCATTAAATATCACCATCCAAGTCGCAGACAAGATTGTTTCAACAGTGCTGATTGATGGAGGCTCAGCCGTCAACATTTGTCCCATGACGACACTGTTGAAATTGGGGGCAGACTGTAAGAAAATTCGTGAAAGTCATATCAGAGTCAAAGGTTTCGATGGAGTCCATAGGGGAGTAGAAGGCGTAATGGACCTCACACTGCTGATCGGACCTGCAGAATTCGTTGTGGAATTTCAAATATTGGATATTGCTACACGTTACAACCTGTTGATAGGAAGGCCATGGATTCACGAGGCTGGTGCAGTCCCGTACACCTTGCATCAGTGCCTAAAGTTTATATGGAATCACCGTGAAGTGGTAGTATTTGGAGATAAAAAGGGAAACATCAACACTGATTATGCAGTCCCTGTCATAGAGGACGTGAAACAGTTGGATGGTTCGGTTTTTCATATTAATGAGATCAAGAGAGCAAGCGGTAGTTGCGTTGCACGCGTTCTCTCAAAATGGTGGCAAAGGAAATGTTAAGAAATGGATACGAGCCCGGCAAAGGTCTTGGAGCCAGTATGAAAGGGATCACAGAGCCTATCCGTTTGTTTGGGAAGAAGGACACTTTTGGTTTGGGGTACCAGCCTACTTCGAAAGATTTGATGACCGCAAATCTCCGGAAGAAGGGAGACATTCCCTTGCCTGCGCCCATCCCGCCCTTGAGTCAGTCATTCGTCAAAGCCTACACCATCCAGATGCCGAGAGAAGATGACCCAGATGATCTTGCAGCAGGGTTCCAGAATCTGTTCATAGGTGATGATGAGGCAGATTGTTGCATGATCGCAGGAGATCACAAGGAGGAGCTCACCATTTTGGATGCAGAGCATGAATACAGCCTGAATAATTAGACTTGCACCCCTGTCCTGACCGTCCGAGAAGCTTGGTAGAATTTATGATTAGTTCTAGCAGTGTGACTTTTTATCTAGAAAGAAAACAGACATGCATTTATGTTTCTTAATATGTTTTTAATCTCGCAATTTTACTTTCATCATAAATCCCAGGATATTTTTTGCAGCTTCAAAAGATTTTGTTTGTGTTAAAATTAAATTCTTTAAGCATTTTTCTTTCAGCGATCATATTAATAAACCCGTTGATAATGCGAATATGACATGTAATGAGACCAACGAACAAAGTTCAAATTGCGAGTATAACCCCGAGGAACAAGAAGAATGTCCGCAATCAGAACTTAGCCAAGAGCTGGAAAACTTTGAGAATAGACCTAAACCAAATTTGGAAGAAACAGAGTTAATAAACTTAGGCGATGAGGGAATTGTGAAAGAGACTAGAGTCAGCGCCCACCTAAACGCCACACAGAAGAAGGAGTTGATCGAGCTCCTGAAACAATACACCGACGTGTTTGCCTGGTCATATGAGGATATGCCAGGTTTGAGTACGAACATCGTCGCACACAGGTTGCCTATTGAGCCATCCTATTCCCCCGTAAAACAAAGGCCGAGAAAGATCAAACCAGACATGAGTTTGAAAGTCAAGGAGGTGTCTAAGCGATTCGACGCAAAGGTAATTCGAGTTGCAAAGTATCCTACTTGGTTAGCAAATATCGTGCCAGTAAAGAAGAAAGATGGAAAGGTCCGAGTCTGCGTGGATTACAGAGACCTCAACAGAGCCAGTCCGAAGGATGACTTTCCTCTTCCAAACATCCATATACTCATCGACAATTGTGCGAAGCATGAACTACAGTCGTTTGTCGACTGCTTTGCTGGTTATCATCAGATCCTTATGGCAGAAGAGGACGTAGAAAAAACAGCATTCACTACCCCGTGGGGGTGTACTATTATCGAGTTATGCCGTTCGGTCTCAACGCGGGCGCCACCTACATGAGAGCCATGACTATCATCTTCCATGACATGATTCATAAAGAAATTGAGGTCTATGTGGACGATGTCATCATCAAATCGCGAAAAGCGGAGGGCCATTTGGCAAACTTGAAGAAATTTTTCGAACGACTAAGACAATATAACTTGAAGCTGAATCCTGCAAAGTGTGCATTTGGCGTTCCCGCAGGGAAGCTGTTGGGCTTTATAGTGAGCAGGAGAGGGATTGAGCTAGACCCCTCGAAAATAAAAGTCATCCAAGAGTTACCTCCTCCGAAAAGCAAAAAGGACGTGATGAGCTTTCTTGGCCGCCTCAACTACATCAGCAGGTTCATAGCCCAGTCTACCATGATATGCGAGCCGATATTCAAATTGTTGAAAAAGGATGCAGCTACCAAGTGGACAACAGATTGCCAACATGCTTTTGACAGAATCAAAGAATACCTTTCTAATCCGCACTTGATTCTAGTACCGCGAGCCGGAGACCTTTGCTACTCTATTTGTCGTATTAGAAAATGCTTGGATGCGTGTTGGGCAACACGATGAAAGCGGGAAAAGGAGCAGGCCATATACTATTTGAGTAAGAAGTTCACGATATGGCTCGTTACACTCATGGAACGCATTTGTCGCGATTAACTTGGGTCGCCCAGAAGTTCAGACATTATCTATCAGCATACACTGCTTATCTTATTTCGAGGATGGATCCGCTTAAGTATATCCTTCAGAAGCCCATGCCCACCGAAAAGCTAGCGAAATGGCAAATTATGTCGAGCGAGTTTGACATCGTCTACGTCACGCAGAAAGCCGTAAAAGGACAGGAATTAGCTGATCATCTTGCTGAGAACCCGGTCAATGAGGAGTACGGACCCCTTCGAACCTATTTTCCTGATGAAGAGGTATTGTTTGTCGGAGAAGATCTCTCAGAGGATTACCCGGGTTGGAGGATGTTTTTCGATGGAGCGGCAAATTTCAAAGGAGTCGGCATTGGAGCAGTTTTGGTTTCAGAAACAGGTCAGCATTATCCGATCTCCGCGAAGCTCAGATTTCCATGCACCAACAATATGGCGGAATATGAAGCTTGCATATTGGGGCTCAGAATGGCCGTAGATATGAACATACAAGAGTTACTGGTCATAGGTGATTGGACTTGGCGATCCATCGTGCAAAGTGAATGGGCGACAAAGAATATGAAGATACTTCCCTACCTGCTTTGCGTGAAGGAATTACAGAAGAGGTTCAGCAATATAGAATTTAGGCATGTTCCAAGGATCCAGAACGAATTCGCTGATGCATTGGCAACCTTATCCTCCATGATTCAGCATCCGGACAAGAATTACATCGATCCGATCACCGTGAGTGTGCTGGAACAGCCGGCTTATTGCTCCCATATAGATGAGGAAACAGACGGGAATCCATGGTACCATGACATCAAAAGGTACCTCAAAGCAGGAGAATATCCAGAAGGCATAACCAACATCCAGAAGAAGACACTTCGAAGACTAGCAAACCATTTCTTTTTGAATGGGGAAATTGTATACCGAAGGACTCCAGATCTGGGCTTACTGAGATGTGTCGATGCTCAAGAGGCAAGCAAGCTAGTAGAAGAGATACACGGAGGGACATGTGGACCTCATATGAACGGCTTCACTTTGGCGAAAAAGATTCTGCGAGCAGGTTATTTTTGGATGACGATGGAAACAGATTGTATCCACTTTGTGCAGAAATGTCGACAATGCCAGATTCATGGAGATTTGATTCGAGTACCTCCAAGTGAGCTTAATGTGACAAGTTCTCCTTGGCCATTCGCAGCTTGGGGCATGGATGTCATCGGCCCTATCGAACCCGCTGCCTCAAATGGGCACAGATTCATCCTCGTAGCAATTGACTATTTCACTAAATGGGTAGAAGCATCATCACACAGATTAGTGACGAAAAAGGTGGTGGTCGACTTCGTTCGCAACAACATCATTTGCCGATTTGGGATTCCCGAATCAATTGTGACCGACAACGGAACCAATCTCAACAGCAACTTGATGCGCGAGATATGTGGAAATTTTAAGATCACTCACCGTAATTCCACCCCATATCGACCTCAGATGAATGGAGCAGTAGAGGCAGCCAACAAGAACATCAAGAGGATATTGCGCAAGATGATCAGCAACTACAAACATTGGCATGAGAATTTGCCTTTTGCGCTTTTGGGTTATCGCACCACAATCCGGACTTCTACCGGGGCAACGCCGTATCTTTTGGTGTATGGAATGCAGGTGTACTACCGAGAGGTGGAAATACCATCGTTGAGAATCATCCAAGCCGAGTTGAGCGGCCGAATGGATCGCAGGATCGTTATGGCGATTGATGTTGATTGACGAAAAAAGGTTGAATGCAATCGTGGCGACTTTATCGAGCAGAATGGCTAGAGCTTTTAACAAGAGTAAGGCCAAGGTTATTCAAGCCGACAATTGGTTTTGAAACGATATTTCGAATCAAAGTGAAGCTAAAGGAAAGTTCGCACCTAATCGCGCGGCCTCATACGGTTCATCGAGTATTAAGTGGAGGGGCTTTAATCTTAGCTGAGATGGATGGCGAAGTATGGCCTAAAGCTATCAACGCAGATGCATTGAAGAGATATTACGTCTAGGAGTATTTGTCTTCTATGTAATCCCCTTTACATTGTAAAAGCTGCATTCCCTCGGTGGGATATGCATAGAGCCCATATAGGGTCTCGCCGCTACAAATTAGAAAGCCTTTTACTTGTAATCTGAACTACGTTATGACCTGATTCCCTCGGTGGGATACGTAGGCGGCCTACATCGGCTTCGGTCCCATTTTAGAAAACCTCATAATTCTCCACTTGTAATGAACTACGTCATGACCTGATTCCCTCATGGGGATACGTAGGCGGCCAAAATCGGCTTCGGTCACACCGTTAGGAATCTTCCCATTTGTCTGCATGCAACAAAATGTGTTTGGTTATTCCAAAAGCGATATGAGCAATTCCCGCCGAAGTTAAGTTCCGCCCACACGCCACATGACGAAACTGAGACAATTTTGCGCACCATGAAGAAGACCATAACAAGGACTCCAAAAGATGTTCGTTTGGTCAAAATACGTGTCATATTCGGCAAATTCGACGAGGCTTTTACATTTTTAACGCATATCATATAAATGTTTATTTCTAAAAGATGTTTTGTGCATACTTCATGAAAATATTTCGTTTTGGAAAATGCTTTTGGAACGCTACTAAACATCTCAAAGAGGTCAGACAGGGGTTACAGGTCCAAACAAATCAGGCGCACGGACAGAAAGGACCAAGGCCGCAAAGTCAATACGAACCGATCCCCCCCAAAAACTCACAAATTTTCTTTGAGCGCAGGTTTCTTCATATTAGCGGAGGCGGAAGGAACGCAGCAGAAGCGGAAAGGGGACATTGACGATCAACAATCAAAGTTCAAAATGCACAATAAAGTCTAGCACACCGGCTCGGATTAGCTCGCAGGAGCATGTATTCCATGTGGCGCAAAGAATACGCCCGTGCAACGACGCGTTATCGGCAGATGTCAAGGCAACGACATCATCGCGATCGCGTCACGCACGACGCCAGAAGAATACGCCCGTGCAATGACGTTATCGCGATTATGTCCGCATAACGACATCATCAACATTGCGTTCACGCAACGACGCCAGCGGAACACGCCCAGTAACGACGCCATCGCGATCGCGTGCACGCAACGACGCCAAGATCAATACGCCCGAGCAACGACGCGTTATCGCGATTATGTCCAGTGCAACGACATCATCGCGTGCGCCTACGCAACGACGCCAGAATAACACGCCCGTAACGACGCGTCAAGATTGCGTCTACGCAACGACGCCAAAGCAGAACACGCCCAGTAACGACATCATCGATTGCGTGCACGCAACGACGCCAGCAACAATACGTCCAGGCAACGACGTTATCAGCATTATGTCCAGGCAACGACATCATCAGCATTGCGTCTACGCAACGACGCCAGCAGCAATACGTCCAGGCAACGACGTTATCAGCATTGTGTCCAGGCAACGACATCATCAGCATTGCGTCTACGCAACGACGCCAGCAGCAACACGTCCAGGCAACGACGTCATCAGCATCGCGTCTACGCAACGACGCCACCAGCAATACGTCCAAGCAACGACGTTAGCAGCATTATGTCCAGGCAACGACATCATCAGCATTGCGTCTACGCAACGACGCCAGCAGCAGCACGTCCAGGCAACGACGTTATCAGCACAACAAGTCCGAAAATGACACTATCATCAGCATATCACATCTACGCAAGGACGATTTCTATACTTTCGAAATTGCATTTCTTACTCATGCTTTATTATTCTGTCTTAGCAGTTAGACACTAACTCTTTCTTGATCCCTAGTCTACAGAGGCAGTTGCAGCAAGGACGACATATCCGCATTCACTATCGCAACACGTCTGTGCAAGGACGAAAGCCACAGCATTTGCAGCATCGCATCAACACAACAGGCATCGCATTTTTGCAGGATAACATTTTCTACTCACAGTCACATTACTTTTAAAATTATGCATCATCATTTTGCCTTAACAGTTATGCACTAACCGTTTGTTTAAGTCTTAGCATGCAGGAGCAGGAGCACAACGTGGATTTTCTCTTACAAATAACCGGCAATTTGTTGGGGCCAACCTTCCCAATGAACGCGTAAGCAGCCTCAAGCGTCGGTCCACTCGTTCCGCATCACCATAAAACCCAGCACCATAAGCCATAGCGGTACACCCCAGGTTCAAGCCAGTTATTTTTATTTTTGCTTTTTGCACCATAGCCCAGTGTCATCATAACTCGACACTGGGACAAATTTTGAGCCCGCGTTAGCCCGCCTTGGTGTTTTGACCATGGCAGCCCAGTGTCGTCATAACTCGACACTGGGACAATTTTGAGTCCGCATTAGCCCGCCTTGGTGTTTCGACCATGGTAACCCAGTGTCGTCATAACTCGACACTGGGACAGATTTTGATTTTTACGTCAGCCTTGTCTACCTGCCCAACATTTTTTGCAATTCTGAGGATCGAGACAAAATTGGCTATGAGTCAACGTCTTTGTCCGAAGATTCTTCCATCATCTCCATACAAAGAGGGACAAGTTGTTGACACCCAATTTTGACCCTCTCGTCCAGTCATTTAGCTATAAAATTAGACTAATTTTGTAAATTAATTTTTATGATTTTTTATAATAAAATGCAGCGATAAAACATTAAATACAGACATAAATAAGCAATTTAATAATGGCACCGCGTCTTACGTAGAGTATTAAGCACTTAGAGTCCCGCGCCCGCATTAATTAATTTTAAGCCCTGTCATGATTCTTAATTAATAATAAATACATAAAATAAATAATTTAGCAATGACGTCGTGTCAAGTAGCATAGTCGCATTTATTAATACGCAAAGCAATCTCATAACTTATTTTAAATAATTAAATAATAATGCATAGTAAATAAGTTTTAATAACGGCATCACATTATAAAATATTAAGCACTAATTAAATAGCACGCCCGCATTTATTATTGTAATAGTTGTAAAACTCAAAATTTAATTAATAAAGCACCTAAATAATTTGATCACAATTTATTAATTTAATTTGCCATTAATTAACTAATTAAACACTTAAAACTCTACCCCTAATTAAAATAACTACCCAAATTTCGGCCATTATTTCCACGACCCGCCCATTACCCGCACCCACTCCCCAGCCTTATTTCTCCCTCAGCCCACTTCGTCTCTCCCATATCACAAACCCACGAAAACAAACCCTAAGAAGCAGATGCCGCCTCCATCACCAGTTACGCCCAAATCAGTCCATATCATGCCCAAATCTCGCCCAAATCGCACCCTCATAATCAGAAACTTACCAAAAACAAGTCTTACACCAAAAATAATCAAGTACCAAGACCCTAATCAAGTCATTAACTTACCATAATCGCAGCAAAGACAGCAACAAATATTCCCGTAAGAATAGTTTACCTTAAAGAACTTCAAAGTCAGAACGAAATCGCGCAAGATTACCCTAAGAATCGACCAAAAATAGCCCACAAAATCGTTCTAAAATAAGCAGCCAAATCTGTCCGAATCACCCATTAATGGTAAGAAATACCTCACGAATCAATCCTTACCAAAGCTTTTACATGTAGTCCAAATCGCACCTAATTTAGAACCCTATTTGAAGCTATATAAACCAATCTCTATACACTTGAAAGGCATTCGGAAATAGAGAGAAAACAGGCAAGAATCATTCGAAGTTAGCATTCTAGAGCAGATAATCAGAATTCTCGAGCTTTTTGAGAAGTTTCATCCTCTCGCATAACCGCAATAAACCCTCCGTGTGAACCGACGACTTGATACGCTGCCTCGGTTCGCTGCCCGGAGAAGGTAATCCATTTCCCTTTTAATTTCCAGTTTAATACGCCTGATATAATCTGTATTATATACTTTTATGTCCATAACTTGCTGTTTGAATCAATTAGATTAGTTATTAAATGTTTATGTCGTTCATATCAATGTTGGTTTGATTGTGTGTATCGGGGCTATCTTTGTTAAACCAAATGTAGTCTCATGGCCTCGCGAGATCCGGATTTTGGTCAAAGAAGAGTTATATAGAATGTGCGACTATGTGATAGCTTGGTCATTCATCTAAATCTGTTTCTAGATGGTTTGAGTGTTTATTTTATTGCAGTTCCTTACTAAAATTAGCATGTAAAAGGTTAACGTAAAACATCTTATGTGACTAGCCTTACTTCTCATCTAAATTGCATTCCAGCATCGATGACCCCACTGTTAAAAGCAGTATACTCTCATGTTGGTAAAAGATCTCTCTCAATATGTTTTAAATTAGAATTCGAGATAAACATGAAATCTCTTCCTAGACCAGCAACTAATTAGATTCGATCATCAATGAGTCCATCAGGAGATTATATTTTGTTAGCTCTGCTTTTATTCCGAACCAGTTGGTACATTATTTAACTTGTGGAAAGACTGTTTGGTTATGTTTTCCTATATATATATGTATCTATATATGAGTCCTGATTCATAATAATAATAATCCTCAGAAGTTGAGACTGTCCAGAAAATGGTTCATTTAACAAGTCATGTGCCTGCATAGAGTTCTATTTTGAGTCTATTGCGGTGTTTTAAGTTTGTTGTGAAGTTTGAGTTAATTTTCCAAGTTTAGTTCATTTCTTATTGCTCATATTCAGCCTACTGATCTGGTTCCCTGTGGGTACACAAGTCAGTTTTAAGATAAGGTATTCGTTAAGAATTATTGGCTAAATTAGTTAGGTATATCATCATATATGTTCACTGTTAGGTTTATGTTATTCTTATCTTATTTGGTTGTGTTGTGACATATGTCCATTATGCTCCAATCCTTAGTTAGTATTCTTTATGAACATGTTTCCTTCAAATTCGTATAACTTACCTGAATGCCTTCATATGCCTTGACCCGGTTCAGATGAACCATGCTACTGTTACTCATTTGATAATCTACATAACCTAGTTAAATGCATACTTAGATAAGGGATAAAAGGGTTCAAGAGTTTATGTGCTATCTGCCATTTTGTCAACTATTTTTCATTAGTAAACTAGGCCATGGTATTGACATACTAGTTTAAGTGATCTAAATATTTGTATATTGATCTCTGAGCTTGTTTGCCCACTGTCTCTAGTTTAGATTGTTATAAATGTTTGATTTGGTTTTACTTACTGTTGAGGTATACGTCAAAGCTATATGCTTTTGTACATCTCTGATTGTATCATATCCTTGTTTTGCATGAATGTTCTCCTTTTGAAAAGTTAATACAACCAAGCCAATCTCCATGTGTCTTCTTAAAGTGTTGCATTAAATGTGGGCTTATGTACGTACACATGTGAATATTTGATTATTGGGCCTGGCAAGTATATTGGACTGATTTGTTTCTTCCTTTGAATTTAAAATTTTCATTCTTGTTGGGCCTGCCTTACACTTCATGTCATGTTGGAATCCCATGCCCATTGTCTTGGCTGGTCCGTTTCTTTGTTTGGCTGGGATGACAATCATGGGCTTGCTATTCTGCAAATATTCAAAATAAACTAATCTATATGTGTTAAATTTATATCAACATTTGTTTATTATTGATAAAGTTTAAACATTTCTTAATCCTTCTTTTTTTTTTTTTTTTTTACATGAAATGCATCGGAGCTAAACGAAGAGTCTCATTGCGAGACTCCTCATAGGTTACAACAAACGAGGACCTACATCTATGTGCATCTTCACCTCTGTCTCGAAAAACTCCAAGCCACCGGCGGATGTTGTCGCCATCCCTTTGAGTCACTATTATCTCCTTTATCTTGCCCATTTATTTATTGTAAATTAATTGTCTAACATTACGTTATTGGTAGAACTCTTAGAATGCCAAATCTTAAGTCAATAGATTAGAAAGTAGCTAAATAGCAATTTGTTGCCCTTTGAATTAAATTTTAGATTATTACCCATACATAGTTTAAGCTATATTAAACCATCTAATAATCTTAACTTGCATAATTAATTATGTAGCTAGGATATTATTTTCAAAACTCTTAATCCATTGGCTACCAAAATCTATATAGAAATCTTATTTTTATGTATATTAAGGAACCCCCTTAAGCATATGGGATACTAATTAAGGTAGGCAAATATATACATTTAGTCAATAAATCCACTTTGCATCACCTATTTTTCATAAATAATATAGGGCATGTTTCGAACTTTACATGTGTTTTATAGCACTAATTTTATCAATCTTTTGCCAAAAATACTTTCTATTAAATATCTTTTAAACATGCATTCTTAGCAATAATAATTAACCATAGGTTTGAGCAGACAACATGAGTTAGCGGATCCTTTAGGGTGCCTAACCCCTTCCCTTTAGGATAATAAAGAGCCCTTACCCAGAATCTCATTAAGTTTAGCAGACCATAAATGGAGTTAATGTTTACTTTAAACTAGTTAACATTCGGGTGTCCTAATTCACCCAAAATTAATTAGGTGGCGACTCCCTAGCAACCCCTTTAGCATCTTTAACCATTTAGCACCTTTTAAAGCATTTTAACACCTTTTAAGCATCTCTTAATTATTATTTTTAAACACTTTAGCTTTTATTATTTATTTCCTAACATTTTTATTTAAGCAGGAGATTCGCTAAAGAAAATGTCTCGGTCGAAATCGGGCGTGACACACCTTATTTTTGTCAAAACCCTTTGGCTACTATATGAGCTTTGTATTTTTCTATAGTACCATCAGGCCTTAATTTCCATTTACAAAATTCATTTATGGCCTATTGGTTTTTGTCCCGAAGGGAGATCAACCAATTTTCATGTATTATTTTGCACAATAGATTCTACCTCACTTTAGATAGCCTATTTCCTATAAGGTGCTTCAGATGATTCCATAGCAACCTTATATGTTTGATAAAGGTCGGTCCAAAAACTTTGACAATTTTCCCACATTTACTTCTCCTTGGTTCAGAATTTTCTTTTTGAACAGATGAAGTATTACTAGTATCATTTTGTGTTTTGGTTTGACTCATCTTGAGGCAGCGATCTCTTATTATAATTAGAATCGTCTTTACACTTTTCCTTGTCTTTGTAAGGAAAAATGTCCTCAAAGAATTCTGCTTGAGCAGATTTCATAAGTGTGTTTTTGTGAATACCTTCAACATCGGAATGATAAATCAAAAACTTATATGTTGCACTATTATTGACAGGGCCAATATATATGCAATCCACAATTTTTTATCCAAGTTTTGTTCTCTTTGGTAAGGGAACTTGAATTTTCGTTAGGCAACCCCACACTTTCATCATTTTAAAGTAGACAATCTACCTTTCCATAATTCATACGGAGATTGATCACCTTTCTTATGAATTTTTTTATTTAATATCATATTTACAGTAAGTAACGCCTCTCCCCACAGGCTAAGAGGTGAGCCCGAACTTACCAACATTGAATTTATCATGTTTTTTAATGTTCTATTCTTGCGTTCGACAACTTCATTCTGTTTTGGAGTATAAGGTGAAGTGGTTTGATGAACTATACCATGAGTAGAACAAAATTAATTAAAGTCATTATATTGATATTCACTACTTCTGTCAGACATTAGAATTTATATTATTTTCTCAAGTTGGTTCTCCACTTCCGCTTTGTATGTTTTAAACATGTTCAAAGCCTCATCTTTGATATGTATTAAATATACATAATAATATTTACTATAATCATCTATGAATGATATGTAATAATTCTTTCCTCCACGTGATTGAGTTGCTTGGTAATCACACAAATCACTATGAATTAAACCAAACATTTCATTTGATTTCACAACATATTTATGAGGATAACTTGCATATTTTGATTCTATGCATACTCCACACTTAGTCATTTTGTTCATAGAACATTTTGGCAACATGCCTAACTTTATCATTCTTTGTAAAGAGCGATAATTAACATGACCTAATCTTGAATGTCACAAGGAAGAGGAATCAACCATATACATAGAAGCAGTGCTAGTGCCTGCATTTTTATTAATAATGACAATTGCCTTAGTAGGTACACATATAGTTTGAAGAGCCTCTCACTGAGGTAACCCCTCCCTACATACATCCCACCTTTGGTGAGTACAAATTTGTCTGACTCAAATACAATCTTAAAGCCCTTGTTACTTAGAACAGGACTAGAAATCAGATTTTTATAAATTTTAGGCACGTGCAACACATTAGTGAGCATAAGATCATTTCCGGAAGTGAATTTTAAAATCACCTTCCCTTTTCCTTCCACCTTTACAACAACAACATTCCCCACGAACAAATGTTCTCCATCCTTGATGAGCTAGTAGGATGAAAACATGTCTTTTTCAAAACATACATGCATAGAGGCACCAGTATCCATCCACCAATCGGTTGAATTTGTAATCAGTTTTACGTGAGTAGCAACAACACCAATGAATTGGTTTTTAGTTTCAGAGCGGTTGGATTGGTTGACATTACCCGAACCTCCAACACCACCACTTTGACTCTTGCGAAGGCGACAATCTTTTGCTCTATGCCCAGGTTTACTGCATATCCAACATACACCAACATGTGATTTCTTGAACGCATTGGTCTTTTGTGGGGCGAGTGCATTCCTCCCGGCTGCAAAGGATGGTTTGACACCAACAAACTTGCCCTTGCCTTTTTGAAACTTGGCTTTAGATGGATTTCCTTCAACCATGTTAGCATTAGGCTCCAAGAAAACAACATCAGCCTTTTCATTCTTTCGGTTATCCTCTTCAACTCGAAGTTTAAGAACCAATTGCTCAAAGATCATTTCCTCGGTTAGATGCTTAAGATAAACTTTAAAATTCTTCCAAGAATGAGGTAATTTTTCAATAATAGCACCAACAAGAAAATTCGGGTTAAGGCTCATACCTTTAACCTATAACTCATGAACAATGACTTAGAGTTCCTCCACTTGCTTGACAACAGGCTTAGTATCGCTCATCTTAAAGTTCAGAAACTTGTCGATGACGAACTTCTTTGAACAAACAACCTCAGTCTTGTACTTGTTCTCCAATGACTGCCACAACTCCCGTGTTGTTCTGAACGTGGAGTAAATATCATAGATAGAGTCATCCAAGACATTGAGAATATAATTCCTACAAAGAAACTCTTGACTCTCCCAAGTCCCAATGTCCTTCAGATTTTCAGCCCTCTCTGCATCAGTCGAATCATTCTCCCCTTCTCCTTCTGGCAGTGCCACTTGCGGGTCAGTAGTCAGAACCCTTGAAATCAGAACCCTTGATATCCTCAAGTTTCTCAACATGGTTTTTCACCAACGAAGATCCGGATTGATCCATGTTTGCAAATCAGGAAATGAATTCTCTGAATTTTTTTGCAAAGTCAACAAAATCAGAAAAATGAATTTTCTGAATTTTCTGTCTTAGTTGTTAATACCAATCTAGTATCTTCGATTAAACAATCATAATAATAGAATAATAACCCAATAGAAATTGAAATCAACAACAAGATACGCTATAACTTGAAATCAAATACTAATTTGATATGATAGAGGCCTGCTGTCGTAGTGTCCTAAGACAGAAATTCGCCCCCACTTGTGTTGTAGTTTCACGGACGTCTATCTAGAGGATACAACTATCTGATGCAAGTTCTCGCACAAGAACTTGACCCTGACGAATTTACTTTATATCTTTTTCAGAAATGTATTTAGGGAAGAAGAAGAAGAAGCAACAATCTCAAATCACTAATTGTGTTATATGATTGATTGTATTGTGTTATGTATAGTCATCAAGTGATCAACATGCTTTATATAGCAGCATTTTCGTCCATATGCAACCTTTCACTTCAAAGGTTGTGACTATTGTGAATAGATACAACTTTAGAACATTTACAGAATTTTACCGTTGCCCAAGCGCCATGGCTCTTAGCCCTTGGCGCCGCGACGCTGATGTTACACCCTGTAATTACAGGACATGTGTTTACGAGGATAGACGCGAGAGCACAAGACTTATAAATTTGAACGAAGGAAAGATTTAAATTTTCTTAAGGAATATGATTTCGAGCCTCGGGAAGGAAAATTATTCGTTAATGAGAATTGGGTTCCCGAATTTGATATTTGAGACTTATAGAACTTATCGTAATTTTGGGAGATGAAATATTTTAGACTAACCGGAGGGCGACACGTGTCACCCTCCAAGTGCCCATGTGGGGCGGAAATTTGAGGACAAGTCAAGAGCCACTTGGCTTGATATTGTTGACCACATCTCATCCACACAAGTGTTTTAATCTAGACCCTTGGTTGTTGTATATATCCTATACTAGTGCAAGACATTCTACACTTAGAAAAATATTTCAAAAACTTGTGTGTTCTTTGTGTAGCTCTCGGCTAAGCTCTCTAGAGAAAGAAAAAAATTTCGTTCGTAGTTCATAATTCGTAATACTTAAACCCAAGGTCCCTAGGGGTATTCTAAGGATATCTCAATAGAAAGATCTCGGAAAAACGACGTTTTTACGTTAGTCACAAGGCGAAACCCTAAGGTGTTCTTTAACTTTGAAGATGGAACTTGAAGAGGAGTTATTCAGCTTCTAAGGAGTGCTTGGAGCGGATTGGAACATAAGAAGAGGAGCTAAAAGTTGCTAAGGATCGACTTTTACGCTTGGACATTATTAGGGCTTATTGAGGTAAAATCTTCATCTTCTTAATGTAATTGAAGATTACATGTTATAGTAGTTAAGAAATGAGCATGTGGTATATATATTGAAGTTTGAAAATATTTGGATCATGTCGACATGTTAAAAACCGAAAATGGACAAGTTAGCCAATTATGTTATAATCAATTTGGTCGATAGTTACAATCGTCGCATGTTAAGGAAGAAAGGATTTATAGTTGTTGTAATTGTTATTATGTATATAACATGTTAGAATAATAACTTGGATTAAAAAGGAATTGAACGGAAATTGACATTGTTAAGGATGTTGTTATTGCCGAGAATGTGCATTAAGGAATGGGCAGTTTTATATTGATTGTGGGTCAGAATTTTACACATATTGTAAGGAGTGTAATCCCCTTAGTATTGCTGAATTTTTGGGCCTTAAATGTGGCGTTTGGTTATTGATTTTCGGGCCTTGAAAAAGGTGGAAAAGTACGTAAAAACAAAGGAAGTGCAACCCGATTTTTCGTAGAATAAGAATCCTTATACTTAGAAATATTCTACGATGAAAGCTAGGAGTTGATAGACATGTTATGGTTATTATAGGTTGAAGTACTACGTATAGCGTATTCTACTTAAAGAATGGAATAGCTATCAAGGTTGAAGTACTTTGGAGCATTTCGCTACTTGTCGATAATCGTCGCGAGGTATGTGAACCTCTTCCTTCTTTTGGCATGATTCTATGTATGAAATATACATGTGGTGTTATTTCATGGTCCCTTCTACTCTTAGAAGTTAAGAGGTATGTATGTTGATTTACTCTATGTAAAAGTTACGTCTAAGTTATCCTAAGTTCTTACCAAGTCTTATGGAGGATGTTGGTAAGAGTCGTTAGGAGTATTTGGAGTCGAGTTGACTTTGCTAAGTTACTGCACGAATGAGAATAAGTATCGAACAAGCCATTGCAGCGTTAATAAAAGAAAATGTATCGACAATCAATTAAATTAAAATGAGTAGAATTCTCCATCTGCATAGAAGCTAAGATAAGACAAAATTGTATTACATTTTCTAGATCATGGCTGCTTTAATAAGATCGTTATAAACAAGTATAACCTATTCACAACGCACAAAAGTATATGTTACTTAATTTAAAGAGTTTACGTTATGAAGTTTTAAGACTATGAACCTTAAATTTTTAAAAGGTTAAGAGACTTTATTTTTCAAGTTATGAGACTTGATTCGTAAAGGAAGGAATGACTTGATTTAAAAGTATAGAATACTTGATTTGGAAAGTATTGATTTCTTGATATTCTAAAGATAAGAGACTTGATTTCTAAAGTTAAGAAACTTGATTTCTAAAGATAAGAGACATGAAGTATTTTGAAAGCTATGTAACTTGATTTGAAAGTATAAGTCTCTTGGTTATAAAAAGAATGAATTTGTCTAAGACATAAAAAGTTATAACGACTTTATGGGAAGTTGGTTATAACAACTTTATGGAAGGTTAAAAGAATGGTTTTCTCTAGTAATATAAACCAAGAAATAACTTGAAATAAAGAAGGGCAATTTGATTTAACGGTATCAATTGCTTAAAGTTCTAAAGTAAGGGTCACTTGATTTTAAAAGCCTAGAAATGTATTTCTAAAAATATAGTGACTTGTTTGAAATGTAGACATGCCTTGATACTACGGGTGTTAATATCTTGGGTTTTATATGAAAATGAGTCTTTTGAAAAGAATGAAAGTGCATAGTACCTTGGGTTAAATTCCCGGATTTTTAATGACATGTTAGTGCCTTAAGTTTGAATAAAAATGAGAATGCTTAATAATTAAGGCTAATAAGAAGTTAAGAGATTTCTTAACTTGCTATGATATTTATGATAAGTCGGTAGTGTTTATGTTATGTATGATAAGCCGGTGGTGCTTATGTTATGTATGATATGTCGGTGGTGCTTATGTTATGTATGATAGTCGGTTGTGCTAGTGATGTATTGTTTTATTACGGGGTCATTCCCCGGGCTTGTTGCATTTGCATATTTCGTGGATTTGCTCCCCACGATGCGAGGAATACCTCATGCGAGTCTGTAGGGCTTATGCGGGTGAAATAGTCCTATGCGGGGCGGACCAGACCTATGCGAGGAGATTACCTCATGCAGTCTATCGACTATGCGGCGGATCTGATCATGCGAGAAATTACCTCACGCAGTCCATCTGACTATCACGGGTGAAATAGTCCTAGGAGTAGGATTGCCAAATGATACTATGAGCAGGTGGCCCTATGTTGATCATAAGCTTTTTATTTTTATGCAATATACCTTTATGGGTAGACTTATGTGACTTTATCGCGTCCCAGATTGGGCCGGGCAGTATACCTTTATGGGCAGACTTATGTGACTTTATCGCGTCCCAGATTGGGCCGGGCAGTATACCTTTATGAGCAGACTTATGTGACTTTATCGCGTCCCAGATTGGGCCGGACAGTATATCTTTATGGGCAGACTTATGTCACTTTATCGCGTTCCAGAATGGGTCGGGCAGTATACCTTCATGGGAAGGCTTTTGTATGACTTCGCTGTGTCCCGCAAATGGGTCGGGTTACGTTATTGTGTATGGATAGTCAAAGTGAACTCCAAAATAAGGCGTCCCTCCATAAAGGACCGGATTATGTTATGCAAGATAAGTAAGTTATATGGTAATGAACTTGATTATTTTTCCCAAGTATGTAGTAAGAATTTGACTATAACTCTTATTGAAAAATGGGAAAAGATAAGAATGTGCGATTAAGTTCATGAGTTGTAATGGCATGGTAGGATCTGGTATTTACTTTTTATACTTGCCCCTGTCATTCTCTTGTACAGTTATGATCTGTTTACTGTACCTTATTTCCGTTCCATATTCGATGCACGTATGCGACCCTCGAGGAGTTGCGTTAAATGTCGCAGTTTAGGTACGATTGTGGATCTGCGGCTTAGGATCATGGTTCATCATTTTGAGATGGCTCCAATGTTCCGGAGCTTGTCATTATGACTATGTATATTCAGGGGTACGCCGGAGCCTTGTCCCGTCATAGTATTGATTCAAAATCTTAGAGCCTTGTATTCATATGTGGGATGGACTAGTTAGAGTTGTAATTACATTATTGAATAGTGTAGGCCCTTTTGGGTGATTTATATTATGGCAGCCTTATCGGCTTTGCCTTTGTTTTAAAAAAAAAATGTGTTACTTATCTTCCGCGGTTATTTTGTATTGTATGATTAGAAGGGCGCCCAGGTAGGGCACCAGTCGCGGGCCCGGGGTTGGGTCATGACAAAAGTGGTATCAGAGCAGTTAGTCATCGGAAAGTGTCTACCGACCGTGTCTAGTAGAGTCTTGATTATCGATGTGTTGTGCATCACATCTATAATCAGGAGGCTGCAGGACATTTAGGATTGGTTTCCATTCTTCTCACTCTGAGAACGTGCGATAGAGCTGTGTTGTTAGGGTCGTCTCTCTCTAACGAGTTATGTTGATTGCGGTATGAGAAAGCGTGATGACCGGGAAGGGCTATGTGGATTGCGTATCCAGGTTGGTAATAATTGTTGTACAGTTGGTATTATGACATACAGCTATACGGAGTTATGTATGAGGGTCAGACGCGTGTTGCCTAGAATGATTTTAGATTACCAGGATTTGGTAAGGACTAAATAGATATCGGGAAGGTATGAAACATTTAATGAATTCTCTCCAAGGTCTTATGTTTTATTTTGAGATAATTGGGAAATGATGAAATGTCGATAGATGTGAACCCTTAAGAAGTCATGTTAAGGAACTTAATGGAATTGCCATGTTAATAGATTAAGCTATGTGGTAGGCTTAAGAGAATTGTACGGATGAGATCCGTATAGAGTAAGTAATGGTTGTTGTGATCAAGACAGCATGGTTATGGTGTTATGGAAGTTATTGTACCCGTTTTCGGGGGGACTGGTAAGGTAGGCTTGTAGCATGAAAATTTCGAGCCTAAGAATATTGATAACCGCCGAGATCGTAGGTATATAAGGCCTTCTCGGGCAATAAGATTTTATTCAGACTAGGGGTAAGAGTTAAGTGCGACGGTGGGTCGGGTTAAGGACCTATTACGGGTCGCCTCATAGTTTGAAATGGAGTGGGATCAGTTGGTAGTAGTCGCCACGTGGCAGTCACGGTGCAAGGCCCAAAGTCTAGTTAATTGTTTTACGGGTTCGTAGACGCGTTCCATCGGAACCAGGTCGTGAGAGCCGGAAATGGCCTTATATTGTTCGATATAGTGACTCCAAAGAGTGGAGGCCAGAATCGGTATGGAGGTTATGTAAGTATGCTAGTATAATTTGGAGGTACGGAAAGAATACAACCGGTAAGAAAGTGTTGAATCGCCGTTTGGTTCGTTCCACGTAGGCGAGGCTCAGATAATTGGCCCATACTTGATTCAGCGGGCTGTGGATAAGGCGAAGCTTATCCAGGGAAGATTTTTAGTAAGCTCGAGTCGTGAAACTTTATGCGGGCGAGCAGCGTCGACACTTGGAGTTCAGGTTGACGTTTTAGTATGAGTATTGTTAAGTGGCCGTGGGTGGCATATGTTGATGAAGGGTGTAGTAAAAAGGAGACTATATCGCTATCTATTAGATTGGACTCCGAAAGAACATTCGGGGATGAATGTTTCTAAGGGGGGAAGAATGTTACACCCCGTAATTCTAGGACATGTGTTTACGAGGATAGACGCGAGAGCACAAGACTTATAAATTTGAATGAAGGAAAGATTTAAATTTTCTTAAGGAATATGATTTCGAGCCTCGGGAAGGAAAATTGTTCGTTAATGAGAATTGGGTTCCCGAATTTGATATTTGAGACTTATAGAACTTATCGGAATTTCGGGAGATGAAATATTTTAGACCAACCGGAGGGCGACACGTGTCACCCTCCAAGTGCCCATGTGGGGCGGAAATTTGAGGACAAGTCAAGAGCCACTTGGCTTGATATTGTTGACCACATCTCATCCACACAAGTGTTTTAATCTAGGCCCTTGATTGTTGTATATATCCTATACTAGTGCAAGACATTCTACACTTAGAAAAATATTTCAAGAACTTGTGTGTTCTTTGTGTAGCTCTCGGCTAAGCTCTCTAGAGGAAGAAAAAAAATTTCGTTTGTGGTTCATAATTCGTAATACTTAAACCCAAGGTCCGTAGGGGTATTCTAAGGATATCTCAATAGAAAAATCTCGGAAAAACGACGTTTTTACGTTAGTCGCAAGGCGAAACCCTAAGGTGTTCTTCAACTTTGAAGATGAAACTTGAAGAGGAGTTCTTCATTAGCTTCTAAGGAGTGCTTGGAGCAGATTGAAACATAAGAAGATGAGCTAAAAGTTGCTAAGGATCGACTTTTACGCTTGGACATTATTAGGGCTTATTGAGGTAAAATCTTCATCTTCTTAATGTTATTGAAGATTACATGTTATAGTAGTTAAGAAATGAGCATGTGGTATATATATTGAAGTTTGAAAAAATTTGGATCATGTCGACATGTTAAAAACCGAAAATGGACAAGTTAGCCAATTATGTTGTAATCAATTTGGTCGATAGTTACAATCGTCGCATGTTAAGGAAGAAATGATTTATAGTTGTTGTAATTATTATTATGTATATAACATGTTAGAATAACAACTTGGATTAAAAAGGAATTGAACGGAAATTGACATTGTTAAGGATGTTGTTATTGCCGAGAATGTGCATTAAGGAATGAGCAGTTTTATATTGATTGTGGGGCAGAATTTTACACGTATTGTAAGGCGTGTAATCCCCTTAGTATTGCTGAATTATTGGGCCTTAAATGTGGCATTTGGTTATTGATTTTCGGGCCTTGAAAAAGGTGGAAAAGTACGTAGAAACAAAGGAAGTGCTGCCCAATTTTTCGTAGAATAAGAATCCTTATACTTAGAAATATTCTACGATGAAAGCTAGGAGTTGATAGACATGTTATGGTTATTATAGGTTGAAGTACTACGTATAGCGTATTCTACTTAAAGGATGGAATAGCTATCAAGGTTGAAGTACTTTGGAGCATTTTGCTACTTGTCGATAATCGTCGCGAGGTATGTAAACCTCTTTCTTCTTTTGGCATGATTCTATGTATGAAATATACATGTGGTGTTATTTCATGATCGCTTCTACTCTTAGAAGTTAAGAGGTATGTATGTTGATTTACTCTATGTAAAAGTTACGTCTAAGTTATCCTAAGTTCTTACCAAGTCTTATGGGGGATGTTGGTAAGAGTCGTTAGGAAGTATTTGGAGTCGAGTTGACTTTGCTAAGTTACTGCACAAATGAGAATAAGTATCGAACAAGCCATTGCAGCGTTAATAAAAGAAAATGTATCGACAATCAATTAAATTAAAATGAGTAGAATTCTCCATCTGCATAGAAGCTAAGATAAGACAAAATTGTATTACATTTTCTAGATCATGGCTGCTTTAATAAGATCGTAATAAACAAGTATAACCTATTCACAACGCACAAAAGTATATGTTACTTAATTTAAAGAGTTTACGTTATGAAGTTTTAAGACTATGAACCTTAAATTCTTAAAAGGTTAAGAGACTTTATTTTTCAAGTTATGGGACTTGATTCTTAAAGGAAGGAATGACTTGATTTAAAAGTACAGAATACTTGATTTGGAAAGTATTGATTTCTTGATATTCTAAAGATAAGAGACTTGATTTCTAAAGTTAAGAAACTTGATTTCCAAATATAAGAGACTTGAAGTATTTTGAAAGCTATGTAACTTGATTTGAAAGTATAAGTCTCTTGGTTATAAAAAGAATGAATTTGTCTAAGACATAAAGAGTTATAACGACTTTATGGGAAGTTGGTTATAACAACTTTATGGAAGGTTAAAAGAATGGTTTTCTCTAGTAATATAAACCAAGAAATAACTTGAAATAAAGAAGGGCAATTTGATTTAACGGTATCAATTGCTTAAAGTTCTAAAGTAAGGGTCACTTGATTTTAGAAGCCTAGAAATGTATTTCTAAAAATATAGTGACTTGTTTGAAATGTAGACATGCCTTGATACTATGGGTGTTAGTATCTTGGGGTTTTATATGAAAAGTAGTCTTTTGAAAAGAATGAAAGTACATAGTACCTTGGGTTAAATTTCCGGATTTTTAATGACATGTTAGTGCCTTAAGTTTGAATAAAAATGAGAATGCTTAATAATTAAGGCTAATAAGAAGTTAAGGAATTTCTTAACTTGCTATGATATTTATGATAAGCCGGTAGTGCTTATGTTATGTATGATAAGTCGGCGGTGCTTATGTTATGTATGATATGCCGGTGGTGCTTATGTTATGTATGATAGTCGGTTGTGCTAGTGATGTATTGTTTTATTACGGGGTCATTCCCCGGGCTTGTTGCATTTGCATATTAGTGGATTTGCTCCCACGACGCGAGGAATACCTCATGCGAGTCAGTAGGCATATGCGGGTGAAATAGTCTATGTGAGCGGACCGGTCTATGCGATGAGATTACCTCATGCGGTCTATACGACTATCGCGCGGATCTGATCATCTTGAAGAAATTACCTCATGCGGGTCCATACGGCTATCTGGTGAAATAGTCCCGAGTAGGATTGCGAACGATACTATGAAGCGGTGGCCTATGTTGATCATAAGCTTTATTTTTATGCAGATACCTTTATGGGTAGACTTATGTGACTTTATCGTGTCCCAGTTGGTAGGCGTGATACCTTATGGGCAGACTTATGTGACTTTATCGCGTCCCCGATTGGGCCGGGCAGTATACCTTTATGGGCAGACTTATGTGACTTTATCGCGTCCCAGATTGGGCCGGACAGTATATCTTTATGGGCAGACTTATGTCACTTTATCGCGTTCCAGAATGGCGGACGATATACGCCGTGGGAAGGCTTTTGTATGACTTCGCGTGTCATAAATGGGCGGGTTACGTTATTGCGTATGGATAGTCAAAGTGAACTCCAAAGCGCGTCCTCCATAAAGGGCCGGATTATGTTATGCAAGATAAGTAAGTTATATGGTAATGAACTTGATTATTTTTCCCAAGTATGTAGTAAGAATTTGACTATAACTCTTATTGAAAAATGGGAAAAGATAAGAATGTGCGATTAAGTTCATGAGTTGTAATGGCATGGTAGGATCTGGTATTTACTTTTTATACTTGCCCCTGTCATTCTCTCATGCGCTTATGACCGCTTTCTCGTACCTTATTTCCGCTCCATATTCGATCAGAAATCGATTTCTTCGGTGCGTTCATGTCCGCAGATTTAGGTACACAGTTGTGGATCCGCGGCTTAGAATTCTGGTTCAGCATTTTGAGATGACTCCAATGTTCCGGAGCTTGTCATAATGACTATGTATATTCAGGGGTACGACGGAGCCTTGTCCCGTCATAGTATTGATTCAAAATCTTAGAGGTCTGTATTTATATGTGGGTTGGACTGGTTAGAGTTGTAATTACATTATTGAATAGTGTAGACCCTTTTGGGTGATTTATATTATGACAGCCTTATCAGCTTTGCCTTTGTTTTAAAAAAAATTTGTTACTTATCTTCCGTGGTTATTTTGTATTGTATGATTAGAAGGGTGCCCAGGTAGGGCACCGCCGCGGTCCGGTTGGTCGTGACGGTGACCGGCCATGGCTCTGCTTTTAAGCATCACTACCTAAATCCTCGAGGTCTCAAGTTTTGAACTCGACGGAAATTTTCTTTTGGCTACTGGACGAGAGACGCCATGGCCCTAGTCCCAAGCACCGCGGCGCTATGCCAAAAATTTCAAAGCCTTATTTCGATCACTTGTTTCTTCTTATCCCATATAAGTTTCAACATCTACCGCTTCACCGGAAAATGTTAAACTCCGGACTGAAGAAACCCATCTAGTGACGGAAGTAAAATTAATTGAAGCTCACTGTGTGAAGAGAAGGAACTGAACAACAATGGAGACTTGGGAAAGAAAAAAATTGAAGCTCAGAAAGAGTATGAAGAGGGCATGAGAAAATGGCTAGAGATTGACATTAGTTTGCTTCCAAATGCCGATCCGGGTACTTATGGGCTTATGGCAACTTGAGGCTAAAAGTTGTCTTATTTTTTTTCTTTCTAAAAGCCACGTGTCCTTTTCCAAATATAAATTTTCATCCTCTAAAATCTTTTGTAAATCCCATCTTTCTAGCGTTTTTATGCAGAATGATGGCGTGAAAGCGCCGAATCGCGAGTTTGATTCCTGCGTAATTTTTTGGTTGGCGCATCGCGCGTGCATGTCGAGTGTGGTTAAGCGATCGACGTGATTTGCGGTATTGCGTCGATCGGAGTTCTAAAGCGCCGAAAAATCTGCGTGCGGGTTCTTCTTCAAAAAAAAAAAAAAAAGGAACAAACATCAATATAAGTTGCAAAGTATATCTTCCTTTGCCCGAGTAAAAAATCAATGTATTTATAAGGGTCGTCCTCGCTTTGTATATGAGTTTTTTTAAAAAATTCGTATCATTTTTTGTAGATTAGCATTTAGAGGTATAAGGAGAACATACTATATTTAACTTAGCTCTTTGATTTATGATATACTCATTTACGATTTGAATAATTTTTTAGCTGATTGCTTCTTTTCAATTAAAAAAATAATTTGCTTTCTCTGATCTATTTTATTTGTCATGTTTTTCTTTTACAGATCCCTCAAGAAATTACTAACTAAAAGAATAATTTGACTAAATTACTTTATTTATTTTTAATCTCAATTGATATTACTATCTTTTCACCACATTGATCCCTCCACATCTAAAAAGGGTAAAGATGAATATCGATGATTAATTGTATCTTAATTTTCTAAATAATTATTATTTTGAATCAGTTATTTTTTGTAAACACGACGACTAAATAAATAGACAAAAGGGAGTAGTAAAAATATTACTCAATCTGTCTCGATTTATATAGCACTTTGCGCTTCTCGAGATTCAATTACGTGAACACTAATCAATATTTTAAAATATATTTTTATCATATTAATATGAGAAGAATGTTACTTATAGTACTTATGTATAATTTTCGAGTATTTGTATCTTAATTTTAAAATATTATTTTGATCTAGCCGCGAGCAATCTACGTTTGTGATTTCGTATATTTCACTTCTCCGACATCTTACTGACTTTTCCCCTCATCTTTTTACAAAAAGCAGCTCCACAGTGGTAAAGTCTCATATTGTGTATTGAGCGAAGTTACAATAGTAATATTGAACCCTCCAATTTTATTTGGATTTAAAAATTAGTCAAGTTAACTCTAAAAAAGCGAAAATTGTCACATAAATTGAGACGAATAGAATAACTGACATGCTATCACAAATTAAATTATAACGATAGTGACAACATATTAAGCTCCCATTTGACATAGATTTTGAAGTTGAAAATTTTGAGTTTTTGAAGTTGCGATTTTTGAAATTTAAAATTGTATTTGAACATGCATTTTACATGATTTTTTTGAAGTTTAGTGAGCGGGAGCAAAATTTCTCCCAAAAAATGTCCGAGCAAGTTTCTAGAGCTTGAAATATTTTAAAGAAAAATTCTTAAAATCTGACCACATTTCATAACCAAACACATATTGAAGATAAATTTTCAAAATCTAATCCAAAATAAATCATCAAAGGGTGATTTACACTTTTACCCTATTTTGTATCGGTCTTTTATTTTTGTCCCTCAAATAGAACTTATTTTTTACAGGGTATGAATTCTTTAAAGGATCCGACATAACTTGTGTCAAGAACTTGTGCTCCAAAATATATAAATTCTATTTGAAGAATAAAAATTAATGACAAATCCATTTGAAGGGAAAACGTGCAAAAAATATATGGTCTAACGCTAGCTTAGACTGTCAGTGTATATAATTTAAATTCAAATGGAAGAATATGGAAGGTTTTATACAAAAAGTAACTATAGTTAAGAGGCATGATTGGTTAACTTTGGTTAAGAATTGTATTTAAAAAGTAACCATAGTTAAGATCCATGATTTGTTAACTATGGTAGTAGAAAAATATAAAACAAGCCATGCCTAGCTGTTCATTTCCCAAATTTTGGAGATTGTATTCGGGTATTTTAGGGTTGTTCTTGTGCTCGACAAAAACAAAATTAGTTCTTCAAAGAGTCCGTCTTTTTCTACTCCAATTTGGTGGGAATTTTTTTGATTCAAATGCTCATTTGCTGCACATATGGGTTAGTTTCTCTTCATTCTTTTCGAATTTTTTAGTTACTGAAATTTAGGGTTTCTATTTTTCGCGATAAATTGAAATGTGAAATTGGGCCGTTACGACCCGGTAATGCTGCAGATCCATTTTGTATCTCGTTGTCGAACTTATATTTACTTCGTATGTATGGTTCTTTTGTGATTTCGGATCGTTGTTTTGGTGTCCCATTTTGGGTTTTTGTCGGTTCAAACCGCTTAGTAATTAAACTTTGGTGGAGTTAATTGTACTGTTGTTTACTTGAGTTGTCAGTGGCATAAAAGTTTGAATTTTTTTAAGCTGGAGAAAGTAATGGGGCACATTAAGGTTAAGTTCTTATTGTGTAGTTGGATTGGTGTTGTTACAAATACTGAAACGATAACAAAAATATGCTTAGCTTGTACAAGAACAAAAGTGATATCCAGAGTTGCAACAACTATAGGGGTTATTAAGTTGCTAAGCCACATTATGAAAGTTTGAGAAAGAGTCGTGGATTGAGGGTGAGAAGAGGCGTGTTTATCTTCGAGAACCAGTTTGGATTTATGTTGGGGCGTTCGACTACAGAAGTCATTCATCTTATTAGGAGGTTGACGGAGCAGTATAGGGAGAGGAAGAGAGACTTGTATATGGTTTTCATCGACCTCGAAAAGGCATACGACAAAGTCCATAGAGAGGTTTTATGGAGATGTTTGGAGGTAGAGGTGTACCTGTAGCGTACATTAGTGCAATCAAGGATATGTATGATGGAGTCAAGATCAGGGTACAGTAGGAGGAGACCCGGAGCACTTCTCAGTGATGATGGGGCTGCACCAGATATCAACTCTTAACCTATTCTTATTTGCTTTGGTGATGGATGTACTAACGCGACAAATCCAATGGGAGGTGTCATGGTGTATGTTATTCGCAGACGACATAGTTCTGATTGATGAGACTCGCATCGGAGTAAACGCTAAGCTGGAGGTTTGGAGGCAGTCTCTGGAGTCTAAAGAGTTCAGGTTGAGTAGGACCAAGACAAAATACTTGGAGTGCAAGTTCAGTAACAGGAGCGACCTTGAGATAGACGTGAATGTGTGGCATGGTACTCAGGTCATTCCAAAGAAAGGATGTTTCAAGTATCTCTCGGGTCTATTATCCAAGAAAATGAAGAGATTGATAACGATATCACACATCGTATTGGGACAGGGCTATGAAAGGGAGAGACATCTGGAATCTTGGATGGGGTGGAGTGTTGACCGGTCAAGACTTTGCACACTCAAAAGATGAAAGTTGTGGGGATGAGGATGCTAAGATGGATGTGTGGCATACAAGGAGGGATATAATTATAAATGATGATATCTGGGACAGAGTGAGAGTGACCTTGTGGAGGATAAGATGCGAGAAACGAGGTTGAGATGGTTCAGACACGTGCATAGGAGAGACAAATGTTCCAGTGCGGAGGTGTGAGAGGTTAGTTATGGACGGGTAGAGGTAGACCGAAGAAGTATTTGGGAGAGGTGATTAGACAGGATATGACGCAGGTGCAACTCACTGAGGACATGACCTTAGATAGGGGGTTATGAATGACAAGAATTAGGATAGAAGGGTAGTAGGTAGTCTAGCGTAGTCCTACATACGCTTACAAATTGGTAGTTGTAGTGTTATTATTATAGGCTCGCTTAGCCTATCATACTAGTAGATACATTATTGGTTTATAGTTTCTGTCGTTTGATTTATGCTGCTATGTGTATTTTATTTATCTTATTTAAGTTATTGCTTCTTTTTCAGAATTTGATATCATGGCTTAGTCTCTTTGTTGTCTTACTTTGCTTGTGCTTTGTCTTGAGCCGATGGTCTCTCGGAAACAACCGCTCTACCTACCAAGGTAGAGTTAAAGTCTGCGTATACTCTACCCTCCCCAAACCCCACGTTATGGATTTCACTGGGTATGTTGTTGTTGTGCTTAGCTTGAGTAGCTCTGCAGTTTTTGGGGTACTTGATACTTTTGGGAGCAGTTAATTCGTTGTCCGAGTTACGTCCCGTATCACCCCATAGTCGAGTTTGCCTTCACTCCAGAGGATTTGGGGTGGGTAAAACTCTATATGATCCCCTCATGTTTTTCTTTCTTTCTTTCATTTTGGAGTATATTTTTTCCATGTTTTGTTTGAGGTTTGGGTTTGGGGGGTGGGGGGTCGGGGAGAGTTGATAAGATTGTGTGATGAGTTTATCTATTGAAAGATTCTTCTTTGTTTGAGTCTTTGAAGTTCAGAAGTGAGTTGGTTACTGAATTTAGGGAAGAGAGTACGTGTTGTAAAGACTAGAATTTTGGAGAGATTACAACAGCATACCCAATGAAATCCCACAACGTGGGGTCTGAAGAGGGTATAATATACGCAAAAACTTCAGGACCTCAATTGTGCTAAAGAAAGAACCGCATTGCTTTAAAACCTGGATCGTAAAAGTTGCTTGAAATTGAATACAAGCAAATTTTAGGGGTTTTCGTGTCCTGTTGCATACCTTTCATTGGCCTTTTGGCTAAGATCAAGAACACCATCTTTACCATCCCGTTGCATATAATTTTGCATTATTCGATTTCCAGAGAGGTAGGTGTCGGTCTTAGTTATTCAATTACATATTTTGTCTGATGGATCCAGCATGTCTATCTTGACTACCATTTACCAGGTTCAAAAGTCTATTGTTGTCAACAACAATTAGTGGCCAGTGGCCACTAAGATTATGTGTATGTCTATATGCATCGGCGTACATGTGCATGGTTCTTCTCGGTATTTAAATTTTATTATTTTTCTCTGATATGTTGGTTTTTGGCTGAAACCTTGACCAATACATGTCATGTTTTTTTTGGTTTTGGAACTTTAATGACGTATTTCTAACAGCCGTTGACCTCTCCCTTGTTTTGAATCAGGTATTAGATGATTTGAAGGATACTGTGCTTTAAGAAGGGGAAGAGATTTGAGTCATCAGTAGCTCATATTCACATGAAAATGCTTTATCTATTCTGGTTGTTTCAGTGTTACTGAATGGCGTACTGATTGGAGATCACCAAAGGAACTTTCTAAATCACATTCACAAACTATGGAGTGCAATAAAGATGAGGCCTTCAGAGCAAAAACAATTGCAGAGCGGAAGCTCGAACAGAAGGATTATGCTGGTGCAAAGAAATTTGCCTTGAAAGCTCAGGCCTTGTATCCGGGGCTGGACAGTCTAACCCAGATGTTAACAACACTTGATGTCTATATCTCTGCCGAAAATAAAATAAGTGGGGAAGTGGATTGGTATGGGGTACTTGGCGTGAGCCCCTCAACTGATGATGAAACAGTGAGGAGACAGTACAGGAAGCTAGCTCTCGTCCTCCACCCTGATAAAAACAAATCTGTTGGTGCTGAAGGTGCATTTAAACTTCTCTCAGAGGCCTGGAGCTTGTTATCTGATAAATCCAAGAGGTTGGCATATAATCAGAGAAGGAGTTCAAAAGGATTCCAGCAGAAAGTTCCGGTGCATTCAGGTGGTCCATCAGCACCTCCACGAAATGGATTTCATAATTTTACTAGTAGGACAAATCCAGGTTCAAAGACACAGAAAAATGCTTCTCGGATGCCCTCTGCATCAGTTAGTTCTTCATCCAATGAAAGAAGTGATACTTTCTGGACCATTTGCCACCGATGCAAGATGCATTATGAGTATTTGAAGATATATCTTAACCACACTCTTCTTTGCCCCAACTGTCATGAAGCTTTTATGGCTACAGAAACATATCCACCGTTCAATCATACAAAAACATCCAATTTTACTCGCCAGTGGCATCAGAATCAAGGGAATCATGCACCCAATGGGAATCAGTTCCCTATAGGAAGAAACGCCAGTGCTGGTAAAACAGCAGGATCAGCAGCAGCAAGTTCTAATACAGCAAATTACTCGAACTTTCGGCAGGCTGGTGTTGGTAGCTTGGATCCTTCCATTGCAGCTAAAGCAGCAAATGTTGTCCAGCAGGCACATGAGAGAATGAAGAGAGAACGTGATGATTCATGGGGGAAAGCTCATGTTTCTACCAATAGAGAGCCACCTCTTAAACAGAGAAGACTCGATGAGGATGGAATCCGTTATGGATCGAATGCACCTCAATATGCAGAAAGGACTTATGGTTTCTCTTCTAGCAAGTTTAACAGTACCAGGGAGCTGACGCCACTTGAAAACCGGAATATGCTGATGGGGAAAGCTCGGAAAGAGATACTCAAGAAGTTGAATGAATGGAGATCACGGCCGCAAGATGCACAAAAGCATAAGGTAAAAGAGAGCAAAAAAGAAAAACAGAGGACTGCTAATGTTCTTGGTCATAATGTAAACGGGAATGTTGAGTCATCAGCTATGAAGGGAGTAAAGAAAGCTGTCGATGCTTCAGCTAATGAGGCAAATCAAGAGGATCCAGTGCCAGAATCAATGAATGTGCCAGATCCTGATTTTCACAATTTTGACCAGGATAGGAGCGAAAGTTGTTTCGAGGACAATGAAGTCTGGGCTGCATATGATGCTGATGATGGCATGCCCCGTTTCTACGCTCTGATTAACAAAGTCCTCTCAAGGGAGCCATTTAAAGTGAGGCTCAGTTGGCTTAGTTCGAGAACCAACAGTGAATTTGGTCCAATGGAATGGGTAGCTTCAGGTTTCTATAAAACTTGTGGTGAATTTAGGATTGGCAGGTACGAGACAAGTAAGTCTGTGAATTCCTTCTCCCACAAGGTTCAGTGGTCAAAGGGCCCTCGTGGAGCTGTTCAAATATTTCCAAAAAAGGGGGATGTTTGGGCCCTCTACAGATATTGGTCTCGTGACTGGAATGAGAATACACCTGATGATATCATACACAAGTATGAGATGGTCCTAGTTCTTGATGACTACAATGAGGAGCAAGGAATTTCAGTAGCTCCTCTCATTAAAGTTGCTGGTTTTAAGACGGTCTTTCGTCCAGACTTGAATTCAGAGAATGTAATAAGAATAATCAGAGAAGAGATGTTTCGTTTTTCTCATCAAGTCCCAAGCCACTTGCTTACAGGTGAAGAAGCTCAAAATGCTCCAAAGGGTTGCCAGGAGCTTGATCCAGCTGCTACTCCATTGGAGCTTCTTCAGACTTTAACAGAAACTAATGAGGTGCCAGCCATGCAGAATGACAAAGAGGTTAACGGAGGGACTGCTGATCACACTCCCAAATTCAGGGAAGACGGGATGGTAGAAAGTGAAGAAGCTCCATGAAAATGCAGGGAAACAACTTTTTGCGGCAATAGTCAGATTACTGAAGATTATACCAGAATATTTAGTGGAATGAGGAGATATTTTGAAGATACTTCTAGTTGTAGACTTTTGGCCAGACCTTTTGACTTTAACTGAATGAGATTAGTCGTGGTTCAGAACAAAGAAGCAGTATGGGCTTATATTCATGGATCAGGCCTATTAACTGAACTAGAGTTCGAACAAGCGTGGGTTTGGTTGAGAAGGTTACTAGGCAAGCCCTCATTTTGTACCTTGATCAAAGGCGAAAGATATTAGCACAGGTTAATGCTTGCTATCATATTGAAAGGGATTTCCATTGCTCAGACATACAAGTCTGTTCCCTAACCTTTTATTTCCTTGGGATGCCTTATATTCCCATGGGTGTAGTTGGACATTTCCTTTTGTTTCTAAATCCTGTAAAGGATCCTCAAAGTTTTTGTTTTACTACAACTAGAATATCTTCTATTCTTGGATCTGCTGGAGTAAAGATATAATTGTTTGCCTTATATAAATTTCTTAGAGATTGTTTTCTGTTAAATACTGATATCGTGGAATGTTAATCTCAAGAGATATTTCCAGTCATGTCATCTCATTTTTCCCTGTGATTTTGAAAGTTCTAATTTTCTTTGGTTTTCGTCGTCTCTTGTCCTAATTGCTTTGCTTTCTGGCTAATTGAGACTTTCCATAGTCATGGGCAACCTCCTGTTGCAGTTAGGAGGAGTTAGGAGGTCGGCTTGTTTGCGTAGTTTCTTTTCAGCCTTTTTGGCAGTCAGTCTCCTCCAGTATGTTATTGCCTCTGTTAGCTCTTCCAATAGATGATGGTCCATGGTCCCTTTTTGAATTAAACACTTCTCTCTTGGTCAATTCGTATTTGCTATATACATAGATAGTCTTTGGTCCCCTCGATTCAAAATGGAGTGGCATCATTAGTGAGGTTTTATATAGTTGATGCAACTAGCTTGGAATTGAGACGTAGTAGTTATTCAGTTCCCTCTATCCAATTTAGGGGTTGATGCTGGCGAAAGCACTAGATCTAAGTTATTAGGGGTTGATGCTGGCGAAAGCACTAGATCTAAGTTAAGAAGCTGTATGTTAAGATAGAGGGAGTGCTGACTTCTTCATTGACTTGCAGATCTCTTCTTGACTACTACTACTAGTAGGGCCGCACAAAATTCGGTCCGGACCGAATCGGACCGAGAAATTCGGTCCGGTCTTCGGTCCCTGTATTTTCAAAATTCGGTTTTCGGTCCGGTCCGGTCCGGACCGAATTTTTTTTATTTTATTTTTTATTTTTTATAATATATATAATTCCTAATATATATAATATATATAATTCCTAATATATATAATATATATAATTTATAATTTTCTAAATTTCTAATATATATAATTCCTAATTTTCTAAATTTCTAATATATAATATTATATAATTCCGGGTCGGGTTCCGGGGCCCGGTTTTTTTTTTTAAAATTGAATTACCAATACTGAAATTGACATTCTCGGACGCGGTGCCACAAATTTTTTACGTTGAAATCTATTGTACATCGCGAGATATTTAGATTTGAAAATGGGAAAAACGTAACGATTTGGGGGAAAAGAGAAATTGAGGGGCAATATGGACGTTTTTGGAGAAATCCGGTGAAGCAAACGGACTTGGGATTATTCGTCTCGAAAAAATACGCGAAATCAATTTTTTTTTTTAGGTAAAACGGACGTCCGAGCGCAAAGTTATGACCGTATAAAGTTTGATCAATTTACAACCTATATTTCATATGTCAATACGTCCGGCCGTGGGAAGGGGTTAGCGGGGTGGAGGGCTGGGGGTTGGTGAAATTTGGATGGGGGTTGGTGAAATTTGGGGATGGGGATCAAATTCGGTCCATTCGGTCCGAAAACCCGGACCGGACCGAAAATGACCCGGACCGGACCGGACCGAGAAATTCGGTCCGGTCTTCGGTCCGGAGAATCCGAATGTTCGGTCCTCGGTCCGGTCCGGTTTTGACCCTTTGTGCACCCCTAACTACTACTACTAAGTGAGTTTGCCTGGGGTGTTCTTCGGCAAGATAAGTACTAAAATACCCAGGTCACATGTTAAACATGAAACAATACGTTATTTAGCAAATCCTTGCACACGATTAAACTCCGAGCTTACGACTTTTTAAGCTCAATAGCCCAGCTTTGATCAGTACTTGATCAATTTTCAAATACTCTTTTTCTATTTTAACTTTAAACGCTATTTTTTTTATCTTCAACCAAATATTATTTGAACACCTACTTAGTAACTGCCAAAGTAGTGGATGTGTGGAAGACGAAACATGGACTTCATTAGGAAAAAAAAGAGGTGTAAGAATTGAAAAATTTGTGAGTAGAAATCGTTGTTGCTGCTTTTCATTTTAATTGAAGTAGGTGCTTGTAGGGGTGCACAAAGGGTCAGGACCGGACCGGACCGGACCGAACCGGACCGGACCGAGGACCGAACGCCGGGATTATCCGGACCGAAGACCGGACCGAATTTCTCGGTCCGGGTCAATTTCGGTCCGGTCCGGGTTTTCGGACCGATTGGACCGAATTTGATTTTTCCCCCAGCCCCCCCAACCAGACCCCGGGCCCGATCCTCATGACCCTCCGACGTATTGACATATGAAATATAGGTTGTAAATTGATCAAACTTTATACGGTCATAACTTTGCGCTCGGACGTCCGTTTTACCTAAAAAAAAATTGATTTCGCGTATTTTTTCGATACGGGGGTGGCCAAACTGCATAAGCGGTTTGATTCGTCCGATTTCTCCAAAAACGTCCATCTTGCCCCTCAATTTCTCTTTTCCCCCAAATCGTTACGTTTTTCCCATTTTCAAATCTAAATATCTTGCGATGTACAATAGATTTCAACGTAAAAATTTCGTGGCACCGCGTCCGAGAATGTCAATTTCAGTATTGGTAATTCAATTTTAAAAAATAAAACGGGCCCCGGAACCCGACCCGGAATTATATAATGTTATATATTAGAAATTTAGAAAATTAGGAATTTAGAAAATTATAAATTATATATATTATATATATTAGGAATTATATAATTCAATATATATTATATATATATATATATATTATATATTATATATATATATATATATATATTATAAAAAAAAAAAATATATATATTTTCGGTCCGGACCGGACCGGACCGAAAACCGAATTATTAAAAAACACGGACCGAAGACCGGACCGAATTTCTCGGTCCGGTTCGGTCCGGTCCGAACAGGGTCGGTCCGGTCCGATTTTTCGGTCCGGACCGAAATTTGTGCAGCCCTAGGTGCTTGTAACTTGCAGAAGGACATTGCAGATGACCGGGGCGAACACGACTTCTTCTAAGGCTAGAAGACCGCTGGAAGACACCCAGGACTCTACTAAATGAGCCTTCACTGTCTGCACCAGCCTCTCTATCCTTAATTTTAAGTGAAGGAAATCAAATCAACTACACGAACAACCTGACCTCTTTGTTTCACTTGAAATACTACACTAAAAAATATTTGAGTATTACACAAAGTAAATATTGATGGTCAAACTACAAATCCTGAAGTTCATTTGTAGTCTGAATTCTGAAATATAAAAATGTTGGCCTTAAATAAGTCGTATCCTTTGACTGGATTGGAGCCCCATTTGTGGAAGAAATTACTAGTAAATAGCCACTTTTTCAGCTGCTAATCAAGATTTTTGCTACTATTATAAAAGCTATTAATAATTTAATCACTTTTTTATATGAATTTGTTTAGATAAAAATACCCCCAACTAAAAAACGGTATAACTCCAGCAATCGGTCTTGGATTTCAAATCTTTTACGAGTAAATCTCCAACACACTATACTTGAGTTTGAAACATTACAAGTTATATGAGTTTCAGAATTTTGAAGATTATACAAATGGTTTGGACTTTATTAGAGCCAATAACAAGAGCAGTTTCCACTCACATTTTCTATGTCAAATTTCTCAATCTAGATTGCAAGGTTACTTATTACTCCTACGTCACAACACTATTTTTTTCCCTAACAAGCGTATAACGGAAGGTTGTTTATTGGGAGGAAACTAGTGAGAAATTCTGCTCTATAGTTTTGGAATGAAGATGCAATAAGATTTACTTTTAAAAGCTCCCAACTCCAGCACAAGTGTTGGGACTTTTATTTGTATTTTTTTAAACTTTAGTAACGTGTCTTGAAATTCTGGAGAGAATAGGATGTATGCAGAACTTGCTTATATCTTTGTGGAATAGATAAGAGACTGATTCCGCCATAGTAAGAATGTATAACAACAAAATAACACGATACATAGCAAACAAAACAATAGATACTAATACATGCATATTGAAGAAAAGAAAATTACGCGATTACTAAATAATACTACTAATAAGATAGAGAAAAAGAAGGGCTCCTTGTGCGCAGCGTGGTACTGGTCTAATCTTTGAAATCAATCGGTCGCCCCTCCCTAAACTCACAAATTTCTTTGAATGCAAGTCTTCAGATTTGACAGAAACAGGGAAGCCGCGACATTTATTCAATTCACAAAGAACTTCCATGTCACAGACCGGCCCCACAAAGATCAGATTCTTACACCACGTCTATACTCAAGATGGGGCAAACGATGCAGATACACTGACACAGACGTCATTTTATTATGCCTATGGGACTACTTAATCTATATTTTGCATTGCAACGATGATATCTACATCACGTCTACACAACGACGTCATTTATTATGCATGTGCAATGGTATTATCTATATTTCGTCCATTGAACGACGATATCTACAACACGTCTACCCAGCGATGTCATTTTATTACATCTATGCAATGACGATATCTACAATACGCCTACCCAACGACGTTATCTATATTTTGCCTTGCAACGATGATATCTACATCACGTCTACACAACGACGTTATTTATTATGCACGTGCAATGGTATTATCTATATTTCATCCACTCAACGACGATATCTACAACACGTCAACCCAGCGACGTCATTTTATTACATCTATGCAACGACGATATCTACAATACGCCTACCCAACGACATCATCTATATTTCGTTTGCTCAACGACGATATCTACATCACATCTATACAACGACGTCATTCATTATGCATGTGCAATGGTATTATCTATATTTTGTCCACTCAACGACGACATCTACAACATGTCTACTCAACGACGTCATTTTATTACACTTGTGCAACAACATTATCTATATTTCGTCTACTCAACGACGACATCTACAACACGTCTACCCATCGACATTATTTTATTACGCCCGTGCAATGATATTATCTATAGTTCGTCTACTCAACGACGACATCTATATTTCAGGTTAACAGAGACATCTTTCAGTCTCATGGAACAAACACCCTTAGAGTCATTTCAGTCTCAGGGAACAAAAACCCTTAGAGTCATTTCAGTCTCAGGGAACAAACACCCTTAGAGACATTTCAGTCTCAGAGAACAAACACCCTTAGAGGTATTTCAATCTCAGGGAACAAACGCCTTTAGAGACATTTCACCTCAGGGAACAAACACCCTTAGAGGCATTTCAATCTCAGGGAACAAACGCCCTTAGAGACATTTCAACCTCAGGGAACAAACACCCTTAGAGGCATTCAAACACATTTGTCACCAAACACCATTGGGAAACTATGCTCCTTGTTTTGGCATGTAATGAAATACACTTTATTTTTCACCTTGATAAGACAGGTTTTTTCATATTAGCAGCAACCGAAAGAACAATAGCAGTCGTGCGGCTCGCAAATACAACACGTCGATACAACAACATCATTAATAGCAACGTCCCCACAAGACTTCATTAGCATTTCGTCCATACAAGACAACAACGTCCATACAAGACGACAACGTCCATACAAGACGACCACGTCCATACAGGACGACAACATCCATACAAGACATCATTTGCATTTCGTACATACAAGACGGCGTACCATCACATCATTTCATTACATCGCATACACGATTGACTACAACCGTAACATAAAATTCACATTCTTACGTAATCATTTTTATATCATTTTATTTTAATAGTTATACACTAATTCTTCTTGAGCTTTAGCCTGCAGATACCGTAATTTGTAGGAGCGGAGCACAACGTTGACCTACTTCTTACACAATGAACTGAGGCAAATTTTGTTGGGGAGTTAAGCTACCCAACAAAAGGGCAAAAGCGGCCTCGGACGTCAATCCACTCTCTTCAGCATCCCACAACCCAATAACCCAGTGTCATCATTTGACACTAGGACAATTTTGAATCCACATCAGCGTTGCCTTTAAGAGTGTCACCTGATAACCGATGTCATCGTCATAATTGACCTTTGGGACAAATTTTAAATCTGCATCAGCCCCACCTTTAGTTTTCAGACATCAACAACCCAGTGTCAGTTTCTATCACCACGACCCAGTGTCATCATAATTCGACACTGGAACAAATTTTTGAATTAACATTTGCCCTTACTTTTCTTAATCTTTGTGCTAATTCTGATGATCGAGACAAAATTGGCTATAAGTCAACGTCTTTGTCTGAAGACTCTTTCATCCTCTCCATACAAAGAGGGACAACTGTTGACACCCAATTTTGTCCCTCCCTTTCGATTAATAATCAATAAATTAAACTAATTTTTTAACACCGCAAAATAATTTTAATAATAACAATACACGCATATATAAACATATATACACATTTATTATTTTATAATAATCAAAGCAATTTTATATAGAGCATTAAGTACCCCTTAAATATCATATCCGCATTTATTATTTTTATAATAATCAAAGCAATTTTATAAATAATTTAAAACTCCATTTATTTACCACTAAATTAAACTCAACACCTATCTCCACAATTAAAATTACCCAAAATAAAACTCACCTTCACTATCCCACACCTAGTTTAATCTCTCATAATTCAGCCCAACTTATTTCCAACAAATCCTGGCCCAAAATACACCCACAACCCATTCTGACTTCATCACCTTTCCAAATACACCCTAAATACAAAGCACTCTCTAACCTAAAAAAGAAACACTCATTGCCGCCGCCTCACCCACACCCCAAATCACTTCCAAAAATCCGTACCAAAGTCTCCCAAAGATAGAAAACTTCCATAACAAAAAAAATCCAATTCTTACCATAATAAGAATAGTACCACAATCGCTGAAATCTTAACTAAATCAATGCCAAATTCGCACCAAATCAGTCTCATATCTTACCTTAAAATCTTCCTACACGTTTAGGTAATTAACACCGAAAATCACACACCTAAAATACTACAAAATCTCCCAAAAATCAGTCTCAATATTAGTCTTAAAGGTTGTCATAATTTTACCAAAACCGGGGCTATAAATACAGAGCCGTTTTCCACATTCAGGGGCATCGATCTTCACAGCGGAAAACCGGCGAGTAACAAACGAGAACTCTCAAAACTTTACCTCCCGAAACACTCATCATCTTCAGGACATAGAAACCCGAATTCACTTTTCTTTTAAGCGAAATCGTCCATTCTTTTCAATCGCATAACATACCATCCGAGTGGGTCCGACGAGTCGAAACGTCGCCTCAGTTTGCTACCCACAAAAGGTCAGTAAACTCGAATCCCTCTCGGTTTATTTTTCGTTGTTGTGTGTTCTGTGTATTAAATGTGTGTTGGTTTGGTTCGCTTGTAGTATCGTATCATTGATGTATTAATATAATGTTAATCAATCTAAATACCTTCCTGCCTTAGGTCATCGATCGGGTTTATATTTGCTATTGCTTAGTTGTTTGTAGACCTGTTAATCTGACTACTAATACTATAAAAGAGGCTGTGACGGGTTCAATATTATGTGATTAGTATGCCAGTTTGTTAATCGTTTATCAAATACTATGATCTGCACAGGGTCTAGATATTCTTGTTTTTTATAATGAATGGTATGTAATACCTATTTTAACCGGAGTCGAAAAAGGATACGACATATGATGGTTCCTATATGGGTTTTAAGGAGTCACCACCTAATTAGTCTAGTGAATTAGGACACTTTTAAATAGTATGAAAATGCTATAAATGATCTCCGTTTAATTGGTCTACAAAAATTATGAGATTCCGGGTAAGAGTTCTTTATTATCCTAAAGGGAAGTGATTAGACATCTTTTAAGATCCGCTAACTTACAGTTATCCGATCAAATCTAGGTTAATTATTATGCTAAGAAAAATGCATGTTTTGAAAAAGGTATTTGATTAAGAGGATATTTGCAAGTATATAAAAAATGTATTTTAACCAACAAAAAAATGAGATTTGTTTAGAAAATATAAAGTTAGGTTTGGGAGAAAACATGCACTCATAAGGTATTTAAATAAGTAAGAATATATGTTGTGTAGCATAGTATAGAAGTAATAATGAAAAATCAGTTAGGACAAAATATGCATTTAGAAAAGGCCTAGTATGTAAAGTGTCTATTTAGCAAGCGAAAATAATTTTCATATATGAATATAAATAAGAGTTTATGAGAAAATAAGTTAGGAATTTGGTAATAAACAATAGCTTAGCTACGTGAATGGTTATATCGTTTTAGTATGGCTTAAACAATGCATGACTAAAATAACTAATTAAGGGGAGCAGATTTCTAACGTTCAAATTACTTTCTAATGGCGACTCAAGGCTTAACAATCCTAAGTGTTCTACTAGTAGCGTAATGTTAGACAATTAATTTGCAATAAATGAAGTGGGGGCGGGGAGAGAATTAATAAAACGACTCAAAGGAGTGGCGGTGTCATTCCGTCTGTAGCTTTGGAATTTATGATGTCGATGCGGATGCGGAATACACAGATGCGGGTCTTCCCATGATGAAAGTCATGAAGAGTCTCATAATAAGACTTTTCATTTGCTCCGATGCATTTCATGTAAACAAAATAACAAGATAATGATTAGTATATATTCTAACCTTATCAACAAATAAATAGACAAATAATCACGTACTTGAACATATGCAGGACTTAATTATACTATATTATTCTAGAGAAATAATGAGTCCAGGTAGTAAAAGCCCAAACCCTATCATCCACGAAATAAAATATACGCATGTATAAATTAACAAACATATGCACGTAAAGTAAAGAGGGGTAAAACATATGCAGTGGTTAAATCTTAGAATCGAGCACTGAAGACAACCCAGACTTAAGCAAATTCAGCAAAAAAAAAGATATTTAATTGGGAGACCCATATCAGTTGACAGTAGTCACGAAGCAGTCAAGTTGGTGGGTTTAGCCCAATTGCTATTGATATGCAGAAGAAAGCAGGAAATGTAACACAAAGGGGATCATGCCTAGTAACATTCCGGGAAGGACATCTATTAGTGATATACAAAATAATGGATGATCCTCTACACATCTAATATACTGTGTGTTAGATACACAAACTGCATGTATTGAATATGTATACCAACCTTTATACAAGCTAACGTAATGAAGATAACAAAAGGGATATCATGTTGATATATATTAGAGGTTATCAATTATACGTGGATTGGAAATAATAAGAAAGATGTACGAGGACCAATTTTAGCTATGCGAGACTAGATGGGAGTCTCTAAACTGCTCTTCAATGAACACGCAAGCACAACTCTCTACCAGTCAGACCCGAACTCCTGGGATTCTAATATTGCATCAGAGTCCAAATGCACAAAAACACAGACAAGACAAGCATTTTTCTTCATTCAATCTATATGCAAACATGTAACAACTTCATGATTTTATTATTCAAGCCAGCATATTGAATTCAGTTTCCTTACTACAAATGCCATTAACACATGGAAATTGACACACAAAATTGATCTCTGCTTACATTCTTACTTAATCATGTGTCAATACTAAGTGAAGAAGTTCATATGCTAACATATAGACAAATGTATAACTAGCCTAAACCCAGACACAAATGACAAAATGCAAGATTAGGTAATTATCAAGGCGGAATTTCAGCTATGCAAGGGCATAGGATTCACATTAGACATATATAACCCTTCTCAACTCTATATGAAGCATGATGACATTTCAAACTAAGCATGACAAAGTTGGATAAAGCATATCAGTTTTCTTGTGTATTTAAATGCACACATAGAGGAAACTCAAAAGAGTTAACATTCTGACAGGGAGTATGTTAATGCATTAACCAAAAAGAATATGTGAATGATCCATTTTGATATGCAGTAGTATGGTTCAAATAAATCAGTCCACAAGACCACATTTGGGATATATCATACAGAAAATCTAAGGAAGCTCTTGAACAAATAGAATTCAATTTATATTGTTTCTAATCCATGTATGGAGTCATTTTGTGTCCACTTAAATCTATGTGAGACAACTAAATATCTTATCAATACTCAACAAAGACTAAGATAGTGAAGATATCACGATCCAAGTAGTATCTATAAATGACATTTGCGTAAAACAACTTCCCATTATTTTTACTCTATAACTTGTGCAAATATATCAATCATACAATTTTGGGTCCAAATCAACACATACCGCAAATAGAACATGTCTTGGACCTAGTAGAGACACGAGACATCTAAGCTTACAATATCTAATTCACGATTAATATTTAACTACAAGCTTATCAGGATTAGAGTTGTATTACACTAACAATTATACCAAGCAGTACACATGATAATCTTTGCCACCTGAATAAGCAGTCTCGACATTACACAACTTTTAAACTAATTTAAATAATAAAGCAAACAAAACACCCAATATTGAACGCACAGTAGTCCCAAACCAAACAAACATCTAATAATGTCAAATTAATTAATACATAATTAACCAAGCGAAAATATACAGGAAGACACAGAGAATACAAAATAAACTAGAATCGAGAGTAAATTGAATTTACCTTCTCCGGGTAGGGAACCGAAGCGTCGTCTCGACTCGTCGAATCCGCTCGGAGGATTTAGTTTATGCGATTGAAAAGAACAAGAGCTTAAATGTTTTTGTGGCCTTGTCGAGCCAGAACCAAGAATAAAAGAAGGGTATTTTCTTTCTGATTTTTGTAACAGTTTAAATAATTAGAATCCCCTTATATTTTGTTCTTGGTGTTTAAAAGGAAACATATTTTCGACCTCTTTAAATGAAGAACAAAGAGAAGATATCAAAATTAATGCTTCAGAATCCGCCCCTTTCTTTGAAGAACCAATGGGTATTTATAGGTGGAAAACATGAGTTTGAATTTGAAATAAAGCTGTTAGATTTTGGACGATTTGTTGGTTCAAATCGCGAATTTTGGGGGGAAATAAGGGTATGTGTTGTGCAGATTTCAAGGGCAGAGGTATGGGGGTCGTTGGAGACAGGGGTGAAGTGAAAGGAATGAGACGTTGGAGGAGATGATGGACAGGGGTAGGTCGCTGGTTTCTTTTTCCTCTGATTTTGGTTTTGTTTTGTGTTAGGGATAAAAGAGGGGATGGGCTTTATGGGTCTGTTAGGGGAATTGTTTTGGGCTGGACGAAAATAGGGGTTGGTTTGGGCTTTTATTGGATAGAATTTAGGTGTTTTAATGTTAGGAGAAAATTAGTCCAATTAACTAATCCAATTATTTTAAAAATGCTTCTTTGGTCCTAATTAATTTTAAAAGTCCACCCACACATAAAATATGGTACAAAAGATTTAATATTTATATATTTAGTTTAAGTAAAAATATAATATTCATACGAAAAATGATTAAATTGGTGAAAATATTAAGAGAAAATCAATCACTAATGTCGATGCCGAGATATTAAAATTATTTTGCTTATATCTAAATCACAAAACATAATTCCCGATATTTTAAAATTATGTTGTATTTAGTGAGAATATTAAAATTATTTATTTTGGGAAATTTTCAAAACTAAGAAGCATAGTATAATTAATTAAAGGTAAAAAGACGATCTGGATAAAATGTGGTAAAGGTGGGACAAAATTGGGTGTCAACATTTATCCCTCTTTGTATGGAGAGGATGAAACAGTCTTCAAACAAAGACGTTGACTTGTAGCCAATTTTGTCCTGACTGTCAACGGGTAAACGGGTTTTCAAGAAAAAAGGGGGATTTCTAATGCTAGGAATTCAAGCGCAAGGCTGATGCAACATTTAAAATTTGTCCTAGTGTCGAATTATGATAACACTGGGTTATTGCGATATTAGAAAAATCAACGATGTTGCAAGCATGGATTCAAAATTCTGTCTCAGTGTCGAATTATGATGGCACTGGGTTGTTGCGATATTAGAAAAATAAATGATGTTGCAAGCATGCATTCAAAATTCTGTTCCAGTGTCGAATTATGATGACACTGGTTGCTGTAATGCTAGAAAAATTAAGGACAATGCAGATGCAGATTTAAAATTTTTGTCCCAGTGTCGAATTATGATGACACTGATTGCTAGAATGATAGAAAATTATGGACAAGGCTAACGCGTGTTGACACCTAATTTTGACCCTCTCGTCCAGCCATTAACCATAAAATTACCCTAATTTTTTTCAAAATAATTTTAACAATTTTGTAATAATAAAATGCAACAATAAAACATTAATACATGCATAAATAAGTGATTTAATAATTCATAAGCAATTGAAACCCCCTATTAATTTAATTTTTTAATCTAACATCACAAAGTATGCATCATAAATAGGATTTTAATAACGGCCTCGCGTTATAAAACATTAAGCACTAAAAAAATAGCACGCTCACATTTATTAATGTAATAATTTAAACCCAAGCTAAAACTAATAAAACACCTAAAGTCATATTAAAATAATTTAATAATTTAAACCCCACTTATTTACCACTAATTAAAATTTAACACCTAAAACTAACACTTAAAAACTAATAATACACTTAAAAAATCTACCTAGGTTAAATAACTAACAAGCCCAAACCTGTTAACATCGGCCCACCCCCTTTATTTACTACCCGCGACCCAATAACCCCTAAAGTCCCTCAGCCCTTATACCCGCGGCCCAAACCCTTTCTATATTCAGATTTCAGCCCCATTCTCGTTCTCTCCTAAACACACCTAAATATCCTTAACCTAAACCTAGAAACCAGCAACTGCCGATACCCCTTTAATCAAAACAAAACTTACCAAAACGTACCATATATTTCCCCATTAATTGTGAATCAAAGCTTACCATCTTCTCACCCTTGTATATCAACCTTCCTTAACCGAATCATACACCTCAAAAGTAATTCTATCACCCTAATTAAACCTAGGTCCCAAATTAGGACAAATCTTAGGAAATCAATGCGAAAAGTGCTATTTTTATGGTAAGAAATCAACGAAATTGGCTGGCAAAAACAAGTCCTTACAGAGGCTCCAAATCTCGGTATATCACGCCTAAATTTAAAACCCAGATTGAAGACTATATAAATGGGTTCAATTACACATAGAAGGCACAGAGAAATTTGGCAAAAAGGCATCGAAAAATGGCGATTCAAGAGCAATAAATAAGCATTCTTAAAGCATAAACATCAGTTCTTTAAATCGCATCGCAATACTAAATCTTCCGAGTGGATCGACGACTTGATACGCTGTCTCGTTTCGCTGCTCGGAGAAGGTAAACTCATCACTTTCCCAATTTTATGTTGATTTACATTTCTTAGGATCTGTATGATGTATGTTTGCTTGAGACATATGTCGGTATAATGTTGTTTTGTTATCTATGTGTGTTAGACTGATGTGAAGCATTTTCGGTCGATTCATGAATGATATTTGCAAACTTTGTAATGGCTTACTTGTATTTCCGACATATATGAGAAACTTGTAAACACTTGCTTCTTCAGTTGTTTCCTATGTCCAGTTAGTATGAATATATGCAACATGTTTAATATCACTGAAATCTGTCCTAAATCGATCCTGAGATCAGATAACGAAAAATGCTAGTTGGATAGACAATCTGAAAATGTCATGTTATACATGTTTGAATGCCTAAAAGTTGTCTAGGTTTTATTTTAAAGTTTACCTATGGTGAAAAGTGGTTCAAAACAGTAGCTAACTGATGTTTATCAAGAATAGGTGACATGTTTTGGTTTTAAGGCATCCTTACTGTTTTGAGGCCTTAATGTTAACCCTCGTACATTTGTTACACACCAACGATAATTTAATATATACCCTGCTTAAAAGATAGATATGTTACCCTATGACAAGCTTAATGTGAAGTTGTGTGTGTCTCAATGTTGTGTTAGCCTCCCTGTCATTCTATTAGTTTTAAGTTGATGTAATGGTTAATCCAGCTTCTTTAGACTGCTTTGGCATTATGTCGTAGATTCGGTGGTTCATGTGCATCTGTTTGGTGTCTTTTGCAGGGTTTAGATCTTATATGATTGTCCATGTTTAATCCCGATGAATCTAATCATCTGGGAACCTTGCACTGTACTAGGATTACCTAGCATAGCATTTTTAAAACAGAGGTCTGAAACATATAAAAATGTATTTATGAATGTGTAAACTCCATTGTAGTTGATAAGTCAGTGGGGAACAACCCGACCTTTGTTAAGTTGTTGGTATCGTATGTCGTTTCCTCTTAAAACAGATATACTAATGTGGACCTGGGGCACAAAGGGGAGTCGTGTACTGTTTGTTGTATGGCGTGTTCTGAGTTCAAATATAAGTATGGGCATCATCTATTTTGTTCTAAATACACACTAATATACTTTCCCAGTTTAAGTATACTAAATGTATATTTGGGCATATCCCTGCAATATTCATATCTGGGTATCCTACGTATGCCTACTGGGCCCAGCCCATATTATGTAATTTTCGTATTGCCTTTACATAGTGATAATATTTTGCTCTAGGCCCATATATATATATATATATATTTGCCTCTGTACTGCCTGTTGGGCCTGCGAGTTTATGTTTGGGCTGAGCCTTTTATGTCTGCTTCTCATTTGTTTGTTAATCTGCTGATACTTATAGTTAATTTATGCACACCCATGCTTGAACTGGATTGTGTATGTTTAGATTTGATGCCTATCTATTTATTATGTGATAAGAGGATATAGAGCATATACTAATCCTTATCTTTTCTGTTATTTACATGAAACGCATTGGAGTAAAATGAAGAGTCTCATTGCGAGACTCATCACGAGCCACACCGCATCTATGTACATCCACATTCGCATTCCCGCCTCAGCACTCCTAAGACAAAACAGAACAAGATGACGTCATCATCCATCTCAACTCCTTTTACTCTCTTAATCTCCTTGCCTCATTCGTGTCTTTATTTTGTTATTTGTAATTTATTATCTAACTTTGTAATTAATAGGAGACATAGAACAATTAGCCGTTGAATAAATAAATTGGGCGGGTAGTTTTAAAATCAGAAATGCAGTTATAATTACGTATTTTAGGCTTATCATGCACATTTAAACTTTTTCCTAACAATTTAATTTGCATATCTAATTGTGAAAATTTAGGCCTAGATTCCTCTCAATTCCAAAATTAATTATTTTATGCATCATGCCATTATGTTACTTATGTTAGCAAGTAAATATATGCATTTAGTCAATAAATCAACTTTGCATTATTTTTTTTATAAATAATATAAATGCATACCTTTAGACTTTACATGTATTGTCATAGTATTAGCCTTATAAAATCTTTTATCAACATGCCTTCTTTTATAAAACACTGGCAGCATTTTTTTTTTAAAACATGCATTTTCTCTAACATAATAATTAACCTAGGCTTGGCCGGACAACCGCAAGTTAGCGGATCTTAGAGGGTGCTTAACCCCTTCCTTCTAGATTAATAAAGAATCCTTATCCAGAATCTCACACAGTTTTGCAGACCATAAAAATGGAGTTAATGTTGACTTGACTTAGTTAACATTTAGGTGTCCTAATTCACCCAAACTAATTAGGTGACGACTCCGCGAACCCTTTAGCACTTTAGCAGCCTTTTAGCACCTTAGCACCCTACTTTAACACTTTTAGCATTTTAGCACCTTTTTTAGCATTTATTTTATTTCTAACATCTTTCTAAGAATGAGTAAAATGTCGCGGTCGAAAAAGAGCGTGACAGAAATGATGACTCCGCTGGGAAATTGAGGTTCTTGACCATAGCAAACCTAGGTTTATTATTGCTTGACTTTATTTGTTTTTATTTGTTTTAAATGTCTTAAAATTGCTTGCTTTAATTTTGTATGTTTAATTGTTTTAATTGCTATTTGTTTTTACTGCTTTCCTTAAACTGACATTCCGCTCATACTTCTTCCACTCTGGAAAATTCACACAATCACACACTCACGCGCTGGTGTGCTTCGCGCACCCACAAATTTCTTTCAAAATACCCAAATTTTAGAGAGTTGACGCCTGCGCGGAGTTAGATCGATTCATCTGATCAGCCGCGTAGCCTTCTCACTCGAGTTGTCCGCTCGAAAACCTTGCGTCTAGTAAATCCAAATCTCAGAAACTTAGGATAGAGCTATACCACCCTTTATTTTAAGGCATGCATGCATTTACCTTAGGTGGGTCAATCCTTGGCATTGGCACCACAATTAGGAAGACACCAAATTGGTCAACGGGTTTTCACAACCCCGCGGCCCAACATCATATTATGTGTTGCATAGTCGTGATAAACGAAACCAAGCCTAAAATCAAAATGCCTAAGTTGGAAAATGCATACTCATTTTTTGTATTATTTATTTTTAGATGGAACTTGTCCCTCTGATCAAAATGGTGAGTGGGATTCCGAGTAAATTGAGGATGTGGTGGTCAAAATTCGACTTGGGTAGTCATATGGCAATCAGAAGGAGGTTGGGATGCCTCATCTCACTATTCGACATCTCTCCCGATCAGTATTTGGTCAGAACATTGATCCAATTTTGGGACCCGGATGAAGTCGTCTTCAAATTCAGGGATTTCGAGATGACCCCCACCTTAGAAGAAGTCAGCTATTTCACTGCTTTAGCATATCATGACATAAAACCAGTTATTCCGCACGACCAGTCTGGGAAAAAGCTCCTCTGTTACTTGGGTTTAAAGAATACCAGAGAGTTGTGTTGTTTCAAAAACAATTGGGTTTCTCTAGACTACATGTATGAGAGATATGGTTGCCGAGACAGATACACATTATTTAAGAATGAATTTTGTTGCACTGCGGACCATTGGAGAGTTAGGCGTTCTATCGCATTTGCTATGGCTTTCCTAGGGACTATTGTATTTCCACTTGAGCATGGAAGGATTAGTACGTGCATATGTTCAGTAGTTAGAGCAGTGTTCGACGAAGTTGGTGACAAACGACTTACTTTGACGCCCATGATCTTGGCAAAACTGTTTAGAGCATTGAACATATGCAAAATGGGTTAGTCGAGCTTATTTGAAGGTTGTAATCTTATCTTACAGATGTGGGAAGTAGAGCATTTCTATCAGTGTTCAAATATGACCGATGTATGCCACAGCGCAGACAACAAGATCTCCACCTTCTACGAAAGAACAAAGCGTTATGTGTCACCGATCGCAGAGATCGCGCAGTACTTAGCATCTCGCAAAGAGTGATTCAATGGAAGTATCTGTTGCTTCATATCGTCAAGAGGGTCTACTTGAGACATAAGGGACTTTATTACATCAGACTTATAGGTCTAAAAGGACTCCAACCATATGCTCCGTTACGTGTGCTCCGACTGTTTGTCCATACGCAAGTAATTCCTCTCATAGCTGACATGAGAGCCTCTGAAATCCCATTCGGACCGGAATTCATCATTCCCGAAGCCAAACAGATCCTTTATGAATGGTACCATATTGATCAAGTGGAAGCTGGGAAGGACCAAGCAGGGGTCTCCTCAGAGTATCAAGCATGGTTTCTAGACAACACAAAATGTAGTTCAGAAGGAGAGCAAGGCATTGAAGACATTGGTGCAAGGAATAGGATAAAGGATAGTCAACTCAAAGATAAGGTCATCACTCCAGACATGTGGGTCCTGATGCACGATGCAGTGCAGTACTTGGAACAGGCAGGGGCTATACCTAGGAAGACCTAAGCTTCACCATCACATCGACGACTTAGTTATAGGCATTTAGTTTGAGACTTTCGTTGTTCTTATTGTTATAAACTAAAGCATTTCAATCTAAGGGCTTGGATTTTGTTATCATGATTTTGCATATGAGACGTTTAGGCCTACCTCTAGCATAAAAGGGTCCCCATGCATGATTAGGACTCACCTGCAACGTGACAATTTATGTGCAATATATACTTGCTAATTGTTATTCACCTTTGCAAAATCACGTGCTAACGCAGTTTGTTGCATTTTTTTTAGAAGGATTTATTATTTACAAAAAAGATCGGTTCGTATTTGATTCAGCAATGTCAGAGCATTAACACTTTACCAGGTCTAATGCACGAAATGATGACATGACTGGCTCAGGGGCATCTGAGCCAAATGGTTTGGGAATTATTCCTGACGGCGAAATAGAACCTTCAGAGGGGAGAAATGTCACTAGTCAAGAAGAACGCATCGCACAGCTAATACAACAAATTGCCGATATGCAGGTTGAGATAGAAAGGATGCGGAATCTGACAAACTTATCCATTAGTCTGAATACCTCCATACCAGAGCAAAGGGCCACTACCTCACAAACTATTCCGGATCGACCTCCGCCACCACATATCTCTCAAAGCTCCTCACAGAAAAGGCCAGTTACCGATCATGTCAAACTATCCCTCGCCCAGCCAATCCTCAACCCCACCCTCAAAGTGATAATTTTACCACCTATATATCTCAGCCCCCGCCTACTTACTTCACCCTAATCAGCCCGAATCGCCAAACTACCCAATACCCACGTATCATAACTATTACCAGCCCTAACAAACAACCCAGACCACCAGCATACACAACAGAAACCCAGCCTTTTACCATCCTGTGCTTCCCCAGGAAACAGATCATTATGAAGAAATGGAGAGGGAAGCTCGAGCCAAAATGGACGAGGACGTGGCCAAAGAGATTCATAGCCTAAAAGAAGCTGTCCGGAGCATGCGGTCGGACAAGGGTCATGAAGGATTGGATTATGAGGATCTTTGCATGCACCCAGATGTGGAGCTACCTGTGGGGTACAAGGTGCCCAAGTTTGACTTATTCAATGGGAAGGGGAACCCCCGTGCACATTTGAGGTCATATTGTGACAAGCTGATCGGAGTGGGAAAGAACCCATCAATAGTTATGAAGTTATTCATTCGAAGTTTGACCGACGAGACATTAGATTGATATACTAGCCAAGACCCGCGGAAATGGCATAGCTGGAATGCGTTGGCCCAAGACTTTGTGGAGCGGTTCAGGTTCAATACAGAAATCGTCGTAGACAGGTTTTATTTGATGAAGCTAGAAAAGAAGTCTACCGAGACGTTCAGAGAGTACGCTATGAGATGGCGTTCAGAAGTAGCAAAGGTACAACCACCTATGGCGGAGAGTGAGATGACCACTCTAACAATCTTTGAAGGACGCAACCTACTATGAGCGGATGATAAGCGTCATCGGATGGAATTTCACAGAAGTTGTCAGAATGGGCGACTTCGTGGATGAAGGTATTAAAACTGGTAGGATTACGAATTTGGCAGCGTTGCAGACGACTAATAAGGCAATTCAGTCAGGGACGATCGGGAGCACTTCACAAAAAAAAAGACAGTTTCCCCTTCCATGTTCATACAAGAACGTAAAATCGAAGTATTTATAACATACCAAAACCCATCCTATCAAACCCCATACTATCACACAAATAACCAAAATGTCACACCTCACTACACACCTGCCCCATACCTCAACTACCACACACAACCTATATATAACGTTTTCCAAGCACCCATTTATCATGCCCCGCATCGACCCACCCATCAAGCCCACCAATAAAATAGAACACCCAATGCATCCATACCAAACACAAATTTTGAAGGAAGAACACCCAAAGTTCGCACCCCATTGGCCGAACCCATACCTCAAGTATATGAAAGGTTGCGAGCTGCAGACTTAATCCAACCGATTTCAGGAAGGATTCCTAACCCTATCCCGAGGTGGTATGATGAGAGTAAGCGTTGCGCATATCACTCCAATAGCCCTGGACACGATACTGAAAATTGCCACTCCCTCAGGTACATAATCGAGGGGTTGATTAAAGGAGTAATTCAGCTGAGGGATCCGGCCCCAAACGTGCATGATAACCCCTTGCCAAACCACGACAACACTAATGTGCACTTGATAACTTTAGATGAGGAGTACGACTTGGAGGGAACCATCCGATCATTTCGAAGTGAAAGAAAAGCTGAACCTTCTACTTTTGTCGCCCCTGTTGCCAATATTCGAAAGAAAGCGGTATTTGAGCTGGAAAGGGCGCCGCTGAAACATAATGGTTCGATCATAGTTGCTCAGATGTCAGGCTAGGATCCGCCAATCAGAGTAGATCGCAGAGGAATTGGGAAGCAAGCCATAGAAGTCACCGCTGCAGGTATAACAAGGTCAGGGAGATATTACGCGACTGTAGAGGAAGTCAGAGAGGTACCACGAAAGAAACCCGTGACATAGGCTGAGGTTGAGGAGTTTTGGAGGAAGATGCCTACTTAGGAATATTTTATCGTGGAGCAGTTGAAGAAAACATCAGCACATATCTCTCTATTTTCATTGTTAATGCATTCGGTCCCACATAGGGTTGCGTTATTGGAAGTACTGAAAGATGCATATGTTCCAGAGGGTACAACAGAAGAGAACTTGACAGCCTTAGTCGGAAAAGTATTAGAGGCCCGTAGAATCGCCTTTCACGATGGTGAGTTGCCTACTGGGGGCGTCGGGCACAATCTCGCATTGAACATCACCATCCAGATTGCGAACAAGATTGTTTCAACAGTGCTGATTGACGGAGGCTCGGCCGTCAACGTTTGTCCTATGTAAACGCTGCTGAAAATGGGGATAGACTGCAGGAGAATTCGTAAAAGTCATATCATGGTCAATGGTTTCGACGGAGTCCATAGGGGTGTCGAGGGCGAAATTGATCTCACACTCTGATCGGACCTGCAGAATTCATCGTGGAGTTTCAGGTATTGGATATTGCCACATGTTACAATCTGTTGATAGGAAGGTCGTGGATTCACGAGGCTGGTGCAGTCCCGTCCACCCTGCACCAGCGCCTGAAGTTTATATGGAATCACCGCGAGGTGGTAGTACTGGGGGATGAAAAGAGAAACACCAACACAGATTATGCAGTCCCTGTCATAGAGGGCACAAGACAGTTGAATGGTTCAGTCTTCCATGTTAACGAGATCAAGAGCGCCAGCAGGGCCAGACCGTTGCAGCTGCCACGTTCTCTCACAATGGTAGCCAAGAAAATGCTAAGAAATGGGTTCGAACCCGACATAGGTCTTGGATCAAGTATGAAGGGGATCACAGAGACGATCCAGCTGTCTGGGAAGGACACTTTTGGTGTGGGGTACCACCCCACCTCGAAGGATTTGGTGACTGCGAGCTTCCAGAAAAAGGGAGACATTCCGTTTCCCATGCCCATTCCGCTCATGAGTCAGTCGTTCGTCAAAGCCTGCACCATCCAGATGCTGAAAGAAGATGATCCAGATGATCTTGCAGCAGGGTTCCAGAATTTGTTCATAGGTGAAGATGAAGCAGAATGTTGTGTGATTCAAGAGGACCACGATGAAGACCCCACAATTTGGGATGCAGAGCATGGATACATCCTGAATAATTGGACTTGCACCCCTATCCTGACCTTCCGAGGAACTTGGCAGAGTTTATGATAGTTCTAGAAATGTGATTCTAAACTAAAAAAAATAGACTTGCCTTTATGTTTCTTTAATATGTTTTAATCTCGTATTTTGCTTTCATCATAAATTCCAGGATATTTTTGCAGCTTTAAAACTTGCTTGTGTTAAATTAAATTTTTATGCATTTTCTTTCAGCGATCATATTAGTAAACCTGTCGATAATGCGAATATGACATGTAATGAAACCAGTGAACAAAGCTCAAATGGCGAGCATAACCCCGAGGAACAGGAAAAATGTCCCCAATTAGAGCTTGGTCAAGAGCTGAAAAACTTTGAGAATAGGCCTAAACCGAATTTAGAAGAAACTGAGTTGATAAACTTAGGCGATGAGGAAATTGTAAAAGAGACTAGGGTCAGCGTCCACCTAAGTGTCACACAGAAGAAAGAGTTAATCGAGCTCCTGAAACACTACACCGACGTATTTGCTTGGTCGTATGACGACATGCCAGGGTTGAGTACGGATATCGTCGCACACAGGCTGCCTATCGAGCCGTCTTACCTTCCTGTAAAACAAAGGCCAAGAAAGATCACATCGGACATGAGTTTGAAAGTCAAAGAGGAAGTGTCTAAGCAGTTCGACGCAAAGGTAATTCGAGTCGCAAAGTACCCTACTTGGTTAGCAAATATTGTGCCGGTAAAAAAGAAATATGGAAGGATCCGAGTCTGTGTGGATTATAGAGACCTCAACAGAGCTAGCCCGAAGGATGACTTTCCTCTTCCAAACATTCATATACTCATCGACAATTGTGCAAAACATGACTACAGTCGTTCGTCGATTGCTTTGTTGGTTATCATCAGATCCTTATGGCAAGGGAGGACGCATAAAAGACAATATTCACTACCCCATGGGGGGTGTATTATTATCGAGTAATGTCGTTCGGTCTCAAGAACGCAGGCGCTACATACAAGAGAGCCATGACTATCATCTTTCATGACATGATCCATAAGGAAATTGAAGTCTATGTGGATGATGTTATCATCAAGTCGCGAATAGCAAAAGGCAATTTGGCAAACTTGAAGAAGTTCTTTGAGTGGCTAAGACGGTATAACCTGAAACTGAATCCTGCAAAGTGTGCATTCGGTGTCCCTGCTGGGAAGCTGTTGGGTTTTATAGTGAGTAGAAGAGGGATTGAGCTGGACCCTTCGAAAATAAAGGCCATCCGAGATTTACCTCCTCCGAAAAGCAGAAAAGACGTGATGAGCTTCCTTGGTCGTCTCAACTACATCAGCAGGTTCATAGCTCAGTCCACCGTGATATGCGAGCCGATATTAAGATTGTTGAAGAAGGATGCCGCTACCAAATGAACAACAGATTGTCAGCAGACTTTTGATAAAATCAAAGAGTACTTGTCTAATCCGCCAGTTTTAGTACCACCAGAACCTGAGAGGCCTTTGTTACTCTATTTGTCCATATTAGAGAATGCTTTTGGATGCGTGTTGGGGTAACATGATGAAACAAGGAAAAATGAGCAGGCCATATATTATCTAACTAGGAAGTTCACAGTGTATGAAGCTCGATACACTTTACTGGAACGTACTTGTTGCGCATTAACTTGGGCTGCCCAGAAATTCAGGCATTATCTATCAGCATACACCACTTACCTTATTTCGAGGATGGACCCGCTTAAGTATATCCTTCAGAAGCCCATGCCCACTGGAAAGCTAGAAAAATGACAAATTATGCTGAGCGAGTTCAATATAGTATACGTCACACAGAAAGCCGTAAAAGGACAGACATTAGCTGACCATCTTGCTGAGAACCTGGTCGATGAGGAATATGAGCCCCTCCGAACCTATTTCCCTGATGAAGAGGTATTGTTTGTCAGAGAAGATATCTCAGAGGATTACCCAGGTTGGAGAATGTTCTTCGATGGAGCGACAAACTTTAAGGGAGTTGGCATTTGATCAGTTTTGGTTTCAGAATCAGGTCAACATTACCCGATCTCCGCGATGCTCAGATTTCAATGCACCAACAATATGGCAGAATATGAAGCTTGCATATTGGGACTCAGAATGACAGTAGATATGAATATACAAGAGTTACTGGTCATAGGTGATTCAGACTTGCTGATCCATCAAGTACAGGGTGAATGGGCAACCAAGAATATGAAGATACTCCCTTACCTGTATCGCGTGAAGGAATTGTAGAAGAAGTTCAGTAATATAGAATTTAAGCATGTCCCAAGGATCCAGAATGAATTCGCTAATGCGTTGGCAACCTTATCCTCTATGATTCAACATCCGGACAAAAATTACATCGATCCGATCACATTGAGTGTACTGGAACAACCTGCTTATTGCTCTCATGTAGATGAAGAAATAGACGGGAATCCTTAGTACTATGACATCAAAAGATACCTCAAGGCAGGAGAGTATCCGGAAGACATAACCAACATTCAGAAGAAAACACTCCGAAGGTTAGCAAACCATTTCTTTTTAAATGGGGAGGTTTTATATCGAAGGACTCCAGATCTGGGCTTATTGAGATGTGTCGACGCTCAAGAGGCGAGCAAGCTAGTAGAAGAGATACACGGAGGGACATGTGGACCTCATATGAATGGCTTCACTTTGGCGAAGAAGATTCTGCGAGCAGGTTATTTTTGGATGACGATGAAACCAGATTGTATCCGCTTTGTGCAGAAATGTCACCAGTGCCAGATTCATGGGGATTTGATTCGAGTACCTCCGAATGAACTTAATGTGACAAGTTCTCCTTGGCCATTCGCAGCTTGGGGCATGGATGTCATCGGCCCTATCGAACCAGCTGCCTCAAATGGGCACAAATTCATCCTCGTAGCAATTGACTATTTCACTAAGTGGGTAGAAGCATCATCACACAGATCAGTGACGAAGAAAGTAGTAGTCGACTTTGTTCGCAATAACATCATCTGCAGATTTGGCATTCCTGAGTCTATCATCACAGACAACGGAGCCAACCTCAACAGTGGCCTAATGCAGGACATATGCGAGAAGTTCAAGATTATCCACCGCAACTCCACCCCATATCGCCCGCAAATGAATGGCGCAGTCGAAGCAGCTAATAAGAATATCAAGAGAAATCTTACGCAAGATGATTAGCAACTACAAACATTGACATGAGCACCTACCTTTCGCACTTCTGGGTTACCGCACTACTATTAGGACCTCTACCGGTGTGACACCGTATCTTTTGGTATACGGAACAGAGGCAGTACTACCATCAGAAGTGGAGATACCATCTTTGAGAATTATCCAAGAGGATGAGTTAAGCGAAGCTAAATGGGTGCAAAGTCGATACGAGCAGTTGATGCTGATTGATGCAAAACGGATGAATGCAGTCTGTCAGGGGCAGCTCTAACAGAACAGGATGGCCAGGGCTTTCAACAAAAAGGTAAGACCGAGGACGTTCTAGCCAGGGCAATTGGTGCTGAAACGCATATTCCCTCATCAGAATGAGGCTAAAGGGAAATTCGCACCTAACTGGCAAGGGCCCTACATGGTTCATCGAGTGTTAAGTGGAGGAGATTTAATCTTAGTTGAGATGGATGGAGAAGTATGGCCTAAAGCTATCAACGCAGATGCTGTAAAGAGATACTACGTTTAGGGTGATTTGTTTTCCATGTAATTCCATTTGAATTGTAAAAAAAAGACTGCGTTCCCTAGGTGGGATATGCATAGAGCCCATATAGGGTATCGCTGCTTCAAATTAGAGAGCCCATTTTGCTTGTAATTGGAACTACGTTCGACCTGATTCCCTTGGCGGATACGTAGGCGGCCATATCAGCTTCGGTCCCACCTTTAGAAATTTTAGCTTCACCAAATTTCGCTTGTAATGAACTACGTCATGACCTGATTCCCTCATAGGAATACGTAGGTGGCCTAAATCGGATTCGGTCACACCATTAGAAATCTTCCCATTGGCTCGCATGCAACAAAATGTGTTTGATTATTCCAAAAAGAGATATGAGTAATTCACGCCAGAGTTAAGTCTTACCCACACGCCCGCATAACGAAAACTGGGACAATTTGGGAAACACACCGTGAAGAGATCATAATAAGGATTCCAAAAAGGTGTTCGTTTGGTCAGAATATGTGTCATATTCGGCAAATTCGACAAAGCTTTGATACTTTATACGCATGTCATATAAATGTTTTATTTTTAAAGATGTTTTATGCACACCTCATGAAAATGTTTCATTTTGCAAAAAATTTTGGGACAGACTACGTTAAAATGTTTGCTACCAAATATCTCAACAAGATCAGACAGGGGTTGCAGGTCCAAACAAATCAGGCGCACGAGCAGAAAGATCACGGCCGCAGAATCAATACGAACCCCCCCCCCCCCCCCCCAAAAAAAACTCACAAGTTTTCTTTGAGTACGCATTCTTTCCCATTAAGAAGCGAAACAACAAGAAAATCGGCGAACGACAATCGCGTTCGCAAAGATCCAAAGAAGTCCGCGGAGACTACATCAAGACTCGCGGATTCAAAGAAACATTCACAACACCTGACAAGTTCGTGCAGAAACTACATCATTCAGCAAGCATTCACAGCATCCAACAAGTCTGTGCAGAGACTAAAGCAATCACAAAGATCCAAGAGGTCCGCAGATACTACATCAAGAATCGCAGATTCAAAGAAGCATTCGCAGCATCCAACAGGTCAGTGCAGAGGCTACAACATTCAACAAGCATTCGCAGCATCCAGCAAGTCCGTGCAGAGACTACATCAAGCATTCGCAGCTATACCTGTCAACCGGTCCGGGTTGACTTAACCGACCGGTTGACCAGAGGTTAACCGGGCCGCCCGACCGGTAGAACATACCGGGTTGGGGTCGGATTGTCTCAACCCCAACCCGCACGGTCATTTCAAAACCAGATACTGACCGGTAAGGCGTATTGGAAAACCGGTTCCATTACGGTTAACCGGGCCGACGACCGGTACAAAACAAAAATAAAATTGCCCAACGGTCATTTCGACCTGGGCTTGGGAGTGGTCAAAGGGGGTCGCCAATCATTATTTCGACTGGTCATTTTTTTAATTTTTTTGTTTTTTGTTTTGTTTAATTATTTATTTTAATTCCATTTTTACCCTTTAAAAATCTATAAATTCTCTACATTTTCTTCATTTTTATCACACAACATTTCTCTCAATTCTCTTATTCTCATACTCTCTTAATTATCTTTATTATCAATTTTCAAGTTATTAATATTATTAGTTTTCAAATTCAAAGTAGCAAGACGCAAGACTTGAGCTTGAGTTTCTATTGAATTCAATCAAGTTTGGTACACTCGTTTCATTCTCTAATTATTTTATTAAATTGTCATATTTATTTGTTGATTATTTAAATATTTTATAATGTCTTTACTAAGGAATTGCGTCGGATCGCCAGTAAATCTAGTTCAGGGTAAAATCATAGGTTCTTCATCATCTAATCAAAATATAGATTATGATCAAATGCAAGAAGATTTTGGAATGAAGATAATGAATGTGATAACGCTCAATTAGATGATATTGATGAACTTGAAGAACAAGAACCTCCTACACCTACTAGTGTTCCTTCACAACGTTGAGTGCGCTAGTGGTAGTCGTAGACCTCCTTTACCGAACCAGAGCAAGAAGAAAAAGGAGTAAAGTGTGGCTCTTTTATGATAAAGTTGTGGTACCGATAGAGTTAAATGTAATATTTGTGGGAGAACTTATAAACATAAGACATGGTGACGTGGGACGGGCACTATAGGTAGACATATAAAATTCGGTCATCCTAAGACAATGGAATGCTGTCCCTAATTTAGAACCCGGTCAACAACAACTTAATCCATTAACTGGGGGGTTGGCTAAGTACGATCCAAAAAAAGATCGCATTGAATTAGCAAAAATGATTGTCGGAGGTTGTTTGCCTTTTTCTTTTGCTTCTTCTTCATATTTAATTACATATATTCAAAGAGTATAAAATCCTTTTTTTAAAGGTGTTCCTCGTAGTACTACTAGAGCCGATATTTTTAGACTTCATAATGATTATGTTATTTTCTTGCAATATTTGTTTGCTAACCTTCCATGCCATGTTAGTTTTACTTCAGACATTGGACATGCATTGAACGGTTATGATTATTTAACAATTACTTGTCATTGGATTGATGAAAATTTTAGAATGGAAAACGTATTATTGCTTTTGCGTATGACGAGGATCAAAGTCATACTGGAAAATATATAAGCGAAACTATTTGTTTTTATGCCCAAAAATATAATCTTTATAATAAAATACTTTGTGTATCATTCGATAATGCATCTAATAATACCACAGTAGATTTTTAAAGCGAAGTACAACCACCACTTCTGATATATTTCATGTTCTGTGCTTGTCATATTTATAATTTAATTGTTAAAAGTGGTCTTGATTTATTTTCACTGAAATAAAACTTGTCAAAAGAGTCATTGGAGTTATTCAGGGTAATAATAGGAAAAATAGAATTATAGAATTTAAAGAAAAATGTAAACAATTTAATTTGAGACCTAAATTCATGCCAGAAGAGATTATTACACGGTGGAATTATACTTATTTATTTTTAAAAGAATGTTATAAGTATAAAGACCCATAACACATGTTGCAAATGCGCATTGTAAGAACGTGATGTATATGTTAACCGACGAACATTGGAAATCAATTGGTGAACTTTTAAAATTTTTACGTAAATTTTACATCGCAATCGTTGAATTTTCGTGATCTTATTACCCAACAATTTGTAATGCTTTAGCTCATATAATGAAATTTCATATTTACTTTATGGGTTAAAATCAAATGTGAAATATAAAGATGCGATTCTGATTATGTTTGAAAAGTTTAAAAATATTTTTTCCTATTCACGATGTTTATTGTATTGATGCGATCTTAAATCCTTCTATTAAAAAAGTAGATTGTCATAATTTAATATTTAGTTTATATAATTATATGGAAATAGGTCAAACAGAAACTCCATCTTCATTTGATTGCATAAGTAAACTTGATACTAATTTAACTACATTATATGAATATTATGCTACATTACATGATAACACCAACTCGCTACTAATATTCCTTCTAGTTCGGTTACGTGTCTACACCGCAGGATTCAATGATGATGACGATGAAGAAGAATCTTTAGACATATGGAGCACTTTACAACACAACCAACCACAAGCCGATCTTGCGATGAGATGCAATTTTATTTGCAAAAGCCAATGAGCCGAAGAAAATTTTGACCCTTTACAATGGTGGCGGGATAACAAAGGCAATTCCGGTACTTGCAGATGGCGGGATGTTCTTAATGTGTCGATCTCAACGGTGGCTTCAAAGTGCATTTAGCCAAGCACGAGATCAAATAGAGACACACGTCACTCATTGGGTGGAAGCACATTAGAAGTGTTAGTCCGCAAGGATTGGATCGGATCGAGAGAAGAAATCAAGGATGTGGAGACGTTGATTATCCCAAGATGAAGAAATAGGCAATATTTTGGAAGGCGGAGCGAGGCGGATCGAATTAATACTCCGGTTAGAGGCTATGGAGCATAACCAATTCAATCAACCTATAGATTACGAAGAACTTGCAAAAGGATGCATAATATGTAAATAAAATTATTATTACTTCATTATGTACTCTTATTAACGTTATGAAAGTTCAAAAGTTTACATCTTATCATTAATTTTAATTTTACTATCTATTTAGTTGTTAATCTATTACTTATAAGTTATAATGTTATATACTTATATGATATATCTACTAATCTAATAAATTATTAAAAGTATAATTACAAATTTACAATATAAAGTTATAAACTATAAAGTATAAAGTTATAAACTATAAAGTATAAAGTTATAAACTATAAAATCAAAAGTTAACTTTAAAGTTTCAATTTTAATATATACAACTAAATTATATATTATATTATTATATTACATATTTAAATTGAATTTAGTTTATATTATAGAAAATAAATACTAGAATTAAAAAAAAAAAAATAGAAACCGGACCGACTTGGACTCGACTTAACCGCACGCCAACATGGAATCCGAGAACGAATCGGACCGTGGCTTAGAGTCCGGCGAACCGACCAGAATCGTCCGAACCTGTTAAACCCAGAATGGGCTACCGGCCCGACCGGGCCGAATTCGTTAGACACCTATATTCGCAGCATCCAGCAAGTCCGTGCAGAGACTACATCAAGAATTCGCAGCATCCAGCAGGTCCGTGCAGAGACTACAACAAGCAATCGCAGCATCCAACAAGTCCGTGCAGAGACTACATCAGCACTCGCAACATTCAACAAGCATTCGACACGTCCGTGCAAGGACGAAATATCAGCATCTGCAGCATCATAACAACACAACTGCCATCACATTTTACAGGATAACATTTCTGCTCACACAGTTACATTGTTTATAAATTCATGCGTTATCATCTTGCATTAACAGTTATGCACTAACTGTTTGCTTAAGTCTTAACATGCAGTAGCAGGAGCACAACGTGGATTTTCTCTTACAGTGAACCGGGACAATTTGTTGGGGGATCAACCTTCCTAAAAAATGGCAGAAGCGGCCTCGAGTGTCGGTCCACTCATTCAACATCACCAATAAGCCAACATCTTCATAAGTCGATACCGGTACACCCCTAAGTTCAAGCCAGTTTATTTTTATTTTTACATCATGTCGACCTAGTGTTTGACCATGGTAGCCCAGTGTCGTCATAACTTGACACTGAGACAAATTTTGAGTCTGCGTCAGCCCGCCTTGGTGTTTGACCATGGTAGCCCAGTGTCGTCATAACTCGACACTGGGACAAGTTTTGAGTCTGCGTCAGCCCGCCTTGGTGTTTGACCATGGTAGCACAGTGTCGTCATAACTCGACACTGATACAATTTTGAATTTGTGTCAGCCTCGTCTTAATTACACAACATTTTTAGTTCTGAGGATCGAGACAAAATTGGTTATAAGTCAACGTCTTTGTCTGAAGACTCTTCCATCATCTCCATACAAAGAGGGACAAGCTGTTGACACCCAATTTTGACCCTCTCGTCCAGTCATTAACCATAAAATTACCCTAATTTTTTTCAAAATAATTTTAACAATTTTGTAATAATAAAATGCAACAATAAAACATTAATACATGCATAAATAAGTGATTTAATAATTCATAAGCAATTGAAACCCCCTATTAATTTAATTTTTTAATCTAACATCGCAAAGTATGCATCATAAATAGGATTTTAATAACGATCTCGCGTTATAAAACATTAAGCACTAAATAAAAAGCACACTCGCATTTATTATTGTAATAATTTAAACCAAAGCTAAAACTAATAAAGCACCTAAAGTCATATAAAATAATTTAATAATTTAAACCCAACTTATTTACCACTAATTAAAATTTAACACCTAAAACTAACACTTAAAAACTAATAACACACTTAAAAAATCTACCTAAGTTAAATAACTAACAAGTCCAAACCTGTTAACACCGGTCCACCCACTTTATTTACTACCTGCGACCCAATAACCCCTAAAGTCCCTCAGCCCTTATACCCGCGGCCCAAACCCTTTCTATATTCAGATTTCAGCCCCATTCTCGTTCTCCCCCAAACACACCTAAATATCCTTAACCTAAAGCTAGAAACCAGCAGCTGCCGATACCCCTTTAATCAAAATAGAACTTACCAAAACGTACCATATATTTCCCCATTAATTGTGAATCAAAGCTTACCATCTTCTCACCCTTGTATATCAACCTTCCTTAACCGAATCATACACCCCAAAAGTAATTCTATCACCCTAATTAAACCTAGGTCCCAAATTAGGACAAATCTTAGGAAATCAATGCGAAAACTGCTATTTTTATGGTAAGAAATCAACAAAATTGGCTGGCAAAAATGAGTCCTTACAGAGGCTCCAAATCTCGGTATATAACGCCTATATTTAAAACCCGGATTGAAGACTATATAAATGGGTTCAATTACACATAGAAGGCACGGAGAAATTTGGCAAAAAGGCATCGAAAAATGGCAATTCAAGAGCAATAAATAAGCATTCTTAAAGCATAAACATCAGTTCTTTAAATCGCATCGCAATACTAAATCTTCCGAGTGGATCGACGACTTGATACGCTGTCTCTCGTCACGCTTCGAAAAGGTAAACTCATCACTTTCCCAATTTTATGTTGATTTACATTTCTTAGGATCTGTATGATGTATGTTTGCTTGAGACATATGTCAGTATAATGTTGTTTTGTTATCTATGTGTGTTAGACTGATGTGAAGCGTTTTCGATCGATTCATGAATGATATTTGCAAACTTTGTAATGGCTTACTTGTATTTCCGACATATATGAGAAACTTGTGAACACTTGCTTCTTCAGTTGTTTCCTATGTCCAGTTAGTATGAATATATGCAACACGTTTAATATCACTGAAATCTGTCCTAAATCGATCTTGAGATCAGATAATGAAAAATGCTAGTTAGATAGATAATCTGGAAATGTCATGTTATACATGTTTGAATGCCTAAAAGTTGTCTAGGATTTATTTTAAAGTTTACCTATGGTGAAAAGTGATTCAAAACAGTAGCTAACTGATGTTAATCAAGAATAGGTGACATGTTTTGGTTTTAAGGCATCCTTACTGTTTTGAGGCCTTAATGTTAACCCTCATACATTTGTTACACACCAATGATAATTTAATATATACCCTGCTTAAAAGATAGATATGTTACCCTATGCCAAGCTTAATGTGAAGTTGTGCGTGTCTTAATGTTGTGTTAGCCTCCCTGTCATTCTATTAGTTTTGAGTTGATATAATGGTTAATCCAGCTTCTTTAGACTGCTTTGGCAATTATGTCGTAGATTCGGTGGTTCATGTGCATCTGTTTGGTGTCTTTTGCAGGGTTTAGATCTTATATGATTGTCCATGTTTAATCTCGATGAATCTAATCATCTGGGAACCTTGCACTATACTAGGATTACCCAGCATAGCATTTCTAAAACAGAGGTCTGAAACATATCAGAATGTATTTAAGAATGTGTAAACTCCATTGTAGTTGATAAGTCAGTGGGGAACAACCCGACCTTTGTTAAGTTGTTGGTATCGTATGCCGTTTCCTCTTAAAACAGATATACTAATGTGGACCTGGGGCACAAAGGGGAGTCGTGTACTGTTTGTTGTGTGGCATGTTCTGAGTTCAAATATAAGTATGGGCATCATCTATTTTGTTCTAAATACACACTAATATACTTTCCCAGTTTAAGTATACTAAATGTATATTTGGGCATATCCCTGCAATATTCATATCTGGGTATCCTACGATGCTCATCGGGCCCAAACATATTATGTAATTTTCAGACGCTTTACATAGTGATAATATTTTGCTCTAGGCCCATATATATATATATATATATTTGCCTCTGTACTGCCTGTTGGGCCTGCGAGTTTATGTTTGGGCTGAGCCTTTTATGCCTGCTTCTCATTTGTTTGTTAATCTGCTGATACTTATAGTTAATTTATGCACACCCATGCTTGAACTGGACTGTGTATGTTTAGATTTGATGCCTATCTATTTATTATGTGATAAGAGGATATAGAGCATATACTAATCCTTATCTTTTCTGTTATTTACATGAAACACATTGGAGTAAAATGAAGAGTCTCATTGCGAGACTCACCACGAGCCACACCGCAAATATATATATATATATATATATATATTTGCCTCTGTACTGCATGTTGGGCCTGCGAGTTTATGTTTGGACTGAGCCTTTTATGCCTGCTTCTCATTTGTTTGTTAATCTGCTGATACTTATAGTTAATTTATGCACACCCATGCTTGAACTGGACTGTGTATGTTTAGATTTGATGCCTATCTATTTATTATGTGATAAGAGGATATAGAGCATATACTAATCCTTATCTTTTCTGTTATTTATATGAAACACATTGGAGTAAAATGAAGAGTCTCATTGCGAGACTCATCACGAGCCACACCGCATCTATGTACATCCGCATTCGCATTCTAGCCTCAGTACTCCTAAGACAAAACAGGACAAGATGACGTCGTCATCCATCTCAACTCCTTTTACTCTCTTAATCTTCTTGCCTCATTCGTGTCTTTATTTTGTTGTTTGTAATTTATTATCTAACTTTGTAATTAATATGAGACATATAACAATTAGCCGTTGAATAAATAAATTGGGCGGGTAGTTTTAAAATCAGAAGTGCACTTATAATTACGTATTTTAGGCTTATCATGCACATTTAAACTTTTGCCTAACAATTTAATTTGCATATCTAATTGTGAACATTTAAGCCTAGATTCCTCTCAATTACAAAATTAAGTATTTTATGCATCATGCCATACTTATGTTAATTCAGTTAGCAAGTAAATATATGCATTTAGTCAATAAATCAACTTTGCATTATTTTTTTATAAATAATATAAATGCATACCTTTAGACTTTACATGTATTGTCATAGTATTAGCCTTATAAAATCTTTTTATCAACATGCCTTCTTTTATAAAACACTGGCAGTATTTTTTTTTAAAAAACATGCATTTTCTCTAACATAATAATTTACCTAGGCGTGGCCGGACAACCGCAAGTTAACGGATCTTAGAGGGTGCTAGCTCCAACCCTTGTTCTTCTTTTCGCACCTCTCTTTTGAAAGTTAAACCCCTTCCTTCTAGATTAATAAAGAATCATTACCCAGAATCTCATAAAGTTTTGCAGACCATAAAAATGGAGTTAATGTTAACTTGACTTAGTTAACATTTAGGTGTCCTAATTCACCCAAACTAATTAGGTGGCGACTCCGCGAACCCTTTAGCAGCCTTTTAGCACCTTAGCACCCTACTTAACACTTTTAGCATTTTAGCATCTTTTATAGCATTTGTTTTATTTCTAACATCTTTCTAAGAAGGAGTAAAATGTCGCGGTCGAAAAAGGGTGTGACAACGCGGATTCAAAATTTTGTCTCAGTGTCAAATTTTGATGACACTGGATCCATTGGTGTTGCAGGATGTTGAAGGAGAGCGGATCGACGTTCGAGGTCGCCTTTGCTCTTTGTTGGGATCTGGTTTCCACCAAATTGTTTCGGTTCGCCGTAAGAGATAGTTCTACGTTGTGTCCCGCTCCTAAATTAATGTACCTGCAGGTTAAAACTCGAGAAATGCATAACTGTTAAGACAAAATGATAAAGCATGAATATATGAGTTGCATAACTATTGTCTTCGCGCAGACGTAATATAATTGCAGATGCTGAGTTGGTGACGTCGTTGTGTGGACGTGTTGATTATGACGTCTTTTTGTAGATGTGTGTTGTTGATAGCGTCGTTTTCAAACGTGTTGTTGATGGAGTCATTTTCGAACATGACATCGTTTTCGAACATGGTGTCATTTTCGGACCTGACGTCGTTTTCGGACCTGGCGTCATTTTCGGACAATGGCGTCGTTTTCGGACCTGGCATAGTTTACGGACAATGGCGTCGTTTTCGGACCTGGCGTTGTTTTCGGACTTGACGTCGTTTTCGAACCTTGCGTCGTTTTTGGACCTGGCATCATTTTCGAACAATGACGTCGTTTTCGGACCTTGCGTCGTTTTCGGTCGTGGCGTCATTTTCGGACCTGGCGTTGTTTTTGGAAGTGTCTTGATACTATAAGTGTTAGTGTTTTAAGGTTTATAAATGAGAAGATGTACGGCGGACGTACATAGTACTTCGGGTTCAATTTCCCTATTATTACTAGATGTGATATTGCCTTGAGTTCTCTTAAAATGATAGTTCATTCTATTTGTGCAAATGAGAGTCAGAGATGATTTAAATTGTATAGTTGGATCATGTGAGTACGTCCATGATTACGACATAAATCTTATTGTAAAAATTGTATAGTTGGATCATGTGAGTACGTCCATGATTACGACATAAATCTTATTGTAAAAATTGTATAGTTGAATCATGTGAGTACGTCCATGATTACGACATAAATCTTATTGTGAAAATTGTATAGTTGGATCATGTGAGTACGTCCATGATTACGACATAAATCTTATTGTGAAAATTGTATAGTTGGATCATGTGAGTACGTCCATGATTACGATATAAATCTTATTGTGAAAATTGTATAGTTAGATCATGTGAGTACGCTCATGATTACGACATAATTCTTATAGTGAAAATTGTATAGTTGGATCATGTGAGTACGTCCATGATTACGACATAAATCGTGTTGTGAAAATTGTATAGTTGGATCATGTGAGAACGTCCATGATTACGACATAAATCTTATTGTGAAAATGGTATAGTAGAAATCATGTGAGTACGTCCATGATTAGGAATTGAACATTATATAAACCCATGGACAAGATCCATGATGCGAGTATAAATACTCTTTGCGGTTGATCTAACTTTTAAAAGGCGTAACTTAAAAGGTAAAGGTGACTCTCATTACTCACATATTTGTAAGGCACAGTGTACTGTTATTTTGAATTATCATACTTGCCTCCTGTTATATTTGGACTGTATGATCTCATTTACAATACTTATTGTTTCACATACTTGGTACATTTTTCCGCATCGACTTCTTTCTCCGGCCGTTCATGCCGCAGGTTTAGGTACACAGCTTGGTGATCTGCAAGTGTAGGATCCTTGCTCAGAGTTTTTGGAATAACTCCATTGTTCTGGGGCTTATCATTTTGGTATAGATCTTTCATTACAGGCTTTTGTACAGTTATGGATACGGCGGGGCCTTGTCCCGTCATAGTTCTGTAAAACTCTTAAAGGTCTGTATTCATATGTGGGATTGGACTCGTGTACAGTGTAGTTTCTTTTGGATTATATATATATATATATATATATATATATGGCAGTCTTATCGCCTTTGCCTTTGCATATTTGTAAAAAAAATGAGTGTTATTTAACTTCTGCGGGTAACTTGGGTCGTAGAGGGTAGAAGGTTGCCCAGGTAAGACACCAGTCGCGGGTTCGGGGTTCGGGTCGTGACACTTCCCTTTCTGGGCTGGCGTAATGGTCCTTTTCAGACTGTTTTCTTCATCTTCAATAATCATGCTCACATGGGCATTGTTAAGATCTGGAAAAAAGTTATTGTTCATATTGGGGACATCTTCTTTTAGCTGGATGACTCCTTCTGTGATCAGCTCCTCGATTTTGTCCTTGAGGGTATAACAATTTTCAACGTTGTGTCCCTCGGCCCCGGAGTGGTATGCACAATGTTTAGTTTCATCATGCCCTCTGGAAGTAGGTCTGGGGGTATTCCTAGGAATTGGTTGGAGTGTTCCTGCGGTCTTCATTTTTTCATACAACTGGGCTAGAGGTTCGGCTAGCGGTGTATAAGTGTTGGTTGGCTTTCTTTCGGGGCTTATGCCGCGTCTGGGTGCGTTTGAAGCACGGGCCCGTGATTGAGAGGAGTATGAGGGGTTTGATATTTGTTGGGTATGGTAAACATGATATGGGGTAGCTGAATGCTGATAATACGGTTGCAGGCTTTGGATATATTGGTTATAATTTTCGATGTGTTGGTTATAGTAGGAAGATAGAGGTGGTGGGCTTTGATATACTGGAAACTGGTCCGGCCTAGGCTCTTGAATGACCAGGACAGGGGATGATGTATCTCTCTTTCTTTGGGAGGCACCTTCGAATGCATATGATTGAATTGCTTTGCTGGTTGCTTGTAGGGATGCCAAGTTTGTGATCCTGCCCGTTTTTATGTCTTCTTCCACAAAGTCGTCCATTCTTACGACTTCTTCAAAACTTCGATCGATTACACTGATCATTCTTTCATAGTATGCCGCATCTTTCAAGGACTGCATGAACAGGGTGGTCATTTCGCTTTCTACCATCGGAGGTTGGACCTTTGTTGCTTCTGATCTCCATCCCATAGCGTATTCCCTGAAAGTTTCTGTGGATTTCTTTTCAAGCTTCATCAGATAAAATCTATCTGGGACAGTGTCAGTGTTGAATTTGAATCTATCCATGAAGTCTTGCGCCATTGCATTCCAATTGTACCACTTTCGTGGATCTTGGCATGTGTACCAATCAAATGCTTCACCGGTTAGACTCCTGATGAATAATTTCATGATGATTGCTTGGTCCTTTCCGACTCCAATCAATTTGTCACAGTATGACCTTAGATGGCGCGGGGATTTCCCTTTCCATCGATTATGTCAAATTTGGGCACTTTGTACCCCATAGGCAATTCAACATCGGGGTGCATACAGAAATCTTCGTATTCTAACCCTTCATGTCTCTTGTTTATCTGAATGCCTCTTTTAGACTACGGATTTCCTTCGCCATACTTTCATCAGTTCTAGATCGAGTCTGCCTCTCCATTTCCCCGTATTGGTCAGCCCCTTGAGGAATCACGGGAATAGTAAATGGCTGGGTTTCGACTGTATATGCCAATGGCATGTGTTGCCTACTAGGACTGGCGATGTTTACCGTCTGCTTGTCCAGGGTGGTGTGATAATTCGGAATGAGCGGGGTATTTAGTGTAGGTGGGGTTTGAGGCATATGTGAAGTTGAGGAGGATAAATGATCATTTTATGGTTGGCTTTGTGGGTTGATAGGCTGTGGATTAGTAGACTTTCGAAGTTGGCCAATCTCATTCTGCATGGTTGCCATCTGTTGCAACAATTGGGCAAGAAATTCATCATGAATGATAGTATTTCCCTTTTTTGAACTTTCCGGTTCGTCTCTTGGAAGAGCGACAAGTTCCAAACCAGTTTGTTCTGATGGCTCTGAATTAGTCATTTTACTGAAGATCGTGCCTTTGATTTGGCGAAGTAGAGATGTTCCGCCAGTCAAGGGAAATCAACCTTTTGGGGGAATAAGCTAGGCAAAAATAATTCTTCTAAATAATGAAGCAAACCCAGTTAGTATAACATGGGTAATTTATTGCTTTAAATAATATGTACATAGCTGCAAGTATACCTGTCTAACGGGCCGAACTGCCCGACCGATAACCCTTCAAGGTTTAACTTGCTCGACGACACGGTCCGGTTCATCGGACTAAGCCAACCGGTCCGGTTCATTACCGATTTCAGTCGGTCCGTATGGTCCGGTTCGAACCGCCTACCGTCCGCTTTTTTAATTTCTAGTATTTATTTTCTATAATGTAAACTAAATTCAATTTAAATATGTAATATAATAATATAATAATATAATATATAATTTAATTTTATTTATTAAAATTGAAACTTTAAAGTTAACTTTCTATTTTATAGTTTATAACTTTATACTTTATAGTTTATAGTTTATAACTTTATATTTTATCTTTATTTTATAGTTTACTTTATAGATCAAGTTATAGTTATACTTTATAGTTTATAACTTTATATTGTAATTATACTTATATTAATTTATTAGATTAGTAGATATAAGTTAACAAATAAGTAATAACAGATTAACAACTAAATAGATAGTAAAATTAAAATTAATGATAAGATGTAAACTTTTGAACTTTCATAATGTTAATAAGAGTACATAATGAAGTAATAATAATTTTATTTACATATTATGCATCCTTCTTGCAAGTTCTTCGTAATCTATAGGTTGATTGAATTGGTTATGCTCTATAGGCTCTAAATTTGGAGTATTAATTACAGTCCCGCCTCCGCTCCCGCCTTCCAAAATATTGCCTATTTCTTCATCTTCCGGAGAATTAACGTCTCTACATCCTTGATTTCTTCTCTCTGATCTGATCCAATCCCTTAAGCAGACTAACACTTCTAATGTTCTTCCACCCAATGAGTGACGTGTGTCTCCTATTTGATCTCGTGCTTGGCTAAATGTACTTTCAGAAGCCACTGTTGAGATCGACACATTAAGAACATCTCGGGCCATCGCTGCAAGTACCGGAAATTGCCTTTTGTTATCCTGTCACCATTGTAAAGGGTCAAAACTTTTCTTCGGCTCCGCTGACTTTTGCAAATAAAATTGCATCTCATCGCAAGATCGACTTGTGCTTGCTTGTGTTGTAAAAGTGCTTCATATGTCTAAAGATTCTTCTTCATCGTCATCAGATCAACTCGAAGGTGTAGACACAGAAGCAGAACTAGAAGGAATATTAGTAGCAGAGTTGTTGTTATCATGTAATGTAGCATAATATTCATATAATGTAGTTAAATTAGTATCAAGTGCACTTATGCAATCAAATGAAGATGGAGTTTGTGTTTCACCTACTTTCATATAAGTATATAAACTAAATATTAAATTATGATAATCTACTTTTTTAATAGAAGGATTTAAGACTGCACCAATACAATAAACATCAGTAATAGGGAAAACTATTTTTTAAACTTTTCAAACAGATTATATTTCACATTTGATTTTAAACCATAAAGTAAATATGAAATTTCAGCTATATGAGCTAAAGCATTACAAACTGTTGGGTAATAAGATCCTGAAAATTCAACAGTAGCAGTGTAAAATTTACGTAAATTTTTTAAAAGTTCACCAATTGATTTCCAATGTTCGTCGGTTAACATATACATCACGTTCTTACAATGCGCATTTGCAACAAGTGTTATGGAGTCTTTATACTTATAACATTCTTTTAAAAATAAATAAGTATAATTTCACCGTGTAATAATCTCTTCTGGCATGAATTTAGGTCTCAAATTAAATTGTTTACATTTTTCTTTAAATTCTATAATTCTATTTTTTCTATTATTACCCTGAATAACTCCAACAGCTCTTTTGAAAAGTTTTATTTCAGGTGAAAATAAATTAAGATCACTTTTAACAATTAAATTATAAATATGACAAGCACAACGAACATGAAATATATTATGAAGTGGTGGTTGTACTTCCGATTTTAAAAGATCTACAACAACAGTATTATTAGATGCATTATCGAATGATACACAAAGTATTTTATTATAAAGATTATATTTTTGGGCATAAGAACAAATAGTTTCGCTTATATATTTTCCAGTATGACTTTGATCCTCGTCATACGCAAAAGCAATAATACGTTTTTCCATTCTAAAATTTTCATCAATCCAATGACAAGTAATTGTTAAATAATCATAACCGTTTAATGCATGTCCAATGTCTGAAGTAAAACTAACTAGGCATGGAAGGTTAGCAAACAAATATTGCAAAAAAATAACATAATCATTATGAAGTCTAAAAATATCGACTCTAGTAGTACTACGAGGAACACCTTTAAAAAAAGATTATATACTCTTTGAATATATGTAATTAAATATGAAGAAGAAGCAAAAGAAAAAGGTAAACAACCTCCGACAATCATTTTTGCTAATTCAATGCGATCCTTTTTTGGATCGTACTTAGCCACCCCCCAGTTAATGGATTAAGTTGTTGTTGACCGGGTTCTAAATCAGAGACAACATTCCATTGTGTCGTATGATTGTGTTTTATATGTCTACCTATAGTGTCCGTCCCCCCGTCACCACCCCCTGTCTTATGTTTATAAGTTCTCCCACAAATATTACATCTAACTCTATCAGTACCCACAACTTTATCATAAAAGAGCCACACTTTACTCCTTTTCTTTCTTGCTACTGGTTCTGGTAAAGGAGGTCTACGACTACCACTAGCAGTACCAACATTGACAGAAGGAACACTAGTAGGTGTAGGAGGTTCTTGTTCTTCAAGTTCAACAATATTATCTAATTGAACGTTATCATATTCATTATCTTCGATTCCAAAATCTTCTTGCATTTGATCATAATCTATATTTTGATTAGATGATGAAGAACCTATAGATTTTTTACCCCTTGAACTAGATTTACGGCGCATACCCGACACAATTCCCCTTAGTAAAGACATTATAAAATATTTAAATAATCAACAAATAAATATGACAATTTAATAAAATAATTAGAGAATGAAACGAGTGTACCAAACTTCGGGATTCAGAATTTAATTGAAACTCGAAGCTCGAAGTATTGCGTCTTGCGACTTTGAATTTGAAAACTAATAATAATAATAACTTGAAAATTGATAATAAAGATGATTAAGAGAGTATGAGAAATTGAGAATAAGAGAATTGAGAGAAATGTTGTGTGATAAAAATGAAAAAAATGTAGAGAATTTATAGATTTTTAAAGGGTAAAAATGTAATTAAAAATAATAATAAACAAAACAAAAAAAAAAAGGAAAAATGCAGCCAAACGGTCGAAATGACACAATGAGTGTAACTAGGAATGGTCTCCCAAGGATAATGGGCACTTCATCATCCTCTTCCATGTCAAGAATAATGAAATCATTTGGGAAGAAGAACTTGTCCACTTTGACTAGCATATTTTCTATTATACCATGGGGGTGGTTGATCGAATGGTCTGCTAGCAGCAAGGTGACGGTTGTCGGATTTGCTTCCCCCAACCTAAGTTTGCAAAACACCAATAAGGGCATCAGGTTGATACTGCCCCCAAAATACAAAGCCCTATTACATGTAATATTCCCTATAGTGCAGGGTATAATGAAACTCCCTAGATCTCTCAGTTTTTGAGGAAGTTTCTTTTGCAAGATTGCAATGCACTCCTCTGTCAGCGCCACTGTCTCATAGTGTGCCAGCTTCCTCTTTTTAAAGAGGATATCTTTCATAAACTTGACATAAGTAGGCATCTGCTCCAAGGCTTCAATAAAGAGAATGTTTATATGTAATTTCTTGAACACCTCTAGGAACTTCAAGAATTGCTTATCAAGAGACTTCTTCTGAAGTTTTTGAGGGTAGGGAATTCTGTCTTGATATTCTCTCACAGACGCTGGTGGAGCCTTCTCTGTGATAGGACAATCTTCAGTAACTCCCTCTTTATCTGAACCACATGCCTTACTCACCTCATTCTCCTTCTTGTTAGTCGTATCAATATGTGTTAGATCTGTAGGGTGCTCCACTTGTTTACCACTTCTCAAACTAAAAGCCTGACACTGCTCTCTTGTATTGACAACAATATTGCTAGGGAGAGTTTCTTGAGGTCTGTATTTCATCATGCTTGTCAACTGCCCCACTTGCGTCTCCAAATTCCTAATAGAGGATCTTGTCTCTGTCATAAATTGCGTTTGGGAGTTGGTGAGAGTTAACAATGCAACTCTTAATTTAGCAGGCTTCTCTTATGGAACTTGTGGCCTGAACTACTGAGGAGATGTGGCTTGATGGTTTTGCTGTTACTAAAATTGCCCCTGAGAAGATGGATTGGTCTGCTGATGTTGCCCCTGAAATTGAGGCTGCTGGTCCTGACTGTTTCTCCAAGAAAAGTTGGGGTGATTTCTCCACCCCAAATTGTATGTATTAGAGTAAGGATTATTGTATGGTCTCTAAAAATTCCCCACTGCTTGACACTGAGTTTGGTCCATGAGAACATTATTGGGATCTGTGGTTGGGCACCTATCAAAACGTATGTGGACCTCTACAAATTTCACAAACCGCTGATGTCTGCACCGCATTTGTTGTCATGGTGTTTTGCTGCACCTGCTTTGTCAATGACGCCACTTGAGCAGTAAGTGCAGTAATAGCGACTAACTCATGGACTCCAACCACTTTTCTTCTATTCACTGATCTCTCATCTGAACACTGATGATTGTTGGTGGTCATGTCCTATAATAGCTCATGTTCCTCATTGGCATTCTTACTCATGAATGTCCCCCCAGCAACAACATCAAAAACGGTACGAGTAGTACCACATAACCCATTGTAGAATATATGGACCAACATCCACCTTTCAATTCCATGATATGGACATTTTCTCTGTAAGTCTTTGAACCGTTCCAATGCATCATATATCGACTGTCTCTCCAACTGATAAAAATTATTCAACTCTCCTCTGAGCTTTGCTGCCTTTGATGGAGAGAAGAATTTTGCAAGAAACTTCTGGGCCAAGTCTTGCCATGTGGTGATAGAGTTTACCTGCAAGGAGTTTAACCAGCTCTTGGCTCCATCCCTGAGTGAGAATGGGAAGAGCCTCAATCTAATAGTGTCATCAATAATTCCATTATATTTGAATGTCGCACACAACTTCAGAAAATTAGCTAGATGCATATGTGGGTCTTCTGACGGCAAACCCCCAAACTGTACTGAACCTTGTACCATATGTAAGATGGATGGCTTTATTTCGAAATTATTGGCTTCCACAACGGGTAGCCTGATGCATGTCTGCACCCCTGTAATTATCGATAAATGTAGTCTCTCAAGCTCCTCTCACTAGGATGTTGGACTCATTCTCTCATGTCTGCTCATTCATCATTTACCCTATGTTGATTCTGCTGATCTCCCATTGATAATAAATCAGCCACTCTTTTATATCGCCTGTTCTGCTTACACAATCTCTCAATCTCATGGTTTAGAGAGACAAGTGTGTCTGCTCTTCTTATTCTTTGCATAAACAAAGCTCCCTGAAATTGATCAAGAACAATACAAACAGATCAATGCAAAAATGTGTTCTGAAAGAAAAGTAAAATAAAAAAAAATAAAAACCAAATTAGAAATAAGGTTAGATAGTTCGATATTGATAATACGTCAGTCCCCGGCAACGACGCCAAAAACTTGTTTGCGATATTTCTACGTGCTTACGCAAGTGTACGTATCGCTATGTAGTAATAAATCTTGGTAAGACCAAGTATCGTCCACAGAGACTGGTTTATCAATTACCGAATAACTAATCTATTTTTTCTATTTGGTTAACATTAATTGTGTTTAGTTTTTGAACTAAGAATTAAAACTAAGAAATAGGCAATAATAACTAGGATGATAATACTTTGGTTTTTAAAACAGTTATGTAGAAAATTAAGGTTTCCAATCTCCTCAACTATTCACTTTTTTACTTGTTAATGCAAGACTAATGATTCTTCTTCTTATTAAGATAGCATGTTAACTAAGATGTTCTATATTCCGGTTAGGATATATAAAAACTCAACCTTATGAAGAAAATTTATATATTTCTATGATAAGTTTTACCCCACAGGAGGATTAAGAACATAACCTTAAATACTACACAAGTATCGAGACACTTTCGTCCATGATTTTAACATATGTCTAATCAACTATAGCATGTTCAAATCTTCCTTCTCAGATCTCGATTCGAAATCATATAAGTTATGACAATTAATGATCAGTTAATTGTCAAACAGTCAATACAAATTGAATAGATCTTAAATAAATAAAGAAAAAATCACTAACAATGCATTAACTTATGAAGAGTTTCTAGTTGATTTGATGGAAAATCCTAATAAAAAAATTAGCTCATAGACATTGTCATGCTAAGAAATTAATTGTCTTCAACATAAATTGAATTAAAGTAAGGAAAAAGAACTTGAACAGTAGATCTCTCTAATGTTGTTCTAGCCTCCGTTCTCTGCCTCCAAAGTATGATCTCTATAGAATAAGAATCCCTAGGGCTTATATTTTTGAAAAATCTCATTTCGGACCATTGTACCCTTATGAAATTCTACTTCTTTTCTCAGAATTCCGCATCGGCGCCGCGGCGCCTAATCAGCCGAAAATCACAGGAGCCTCTGATCTTTTGGCGTCGCGGCTCTGATGGTTGGCACTGCGGTACCGTCGACGGTAATAATTCTGGTGCCTCCGCGCCTCTTTCTTCAGCCGCGGCTCTTTAGCGCCGAGTTATGATGGAGAATATAGGGGGAAATATCATCATCCAAAAAAATATACGAACTAGGCATGCATTTTTCTACTTTAGAGAAAGGGAATTGGGATTCATCAAAGAGAAAATGACGACTAATGATGATTCTTTTAGAAGACAAATCAAAGCATTTATAACCACATTGATTCGACGGATAGCCCAAAAACAAACACGAAGTAGAACGTGTCTGAAGTTTGTTGATTGTGGTGGATGGAAACAGTGAATAACTTAATCATCCAAAAACCCTAAGATGAGAATATGAAGGAGTTTTATTGTATAATACTTGAAGAGGGGATGAATATGTCAAACCTTTAGAGGAAAGAATATTAATTAGATCTGTAGCCATTTGCAGCGCATGATGCCAAAACAATGGAGGGAAGAAGAATGAACCAATAACGTGCGGATAATGTTATTAATGGTACGAATTTTTCATTCAGCATTCCTATTTTGTGAAGACGTATGAGGACAAAAAAACAAAAAATTATCCCATTTTGAGCACACAACTCCCTAAACTCCCCATTGTCATACTCTTTGCTATTTTCACATTGAATGTTCTTTATTTTCCGTTCGAATTGAGTTCTTATGAAAGCTCTAAATTTGACGAAGATGGAAAAAACTTTGGATTTTTTCGCAATTGGAAACGTCCATAAAAATTTAGAATAATCATCCAAGAATAAAACATAATATCGATGACTCATAGAACTGAGAACTGGAGTTATCCATAAATCACTACGAATAATATCAAATGACATTGAAGTATGAGAATTTGTAGCTACAAACGGTAACTTAATAATTTTCCTAAAGAACAAGATTGACAATTTGGAGTACTACGCGTAACCTTACATGAAATAATTTTATATCTATCTAAAGCAGATAAAATAGATGACTCTGGATGACCTAGATGAGCATGCCACAAGGAGAGAGCAAGAACTGCAAAAGTTAGGGGTGGGATCGGTTCGGATCGGTTCGGTTTTGGGCCGAATCCGAAATAATATTTGGTACGAGTGTGGTACGGTACTTCAGTTTTTTGGCTATATAACCGGAATTGACCCGATCTGAATGGGTTCAGATCGGTTCGGTACCAAATGCTACTTTTTCGAAAATCTGACTTTTTGTTTTTTTTTGTTTTCTGGAACAGTTTTTAAGTGTTCAACATAACAAACAAAGCTGAAATTATCAGTCTATTAGGCTATTACAGTCCTAAATGTCCCAGAATAGCGAAAAAATATAACAAACAAACTGAAATAACAATTAGTCAGAATCGGAACCATCAACACTTCCTCCATCTTCATCATTACTCTCTCCTTCAACATCGTCACCATCAACTGATTCATCTCCACCCAATTCCACGGTCTGTGTAGTACTCTCCAATGAACTTGCATGCTCTACGAATTGAAAAAAATGAACCAAGTTACACAATACTACAACAACAAGTTCAAAACTAACAACAAGAGTCAAAACAAGGTACTTGAACCAAAACAAATAGCAATAAACAAATTAAACAACAGCAAAAATCCAGAAATTATAGAAGTCATACCTCTTTCAACTTTCTCGTAAAGATCAGTATCTTTGATGTTAGGAATATCCTCGATTGAGGAAACATCATTGCCCCTTAGCCAACTTTGAAGACAAACCAAAGCTTCCACTGATTTTGGAGTCAAAGAACTACGAAAGTTGTTTACTACCCTCTCACCAGTGCTAAAAGAACTCTCTGAGGCTACTGAGCTCACCTGTATAACCATCACATCCTTGGCAATTCTTGTCAACACCGGCTACTTTACTGCATTCAGCTTCCACCAATCCAGAATTGGATAATTGTCATCAGTGTTTATCTCCATAAAATATTCAAGGTACTTATCAACTTCATGAGTAGGGACTGCCGCATTGGTGGAGGATACAAACTGGTTCCAGCGACTTATGATTTCAGCCCTACTGTTAGTACTAGTTGTATCACTGCTAGTTGTGCTCTGAGATTGACGTAGTTGCTGATTTACAGCAGCCACATCTTCCGGTAGCACATACTCATCATACAAGCTCATCATGAAGTCCTTCAATAGCCTTGTTCTACTGACCACATCCTCCTTCCCATAGTCGTCTAAGGTGAACAAATGTGTCAAGTGCACAAGTGTTACACCTCATAAGTTTAAGGCGATAATTAGAGAACGTAATTAAGAAATAAGATTCGAGTATTGGAAATAAAGTGTACTTATTTATGCTAATGAAGAAATTAGTATACAAGGGGATGTGATTCCATAAGGAGGTTGGTTACAACGTGTGTGACATTGAAAATTAGTGATAATAGTTGTATATTCTCGTTATGGACTAGTGTCGTATTATGAGAACTATGACATTGAGAATCTGATGCCTTATGAAATTTTTGGGAGTTAAAAGAAGTGGGACCTAAGATTAATAAATTGTGTGAATTGGACCAAATTGAACTTATAGTTTTCAGATTTCACATAACCCTTAAAACTCCTCATCTTCCCACATTTCATTCCAAATTACATTTCACTCTCATCTCTTCTCCTCACTCCGGCCGAAACACACCCCTATTACATAGCAAAGTTGAAGTTTTTATTTCCTTTCTCCAAGATTAATCCTTCTACAAATTAGAAGCCAAAAATTACACCAAAACAGTGGGCAAATTAACACCACTGCTGACGAGAAAACTGCCCAGATTTTTCCAATTTTAAGAGGAAATTTTTGGAAGAGAAACATGTGAGAAAAGTGGATTAAACTTATAGAATTCATGCATGTCGTTTTGGAGTTGAAGAAGTGAGAAAATAGGTGCAAATGGAGCAGTGAATGTCGAGAGTTATTTTGGGGGGAAATTGAGGTAAAATATTCTTCTTTCTATAGAGTATTTGGAAGATTAAATGATGATGTAGTTAAGAGATAAATTCATGTTAAAGAAGAATTGGAAATAAGAGATTGCATGTGAATATTGTTGGTGTTGTTGAGCCAAATGGAATAACTATTATCGATTTTTATGGACTGTTTTTGTATACATTGAATTCGATTGTTGTTATTGTTATTATCGTCACTAATTGCATGTTGGAAATTGAAGGAAAACCTTGATATTAAGTTATAATTAGTTATATGGAAGTATTGAAATATGAAATTGGATTTTAGGAACTAAGAGAAGAGTTATGGAATTATGACATGATTGTGGCCGAGAACTTCATGAAATTATTGGACATTGTTGTGATGTATTAGGGGTTGTTTTGTTAAGATTATAATGCTGGAAATTAAGATATGAACATGCATATACATTGTTGTAATTATGGATATATGTCCTAAATGAATTAAGGTTGGAAAAGGTTGAACATTGCACTCTCGTTGTAGTTGAAATACCTCTTGTTGTTGATAGAATGTGAACTGTTTTTATGGACTATTTTAACATGGATTAAGGGCTGGATTAACATGAGAAATAGGTGTAGTAATCACCTTGATTGTTGTAGTTGTTGTATTACCTGAATGTAAAGAGAAAGAATGCATAACTATGGTATAGACATAGTATATGGATTGATTTTGTTATATCCTGGAATTGTGTTTGGTTATTGATATTGTTGGCTTTGTTTGTAAATTGTGGACATGTATATAAATAGGGGAAGTGTTGCTCAATTTTTTATAGAAAAGAAAGCAAGTTATCTTTCGATTATAACGTATGCTAGTAATCATAAGGTTAATGGATATGTTACTATTACTATAGGTTGAAGTGTTAGTCAAGGCGTATTTATATTATTGAGTTGGTTAGTTCGTCATTAAGGTATGTGAAACCCTTCCTTCTTTCTTTTTGGCATGATTTTCATAAATGAGTGTACGGCGGACGTACATAGTTCTAATGAATCCTAACTCCTAATGATGATTTAAAATGATATATGATATATAGTGTCCTGATTTTTCAAATGATGATTTTAAAGGATACATGACATGATAGTGCTTTTTAATGATTTTATTGAGAGTCAAATGATAGTTTAAATTGCATATGGTTGCTCATGATAGCTATTCGTGCAAAGTGTTATTATTCTACCTCATCGAGTCTCGGACCGACAATGTTCATGCGCAGATCCTTGCATTTATTCACAGAGTCCCTCACTAGAGGACCGTCAATGTTTATATATATATGATGATTCCATGGACATGTATTCATAATGCGGGTACAAATACCCATGGTAGTATATGATGATTCCATGGACATGTATCCATGATGTGGGTACAAGTACCCACGATAGTATATATATATGATTATATGGACAAACATCCATGATTTTGATATGACTCTCATTTTTATAAGGCACAGTTGACTCTCATTTCTATATGGCACAGTTGTATTGGTATTCTGATTATTACACATGTCTCCGGTTACCTTAGCCAGTTATGATATTTTTACAGTACTTCATGTTTTACACTCAGTATATTATTTCGTACTGACCACTTTTTCCTGAAAGTGCGTTTCATGCCCGCAGCGAGTTCGATTTGGTGATCCTCCGCCTAGATTTCTGTTCGGTATTAATGAGCTCCATTGATCCGGAGCTTAGTCATTTTGGTACATAATCTTATTTTTGATTGTTGCATATTTAAGGGCACGACGGGGCCCTGCCCCGTCATATTTCATTATCGTACTTTTAGAGGTCTGTAGACATGTGTGGGTGTTAGACGTGTTTTGGACTTGAGTGAATTGTATATCTGTTTCGGTTAGCTGTACTATTGTTACACTTCATGTTGGGATGTTCCCGTATATAATGACAGTCTTGTCGGCTTGCCTACTTGATATGATTTATAGATTACGACATTATCCTTGGTATCCGTGTGATTATGTGACATGTGGGTATAAGGGTGCCCACGTAGGGCACCGGGTCGCGGCCCGTCGGGTCGGGTCGTGACAACAAGCTTGTACCTTGGATCAAGAATCACACCCACATACATGAACATATTTAATTGCTTACTGTCATGGTAGTATTTTGCAAACTTCTGCTTCATCTCTTTAGCCATATCTGCTAATATCTTCTTAGTGTTATCTCCAACTTGCAGAGCAGATGGGTTAGACAACTTACTAATCTCCGCTTCAATTGACAATACATCGTGGAAGGTAGTGTGTATTGTGGCATGTGTGGAGGCACTTACCCTCTTAGTTACATCATAGAACACTTTGAGAAAGAACACAAACATCTCTGCATTTTCCCAATCTTCCTCACTTGGCGGTCCAACCTTGCCACACTTAGGTTTTAAAGGGACAAAAATGATCAGATTTCCTTCCTCATCAAATTCTTCATCCGGCTCCTTGAAGTAGGCTCTATAGCACTCTTCATCATCCCCCATCCTTGCAAAGGCATCCCTGAATTTTAGCGCTTCTTCTAACATTGAAAATGTCAAGTTCCACCTTGTGGGGACATCCATCACAACTAGCCCTCTACAAGCAATTTTTTCTATGGCAATGTTGCTCTTATAAACATCAAGTCTATGAGCAGAGGACCTAACAAACTTATGACATTCCTAATCCCCAACACAGCCTTATTAAGCATCTTTAACGCACTTCCTACAATAAGATTACAAATATGTGCAGTGCACCTCATATGCATATATTTCCCCTGAAGTATAGGCTGGGCATTTCTAATCTTGTTTAATCTAGATGTCACATACTCTAATGCACACCTATTAGCTGATGCATTGTCTACTGTAATAGTAAGGAATTTTGTAATACCACATTTCAGCAAACATTCTTCAATTAATTTTCCCATTGAATTTCCAGAATGGTTATGAATAGTGCAGAAGTTGATGACCCTCTTATGCAACATCCAATTATCATCTAGAAAGTGCGCAGTGAGCACCATGTAGTTGATATTCTGCGGCCCACTAGTTCAAGTGTCGGTGGTTAGGCAAAACCTATACTTCCGAAGAGTCTTACAAACTTGCTTTCTCTTACTCTCATGTAGAGATAAAAAGTTAGTAACTAGAGTTCTCCTACAAGGTACTTCAATGTTTGGTGAAACTACTCGGCAGAATCTCCTAAATCCTAGCTTGTCCACAAAGCTAAAAGGCAGTTCATCAATAACAATCATTTCTTCACAAGCTTGCATTACTTCTTCAGGTTTAAAGATGTGAGCTCTCATTTTGTTCCCACAAGTTTTATCCCCAACCAATGTTTTCTGATTTTATAACAACTAACTTCCTCCCTGGAAAATACCTACAGGTCTTGTTAATGTGTTTGTTCATCCCTCCAGTCCCATTCTTTTCACTCTCAACAGCATAGTTCCTAACTTTCCCTTGGGACAATATTGGCATTTAGCCCTCTTTTTAGAAGCAATTTGATCAGGTTTTCCTTGGCATTTTATTATATTTTCAGACACATACTCAGTAAAATGCTCCCAAACCCAACTACGCTTTCTAGAAGAAATAACAGCCTCAACTTCAACTAGCTGAACTGGAGTAGTCCCAATGGATGACGCAGCAACAGATGGTTGAAGTTGAATAGTCCCAATGGATGACGTAGCAATAGATGGAACTGAGTCAATGCTCGCTTGAGTTACTACCTTGTTCTTCTTCTTTTTGGACTTCTTAAACTGGGGAAAACAGACTTCAATCAGTAAACCATATGAATCAATAAATCATACAAACACACTGTACTCATTCACTGAAACAAACACACTTCAATCAGTAAACCATATGAATCAATAAACCATACAAAGTTACAAACACACTACTCATTTATCAATCAGTAAACCATATCAGTAAACTTACATTGATTTTCACCATGGTTCAAAACAAAACCCAGCTACAACTTCCGATCTCTAACAAAACCCAACTACAGCTTTCGATCTCTACCAAAACCAACAATACTAGATATCAATCAAAGAGTAGCTCGAATTAGTACCTAATTGAGAGAGAGAGAGAGAGAGTATAACTCAAGTTTGTGTTCAAGGGAATCGACGATGGGTTGTTGAGCGGTGATGTCCGTCGGTTGAAGAGTTAGGATGTCCGTCGAACTTCAAAGCTTCAAGGCTAGGTGAGAGGGAGGTCGAGAGGTAGAGTGATTGATGACTGATCGAGGCTTCAAGCTGGGCAAGAGGTTTCTAATCGATTAATTATAGAGAGAGGCAACATTTCTAGGGTTCGAGAGAGGCAGCAGAGCGAAGAAGTTAGAAGAGTGAAGAACGAGTTGTCTGAAAAATTAGGGATTTTAGGTTATATATATGATAGATAATAATTAATAAATATAACGGGTGATATTCGGTACCATTTCGGTTCAGGTTTTCCATGAAACCGAACCCGTACTGAATGGAGCAATCGGTTCAGATTATTTTCGGTTTCGGTTTGCTAGCAAGCCCAAACCGTTCAGTTCGGCCCAATTCGGATTTCGGCTCAAACGGTTCGGTTTTGGTTTTTAATCCCACCCCTAGCAAAAGTGAATTACATGACTTGACGCGAGACACTGAGACTTGGTGTGATTGGATAAAGATTCCCCATATTGTCACTCCTCGTGAGAGGAGTCCCCGTCTTGAAATCCTTCACAGAAAATCCAAACGGATCAAAATCAATAGAAACACAATTATCAGTGGTGAATTTACGGACATACACCAAATTTTTAATTATTTTTTAGGCATGAATGGTATTTTTCAAAACAAGTGGTGGATGAGTAGGGGACAAAGTTTTATTACTATAACCCTTAATTGAAATAGAATTGTCATTACCAACAATGATACCACAATAACTGCTCAAATTGGAATAAGACGAGAGAATACCTTGATCGGATGTCATGTGGGTTGTGGCGCCTGTGTCCATGTACCAATTAGGGTCCGGTTGAGTCAAGCCAAGAGTGTGCATCGCAGCTTCAATGTCGGTTTGTGTGGGTCCTTGTGCGTGATGAGCCTGAGAGGGATGAGGCCCGAGTACTCGGATTTGTTCGCCCGTAAGGCGATCCGAACCCGGGCTGATCCAGAATTGCCCAAGAAAGAGTGGGCGCGACGCCGCTTTGGTGACGGCGGCGCCGCGGTGATGTCTTGTCTTTGGGACCCATCGCCACGTCTGAGGGCCCATTATGGGCCCTAGACCTCTTCTTATTCTTGGCCGCGTTGGCTGACCCGCCACCGCCACCGTTCCGGTTACCTCCGTTGTTCCCGCCGCGATTTTTGTCATTATTTTTCTGATTTTGGCCCTTCTTACCACCACCATTGTTGTGATTTTGGGTCACGTTGGCTAGATTGGAAGGGGAAAATTTTGAAGCAGTCATCATAATGACGGGGCTAGCCCTGATAGATGCATTTTTAGCCAAACCTGCTTCTTCCAAAGTGAGCATGGAGCGGGCTTTATAGAACTCCAGCAGGGGGTTACTTTGACGAATAATCGAAGCAACCCCGGTATAGGCTTCGGACAGACCGACAACCATCTGAAGGACGAGGCGACTATTAGTAACCGGAGCTCCCACGTTGCAAAGCTGATCTGCCAAGTCTTTGAGGCGTTTACAATACGAAGAAACGTTAGGAAAATTCGTCATAGAAACTTGGGAAAATTCATGCTCAAGGATAAAAATTCGAGAATGACTGTTATCTTGGAAGACATAACGCAATCGATTTCACGCCGTCATAGCTGTGGAGTTGGGTTCCATAATCGTCTGTAAAATGTCCAAAGACATAGTGACATAAATCCATTGGAGAACTTTTGCATCAAGCATTACCCATAAGTTTGGATCTGCTGCTTTGGTGGGCACGACCGTTGTAGATGTAGACGTCGCCGTATCACCCCCCGTTGGAGGAGCTGGAGGGATGATGTGGTGAAGAACTTGATGTGCCATAACATGAATCTTAAACAATTCCGCCCACGTCTCATATTGGATGTTTTCTAGATCAAGAACAATAGGAAGAACACTCTTGATGTTGGAAACTGTGAGGGCAGGATGAAACATGTTTTTATCAGTCATGGTGAATAAAACACGAAGATTCGGAGAAGGGAATTTGTGAGAGAGGATTTTTAGAAGAGAAGGGCCGCGACTTTGGGCAAAAATCCGAGAGGGAGAGGGAGAATTTGAGCGGAAGCAAGTTAAAGAGAACCTACACTCTTGATACCATGAAAGAATTAATCCCTTGATTATTCTTATTGATGAAAGACATATATATACAAGTTACAATAGGAAAATTTTATTCCTACTTTACATCTAAATCTCTATTCTATAAGGAGACTAACTATACAATTATGATAATATTACAATAGTAATTAAGGTACAAGACTAATTCTAATATATATCAAATATACACACTTCAACTGTTCACGGACTGGGATGCGGCGCTGCTGGACTTCATTTAACATTATTAAATTTAAAATTTTGAAAATAATATATTTTATTTACTATAGCAAATAAAAATAATTTGATGTAAAAAATTATAGCATTATTAAATTGTAAGGGTTCGTTTGGTACGAGAGATAAATATAATTAATTCTGAAATTAAATTTGAGATGAGTTTATCTCACATTGAAATAAAATTGTGATATAATTAATCCTGAGATCCGTTATTTCAGAACTGTAATATTATTTTTATCCATATGAAAAGATTGAATAACTAATCTCGAGATAACTAATTCTGAAATAACGGGTTTACTACTAAAAAGAAAAGTCAGCAGAGGGAGGGAGGAACAGTAATTCTCACATTTAGTCAAACAGGAAGACAAAAGGACTTCTAGAACTGTAATTCTATTGGTTCATCTGACATCTTCATGCATAAATGCAGGTATAAATCTGCAGTTTCGAAGAGTGTTCACATTTCACACTAATTCTAGCATTAATGTAGGGAAATCTGCAGTCTTGTGTTTTCCCATTTAGATTACAAGTACATAAAGTCTGTTGAACAAAAGAACAAAATATTAAATACTCCCTCCCATTCTTTTGAGTTTAGACATATATATGACTTATTAAAAAGATTAATTAATAATTTAAGAGAACTATTTAACTAAATTATCCTAATGATTTTTTTCAGATTATTTGTAAAACAGATATAACTTTGAATGAAATTACTAATATCTTCTTGTTTTTATAAGTCAATTATTTGTACCAAATTAAATTTGAAAAGCTAGAAAATCATTTATTATCCCCGTCTCAATTCACGTGACACGAAATTTAAGAAAAAAATAAAAGCTTTCGAAATGTGTGGTCTAAAATAAATATTATATAAATATAATTGTAATCATCTCATAAAGTTAAATTATTTTTAAATATATATAATGTTACATTCTTTTTGAGACAGATATCACATAAATTGAGACATAAGAAGTAGCTAATTATGAATCGAAGGGAGCATGGAAGGAGTCATTAAGGGGCATTTGAACCTTATCGGCGAAAAATTACAATGTATACATAAGGCTAACTTATTTATTTATTTATTTATATAGTAGATGTTGAATCCTTTTGTATGTTTATTTCTTTATATTTTTAAATTCCTAATAAAATTTTTGGCTCCTGTCATTGGTCGGAAGTAGTAATTAGTCAGACGATCTCAAGACTTGTTATAACATATGACCATCTCAAAGAGGAAGAAACATTCTAGGTTAATTTAAATTATTCATTAGCGACGACTTTAGGAAATTTCCATGCAAATACCATCTTGATTCAAGCTAAGGAATCTTCAAAAGTCCGAAAGTGATTGTCGAATATTCATTCCTTCGCAACTGAAATTTGGCATAAGAAAACACCCAAGCGATTAATTCGATGTTGTTATGATTCTTTAATATAATAGATTTAACGTACATATACAAATATTTAAAAATATATATTATTAATATATTTAATATGTTGTAGCAGATTATCTATCATACTTTGTTTTGCTATTTTATTGTAATAAAAAATTTACACTATCAAATCATCTAAAAGATATACGTATAATTGATTACATGTTGATCTTTTAAATGACTTGATAGGTGACATTTTCTTTCAATGTCACAATATGGAGGTTAAACTCAGAGCCGTTTTTAGACCAGTGCGAGGTGTGCTACAGCACATGGCCCCCCAAAAAAGCGAAAAATTTTAGGGCCCCTTTTTCATTTTTTATTAAGTAGTATTATCCAGAATTTACTGTAAATGTCCATAATTCGCAGTTCTTAGCCCAATTAAGGACCCACTTTTATAAATTAGAACAGGACTCCCAAAATATTTGAGACGTTCATGGTTAAACTTAAACTCTTGTTTAATAATATGGCTCGTGCTTTGGGTGGAGCTAGAGAGAAGTCGAAGGGTTTCATTTGAACTCTATTCGTCAAAAAATTACAATGCATATACAAAATTAAACTTTATAAATAATAGATGATAAATTTTTTGGTGTAAATTTTGTCTTCGCACTAGCTCATACAAGTATTACTTAGAGAAAACCCAATGTTTCAAAAGACGAGATCATGAAGAGGGACATTTTACTTAGTACGAGGCGAGGGTAAGCCTCGAGGCATGAGTCGTAATTAGCCCACGAGTCTTTAATTTTTTAATTTATGACTTTAGTGAAATAGCATAATAACACAAAAATGTAGAAAGTATATTAAAGTCTAAGAAACTAATAGAAAATAAAATAGGTAATAGTGTGTTACACCCCGTAATTCCAGGGCATATAAGTGAGAACGTAAGTAAGGAAATAAGATTTGAACGTTGGAAGGAAAGTATACTTACATATTATAATTTTGGGTTCAATAAATGTGACGACGAGAAGTAGTACTAGTATTGAATTCTTTCCAATAGAGTGTGGGCAGAAAAGGCGAAAAAGGAGCTCCCGAAATAAAAAGGACGAAAGTTGGCAGAACAGGACGAAAGGCTGCGGCCGCGATCTGGATCGAGGACAGCGGTGCCATAACTTCGAAGAAGCGTACTTTGAACGCGGTACCATTCTGCGGGGCCAGCGGTCAGGCGGGAATTTTCCAAATCAGATATTTTGAGAAGGGAAAGACAAGTGGGGGCCCCTCCACTTGTGTTATATACACATGGTATAACACAAGTCTTGCAAGACTTGGATCACAAATATCTTCATCCTCCCAAACCCTTATCTTCTTCCTTCTCCTTGAAGTTTTCAAAAATACCATGGCCAAGTGAAGAACAAGGTTAAATTATCTTCCAAGATTAAGCTCATCAACCAAGTTCTAAGCCAAGGTTAATACTCCAAACAGTGGATCACAGTTTGACAAGAAAACTGTCTTGAAACCCTAAGCTTGTTTATGAACTTTTTGGAAGAAAGACAAGAAATTAAGATGGTTACAAGCTTGTAGAGGATTCACGTGTTGTTGTAACTTGAATAAGTGGAGCAAAGAGAAAACTGTGAGCCGAAACTTGTGGAATGTTTTGGGCTAAAAATAAGGTAAAAATTTCTTCTTTCTCTTGAAGTTATTGGAAATTACATGTTGTTATAGTTAAAGGATGAACTTGTATTAAGTGAAATGGAGAATAAGAAGTGCATGAGACAGTTTTGGCATGTTAGCCGATTTTTGACAGTTTTTAGTATATGGGACTGTTGGATATTGTCGTGTTGTTTTAGGGGCTATTTTATGTGTGTATAAAGCTGGGAATTCATTTACCATTATGCATGTTTAAATGTGGTAATTGCTAATGTATGTCCTAAAGGAATAAGGGTATAGAAAGGTGTAGAAAGGCTTCACATTTTACCGTCATTGTTGTTGGAATATGGAATGTTGTTATGGACTGTTTTAATATGGATTAAGAGGCCGTATTAACATGTGAAGTAGGTGTGTCGATCACCTTGGTTGCTGTTTTGAACTACCATTAATTGGTACTTGGTTATTGATGTTATTGGCCTTGTTTGAAAGATGTGGATGTGAATATATATAGGGGAAGTTTCGCCCAAATTTTTGTATGAAAGGAGAGTCATTATGTGGTATATGACTTACACTAGTATTCATGAAGTTGATAGAAGTGTTATTGTTGTTATAGGTTGAAGTACCTATTTGAGACGTATTCTACTATCGTGTTGGTATAGCCGATAAAGTATGTGAACTATCCTTTCTTCTTTTGGCATGTTCTACGTGTGAACTATAACTGTGGTATTGTCCCATAGTTTACTCTACTCTTAGAGATTAAGAAATATTTATGTTATTGATTCTATGCTAAAAGCATGTCTAAATTGTTCCTAAGTCCTTATTGAGGTATATGAGACAGATGTTGATAAGAGTTTTAGTAAGCATGAGAGCCGAGTTGACTCTGCTTATTTAAAGGAATTGTTAAGTATTAAGTGTTGAAACTGGTTTAATAAGTAAGTAAGTATGTTATTAGTAGACGTGTTAAAACAAGTCATTGTTGTTACACCCCGTAATTCCAGGATAGGTATATAAGAACGTACGTAAGAAAACCGGACTTTAAGATTCGAGACTCGTAGAATTTACCGGAATTATGGAAATGTCAGAAAACGAAACATTATGGACGAATGGGAGGGTGACACGTGTCACCCCCACTCTATTGGACTTGGACGAAATGGACAAGGCCCAAATTGTCAAGTCTTGAAATGCCAAGGCTTGACATTGTTGACCAAGTCAATAATCCCACTTGAGTCTTGATATTTAAATTTCCTTCATCCTATCCCCACAAGTGTCTTGATCTCAACCCTCCATCCATTATATATTTAATTATATAAGGCCTTCTCACCAATAAGATTTAATTCAGACTAAGGGTAAGAGTTAAGTGTGATGGTGGGTCGGGACGAGGACCTATTACGGGTCGCCCCATAACCTAAAATGACCTTAAATTGTTCGATGTAAGTAACTCCAAAGATTGGAGGCCAGAATTAGTATGGAAGTTATGTACGTATACTAGTATAAGTTTGGAATTACGGGAAGAGTACAACCAGTAAGAAAAAGAGCAAACAAGTGTAAAGGAATAGAGCCGGAGTCCATAATGACCTTTCAAGGTAGCTACACCAGTGGGTGTTTGGGTTGTAGCTGAGCGGGTACATAAGGATTTCCCGGTGATGATATACAATTGACAGACTTGATTTTAGTAAGTCTATGTGACTTGTTCGGTTGAAGTAAATAAATTGATGTTGGAAGTATGTAGTACGTGAATTTGAAAGCTAAGAGACGGAGATAAGAACGTACGATCATTGAAGGATTTTATGTTAAGTGCTCTTGGAGGTGCTTGGAGTTGTCTAGTGTGGCGGTCAGGGCCACGACTTCCTGAATGATTTCAGGAAAATGCGCAAGGCAAGAATAAGATAAATACGAGTGTTGCCTGTGGAAAACCGAAGACATCATTAGTGGGTTTTGAGAATCTACACGATTTTTAAGGCGGTGCTTGATGATTAGATATATACAGGACCGCAAGAGGACCCTGTGAATAGGGTTGTAACTTCAAGGAAAGATTATGAAAGGGAGATAAGCTCTCTCCCCTACGTAAAAGGATAGTTTTACGTATTATTGAGGGTTATGCGTACCCATATTATTAGGCGATGGATATGAGACTGGTAAAGTCTTCAGTTTCGTCATACAATAGGTTACAATTTTAGATAACCGTGAGAAAAGTATTGTGTTGGGGTAATTGAGAACGACATTAGGAAATGGTCGAGGATGTGTCTTAAGGATATAAATGTTGGTAATAAGCATAAATGGAAATGTATGACCCAGGAGCGAGGTAGAAATATTTTGGGTTAGTAATTAGTATGATGAAGGGTTATGACCAGAATAATAAGGAGAATGCAATTATAGTTATGAAGGTTTCCCAAGGCATAATTACCCAGACTAGTGTAAAGACCATTAGAAATTATGGGCAGTTAGGAACATCTCGACGAAAGGTGGCAAGCTCAGAATGTGGGCGGGCCGTATATATACGGGGAGGTAAGAGACCCCAGGGCAACTTGTAATGAAAAATAAAGGTAAGACGAGTAGACACTCGAACGATAAGAAATCTTAGCAAGCCATTGGATTATGTAATACCATGAATTGAGGTTGAACACCTGACTATAAGCTCTATGAGCTGGAAGAGAATAATAGGATTACTACTTGTCGAGATCAAGGATATCTCCCCATAAATTGTGATTTGCAGGAAGTCTTAGCCATGAGACAAGCAAAGAAATCGAATCTAAGTATAGTGACCAAGTTTGGTTGCAACAGAGAAATGGAAACATGAATCATAATTGAGATTATATCCCCGAATATTTCGGGAGTATGAGACAGGCTTCCGGTTATTGGAAGATAAGCTGACTACAACTACAGTTCTAACCCCTCATAAGGCCTGAAGGACTAGAGGGTTAGGTTATTATGGTAACACTTTGAGTGTTGGCTGGGTTGTGTGCGGATGCAATACGATAAGGTAACAACCTATATTTTCTCGACAGCTACGGGAGCACGATAGTGGAGCTCAGATTCGAGAGGTTGTCGAGTCTTCCCTCGTTGAAGAGGTGAAGAGGCGACAATATAAGGATCCAGTTCTAGGGCGAAATTGAGATACGACTCTCTAAGAGGAGAAAGACTTGTTTGGGTAGCACTGGATAGAGTGTTGTGATATGAGAATAGATTGTGAGTGCCCGATGCTGCAGGACTTGTCAGCAGGTTTTAGGGGAGGCACACAGTGCTTATTGCTCTATTTGTTCGGGGTCGACTAAGATGTATCATGACCTCAGATGTATGTATTGGTAAGATGGCCTGAAGAGGAACGTAGCAGAGTTTGTTGCTTAGTGTCTAAATTAGTAGCAGGTCAAGGTTGAGCACCAGAAGCCCAGTGGGCTATTATCGACGATTGAGATCCCGACTTGGTAGTGAGAGGTGATTAATATGGATTTTGTTATTGGGTTGCATCGTGCTCAGAGGAAGTGCGACTCCTTGTGGGTCATAGTAGACAGGCCGACGAGGTCAGCCCATTTTTCTTCCGATCAGGACTATCTACTCGGCTGAGGATTATACGAGATTATATATCAGGAAGAGTATGAGACTGCACGGGGTTCCTACATTTTATTTACGACAGACAGATGAGCCCAGTTTACGGCTAACTTATGGAGGTTTTTCCAGAAAGGATTGGGGACACAGGTGAGTCTCAGTGTTGTATTTCACCCTCAGACCGACGGATAGGCAAGACATGTTATCCAGACACTTGAGAATCGGTTGCGGGCCTGTGTTATTGATTTCAGGGGTAGCTGGGAGGATCTTTTATCCCAGTATTCAGATGGCCCGATATGAGGCTTTGTATGAAAGAAAGTGTAGATCGTCGGTCGGTTGGTTCGACGTAGGCGAGGTTCAGTTAATTGGCCCAGACTTGATTTAGCGGGCCGTGGATAAGGCGAAGCTTATCCAGGAAAGATTATTAGTAAGCTCAGAGTCGACAGAAGCTTTATGCAGAGAATCGACGCCGACACTTAGAGTTCGAGTTTAACGATTGGGTCTTCTTGAAGGTATCACCCATGAAGGATGTGATGAGGTTCTGAAAGAAGGGGAAACTTAGCCCAAGGTACATTGGGCCTTATCAGATCGTCCGTAGAGTAGGCAAGGTTTCCTATAAGTTGGAACTGTCGTCCGACTTGGAGGCAGTACATCCGGTCTTCTATGTTTCTATGTTGCGAAAGTGTATCGGAGATCCATTGAGATTTTTCCCAGCTAGTGATGTCCAGGTGACGGAGGGTTTATCGTATGAGGAGAGTCCCATAGCGATACTCGATCGCCAGGTCAGGCGACTGCGGACCAAGGATGTGGCTTCCGTCAAAGTCTTGTGGCGGAATGATAATAGAGAGGAGATGACTTGGGAAGCGGAGGAGGACATGATGATTAAGTATCCTCACTTATTCCCTACACCTTCAGGTAATTCATCTCCCTTACTTGTCAGTTTTAATTGAAGTATTTGTTTAAGTGTTGTTATGTGTCCAGATGTGGCATATTTGGTATGTAGGGTTGTAAAAGGAGACTATGTCGCTGTCTATTAGATTGACTCCGAAGGAACATTTGGGGACGAATGTTTCTAAGGGGGGAAGAATGTTACGCCCCGTAATCCAGGATATGTATATAAGAACGTACGTAAGAAAACCGGACTTTAAGATTCGAGACTCGTAGAATTTACCAGAATTATGGAAATATCGGAAAACGAAACATTATGGACGAATGAGAGGGTGACACGTGTTACCCCCCACTCTATTGGGCTTGGACGAAATGGGCAAGGCCCAAATTGTCAAGTCTTGAAATGCCAAGGCTTGACATTGTTGACCAAGTCAATAAGCCCACTTGAGTCTTGATATTTAAATTTCCTTCATCCTATCCCCACAAGTGTCTTGATCTCAACCCTCCATATAATTATATATTCATCCATGTAGCAAGACAAGTCTCTAACACTTAGAAAAAAAACTAGAAAACTTGAGAGTGAGATAGAGTGCTCTCGGGTTTGCACATTGAAGAACAGGAAAAAATTTCATTTGTTGTTCATAATTCACAATACTTCAACCCAATGTTCCTAGGGGTATTGTAAGGTTATGTCAATAGAAAGATCCCGGAAAGACTACGTTTTTACATTAGTCGCAAGGTGAAAACCTAAGTCGTTTTCATAGTTTTGATTGGAAAGTGAAGGGAAGTTGTTTATGAACTTCTAAGGGCTTCAAATAACGGATTGGAGCGTGAAGGAAAGGAACTAAGTTGCTAAGGAGCGACTTTGAATCTTGGAGTTATTGTTGGGCTTATCAAGGTAAAAATCTTGTCCTCTTAAGTGATTAAAGATAACTTATTGTTGTAGTTATATATATATATATATATATATATATATATATATATATATATATACAAGCATGAGATATATATAATGGAGATTGAAATGTTATGGAACATTTGGATGGAATCCGAAACTAGCATGATTTAGCCTTTAAGATTATAATTCAATTTAGTTACTAGTTTAGTCGGCACATGTTATCTAAAGAGAAGATTGTAGGTGTTATAATCGATTGCGACTATATAACATGTTAGACTAAACAACTTGGATTAAAAAGGAATTGGAAAAGACTTTGTGTTGTTGTACATTGTTAGCCGAGAATGACATTGAAATATTGGACTATTTTGATATCAATTGTGGGGCAGAATTTTACACGTCCTGTTAGGCGTGTAATCCCCTTTTGTTAGCTACGTTGTTGAGCCTTAAATGTGGCATGTTTGGTTATTGAATTCGGGCCTTGAAAAATGTGGAAAAGTACGTAGAAACAAAGGAAGTGCTGCCCGATTTTCCTTAGAATAAGAGTCCTTATACTTAGAAATATTCTACGTTGAAAGCTAGAAGTTGATAGGCGTATTGTGGTCATTATAGGTTGACATTCTACGTGCGACGTATTCAACTTGGCAAGTGGTTTAAGTCGAAGAGGTATGTGGAACCTTCCCTATCTTCTTGAGCATGAGTTTTATAAATGTATAGTACGGTGGACGTACATGTTTAAAATGAATTTGGTTTCATTTTGGTATCCTTGCCTTGATTTCGAAAAGTGAAGTAACTAGGCTCTTAAAAGTATATGTGACTTGAGGTTACATGGAAAGATTAATTGACTTGAAAAGTATAGAACACTTGATTTGGAAAAGTATTGATTACTTGATTTCTAAGGTTAAGAGACTTGAAGTATTTTGAAAGTATATGATACTTGGTTTTAAAAATATAAGTCTCTTGGTTTCAAAAAGAATGTAATTGTCTAAAACATAAAGAGTTATAACGGCTTTATGGAAGGTTAAGAGAGTGTCTACTTGATTTATAGGCATGAGTTGTCTAGGTTGTGAATGTAGAAGTTACTTGGTTTCAAAGCCTTGAAATGAATTTATAAATGTGTAGTAACTTGTTTTGAAAAGTAGACAAGCCTTGATACTACGGGTGTTAGTATCTTGGGGTTTTTATATAAAAAGGGTTCTTTTTAAAGGAACGGAAGTACGTAGTACTTTGGGTTAAATTCCCGGATTTCTAATAACATGTTAGTGCCTTAAGTTAAAGAAAATGAGAGTGCATGATAATTAAGGCTAATAAGAAGTTAGGGGATGTCTTAACTTGCTTATGATAATTATGATAAGCCGGTGGTGCTTATGTTATGTATGATAAGCCGGTGGTGCTTATGTTATTATGATAGCCGGTTGTGCTAGTGATATATTGTTCATTACGGGGTCATTCCCCGGGCTTGTGGCATTTGCATATTCCGTGGATTTGCTCCCCACGATGCGAGGAATACCGCATGCGAGTCCGTAGGGCTCATGCGGGTGAAATAGTCCTATGCGGGGCGGACCAGTCCTATGCGAGGAAGATGACCTCATTGCGGGTCCACATGACCTATGCGGGTGAAATAGTCTCAGGAGTAGGATTGCTTAATGATACTACAGGCGGGTGGCCCTAATTTGATCATGAGCCTCCTATTTTTATGCAGTAAAATATACTCTCGTTTACTCTCATTATTAGTAAGGCACAGTGTACTGTTATTTTGGTCATCATACATGTCTTCAGCTTTATTTTAGACTATATGATTTCATTTCAGTACTTTCATTTTCGCATACTTGGTACATAGTTTGTACTGACCCCCTTCCTCGGGGGGCTGCGTTCAATCTGCAGTAGAGTTATCTGAGTTGTTGATCCTCACTCTTAGGATCACTGCTCACCGTTGAAGCTCCATTACTCCGGAGGCTTATCTTTGGTTCAGATCCCTGATATTGTCGGTTGTTGTACATTCAGGGGTATGGCGGGGCCCTGTCCCGTCACAATTGTTATGTCAAAATTCTTAGAGGTATGTAGTCATATATGTGGGTCAGTTTGTAAAGAAAAATGATGTAACTGCTTTTGACTATTTATATATGTATAACCATGAAGGCAGCCTCATCGGCTAGCCTGTTGTTTACTTCTTACTGATTTATGTTGTATGTTCCGCTGACTTTCTCTGATGGTTACCTGTAAGGGTGTCCAGGTAGGGCACCAGTCGTGGGCCCGGGGTCGGGTCGTGACAATTGCAGCGTTAAGTGAAAAAAGTACCGACAAACAATTATTATATTAAAATGATTAGAACGTCATATGTATAAAAACTAAGATATAACCAATTTATTTTACATTTGCTAGTTCACAGATGATTAGATAAGATCTTTATAAACAAAAGATAAATTACTCACGACCCATATAAGAATTAATTAGGCAAATTCAGATCTGTTATCGTCATTCAGATGTTTCCATAATGTTAGCCAGAGGGGCGAGACGAATTTAGATTATCGAGTTGGTACAGATGACAAGCGGTATGTGAAACTCTTTTTTCTTTCTTTTGGCATGATTTTTATAAAGTGAGTGTACGACAGACGTACATAGTCCTATTGAATCTTAATCCATATTTGATCGATGATATGATAGTGTCTTTGAGTTTTCAAAATATGATTTCAAAGTGATACATGACATGATAGTGCCTTGAGTTTTCTAAATAAAAGTGATTTCATTTATTCCATTGAGGGTCAAAAACGATTTTACCATGTCCCAGAAAGGGCCGGACATCATATGATTTTATTGAGAGTCAAAAGATGATTTAAATTGCACAAGGTTGCTCGTGATAGCTATTCGTGCAAGTGTTATTATTCCATGTTCACCGAGTCCCAGAATGGGCCGACAATGTTGCGCACAATCCCTTATATGATTTCACCGAGTCCCATAATGGGCCGGCAATGTTCGTACGCCGATTCTTACAGTTGTTCACCGAGTCCTTCACTAAAGGGCCGACAATGTTTATATGATTTCACCGAGTCCCAAAATGGACTGCAATGTTCACCGAGTCTCTCACTAAAGGGCCGCCAATGTTATATGTATTATGATTCCATGGACATGATTCCATGATGCGAGCATAGATACTTGTGACAGTCGTGCGCAGATCTTAGCACTTGTTCAATGAGTCCCTCGCTACAGGGTCGACAATGTTATATGTAAACAGTTATATAGACCGAGTCCCAGAATAAGCCGGGAGACGTTACATGGACAGACATCTATGATTTTGATATGACTCTCTCACTTTAAAAAGGGTACAGTTGACTCTCTGTTTTTAAAAGGCACAGTTGATTCTCATTTTTGAAAGGTACAATTGGCTCTATTTTATATGGCACGTCTGGTATTTGATTTTCATACTTGTCCCTGTCATATTTTTGCCAATCATGATCTTTTTTACTGTACTTTATGTTTTCATACTTGGTACCTTGTTGTACTGACCCCCTTCAAGGGGCTGCGTTCATGCCCGCAGATTTAGGTACTCAGTTTGGCGATCCTCGAGCTTAGGATCTTTGCTCAGCTTTTGGGATAGCTCCATTGTTCTGGAGCTTGTCATTTTGGTACAGACTTATGTATATTCAGGGGTACGGCGGGACATTGTCTCATCACATTTCATTATCAATCTCTTAGAGGTCTGTAGACAGGTGTGAGTGGTAAATGTGTATTTGGATACATGTGAGTTGTATATGTTGTAACTCGTTTTGGAAAATTCTGTATACAGTGGCGGCCTTGTCGGTTTGCCTGTTTTTATTTTATGATATTATGAGTTTTCTTAAGCTTTCGCTGGTTATATATGATGTGTGGGTAGAAGGGTGTCCAGGTAGGGCACCAGTCGCGGCCCGTCTGTTCGGGTCGTGACATAGTGTTAAAGTTATAATGAGACACAAAACAACAACTTATATTTTCATAACTCCCAAACAGTTGAAGAATCACAATTTTCTTAAGAAATATTATCAAAATACACATATTACCTCCCTAAAAATAAAAAATCAATATTAAACATTATCAGTACTATAATTTAAAATATTACTCTTCACGAATAATACATAAAATTGCTTTCAAATAATAAAAGTCTGATAATTTTGAGAGACATAGAACTAAGACATGGAGATCAATACAAAGTGAAGTTAACATTTTGGTTGTCTAGCTATTTTCAGAATGCTGTTCAAACGATATTCATCCTCATGATGTTTTCAATTAGTATATATGTAATACTATGACCCATTGTTTGGGTTACTCTCTTGAGTGTGCGAATAAAGTCACATATTGGTAGCTGACAAATGTGAAACAAAAAAGAAAAAAAGACCCGGAACATAAATTTCACAAAACTAAGCCCAACACATGAATCTCAAGACATTTTACAAGTGGTCCATTCAGGAGCGAATCCCAAAAAGACCTTTTAAAACATAAAAATACCATCTTGAAAAGGTCGAAGACTTATTGAATAGTAAATGAGATTTAGTTGAGCGTACGGTGTTAACAATTGTTGAATTTGACAAAAGCAAGTTGCAATGTTTTTGCTTTGTTTGAATTGTCAACATTAATTCATTCAAAGTAGTCGAGCGATATATATATTGTTGATCAGAAACCCCTTCGACAGGTCTAGATAATTAAATGTGGAATTCAGATGAAGCAGGCTACAGAGAAGGACGAATGAAACAGGAAATGAAAGTAATTACAATTATTATATATCTACAATTTTTTTAATCATAGAATAAGAACCAAATATCGATATTAGGAAGAAGAAGATAGGTCTGGAATAAATGCTTATATGCCTTGGTGTTAGTCTCTTGTAAGTTCATGAATCTGCCTGCATGTCAGTTTAATACATTATGAGTGCCTTTTATTTTTCTATATCTAGATGGATCAAATCAATGAGAGATCAATTTGCATAATCTGATTTACTTTTTTGATCTTTTCCGAACAAAATCTCGGTACATAGTGAAAGTATACCGTGATATACACGGCATATACAATGCCTTGTGTATATCGTGATATACACGACATATACAATGCCTTGTGTATATCACGGAAACACAAGACAGATTTACCAAATTTGGACCGTGATATACGCGGTATATATAGTCGTGTATATCACGGTTTTGGGCTCTATATTTGGCGTTGTATTTATATTTAATTAACATTGTACACTTACCATAATTGTAGGATTCTCACAAAACCTTACTTTTCTTCCACTACTCTCAGCTCCAATTCCGAGAACACTTCTCAGTTTCCAGCCATATTCTTCCTCCCCCCTTCCCAAATTTTATTCCTAATCCTATTTATCATATTGTTCTTTCGTTATGTCTACATCGAAGAACATGTTTCATCCAGCCCTTACATTTTCCAACATCAGAAACCACATCCATATTGTTCTTGAGATGAAAAACGTCCAATACGCGACATGGGCGAAATTATTCAAAATTTACGCACATTTGCATCAATTCCTCCATCACATAATTCACTCGACACCTGGCGCAGAAGAGGTGCCTAACCCCGAGGAAAGTCCTACGTTATGGAAGACACGTGATGCTACCGTTCTCCAGTGGATTTATTCCACTATTTCTACCGACCTCCTCCAAACGATCATTGAGCCCGACGCTGTGGCAATGGAATCTTGGGATATGCTGCGTGATATATCCCAAGATAATAAGAATTCCCGTGATGTTACCCTCGAGCAGGAATTTGCACACGTCAACATGGAAGATTTTCCTAACGTTTCGGCCTATTGTAAAAGGCTGAAGGAATAGGCAGACCAACTCCGCAGCGTTGGTGCGCCAGTTACCAATGATCGTCTTGTTCTCCAAATGGTTGGCGGTCTGTCTGAGGCCTATAACGACGTTGACACACTTCTTCATCAAAGTAACCCTCTACCATCCTTTTATCAGGCTCGTTTCATGATCACATTAGAAGAAGTCGGCTTATCTATAAAGGAGGCTACAAGTACAAATTTCGTCGTAATGATGACCAAGTCAGACGACCATCACTCATTCTCCGAGTGTTTTGGTCAAAACCGCAACAATGGTGGGGGAAAAAAGGTCAAAACCATAAAAATAATGGCAAGAATCACGGTGGTAACAGAGGTGGCCGAAACAGTGGTGGAAACCGAACTGGCCTTGGGGAAGTGGGTCGCAGACCAACTGGTCCCAGCAGTGCCCCCCTAGCAGTGGAACTAGGCCAGTGGCCCGTGGCCCAACAATGGCTATTTTCCTCCCAGCCCTTACCCGGGTAGCTAGACTCAGTTCCAGCAACAAGACTGACCCAATTTTTCAGGTCTAGCTACGGGCAGTAAATTAACTTCTAGGACGGGGTCGCAAGCAGGTTTTCTTGGGCCTCGGCCTCCGCAGACATTCTAGGCAGCGGGTTCCACACCAACTCCGACAAATATTGAGACCGCAATGCATATGTTTGGATTAAATCCTTCAGACGCGAATTGGTATATGGACACCGACACCACTTTTCACATGACGTCAGACCAAGGTACGCTCTCATCTTATTTCAATTTGAGAAAAAATCGTGGCATTATTATTGGTAATGACAACTCAATTCCAATTTGTTGTTACGGTCATACAACTTTGTTTTCCCCACATCCACCTCTTGTCTTGAAAAATACCCTTCATGCCCCTAACTTAATGAAAAATTTGGTGTTTGTCAGAAAATTCATCACTGATAATTGTTTCTGTTAATTTTGATCCATTTGGGTTTTCTGTGAAGGATTTCAAAATGGGGATACCTCTCATGAGATTCAATAGTAGGAGAGATCTTTATCCAATCACAACCACCACCACTTCATCGAGTCAAGCCATGCCGTCAATATTTGCAGCTCTAGTTCTTTCCCTGTGGCACACACGTTTGGGTCATCATGGGTCGTTAATTATTTATTTCTTGTATAAAAATAATTTTATTTCTTGTAAGGGTACGCGTAGTACTCCAATTTGTCATTCTTGTCCGTTAGGGAACATGTTATATTATCATTTGTAGCTTCTACTTCTCGTACTTTGATGCATTTTGATATTATTCATAGTGATTTATGGACCTATCCCGTTTTGAATTTTGTGGGTCATCGCTAGAATATGATAATTGGTTGTTTCGGAAATTTTGTGATGCTAATATCATAGTTTTTTTATTTTTCTTGTCCTCATACGTCCTCACAAAATGGGAAATTAGAACGAAATATTTGTAGCATTAATAATATTGTCCGAACTTTATTAGCCCATGCTTCTGTACCCACTTTTTTTTAGCATCATGCACTACAAATGACTACTTACATCCTTAACGTACTTCCTACCAAAGGATTAGCATATAAATCTCCTCTTAAACTCTCTATAATAAGGATCCTTCGTATTCTCATCTTAGGGTCTTTAGGTGTTTATGCTATCCATTTTTTTCGTCAACTACAATTAACAAACTTCAAGCCCGTTCTACCACTTGTGTGTTTTTGGATTATCCGTCTAATCATCGTGTTTATAAATTGTTTGATTTATCATCTAATAAAATCATTATTAGTCGTCATGTTATTTTTGATGAAATCCAATTTCCTTTTGCTAGGGTGAGTAGTCCCGTATCAAGTTCGTATGATTTTTTAGATGATGAGGTCTCACCATATATTATCCACTATTTATCGACTTTTCCCGTGATCAAAATACGCCAGCAAGCCCACTCCCTGCTGACCCACAGTCTACCACAACCACTGTTCTGCCCTGTGAGTCGATTACACGATCCAATACCGATCTCGGTATTGCTAGTGCTTTAGCCCAATCCTGAACATGTTACTGTTCTAGTTTCAATTGTTGTGCCAGCAGGTCCAATGTCTGCTTGTCGTTCCGTTAGTAGATCACCCACTTCCCACCCCGAGTAAAGGGCCCGTTACTCTAGTCAAAGGGGTATTTTTAAACCAAAATGATATTTTAATCTCAATTCTAATGTCTCTAAATTCCCACTACCACGTAATCTTGTGTCTGCATTATATAACCCGAATTGGAAATTAGCTATGACTGACTAATATAATGCTCATATTAAAAATAAGATGTGAGAGTTATTGCCCCGTCCATCTGGTGTTAACATTATTCGGTCTATGTGAATTTTTACTCATAAAGAAAATTCTGACGGTTCTTTTTAAAGGGATAAGACTCGTCTTGTAGGTGATGGTAATGTCACGACCCGATCCGACGGGCCATGACTAAATGCCCTAATGACGCCATTCTACTAACATGTCACACATAATCCAACTAATACTAAGGAAAGTATGAAATCCTGCAGCACAACGCCGTAACAACAATACATGTCAGAATAGGCGGCGACAAATCGCTTTACACAAGGCATCACGCCTCGCGGCGATCACAACTAGCCAACATAATATAATAAGCAAGCCGACAAGGCTGCTACCAAATAATATCACGTATACACGGTAACATCCCAACACAGAGTACAATACAATAACTGACCAAAACAGATTTACAAGTCTACATACGTACAACCCACAACTGGCTACAGACCTCTATAAGAAGGATAACGACCTGAGACGGGACAGGGCCCCGTCGTGTGCCTAAATATACAAAAGTCAAAATAATAGGGTTCTGTACCAAAATGACAAAGCTCTGATCAAGGGAGCTTCCTCAACAACTGATTATGAACCTATACCGGAGGATCACCAAACTGAAAACATGTATCTGCGGGCATGAACGCAGACCCCCGAGGAAAGGGGGGTCAATACGAAATAATGTACCGAGTATATGAAACATAAAGTACAAGATAGATAATCATAACTGGTCCAAACGTACAAGAGACATGTAAGAATATCAAATGCCAAGCTAACTGTGCTATAGAAAATAGAGAATCAATTGTGCCTTATAAAAATGAGAGTCAAGTCAAAAACCATGAATGCCTGTCCATATGGTCATCATATACATATATACATATAACGTAATTCGGCCCTCTAGTGCGGGACTCGGTGGAATCATATCATGATCCGGTCTATACTGGGACTCGGTGAAGTCATCATCTCATCTATGCATGCATCCTATGTGATTCAGCCCTCTAGTGAGGGACTCGGTGAACAATGCAAGGCTATGCACGAACATAAGTCGGCACGGGACTCAGAGAAGTGGAGTAATAATACTTAGCACGAGTAGATATCATGAGTAACCATACGCAATTAAAAACTATCATTTGACTCTCAATAAAATCATTATAATAAGCTCTTTACTGAAAAATCATAGGCACTTCTCATAACTAACATCTTTAGAAATTAAACTGTATAGAAACCATGTACGTCCGCCGTACGTTTACTTAATAAAAATCATGTCAAAAAGAAGGAATAGTTCACATACCTCGTCGTCTATATCAATTCAAATATCTAATAATCGCCTAGACTAGCACCTTGACCTATAGTAATAATAACATGCCTGTCAACTCTATGATTCCTAACGTGAGTCATATTAAAAGACGACTCTCTTATTCTATAAAAAATCGGGCAGCACTTCCTCTGTTTATATGCACAACCGTAATTTACAATAAATGCCAATCAACCAATAACCAAGCATAATTCCAAGATGTAACCGAATTAGTCCCATGTGCTTCATATACGCTATCATAATATATTTTTCCTCTTTTACATTTATACAATACGACAACTACAACGACTAATGTGATTACTTCACCTATTTCTTATGTTAATTCAGTCCTTAATTTCATATTAGAACAATCTTAAAACAATCCAACAACTCTAACGACAACAACAATAACCAAGTGGTGCATGTCCTACAATCTTCAACCTAATACCCTTTCTTACTCTTTAATTCTTTAAGACATGTATTAGTAATTGCCACAATATATATATATATATATATATATATATAATCAAACTTCCAACATTTAAACTTCACAAAATCAGCACCTAACTTCACGCGACAAAATTCAATAATTTCAAGCAAGTTACCGGTCAATCTCCATAAACCAATTCTTTTCTTAATTCCCTAGAATCTAATTCATGTTTCAGCAATTCTTATGAACCATTATAATCTAAATGTCAAGATTTCTTAAATTTTAACGTAATTAGCGACAATAATAAGAACAACAACAATTAAATCCAACAACTCCAAAATTGGTAAGACTGGTTCCAAAATCGGTCCAACAACATTACAACAATCACATGCATGTTTAAATTCCAATTTTCCCTTAATCACAATTTCATTTCCTTAATCCTAAAAACATGCATTCCAATTATATCATAAAAGGAGGAATTTTATACCTCAAATCGCCCCAAAACAGTTTCAATTTTTGTCCACTGCCCAGTCCAATTTTTCCCACTGATTTATCGATTTTTCTTCACCAATATTCCCCCTTCTTCACTCCAAATCGTCATTCATGAATCCCACAATGTTAACCCATCATTTATACATGTTTTCCTTCCAAATATTCGTCCAAAAACTTTGAAATTTCCAGCCCAAAAATCGGCCAACAGTCCCAATTTTTCTGCCCCAATTTTCTCCAATTTGGCTTCTAACTTTTAAATGAACAATGTAATCTAAGAAGAGAAAATAAACTCCAATTTAGTAGGGGAGGGGGGTATTCTCGGCTGGGGGGAGTGAGGGGAGAGGGGAGGATTTTGTGTTCTTGAAGATGGAATGTGAGAATGAATGGAAGGGTTAATAAGTTAAAAGAAAATCTGAAAATTAAAGTTGCACATAAGCCCCTAATTTTCCCCTCTTAGTTTAGTCTCTAAAATACTTATTAAAACTTTGATCCCAAGTCCTTCAATTAATAAGTTTTAAAACCACTTCTTTTAAATCTTAACTCCCGCTTCCTTTAATTCCCAAAAATTTCATAAAGCCTCGTATCCTCAATGTCATAATTTTATAATATAATACTATTCCATAACTCCATTGGAATAATTTCAACTACTATGATTAATTTTCATCGTCACATGTATATTACTTAAAAAAAACTATTCCGGGATAACATCCGGTTATACACTAATTTTCCGTATTAACATATGTAAGTATTCCTTATATTCCATATCCGAATCTTACTTCCTTAATAACGTTCTTAATTATTGCCTTAAACTTACGAGGTGTAACATCCTTCCCCCCTTAGAAACATTCGTCCTCGAATGTTCATAATAAGTCTTATGCTAGAAATTTTTTGACAAAGTCTCATTTTATAATTATGCCTATCCACCTATATTCATCAAACCAATAGGTGTCACACAGGGCCTTAATATACATCACATATATCATTCACCAAATCATAGTTAAGTAAGGAACCAAATCATCTGTGGATATTCAACCGAATCTTATGTAACACCTTGAACAAAGTTAAAGAGCCTCCATGCGGTGCTATATTCCTCAATTTTCAAATTTGCCATAATATTCCAGCTGGTACTACCTTGTACATTTACTTCAATTTTGTAATGACATATAGTGTTCTACCATATTGTACAATATGCTTAACATGACGACAATTCATGTGTATACTTGCTGCATTGTTACCATAGCTCCATATAAATTTGGCAAACTCCCTTGTAAGAACAAGTGATCTATCATTTCTTGATGTAAAACATTATATCAGCAGCATCTTGGTACTATATTATTTCCAATACTTGCAACACTTTATCCACTGGAATTTTAAATTTCCACATCGCCCACAGGAAGAAATATATCTGGAATGACACTCTGTTAACCCACATTTACCTATATATATCAGAAGGATATGATCTTTATCTCAACAAATCTCATGCACTTGACACAGTAAGTTTACTAGAACTTGTCATCATCTACCGAGGATTATCCACACGGTATATATCAAGTATGTAGTGACATGTGAGACAATGTCATATGGTAGATACTACCCTAGCCTTGACAAATCCCATCAATCCCCACGTAGCAGTTTTTTTTTTTGACATCTTCCACTCTTTCTTTAATAAGAAACTCGGATAGTAGTACATAGGGTAATGTTTCTAATTGGTACGATTATCAATTCAAACCACTATTTGTTTCCCACCATATTCCTTGTTTAATGTTCTCCCTTACCTCAAGAATCATTTTCAAGACCTGAGAACCATCTTCCCATTGCACATATTGAGAGTAATGCTTCTTAGAGTACATGTTCCCTAGAAAGTTAGCCCATAGAGAGCTGGTGGTTCTAAATCTCCACCATAGCTTTTCACACAATGAGTTGATATATCAAAATGAGATCTGAACCCCAATCCATTATCATCCTTAGGCAAGTACATTGTTAACCATGTAAACCAATGCTTAGCCTTAACATCATCCTTACTATACACTAGAAGGACATCACAAACATTTGACGTATCTCCTTGATTACACATTCTATCGAGCCTCTTAAAAATGCAGTCATTATCAGCTCTTTCATTCCACCGTTTAAAAGGACTCCCTTTAAATCCAATTTCAAACAATTCCCACGAGTTAGTACAAACTGCAAAAATCCTCATACTCTGCAGGATATATAGGAAGATCGCCTATTCTCTCCTTTTAATTTATAATAACATTGAAATCCCCACCAACTAGCCAAGGATCCCTCATATCATCAACAATACAGTATAAACTATCCCAGAGAACAACCTTTCTTATCTGTTTTCCACCCTTCTATTATTGTCTGTAGAAATTCAGGATCCAACCTTCACATATCAAAGTATCTGAACTTGTACTGAGTCTTTATGCCTATTTCCCACCTAATTAACCCAATAGAATGTTCATATATGCATGGTTTCATGAAAGACACTTTAGAAGCATGTATATCTTCAACTCATTTCTGAGTAGTAAGTACTGCTATAAACTCTTTTTAGCACACTACTATGTATAGTATGCCCCTGATAATCTTAGTTCTGTCAAATCACATTCTACTATATACTTTTTAAAATCCTTTATCCCAGTCATAGCAACATGTCACTTCACTCTTTCATTTCTCCTTAATACCCAGTTGAAATCACTCATTATTGCCTATGAATTTTGTACCTGGCCATGTAACCTTCCAATATCTATCCACAGTTCCCTTTTAAGAGCCACATCATTAAACGCATACACCAAGGTCATATGGAAACTTTTCTTTGTACCCCTATGTGTTATCTCGTTGTGTATCAATTATTCTGCACAGTTTAATATCTACCTCATAGAGATGAGGCTTCCACAATAACCATATTCTGCTCCACATTGGACATCATTATCCCATCTTCCTTTAATGTTACTGCATTACTATTATTAGAGTTGTTACCATTAGTACACATCTCCTGACTCTTGCCAATATTCCGCTCCTCATTAGCTTTTGCTGATACAAAAACTCCTTCAACCTGTTCTTTAGTAGTAAGAGTTACTTTTGATTCTTCCATCAATTGTGGGTCCTCGATGAGTTGTTCTACTTCTATCACCTTACCCTTGTTGTCTTCCTTTTTCTATTTATTACTATATTCTTCCCCAGTATCTCTTTGTTCCTCCTTATTCTCATTATTATCATTTGTCTCCTCAAGTGGGATTTGTTCTATCCTCTTGTTGGTTTTACTAACTCAGTTGTATCTTTGGCTGCATTAACATTTGTCACTTTGGCTACATCACACTGAATATCTATTATCACTTTGTTGAATTCATCTATATCTTTGTACCTTTTTAACCTTTGGTTACCAATCCTTCAATTAACTACTTAACTGAAAATATGCACTCCCGAGGTTCGCTGCTCGTCTAAACACTACTCATTATGATATTTTAAATGTTGAACACAACTATACACCAATAGGATGCTAATCATTCCCAGGTTCTAAGTCATTTGCGAAAGAACTCGAATAATCCCTATGTCCGATACTTCCCAGAACTCGGTCCAAAAATAACAAGACACTTTCATTTATTTATATCAATTTTATTATTCAAGGAGTAATGGCCTCTTCTTATTCTTACATAAGAACAATATTCTTTTTACAGTTTCCTGTTTCAGATAATTCTTTCAACTCAGATTCTATTTCGATTCTACTAACAACAAGAGGGAATATATACGATAGGGTGGGATCTGGATCTATCAATGTATATACGTCTCGAAAAGATAAAAAAATATACATGTAACCCCATTCGATGATGCCTCATGATCCTGCCCTGTGGGGCGCATAACCATAGGAGATGATGAACCAGCCATCGATCCAGCAGGCTGAGCCACACCACCTGTATCCCTCCTAAAAGGACACTCTCATCACATGGCCTTGACGACTGCAATAAAAACAAACATCTGTACCAAAACGACATTTTCCAGAATGATGCCTACCACACTGAGAGCACTGAGGGAAAAGTGTCCTCGGCTGACTAGAACCCCGGTTCCTCTGAAAATCTGAAGCCCTGGAGCTCTGACCGGCTCCCGAATACCTTATGCGGTCCGATCTCCCATCTGTGAACTGTGGGGGTTCCTTCAGTGTAGGCTGGGATGAATATCTAACCTGCTGCTGAGGTTGCTCGCCCCCGAAATTCACCGGAATAACCAACCGGTCTAGCCCTCTTACACTGGTTTTTGCGTCGGTCATCTACCTTCTGTACACATGCCTGTATCTACCGCATAAACTCCTGCGGACGGGTCTGCCCCACCACTAGCCTAGTCAGCAACTGAACCGCGTCTCCTATGGCACTATCCTCCGCCTCTATATGAGGAGCTGGAGACTCAGGTGTCGGGGTCTCAGAAACTGGTGATACGCCCCCTGAACTGGGGGCCCTGGAAGTGGCGACCTAGAAGAGCTCGTCGACTGGGGTACAATCTCTGGCATAGACTGAGTACGAGACCCGATAACTCTCTGAATCCAACTAGTATCCTCCGCTGTAGATTTGCCCTTCTGGGCCGTTGTCGCTTTCTTCGGAGGCATAGCTGTGAACATAATAAGTCGTCAGAAAGGGATTATCCTAATAACACAGCTCTATTGCACATCTAGGAGATGAAAGAATATAAACCAATCCTAAATTTCTGACAACCTCCTGTGTATAAGTATGATGCACAACATACCCATACACAAGACTCTACTAGACACGGTCTGTAGACATTCCGAGGACTAACTACTCTGATACCACTTTTGTCACGACCCGACCCGACGGGCCACGACTAAAGGCCCTAATGACGCCATTCTACTAACATGTCACATATAATCCAACTAATACTAAGGAAAGTATGAAATCATGTAGCACAACGCCGTAACAACAACACATGCCAGAATAAGCGAGCCGCAATGCTCTCTTTACACAAGACTGTACCTGCCTCCTGAGGAGTCACACCTAGCCAATATAATATAATAAGCAAGCCGACAAGACTGTTACCAAATAATATCACGTATACACGAGAACATCCCAACACAGAGTACAATGACATAACTGACCAAAACAGATTTATAAGTCTACATACGTACAACCCACAATTGTCTACAGACCTCTATAAGAAGGATACCGACTTGTGATGGGACAGGGCCCCGTCGTGCCCCTAAATATACAAAAGTCAAAATAATAGGGTTTTGTACCAAAATGATAAATCTCTGAATAAAGGGAGCTTCCTCAACAGCTGAGTAGGAACCTAGACCGGAGGATCACCAAACTGAACACTTGTACCTGCGGGCATGAACGCAGCCCTCCGAAGAAAAGGGGGTCAGTACGAAAGAATGTACCGAGTATATGAAACATAAAGTACAAGATAGATAATCATAACTGGTCCAAACGTACAGAAGACATGTAAGAATATCAAATGTCAAGCTAACTGTGCTATAGAAAATAGAGAATCAATTGTGCCTTGTAAAAATGAGAGTCAAGTCAAAAACCATGAATGCCTGTCCATATGGTCATCATATACATATACACATATAACGTAATCAGGCCCTCTAGTGCGGGACTCGGTGGAATCATATCATGATCCGTCCCATACTGGGACTCGGTGAAGTCATCATCTCATATATGCATGCATCCTACGTGATCCGGCCCTCTAGTGAGGGACTCGGTGAACAATGCAAGGTTGTGCACTAACATAAGCCGGTCCGGGACTCGGAGAAGTGGAGTAATAATACTTAGCACGAGTAGATATCATGAGTAACAATATACAATTAAAAACTATCATTTGAATCTCAATAAAATCATTATAATAAGCTCTTTACTGAAAAATCATAGGCACTTCTCATAACTAACATCTTTAGAAATTAAACTGTATAGAAACCATGTACGTCCGCCGTACGTTTGCTTAATAAAAATCATGACAAAAGAAAGAAGGAATAGTTCACATACCTCGTCGTCTATATCAATTCGAATATCTAATAATCACCTCGACTAGCACCTTGACCTATAATAATAATAACATGCCTGTCAACTCTATGATTCCTAACGTGAGTCATATTAAAAGACGACTCTCTTATTCTATAAAAATTCGAGCAGCACTTCCTCTGTTTATATGCACAACCACAATTTACAATAAATGCCAATGAACCAATAACCAAGAATAATTCCAATATGTAACCGAATTAGTACCATGTGTTTCATATACGCTACCATAATATATTCTTCCTCTTTTACATTTATGCAATACGACAACTACAACGACCAAGGTGATTACTTCACCTATTTCTTATGTTTATTCAGTCCTTAATCCATATTAGAATAATCTTAAAATAATCCAACAACTCTAACGACAACAACAATAACCAAGTAGTGCATGCCCTACAATCTTCAACCTAATACCCTTTCTTACTCTTTAATTCTTTAAGACAGGTATTAGTAATTTCCAAAACGTATATATATATATATATATATATATATATATATATATATATATATAAATGTTTATAATCAAACTTCCAACATTTAAACTTCACAAAATCAACCCCTAACTTGACGCGACAAAATCCAACAATTTCAAGCAAGTTTCCGGTCAATCTCAATAAACCAATTCTTTTCTTAATTCCCTAGAATCCAATTCATGTTTCAACAATTTCTTATGAACCATTATAATCTAAATGTCAAGATTTCTTTCAAGACTTCCTTCAATTTTAACGTGCTATTAGCGGCGATAATAAGAACAACAACAATTAAATCCAACAACTCCAAAATCGATCCAACAACATTACAACAATCACATGCATGTTTAAATTCCAATTTTCCCTTAATAACAATTTCATTTCCTTAATCCTAACAACATGCATTTCAATTATATCATAGAAGGAAGAATTTTATACCTCAAATCGCCCCAAAACAGTCCCGATTTTCGTCCACTGCCTAGTCCATTTTTTCTCACTGATTCATCAATTTGTCTTCACCAATCTTCCCCCTTCTTCACTTCAAATCGTCATGCATGAATCCCACAAGGTTAACCCATCATTTATACATGTTTTCCTTCCAAAAATTTGTCTAAAAACTTGGAAATTTCCAACCCAAAAATCGGCCAGCAGTCCCGATTTTTCTGCCCCAATTTTCTCCAATTTGGCTTCTAACTTTTAAATGAACAATGTAATCTAAGAAGAGAAAATAAACTCCAATTTTGGTAGGGGAGGGGGGTGTTCTCGGCTGGGGGGAGTGAGGGGAGAGGGGGGGATTTTGTGTTCTTGAAGATGGAATGTGAGAATGAATGGAAGGGTTAATAAGTTAAAAGAAAATCTGAAAATTAAAGTTGCACATAAGGCCCTAATTTTTTCCTCTTAGTTTATTCTCTAAAATACTTATTAAAACTTTGATCTCAAGTCCTTCAATTAATAAGTTTTAAACCCACTTCTTTTAAATCTTAACTCTCGCTTCCTTTAATCCCGAGAATTTCATAAAGCCTCGTATCCTCAATGTCATAATTTTATAATACAATACTATTCCATAACTCCATTGGAACAATTTCAACTACTATGATTAATTCTCATCGTCACATGTATATTACTTAAAAAAAACTATTTCGGGATAACATCCGGTTATACACTAATTTTTTGTATTAACATATGTAAGTATTCCTTATATTCCATATCTGAATCTTACTTTCTTAATGACGTTCTTAATTATTGTCTTAAACTTACAAGGTGTAACATGTAAAACTCAACAGATTGTCGTGGATTGTGGTGAGACATTTAGTCTGGTGGTCAAACCGGCTACCATTCGCACTGTTCTTAGTTTGGCTCTCTCCAAAGCATGGCTTATTCATCAGTTAGATGTAAAGAATGTTTTCTTACACGGTAATGTATATATTCATCAACCCTTGGGTTTTCGAGATCCCAATCATTATCATCATCATGTTTGTTTGCTGAAGAAGTCCTTGTATGGGCTTAAGCAGTCCATGCAAACTTGACATAAGAGATTTGCAGATTATGTGTCCACTATTAAGTTTTCACACAGCCGGTCTGATAATTATCTATTTATATATCATCGTGGTACTTATCTAGTATATATTTTATTATACGTTGATGATATTAAATTGACTGCTTCATCTGATAATATGTGTAAGTCTATCATATCACTTCTCAGTTTTAAATTTGCAATGAAAGACTTGGGACCCTTGAGTTATTTCTTGGGCATTGCTGTCACATATCATTTAGGTGGTCTATTTTTTTTTTATCTCAATGGAAGTATGCTGCGGAGATTATTGAGAGAGCTAGTATGTCATCTTGTAAATCTACTTCTACTCCGGTTGATACCAAGCCGAAGCTGGTGTTGCGGCTGGCTCACCTTATGAGGACCCCACACATTATCGCAGTCTTGCAGGGGCACTTGAGTATCTTATTTTCAATGGACATGACATTATTTATGTCGTTCATCAGATGTATTAGTTTATGCATGAACCTCGAATTGCGCACATGAATGCGCTCAAACGCATTATACAATACATCCATGGAACACTTGACTATGGCTTGTATGTATATCCATCATCGATCTTGTTATACCTCATAAGTTTAAGACAATAATTAAGAACGTCATTAAGGAAGTAAGATTCAGATATTGGATATAAAGTATACTCACTTATGTTAATACGGGAATTAGTATACAAAAGGATGTGATTTCAGAGAGAATTTTGGTTACAATGCGCGTGATAAGGGAAATTGAAAATGATAGAAGTATATTCCCGTTATAGATTAGTAACGTATTATATAAGTTACGATAACGAGAATACGAGGCTTTATGAAACTTTCAGGAATTAAAGGAAGCGGGATTTAAGATTCAATTATAACTTGAGGGATTAATTTAATTTAGGGATCAAAATGTAAAAAGAATTTTTCAGATTTTTAAGTTCATCCTTAATTAAACCTAATGAGCTTTTTCTTCCTCATTCCTTGTAATTCAAAAAGAAAAACTTCTCTCATCTTCCTCTTACCCTCCCTCAAAGCCAACGAATTGGAGCTTTGATTCTTCCCCATAGATTAGATCATTCTACAAATTATAAAGCCAAGGAAACTCAAAAAAAAAGAGGAAAAAACAGTGAGCAGAAACGTGTTGCTGCTGCTGAGAATTGGCCCAGATTTTCCAAGTTTTTGGACAAGGTTTTGGAGGAAAAATGTGTAAGGAACGACGGATCAAAATTGTGGGATTCATGCATGTCAATTTAGAGTTAAAAAAAGTGAGAAATGGGTGCAAAAACTCGAAGAAACAGTGAGGAAAAATTGGGGACTGATTTGGTATTCGTTAAGGTAAAAATTCTCCTTTTCATTAAGTATTTGGAAGATTAATTGATATTGTAGCTAAGGAATAAACTCTAGAAATCATAGAATTGACGGGCGTATTACCCTTTATTATTGGTTGACGTACTAGTTAAGACGAATCCTATTCTTCGAGTTGGTTAGTTCGACGAAAAGGTATGTGAAACTCTTCCTTCTTTCTTTTTGGCATGATTTATTGAAAGTACGGCGGACGTACATAATTTCTACACAGTCTATTTCCTAAAGATGTTAGTCATGAGAAATGCCTATAATTTTTGGTAAAAAGTTTATTATAATGATTTCATTGATAGTCAAAGTGATGATTTAAATTGTATATGTTGACAGTCAATTTTGACCCGTTTTTCGTATATTTATTGCAATTTTAAGTATTTCAGCACACCGCATTTTAATCGTCATTTTTTACATTTTTTACATAATATTCTATGTTTATTTCTTCACAAAATGACATCACATCTTTTTATTTTAAATTAAGCATTATGTCTTTGTTAATATTATGTTTCTATTATTATTATGTATGTATCTCTTTAAATAATTAATTGGCACCGCATTTTTACTTTTAATCAGGCTTTAAACATTTCTTAACTATTGCATTTTTAGTATTATTGATTCGGCATTTGCATTTTAATAATTTTGCATCTTTTTAAATAATTATCCGTCTTGCATTTTGTCAAACCATTCCAGTCCAAGACACAATTTGAATCAGTCAAATCCAACACCATTTTAATTTCATCCAAACACTCTTTTATTTCCCCCCTAAAATTAAAACCCACTTTTCATTTTCCCCCCCAAAACTAAAACCAAACCCTAAACCTAAATACCCCTATACAATAAACATTCCCCCCCTACATAATCAGTCCAGCCGCACAAAGGAGGGGGGCAGCCAACATTTATCATCCCATCAGCCGCACGTTTCACTCTCCTCACCCTCTCCCTCACCTCACTCCCGTCACCCTCTCCCGTCGCCGCCGCCCCTTTCGCCGGAGCTCCAAGCTCCGGCGAACACCCTCCACAGCAGCCGCCAACACTCTCCTCTTACCCTACTTCAACTTCAGCCCAGCCCTCTCTCGAGCTCCTCTCATTTTTTGAAAAGAAAAATCAGTCTCCCAGTCCTCCTCACCTTTCCCGTCGTCGTCGCCCGTCGACCACCACCACTGGAGCGCCACCCTACGTCGACACCCCCACTGTCCCACATCACCGACGAACCTCACCCCATCACCGCACAACCTCACACACACACACAACCCACCGCTCGCACTTCATCATCGCCACCGTCAGCTGTCAGCAATCGGCGTCGCTCCGGTGTTCGCCGTGGAAGTGACGCCGCCACCATCGCTGCCTGGGTTTGGTTCCATTTTTAGATTTATTGGCATATTTTTTATTTTGACTGATTTCCTTTATTTTTTGAATCTCTCTCGAACTCCGGCGGTCGTTGGTACTGCTTCCACTATCTTCTGGACTGATTTTGACTATCTTGTTACTGATTTTTGGGTTGCTGACTACTAATTTTTGGATATGTTGTTAGACTCATTCTGGTCATTGTTGCTGGCTGATTCTTTGCCATTTCTCGAAACTGATTTTTTTGCCTATTTTGCTACTAATTTTATGGCTACTGCTGGGCTGGTTTTGGTCATTGTTGCTGGACTAATTTTGGCTATTTGCTACTAATTTTCGGCATTGTTGCTACTGTTTTTGGCCATATTATTGGACTGGTTTTGGCCATATTGCTATTGATTTTGGACATTTTTTGCTGGTTTACTGATTTAGAACAAATACTACACTGTTGGTATTTTACTGATTTGAACAAGATGCTACACTTGTTTGGCCGATGAAAAAGTTATCCGTCGATTTTTGAGGCCTCCACAGTTGCAAAGACGGAAAATAAAATAAATGAAGCTTTCTGGGCAAGGATGATTTCTTCCACTTACACCGGATAACCAACATGCGCTGGCAGGGCGAATTCTCGCAGCCGCACTTGTTTAGGCTGTCCCACTTTACATTTTTTATATCTGAGCCCTCCGTGTTTAAAACTATTACTGTTTTGGCGCGGATATGAAGGTTTTATTTATTTTATTGCTTTTAACAATATTGGCCGATGAAGGAATCTTCGTCTGCTTTCCAAGGCCTCCTCTGTGCAAAAGACAGATTTATTTATATTTTTGCTTTACTTATTAATTTCTGTCATTGCTTTAAAATTATTTATTCTACTACTAACACTTTTACTAAGTGTTTATGTAGGTACCCGAAGATCATCTTGTGCAGAAGGCCTAAAAAGGGCTAAAAGATGCCCCGGAGTTTTATTTTATGTCGCATTTAATTTTAGTTTTTATTATTTTTGTATTGCATTTTATTTTAATTATAAATTATGAAAAATGCTTAGAATACATAGAATAAAAAAGGCAATAAATAATTAACCTAGGTTTGAACGAATAACCGCAAGTTAGCGGATCTTAAATGATGCCTAACCCCTTCCCTTTAGGATAATAAAGAACCCTGATTCTGAATTTCACTAATTTCGCAGACCATTAAATGGATGTCAATTGCAGTATTTTTATTGCAATAAACCAAGTGTCCTAATTCACTTAAATAATTAGGTGGCGACTCCTTAAAATCAGCACTATTGCTCCATCCAGGAGAACCGCGCCAAAGAGCAACGTTGCGGATACCGTTCAGACCCCCGAGGTCAAAACGGGCGCGACAGTATAGTTACTCATGATACTCTATTCGTGCTGGATATGATTATATGAATTCACCGAGTCCCTCACTAGAGGGTCGGGACACGTTATATGTATATATATTATTCCATGGACATGTATCCATGATACGGATGTAGATACTCATGACAGTAGATATGATTCCATGGACATGTATCCATGATGCGGGTATAGACACCCATGACAATAGATATGATTCCATGGACTTGTATCCATGATGCGGGTATAGACACCCATGCCAATAGATATGATTTCATGGACATGCATCCATGATGCGGGTATAGATACCCATGACATTAGATATATATATATAAGTACTCATGATTTTTTATATGACTCTCATTTGTATACGACATAGTTGGATTTGGATTCTGATTTTTATACTTGTCTCCTGTTATCTGTTGGCTACTTATGATCTCATTTACAGTATTTCATGTTTTACATACTCAGTACATTACTTCGTACTGACCCCCTTTCTCGGGGGGGGGGGGGCTGCGTTCATGCCCGCAGGTACAGGTGCTCAGTTTGGTGATCCTCCAGTCTAGGTTTCCCATTAAGTTGTTTGGAGAAGCTCTTTTGATTTAGAGCTCTGTCATTTTGGTACAGAACCCTACTTTTGTTGACTTATGTATATTTAGGGGCACGATGGGGCCATGTCCCGTCATATGTCGTCATCCTTCTTATAGAGGTCTGTAGACAGTTGTGGGTTGTATATATGTGGCTTAGTCATATGAGGGTTGTAGATATGTTTTGTTCAGTCGTACTATTGTATTTCGTTTTGGGATGTTCCAATATATAATAACAGCCTTGTCGGCTTACGTACTTTGTTTTATTTTCTTAGATGTGACTACTCAGGAGACAGGGTTGGTTGTGTGTAAAGGCAGTCTTGCCGGCTTGCCTAACCGGACATGTGGTATGTTTGCGGCGTTATGCTACCGAATTTTATATTGTCCTTAGTATCTGTCTGATTACATGACAGGTTAGTATAATGACGTCATTAGGGCGCTTAGTCGCGGTCCGTCGGGTCGGGTCGTGACAAAAGTGGTATCAGAGCAGTTAGTCATCAGAATGTCTACAGACCGTGTCTAGTAGAGTCTTATGTATGAGTATGTTGTGCACCATACTTATACGCATGAGGCTTCCGAATATTTAGGATTGGTTTATATCCTTTCATCTCCTAGATCGTGCAATAGAGCTGTGTTATTAGGATAATCCCTTTCTGACGACTTATTATGTTCACAGCTATGCCTCCGAAAAAAGCGACAACGGCCCAGAAGCGCAAATCTACAACGGAGGATACTAGTTGGATTCAGAGAGTTACCGGGTCTCGTACTCAGTCTATGCCAGAGACTGTACCCCAGTCGACGAGCTCTGTTTCGTCGCTACCTCCAGAGGCTCCAGTTTAGGGGGCAGCATCACTAGTTTCTGAGACCCCAGCACCTGAGCCTCCAGCTCCTCAGTCAGGGGCAGAGGACAGATCCAAGAGAGATATGGTTCAGCTGCTGACTAGATTGGTGGAAGGGCAGACCCACAGACAGAGGCCAGGAGTTGACCCCAGATCGGGTAGTTTGAGGGTTCGTGATTTCTTGAGCTGTAGTCCTCCAGAGTTTTTCGGGTCAAGGCCCGAGGATGATCCACAAGAGTTCATCCTACAGTTACAACATACGTTGAGGGTGATAAAGGCTTCAGAGACTGAGTCGGTCGTGTTGGCTTCGTATCGATTGCGTGATGTGGCTATTAACTGGTATGAGTCGTGGGAGCTATCTAGGGGAGAGGGTGCTCCTCCAGCAGTGTGGGACGAGTTCACAAAGGCTTTCCTTGACCACTTCCTACTTCTAGAGATGAGGAGAGCCAGAGTTGATAGGTTCCTAAACTTGAGACAGGGCGGTAGGAGCATTAGAGAGTACAACCTTGAGTTTGATTCATTGGCCAGATACACACCCACTATTGTAGTAGATATGACGGACATGGTGCATCGCTATATGATGGGGCTGGACCACTATTTGAGCGACAGCTGTATGGCAGTTGCTCTTCAGCCAGGTTTGGATATTGCTAGGATCCAGACTTATGCACAGGGGGTTGAGGACCGACATAGAGGACCGACATAGAGGACGACAGCCAGACAGAGGTCATGACAGGTACTATCATAAGAGGGCTAGGTCGGCAGGCAGCCTCGGCAGCAGGTTAGGTATTCATCCCAGCCAGTACGGAGTGCTCCCCTACAGTCTACAACCAGGAGGTTCGACCGTCCAGGGTATTCAGGAGCCGGTCAGAGCTCTAGGGCTTCGGGTTCTCATAGGAACAGGGGTTCTAGTCAGTCGAGGCCACCTTTGCCTCGGTGTTCTCAGTGTGGTAGGTCCCATCTTGGGGAATGCCGTCTTACTAATGGCGCTTGTTTTTCTTGCGGCCATCAGGGCCACATGATGAGAGAGTGTCCCTATAGGGGTGGTTCGGGTGGTATGGATTGTCCTACGGGGTCGGTTGCTGGTTCGTCATCATCTATAGCTATGCGCCCCACCGGGCAAGGTATTCAGACGCTAGCAGGACGTGGTAAAGGTCGAGGGCGAAGTTTCTAGTTCTGGCAGTCCTTCGAACCGCATATATGCTTTGGCCAGTAGACGTGATCAGGAGGCGTCACCGGATGATGTTACAGGTATATCATCGATCTTTCTTTTTTGTGACGTATAAACACTGATAGATCCAGGTTCTACCTTATCGTATATATCCCCCTTTGTTGCTAGTAGTATCAGAATAGAACCTGAGTCGATAGAACCGTTTGAGGTAGCTACACCGGTGGGAGATTCGGTCATAGCTAAGCGGGTGTATAGAAATTGCTTGGTGGTTGTATATAGTTGTCATACCATAGCAAATTTGATAAAGAAAGTGAAGAATAGATTACAAGTCTTGAAATAAAGATTGTGAGATAATTTTATGTGGATCAAATATTTCAAGAAACATTATCCTCTCAATGTACAATAGAAATGATGCTCTCGTGTATGGAAAATGATGTTGGAAGCTAGAGATGGCATAGAGTAGGGGATATGGTAGGAGCCAGGGAATGGAACTGCTAATTTCTGGTTGGATAAGTGAAAAAAAACTAGGGGCTTTGTATTATATTGTTCCTGCAAAATACACGGTGGATGAGAGTATTCAGGATGTGAAGGAACTTATGATAGATGGAAGATGGGGTTTGTAGAAATTGCAACGACTATTTTCTAGGGAAATAGTGGATCATATCACACAAGAATTAGAAGTTGCATAAATTAATAGAAGGATGTGAAATGTCATGGTAGATAAAGACAACTTCAAGTAAATTTACAGTAGGAAGTGCATGGGAGTTGTTAAGAAGAAAATCGCACAAATCTGATGTTTTTAAGAATATATAGATACCAGGATTACCTTTTAAGATTTTATTCTTCTTCTACAGATTATAGGAGTTTAAAATACAAGTGGGGGGAATATTGTGTTGCATGAAGGCAAGATGACTATCCATAAGATGTGCAGACTCATATTTTCATGGCAGCAAAAATATTCTAAAGTACCTTCCTCAGATAATGCAAGATGTTTGAAGGTTACGGGATAAGACTAGTAAGTGAGATAGTTAAGTGGAAAGTGATCAATATGGACTTCATTACAGGCTTACCTCGCACTCAGCGGAAGTGTGGCTCCATATGGGTTATTGTGGATAGGCTGACGAAATCAGCCCATTTTCTTCCAGTTAGGACTACTTACTCAACTGAGGACTATACTAGGTTGTACATCAGGGAGTTAGTGAGACTGCACAGGGTTCCCACATCTATTATATCATACCGAAGAGCTCAATTCACAGCTAACTTTTGGAGGTCGTTCCAGAAGGGATTGGGGACACATGTGAGTCTCAGCACAACATTTCATCCTCAGACGGATGTGCAGGCAGATCGTACTATTCAGACACTAGAGGATATGCTGAGAGCCTGTATTATTGACTTCAGAGGTAGCTAGGATGATCATCTACCACTCATTGAGTTTGCCTATAACAACAACTACCATTCGAGTATCCAAATGGCCCCGTACGAGGCCTTATATGAGAGGAAGTGCAGGTCACCTATTGGTTGGTTTGATGTAGGTGAGACTAAGTTGATCGGCCCAAACATGGTTCAGAAAACTGTTGATAAGGTGAAGCTCATTCAGGAGAGATTATTAGCAGCCCAGAGTCGACAGAAGTCATATGCTGATAATCGATGTCGACGCTTGGAGTTCCAGGTTGATGATTGAGTATTCTTGAAGGTATCACTCATGAAGGGTGTGACGAGGTTTGGCAGGAAAGGGAAGCTTAGCCCGAGATACATTGGGCCTTACCAGGTCATTTGTAGGGTATGTAAGGTTTCCTATGAGTTGGATCTACCCTATGATGTGGAAGCAATACACCCAGTCTTCCACGTATCGATGCTACGTAAGTGTATTGGTGAAACTTCCAGAGTCTTCCCAGTAGATGATGTCCATGTGACAAAAGAGTTGTCATATAAGGAGAGTCTCATAGCCATACTTGATCGCCAGGTCAGGAGAATACGAACGAAGGATGTAGCTTCCGTCAAAGTTTTGTGGCGGAACAACAATAGGGAGGAAATGACTTGGGAGGCAGAAGATGAAATGAAGAAAAAGTATCCTCACTTGTTTGCCTCCAGGTAATTCAATTCAACTCCTTATTTGATTATAGAAATTGATGAATTGCATGTGTGTTATATTGTGGCCCTGTATGGCATCTGTTGGTTTGCTGAATATAGGTGGATTGACATAGTTATAAAGGAGACTCTGCCGAAATATTTCTAGCATAAGACTTATTATGAACATTCGAGGATGAATGTTTCTAATGGGGGAAGGATGTTACACCTCGTAAGTTTAAGACAATAATTAAGAACGTCATTAAGGAAGTAAGATTCAGATATTGGATATAAAGTATACCCACTATGTTAGTACGAGAATTAATATACAAAAGGATGTGATTCCGGAGAGAATTTTGAAACGCGCGTGATAAGAGAAATTGAAAATGATAGAAGTATATTCCCCTTATAGATTAGTAACGTATTATATAAGTTACGACAATGAGAATACGAGGCTTTATGAAACTTTCAGGAATTAAAGGAAGCGGGATTTAAGATTCAATTATAACTTGAGGGATTAATTTAATTTAGGGATCAAAGTGTAAAAAGAATTTTTCAGATTTTTAAGTTCATCCTTAATTAAACCTAATGAGCTTCTTCTTGCTCATTCCTTCTAAATTCAAAAAGAAAAACTTCTCTCATCTTCCTTTTACCCTCCCCCAAAGCCAACGAATTGGATCTTTGATTCTTCCCCATATATTAGATCATTCTACAAATTATAAAGCCAAGGAAACTCAAAAAAAGAGGAAAAAACAGTGAGCAGAAACGTGCTGCTGCTGCTGCCGAGAATTGGCCCAGATTTTCCAAGTTTTTAGACAAGGTTTTGGAGGAAAAATGTGTAAGGAATGATGTATCAAAATTGTGGGATTCATGCATGTCAATTTAGAGTTGAAAAAGGTGAGAAATGGGTGCAAAAACTCGATGAAACAGTGAGGAAAAATTGGGGACTGTTTTGGGCTTCGTTAAGGTACAAATTCTCCTTTTCATTAAATATTTGGAAGATTAATTGATATTGTAGTTAAGGAATAAACTCTTGATAAAGAGAACTTGGAATTTTAGATAATGTATGTGATTGTTGGGTGTTATAGCCGATTTTGGGACTAATTTTACCAATTTTAGAGTTGTCGTATTCTATTATTGTGTTGTCAAATTCGTCGCTGCCCTGCATGTTGAAATGGGAAATAAATCTTGATGTTTAGAGTATAGTTGTTTATATGATAGTATTAAACCATGAAATTGGATTTTAAGGAGTTAAGAAAAGAATTAGGAATTATGATTGTTATGCTTGAATGGGTCAAAATCTGTCCAGAAATCGTGAGCACGGTTATGTTGTGTTAGGGGATGTTTTTGATAAGTTATAATGATGGAAATACATTATGAACTTATATATGCGATATGGTAAATCCTAATACATGTCTTAATGAATTAAAGTGTAAAAAGGGTGTTATGTTGCAAATTATAGGACTCAAACTCTTGTTGTTGTCGCTAGAGTTGATGAACTATTTTAAGGTTGTTTTAATATGGATTAACAGGATAAATAGGTGTAGTAATCACCTTGGTTGTTGAAGTTGTTGGATTGCATAAATATAAAAGAGAAGGAATGTGTATAATGGCGTAAATTGAGTATTTGAGATTGTTATGATTATATCTTTAAGTTGCATATTATTAATTGGTATTGCTGGCTTGATATGAAAGTTATGGATATGCACATAATTAAGGGAAGTGCTGCCCGAATTTCTATAGAAAAGAGAGTCGTATTTCGATATAACTTACGCTAGAAATCATAGAATTGACGGGCGTATTACCCTTTATTATTGGTTGACGTACTAGTTAAGACGAATCCTATTCTTCGAGTTGGTTAGTTCGGCGAAAAGGTATGTGAAACTCTTCCTTCTTTCTTTTTGGCATGATTTATTGAAAGTACGGCGGACGTACATAATTTCTACACAGACTATTTTCTAAAGATGTTAGTCATGAGAAATGCCTATAATTTTTGGTAAAAACTTTATTATAATGATTTCATTGAGAGTCAAAGTGATGATTTAAATTGTATAGTTACTCATGATACTCTATTCGTGCTAGATATGATTATATGAATTCACCGAGTCCCTCACTAGAGGGTCGGGACACGTTATATGTATATATATGATTTCATGGACATGTATCCATGATGCGGATATAGATACCCATGACAGCAGATATGATTCCATGAACATGTATCCATGATGCGGGTATAGACACCCATGCCAGTAGATATGATTCCATGGACTTGTATCCATGATGCGGGTATAGACACTCATGACAGTAGATATGATTCCATGGACATGCATCCATGATGCGGGTATAGATACTCATGACAGTAGATATATATATATAGGATGATTATATGGATAAGTACTCATGATTTTTGATATGACTCTCATTTGTATACGACACAGTTGGATTTAGATTCTGATTTTTATACTTGTCTCATGTTATCTGTTGGCTACTTATGATCTCATTTACAGTATTTCATGTTTTACATACTCAGTACATTACTTCGTACTAACCCACTTTCCTCGGGGGGCTGTGTTCATGCCCGCAGGTACATGTGCTCAGTTTGGTGATCCTCCAGTCTAGGTTTTCCGTTCAGCTGTTTGGGGATGCTCCTTTGATTCAGAGCTCTGTCATTTTGGTACAGAACCCTACTTTTGTTGACTTATGTATATTTAGGGGCACGACGGGGGCCTGTCCCATCATATGTCGTCATCCTTCTTATAGGGGCCTATAGACAGTTGTGGGTTGTATATATATGGCTTAGTCATATGAGGGTTGTAGATATGTTTTGTTCAGCCGTACTATTGTATTTTGTTTTGGGATGTTCCCGTATATAGTGGCAGCCTTTTCGGCTTACGTTCTTTGTTTTATTTTCTTAGATGTGACTCCTGAGGAGACAAGTTTGTGCGTGCGTGCGACGGAAGTCCAAAATATTGGCTGATTATGGGGACGTTTTGGAGCATTAAAATGTCAGTTTTTCCTCCATAACTCAACCATTATTTGGTTGCATTACTTGGGGAATTAAGTGGCCATTACATGACACTAAATGAACTTAAATGGCCATTACATGGGCACTTGAAGAGGCCTTCTTACACTATTATAAATTGAGGCCTTTGACTCAATTGGAGTGGTACTACTCTGAACTTCTTCCTCTCAAAGCATACTTTCAAACACTCAAGGTTCTTCTTGAGAAACACTTGAGTTTCCTTTGCTCATTTGTTAGTTGCTATTTTATCTTGAGAGACAATTGTCCACTAACGTAAAATGATTATATACGGGACAATATTGTCTTAAGGACAGAGTGAATATCACTCGACTCAGCAGCGCCGTTGTAACGCTACCAGATTTACTATCTCTTGATTTCAGGTTATCAAGATCAATGAGCTTGCTGTAATTGGAACGAAGATTCAAGACGGATTCAAGAACTCAAGAACCTGTTGTGGCCATCATTCTTGTTGGCTACAAGTTTGTTGCTTTTGTAACCTTATAGTTTACCCAGTCGAAGCACTAGTAATAATTGTTTACTATTCCTGTACATTCATTGTTTTTCAACAAAAATATCCAATTATACTATATAGTATATATATTACATTATTTTTCTGCATAAGAGCATAACGAAAAGAGAAAAAGAACGTTTGGGATTTGCATATGGGACTAATAAATGCAAAACATGTTGAATATTAGAGAATGAAAGAAATACTAGATGCATAGTGGAGGCAAAAACGTTTTTTATACATAAAAATCCCTTTTTATGGAATGATATAGTCGGACATGTCTACTATTAAGGCATGATTTCTGTTGGATATGTTAGAATAGAATATTCTAGAATAGGGTCATTAATAGAATATTATGTGTATATTTTATATTAATGTAGATCTCTTCATATATGGTAGAAAATTATTGTATAGGGAAGATTCCTAGGATTATTCTAAGGAAGACTTATTCTTCCTAATGATGGTAATTAGTGTATATATTGTTACCTAATGGAAGATGAACATTTGAGGAAAATATTCTATCATGGTATCAAGAGCTTAGGAAAAGATTCATCTTCCTAAACACCAAAATTGTTTCTTTTTTTCGAAAATTCGTTCTCCTCCAACATCGAATTTCTTTTTTTGTTTTTTTTTTTTTTTCATCCAACTATTATCAACATGTCTGAATCCAAATCGTTCTATCACCCAGCCCTCACAGTTTCCAATATCAAAACTCATGTTCCCATAACTTTACAAATGGAGAATGTGCATTATGCTTCCTGGGCGGAACTTTTTAAAATATGTTGTCGTTCTCACCGGGTTCTTCACCACATCATTTCCCCGGAAAAAGACAAAGAAAGAGTCTTGACAACGGATGAAGACAAAGAATTGTGGGATGTACTAGATGCCACTGTTCTTGGTTGGATATATTCAACAATATCCACGGATTTGTTGCACACGATCATGGAAACAGATTCTAAGGCAATTGATGCTTGGAATCGATTACGGGATATTTTTTATGATAATCAAAATTCCCGTGCAGTTGCTTTGGAACAAGAATTCTCCAGTGTTGATATGGAGGATTTTCCTAATGCGTCTGCTTATTGTCAACGCCTCAAAGTGTTGGCGGATCAATTAAAAAATGTTGGTTCCCCCGTCTCCGACAACCGTTTGGTTCTACAACTTGTTGCCGGATTGACAGAGGCATATAGCGGGGTTGCCACCGTTATCCGTCAAAGTAACCCACTTCCGTTATTCTACAAAGCCAGATCTATGTTAATCCTAGAAGAACAAGGTCTTTCCAAAAAGGTTGCTAACACAACCGAATCGGCGTACATGGTCACTAATGATGGAAATAACCGGGGTCAAAAAGGACGGCATGGAAATAAAAAAGGGGGAAACCGCAACAAGAACGGAAATCATCGCAACTCCGGCGGCGGTGGAAATTCCGGCGGTGGTTACGGCGGTTCCGGCGGAGGCTCCGGCGGCGGGGGCTCTGGCGGCGGCGGCGGCCGCGGCGGCGGCGGCCGCGGCGGCGGCGATGGGGGCAGCCACAATGGACTTGGCTGGACCCCTTGTCCTTACCACCTGGCCCAGGCGAGCCCAATTTTGAGCCCAGAATCGATCCACAAAGAAGAAGATTTTTGGCAAAGAAGCGCGTGATGGAGCACCAAGTATTGGGCCGTTTGGGCGGCCAATGATGGGCTAACAATGGGCAAAGAAGACATTTTGGGCGATGGGCTAACATCGAGAAGCGGCGGCCAGCGGTGGCGAGGCGGCGGCGGCCGATGGGCCAGCCAGTGTTGGGCCTCAGGCGTGGAACGAGGCCCACTCAACAGTGGGCCGATCGGCGGAAATTGAACATGCCATGCACACGCTCGGGATTAATCCACCAGACACGAATTGGTATATGGACTCAGGTGCAACGTCACATATGACGTCATCCCAAGGTAATCTCACGTCCTATTTTAATTTGAGCAAATCAAATGGTATAACTGTCGGAAATGGCCATTCCATTCCAATAAAAGGTTACGGTTCCACTAAATTGTCCAAACCAAATCCACCATTAGCCTTGAAAAATGTTATTCATGCACCACAATTAATCAAAAACCTAATCTCCGTTCGAAAGTTTACTTCAGATAACTGGGTTACCGTAGCTTTTGATCCTTTTGGTTTTACTGTGTGTGATTTTCAGACAGGGGCACGGCTAATGAGATGTGATAGCCAGGGAGAACTTTATCCAGTTACTTCACTACTACAACCGGACAAGAAACATTTTAATTTTGCTGTTTTTAATTCCAAGTTATGGCATGAACGTTTGGGACATCCGGGAGAGTCTGTTTTAAACTCTCTCAAACGCAATAATTCAATTTTATGTACACGAACTCTTAATAAGTGTCAGTCGTGTCCTTTGGGTAAGCATATTCAACTACCTTTTGAGTCTTCTTCTAATTGCACTTTTATGCCATTTGAGACTATACATTGTGATATTTGGACATCCCCAGTTTTGAGCTCTTCAGGGCATAGATATTATTTGCTTGTTTTAGATGATTACTCTAAATTCTTGTGGACATTTCCCATATCAAAAAAATCACAAGTGTTTTCTACATTCCTTAGTTTTAGAGCTTCCATCCAAAAACAGTTTGAAAGGGATATCAAAAACATCCAATGTGATAACGGGCGGGAATTTGATAATAGACAATTCTGGGATTTTTGCAAAACAAATGGTTTGAATTTTCGCTTTTCATGCCCCCACACATCTTCTCAGAATGGACAGGCGGAACGCAAAATACGAACCATAAATAATATTGTCAGGACATCCCTTGCTCATGCCTCACTTCCCCCTAACTTTTGGCATCATGCACTTCAGATGGCTACTTATTTGTTGAATATACTACCAAACAAACATACATCACACCAAACACCCCTTCAATTACTATACCTTCGAAAACCGACATACTCTCATCTCCGGGTTTTTGGGTGCTTGTGTTTTCCATTATTTCCATCCACCACCATCCATAAATTACAACCGAGATCTACTCCTTGCATTTTTTTGGGATACCCATCCCATCATCGGGGATACAAATGTTATGACCTATCCTCCAATAGGATTTTTATTAGTCGTCATGTTATATTTGATGAAACTCAATTCCCATTTAGAAAAATCAATGAGTCACAATCTCCCACTTATGAGTTTTTGGATGCTGGAATACACCCAATGTTTACCCAACCATTGTCTCATAGTTCGGTCACTGCTACTGCAAATGGACAAAATCCTCTTAATCCATTACCCGTGTCCTTACCAAATGGTGCCCAACCCACTGTCCTGGATACTGGTACACATTCGGGCTCATGTGCTTTGACACCTACCCTTAATGCAACCCAAGCCCCTGATCCAGTCCCAGCTTTACAAATACCACATTTGGCCAGTGGCGTCGATCCATCGCCCGACAACACGCCCGATCCACCGTAGTCAACATGGTATTGTCAAACCCAACACTAAATACAGCCTTCACACCCAAATTTCCAAATCACCATTACCATGTAACCCTGTGTCTGCTCTGAAAGACCCAAATTGGAAAATGGCCATGGATGATGAATATCAAGCTCTTATTAAAAATAGGACATGGGATTTAGTGCCCCGTCCATCTAATGCTAACATCATTCGGTCTATGTGGATTTTTACTCATAAAGAAAAATCTGATGGTTCTTTTGAGCGGCATAAGGCCCGTCTTGTAGGTGATGGGAAGACGCAGCAGGTTGGCATCGATTGTGGAGAAACATTCAGTCCAGTAGTCAAACCAGCTACTATCAGAACAGTGCTCAGCTTGTCTCTCTCCAGAGGATGGTCACTCCACCAGTTGGATGTTAAAAATGCATTTCTCCATGGTCACCTAAATGAGACTGTTTACATGCACCAACCATTGAAGTGCAGATCCAAAATATCCCAATCATGTATGCCTGCTAAACAAGTCTTTGTATGGTCTCAAACAAGCACCCAGGGCCTGGTATCAGCGGTTTGCAGATTTTGTATCACAGATGGGGTTTTCACACAGCCGGTCCGATAATTCCCTTTTTATCTATCATCAGGGTAATCATACGGCTTATCTTCTATTGTATGTGGATGATATTATTCTGACTTCCTCGTAATCTCTTCGCAAGAATATCATGTCTCGACTTGGTTCAGAATTTGCTATGAAGGATCTTGGTCCATTGCACTTCTTTCTAGGAATTGCTGTTGACAAGACATGCAGGTGGGCTCTTTCTCTCTCAGAAGAAGTATGCATCTGAGATCGTGGAACGGGCTGGAATGGCCTCTTGCAAACCCTCAGCAACACCGGTGGATACAAAGTCCAAATTAAGTGCTATCTCTAGCAAACCTTTTGCTGATCCAACATTGTACCGCAGTCTAGCAGGCGCGTTGCAATATCTTACCTTTACCAGACCAGACATCACCTATGCCGTACAACAAGTATGCCTATTCATGCATAATCCAATGGAAGAACATATGCAGGCACTCAAACGGATTGTACGCTACATTAAGGGCACTCAGGAATATGGATTACATCTTTACCCATCTTGCATCTCCAAACTTGTCACTTATACTGAGATCACGGTGGCGGTTGTCCGACACCGCACGCTCCACATCTGGGTATTGTGTATTCCTCGGTGATAATTTAGTTTCATGGTCTTCCAAACGGCAACCCACGATGCTCGCTCGATCTTTGAAGCTGAATACCGTGCCGTTGCCAATGTTGTATCTGATTCATGCTGGATTCGGAATCTTTTACTGGAGCTTCATTGCCAAATTCCGAAAGCTACTATAGTCTACTGTGACAACATTAGTGCAATATATCTTTCTGGAAATCCAATACATCATCAGCGCACTAAACATATAGAATTGGATATCCATTTTGTCCGTGAAAAAGTGGCACGCGGACAGGTGCGAGTACTTCATGTCCCAACGCGTCATCAAATCGCCGATATCTTCACGAAAGGGCTTCCGCTGATTTTATTTGAAGAATTTCGGGACAGTCTCAGCATTCGGCGCCCTCCAGCTTCAACTGCGGGGGAGTGTTAGAATAGAATATTCTAGAATAGGGTCATTAATAGAATATTATGTGTATATTTTATATTAATGTAGATCTCTTCATATATGGTAGAAAATTATTGTATAGGGAATATTCCTAGGATTATTCTAAGGAAGACTTATTCTTCCTAATGATGGTAATTAGTGTATATATTGTTACCTAATGGAAGATGAACATTTGAGGAAAATATTCTATCAGGATATATGATCTTTTGTTGTAGTATATATATGTAATAATGATTGTAAATTAAATTTGTTATGCAATTATCAGAACTTAATTTGCTTTTTAGTCACACTATTTTTTCTACAAATCTAGATTAGGTAGGGTGTCAAATAATAGACGGATGAAATTTTTTAACAAGTTAAAATAGGTTGAAATAACGATCGGGATCGATTATCACTTCAAGAGTTTTTCCCCAACATAATCAATATTCATATAAAATTTATCATTTAATAACAAAGGACAAAAGCATAATGTCATAAAAAATCTACCTCCCTGAACTTCAAGAGTTTGTCAAAATGAGTTAATTAGGGCTATGACCAAGTGAATCCGTTCAAAATGACATTTTGATTTTTTTGTCTTAAACTATATAGTAATAACTGGATTGCTATAAAATGTTTATTGTACAATAAAGAAAAATAATATCCTATATTCTGAACCATTTCTTGTCTTTCTTTTTTCTTTTAATTCTTTGATAAAATTGTTTTATGGTTGATTTAGGTTAGTAATACATTTCATTTTGACCTAACTTTTGAAAGATTGAGAATTTGAGATAGGTCACATTTTTTAATCCTTAAATTAATACCTTATAAGCATACCTTGACTCATTCAAATTTGTGCGGGTTAGACGAGTTACATATTATGAGTCTAGCAATGGTAAGTTGATTATTTTGTCATCATCAAGATTATAGTGAGATGAATACAATTTTTTCATTCTTATTAGGGTTTTGTGTACGAAAAAATTAATCTTCGCAAAGCACTTTTCCTTCTTTATGAGTTTTACACGATGCTAATCTACTGGCGGATCCATTAGCAACATGGTGGTGCAGTTGCACCACCAGATTTTTTTAAAAAATTTACCTTCTAGGCATAAAAAAAAAAAAATCTTCTAGGCATAAAAAATTAAAAAAAAAATTTGCACCACCAAATATTCTTCTTTATGAGTTTTACACGATGCTAATCTAAATTAGTTGAAGCTCTAATATGAATAATATTGAATAGCCAAGAAAAAAAAAGTACATTGTCGTGTGAGATGCACATGTTACATTCAGCAATCACTGTATTCTAAAACCATGCTTAAAAGAGGAGAATTTAGGCATTGTGCATATCTAGCCCACAAATCTACTGCAATCAACCACAAGAACTGAACGAATTAGGAAGCGATACGGGTCAGAAATGACCAATTGAATGTGACTCAATCATGATGAACCAGATGCAAACTTGTGGTTAAAACACCGAATACAAACATGTTACAATGGCACCAGATATAAATTTGTGGCCGGATAAGAGTCAACTCAAGAATATGATCGTTATCCATTAAATTCCTCCGGCCTTTATTAGATTTTGTTAGGGTTTATTATCTTCTATTACCTTTTTTTGCAGCATTACTATGGATAATTAAGAGGGAATGATTTGTGGATCATGCACCCCATATCCTAGTGTAAGTAGATGTTCTCATCCTATTGTAAGGCATGAGAAAGGAAATAGCAAGACAACATACTTACTTTGTTCTTTATATTTTTTTGCTCCGGATTCGAAGTGTTCTCAAAGGCTGATTATTCAACTGGAGTCATCCTCATTACAAGATTTCTTCGAGTTCACACGGATCATGCTCAATTTATCATACAATTGTTTCTTTATTACTTGATTTCATTATTTATCTCTCGTTATTTACATTGTCTAAAGCAAATTGTACAGAATGGATCATTGGTCTAACTCAACCCCAAAAGCTAGCTTGTAGGGTGAGGATTGTCCAAGTCCATATAAAGAGTCTATGTTCCCATTCCATATCTGATGTGGAACTCTTAACACTCTCCCGTATGACCATGCCTTGTTAATTGAAGCGTAAATAATATAATTTGGGTGACCAACATTGGTGAACAAAAAATTAGAATGTGTCTGGCTCTGATACCATGTAAAGAATGGATCTTGGGTCTAACTCAACCCCAAAAGCTAGCTTGTATGGTGAGGATTGTCCTAGTCCATATAATGGGATGTTCCCATTTCATATCCGATGTGAGACTCTTAACACAAATCAATTCACGTATCCTTTAAACAACAACAACAACAACAACAACAACAACAACAAACCCAGTAAAATCCCACAATATGGAGTATTAGGAGTGTAGAATGTACACAGATCTCACCTTCACTTTGTTATCCTTTAAACCACATAACAAATTCAACTGTACCTTTTTGAAGTAAACAATAATATTATAGTAAGAAGTTAAATGATTTTAAAAGATTTCTACAATATGATGGAAAATATAGCAAGATATTGAAATAACAATAGATTCTATATATTTTTAAGAAACAAAGTAATTGATTTCATGCACATGTACTTTTCGTTACGGGTTACACTGTAAAAATGTGTAAGTACTTGTAAAAGGGATTTATATTTACAACATTAAGTCACTATATAATATTCCACGATAATTCAAGATTTAACAAAATAAAATGACAATTCAGTGGAGAGTTAAAGTATTTCAAAATTATTGCAAAGAGATTTAATTATTTACTGTTTTTAATGAATATATTTTGCTAGAACTCTTATGAAAATTCCTTGTGTTAAATATACATACAATATATACGATATACATGTATATTGTATGTATATTGAAGGCCTTGGCCCAATAGCTCTCGGCAGCCTGTCTCGGCCCAATGGCTCTGCCCCGTGTGGGGTCCACTATGTAATGTAAATATTGTAGTATAATTAGTATTGTACTCTTACCATAATTGTATAGTTAATCTCCAAATAGAATAGGGTTTTAAGAGTAGAATAGAAAAAGAATTTTTCTATTATGAAAATATGTAAATTGTATATATACCCCTTTCATTAATGAGAATAATCAAGAGATTATTTTTTTCATGGTATCACAAGTCTAAGTTATTTTCCTTGCTTCCGCTTACTCTCTTGATTTTCGTGAGAAACCCTATCCCCCCCTCTCGACTTCCCTAAACCGAGACCCTCCCAAATTTTTCTTCTCTAATTTTTCTTGTTCGATTCACTATGACTGATAAGAACATGTTTTATCCTGCCCTAACAGTTTCTAACATCAAGAGCATTCTTCATATTGTTCTTGACTTAGAAACGTTCAATATGGGATGTGGGCAGAGTTGTTCAAGATTCACGCACTGGCACATCAAGTCCTCCATCACATAATTTCTCAGGCTCCTGATACGGAGGATATACCCAGCAAGGAGAAAATCCTAAGTTATGGATCACTCTTGATGCTAAGGTTCTCCAGTGGATTTATGCCACCATGAACAGGAATTGTCCCAAGTCACTATGGAGAATTTTCCGAACGTTTTCTCCTATTGCAAACGACTCAAGAAATTGGCGGACCAACTTCGTAATGTTGGTGCTCCTGTTAGCAATAATCGTCTCGTTCTACAGATAGTTGCAGGCCTGTCTGAGGCTTATAACAGTGTTGCTTCGATACTTCATCAAAATAACCCTCTACTGTAATTTTATCAAGCCCGATCTATGCTTAAACTAGAGGAGGCTGGTTTGGCTAAATAGATAGCTACTAACACTAACTTCATCATGACGGCCACGTCCAATGGTACTCCAATATTTTATGACAATTCGAGCCAAAATCATAACAACGGTAGCGGCAAGAAAGGTCAAAATCACAAGAATAAAATAAAGGTGGTGGACGTGGTGGTAATAACGGCAGCGACGGACGAGCCACTGGTGGGTCTAGGCCAGCTGGACCACCGACAAACTGGATCTGGTCCTACCGGTCGTAGGCCAACTACCAGTGGCCAACTACCCAAACATTACATTTATGAGCTGGACAAAATAATTGGGCCGGTGCCCACCAGCAAAGAATTCCAAAGAACACGGTCCAAACCCATCACGGCAAAGAAGACACGGCGGTTCGCCACTATGGCTCGCCATGCCCAGCTCGCTGGGCCTCGACCACAACAGGCCTTTGCAGCTGAGGGGCCCACTTTTATCCCTTCTCCGACAGATATTGAAGTCGCGATACACGCACACTGGAATTAACTCCTCCAGACCCAAATTGGTACATGGACACAGGAGCCACAACTCACATGACATCCGATTCAGGTACTCTCTCGTCTTATTTCAATTTGAGCAACCCTCGTGGCATAATCGTTGGTAATGGTAATGTTATTCCGATTCGTGGTTATGGTCATAAAATTTTGTCTCCTCCCCATCCACCAAATGTCTTGAAAAATACCCTTCATGCCTCTAAATTGATTAAAAAATTGGTGTTTATCCGTAAATTTACCACTGATAATTCTGTTTCAATTGAATTTGATCCTTTTAATTTTTATGTGAAGGATTTCAAGACGGAGAGTCCTCTCATGAGGTGTGATAGTAGGGGAGAACTGTCACGACCCGATCCCGGGCCCGCGACTGGTGCCCTAACTGGGCACCCCTCACAAGTATACATCAGAGAATAGCAGCGGAACATACATAAACTCATAAGGTACTAGACATTAAATATCAACAGGCTAGCCGATAAGGCCACCTTCCGAAAAATATACATAACCCAAAAAAAAAACAGTTACATCTTTGTTTTTACAACCCAATCCACAAGATATGACTACAAACCTCTACGAATTTATACATAACAATTGTGATGGGACAGGGCCCCGCCATACCCCTGAATACATAAATCTACAACATCAGGGTAACCGTACCAAAAGACAAGCCTCCGGAGAAATGGAGCTTCTGACAACTGATCAGTGATCCTAAGAGTGAGGATCCACAACTCGCTACTCCCTACCGCGCAGATTTAACGCAGCCCCCGAGGAAAGGGGGTCAGTACACAATATGTACCAAGTATGTAAAACTGGAAATACTGTAATTTACATCATAAGTCTAAAATAAAGCTGGAGACATGTATGATAATCAATTTAACAGTATATTGTGCCTTACTAACAGTGAGAGTAACAAAATATACATTTCCGGTTCTTAAAATAGGAAGTCTGTGATTAACCTAGGGCCATCCGCCCGTAGTATTATCACGCGATCCTACTCCTGGGACTATTTCACTCGTATAGGCCGAGTGGACCCGCATGAGGTAATTTCCTCGCATAGGACTGGCCCTCCCCGCATGGGACTATTTCACCCGCATGAGCCCTACGGACTCGCATGAGGTATTCCTCGCATCGTGGGGAGCAAATCTACGAAATATGCAAATGTAACAAGCCCGGGGAATGACCCCGTAATGAACAATATAACACAAGCACAACCGGCTACCATAAATAACATAAGCAAGTTAAGAAATTCCTTAACTTCTCATTAGACTTAATTAGCATGCACTCTCATTTCTTTTAACTTAAGGCACTATCGTATCATGAAAGATCCGGGAATTTAACCCAAAGTACTACCTACTTCTATTCTTTTAAAATGACTCTTTTTCATATAAACCCCCAAGATACTAATAACCGTAGTATCAAGTCATATCTACTTTTCAAGACAAGTCACTATACCTTTAGAAATTACATTTATAGGCTTCTAAACCAAGTGACTTTTACTGTAAAACTTTAAGCTATTGATGCCTTTAAATCAATATTTTCCCTTCTTCATTTCAAGTCATTTATCTTTGTTTACATTACTAGAGAAAACCATTCCTTTAACTTTCCATAAAGTTGTTATAACCAACTTCCTATAAAGTCGTTATAATAACTTTATGCTTTAGGAACTAAGACATCTTTAACCTTTTAAAAAACAAGTGAGTTAATTCTCTAACTCAACCAACTTGGACATTCTTAAAACAAGTCAAGGATATCAAATGAAACTAAATTCATTTAAATCTCGTACGTCTACTGTACTATACATTTATAACTACTCATGCTCAAGAGATAAGAAAAGTTTCACATACCTCTTCGGTTCATTCCACTTGCTAAGTCCAATATGCCGTACGTAGTATGTCAACCTATAATGACCATAATACGTCTATTAACTTCTAGCTTCAAACGTAGAATATTCTAAGTGTAAGTCACTAATTCTACGGAAAATCGGACAACACTTCCTTTGTTTCTACATACTTTTCCACCTTTTTCAAGGCCCGAAATCAATAATCAATATGCCACATTTAAGGCTCAACACATCAACCAAACAAAGGGGATTACACGCCTTACAGGACGTGTAAAATTCTGCCCCACAATTAATACCAAGTAATTCAATAACCAATGCCATTCTCGGCCATAATATACAACAATGTGAAGTCTTATCCAATTCTTTTTCAATCCAAGTTGTTTAGTATAACATGTTATATAGCCGCAATCGATAACAACAACTACAATCCCTTCTTTATATAACATGCGACGACTAAAACTAATAACTAAATCGAATTACAATTTTAAGGCTAATCATGCAACTTTCGGATTTCTTCCAAATATTTCATAACACTTATCAATCTTCATTAAGTATATCACATGCTCGTTAACATATATAACTACAACAACATGTAATCTATAATCACTTAAGAGGACAAGATTGTTACCTTGGCAAGTCCTAATATAACTTCAAGATCCAAAGTCGCTCCTTAGCAACTTAGCTCTCTTCCTCCACGCTCCAATCCGCCATTTGTCATAAACAACTTTCCTTCAATTTCCAATCAAAACTATGAAAACGACTTAGGTTTTCACCTTGCGACTAATGTAAAAATATAGCTTTTCCGGGATCTTTCTATTGAGATAACCTTACAATACCTCCAAGAACCTTGGGTTGAAGTATTGTGAATTATGAACCACAAATAAAAAAAATTCTCTTCCAATTGGAGCCTAACCCGAGAGCTTCTCTACAAGTCTCCAAGATTTCTAATTTTTCTCTAAGTGTTAGAGACTTGTCTTGCTACTTAGGATGATTATATAATGCAATGGAGGGTCTAGATTAAAACATTTGTGTGGCTTGGATGAATTTCATTTAAAAATCTAGTCAAGTGGCTCATTGACTTAGTCAATTATATCAAGCTCTAGCTTAGTCAAGACTTGATCATCTAAGCTTTGGTCAATTGACCACTCTACCCTTGGTACATTTCGACCAAGACCATGCAAGGGGGGTGACACGTGTCACCCTCCCATTCGTCGTAATATTTCGCTTTCCGATATTTCCATAATTCCGATAAATTCTACAAGTCTCACATTTTAGCGTCCTGATTTCTTACGTATGTTCTTATATACATGTCCTGGAATTTCGGGGTGTAACAAGAACTTTATCCTATCACGCCAAGTTTCGATTTCTCAAGTCAAGCCTTGTCATCAACCTTTGCAACTTTTTCTCCTTCATTGTGGCAGGCTCATCTAGGTCATCCAGGGTCGTCTATTTTTTTAGATAAATATAAATTTATATCATGTAAGGGTACACGTAGTACTCCGAATTGTCAATATTGTTCTCTAGGAAAAATTGTTAAGTTGTCATTTGTAGACTCTAATTCTACTACTTCAATGTCATTTGATATTATTCATATCGATTTATGAACGTCTCATGTTCTTAGTTTTTTGGGACATCGGTATTATGTTCTATTTTTGGATGATTATTCTAAATTTTTATGGACTTTTTCGATAGCAAAAAATCTCAAGTTTTTTCTATCTTTCTAAAATTTAGAGCTTTCATTAGAACTCGATTCGAACGGAAAATAAAAAATATTCAATGTGATAATGACAAAGAATATGACAACGGGGTGTTTCGGGAATTTTATGCTAATAATGCGATCAATTTTCATTTTTCTTGCCCTCATACGTCTTCACAAAATAGGAAAGTCGAACGCAAAATTCGTATCATTAATAACATTGTCTGAACGTTATTGATTCATTCTTCTATACCCCATTCTTTTTGGCATCATGCTCTACAAATGACTATAAATATTCTTAACGTTTTTCCTTCTAAAGGTTTGACATATTCGTCCCCTCTTCAAATTTTATATAATAAGACTCCTTCATATTCACATCTTAGGGTCTTTGGGTGCTTATGTTATCCGTTGTTTCCGTCTATCACAATTAACAAACTTCAGGCCCGTTCTACCCCTAGTGTATTTTTGGGTTATCCTTCTAATCATCGTGGTTACAAATGTTTTGATTTATCAGTTAATAAAATCATCATTTGTCGCCATGTAATATTTGATGAATCCCAATTTTCATTTTCTAAGGTTACTAAACACGTGCCTAGTTCGTATAATTATTTGGATGATGGTATATTCCCGTATTTTATTTATCATCTTTCGGATGTGTCACACACCCAAAATCCTCCAGCGGGCCCACTGCCCGTTGGCCCCACTGTTTCGTCTCCTGCTATAGTTACCATCCCACTACCCAGTCTAGTGACTGGGCCACTCGCCCAACCCAACACTGTTCCAGAACTTACGTCTAGTCCTCATTACCGATTTGGGCCCCATCCTTATGGTGTTAATATTATCCGGTCTATGTGGATTTTTGCTCATAAGGATAAATCTGACGGTTCTTTTGCAAGACATAAGGCTCGTGTTGTAGGTGATGATAAGACTCAACATGGTTGTGTGGATTGTGGTGAGATAATTAGTCCGGTGGTCAAACCGGCTTCCATTCGCACTGAGCTCAGCTTGGCAAAAGCATGTCTTATTAATCAGTTAGATGTGAATAATGTTTTCTTACATGGTGATCTCAATGAGATAGTTTATATGCATCAGCCATTGGGGTTTAGAGATTCCAAATATCATCATCATGTCTATTTATTAAAGAAGTCCTTGTATGGACTTAAGCAGTCTCCACGAGCGTGGTATAAGAGGTTTGAAGACTATGTTTCGACTATTGAGTTCTCTCACAGCAGGTTTGTAATTCATTATTCATATATCGTAGTGGTTCTTCATCGGCTTATATACTCTTATGTGTGGATGCTATTATCTTTACTGCCTCTTCTGATACATTACGACAGTTTATCATGACAATGCTCAGTTCTGAGTTTGTTATGAAAGATTTAGGGCCCTTGAGTTATTTTTTAGGGATAGCTGTCACTCGTCATGCATGTGGGTTATTTTCATCACAGAGAAAGTATGCAGCTGAGATCATTGAGAGGGCTGAGATGTCATCCTGTAAGTCCACTTCCACTCCAGTCAGTGGCGTAGCCAACAAGCAAATTCGAGTGGTACAGAGATATTTTTGTGCAGCAAAAAAAAAATTGATTGAAGAAAATTAATACGCACCGTTTCACCCACCGTTTCATCCAAAACAATGTCGTTTTGATTGAAAATTTTCAAAAAAATGGTGGTGCGCCTTGCTTAGAGTGTCTCCGCCACTGACTCCAGTTGATACTAAACCCAAGTTGGATCGCGGCGCTCGCCTCGCGAGGATCCGACCCGCATTATGCGATCGCAGTGCCGCTTCAAGATATGACATTCACGAGACCATATATTACGTATGTCGTACAACAGGTGTGTTTGTTTATGCATGATCCCAGAGTCGAACACATGAATGCACTCAAACACATTATTAGGTACATCCAGGGGACACTTGACTATGGCTTACATTTATATCCTTCGTCGACGTCTACAGTTGTCTCGTATACATATGCTGATTGGGAAGGATGTCCAGACACCAGACGGTCTACGTCTGGCTATTGTATGTTTCTTGGTAATAATTTGTCTCTTGATCTGCAAAACGTCAGTCAACTTTATCACGTTTCAGTGCAGAAGCCGAGTATCGAGGGGTAGCGAATGTGGTCTCTGAATCATGTTGGTTACGAAATCTCTTGTTAGAGCTTCATTGTCCTATTGAAAAAGCTACATTGTTTTATTGTGATAATGTTAGTGCCATATACCTTTCCGGTAATCCGGTTCAGCACCAGCGCACTAAACATATCGAGATGGACATTCACTTTGTTCGAGAAAAGATAGCTCTTGGACAAGTACGCGTCTGTCATGTCCCTTTCAGGTATCAAATTGCAGACATCTTTACAAAGAGTCTTCCACCTTGAATAATCAGGGATTATTTTTTTCACCTTGAATTCATATGTTTTTTTGTTTGGAGTAAGAAATAGAGTGCAAATATAATACAATATTTGTAAGTAATTATTCCATGTTTGTTAATATTTTTTGAGTAAAGAAAGGGACAATCTAATTAGACTCCGTGATCATGAAGTTATAATTTCGGTTCGAAGTATAATCTGTTGCAATTATCTAAATAAAGTGCTCATATTAGACATTTCTTGCTTATATTTGGAAAAGACGTGTTCACAAGAGTCTATTATGTAGATAATTTAATTAGATAAAATATGTTTCATCCTTTAATTATACACATCAACATCTATTAGAACATGCATTATGTTTAACCGTTTATTAAGATTAATGCGTAAAATTAAAGAAGGTAACATATTTTATGTAATTATTTTATCTACATAATAGACGCTATAGAAAACCTACCGTTTTTTTCTTCAAAATCTTGAGTCAAAAGTTACTAATAGGACACTTTACTATATGCTTAGATGCTTAATAGAAGAAATTTAAAAAGGCAAAGATTGAAACATGAACCATGTGTCGGAGAGACATAGATACGAGGGCAGTGTGCAGTTGTACCAGTTAAAAAACTTAAAATTAAACCGGCAGAAACCTTTTTCCACTTTCCTCATTTTCCTTTATTAAGTCAAGGTCAAATGTTAATAAACTAATGTTAAAATACTAAAATGTACTTGTCCTATATTCCTGTCTTCATCAACTTCCTATTAATTACTCACGTACTATACTATTTACTACTTAATCTAATATTTAAAATCTAAATCTTTGTATTAATTTCTTTTCCTTAACATACTAGTAGTAGGAGTATTATTATTAAAAGGGCAAGTTTTTGCGGTACAATCTTTATAATAACTTAACAATATTGACTTGATAGGGGTAGTAAATAATACCTGATGTGAATATAGGAAAATCACACCACCCACCCCACCCCCACTAAACTCTTCCGCCATCTCTATATAAACTCCCCTATCTTTACTATTTTTCCTTCCTTTTTCTCTTCTCTTCCTCTATGATTCTGATTTCTTAGAAAGCAACAGCTGCTCAAAATTCTCCAGCAGTTTCTCAGTTTTGTTTTTTGCATGTAAGTTCTCATTTCGTTCTCATTTTCTTATTTAAACTCATGTTAATTCCTTGATTATTATTAATGTTTTTTACAGATTTACTCTATATCTCTCTCATTCCGGTCATTGAATGATCTCTCGCCGAATCTATCAGATTCAATGCAAGTTTGAATTTTTATATATATATATATGGTGCTATTTATGCATTCGACTTTTCGTTATCGCGGCGATAACTGGCGGTCGCATTCTCAGGCGTGAGCGCTGAGGCCATTGATTTTATTTTTTATTTTGTTAGTTTTTTTGGGATTTGAGCCGAGAATCTTTCGAAAAGAATGCGTACATTTTATTTTCTTCAAATTTGATCGTGTGAGATTACACTGATTATGTGTTGTTTGTTTGGACTTGATTTGTTTGACATGATGGAGTGGTTTTTCTAGTTATTTACAGCGTGTTTTAGTGACTAAAAGTGGTATTTATGAGGGGACGAACAAAAACGAAAAAGCAGTTGATGTTCGTTTTTATTTTTTCCAACGGAGAACAAAGTGAATTGTCAGGCGCGTAAGTCGCTTAGTTTAGCCTATTGATGTTGGCGTTGGTGGTCCACGCGCTTGGGGTAGGGTTTTGAATCGATACTGTGAGGCTTTGTTCGGTTACTTGACCGTCAGTTACGTGTGGTATTTGCCCTGCACACGTGTATTTTGCTAGGGTCCACAACTTGACTGGGCTAGGGTCATTTTTGACCCGAGAGGCCGGAACTTGAGATCTATTCTAAATTTATTATGTATTACTTTTTTATTTTTGGTTTATCCCAAAAAAAATATTATTTTTATATTTAAAAATATTTTAATTTTATGAAATATTTATATAAGATTTGTTTTATACCATATATTTCAAAAATCTTACTTTCTTTTTTAAAATCCGTGTCAAATCAAATAATATTATATAAATTGAAAAGGAGGGAGTAAGAATTTTAGTCATCTCATCATATTTCTTACTGATATAAAGCGCCTGATAGATGAGGACACGTATGTTGTGCAAGAAATAACGGCCTTTTGTTTTGGTCGGCGAGGGGTAGAGATTAAGAATTCGGGCCCAGTGGCCGACCTTGTGAATATCCTTTTCAGTGTGTCAATTTTAATGAACAAACTATAACCGTAAAGTTGTTAGAACTGTTGCAAGGACTAAAAATTATAAAAGAAGAACAAATTCTATAAAGATTTGTACTATATCCCGAAAAAAAGAGAGTTTATTTGTCAATTTTATTATCAGAAATTGCTGGATAAAGTTGTTTTCTGACAAGATTTGTTTTACCAAGCTGAACTCATTTTTGACACAAATGTCTTTTATATTATAATTTTCTCTACTTTTATTTTTCTAATAATAAAAGATTTTTAATACCAAACTGGGAAGCAACCAAAGCCATATTAAAAGCTAGTTTTACTAGTGTTAGATGTCATTGTTGGTGCTAAATAACATTACTTGTTGGAGAGAAAGGAATTGACTTTCTTATGTATTTAAATAATTGGGATCAGAAATTTTATAAACCTAACAGCGTGTTTCCTTGGCAAGAAAATCGAGTGATACATCGGAACGTATACTATTTTCTTAATTTTCCCTACAATTACTATGTCAATTAGTAAAATCATAACATAGAATATTAATAGAACTTTTGACTTCGTCCGATGTATTAGTGAAATATGTACTTAAGTCATTATTCTAGATTATATTCTACTTCTAGGTAGTTTCTCTTGAATTCTTTAGAGTCGTCGTCCCATATTGTGTGTCTTTTTGTGTAGCATCCATAAAAATATACTCCTATAGTTTTCTAAGCCTTGTCCAGAATTGTGTCCTAATATGTCGAGTTTATAATCCTCAAATTGCCCGACCTTTTCTCCCTGTTGTTGGTACACGTATATCTTTGTCGTTTTGAACCCTTTTTTAAAGTTTGAAAATGGTCCTAAAAACTGAGTCTTGCCTTCAGTTTTGTTTTCCTGTTCACACATATATTTTCAAAAGTCAAATCACCGCTTCTATTCTTTTACTCACTTTTCTTTTTACCAATTAAATAAAGTGTAGATGCCATTCACTTTCTACACGTCTTGGTTTTTTACGTGGCGAGGATCTACCGGTTTCTGTGTCGACTGAGAAATGTTGGTTTTTGATATTGGTGAATGAGAAATAATTGAATGAAAAGTGAAGGAAATATAAAAGGTTCATTTTGCTTTGGTTGAAAAGATTGTCCCACATCGAAAAAAGAAAGAAAAAGAGATGTGTATATATATTACATTACACATTCTCTAGTCACTAAAAGGGTTGAGGAGGCAAGGACCCCTCGCGCCGTCATCGTCGCTCGCTTTGTATTTGGATCTGATTGATTGATAATTTTTTTGACCGAATTTTCTTTAATTTTAATTAATTAATTAATTAAAAGAAAATCATGCAGGACTGCGGTGTCATAAGTACTTAGATCTTTTGGACCAAATTTTCTTTAATTTTAATTAATTAATTAATTAAAAGAAAATCATGCAGGACCGCGGTGTCATAAATACTGAGAGGCTGCAGATCTTTCGGCATCGCGGTGCCGATGCGGAAATTTCCACGAAGTTAAATTAGTGATTTCCAGTTTTATTTTATTTTCCACCATTTTTATGACTGTTCAGAAGGGTTGCAAACCTTCAGAAACAGTATTTTCATGGCTATAAATTCGTTTGCTTCCTCAGAATTTTACTTACTAATTTTCTGAACTACAAAACTTCTTCTTCTTCTTCTGCACGAATAAATTATGTGTGATACACTGCCGTTGAGTGGTTTGCCGCTACCCGAATTTGGAGTACTACTATTCTAGTAAGATAATCGTTCTATCCTGGGGGGATATTCCATCAACCTCGAGTACTGTGAGGGGAATAATTTCCTTAAAGACACACTTTGAACTAAGTGGACTCGATTATATTCTGAAAAATATTTTTTATTTTTCCAACACTGATTCTGTTCATTTTTCAGTTGTTATTGTTCACTAGTTTTTGCAATACAAATATGCTAACAATCTTAAGGAAATTATATTTTTTGTATTAATCTGTATTGGAGACTAAAACCTGTGTGGTTTTCTACTCCGTATGAAATTTCATATTCTAACTTGAAGACATAAAATCTTCGTTGGAATATTAAAGTTCATACTTGTAAAACGATTTGAAGAACATAAAAACTTTATCGTTGCTGTATTCTGGTTTGGAGATTAAAAACTTGTGTAATTTTCTACTCCATATGAATATTAGTATTCTGACTCGAAGATATAAAAACTTCGTTGAAATACTAAAGTTTCATAATTATACTGCGATTTGAAGAAATAAAATCTTCATCGTTTAAGTTTGTGATTTAATTACTATTCTGTGTTTGAGAATCTAGATGCCAGCATAAACGAAAATCATGAGACGGGAAATACTAAGAGAGAAATTTTTTCTGGTGTATGTCTTCCACCCTCTGGGGATTCGCCTGATGAGACAGGAAATATCAAGGATATATTTCTTCCACCCTCTGGGAAGTCACCAGGACATGATTCAGAGTCAAGTCCTTCCGTCAGAAAAGAAGGAAAAAGAATGAAATCAAAATTTACCGGAAGCATGTGAAATGCCAATGTGGTAAATAAAAGGAGTACATGTACAACCTCGGTCAATGCAATATGCTTGTGTGATAAAGTCCATGTTCATCACGTTTGATGTTGTCCCTTTCCACGTGATCAATATTTTTGAAGTCCAAAGTTGACTGTGTCTACTCTACCCTATATTTGATTAGTGAGGACTAAGGAGTACTATCTTTTTTAGAAATTGAGGGCTACATCCTTAGTGCTTTACAAGTGAAGAGTCTCGTTCACATTACATGTGAAGAGTCACGTTCACATTACATGTGAAAAGTCACGTTCACATTACATGTGAAGAGTCACGTTTAATAAGAATTCAGTTTCATCTTACTTATTAGAGTCAAATGATTTATGGCATGTTCGTTTAGGACATGTCAATTACAAAATCCTGCGGAAATTGATTAATTTAGAAGTATTGCCTAAATTCTAGTGTAACAAATCAAAATGTGAAATCTGTGTTGAGTCTAAGTTTGTTAAACATTCATATAAGTCTATTGATAGGAATTCAAATCATTTAGACTTAATTCACACAGATATATGTGATATGAAGTCAATACCATCTCGTGGTGGGAAAAAATATTTTATAACTTTTATTGACGATTGCACTCGATACTGTTATGAGTATTTGCTTAATAGTAAGGATGAAGCAATCGATGCATTTAAGCAATACAAGAACGAAGTGGAAAATCAATTGAATAAAATGATTAGCAGTGATAGGGGTGGAAAATACAAATCTCATTTTGCAGAGATATGTTTAGAATATGGAATTATTCATCAAACTATTGCCCCTTACACACCACAATCAAATGGAATTGCGGAAAGAAAAAATCGAACATTAAAGGAAATGATGAATGTTTTATTAATAAGTTCCGGTTTACCGCAAAGCTTGTGGGGGAAGCTATCCTTACAGCTAATCGAATACTCAATAGGGTGCCCCACAGCAAAACACAATCTATTCCATATGAAATATGGAAAGGAAGAAAACTCAACTTGAAATATTTCAAAGTGTGAGGGTGTTTAGCAAAGGTACAAGTTCCTTTACCCAAAAGGGTAAAAATCGGACCAAAAACTATGGATTGTGTTTTTATTGGTTATGCTACAAACAACAAAGCTTGTCGGTTTTTGGTTCACAAATCGGACAATCCTGAAATTCATGTTAATACGGTAATTGAATCAGATAATGCTGAATTCTTTGAAAATATTTATCCGTATAAAACTGAATGTGAGTCATCAAGTGAAAAATCTAAACGACCGCGGGAAGAACCAAAAGAAAGTACACCAAGTAAAGAGGATCCAAGGCGTAGCAAACGTCAAAGGACATTTATTTCCTTTGGACCAGATTTTGTGACATTCTTACTTGAAAATGAGTCTCAAACATTCAAAGCATCGATTTCATCTTCTGATTCAACATTTTGGAAAGAGACAGTCAATAGTGAGATTGAATCAATTTTGAACAACCATACATGAGAATTGATTGATCTTCATCCTGGAAATAAACCTTTAGGATCAAAATGGATTTTTAAAAGGAAAATGAAAGTTGATGACACTATTGACAAATATAAGGCAAGACTTGTGGTCAAAGGTTATATACAAAAAGAAGGTCTTGATTACTTTGATACATACTCGCCGGTAACAAGAATAACATATATTCGGGTTTTAGTGGCACTGGCGGCCGTATATGGTCTTGAAATTCATCAAATGGATGTCAAGACAACTTTATTAAATGGAGAATTGGAGGAAGAAATTTACATGGAACAACCTGAGGGTTTTGTGGTTCCTGGTAAAGAAAGGAAAGTGTGCAAACTTGTTAAGTCACTTTATGGACTTAAACAAGCACCCAAATAATGGCATGCGAAATTTGACCAAACAATGTTGGCAAATGAATTTAAGATTAATGAGTGTGACAAATGTGTTTACATTAAAAATACTCTAAATCATGAAGTCATTATTTGTTTATATGTTGATAATGAGTAGAGATATTGTCGATGTAAATACTATGAAGTGTATGCTCGCTAGCAAATTTGACATGAAAGACTTAGGGGTTGCTGATTTGATCTTAGGAATTAGGATCCATAAAACTCCACAAGGTCTAGCATTATCACAGTCACATTATATTGAAAAGGTACTTGAAAAGTTCAAGTATTTAAATTTTAATGTTACAAAGACTCCAATTGATATAAGTTTTGCACTTCAAAAGAATGAAGGTGAAAGTGACTCACAATTGGACTATGCATGAGTTTTGGGAAGTTTGATGTATATTATGAATTGTACACGACCAGATATAGCATGTGCTATAAGCAAGTTGAGTCGATTCACAAGTAATCTCAATCAAACTCATTGGATGGCAAACGAGTCTTGGGGTACTTAAAAACACACCCAAAACTATGTTTTGCATTATAATAAATATCCCGCAGTACTTGAGGGATATAGTGATGCAAACTGGATCACCAGATCATCTGAAGTTAAATTCACGAGTGGATATTTTTTCACCGTTGGTGGAGGAGCAGTGTCTTGAAAATCATCAAAACAGACATGCATCGCCCGCTCTACAATGAAATCTGAATTTATAGCTTTAGACAAGGCCGGTGAAGAAGCTGAATGGCTCCAGAATTTCTTAGAAGATATTCCCTTCTGGCCTAAACCTTTGGCTCCTATATGTATACATTGTGACAGTCAAACAACAATAGGTAGGGCAGAGAATGTATAACGGAAAATCTCGCCACATACGACGGAGATACAATACCGTTAGACAACTCCTCTCTAGTGGCGTTATCACGATTGACTATGTAAAGTCAAAAGATAACGTGGCGGATCCACTTACAAAAGACTTATCTAGAGAGGGAGTTAGTAGATCATCAATGGGAATGGGGTTACGACCGAGGACAAGTCATCATGGCGGTAACTCTACCTAGCAGACTGGAGATCCCAAGAGTTAGGTTCAAGGAGATCAAACAAAATTGTGACTGGCGGTTCAACATTGTCAAATAACTCAACCCATTCTCGGATGAAGACAATGTTCAGAAATAAAGATAAAATTTTATGGCTTGTTAATGGGTTAATAAGACATTAAGATTTTTAATGATTATCTAAATCTGGCAGTGTAGACCAGATAATGTGGCTATATGACCACATATTTAGAAATCACCTATGTGAGTATTAAGTGTAAGCCGCTTTAAAGGGGAATGACAGTGAAGATCCATTCTCTATGCACTCATGAAACCAGGCGGTGTTCATGGCTGAAACGAACACAACCGTGAGAACCATAAACGACTGAGGGTTGATTGTGTGACTTATGTTGTCTAGGTATACAACAAAGTTCGACGGTTCAAAGATATCAAATCTACCGATTGATCGAGTATATATAAGTTCACTACGGAAAGTTCAAATGAAAACCTACTTATCCAGATGCAGTCAATCCTCGATTGTATATCACACTTGTCCGCACATTCTTTTATATTATGGTCATTCCCCATTCATGTGGGGGATTGTTGAGTTTTGATATTGGTGAATGAGAAATGATGGGATGAAAAATGAAGGGAATGTAAAAGGTCTCTTTTGTTTTGGTTGAAACAATTGTCCCACATAGGAAAAAGAAAGGAAAAGAGAGGTGTATATATTATATTACACATTTTCTAGTCACTAAAAAGGTTGAGGGGACAAGGACCTCTCGCGCCGTCGTCGTCGCTCGCTCTGCTCGGCTTGGGCTTCGGCTTCGGATTTGAGCACGTAGGCGGTGAATCGGGTTGAAAGTGAAAGCCGTCAAAAACAGGCGGAATGCTCTCGAAACCAATTCAGTTGAGTGAGACAGAGGAGAGTGGAATTTGGATTTGGATTTGGTCAAATGATCTGATTGATTGATAATTTTTTTGGACCAAATTTTCTTTAATTCATGCAGGACCGCGGTGCCATAAGTACTGAGAGGCTGCAGATTCCAGTTTTATTTTATTTCTCACCATTTTTGTGACTGTTCAGAAGGGTTGCAAACCTTCAGAAACAGTACTTCCATGGCTATAAATTCGTTTGCTTTTACTTACTAATTTTAAGTACAAAACTTCTTTTTCTTCTGCACGAATAAATTTTGTGTGATACACTGTCGTTGAGTGGTTCGCCACTACCCGAATTTGGAGTACTACTATTCTGGTAAGATAATCGTTCTATCCTGGGAGAGGATATTCCATCAACCTCGAGTACTGTGAGGGGAATAATTTCCTTAAGGACACACTTTGAACTAAGTGGACTCGATTATATTCTGAAAAATATTTTTTATTTTTTATTTCACAGTATATATTTTTCTCAATTATAAAATATATCATTCTTTTTGAATAAATTAGAATAGAAATTGTTTAAGTTTTAAGCTCCAAAGGCCTTCTAAGTGGGTTGACTCCGTAACTCATTTTTCAATTTTTTTTGTGTTGCAGTCTTAAATATTAGTGCAGGGTTGAAAATTGACAAACTTAAATAGATTTCTTTCGATGAATAACTCTTAAGTAGCAATTAATGCTGATAGAAATATTGTACACAATCAAGGAAACGTTTTTTTAATTTTTTTGTGTGCTGGAATAAATTTTAGTTTCCAAACAGTTGGCAAGCATAGAAGTTGGTCGTTAGCACAAAGCCAACGGTATTAACGCATGATACTTTTAATTCTTAAATATTTTAGAAATTGAACTAACAATAATTTTTGTCGGTGTTTGCTGAATCAGTTTGATTAAGACCTCACCTCTAAGGAGCTTTTCTATAGCTCTGCCAACTTGACATGTAACGTTGAGTCACCAAATCGGACTTTAATATTTTATTAGTGCACTTTCTTTTTAGTTCCTTTGGTCTTCTCCTTGATTTTATGTCACTTCTTTTCAAATCAAATTTGTTGTTATAGTGACTTTTCTTTAAACTCTTGATGGTGAGGAATCTCTGATAATCATTTTACGTAGTTCTAAATTATATGTCACTAGTGACAAGCTATAGAAAAGGACTTCATTTCTTGGTATTTTACTTTTAGTTTATTAAACATTTATTTATCTTCACCTAATATCTTCCAAGTTAAATGTGTTAATTGTTAATATACTGATAAACTAACTTGTTCCTGATTTTAACACTGATTATTTTAAGGTTCTCTTCGTCTTAATATTCCTTCACTGAAGAATTTTTCATTTTGACTTGGTGCCCGTTTGGTTGAGCTTATTTTAAACTTATAAGTGCTTTTTTTTAAAATAACCACTTATTAAAATATTAAGAGGTGTTTGGTTGAGCTTATTTTAAAATAGATAAGCACATTTCAAAGCCCAAAATTTTGGCTTTTTGGAGTAGAGCTTCTTTTGGCTTTAAATATTTTTGTTTTTTGTATAATATTTTTTTTTATTGGCAATCAAACATTTAACAATTTTTTTTTTATAAAAACTCTACTTCTAAAAGCTCTACTCCTATAAGCTCTTTTTAATAAGTTGTAACAAACGGATGCTTAATGCTTTTCTTTGTCGACTGTTCAAATAAAAGATTTGGGCTTTCCTCGTCCAGTCGTCCTTTCCCCATGTTTTTAGGAAAAGATGTGAGCATAGTGAAGTGTTGCCTTACTGATCACAAGAGATTTAGGATTTCAATTTTATGAGTTATTAATTATAGGACGACTTCAAGTGTTAGCAATTGATTTCTAAATTTATTTTTTGCAAGTATGTGATGAATTTTTTAACACATTTAGAGAATGCTAAGTTATTGGCTCCCGTAAACCGTGTATTCTAAGTCTACATTAACCTCTATATGAAGACGTAAATAAAATGACTTTAGTATCATCTGATAAAATACCATAGTAATTGCTCGTTTTGTACTTTAGAGAAAAATGCAATTTTTAAGGCTGACCGTAGTTTTCTTTTTCTGGCTTGAAGCCAACACTTCAACCTTTGTGTCTATTTGTACTTGGGTCCTTGCAAGCCCATTGATTATATTCCTGTCAGCTCTATGCTTTTAAAGCAATTTCCTTAAAGCAATTGATAACATGTTGTACTTACTCTGTGAACTTTTTTTGCAGCAAAATGAGAGAAAATTTGACAAGGTGGCTGTACCAGGCGATGGGATTCCAGAGTGGGCTGGCTAAGACTCAAAGAATTGAGTCCATTTCAAAAGCTGCTAAGCCTAACAAGACGGAGCCCAATGCAGAGGACCCTAAGCCTGATCATATTCCCATTTCTGCTGATGTCAAATATATTTCTTGGCTGGTCAGTAGCACACTTTTAATGATTACTCAAATATCTTTTATGGTTAATTTTAATATTACAAGGTTCTTTCTCTCCCTCTCCCTAGATACGAACTGCATCATTTATTAGGTATGTAGGGTTGAAGGTGCAAGTCCCCCATGGAGATCAATTTTCACTTATTATTTTTTCTTTAAAAGAATTTTTTCTGTGTACATTAGAAAAGACAACACAATTACTTAAAAAATTCCATAAGCTATAAATGACTTGAATCTTGCTAGGGGAAAGAACTCCATTTCCTTGAGCGCAGTCTTCCGGACTATCTATCCTTCTTCATGTTTGTTCGTTTTCATTAGCCAGAAAGTTTGCACATTTGTTCACCTCCCTTTAGATATGTAATGATAGTAGCATTGGTGGTTTCCATCAATACTTACAGTCTTTAATAATATTCAATAATAGCCCTATACTGTATATTCCCCTCTTTGATAAGCTTGATTATTGAGTTTTGAGGAGAGGGAAAAAATCATAGTCTTGCGTGTTGCTTAGAATTAGGAATTGCTAAGCAAACTTGTATAAAACTAGTAGGGATAGAATCACATTAAGCTGGCGTGACACTTTCTTATAGGATGATAAGAAAGCAAAATGTCTAATACTTATATATATCTTATTAATCTTTACTATGGTTATTGTGCCTAGAGTCTCATTTGTAAGCTTTTATTTCAGAAAGAGCATCCTTCAGCACTGAGCTCCTTCCAAGAGATGATGACCTCGGCAGAGGGAAAATGCGTTGTCGTGTTTTTAGATTATGATGGGACTCTATCGCCAATTGTAAATGATCCTGACCGTGCCTTCATGTCTGATCTGGTAATTAATTAACCATGTTGCTGTCCTCTTTTGATCTCTTAATATGTATCTTCGTTGACAAAGGAGTACTAACATCATGCATTACATGCAGATGCGCTCAGCTGTAGGCGATGTTGCAAAGCTATATCCGACAGGTATAATAAGTGGACGCAGTCGACAGAAGGTAACCATAAATAAATTAATCATCCATTTGTTTGATGTCAAGCCAATCAATTTGATAAAATGAAGCTAATATCTAATATGTTGTTTGTTTAGGTTTATGGTTTTGTAAAGTTGGATGATATATTCTATGCGGGGAGCCATGGCATGGACATAATGGGACCTGCAATTCAAGCTAGTTCTTATGATGGAAAGTATCAAAGCAAGGCCCTTGATAAAAAGGTATCCGCAATTAACTTTGAATAAATGTAAGTCCATTACATCCGAATCCTATAGCTATATAGTTGTACTTATCTATGTGGGCAATATATTGTAGGGGAACGAACTCACTGTCTTCCAGCCCGCTCAGGACTTTCTGCCTTCAATTGAAAAGGTAGCTACTTCAATTTGTCCATTAAGCTTTTAATTTGTTATATTTCCAGCCCCATCTTGTTGTTTCAGTATTCGATATAATGTTTATGTATGTGGCACAGATGCTGAATGAATTGGAGGAAACGACATCGGAGATAAATGGAGCTCTGGTGGAGGACAACAGGTTCTGCATCTCTGTGCATTACCGGCATGTCTTAAAAGAGGTACAGCTCGAATTAGATATATCTAGGGATCTTTTATTTCAATAATTGTCCAATGATGTGCAGAATGTTGAATAAGTAAAAATCCAAATCGTAATTAATTTCAGGATTTGGGATTGCTGGAAAAGAAAGTTCAGGCACTAGTTGCCAAGTACCCCGGTTTTCATCTAACAAGGGGTAAGAAAGTTCTAGAAATACGTCCATCCATAAAGTGGAACAAAGGCGATGCTCTGCTTTACTTGCTTGAGACTCTAGGTTTCGCGAATTCAAGTAATGTTCTCCCGATTTACATTGGGGATGACAGAACCGACGAAGATGCTTTTAAGGTACGAGTCTCTAATTGTCTTACTAACGTCGTTTACACCCAACTTTTCCGTTTAAATGTTGTGTTTGTATGACATACTAATAATGTACTGCTGTTTTTGTGCAGGTGCTCAAGAGTAGAGGACAAGGGTATCCTATTATAGTGTCTAGTAATCCAAGAGACACTTTGGCGTCTTACTCTCTGCGCGATCCAACCGAAGTGTTATCTTTTCTGATACGGCTGGCCAGATGGGGGGAGCTTTCCGCTATGTAGATTGCTTAACAAGTGGAGTTGGGACGGATAAGTTAATCAATGTACAGTTTGTATATATCGATATATATACATGTTAAAAGTGAAGGAGTGGGAGCTAAGGTAAGCAAGGCAAGGCGTTTTTGTGGTCCGCCTGATATGCCCCCATTAGGTTTACAAAGTACTAGTAATATATAGACTTAAGAATGAAACTGCAGTTGGGTGAAGTTTTTTGCATCATTGCCCAACTGCCTGCATCAGCTTATTAATGGAAACATTTGAACTTTACGGCTTTATGTCAAGTTTTTGTTGCAACTGCAATGGTTTTGTCACATATGGGGTAAGTATTTGTTACCTTATTCATTTGTACCATGCACCAAAAAATCCGAGAGATATGTTTTAGGACTCCCAAATTATATTAGAAGAAACATGTGGTGCTCGTCTTCTAAAAGAAATAGATGGGTTTTACCATTAACATCTTCCCTCATAGTATCATTGAAATTTGAATATAATATTTCTCCGGCTATTTATGTTTACTCTCTTAGATGAAATGGAAATAATTGTGTTCCCCCAATTTAATGCAAGCCATCTCGTAACTTCCATATTTATTGGGCCTACTCAGTATTATTCAGCCAACTCTCTTGGTTGGTACCGCATGAAGCAGTGAGAAGAAGTTGATGAAGCGCGGGGCCATGGTCGCGAGTTCGATCCCTGCATAAACCTTCTGGTTGGCGCATCGCCACACATGGCTTGCCAAGTGTGGTTTACATGGCGACGTGGTTTGCGCTCACTGCGTCGATCGGGTTTCACTGCACTCGAAAAAGAGTAAATGGCGGCCTTCACAACAAAAAAAACTCTCTTGGTTGGTAATAGAGTGAAATGGCCCAATATAAATGCTCTTAAAGGCCCGACACTATCTTTTTTCTTTGAGCGAAGTATAACCTATTTGGTCCAGCTTTTAAGAGAAAATAAGTATTTTTGTGGAGTAGCATGTTGTTTTTCAGAAGCTTAACCCTTCCCCGGAAGCACTTTTCTGAAAAACACTTTTGAAAAAAATACACTTATCATCACTATTTAAATGCTTGGCCAAACACGAATTGATGCTCAAAAGTGTTTTTTAAATTAATTGGTCAAACACAAACTGCTTCTCACCGAAATACTTTTTTGAAAAGCACTTTTGAAAAAAACATTTTTCAAAATAAGATGTTTCGGGGAGGAGTGGACTTGTAGCCCTTTACAAACTTGTTTTAGCTTTATGTCCTTTTTACGAGGGATCTTTATTTTTACACAAAATATCTTCATTTTATACTTAAGAGATCTGAAAAAGTCATTTTCTTCTCTTCAATTAGTAAATGGCCATAAGAGATTATTTCCTCGTATGTTTACGAGACACCCTAGTACTAACAGTGGAAAATATGTACCATTAGACAAATTATGCTATGATGGAATTGTGAATTAATCAAGACTTAAAGATGGAAAAGGAATTATAATTAAAGAGTAATGCTATTTGTACTTTATTCATCTATCTATTGTACCATGAAAAATAACAAAATGAAAAATAACAAAATATTCACATTTCAACTTTTGGATTCCGTAAGATATTGGAATAATTTCTCTTAGGGATTTCTTTCATTAATCACAATATATATAGTTGTACAAAGGTGATTTCTAATACAGTAAGTGTTACACCCCGTAACTCCAGGACATGTTTAAGAGAATGTACGTAAGGAACTCAAGACTTGAAATTGGTACGAAAGGAAGAATTGTTTTTCCGACGGAAAATCTTCCGAACGTCGGAAAGGAGAAATGTTCGTTGAGGAGAATTGGATTCTCAAAATGCATTAATTGAAGAGTATGGAACTTATTATTCAATTATGGAAATTTATTTTTGCGGATTTGGTCACGTGGGGCCCACCCGAGGAATTTTACGTTTTGTGGGGCCCACGAGGGTTACAGAATTTTATGGACGAATGGGAGGGCGACACGTGGCACCCCCCCAATGGTCTTGGACGAATTTATGCTAGGGTATTATGGTCATTGACCATGGTAGAAGACCAAGTCTTGCTAATTAAAGAGCTTGACATTGTTGACTAAGTCGAGGGCGGCACTCGCTTGATCTCTTCCCTCCAAAATTAACAAGTGTTATAATCTAGACCCTCCAATGTTTTATATAAGCACACTAGTAGCAAGACTTGTCTTCCAACACTTAGAAAAAATTGAGAGAACTTGTGTGTGCCATTGTGAGCTCTCGGATGTGTGCTAAGATGAACAAGGAAAATTTTCATTTGTGGTTCTTTAGTCACAAGACTTTAACCCAAGGTCCCTAAGGGTATTGTAAGGATATCTCAATAGAAAGATTTCGGAAAAACCGCATTTTTACGTTAGTCGCAAGGCGAAAACCCAAGGTGTTCTTCAACTTTGAAGTTGGAAATAGAAGAGGAGTTTTTCACAAGCTTCTAAGGGTTGCATATAGCGGATTGGAACGTCAAGAAAAGGAGTTGGAGTTGCTAAGGATCGACTTAGGGTTTTGGATCATTTTGAGCTTAAGGAGGTAATAATCTCCGTCTTGCTTTTATAATTCAAGATTTCATGTTGTAGTAGTTAGAAATGATCATGTGGATTATATTATGAAGAATAATATGTGTTATGGAATATTTGGATGGAATCCGAAAGTTACATGATTTAGCCTTTAAGTTTGTAATTCAATTTAGTTACTAGTTTAGTCGTCGCATGTTATCTAAAGAGTTGATTAAGGTGGTTTTAATTGCTAAGTTGTTTATGACTATATAACATGTTAGACCTAAGAAGTTGGATTGAAAAAGAATTGGAAAGGACTTTGTGTTATTGAATAAGTTAGCCGAGAATGGCCTTGATTAAGGACTTAGTTGGTATTAATTGTGGGGCGAAATTTTACACGTATTGTAGGCGTGTAATCCCCTTTGATTGGTTGTTGTATTGAGCCTTAAATGTGGCGTGTTTGGTTATTGAATTCGGCCTTGAAAAAGGTGGCAAAGTATGTAGAAACAAAGGAAGTGCTGTCCGATTTTCCGTAGAATTTAGTGACTTTGCACTTAGAATATTCTACGTTTGAAGCTAGAGGTTTAATGGACGTATTATGGCCATTATATGTGGAAGTACTAGGTATAGCGTGTTCTACTTGAAGGATGGAATAGCTATCAGGGTTGAAGTACTTTGGAGCATTTTGCTATTTGTCGATAATCGTCGCGAGGTATGTGAACCTCTTCCTTCTTTTGACATGATTCTATGTATGGAATATACATGTGGTATTATTTCATGATTCCTTCTACTCTTAGAAGTTAGAGGTATGTATGTTGATTTACTCTACGTAAGGGTTATGTCTAAGTTATCATAAGTTCTTACCAAGTCTTATGGGGGATGTTGGTAAGAGTCGTTAGGAGGTATTTTGGAGCCAAGTTGACTTGGCTAAGTTACAGCACAAATGAGAATAAGTATCGAACAAGCCACTGCAGCGTTAATAAAGGAAAATGTAATGACAATCAATTAAGTTAAAATGAGTAGAATTCTCCATCTGCATAGAAGCTAAGATAAGACAAAATTGTATTACATTCTCTAGATCATGGCTACTTGATTAAGATCGTTATAAATAAGTATAACTTATTCACAACGCACCAAAGTATATGTTACTAATTTATAAGAATTTACGTATGAGGTTTTAAGACTATGAACCTCAAATTCTTAAAAGGTTAAGAGACTTTATTTTTCAAGTTATGGGACTTGATTCTTAAAGGAAGAAATGAATTGATTTAAAAGCATAGAATACTTGATTTGGAAAGTATTGGTTGTCTTGCCATTCTAAAGTTAAGAAACTGGTTTTCTTAAAAGTTAAGAGACTTGAAGTATTTTGAAAGCTATGTAATTCGATTTGAAAGTATAAGTCTCTTGGTTATAAAAGGAATGAAATTGTCTAAGACATAAAGAGTTATAACGGCTTTATGGGAAGTTGGTTATAACAACTTTATGGAAGATTAAAAGAATGATTTTCTTCAGTAATGTAAGCAAAGAAATGACTTGAAATAAAGAAGGGCAAATTTTTTTAAAGGTACCAATTGCTTAAGGTTTTAAAGAAAGAAGTCACGTGATTTAGAAGCCTATAATTGTATTTCTAAAAGGTATTGTGACGTGTCTTGAAAAGTATATATGACTTGATACTACGGTTATTAGTATCTTGGAAGTTTTATTTGAAAAAGAGTCATTTTAAAGGAGTAGAGGTGCGTAGTACTTTGGGTTAAATTTCCGGATTTTTATGTGAGAAACGAAAGTGCCATGAGTTTATAAAAATGGAAGTCTAAAGGTTTAATGAACTTGCCTACGTTTGCTTGTGATAGCTTTGAGTGCAAGTATTATATGTTTACGTTGTCGTGACTCTCAGTTAGAGTAATTTGTCTTGTTGTAAGTTTACTTGGGCGTCGCAGCGGTGATGTGGGATTCCACGTATGCTTCCATTATGATTGATCCTTGGACATCTTTATACGATGTGGGATTCCGGCATGTGACCGAGGCGGGTTAGATTTCGGATTTGTTTTATTACCCATGGCCACTTATACGATGAGGATTCCGGCACGCGACCGTGCTATGTACGGCTATTACTCGTGGGCTAGCTCCCATGAAGACATGTACCACGATGAGGATTTCGGGCATGTTATATTCTTACTCGTGGGCTAGCTCCCGTGAAGACTGCACTACGATGAAGGATGCGAGGGCACGTTATGGCCGTCTTATACGATGAGGATTAGGGGCATGCGGCGCGTTATATATATATATATATATATATATATATATATATATGTATTGTATATGTACGCAATGTGAGGTAGGATGCCACGCGTCACACGAGTATGATTTATGTCATAGATCAGAAGCGATGAGGAAGGAATTCCACGGGCACACTTTGATATTTGTGTGACTTGATCGCGTCCCATATTGGGCCGGGTAGTATATGCGTCCCTCCATAAAGGATCGGATTATGTTATGAAAGATAAGTAATTTATATGGTAATGAACTTGACGATTTTTCCTAAGTATGTACGTAAGAAAGTGACTATAACTTTCATTGAAAAATGGGAAAAGATAATAAGGTACGATTAAGTTCATAAGTGGTAATGACACGGCAGGATCTGGTATGTACTTTTTATACTTGCCTCTGTCATTCTTTTGTACAGTTATGATTTGTTTACTGTACTTTATTTCTGTTCCATATTAAATTTTGTTATCGACCCCGAAATTTCGCGTTAAATGTCCGCAGTTTAGGTACGATTGTGGATCCGCGAGCTTAGGATCCTAGTTCAAGATTTTGAGATGGCTCCAATGTTCCGAGTTGTCATGGCTATGTAAATTGAAGTGCGGCGGGGCCTTGTCCCGCCATAGTATTTGTTCAAATCTTAGAAGTGCGTATTCATCGTAAATTTGGACTAGCTAGAGTTGTTTTTACATTGTTAAACAGTGTAGACCCCTTTCGGGTAATTTTTATGTTATGGCAGCCTTATCGGCTTGGCCTTGGTTTAAAAAAAAAGTGTTATTTATCTTCCGCAGTTTTTTTATGTTGTATGATTAGAAGGGTGCCCAGGTAGGGCACCAGTCGCGGCCCGAGGTCGGGTCGTGACAGTAAGAATCCTAAGTTACCTTAAATACAGTGAATATTTGGAGAATATCCGCTAATAAACCCCTCAGACGGAGCGGAAGGAGGCCGAACGCTCACTCTGGATCTGAAATCTATGAACAATTGTCTGGGTAGTTCCTTTGTGAAGATGTCTGCATACTGATAGAAGGAGGGAACATGCAATATTTTGACTAGACCAAGTGCTACCTTCTCACGTACAAAATGGATATTCATCTCAATATGTTTGGTCCGCTAATGCTGAACCGGATTATGAGACATATATATGGCAGATATGTTATCACAATAGACTATAGACGCCTTACGCAGTGGACAACTGAGCTCCAAGAGAAGATTTCAGAGCCAACAGACTTCAGCAACTACATTAGCAACACCCCTATACTCTGCTTCAGCACTGGAGCGGGATAAAGTGGCTTGTCGCTTGGCAGATCAAGAAATAAGATTATCCCCTAAAAATATACAATATTCGGAAGTAGAGCGTCGCATGTCTGAGCATCCTGCCCAATCAACATCTGTGTAAGAAAGCAACCTGGTCGGAGCAGAGGGGTAGAGATGCAATCCATATTCAGGAGCACCCTTAATGTATCTGATAATACGCTTAAGAACATCAAAATGGGGTTCCCTCGGGGAATGGATAAATAGACACACCTACTGAACGACATATGCAATGTCGGGCCTGGTTAATGTGAGGTACTGAAGAGCACCTGCAAGACTCCGATAGAGAGTAGGATCAGACACTGGATCACCCTCAGAAGCACTGAGCTTGGTTTTCGAATCAACCGGAGTAGGAATAGCTTTGCAATTTGACATCTTAGCTCTAAACACATTTTTTTCTGCATACTTACGCTGACTCAGAAACATAGTATCTGCAGATCTAGCAACTGATATACCCAAGAAGTAGCTCAGCTTGACCAAATCAGTCATAGCAAATTCAGTTTTGAGGAGAGCAATAATGTCATTTTTTAATTTGTCAGATGAGGCAGTGAGAACAATGTCATCTACATATAATAATAAGTAAGCAATGTCACTACCATGATGAAAAATGAACAGAGATGTGTCACACCTGCTGCAAATAAACTCAATCTGTATAATATACATGGCAAAACGGTCATACCAAGCATGATGTGCATGTTTTAGGCCATAACGTGATTTTCTAAGACGACAGACATACTGAGGAACTGCAGGATGAACAAAACTAGGTGGCTGATGCATATACACAATTTCTTTCAAATCCCCATGAAGAAATGTGTTCTTGACATCCAACTGATGAATCAACCACTTTTTACTCATAGCAATACTAAGAACAGTACGAATCGTAGCCGGTTTCACAACCGGACTAAAAGTATCACCACAGTCAATGCACTCCTGCTGATTAGTACCATTTGCCACAAGTCTTGCCTTGTAGCGCTCCAAATCACCACTGTCTCTGAATTTGTGACGAAAGAACCACAAGCATCGGATCACATTCACCCCCTCCGGTCTAGGTACAAGATCCCAAGTATGTTGCTTAGTTAAAGCATTATATTCCTCAGACATGACCGCATTCCAATTAGGGTCTAGTTTGGCCAATTTGGAGTTCTTTGGAATTGGAGAAATGGTTTGAGCAGACAAGTTAAACTGAATTTTGGGTTTGAAAATCCCGTGTTTGGCACAAGTTTCCATTTGATGACTGGGGACGGTGGGTGGCTGCATTGGCTGAGTAGCAGGATCCGAGACAGATGGTATGGTCAGAGATGGGGAGGATGGAATATTTACCGTCGGAGGCGCCGCGGCGTCCAGTGCTCACTGGAAGGTTGGCACCGCGGCTCATCCCCGAGGGGCCGCAGTGCTGACGACGGTGAAAATCAAGTTGCTCACTGGAAGACTGGCGTCGCGGCGCTGACGACGGAAAATAATCAGTGTGCTCACTGGAAGGCTGGAGAGGTGGGGATGTTTCGGTGGTGCCATGAGTGAGTTGAATGAGAATGATGGGAGAGATGACTGGCTCATCAAGAAATAAGTAGTCCGATTTTTGGTATTTCTGAGGATTAGAAAACGGAAATATGGTCTCGTCGAACGTGATGTGACAGAAAATGTGGATCTGTTGAGTACACAGATATCTCCTATGGTTGGGTGGGAAACCGAGGAATACATATGGTATAGTTTGAGGAGCCACCTTATGGGGGTGGTGGAGGTAAGATTGGGATAGCACAGACATCCGAAGATTCATAGGTGGTCATATGATGGAGTCCTACGATATAAAATTTCGGTGGGGGTTCTATTTTGTAGAGTGCTAGTGGATAAAATATTGAGGAGGTATTTTACCATTTTAACAGCATAGACCCAGAAGGATGGTGGTAAACAGGCGTGAAAGAGAAGGGTATGGGCCATGTTATTGATAGTACGAATAATTCGTTCAGCTTTTCCATTTTGAGAGGAGGTGTGTGGACAAGAGAAACGGAACACCATGCCCTATTAGAAGCAAAAATTATGGAATGCTGAATTATTAAATTCACGTCTGTTATCACACTGAAAGGATTTTATGGATTTTCAAATTGGATTTTAATAAATTTGTGAAACTCAAGAAATTTAGCAAAAACCTCAGATTTGAATTTGAGTGGATAAATCCATAAAAATGTGAAAAATCATCTAATAAAACAAGATAAAATTTGTGACCCAGTGAGCTAATAACATGAGATGTCCACAAGTCAGCATGAACAATATCAAATGGTGAAACTATAATACTCAATGAAGACATAAACGGAAGACGAGTATGCTTGCCAAGCGGGCAAGAAAAATAGTTTTGGGCAAGTTTCCCATTATTACATTGAATACGCAGATTATTTCTAAGAAAAGAAAAAACATGATCTCCTGGATGTCCGAGCCTATTGTGCCAGGTGGATGGAGACAATGCAGCAAAAGAGACAGGTGGTTAAGTTCTGACAGCGGAAGATTGAGTGGAAGGGTAGAGGTCTCCCACACTATTGCATCGCGCAAGTGTTCTCTCCGTATTGAGATCCTTCACAGAGAAACCAAAAGGGTTGAAATTGACAGACACCCAATTATTGCGAGTGAATTTTCAAACAGATATCAAATTTTTAATAATTTGAGGTGCGTAGAGGACATGGTTTAGTGAAAAGGGTGCATGGAGATGTTTTTTGTGTGCGTTATCATAACCTGCAATTGGAATGCGGTGACCATTGCCGACAATAATATATTAAGGATACTTTAACCGAAGCAGTTGGAAAAAATTACCTGAAAAGCCGGTCAGGTGTGATGTGGCTCTGGAGTCCATATACCAATTGTTGTCGGGCTGTGGAAGATTGAGAGTGTTGATTGTTGAATGTCTGGACCAAATCAGTGGGGGCCAGAAGTTGGGCCGGTGAAATCTACTGGGCTGACATGAAGTGTGCTTGTTGATTCAGTTGTTGGGTTTGCCTCTGTTGCGGTGCTAGGCCGAGGAGACCAGGCCTCCAATTCTGCAGGAACTGGGGCCCTGCTATTTGGCAGGGACATGCAGGTGAGGCCCAATTTGCGGAATTGGGCCACCCTTGCTGACCAACCCACGGGAAATAGTGATTCTGAGGGGGCGGGACTGCCTATTGGGCCTTTTGGCCTCTGCCGCTATGTCCTCCGCCGCGACCCTGTTGTTGATGGTGGTCCGATGGTGGTGCAGCGGTGGTGTTGGCCGGCGGTTGAGTGCTTTCAACGGCAAGTGCTTTTTGATCGTGTCCATCCTTTTAGCACATCGTGTTTCTTCCAATAACAATTGTGAACGCGCCTTGTTGAAAGTGGATCAGCCTGTTGAATCATTGTTGCAAGAGTATCATATTCTCCTTTCGGTAAACCTGCAACTAGTTGTAGTACCATTTTAGTCTCTGAAACAGTTGTCCCAACGTTAGAAAGTTGATCAGCGATGAGTTTCAATTGTTTGCAATATTCAGACATGTTAAAATTCTCAAGACGCGTGCTGTTGAACTGCTCCTCTAAATACACCGCCCAAGTATTTTTATTTTCCTGAAATATTTCCTCCAAACATACCCAAAGTTCGCGCGCTGAAGCACCTGTTTTCATGATAGTACAAATAAATCTTTTGAGATAGTACCATATATCCATTGCTTGGCAATGATGTCAAGACGGCGCCATGTCGAGTATGCAATCTCAGGGGGCGAGGGATTGAATCATCAATGTGATCGAGCACGTTATACGCGCAAGCATGTATATATAACAGTTCTACCCACATAGAATATTCACAGTCTTCTTGATCAAGAATTATAGGGATAAAATTCTTGATGTTTGTGACAACAAACGCCGGATGAAAAGAAGACGTTGAGGAATGAGGGGGTGTGTCAATTATACCGGAGGTAGAACCAGTGGTTTTAAGGGAGTTAGGAAGAGACATGGTAGCCACAGGGTTTGGATTTTAGAGAAGGAAGCCGTCGCGGCTGAGAAGAAGGGGGGGGGGGGGGTCGACGATTTCAAGAAATTTTAGGGTTTAGGAAGTTTAGGCTACTGATACCATGTAAGATATTGAAATAATTTTCCTTAGGGATTTCTTTCATTAGTCACAATATATATAGTTGTACAAAGGTGATTCCTAATACTGTAAGAATCATAAGTTACCTTAAATACATGACAATAATAATTACAATATATAGTGTGAATATTCGGAGAATATCCGCTAATAGATTCAACTTTCTAAAATTATTGTAAAAACAACTAAATCCAATATTAAAAAAAATAAAAAATCCAGTTATAAATTCATTTCAGTTATAAATGCACGTCTGAGTTGATTTTGGAACGGCTAGACATTAAGGGTGCGTTTGGTTCGGGATAATAAGGAAAGGGAATGGAATTCCCTTGGGAGCAATCTGTCACCCTGGAACCAACTGAGCTATACCCATGCGGGTGGGAATGGAATTCCCTGATTCTCTTTGAAGTTGTTCATTTGGCCTACTTTTTCATTTCTTTTACACTCTTTTTCATTCCCTTTACCTTAGATTGATTCCCCCCACCCCCTAGGTATTTTCATTCCCTTTCTCCAACCCGGACTCCGAATCCCAAACCCGGACCATCCAGAACCAAACATGTAGGAACAATCAGATTCGTATGGTTGACCCTAACTTTAGATTGAAGCATAATAATGTGTTTGTATGTTCCTATCATCCTATGTAAAGCAATTACGTAGTACTTTCTCATTGCAGTCGTTGTTGCTGCCTCTTCGGATATTCGTCTTCTCTTATGAATCTTGAATTTTTTGTATGTATGATAAAATTGATCTCCAACAAAAAAATAGAAATAGTCAAAGAAATGATCGAAGGCTCAATTACAGGTCCATTAACAACTATGATTTACTTCCAGTTCTAATCGGATTTTCCTGTCCTCAATAGGTTAAGAATTAGACACCTAATGTGCCAAAATTTCCAATATCCTTTTACTATATACGTACACGGTACCAATTATAGTGTGTTGAGTACTCTTTAAGTTCTATGATAATGAGGAAGAATTCAACATCCAGCATCTTTCTTGTAGTAACTTAACAAAATGTGTTTTTATTTGTAGGAAAATTTTGCTACTTTTCTTCTTTAACTAATAATAATTTAAATCCACATTTTTTTGCATATTAACTCTGCCATTCATGTTACTCATATTAAGTTCTACCCCTCGATTTAGTGTCAGCTTAGATTTATTAAATCAAACTTGTCTCCCACAAAAAATTACAAGAAAACTCCTCCACCCCCACCCCCATTTAAATCAATCCATTTTTGGTAATCCGTTCAATCAATCAAAATTAAAAACATGTGTTTGTGATGATCGTTTATTAACTTGACCGAACGATTTTAACCTTAAATGACCCCTCAAACTATTGAGTTACAAGTCAAATAGTGTAACCTGTTGGATATTTGTGTAGTAATAAGTGTAAGATGATACTAAACTCCTTTGGAAAGTCTTCTCATTAATATCAAAGTATATATAGAGTACAATATTCATCCCTTATACAATAGGAATCCTAAGCCTATACAATAGGAATCCTAAGTCTTACCATAATTATATTTACACAATATATGAAAATATTATAATTATGGGTAGGAAATATTATTTTCTATATTTACACGTTTACACACCCCCTCAGTCGGAGCGGGAGGAGGCCAGACGCTGAGACTGGATCTGAAGTCAAGAAATAACTGTCTGGGAAGTCCTTTGGTAAATATTTCTGCATACTAATAGGATGATGGAACATGTAACACTCTGACATGGCCTAGCGCAACTTTCTCACGAACGAAGTGTAGGTCTATCTCAATATGCTTGGTTCGTTGATGCTGAACCGGATTATGAGAAAGATAGATGACAGGGATGTTATCACAATACACAATAGATGCCTGACGCAAATGACACTGAAGTTCTAACATTAAATTTCTGAGCCAACAAATCTCAGCTACCACATTTGCAACGCCTCTATACTCAGCCTCGGCACTGGATCGAGATAGGGTAGTTTGTCGCTTGGCAGACCAAGAAATCAGATTATCCCCTAAAAATACACAAAAGCAGGAGGTGAAGCGTCGCGTGTCCGGACACCCTGTCCAATCTGCATCCGTATAAGAGAGCAACCTGTTTGGTGCATAGGGGTATAGGTGCAAACCATAATCAAGAGTGCCCTTAATGTATCGAATGATACGCTTAAGAGCAGTGAAATGAGACTCCCTGAGGGCATGCATGAATAAGCACGCCTGCCGAATAACATAAGCTATGTCTGGCCTGGTAAAGGTGAGATACTGAAGTGCACCTGCAAGGCTCCTATACAGAGTAGGATCAGAGACTAGAGCACCATCCATGACACTGAGCTTAGATTTGGAATCAACTGGAGTAGGCACCTCTTTGCAGTTCGCCATCTTAGCCCTGTACACAATCTCTTCTGCATACTTACGCTGACACAAGAACATATGATTGGCAGACCTGGTCACTGATATCCCCAAAAAGTAACTCAGCTTCTCCAAATCAGTCATTGCAAATTCGAACTTAAGCAAGGCAATAATCTCATTTTTCAATCCGTCGGAGGAGACAGTAAGAATAATATCATCCACGTAAAGTAATAAGTAAGCAGTGCTACTACCTCGATGAAAAATAAAAAGTGATGTATCACTCTTGCTGCATACAAACCCAATCTGCAAGATATACCTGGAAAAACGATCATACCACGTACGGAGAATGTTTCAGGCCATATAGTGACTTACGGAGACGACACACATAGTGAGGAACTGCTGGATGGGTGAACCCTGGCGGTTGATGCATGTAGACTGTCTCTCTCATATCCCCATGTAACAATGCATTCTTCACATCAAGCTGATGGATCAGCCATTATTTGCCCATGGCAATGCTCAAAACTGTGCGAATGGTAGTTGGTTTGACAACCGGGCTGAAGGTCTCACCACAATCAATGTCCTCCTGTTGATTTGTGTCATTAGCCACAAGTCGTGTCTTATACCTCTCAAGAACTCCACTATCTCTGAATTTATGACGAAATAGCCACAGACAACGAATCACATTCACCTCCTCAAGTCTAGGTACAAGATCTCATGTGTGCTATTTAGTTAAAGCATTGAATTCCTCAGACATAGCCGCATTCCAATTAGGGTCTTGTTTGGCCAATATAGGATTCTTGGGAATTGGAGAAATGGTTTGGGCAGACAAGTTAAATTGAACTTTGGGTTTGAAGATTCCATGATCTGCACGAGATTCTATTGGGTGAGTGGGGATAGTGGGAGGCTCCAAGACGGAGAGATTTGTTGGATATGGAGAAGAAGGGACAAACGGCGGAGTAGGCACCGCGGCGCCGAGGAACCGTCTTACGTGCCGTAGTGCCGTGATCGGTGTCGCGTGGAGGCCCAGCAGACCTCTCTGATGTTTTGGCGCAGTGGCGCCTCAGCACTATGTCGCGACGCTGTCGATGGTGAATCAGGGACCTGTTCACAGGAGTTTTGGCGCCGCGGCGCTGACTCTTGAGGCCGCGACGCTGATGCTGAAGAACTGCTATGCTCTAATTGACTTAGGATGATGTGAGAGATGGCAAACTCGTCAAGAAAAGAATAATCCAGTTTGTGGAACTTTTTAAGATTTAAAAACGAGAATGTGGTCTCGTCGAATGTGACATGACAAGAGATGTGGATCTGACGAGTGGACAAGTCATAGCAGAGGTAGCCCTTATGGTTCGGCGGGAAGCCTAGGTAGACACTAGGAGTAGACCGGGAGGGCTAGTTTGTGAGGGGTAGTAGAGGCAATGTTAGGATAGCATAGACGACCAAATATTCAGAGATGGTCATAAGAGGGGACTCTATGATAGAGAATTTCGGTAGGGGTCATATTGTGAATGGTGCTAGTTGGGACAATATTTAGAACGTAATCTGATATTTTAGCAGCATAGACCCAGAAGAATGGAGGTAGGGAGGCATGAATCAAAAGAGTGTGTATCATATTGTTAATGGTGCGAATGATTCTTTCAGCTTTACCATTTTGTGAGGAGGTGTGAGGACAGGAGAAGCGAAATATCATGCCATTATTGGTACAAAATTGGTGAAACATAAAGTTATTGAATTCACGACTATTATCGCACTGAAAAGATTTTATGCCTTTTCAAACTGTGTTTGAATGAATTTTTGAAACTCAAGAAATTTGGCAAACACTTCCGATTTAAATTTGAGAGGATACAACCAAATAAAGTGAGAAAAATCACGTAGTAAGATAATATAATATTTATAACCGAGAGAACTAGCAACATGTGATGTCCATAAATCAGCATGTATAATATTAAAAGGTGCAAAAGTAACACTAGTAGATGATTTAAATGGAATACGAGTATGTTTGCCTAAAGAACAAGAAACACAGTTTTGGACAAGTTTTCCATTACAAGTAATGAAATTATTGCCTTTAAGAAAACTAAAAACTGGAGCTCCTGGATGACCAAGCCTATTATGCCATGTTGAAGAAGAAATGACCGCTAGAGAGACGGAAGAGCTAGATCTGGTAGCGGAGGTGTGAGTGAATGGATATAGATCCCCCGTGCTATTGCATCTCATAAGAGGTGTCCCCGTATGAAGATCTTTCACAGTGAAATCAAAAGGGTCAAAATCAACAGAGACAGAATTATTACCAGTGAATTTGCGGATATAGATTAGATTCTTAATTATGTGGGGCATATAGGGTATTTTAAAGTGGGCATGGATTAGGAGGTGGTGTATATGATGTACCAAAACCCTTTAATGGAATGCGGTGACCACTACCAACAGTCACAAATTGAGGATGATTTAAACCAAACAGTTTGGAAATATTACCTGCAGTCCGGGTGAGGTGAGAAGTGGCTCCGGAGTCCATGTACCAGTTATTGTCAGGCTGTTGCATGTTGAGACTGCTGAAGGCCTGACCTAACTCAGTGGGTGTCATTCTGGATGAGGGCTGCTGAAACTGATCGTACATGAAGTGGGTCTGCTGCGGGTACTGGACTTGCCGAGGGGCTGGAGCAGGACCCAACACACCATGATGGTAGAACTAGTGGAAGGGTTGATAGTCTCGAACGACGCGGCGCCGCGCGCTTATATGGATATCTTGTTGGGCGGCGCCATTGCATCGGTCTGCGGATATTGTTGTTGCTGCTTCTAATTCTGCTGTCCGCGACCGCGGACTGCTCTGCCACGGCCCTTACCACCCTTGCCACATCTTCCCTGCTGCAGTTGAGGGTTTTCTGACGGCGTTGGATCTTGAGGGCGTGTTTCGACTGCTAACGCCTTTTGATTGTGCTCATCCTGCTTACCACGTCGAGTTTCTTCGAGCAACAACTGCGAGCGAGCTTTGTTAAAATTGGGAAGCGGATCTGCCTGTTGAATTATGACGGCTAACGTATCATAGTCACCTTTGGGGAGACCTGCAATCAATTGCAACACCAATTTAGTGTCCGAGACAGGCGTGTCAACGTTGAAGAGTTGATCCGCCAGGAGTTTCAACTATCTGCAGTACTCAGTCATGTTGGAGAAATTTTCAAGGCGTGTATTATTAAATTGTTCCTCCAAATACACTGCACGAGTGTGCTTGTTATCTAGAAAGATTTCCTCCAAGCGATTCCATAACTCAAGAGCTATGGCGCCAGACTTCATGATAGTAAGAAGAAGATCCTAAGAAATACTACCATAAATTCACTGTTTGACGCCGACGTCTAAATGACGCCAAGTAGACTCGTCAACCTCCGGAGGGTGCGGAATAGTATCTTCGATATGATCAAGCACGTTATAGAGACATGCATGACTGCGAAACAGTTCAACCCAAAGAGAATACTAATTGTTTTCTTGATCAAGAAGAATGAAAATACAGTTCTTGATATTGGTAACAGTTAGAGCGGGATGAAAAGAGGATGATGACATAGTGGTGGAATTGGTGGAGGTTGAAGCATCAGAAGTATTGGAACAATCCTCAGTAGTCATTTAGAGAAGAGAGAAATGGAGAGAAAAACCAATAATTTTAGGGAGGAGCACCGACGAGAATCCCGAGGGGGGAAGGGTTTCGGCGGCTGCTACTCTAGAAAATTCTAGGGTTTTTATTTTAGGCTCTTGATACTATGTAAGATGATATTAATCTCTCTTGGGAAGTCTTCTCATTAATATCAAAGTATATATGGAGTACAATATTCATCCCTTATACAATAGGAATTCTAAGCCTATACAAAAGAGGAATCCTAGTCTTACCATAATTATATTTACACAATAAATAGAAATATTCTAATTATGGGTAGGGAATATTGTTTTCTATATTTACACGTTTACAATAAGGAAATGAGAAATGTAACAACAACAACTAATGTAACAATGTAACTTGTCTTGCTGAATCGATTGATGAACAATCTATCCTTAAAATAATATTGCCCGTAATTCCTTTCTACGGTGATATGACAACTTATCTCCCAAGATAAAACATCAATCAAACTAATGAGCAAAGGAGACTCGAGAGTTCGCTATAGGAAAAAAGATCTTTCAGTGTTTGATTGCAAGAGAGAAAGAATAATTTTCAGAAAATTGTTAAAGTGTAGAATGTCAAGTGTCAAGTGTTTTGCAAATGAGCCATAGGCCTCATTTTATAGTGTTTGAGAAGATAACGTTTCATTAGCCTAATAATGACCTTGAATGACCATGTAATGACCTTTAATATGGAGTTACAATTCAGCCAAATAATGGCCGAATTCATGAGCAAAATAATGGAGTTTTAATGCTCCAAAGTCAGCCCAAAAATCACCTTTAATTCTCTTCCAACGTTCAAATCGCCGCAGCCAGCGCCACGCATGTTGGCGATGCGGTCTTGAACTTCGAGAATTTCGCGCCGCCGCGCTCGAGGAAGTGGCGCGCTGGCGAGGTCGTTCTCGCGCGCGCGCGCTGCTTTCCCACTAGTTTCGACGTTTACACTTTGTACACTTCTTCCTTTATTTACCAACGTGAAACCAACATCATTTGACCAATAACCGTCTATTACCTTATGTCTCAAATAATTCGTATACGTATCAATATCTCTTTCATTTAAAGAAATTATAATTCTTGGCACAATATGTGCACGTGTGTGGAAACAACGTTTTCGACATGCGGGATCCCAATTGTTCGATTCATAATTAAATAGGATTAACTTTATTTTATGTTTAATAAATATTTCCAACATAACCAACAGGTCAAAATGCAACTCAAATCAAACTTTATGAGAATTATATAAATTTTGAAGAACTTAAGCTAATAGTTTAAGAAAAATACATTAACTCTCACTTTTTCTTAAATAAAGAAGCAAAATAAAAAAGGATGAGATGTTAAATCATGTTGCACGATGCGTTATTTGATCCAATCCAACGCAACTCATTTCAACCCCAGCAAACTTGAATGAGTTGCGTCATGACCTATTATTGTTTTGACCAGTTTTAACTCTCAAATTTGACTCTATACCTACCAAAATGTTCACCTCTAATTGATGCTAATGACTTGGTAATTTTTTAATGAACCGGACAGACTTCAAATGAAATAGTTAGGGGTGTCAATTAGGCAATTTAGGCTTAAATTTGGAAATTCAAACTAGCCTTGATAATTAGGTGGTCATTAACTAACCCAAAGGTTACTTGGTTGAGATGACTAAATTAAGATGCGCCAAACAATGAGTCATAGTTTAATCATCTAATTCTTACAAAATTTTGATTTCTTTATTTGATTTTTTTATAATTTTTTTAACTACCAAATAAAACTTATTGTTCCTTGTTATAGCTATAAAAAAAACTTTAAAATATTTTGACAAGATTTCTCTTGAGATAATTTGTGCTACATATTTAGCCAAAAACAAGAGCTGATTTAATAAATTAACAGTTGGTTAACCTGCCCAAACTTGGCGGGTCATTTTTTCTTGCCTAATTTTATCGCCCCTAAGAATAGTTAGTGTAGAGGAGTGACCACAACAATGCAAGGTTTTGTTCCCACTAAATTGTTACACCCCGAAATTTCAGGACATGTATATAAGAACGTACGTAAGAAAACAGGACTTTAAGATTTGAGACTTGTAGAATTTATCGGAATTATGGAAATGTCGGGAAATGAAATGTTATAACGAATGGGAGGGCGACACGTGTCACCCCCCCCCCCCCCATGGGCTTGATCGATTTTTGGACAAGGTTAAGTGGTCAAGTGACCAAGGTTAGTAGTCAAGTGGATGATCAAGCTTGAGATAATTGACCAAGTCAACTATTCAAGTTGACACAAGATATTTAATCTTCTTCATCCAAATCCCACAAGTATTTTAATCTTGACCCTACATTGTATTATATATTCATCCTAGTAGCAAGACAAGTCTCCACACTTAGAAAAAATTAGAGAAACTTTGAGCAAGACTTGAGAGCTCTCGGGTTAGGCATCCATAGAACAAGAAAAAATTCGTTTGTTGTTCATAATTCACAATACTTAAACCCAAGGTTCCTAGGGGTATTATAAGGATATCTTAACACAAAGATCCCGGAAAAGCTACGTTTTTACATGAGTCGCAAGATGAAAACCTAAGTTGTTTTCATAAGTTTTGATTGGAAATGGAAGGGAAGTTGTTTATGAACTTCTAAGGGCTTCAAATAGCGGATTGGAGCGTGAAGGAAAGGAGCTAAGTTGCTAAGGAGCGACTTTGAATCTTGGAGTTATTTTTGGGCTTATCAAGGTAACAATCTTGTCGTCTTAGTGATTAAAGATTACATGTTGTTGTAGTTATATATGTTAGCAAACATGATATATATAATGGAGTTTGATAAGTGTTATGGAATATTTGGAAGCAAATCCGAAACTAGCATGTTAGCCCTTGAAATTGTAATTCAAATTGGTCGATAGTTACAATCATCGCATGCTAGCTAAATAAGGGATTATAATTGTTACAACTAGTTGTGACTATATGACATGCTAGACTTAACAACTTGGATTGAAAAGGAATTAAGGAGAAGGACTTAGGATTTGGTGTTGTTATGGTCGAATGCCCTTAAAAATATTGGAATGTTTTATATGAATTATGGGGAAGAATTTTACACGTCCTGTTAGGCGTGTAATCCCCTTTGGTTAGCTGTTGGTTGTGCCTCAAATGTGACGATTTGGTTGTTGTTTTCGGGCCTTGAAAAAAGGTGAAAAAGTACATAGAAACAAAGGAAGTGCTGCCCAATTTTCCGTAGAACAAGAGACATTATACTTAGTATCATTCTACGTTAGAAACTAGAAGTTGATAGTCGTTGTCGCGCCCGTTTTTGACCTCGGGGGTCTTAACGGTATCCGCAACATTGCTCTTTGGCGCGGTTCCCTGAATGGAGCAATAATGCTGATTTTGAGGAGTCGCCACCTAATTATTTAAGTGAATTAGGACACTTGATTTATTGCAATAAAAATACTGCAATTAATCTCCATTTAATGGTCTGCGAAATTAATGAGATTCTGGATCAGGGTTCTTTATTATCATAAAGGGAAGGGGTTAGACATCATTTAAGATCCGCTAACTTGCGGTTATCCGTTCAAACCTAGGTTAATTATTTATTGCCTTTTTATTCTACATATTCTAAGCAGTTTGCATAATTTACAATTACAAGGAATGCAATACATAATAATAAAGCTAAAATCGAATAAAAAAAACCCCGGGACATCTTTTAGCCCTTTTTAGGCCTTCTGCACAAGATGATCTCCGGGTACCTGCATAAAAACTTAGTAAAAGTGTTAGTAATAAATAAATAATTTTACAGTAATAGCAAGAATTAATAAGTAAAGCCAAAAAATAAATCCGTCTTTTGCACAGAAGAGGCCTTGGAAATCAGACTGAGATTCCTTCATCGACCAATATTGCTAGAAACAATAAAATAAATAAAACCTTCGGATCCGCGCTAAAACAGTAATAGTTTTAAACACAGAGGGCTCAGATATATAAAAAATAAAGCGGGACAGCCTGAACAAGTGCGGCTGCGAGAATTCGCACAGCCAGCGCATGTTGGTTATCCGGTGTAAGTGGAATAAATCATCATTGCCTTGAAAGCTTCATTTATTTTATTTTCCGTCTTTGCAATTGTGGAGGCCTCAAAAATCGACGGATAACTTTTTCATTGGCCAATCAAGTGTAGTATCAATTCAAATCAATAAAATACAGTGTAACATCTGTCCAACCAGTTTAATACCCAATAAAGGGCAAAATCGATCTAAATAAGTCAAAACCCACAGAACAGTAAACAACAAAGCAGCGAGCGAAAAAATGGTCCGCGAAACCAGTGGAAACAAACATCACAGCAGCAGTGATTCGCCGGAAACCACATTCCCACCGGAAAAACTCAGAACGACGTCGGAACAGCCCAAAAAAATAGTATAGAATCAGACAAATAGCAAAAGTACAAAAAACCAGTCCGTCAACAATAGAAAAATAGCATAAACAATAACCACGATCGCTCGCGCAACACCGAACGGGCGATTAACAACAACGAATCGAAATCCGTCACGGAACCGCAAATAGCCAAAATTTGACAAACATAAAAATGAAACAAATGAGTCGTACGAAAATGCAGAACAATAGATGAATCCGGGCAAGGTCACCGGGAAAGCTCAAAATGTCGCCGGAAATGGTGAAAATAACCAACAAGAGAGATAGCAACAACTGTTAGCGTTGCCGGAGTTCGCAAACTCCGGCCAGGTTCAAAATAGCGAGAATCAGTCCCATAAACCAAAACGGACAACAGATACAAAATAGAGTAAAAAAAAAATTGTCGGAGTCTAGAACTCCGGCAACATACCGAAATCTCATAAAAAATCAGTCCAAACAAACCCGCAACAGGTAACCAACAAGAGAAATCCCAAACATTAAATGTCGTCCGAGTTCAACTCAGTTTTCCGACATTAAAACAAAATCAAGAATGGCGGTGTCACTTCTACGACGAGGTCGCCGGAGCAACGCCACCACAGTAGTGGGTTTATCGACGACGGGGGTATAGGAAAGCAATAGTTCAAAGGTGTGGGTGATGGGGGTTACAGCGAGCGACGGAATGAAGAGTGTGGGTCGCCGGTTGTTGGCGATGGTGGTGGTGTGTGGTTCACGGAGGTCCGCGGCAGATCGCGAGAGTGTGAGGGAGAGGGCAAGGGATGAGGGAATGGCTTTGACGGGAATGGTTTTAGGGTGTGCGGCTGGTAAGGGAATGAGGGGTAGGCGGCGGCTGCAGGGTTTTTTATTCTAATGGGGGGTAAGGTTTTATTTATAGGGTAGATGTTTAGGTTTAGGGTTTTGGTATTGGGTATTGGGTATTGGATGGAAAAGGTGAAAGGTGTATTGGGCCTAAGTTTGGGCTTCGGTTTTGGCGGATTGGACTCGTGTACAGTGTAGTTCTTTTTTATTATATATATATATGGCAGCCTTGTCGGCTTTGCCTTTGCATGTTCGTTAGTTTTAAAAAAAATGAGGTGTTATTTAGTTCCGCGGTTTACTTGTGTCATTTAGGTAGAAGGATGCCCAGGTAGGGCACCTGTCACAGGCCCGGGGTTCGGGTCGTGACAGAGTGATATCAGAGCAGTCAGTCCTCAGAATGTCTACAGACCGTGTCTAGTAGAGTCTTGATTATCGGTGTGTTGCGCGCCACACCCATAAACAGGAGGCTACAGGACATTTAGGATTTGATTTCTATTCTTCTCACTCTGAGATCGTGTCATAGAGCTGTGTTATTAAGATAATCCCTCTCTGACGTATTATTGTGTTACAGCTATGCCTCCAAGGAGGGCAACAGTTGTCCAGAAGGGCAAAACAAAGATGCAGAGCTACCGGTCGGACTCAGAGAGTTGATAGGGCTACGCCGTGGTATACCGGATATTGTGTCGCAGTCGGCGAGTTCTTCTGCGCCAGGTTTTGAGGCCCCAGCACCAGAGCCTCCAGTTTCTCAGTTAGGGGAAGACTATAGGGTCATAAGGAAAGCAGTTATGTTATTAACCAAGATAGCGGTGATGCAGTTTCATCATCAAGAGGTTACTCGGCCAGTACAGACAGGTGTACAGAGGGTAGAGGGCCAACGCGGAAATCAGCGTAAGAGGGCTAGACCGGTTGGTTATCCCGGTGAGTTTTTGGACGAGCGCAAGAATGAGTGAGATATTCGTCCCAGCCTACCCAGGACATACCCCCGCAGCTCAAAGGTGGGATATTGGACCCCACAAGGTATTTAGGAGCCGGTCCGAGCTCCAGGGCTCGAGGCTTTCATAGAAGCAGAGGATTTTCTCAGTCAAGGCCACTTATTCCTCAGTGTTTCCGATGTAGTAAGCGTCATTTGGGGAAATGTCGTTTTGGCATAGGTGTTTGTTTTTATTGTGGCGGTCCAGGCCATATGCTGAGGGAATGTCCTTTTAGAAAAAGCACTGGTAAGATGGCTCAGCCTATGAGGTCGGTAGTTGGTCCTTTTCCTCTACAAATGTGCGCCCCCCCAGGGCGGGGTATTCAGATGTCATCCAGTCGTGGTAGAGGTCAGGGTGGAGTTTATAGTTCTGGCGGTCTTTCGAACTGCATAGATGTCGTGGCTACTGGGCAGGATCAAGAGGCAACATCGCAAGGGGTTACAGGTATATTTTGATTATTTTGAATCATACATGCATTGATAGATTCAGATTCCGCCCTAGCATTTATATTTCCCTTTGTTGCTAGTAGTTGTAAATTAATAGCACCACCAGAGGTAGAGATACTTTGATTAGTAAGGTGAAGAGTGAAGAATGTTGACAAGAATGATAAAGTGAACTGAGACTATAGTTGTGTAGGATTCACAAGTTGTAATTACCCCATAATAGTGTAAAGATCGATAGTGGAGGATGTACAGTAGAAATACTTCGGCCTAGGTGACGAACCTCTAGTGAATGGGAGGATAGGGTGAGAAGTACCTTGAGATAGGAGAGAGATTTATTTCATACTAAGAATGAGAGTTAAGTGTGACGATGGGTCAGGTTGTGGACCTAATTCGGGTCAACCGGTAGCATGGAATGAGGTGGTGCCAGTTGGAAATGGTCCCGCTATGTGATAGGGTCACGAGGATGCAAGGCCCAAGTCTAGTTAATCGTTGTACGAGTTCGTGGACGCGTTCCATCAGAACCAGGTCGTGAGGGCCGAGAAGAGCCTTAACGGAAATTCAAACAGCACAATGGCCAAGTTTGGATAGTAACTCCAAGGATTGGAGAACAGAAACAATATTTGAAATTTTGTACGGGTGCTAAAATAAGTTTGGAAGTACGAGAAAGTACGACAAGTAAGAAAAGGAAGGGACAAGGGTTAAAATAACTAAAATGGTTATAGTTATGAGTAATGAAGGTGCGTAGAGAGAATCTTTTTTAGGCCATGAGTGGAGGTTAATGGTAATGATACACACGCCTTAGGTTCAGTAACACTGTCCATAGGTGCTCGTGATTGAGATGCTACTAGTATTAGAGTTTACGCCGGTTGGTAAACTAAGCTAGACAGATTATAGGATCATGCCCCAACTAGTATTGTGACTAAGTGAGACAGAGAAGGGAAGTAGCACGGGTGGAAACATCAGTTAGCTGAGTGGAAGTCCGACTGAAGGGTTCAGATAGTGTTAGTCCCATGACTTAGAATACGACAGGGCCATCCCTATACGGGAAAAAGAAAGGAACCTCTAAAGATCCCGTTTTGAAAAGACTGTAACCTTCGAGTTTTGTGAGAAGGGACCGCGGATGGAAGGTCCATTGATATGTATACATATGTTATATGGTGGCCGAGTGTGGCATCATTGGTCTTGTGGAGTATTGATTGATATGCATAGTAAGGAGACTATGTCGGAGTGTGTAAAGCTTGAAGACCGGCTAAGAACATTCAGGGACGAATGTTTCTAAGGGGGGAAGAATGTTACACCCCGGAATTCCAGGACATGTATATAAGAACGTACGTAAAAAAATAGGACTTTAAGATTTGAGACTTGTAGAATTTATCGGAATTATGGAAATGTCGGGAAACGAAATGTTATAACGAATGGGAGGACGACACGTGTCCCCCCCCCCCCCCCTCATGGGCTTGATCGATTTTTGGACCAAGGTTAAGTGGTCAAATGACCAAGGTTAAGTGGTCAAGTGACCAAGGTTAGTAGTCAAGTGGATGATCAAGTTTGAGATAATTGACCAAGTCAACTAGTCAAATTGACACAAGATATTTAATTTTCTTCATTCAAACCCCACAAGTGTTTTAATCTTGACCCTACATTGTATTATATATTCATCCTAGTAGCAAGACAAGTCTCCACACTTAGAAAAAATTAGAGAAACTTTGAGCAAGACTTGAGAGCTCTCGGGTTAGGCATCCATAGAACAAGAAAAAATTTCGTTTGTTGTTCATAATTCACAATACTTAAACCCAAGGTTCCTAGGGGTATTATAAGGATATCTCAACACAAAGATCCCGGAAAAGCTACGTTTTTACATGTGTCACAAGATTAAAACCTAAGTTATTTTCATAAGTTTTGATTGGAAATGGAAGGGAAGTTGTTTATGAACTTCTAAGGGCTTCAAATAGCGGATTGGAGCGTGAAGGAAAGGAGCTAAGTTGCTAAGGAGCGACTTTGAATCTTGGAGTTATTTTTGGGCTTATCAAGGTAACAATCTTGTCGTCTTAGTGATTAAAGATTACATGTTGTTGTAGTTATATATGTTAGCAAGCATGAGATATATAATGGAGTTTGATAAGTGTTATGGAATATTTGGAAGCAAATCCGAAACTAGCATGTTTAGCCCTTGAAATTGTAATTCAAATTGGTCGATAGTTACAATCGTCGCATGCTAGCTAAATAAGGGATTATAATTGTTACAACTAGTTGTGACTATATGACATGTTAGACTTAACAACTTGGATTGAAAAAGAATTAAGGAGAAGGACTTAGGATTTGTTGTTGTTATGGACGAATGCCCTTAAAAATATTGGACTGTTTTATATGAATTGTGGGGCAGAATTTACACGTCCTGTTAGGCGTGTAATCCCCTCTGGTTAGTTGTTAGTACAGGCTTTTGTACAGTTATGGGTACGGCGGGGCCTTGTCCCGTCATAGTTCAGTAAAACTCTTAGAGGTTTGTATTCATATGTGGGATTGGACTCGTGTACAGTGTAGTGCTTTTTTATTATATATATATATGGCAGCCTTGTCGGTTTTGCCTTTGCATATTCATTAGTTTTAAAAAAAATGAGGTGTTATTTAGTTTAGCGGTTTACTTGTGTCATTTAGGTAGAAGGGTGCCCAGGTAGGGCACCAGTCACGGGCTCGGGGTTCGGTTCGTGACATAAATGTGTGCCGAGACTCATGCATGGAAGTGAAAAGCCTCTAGAAGCACGCAAATCATTGGTGACCAACGGAAAGAAATAATCTCTTGATTATTCTTATTAATGAAAGACATATATATACAAATTACAAGGAAGATCCTCTTCCTATTCTACCTAAGAATCCCTATTCTATAATAATACTAATTTTACAATATGGTAATATTACATTACTAATTAAGGAACAAACCTAAGTCTAATATTCACCAAATATATAAAGGAAACCCAAAGGGCCCCATATACACTTTAACACACACCCGCAGTCATAGCAGGCGGTCTTCGTACGCTGAGACTGTCTCTAAAATCTTCAAAAAGGACCGAGGGAAGACCCTTTTGTAAAGATGTCTGCAATCTGATATCTAGAAGAGACATGACAGACACGTACTTGTCCTTTAGCTACCTTCTCTCGAACAAAGTGAATATTCATTTCTATGTGTTTAGTGCGCTGGTGCTGAACTGGATTACCAGAAAGGTAGATGATACTTATATTATCACAATACACCAAGGTAGCTTTCTTAATAGGACAATGAAGCTCTAAAAGTAAATTTCGTAACCAACATGACTCGGAAACCACATTGGTTATCCCTCGATACTCGGTCTCTACACTTGAACGTGAACGCGTAGATTGACGCTTGGCAGACCATGAGACCAAGTTATTACCCAAAACCATACAATAGCTAGACGTAGACCGTCTGGTGTCAGGACAACCACCCCAATCAGTATCTGTATATGAGACAAGTGTAGACGTCGATGAAGGATACAAATGCAAACCATAATCAAGTGTTACCTGAATGTACCTAAGGATGCGTTTGAGTGCATTCATATGTTCAACTCTGGGATCATGCATAAACAAACACACCTGCTGGAATGCATATGTAATGTCTTGTCTTGTGAACGTAAGATACTGAAGGGCGCCTGCAAGACTACGATAGCGGGTCGGATCCTCATACGAAGAGCCAACTACAACACCCAACTTGGGTTTAGTATCAACTGGAGTAGAAGTGGACTTACAAGATGACATCTCAGCCCTCTCAATGATCTCTGCTGCATACTTCCTCAGGGTTAAAAACAATCCGTCTGCATGACGAGTTACTGTAATTCCTAAAAAATAGCTCAAGGGTCTCAAGTCTTTCATGGAAAACTCAGAACTGAACATTGTCATAATAGACTTTCTCAAAGCATCAGAAGAAGCAGTCAAGATAATATCATCAACATATAACAATATATTAGCCATGGAAGAACCCCGACGATATATGAACAATGAATTATCAGACCTGTTGTGAGAAAACCCCATAGTCGAAACAAAATCAGCAAACCTTTTATACCAAGCCCGTGGAGACTGCTTAAGTCCATACAATGACTTCTTCAATAGACAGACATGATTAGGATATCAAGTATCCCTGAACCCCAACGGCTGATATATATACATTGTCTCCTGAAGATCACCATGTAGAAAATCATTATTCACATCTAGCTGATGAATGACCATGATTTTGAAAGAGCCAAGCTGAGCACAGTGTGAATGGTAGCCGGCTTGACCACCGGGCTAAATGTCTCACCACAATCCACACCAACCTGTTGAGTCTTACCATCACCTACAAGTCTAGCCTTATGCCTTGCAAATGAACCATCAGAATTTTCCTTAAGAACAAAAATCCACATAGACCGAATAATATTAACACCAGATGGACGGGGTACCAACTCCCACGTCTTATTATCAATAAGAGCATTATATTCCTCGATCATGGCAATTTTCTAATTAGGGTCATTTAAGGCAGACACGGGATTATGGGTAAGGGGGATTTCAGAACATTAGAATTCAAATTGAAATGTCTTTATGGTTTAAAAATATCTCGTTGACTGTGAGTGACTGGACCAAGACTCTGGGCTTGATTGGGTGAATTTTGGGAATTTTCGAGAATTTCTGGAATACCGTCGAAGGTATTTTTCGACAAATATGAAAAATGACGTAGAACATAGGGGGATATATCCCCATCCAAAAAATCATAAAAACTAGGCACGGGTTTTTCTACTTTAGAAAAGGAAAATTGAGATTCATCAAAGAGAACATGACGACTAATGATGATTCGTTTAGAGGACAAATCAAAACATTTATAACCACGGTGATTTGTGAAAAACTCAAAACACATGAGCGAGAACGCGTCAAGTTTGTTGATTGTAGTGGATGAAAACAATGGATAACATAAGCATCCGAAGACCCTAAGATGAGAATATGATGGAGACTTATTATATAAGACTTTGAGAGGGGATGAATATGTCAAACCTTTAGAAGGAAGAATATTGAGTAGATCAGTAGCCATTTGTAGCGCATGATGCCAAAATAATGGAGGAACGGAAGAATGAATCAATAAAGTGCAGACAATACTATTAATGGTACAAATTTTTTGCTCAGCCTTCCCATTTTGTGAAGATGTATTGAGTACAAGAAAAAATAAAAATTTATCCCAGTTTGAGCACAAAACTCCCTAAATTCTCCATTGTCATACTCTTTGTCATTATCACATTGAATGTTTTTTATTTTCCGTTCAAATTGTGTTCTTATGAAAGCTCTAAATTTTATGAAAATGGAAAAAACTTGAGATTTTTTCGCAATTGGAAACGTCCATAAATATTTAGAATAGTCATTTAAAAATAAAACATAATAACGATGACTCATAGAACTGAGAACCGGAGATGTCCACAAATCACTATGAATAACATCAAATGACAGTGAAGTAGTAGGATTCGACGCTACAAATGGCAACTTAATATTTTTTTCCAAAGCACATGATTGACAAAGTGGAGTACTATGCGTACCCTTACAAGAAATAAACGTATGTCTATCTAAAGAATATAAAATCGACGACCCTGGATGACCTAGACGAGCATGCCACAAGGAAGGATCAAGAGCTGCAAAAGTGGATGGTATAGCTTGACGCGAGATGCTGAGACTTGGAGTGATTGGATAAAGATCACCCCTACTGTTACATCTCATGAGATGACTCCCCGTTTTGAAATCCTTCACAGAAAACCCAAACGAATCAAAATTAATAGAAACTCAATTATCAGTGGTGAATTTACGGACAGACACCAAATTCTTAATCAATTTTGGGGCACAAAGGGTATGTTTCAGGACAAGGGGTGGATGAGGAGGGGACAAAGTTTTATGACCATAACCCTTAATTGGAATAGAATTGTCATTACCAATAGTTATACCACGATTAGTGCTCAAATTAGAATAAGAGGAAAGAGTACCTTGATTGGATGTCATGTGGGTAGTGACGTCGGTGTCCATGTACCAATTTGGGTCCGGTTGTGTCACGACCCGAACCCGGACCCGTGACCGGTGCCTTAACCCGGGCACCCTAGTGACACAACATCAGAGAAAACCAGCGGAATGTAAACTCAAGATAAACAACCATTAAGATATAGAATAGTCTAGCCCAAAATGGCTAACCCAAAAGTACATAAACCGAACAGTTACATCCTTAACGAACCAAGTTCTGACAAGACTACAGGCCTCTAAGAATGAATAACACTATGACGGTACAGGGCCCCGTCATGCCCCTGAATGTACAAAATATCAACGACTCCAGGGAGAACCATACCAAAAGTTGAGCCTCCGAAGAAATGGAGCTCCTGACACCTGAGTACAAGATCCTAGGAATGAGGATCTACCACCGCTTCCCTTACCGGCGTGAACGCAGCCCAGGCGGGTCGCACACAACGTATCAAGTATGTAAATCGAAAATACCAGAGTAATATCATAAGTCCAAAATACACCAAGTTATAGATAAAACCAAATTATGTCAGACCAGGCCTTACTAATAATGAGAGTAACAAGTATACATTTTATAGCATGAAAATAGGAGGCTCATGATCAAAACAGGGTATCTCGCCCGTAGTATCATTAAGCAAACCTACTCCTGGGACTATTTCACCCGCATAGGTCCTGTGGACCCGCATGAGGTCATCCGCCTCGTCATGGGACTGTTTCACCCGCATGGGACTATTTCACCGCATGGATCCTGTGGATCCGCATGAGTACCATCGCGTACTCGCATGAGACTATTTCACCCGCATGGATCCTATGGTCCAGATCCGCATGAGTACAAGCGCCGCACTCGCATCATGGGTAGCAAATCCATGGCATAAATAATAACCCGGGGTTTACCCGTAACAATATGAATATATATAACATAGCTCATCTGGCTATTAAACATAACATAAGCACTACCGGCCTATCACATCACAACATAAGCACTACCGGCCTATCATAACTTAAGCAAGTTAAGAATCACCTAACTTCTTATTAATAGTATTAATACATCCTCTCATTTTAGTATACCTAAGGCACGATCATGTCTTTTAATAAAAATTCGGGAATTTAACCCAAGTATCGTGTACTTAACCTTTTAAGAAATAACTCTTTTTATACAAAAATCCCAAGATACTAATCACCATAGTATCAAGTTACGATTTCTTTTCAAACAAGTCACATTTCCTTTTAAAACTATCTCAAGCTTCTAAATTAAGTGACTTCATTTCTTGTAAAACCTTAGGCAATTCATGCCTTAGAACCATTTTCCTTCCACAAGTTCAAATCATCAAAACCTTTCTCCATTAAACTTTCACAAACTAATATAACCAACTCCCATAAAGCCGTTACATTAGAGTTAAACAATAGTAAAACACATTCCCTTAAGTCCAAGGATTTTTATACTTTTCTTTTAAAACGGCAAGTATCAAATACTTATAACAAACGAAGATTTCCAAATCTCAGACGTCTACCGTACTACATGTGTACAACTAATCATGCTCAAGAGATAGGAAAGCTCCACATACCTCTTCGGTCAATCCACAAGCTAAGTCCAATTTACCGCACGTAGTATGTCAACCTAAAATGACCACAATACGTTTATCAAGCTCTAATTACAATGCAGAATTTTTCCAAGTTAAAGTCACCAATTTCCTACGGAAAATTGGGCAGCGTTTCCTTTGTTTCTACATACATTGCCACCTTTTCCAAGGTCGATTTTTAACGCTCAAATGCCATGTTTAAGGCTCAACGACCAACCAACACTAAGGGGATTACACACCTAAACTTTGGTGTGTAAAAATTCAGCACCACAAGTTACAACAACTAACCCAACAAGTCTAATGTAGTATTTAGGCAACAACATGCTCATAAAATCCCCCTAACCAATTCTTTCATAATCACACCCCATTTCTTACATGCAACTACTCTAAGTGCATTTTTCCAACTACAAGTTCTTCCTATTAAACATGCAACACCCAATACCAACTACAAGAGAAGAAATGTTACCTTAAGTTTTAGCCAAACTTATTCCAACACCTTGCTAGCCTTTTTCTCCAAGAACACCACCACAATAGCACTTCTAAGCTAGTCACAAGCCTTCCTTCGCCTTTAACTTTTCAGATTTTCTTAGGCTAGAACACTTTGAGGTTTTAGAGAAGGGAGCTCAAGCTTTGGAGAGAGAGAGAGAGAGAGAGTAAAGATGAAAGATGGAAAAGTGACCAAGCCTTCGTCAATTATATTGCATGATTCTAAAATCAGATGGGGGGACACGTGTCACCCTCCCATGGCTCCTTTTAAAACAAAAATCAGATTTTCTAAGTTTTTCCGTCCAAATTTCGCCTCGCCGCACTCGCTTCTGAGCTTCCTGCGGACACGCGACTCTTTTCAAGCCTCTGCTTCCCAGGCCAACGGCTGGAACTTCGCCACATCAGATTACCCGCCATGGCGCCATGTCTCGCCTCGGCCATGCGCTGAGGCCCCGAACGTGTTTCTCTAATTTCTCGTGACGGCCACACGCACGGCGGCCAACCACGGGTATAACATTCTCTTAGAAACATTCGTCCCGAATGTTCCTTCTAGCCTTACACAAAACACAATATAAACATATCTTCTTAACTATTCCTTTGCAAATAAGAATGCTCCCCGAGCCACAACATTACTCAAGCATAATCAACTAAATTAACACCAATCATTTAAAAAGGGGGGTTACCTGGAGGTATAGGGAATAAGTGTGGGTATTTCTTCATCATATCATCCTCCGCTTCCCACGTCATCTCCTCTCTGTTCTCGTTCCGCCATAAAACCTTGACGGAAGCCACCTCCTTCGTCCGGAGTCGTCTAACTTGACGATCGAGTATCGCTATGGGTCTCTCCTCATACGACAACTCCTCTGTCACCTGGATATCCTGAATCAGGTGCACTCTAGATGGATCTCCAACGCATTTCCGTAACATAGACACGTGAAAATCGGATGTATCACCAAGATCGGACGGCAGATCCAACTCATAGCAACCTTGCCCACTCTTCTGACAACTGACACGCCCAATGTACTTGGGCCGAGTTTCCTTTCCTCCCAAATCTCATCACACCCTTCATGGGTGACACTTTCGAAAGACCCAATCATTAACCTCAAACTCTGTGTCGACACCGATGATCTGCGTATGATTCGCCGACTGGCTGCCAATAACCGCTCTCGGATAAGCTTCACCTTATCCATCGTCACGAACCAAATCGCCCGATTAATCGCACTTCTCCCACTTCAAACCAACCTATCGTGACTGCACTTCCTCCCGTATATGGCCTCATAAGGCGCCATCTCGAACACTAATGGTAGCCGTTGTTATAAGCAAACTCCACAAGAGGTAAATGATCCTCCCAGCCTACCCCAAATCAATAACACAAGCCCGCAGATATCCTCGAGTTCGGATAGTGCGCTCGGCCCGTCCGTCCGAGGATGAAACGCCGCGGCCGAGACTCACCAGTCCCTAATCCTTCTCGAAAGACCTCCAGGTTAGCCGTGAACCGCTCTCTATCTCGATATAATCGACACCGGACTCCGTGCAATCTCACAATCTCTCTAATATATAATCCGCATAGTCTCTACCAAAAACGCTGCCCCGATCGAAGAAAGTGGGCTGATTTCACACCACAACAATAACCCAAATGGAATCATGTCTCTCCGTGCGAGGTAACCCCGTAATAAAGTCCATGTTGACCACCTCCCACTTCCACATCGGAATATCAATACCGTAATAGCCCACCGCTTCGTGCTCAACCTTAACTCGCCGACAATTAGGACATCGGGCAACAAAACCGCCACGCCCTCTTCAAACCATCCCACCAATACACGATCCGAGGTCATGGTACACCTTAGTCGACCGGATGAATCGAATAACGAGCACCGCGCCCTCTAATCTGCGACGGTCCTCGCTACATCGGGAACACACAACCGACGAATCTTAGCACCCCATCCGGCTACCTCAAATAGACTCTTCTCTTCCCGAGAGCCGCATCTCGATCGCACCAAAATCGGATCCTCATATCGCCGCCTCTTCAACTCCTCGACGATGGAAGACTGGCGACCTTCGAACCCGAATTCCGTTGCTAACTAATCAACCAAACGAACCCCAAGGCTTGCTAATCGTGTAACTTCGACCATATCCCTTTTCTCTCCTCAACATCGATAGACTACCCATCGACCGCGACTAAGGCATCTGCAACTACATCGTCTTCCCCGGTGGTACGAATATCAACATCGTAATCCTTAAGTAGCTCCAACCACCGCCTCGCCGCAAGTTCACTCCTCCGTCAAGATGTACCGAGACTTCGCGTCCGTAAATGTCCACATGAACTCCATATAAATAATGTCTCCGCATCTTCAAGGCATGAATCATCGCCGCTCCAAGTCATGTGCGGATAGTTCTTCTCATGTTTCCTAAGCCGCCGACGCATAAGCTATAACCTTGCCGCGTCCGCATCAAGACGCACTCCAAGCCCGACACTGACGCGCCACAATAAAAACCACATATCCATCTAAACCCCGTGGAAGAGTAAGAACGGGGCGGTCGTCAACTTCTCCTTTAGCAACGGAAACTTTCTCACAAGTATCCGTCCATCGAACATAGCCGCTTTCCGAGTCGACTTAGTCAAAGGTGGCCAAATAGAAGCAACCGCTTCCACAAACCTCCGATAATAACCTCGCAGTGCCCAAAAGCCGCGCACTGCTTGTAGTGGGTCTAGGCAAGTCTTGATCGCCTCACCTTTGTCAGACAACCCGAATACCATCGGCTCCGATAACATGTCCTAAGAAAGCCATCGGCCACCAAAACTCGAATTTTGAGAACTTGGCATACAACTGCCGGTCCCTGAGGACTCCCAACACCGTCCTCAAATGATATGTATGCTCCTGCTCTGTGCGCGAATACACCAAGATATCATCGATGAAAACTATAACGAACATATCCAAGAATGGCTCAACACCCTATTCATCAAATCCATGAATACCACGAGCGTTGTCAACCCGAAAGACATCACCTCAACTCATAGTGCCCATACCGGTCCCGAATGTAGTCTTCGATATCCGCCTCTAACTCGCACTGATGATAACCAGAACGCAGGTCTATCTTGGAAAAACATCTCGCACCCTGCAACTGGTCAAACAAATCATCAATCCTGGGGAGGGGATATTTATTCTTGATAGTTACCTTGTTCAGCTGCCTGTAATCAATACACATACGCAGCTGGCCCCATATTTCTTCTTTACAAATAACACCTGCTCCCTGCGGAGAAACACTCGCCCGATAAATCCTTTTTCCAAAGAAATCTTTCACCGGTCCTTCAATTCCTTCAACTCGCAGTGCCATCCTCAGATGGTGGGATAGATATCGGCCGAGTGTCCGTGCCAAATCGATGCAAACTCAATCTCCTCTCGGAGGATACCCTAAGCTCGTCTGGGAAAACGCCCGAAACTCTCTAACCACCGGAATCGATCAAGGTCCTAGATCTCGCCTCAGATTTAATACGACCAAATGGTAAATATACCCTTTCCGCACCATCTTCCTAGCCTCGAGGTAAGAAATAAACCTACCCTGGCGATGCAAGATTCCTTCCACTCGATAACCGGCCACCAGAAACCGAACCGAACTAACCTCTCTCGCACCACATTGGCATAGCAAGACGCTAGCCAATCCATACCCATAATCACATCGAAGTCCGTCATGTCCAACTCTATCAAGTCACCAGAGTCCGACGACCATCTATAGTCACCGGGCAAGCCTTATATACCCGCCGCCTAACACCGGCACCGATCGGCCAGTAGCCACCTCAAAGGATTCTACATGGACTCTGCTCATCCCTATTCTACCAAAGAATATGAGGAGATATATGTGACAGGTGTAATAATGGATCTATCAAAGCATAAACATCACAAAGAAGAAACCAACAATGTACCCTGGACGACATCGTGACGCCTCCGTCCCGCGGCCGACATAGCATAAATGCGGTTCGAGGACCGCCGCTGAATCGAACCTCTACCACGACCGCCGCGCTCGTTCGTCCGTGAATACCTCGCCTCCGGCGCATCGCCATCGACGATGAAGATCCACCATCGACCGCTTCTACCGAGCCATCATATTCCCGCCATCTCTCGACGGACAATCTCTCTCAAATGGCCCTCGCCGCCGCAAGAATAACAAGCTCCCGGAGGAACACGACACTCTATAATGGCAATCACCACATCGACCACACCGAGGCATAGGTGGCCTCATCCGACCGAACTCGTCCTCCGAAACCCGGCCTCGAACCCCGCCCCGCCTCGAATACTCAGACGCCCCGGCACGCGGAGAGCGCTCGACCATTGTGGTGCAAATCGTTTGTCGCCGTTGTCTACCCTAAAACTACCAGAGGACCTCGCCGCCCGCCCTCTTCTCGCTGAGCACTGCCGATCCGCTTACCGCGTTCTCACACCCGAGCATGTGCTCGCACGCGGCAATGTCCATGCCGGCCGGAGAGCCACCCCGAGCAACTCTCGCCAAGTGATCATCGAGTCTCGTGACATAGCGGTGCACTCGCCCTCCATGTTCGCTACCAATGCGGGCACATACCTAGCCAATGAATCAAACTCCACGCCAGTATTCTGACCGCCCGCCCATTCTCGCCTCGGGCCAAAAATCTATCGCCCGAGCCCTCTCATCTCGCGTGGCAAGAAATGGCTGTAACGCTCGAGAACTCGCCCCAAATACTGGACGCGCATGCTCCCCGGGACGCTTCCTACGAATCATACTACCAATCGCAGCTGTCCCCGCACCGATGCGAACCTAATACCACCGACTCGGTCTCCGCCCCGATCACCCTACGATCCTCTCAGAATCGCTTGATAAACTCTCGCGGATCATCCTCGTGCCTCGACCCATAAAACTCGCGGGTCGCAACTCAAAAGTCTCTCGCCTCGTTAGCAGCCTGGTCGAACTACGGTGCAAATGAATCGCTGCTCTAACCTATCCTCCCGTTCGCCACGATCTCGCCAGAATCGGCTATCTCTCAGAGCCCATATCCTCTCGCCTCGCTGGATCGAGGCTCGTGTACGCGTCTCGCAGCCGCCGCTGCCGCCTCCGACTCTTTGGGGTTGGCGACGCTGTAGAACTCGCCGTCCAAACACTCGCTCGTAAGTGACCGCTCGTGCTCGTGACCTCGCCCTACCGTAGTTCTCATCGCTTGCCTTCCGGGCTGCGGTTGCCTAGCGCGAGACATAACTGATACAGGAAAAATACGTCCGAGGAAATTCAACCTATAGCACAGCTCTATTGCACGATCTTAGAGTGAAAGAACGGGAACCAATCCTAAATATCCTCGCACTGATTATAGATGTGGTGCACAACACACCGATAATCAAGACTTACTAGTAATGGCTGTAGACTCTTTCCGAAGATTAATCGCTCGATACCACTTTTGTCACGACTAACCCGACTCGTGACCTGCCTTAACCCGCACCCTAGTGACACAACATCGAGAAAACCAACTAATGTAAACTCAAGATAAACAACCATTAAGATATAGAATAGTCTAGCCCAAAATGGCTAACCCAAAAGTACATAAACCGAACAAGCATCCTTAACGAACCAAGTTCGACAAGACTACAGCTCTAAGAATGAATAACACTATGACGACAGGCCCCGCCATGCCCCCGAATGTACAAAATATCAACGACTCGGAGAACCATACCAAAAGTCGAGCCTCAGAAGAAATGGAGCTCCGACACTGAGTACAAGATCCTAGGAATGAGGATCTACCACCGCTTCCTTACTGCAGATTAACGCAGCCCCAGGAAGGGTCAAGACACAACGCACTCAAGTATGTAAAACTAGAAAAATATCGTAGTAATATCATAAGTCCAAAATACACCGAAGTTATAGATAAAACCAAATTATGTCAGACCGTGCCTTACTAATAATGAGTAACAAGTATACATTTTATAGCATAAAAATAGGAGGCTCATGATCAAAACAGGTACCTCGCCTGCAGTATCATTAAGCAATCCTACTCCCGGGACTATTTCACCCGCATAGTCCCGTGGACCCGCATGAGGTCATCCGCCTCGCCATGGACTGCTTTCACCCGCACGGGACTATTTCACCGCACGGATCCCGTGGATCCGCACGAGTACCATCGCTGCACTCGCACGGGACTATTTCACCCGCACGATCCTATGGTCCGCATCCGCACGAGTACAAGCGCCGCACTCGCATCACGGGTAGCAAATCCATGACATAAATAATAACCCGGGTTTACCCAGAATAATATGAATATATATAACATAGCTCATCCGGCTATTAAACATAACATAAGCACTACCGGCCTATCACATCACACCATAAGCACTACCGGCCTATCATAACTTAAGCAAGTTAAGAATCACCTAACTTCTTATTAATAGTATTAGTACATCCTCTCATTTTAGTATACCTAAGGCACGATCATGTCTTTTAATAAAAATCCGGGAATTTAACCCAAGTATCATGCACTTAACCTTTTAAGAAATAACTCCTTTTATACAAAAAAATCCCAAGATACTAATCACCATAGTATCAAGTTACGATTTCTTTTCAAACAAGTCACATTTCCTTTTAAAACTATCTCAAGCTTCTAAATTAAGTGACTTCATTTCTTGTAAAACCTTAGGCAATTCATGCCTTAGAACCATTTTCCTTCCACAAGTTCAAATCATTAAAACCTTTCTCCATTAAACTTTCACAAACTAATATAACCAACTCCCCATAAAGCCGTTACATTAGAGTTAAACAATAGTAAAACACATTCCCTTAAGTCCAAGGGATTTTTATACTTTTCTTTAAAACGGCAAGTATCAAATACTTATAACAAACGAAGATTTCCAAATCTCAGACGCTCACCGCACTACATAGTACAACTAATCATGCTCAAGAGATAGGAAAGCTCCACATACCTCTTCTGGTCAATCCACAAGCTAAGTCCAATTTACCGCACGTAGTATGTCAACCTAAAATGACCACAATACGCTTATCAAGCTCTAATTACAATGCAGAATTTTTCCAAGTTAAAGTCACCAATTTCCTACGAAAATCGGGCAGCTTCCTTTGTTTCTACATACATTGCCACCTTTTCCAAGGTCGATTTTTAACGCTCAAATGCCATGTTTAAGGCTCAACGACCAACCAACACCAAGGGATTACACACCTAAACTTTGTGTGTAAAAATTCAGCACCACAAGTTACAACAACTAACCCAACAAGTCTAATGTAGTATTTAGGCAACAACATGCTCATAAAATCCCCTAACCAATTCTTTCATAATCACACCCCATTTCTTACACGCAACTACTCTAAGTGCATTTTTCCAACTACAAGTTCTTCCTATTAAACACGCAACACCCAATACCAACTACAAGAGAAGAAATGTTACCTTAAGTTTTAGCCAAACTTATTCCAACACCTTGCTAGCCTTTTTCTCCAAGAACACCACCACAATAGACTTCTAAGCTAGTCACAAGCTTCCTTCGCTTTAACTTTTCAGATTTTCTTAGGCTAGAACACTTCGAGGTTTTAGAGAGCGAGCTCAAGCTTGGAGAGAGAGAGAGAGAGAGAGTAAAGATGAAAGATGGAAAAGTGACCAAGCCTCGTCAATTATATCGCATGCATTCTCAAAATCGACGTGGGACACTTGTCACCCTCCCATGGCTCCTTTTAAAACAAAAATCGATTTTCTAAGTTTTTCCGCCTGGGCGCGCCGGCTCTGGCGCCGCGGCTCCTGAATCCCGCCGCTTCTGCCTCGCGGGCGCTGCTTCCGGCCAAGCGCTGAACTTCGCCACCGCACTTCACCCGCCGCGCCGCCTTCGCCCGACGCCGCGCTCGGTGCCCTGAACGTGTTTCTAATTTCGCACGGCCACACGCACGCCCGAACCACGGTATAACAGCCGAGCCAAGCTGCCGCATGATCGCCGCTTCAATGTTTGCTCAGCGGGCCCATCGCGCGTGGGCTCGATAAGCAGTCGCAAGTATACCGGATCGCTGGGCTACGGCGTTCGGTTCGAATCGGGAAGAAGTTTAGGCCGCGATCGAGGCGTCAGAGTCGTAAGGCTGAGCCGCGACGCTGTAAGGTGGAACCACGACGACGCGAGGCGCCGACCCATCGCCATCGCCTGCGGGTCCCCGTGGCTCAGGATCGCCGCCGACGGTTGCCTCCGTTGTTGTTGCCACGATTCTTGCCAATTCGGCTTTCTCTAAAGTAAGCATAGAACGGGTTTGATAAAACCACGGTGCGGGTTACTCGATTTAATCACCAAGCAACACCGTTATAGTCTCTAACAGCTCGCAACTATCCAAAAATCGACGACTTTGAGAAACCGAGAACCCACGTTCTTGGTTGGTCCGCTAAGTCTCGAGACGTTTTCAATAAGAAGAAACGTTGGGAAAACACGCCATAGCCACCTGGGAGAATTCCTGCTCAAGGATAACAATTCGAGAATGATTGTTATCTTGAAATATGTCGCGCAATCGATCCCACGCCGCCATAACTGTGGAATTTGGTTCCATAATCGTCTGTAAAAGGTCCAAGGAGATAGTGGCATAAATCCACTGAAGAACCTTGGCATCAAGCATGACCCATAATTCGATCCGCTCTTTAGTGAAAAAACAATCGCCGTAGGTTAGATGACGATCACCCCTTCGGAGGAGTCGAGGAATGATATGGTGGAGGACTTTATGTGCCAAAGAATGAATCTTAAATAATTCCGCCCACGTCCCATATTGAACGTTTTCTAGGTCAAGAACGATAGGAAGAACGCTCTTGACATTAGAAACTGTGAGGGCAGGGTGAAAGTGTTTTTATCAGCGATAAGGAATAGAACAACAAGATTCATAGAATGTAATTTGTGAGAAAGGTTTTTGAAAGAGAAGATACTCGGTTTTTGTGAAAGAGGAAGAACACAAAAAAATCGAGATTATAGAGCAAAATTTCGAGAAAAGAAGAAGAAATTTTGAGGAGCGGAAGCAGGATAAAGAGAATCTAGACTCTGATACCATGAAAGAAATAATCCCTTGATTATTCTTATTAATGAAAGACATATATATATAAGTTACAAGGAAAATGCTCTTCCTGTTCTACCTAGGAATCTTTATTCTATAATAATACTAACTTTACAATTATGATAATATTACACTACTAATTAAGGTACAAATCTAAATATAGAAAGAACCCAAAGGGCCCATATACACTTTAACAACCACTATCTTGGTCAAATTTCTGACTAATGAGTAACTACTGCTTCAATCATGATATAAAAATTGATGTTTGGTACTACTAATTTCAGCTTTCAAAATAATGGTCAACAGAATGAACTGAAGAGATATTTTTACCTGTCACTTGTACTAACACTCCACTTTCTAGCTACCAGCCAATAATCTGCTAAGACTTAAACTCGAGATTAACATTGTTCTTATTGGTCATTGCAACTTTGAGATGAGGATTGAGGACAATGACATGCATTTTCAAGTTCTACATTAATATAGAGTTGTTGATAAAGATGGTCAAAGCAATGGGAAAAGAATTGCTACATTAATATTTCCTGTTTAGTATTCCTAACACCTAATAATTATCTTCTCTGCTTCTTCTTTTTTCCGGCCTAACAACAAATATAAAAGATTAGCTCAAAGTGTTTATGTATATATATTAAATTTTGACATACATTTTATGTATTTATGTACATATATGAAGTTTTGAACATCATAAACAAATATAAAAGGTTAGCTCAAGTGGTCTAGACTCTAGAGTGTTTAAAATTGTCTCCAACATTCTAGGTCTGATTCTTAGGAATAACATTATTTTTATATTTAACTTTTGTTATTTTTTCCGAATAAATTTTTTGGATCCGCTACTGCATGTGATCCGGAGATTACGGGTTCGAGTCGTAGAAATAGCTTCTTGCAAAAATGGAGGGTTATGTTGCATACAATATGTCACGATCTGCTCGGCCCGTGGATCGTGCTCACGGCACCCAAGTAGCCATACATCGTAGTAATCGAAACATAAAGCAAGACATGAAATGCTTTATAAAACAAGACATGACATGTGAGAAAACATCGCTTTCTAAGATATATATATAATCATGTTTTAGCGCTACATCCGACATCGCATAACATGACTACGCACTTAAGGAAATATACAACTATGGCGACAGTGGTCCCGCCATACCGATCAGATAAAACTATCTACAACGGAGATCATACTAAAAGTAGAGCTCCTAAGAGATGGAGCTCGACACCAACGTAGAGATCCTAAGGACGCGGATCTAGCACTGGCCTCTTACCGCAGCATTTAACGCAGCCCTCAAGGAGGTCAAGACAACAGTACTAAGTATGCGAAATCAGAAGTACTTAAATGAAAACATATCATTTTTAAAACCGCCATAAATACGTGCGAAACAACCAAGAAACCGCATATAGTGCACATCACAAACAAGAGCAACAATAGTAATCAGAATACGCCTTGTCTGGCCGCGAATGATCGAAACAGGCCACTCGCCCATATCCTCATTCTCGCAAACCTAATCTCGACTCCCGAGTCCGCATAGGCCACTCGCACGGGCCCGCATGGTATAACCCCGCATCGGTAGCTACTCCTGCATCGCCCCGACTCACGTCCGCATGGCCACATGCACCGCATGAGGCATAACCCCGCATACTAACTCGAACTCTCAGAGCCCGCATAGCCCCTCGACCCGCATGAGGTATTCTCGAATCACGGTCCTGCATCACCGAAGTCTACCCCGCGACGGAGGCGCCTAACCCCCAGATCATCTCAAGAGCGAGTGATAGTATACTAACATAACAACTTATCTTTAAGTAACATAAGCACAACAAGGATACTCACCTATACAAACGCTACAAGATACTAACACACATAGCATCATATCATGTCTACTTAGCAAACCATCTTATTATTCTTTTCACAATATAAGTCCGTTATAAACACATAGGCAAACTTGTTTCTTTTATCAATCTTAAGTGGTTATACTTACTTCCCATAAAGCTAGTATAACTCTTAAGCTTCGCTTAACAACCAATTAGTTCTCTCTCATAATAAACGGTTCAAGAGTCCTTTGAATTGTTTTCGCTTCTTATTATTCAGTGCTTAAGCCAGGCATTGCACAGACGTATTATTCAGCTTAAGCCAGGCATCGCCAAGTATTATTCAGCTTAACACATGTACGCCTACCGCACTATATACATATTGTAAAATATCATGCTTTAGGAAGAATCACATACCTTCTCTACGAAATCCACCGCCAAGTCGAGTATGTCGCAACAGAGAATCAAATTTATAATAGTCACAGATATCTATCAAAGTCTAGACTATTCTGTAGGTCATTCTAAACAGAGGGTCCTCAATTCTATGGAAAGTCTGGCAAAGACAACCCTACCCATGAGCTATATAAGTTCATCGTGAAAACAAATTCTATGTAAGTACAAACAGATATTCTTCTTTTATACCCTTCTAAGGTGTTACACTCAATTCTATTCCTTAATAACCTTCTAAGTATTTATACTTATTCTTATTCTACAACAGTAGTATTCTCTAATTCAAAAGAGGGTTAGGATTAGTTACCCTGAAGCCCAATAATATCCTAGAAAAGTCGCTACTGAGCAAGGTTTTGCTCCTAAGTTGTATGCCCATGAAACCTTAGAAGTTCTTCACAACTTCTACTAAGTACTAAGGTATTTGGGCTAGGTATTTGGGCATTATAACAATACAAGAAGGCAACTTTTCTACCATGAGGGTGGGTAGGCTAAAGCAGTGCTGGGTACCCTCGCCAAGCTTATCAAGGGAGGGGGTGGTTGACGAATTGCTTACAGGGAGAGGGAAGGATTTTTAGACTGAAAGCTTGTGGACGTAAGAACTCTTCATCTCAAGAGGGGTATTTATGTGGTAAGACATGGCCAACCAATGGCCAAGATATAGCCAAGTGCTAGGCAAGTGTAAGGTCAAGATTAGGGCAAGTGTACCTAGCCAACTTGCACACAAAATATCTAACCAACTTTATGACAAGGATGGTCATCCATTTGGCCCTATTGCCGCGATAAGTCCACCAATGAGAGGGTGGCAAATGTCGCCTCTCGCTGGTCCAAAGTGTTACGCCTCTCTAAAAATCCGCAAAAATTAGAAATGACATAGCCGAATTTATCCTACGAAAGTCGTGGAAACGCTTCGCCTGAAACCGTCGCATGTGAGTCAGGCCTAAAAATCGCCCAAGGCCTAACTTTAAGACCAAACTTTTGCAGACGTATTCCTTTACGCACATACTCGTGAAATACGGTATAACATTCTCCTCCTTAGAAACATTCGTCCGAATATTCCTTCCCAAGACAGATAACGATAAGGTTCTTCAAAACTTAAACAGCTTTGCAAAAGCCACACACGCCATAAACAACACTTAGGCATAAACGATAATGAAGATTTACAAGGAAAGTGAATTACCCGGAGGCTGGGAACAAAGGGGATATCGCCTCATGTCCTCCTCGCTTCCCACGCCATCTCCTCCTCGAGCTCGCTCCGCCACAAGACTTTGACGGAAGCCACGCCCTTCGTCCGCAGACGCTTAACCCGACGCATCGACATCGCTATGGAATCTCTCATACGATAACCCCTCACACCGACATCGCCAATCGGATGTACTCTAGATGGATCCTCGATACATCTCTCAAAGATAGAAACGTGAAACACCGGATGCACCGCTTCCAGATCGGACGGCAGATTCAACTCATAGCAACCTCGCTTACCTCGCGACAATCAAACGCCCAACGTACTGGCCGAAGCTTCTTCTTCCCGAATCTCATCACACCCTTCACGGGCGACACCTTCAGAAAACCCAATCATCAATCGCAAACCTGCATGTCGACGACGATGATCTCGTGATACGACTTGCCGACTCGAGTCGCCAATAGCCGCCTTTGATAAGCTTCACCTTATCCATCGCTCACGCACCAACCGTCCCACTAGCCGCACTCGCCACCTCGAACCAACCTATAGGCGATCCGCACTTCCTCCCATACAAGGCCTCATAAGGCGCCATCCGAATACCGAGTGGTAGCTATTATTATACGCGAACTCAACTAGAGGCAAATGATCCTCCCAACTACCATCGGTCAATAACACAAAGCTCGCAAAGATATCCTCAAGAGTCCGATAAGGCGCTCGCTCGTCCGTCTGCCTCGTGGATGAAATGCGATTGTGCTCACCGCGCCCCTAAACCTCCGGAAGCGACTCTGCAGCCGTAAATCGCCTCCGTCTCGATATGATCGGTAGGACTCCATGCACCGACGATCTCTGATGTAAAGTCCGCATAATCTCACCAAAAGTCGCCCCGACGGAAGAAAGTGGGCTGATTTCACACCGCCGACGATAACCCATATAGAATCACGCCTCCTCCGAGCAGGTAATCCCGACGAAGTCCATGTTGATTACCTCCCACTTCCGTGTCGATCTCTATCGTCAGAATAAACCACCGTGTCTCTCGTGCTCTACCTTCACCGCCGACAACACGCACCGAGCTACGAACTCGCAACGCCCTCTTCGCCATCCCACCAATACACGATCTAAGGCGTCGTGGTACATCTTCGTCGACTCGACGGATAGAGTAACGCTACCGCGCAGGCTTCCCAAGAACTCCGCCAAGTCCTCAAATATCCGGAACACACAACTCGCTTCTCAAACCTTAGCACCCCATCGTGCTACTCAAAAGCGACCCTTGCCTCACGTAAGAGTCAGACACGATATCGAATCAAAGCCGGATCTCGAATCGTTGCCTCTTCACCTCCTCAACGACGGAAGACTCGCAACCTCACGAACTCTAACCCCATTGCTATCGTAATCAATCAAACGGACACCAAGGCTCGCTAATCGTGCAAATTACTAACCATGTCCCTTCTCTCTAGCCGCACATCCGATAGGCTCCCATCGACCTATTTACTCGCGGCATCTCGCCACAACATCGCCTTGCCCGTGGTACAGGATGTCCACATCGTAATCCTTAAGCAACTCTAACCACCGCCTCGCCGTAAGTTCACTCCTCCGTCAAGATATACCGAGGCTCTGTGGTCCGTGAAAATATCCACGCCAACCCCATACAAATAGGCCTCCGATCTTCAAAGCGAATCACACCGCCAACTCCAAATCACGCGGGTAGTTCCTCTCGTGTTTCTTCACCGCCGATGCATATGCTATAACTCGCCATGCCGCATCAACACACATCCCAACCCGATGCCCGACGATCACAATACACGACATAACCATCCGACCTCCGGAAGAGTAAGAACGGGCGCCGCCTCTCTTTCAAAGAATCGAAACCTCGCCACAAGCATCACCATCAAACTTGGCCGCTTCCGAGTCACCTAGTCAACGGTGCGTAGATAGAAGCAAACTTCTCCACGAACCGATAATACCGCAAGGCCCGTAAAATCGCGAACCTCGCTTGAGTAAGAGTTCAGGCCAAGTCCTCGATCGCTTCGATTCGCCAGATTAACTCGAATGCCATCACCGGCTAATATGCCTAAGAAACGCCATCGGTTAACCAAAACTCACATTTGGAAAACTTGGCGCATAATCGCGGGTCTCGAGAATCACAAGACAGCCTCAAATGCTCCGCACGCCTCGCCCGAGCGAATAAACCAAGATATCATCAATGAACACTATCACAAACGCGGTTCAAAATGGTTTGAACACTCGCTCATCAAATCCATGAATACCACGAGCATCGTCAACCCAAAAGACATGACTCAACTCATAATGCCCGCATCGTCCGAATGCACCCAGTGGACATCCACCTCTCTCGACTCGCACTGATGATAGCCCGATCGCAGATCAATCTCGAGAAACATCTCGCACTCGCAATCGGGTCGAACAAATCATCAATCCTAGGAAGCGGGTATTCGTTTAATGGTCACCTTGTTCACCGTCAGATCGACACACGCGCAGCTCCCCGCCCTTCTTCTTCACGAACAATACGGCGCTTCCTGCGAGAAACACTAGGCCTAATGGCCCTTCTCTAGCAAATCCCTGCCGATCCTTCAACTCTCTCAACTCCAGTGCCATTCTCAGATGGCGAATGGAAATAAGCCGAGTATCCGCAACACATCTATACAAAACTCGATCTCCTCTCGTGAGGATACCCGGAGGTCATCCGAAACACGCCCGAACTCACGACCATCGAATCGACTTTAAAATCTGTACCGCAGCCTTCAAGATCAAACACCCGAACGAGATGGTAGATATACCCTTCGCACCATCTTCCTAGCCTCGAGGTAGGAAATAAACCTACCTCTACGATACCGCGTTCTCCCACTCAACAACCGGCCTCAGAAACCGAACTGCATTATTCTCTCTCTCAGCTACATTGGCGAGCGAAGCCAGCCAATCCATCCCCATGATCACATCAAGTCAATCATCTCCAACTCTATCAAGTCGCCGGTCCGACGATCAGAATGATCACAGACAAGCTCTATATACCCGCCGAGCTACCACCGAATCACCCATCGCGTAGCTACTCGAAGTGGTCATGGACTCGTGCTCTATCCCTATCCTACTAGCAACAAGTGGGAGATATATAGACGCAGTAGAACCCGATCTATCAAAGCATACATATCAAACCTAAACCGATAAGGTACCGTGACGACATCAGCGAGGCCTCCCGATCCCGCTTACCGACAGCATAAACGCGCTTCGAGGACCGCTAGAATCGACCGAGCCACGGCCTCGCCACACTGGCTGACCCACGAGCACCTCGCCCCGGCGAGTAATCAGAGGAGATGAAGCCGCAATGTAACTCGCGTCGAGCCCTACCACCGCCACGCTTCGCCGGACAAGCCTCGCAGCGACCGCCGCTACAATCAGAATAAGATCCAAAAGTAGTACCACACTTCCCGTAATGGATCTACCGTGACGCCACACCGGTGGTCCCGACGCCGCACTCGCTACCCGACGCTCAAGCCCTGGGCCCCGGTCCGCCTCGAAATCGCGGGCCGGCCGAGGACGGTGCAGAGTGCTCAGGCCGGCCGTGGTGCGACCCAGATCGCCACGAGGCCGCCACCACGATAACCACCGTAAGACCCTCCCGCCCCGCCTTCTTCTCGCCGTCGCCCACTCGCCGACCAAGGCCTCGCATCCGCGGCGCGAGCTCGCACGCGGTAATGTCCATACCCTACCGAGAGAAACCCCGCACATGACTCGCCATATAGTCGCTTCAGCCCGTGACATACGGCACCCTATCCTCCATATTCGCTACCAATGCCGGGACATATCGAGCCAATGAATCAAACTCGACATCAGACTCCCGACAAGGCCCTCTCTCGCCGAGTAAAAATCTATCACCGCGCCTCCTCATCCGCGAGGCAAGTTGAGCGAGGAAAGCCTCGAGAACTCATCCTGTACTGGGACGCGCGGTTTCCCGATAATTCCCATGAATCAACCAATCGATCGCGTATCACGCAAATTTACGTGACCCAAAGATCACTGACCGGCCTCCGACGCCCGATCACTCTCAAAATCTCTGCCGACGGATGAACTCGCAGATCATCCTCCGCCCGATCCATAAAACTCCGGCTACATACCAAAAGTCTCAGAGCTCAAACTTCTCGCCTGTGAACAACGGCGCGACGCAGATCGAGCTGAACTGAATCGCCAGATTCAAATTTCTCAGACGGGCCACAACTTTAGCCAAAAGTCGGGTTATCTCTCAGAGCTTCTAACTCTCCGCCCTGCATCGCGGGATGCGAGGCGCTGGTACTGTGGTCTCGGGGCCGGCGGCCATAGAACTCGCTGCCTCGTATAGATCGGGCTCGAGCCTCGTGACTGGTGTCTCGCTAGCGCCTCTCACGCTTTGCCCTTCTTCGGGCCCGGTTGCCTTACGCGAGGCATAATCACATAGAAAGGAATACGTTAGAGGGTCCAACCTATAACATGCTTCTAAAGCACGATCTCTGAATGAGAAGAACTAAACCAATCCTAAATATCCTATAGCCTCCTCGACATTGTGGTGCACAACACACCGATAATCAAGACTTACTAGATACGGTCTGTAGACACTTTCCGAGGATTAATCGCTTCGATACCACTTTGTAATCGTAAGCCGCTCGAGGCATTAACCTTCTCAGCGACTTACAAAGTGTACCGGCCGCTTATGATCCTCGAGGTACGCCAACGGCCCTTCTCGTGACGTGCCATACGGAGAGCTACTGCTCGCTCGTTTCGCGGTAGGCTCGCCTCTTTATACGCCACCGGGCGAGGTCGATAACAGTACTAAGTATGCGAAATCAGAAGTACTTAAATGAAAACATATCATTTTTAAAACCAGCCATAAATATGTGTGAAACAACCAAGGAAACTGCATATAGTGCCACATCACAAACAAGAGCAACAATAGGTAATCGTAATACGCCTTGTCTGGCCGCGAATGATCGAAACAGGCCACTCGCCATATCCTCATTCTCGCAAACCTAACTCGACTCCCGAGTCCGTGATAGGCCACTCGCACGGGCCCGCATGAGGTATAACCCCGCATCGGTGGTAGCTACTCCTGCATCGCCCCGACTCGCCGTCCGCACGCCACATGCACCGCATGAGGCATAACCCCGCATACTAACCTCGAACTCTCGAGCCCGCATAGGCCCTCGACCCGCATGCAGGTATTCTCGAATCACGGTCCTGCATCACCGAGTCTACCCCAGACGGAGGCGCCTTAACCCCTGTGATCATCTCAAGAGGTGAGTTATATTATACTAACATAATAACTTATCTTTAAGTAACATAAGAACAACAAGGATACTCACATATACAAACTTTACAAGATACTCACAAACATAGCATCATTTCATGTCTACTTAGCAAACCATCTTATTATTCTTTTCACAATATAAGTCAGTTATAAACACATAGGCAAACTTGTTTCTTTTATCAATCTTAAGTGGTTATACTTACTTCCCATAAAGCTAGTATAACTCTTAAGCTTCGCTTAACAACCAATTAGTTCTCTTCATAATAAACGGTTCAAGAGTCCTTTGAATTGTTTTCGCTTCTTATTATTCAGCTTAAGCCGAGGCATTGCAGACGTATTATTCAAAGCTTAGCCAGGCATTGCCGTAAGTATTATTCGCTTAACACATGTACGCTCACCGCACTATATACATATTGTAAAATATCATGCTTTAGAAGAATCACATACCTTCTCTAAATCCACCGCCAAGTCGAGTATGTCGCGCAGAGAATCACCATAATAGTCACAGATATCTATCAAAGTCTAGACTATTCAGAGGTCATTCTAAACAGAGGGTCCTCAATTCTATGGAAAGTCCGCAGCACAACCCTACCCGCGAGCTATATAAGTTCATCAGAAAACAAATTCTATGTAAGTACAGTCAGATATTCTTCTTTATACCCTTCTATGTGTTACAGCCAATTCTATTCCTTAATAACCTTCTAAGTATTTATACTTATTCTTATTCTACAACAAAGAAGTATTCTCTAATTCAAAAGAGGGTTAGGATTAGTTACCCTGTAGCCCAATAATATCCTAGAAAAGTCGCACTGAGCAAGGTTTTGCTCCTAAGTCAGATGCTCCAAGGAAACCTTAAGTTCTTCACAACTTCTACTAAGTACTAAGGTATTTGGGCTAGGGTATTTTGGGCATTATAACAATACAAGAAGACAACTTTTCTACCAAGAGTGGGGTAGGTTTCGCTAGGCTAGGGTGGGTACCTCGACCAAGCTTCCGAGGAGGGGGTGTGTTGACGAATTGCTTACAAAGGGAGAGGAAGGATTTTTAGACTTGAAAGCTTTTGTGGATGAAGAACTCTTCATCTCAAGAGGGGTATTTATAGGGTAAGACATGGCCAACCAATGGCCAAGATTTAGCCAAGTGCTAGGCAAGTGTAAGGTCAAGATTAGGGCAAGTGTACCTAGCCAACTTGCACACAAAATATCTAACCAACTTTCTGACCAGGATGGTGAGCCAGTTGGCCCTCTTGCCGCGGATAAGTCCACCAATGGAGGGTGGCAAATGTCGCCTCGTTGGTCCAAAGTGTTACGCCTCTAAAAATCCGCAAAAATTAGAAATGACATAGCCGAATTTATCCTACGAAAGTCGTGGAAACGCTTCGCCTGAAACCGCTCGCTGTGAGTCAGGCCTAAAAATCGTCCAAGGCCTAACTTTAAGACCAAACTTTTTGTACGTATTCCTTTACGTACATACTCAGGAAATACGGGGTATAACACAATAGACCCTTGTGGTTCAGCCTTTTCCCAACCCGCACATAGCGGGAGTTTAGTGCATCGAGCTGCCCTTTTTTTACGTGTGCATGTAGGTCATAAAGAAAATAAAAAGAAATTGTGAGTGTTTTAATTAGATACTAATCCTCCTTTGAATTTGCTTGATATAATTATGTATCTAGCTGACTCTCTTATCATGTTAATGAAATCTTGGCCACCTCAGATCAAGAGGAAGGGTTGCTTGTCAAGCTGACCTATATATAATAATAAAAAATTTCTTTTTATTTTATATTATTATACCCCCTCGAGAGCAAGATGCCGGCCGAGATGGAGCTTCTACTAAAAGAAAGTTACTCCTTAAATAGAAGAAGTTGAAGAAGTAGTCCATTTCAGGCGCTGTTCTTTCTTTATCAGGGACGGTTAATTAGGAATTAGGATATGTCCTTTTCCAGCTACACTTCATTAGTTCTCTCGAGAAGTTGGAGAGGAATAATTTTCTGCCTCTTTAAACAATGGAAGACTAGGGAAACTTTTCAATTAAATATTTTGGGAGAAGACCTTTAGAGGATGCAACTAATTAGGTCAGTGAGATTAATGAATTCGATTTTGATTCACCGCAATAGGCTCTATTGAAGAAGATTATAGAACAATATAAGTCAATATTGGATGTAAAAATACAAAAATTTATGTTGTCTCGTCTTGTTTCTCTACGTGTGTGAGGCAGTGGCTTCATTATATAAATTATAGCTATGCCTTCTCTATTTCCAATCTCAATCTTGATAATACAAATAATTCTAAGCTTTGTCAATATTTGAATCCTAAACAATATGAAACTTCAGCATGTCTTAAATTGTTCCAAAGTTCATAATATTAAATAACAATGTCCAAATAAGAGTAGCCATGAAATTTCTTCGGATAGGAGGAACTTATTTATGGGATTAAATTTGAAAGGTCTGAATCAACTCAACAGGTTGCAATAGTATAGGTCATATATGGAACTAAAAGAATATATAGGCTCAGCATGCTAAAAACTTTGAGCAAATTAAATGAATTGAATAAGTATCAGATATAAAGTACATGACTACAACACAGAAAAAAGTTACAACCACAGTAGCCACTAGCAAGTAGCAAACCAAAACGTTTCTTTCCCTTCACTTTAAAGCTAAATTATTCCATATGTAAATTTGAAATAATCTACTTCAGGAATTTCTTTCATTAATTTATAATATATATAGTTGTATAAAAGTAATTCCTAATACAGTAAGAATTCTAAACTACCTTAAATATACAACAATCATAATTACAAAATATACTGTAAATATTCGGAGAATATTCGCTAATACTCCCCCTCAATCAGAGTGGGAGGAGGTCGGACGCTAAGGCTGAATCTGAAGTCGATGAATAACTGTCTCGATGTCCTTTTGTGAAAATATATGCATACTGATAGGAGGAAGGCACATGCAATACTTTGATCTTCCCAAGAGCTACCTTCTTTCGTACAAAGTGTATATCCATCTCAATATGTTTGGTCCGATGATGTTGGACCGGATTGTGAGAGAAATATATGACAGATATGTTATCACAGTAGACAATAGACACCTTACGCAGTAGACACTGGAGCTCCAAAGAAGGTTTCAGAGCCAACATATCTCAGCAACTCCTCGATACTCTACTTAAGCACTCGAACGGGATAATGTGGCTTTCCTCTTGACAGACCAGAAATAAGATTATCCCCTAGAAATACACAAAGCCTAATGTGGAGCGTCGCATGTCCGAGCACCCTGCCCAATCTGCAAAACTAAAACATCAAACTCGCTAACTTGATTAGTAGTGGAATCACTAAACATTCTATTTCTAAGGCTTTCAATACTAGCCGCGGAAACAACATGTCATTTAGAAGAAGAAGAAGATGTTGATGGTGATGATGGTATAAATGTCGTATAGATGTCGGTTGGTTGCAAACAATTTCTTGTTGGTAATGCGTATATACTTTTTTGCATTCATCGTGTATGCTAGACAAAACTTCTTCTTTAGTTGGTTCCTTAGGTGGTTGTTCATTTGGATTTTTTTGAGTTGGAGGTGGAAGTACTGCTATACAATCATAAATAGTTTCAATAAGTGTTTTACAACTGTCTATTTTAATAGTCGAATTTAATACATCACCAAAAATATAAATAGTGGGAATAGAAAAAAAATTAATTTGATAAATATTTTTAATAGGTGCCTTATAAGATGGTTGTTTCATATATTCACTAAGGAACAAAAATATTAGAGCTATATAAAATAACATAGTTGAAATAGTATTGTAATATATATCAGAAAATTCTTTAGTTGTTTGAAAAAATTTCTCTAAAAATACAATAAGTTTTGAATTTTTTTCCCAATCGTTATCTACAAGCATAACAGTTGGATTTCGATTATGGACGTTAAAAATGAAGTTATAGTTCTTCTATATTGTTATACCCCGTAGTTCTGGCCATACGTGTGACAGCGTGCGAAAGGGAGTAAGACTTAAAATATTCGAAAGATAAGTTGACGGATTGTTCGGACGGGTTTTAGTCAACTTTGAGGCGGGTTATGACCTGGTACATTGAGAGTTCCTAAGTGTTTCAAAGGCCTAGTGCATAGTTCGTCGAGTCTAGTTTCCAACGCAGCCGACCGTTCGTCGATAAGACATCGGAGTAGAAAGTTATGGGAGTTACAAGTTCAGTGCGCAGTCGGACAGAAATGTATTTCGGACAGGAGCCACAGGGCCGCGGCGCCGGATGCAGGGCCGCGGCGCCGGATATCCTGAGGGGTCGCTGAAGTTGCAGCGCCGCGGCGCCAGGAAGCAGGGCCGTGGCGCCGGAAAGGCCTGAGAGGCGACAAAAGTTTCAGCGCCGCGGCGCCGGCTGCAGGGCCGCGGCTCCGAGGCGGGTTCTGCGAAGTTGAGTGGGGATTTCTGCACTATTTTGTTTTAAAAGAGGTCATGGGTGGGTGACAAGTGTCCCCCCCCATCTGAATTCTTGCATGTCTTATATTGACCAAGTCTTGAGGACTTGGTCATCTTCCAAATCCCTCTCTCTCTCTAAGCAAAAGCTCTCACTTCTCTCTAAAATTCCAAGAGGAATTCAAAGCCTAAGGAAAATCTGAAAGGTTAAGGACAAGAAGGAAGCTTGTGGCTAGCTTGTAGGAGTTATTGTGGTGGTGTTCTTGGAAAGGAGGCTAGCAAAGTTGTTGGAATAATTTTGGCTAAAGCTTTAAGGTAACATTCTTCTCTTGTAGCTAGTTATTTGTGTTGCATGTGAAGAAGAAGGAACTTGTAGTAGTAAATAATGCTCTTAGAATCATTGCATGTGAGAAATGTGGTTTGGATATGAAAAGTTTGGTTAAGAAGATATTATGAGCATGTTGTAGCCTACAAACTACTTTAGAATTGTTAAGTGAATTGTTGTACCTTGTGGGGCAGAGTTTTACACACCCAAGTTTAGGTGTGTAATCCCCTTTGAAATGTTTGGATTGTTAGGCCTAAGATGTGGCGTTTGGATGTTGAATTCGGCCTTGAAAAAGGTGGCAAAGTATGTAGAAACAAAGGAAATGCTGCCCAATTTTCCATAGAAATTAGTAACTTTGAACTTGGATTATTCTACATTGAAATTAGAGGTTAGTGAACGTATCATGATTATTTTAGGTTGACATATTACTTGCGGTAGTTTGGGCTTAGCAAGTGGATTGACCGAAGAGGTATGTGGAGCTTTTCCTATCTCTTGAGCATGAGTAGTTGTATCTATATAGTACGGTAGACGTACAAGATTTGGTATTCTTACTTGTTTAAGTATATAAAGACTTGTTTCGTTTTAAGAAGTATAAGTCCCTCGGTTAGGGGAAAAGTATAATTTTACTAAAGTATAGGGTTAATATAACAACTTTATGGGAAGTTGGGCTATTAACTTTATAAAAGGATAATAAGAAGAGATTTACTCTAAGTAAGATAAGTAAGGACAAGTGACTTGATTTATGAAAGACAAATTGATTTTAAGGCATCAATTGCCCAAAGGTTTTATATGAAAAAGAGTCATTTTTAAAGAATATAAGTATGTGGTACTTTGGGTTAAACTCCCGGATTTTCTTTTATTAAATATGTTAGTGCCTTAATTAAACTAAAATGAGAGGGTATATGAACAAGACTAATAAAAAGTATGAGCTTTCGTAACTTGTATATATGATTATGATATGATGACAGATTGAGCTAGGGTAAGAGTATATCTGAGGGGCAAGCCCCAAGATCGTTATACCACCTTCTCCAGGGTAAGAGTATGAATGAGGGTAAGCCCCAAGATCATCATACCACCTTCTTCAGGGTAAGAGTATATCTGAGGGGTACATCCCCAAGATCGTTATACCACCTCCTTCAGGGTAAGAGTATATCCGGCGGTACATCCCAGATCGTTATACCACGCTTGTGGTAAGAGTATATCCGCGGGTAAATCCCAAGATCGTTATACCACCTGCTCCGTGGATTTGCTACCCACGATGCGAGGAATACCTCATGCGAGTCCTATGGGCTTACGGGTGAAATAGTCCCACGCGCGGTACAAACTATGCGAGGAATACCTCATGCGGGTCCACAAGACCACGCGGGTGAAATAGTCCCGAGTAGGATTGCTTATTGATACTACGGGCGAGGACCTATTTTGATCACAAGCCTCCTATTTTTACGCAAGAAAGTATATACTTGTTACTCTCATTGTTAGTAAGGCACGATTATCGTATTTTGATTTTCGTCCATGACTCCAGCTTATTTTTTCAGACTTATGATATCATTATTACAGTATTTTCCAGTTTTACATACTTGGTACATATTGTGTACTGACACCCTTCCCCGGGGGCTGCGTTCATGCCGCAGGTAAGGGTAAGCAGGTGGTGGATCCTCGTTCTTAGGATCACTGTTCCGGTGTCAGAAGCTCCTTTCCTCCGGAAGCTTGTTTTGTTGGTGCGATTTTTCCCTGATGTTATAGACATTGTGTATATTCAGGGGTATGACGGGGCACTGTCCCGCCACAGTTGTTATCTTTAGAGGTCTGTGGTCACGTACGTGTTTTGGGCTGTAAGAGCAAGTTGTACTGCTATACTTTTGATTAAGTATGTTTTTATGGAAGGCAGCCTCATCGGCTGGCCAGTGATGTTTACCTTTTTATAAGTTATGTGTTATGTATGTTCCGCTGCTATTCTCTGACGTATACCTGACAGGGTACCCCGGTAGGGTACCAGTCGCGGCCCCGGGGTCGAGTCATGACATATATTCATAAGCAACAAGTAATTCTTCATATAGAGAATTCCACCTAGCCGCTACTTCTTCAGAAATTTTTTTATAAGGTAGTCCACAATCGTGACAAATTTTTTTATATTCTTTTTTTCTTTGTATTCTATTACTTCTAAAAATAAAAATTATAGCAAATTGTACTTTATTAAGAATGTCTTCAAAAAGTAATAGATCATCCTTTATAGTTAAGTTATAAATATGACACGCACATTTTATATGAAAATGATTAGGAAAAGATGGAGTTAATAGATCTTTTAAAAGTCTCAGAGCATAATTATTAGAAGAAGTATTATCTAACGTAACAATCATTATTTTGTCAGTTATATCATAATAATCGTAAACTTGATGAATACTTTTAAAATTTTCAGTGTGTCTATCATTAATATATCTATATGCTAAAATATATTTTTGCATAGACCAATTATAATTTATCCAATGACATGTTACATTTAAATAATCCTTATCATTAGAAATACGACCTATATCAGAAGTGATAAATACTTTGTCAGTAAAATGATATAATGAATAACGTAAATATTGTTGATATTCATTTGCAAATTTAAAAACGTCTCTTGATCTAGGAAATCCGTTAAAAGCAGGATTATACATATATGTAACGTAATGAGTAAAACCAGAAGAAGAAGAAGGAAATGAAAAAGACAAACCCTCGATTGCAACTAATTTTGATATTGCTTCTCTATCTCTATGTTTATCGTATTTAGGACCTACAATTTTCATCGTCGTCGGGTTAATTTGACCATGTACTTGTTCCGGGACACTATGTGAACCTTATTCCGACTGAGAGCGCATTGTGCACCCTACTTTGTAGCCTCATATTCATCTCACCTAGCTTTGTGGAAGCTCTGTACATGTCTCAATAAACCTCTCGTCCCACTCTGACCTTTTTCCATTTTAAATTTATAAATATTTTTACAAATTTGACATCTAACTACCTGATTTTCTCTGTCCTTATCAAAAAAATCTCATGCAGCTGATTTTAATTTTCGTTATGTTGGCTCTCGTCTCATACTAGGGGGAATAGGAGGGGTTCCAGTTTCAGTTTGAGGCTGAGACTTAGTCTGAGGTTGAGGTTCTTCATGTGCATTGGTGGGTGTGTCATCTAGATTATCTTCTAAATTAAAGTCTGGTTCAGTTGCAGAATATATCTCATCATCTAATGGTATATCATTAAAAACAGTTTCATTTATATGAGTGTAATCAATCAAATCATCCTGTATAGGAATATGACGACCAGAAGAAGTACTTCTGCCCTTTTTACCCCTACTAGAAGAAGCACCCTTACCCTTAACCATACGTCTTAATCCTTTCATTTTAATTATGAAAATAAATAATTAAAGATAATGAAATTAAGTGTGATAATTAAAATAAAGTAACAATAATAATTTAAAGAAGGAACGAAGGTACCAAACGTCAACGTGTAATCGAGGTTGAAAATTGAAACTTTGCTCGATGGATGATCCTCAAGCTAGTTGACAACTTCTTTTCCAATTTTTAAACTTTGATATAATATACTAATGAGCAATTAAAATAAAATATTTAGTAGGCAATATAAACTTGTAGAGAGATAGATTGAGAGATTGTATGAAGATTTGTGAGAAATATGAAGAGAAAATGAGGTATTTATAGTTGGAAAATTGAGTTAAAGTGTAAATATACTAACTTAGGGGTTAAAATAAAGGGAAATGGGTCATATTTGCCATCCAACTTTCCGGAAAGGATTATATTTGCCCTCCGTTAAAGTATGGGGTTAAATATGTCCTTTTCATTAGTAAAGTTGTCACATTTGTCCTCTATGCACGGAAATTCCATGTGGACGCCACATGTGATCCACGTGGATGACACATGTGATCAGCGTGGATGACACATGGGATCCATGTGGAGGGTGGCACCCACCTTCGTCTTCAACAGCTGCCGCTATCACCACCCCCACATCGTCGCCGTATTCAACACTTTCGGTACGACCACTGACTTACTACTAAGGATCACTCATGTCAAACACAACACACTGTTCCCTGCTACATTTAATCCCCAAAAGAAACCCAATTTGATACTACAATAAGAACAACCAGCAACCCAAAAAACAAAACAAAAAAACATCCCTTTTAAGTGTTTGTCTTTGTTGTGACCACTTACTAGTTGCTACCGCCACCTCCACTTACTAAGGAGGGTAGTGAGTGATCCCCCGCCTCATCCACCGTCGTAGTTACGTCGGAAAATCACAAACACGGTCAGATCTGGGGTTTTAAGGTGGTGACCATTTTTATCGGCGTAACAAAAATAGAGGGATTGAGGTTTAGATTTCCCATTAATCTTCATCCCCACTTCTTGTTCTTCAAACCAATCCTCACGTTTTCTTCTTTTTTCTTGTTCTTGAATTTGTTTTGGCTTTAGTTTTAGATTTGATACTATTATTTTGCAAAAGAGAAGGAGGGAGGAAGAGAGGTATAGTGGTAGTGGCATCTCCATTTTTTCTAGAGAACAAACTAAGGTGGTAGATTTGAAGTTCGCTGGCGTTAATGAATTATGGTGGTTTGTGTGGTGTATGTTGGGGGTCGTGGCTCGTGGTGGTGTGAAATGTGGTAGTGGTTGGAGTTCGCCGGTGGTGGGGGTGTCGTTGGTTGCTTGTGGTTCGGTGGAGATGGTTTCTCCAGTAAAGGCGGACATACGACAGAAAAATGAAGAGAAGGGGAGATGAGGGAGCAGTGGTTCGTGGTGACAGTCGACCGTCCGGAGGTCAACTCTGGTGGCGTAAAACTACAGAAAGAGATAGGGAGGGAGAGAGAGAAGAAAAACAAAGATGGGGATGGAAGGGGCATGAATTTGTGGTGGCGAAGGCGGTGGTGGGGGCGGCTGTTGTAGACGAAGGTGGGTCCCACCCTCCACGTGGATCACATGTGTCATCCACGTGGATCACATGTGGCGTCCACATGAAATTTCTGTCCATGGAGGACAAATGTGACAACTTTGCTAACGGAAAGGGCATATTTGACCACAGACTTTAACGGATGGCAAATATTACCCTTTTCCGAAAGTTGGATGGCAAATATGACTAGGGATGTCAGTGGGCGGGTAAATGCGGGTACCGCCCCGCACCCGCTCCAATTGGGGCGGGTATGGGGATGGTTTGGTGGGTGGTGGGGCGGGTATGGTTATCAAAAGTGCTACCCGTCATGGGTAGTGAGGCGGGGATGGATTTCAGATAAGACTTGCATGCACCCGCCACCGCTACCGCATCGCACACCGCCGCATTCCATCGCCAATATTCGTACCGCCTATTAATTTAATTAGGCTATTTACTAATTTATTTGGTCATTTTCATGATTTAAAATGTGACTTCACTCACATGGGACTTGTGAAGTATGTGTGCGTGTATGTCCTATTGATTTACCCGTTGTTGATTGGAAGTTGGGAACCCGAGAAACCCGGGCGACCATTAGGTTAAAATCCCAATGTTCTACCAACTGTGCTATACACCCCTTAGGGCAACTCGTTCGTAAGGTTTTGACTGGTTATGCTTCGTCGCTGGCGAGTATGCTTGTCAATCCAAGCACTGGAAAAGTGTGTCCACTCTATCTTTCTTTCTTTACCCTAACTTATTTATGGAATTTCTGTTCATAATGTTATACTTCAATTAAAGATCGAGTCAAAGAAGAATTCCGCTTTAGCATAAGCTTTCATTTTTTGGATTCCACTTCTTTCGGGGATTGAACCCGCGCGTGGTGGATTCACAATCCACTGCCTTGATCCACTTGGCTACATCCGCCCCTACCCCCGCAATAGAACTAGTGGAACTTTTTCTCTAGCGTACCGAACTTGTGAAAAGCATGATTTCATTTTGGATATGCACGGATAGAAGTAGCTCCAAAAGAATAATGCTTATGAGGTATTTCCACAACAACTTAGCATACTTAATAGTGAATTTCCGAGAGTTTCTTTGGAGCGCGAAAACCGTTGCGCAATAAGCAGCGGATGAGCGCGCCAGATCGAAGACATTCCCATAAGTAAAGGATGAAACCCTTGCAGCAGACTATTCAGGAATCTCCTAGCTTTGCTGCTACAGTCAAGGGTAGTGAAAGTGGAAGCCTAGAAGAAAGACTGTACCTATCAATCCAAACGGGTGTAGATATGTCGATCGGTTGTCACTCAGTGCCCCACTGGCATTTATGTCGGGTCGTAGTCCGGCATCCTTCGGGCGAATGGGGGCTTTTCATATTGGGAAGGTTGTTTTTGATAAACAGTCGCCCGGGCCTGATCACTGCGACCCCCTTTGTGAGGAGACATCCCTTCTCCCGAAGTGGCCATTCCCTTTTTATTAATGCGATCCATGGCCCCAGGCCCAACTCAGGGCAAACAAAACTGGAGCTTTCAATACTAAAATCCTAAACTCAGCAAAACGGCAAACAAAACTTACTTTCAATACTAAAATCCCAATTTCATCTTCCCAAAACCGCAGCAGCCAGTAGGGTCTAAAAAAAGCTCCAAATCGCAGTAGCTAGCAGGGGTCCTCTAAATCAAACCACTCAATCGAGCTGCATTTTTCAATCCAATCGAAGGTGAGTCTGCTCGGCTGAGTGTAGCTATCGTTGACTGGTTTTCTGTTTATGGGTTGTGATTGGAAACTAACTTCTTTCTTCTTGTTTCGGTTTTGGGTATTGTGTATATTTTTGTCTTGCATAGTTCGTGCTGAAGGCTTTGATTTGTTGGGTTTATTCAAAGTACATCATTTTCAAGACCATGACACAGTATAGATGGTTAGATTTAAGCAAAATATTGGAGTTTGCATATTAACATCCAACAATAACTTCAGCCACGCTATTGGAGTTTGCATATTAACATTCATTTCTCTAAAGCTATTGAGGAAAATTAATTAATGTGTCAATGTTGGCTTGCTGATGTTAGAGATGTTCTTGCTCTTATTAGATTTGATTGGCCGCTGAGTACCATGATTTACCTTCCTCCACCAATTTCTATCGGGTCGGAGGGGTGGGGGCCCTGTTGGCGCGCCTTTTGCTCCCAAGATTTGATTGCTGTCTTATTCTGTAGTTCGAAAGCTAGCCAATGATTCTCTTAGATGTTTAAATTGGAAATTTTGATTTCCAGGTTAGCTGTAGCAGTAGTACATCTATTTAGGTGGGTACCCGCCGGGTAAGTGGGGCGGGGCAGATGGAGGAATTACTATCCGTGATGGGTGGTGGGGTGGGAATGGAGATGGATTTTAGGTTGCGGGTACGGGTATGGGGTACCCTTCTCCGCCCCCGCCCCGCCCCATTAACATCTCTAAATATGACCCTTTTCCCTTAAATAAATATTAAGGGGGTTTATGGGGTGGAGGGGGCCAAAAATGACTGTTGTACAACGATTAAAATATAAAATACACAATGGCTATTTTTTCAAGGGAGGGGTTGGGGGACGACCCAGGTCCCGTCCCGATTTTGAGTCTTGACACCATTTTTTTAGTGCGGATCGGGACCGGGGCGATCCAGCCCACTGGCCACCCTTACTAATTACAATAAATAAAGATGGCCTCACGATAGTGTAAGAATTTCTTATACTAATAAAGTACTCCTGTATAACTTAGAATCTTTAACTTGACCTCTTCATGCTCTCCGTAAGGGAATCCACTAAAAAGTTGAGAGGAGGAAGGGGGGGAATATTAATTAGAAGTAGCTCAAGCAAAGGCGAAACTACGTTGGTGTAATGGTGGTCATCTAATACCATTCGTCGAAAAATTACACACACTATATATATATATAGATTAAATATTATTTTATATTCGGATATATAGCGGTTTGAACACCCTTTGAGAGTTTGAGACAACAGAGAGCAGTAGCTCAGCGGCAAAAGGTGTGCTATATAATTTTGTGGGCCTGCCATTTTCCTTTAAAACTTGGCCTAAGCTACGTAGTTTGATTCTAATTTTCCTGATCCATCAAATCATTAAAAAGGGATTATTTACTATTTAAAATTTGAACATAGTGAAATTTCTGACGACCGCCACTAAATTTAAAGATGCTCAACTAATTCTTGTCGAAAATATATATATATATATATAAAAGTAGAAGTAGTGGATTTTCTAATGGAAATTGGTGGTGTGAAGAGGATATGAATTAGTGGATTACACAGTTGTTGATAAAGATGGTCAAATCATGGTTTCTTGACTCTATTTCCATTGACTTCTATTTCTTCAAAAGGAGCAAAGAGCTTTTAGAAGTATAGCTTTTAGAAATAAATTTTTTTATCAAAAAATTGTTAATTATTTAATTGTCAATAAAAAAAGTGTTTTTAACTTAAAAATGAAAAAAGACAAAAGAAATTTTGCTTTAACTGGACAAAAGCTCAAAATTTGAGTCTCTCCTAGTAAAGGTCAAAAATGTTTTTTTCGGTCAAAAATGATTTTGGTCTTTTCAGCCAAACATCAATAAAAAGGCCAAAAGTGATTTTGATAAAAAAAAAGTATTTTTGATCATTTGAAAAGCTCAACCAAACGGGCACTAATTTATTTCCAGATACAATGCATGCATGCGTGATCTAGTGAGTCTAGTTCCTAAAAGAAACAAAAATACTTTATTGGATTCTTCATTAGATAAGTACACTAATTAGTACTCCTTTGAATTTTTGCTTGGATTATGCTTCCAGATGCTTACTGTCTTTAAAATGCAGTGACGAATATATTTAAAATTACAAGTTTCAAATAATTTATAGTCACACAAATTTTATATATGACATATTTTAGATTACAATTTAAAAGAAAGATCATTTTTTTTAAATTTAGTATCCAATCAAACTGGTTGATGTAGTATTTCTTCCGTTTCATTTAACTATTGTTTTAAGAAAACAAAATTATCTTTCATTTAACTATTGTTTTAAGAAAACAAAATTATCTCAAAATAATTGTCGGCAAATATTTTCTTATATTAAAGAACTGCTTCTTCGTAAAGGTGTTTAATTCGGCAAATATCCGCCGGGATCGGGGCGGGACTGGCGGGCTTGGCCGATGTCCCGTCCCGGTACCGCTTCGAAAAGGAATCGAGCCTCCAGGGCGGGCCAGGATCGGGTCGGGTTCGGAATTTTCATTTTTTTTGCATTTAATTTAAAAAAATAACATAAATTATATATATGAACAACTCAATAATTGAACAAGATAGTGTAATAAAAAATCTCAAGACAGTTTTTGTGTCTCTTATATTATTTAATAGAAATATTCTTTTTTATAATACATATACAATTGTCAAAATTACAACTTTGTGGTGTTGTTTAAAAGTTGCAAATGACATAGTAAAATTACAATAAAATAAATTACCATTTTCAAAACGCTTTTTCTAGTTTCTTCACAACGTCCGTTGACACCCAATTTTGAGCCTCCCGTCCAATCATTAACTATAAAATTACATTAATTTTCCAAAATAATTTTAAACAATTTTTATAATAATAAAATGCAACAATAAAACATTAATACACGCATAAATAAGCGATTTAATAATGGCACCGCATTTTACGAAGAGTATTAAGCATTTTGAGTCTCACGTCCATATTCGTCATTTTAATAACAAGCAATTTCATGAATATTAGTCATAATTTAAGCCATATTTCTCATTAATTAAAACTCAAGCAATTCTTAATGATAAATAAATAAATAGATACATAAATTAAATAATTTAACAAATAGCGCCGCATCAAGCATTCCTTAAAATTATAGCTACATTTATTAATACCCAAAGCAATTTCATAAACTATTTAAACCCCATTGAATTATAATTTAACATCGCAAAATATGCATAATAAATAAGATTTTAATAACGACATCACATTATAAAATATTAAACACAAATCAAATAGCACGCCCGCATTCATTATTGTAATAATTTAAATCCAAGCTAAAACTAATAAAGCACCTAAATAATTTAATCATAATTTAAGCACCATTTATTTATCATTAATAAAATACACTTAAAAAACTAACACCTAATTAAATAACCCCAGCCCAATTTTAATTCTCCTCCGCCCAGCCCAAACCATAGTCACCCCAATACCAAAGCCCACAACCCGTAGCCCATTTCCCCTATATGCATTTCGCCCCCCATCATTCCAAAGAACAGAAAAATTATAAGAACCCTAAAATTTTCCTAAGTCGCCGCCTCCCTACCCGCACACCCTAAATCCCACCAGATCACAATCAAAATTCCATGTTTCCTTTCTTAAAACTTGACATAGCGAGAACCATACTAAAACGAATCCTCAAATCGCGTTAATAAGCACCAAAATTCGCTGAAATTTAAGGTAAGAATCCTACCAGATCAATACTCGAAGATTCACACCAAATCAGCAATAAAATCATACAAAATCAGTACCCAAATCGCAGTCCAAAATGGTACCAAAAGCTTACCTAAATTGGAACCCAATTAGGACGATATAAATGCCAATCGGTTTGCACGTATAGAAGGGATGAGCATAGGCAGAGGCATCAAAACCAGCAAATAACGCTAAATAGAAAAAAGAGAAGAAGACCCCTCCCCGTCGCAAAATTAGGGGTAAATCAGCAAGCCGTCCAAATACAAAGCTTTGTTCATTTTTCTATCGCATAAGCAATACATTCCCCGAGTGAATCGACGACTTGATACGCTGTCTCGGTTCGCTGTCCGGAGAAGGTAAACCCGAACCCTCTCTCGCATTTCAATTATTTTTGTGTAGTTGGGCGTATTTTCTGTTGAGTATGTTGTGGTGTCTGCTGTATAATTAGTTATTAATGTCTCCAAGCTTGTTGTTAAAAATTGATTATTGCCTCAAAGAATTGGGTGTTGGACTGGTCGAATATTTGTTCCAGTTGTTCGACCTGTTTGGATGCATACTGTAACTTAGGAATAACACATATAAATTAATCGTGTATGTCCATCATGATGTCCGTAAGCATATAAGCATGAATCTAAGGATAATAAAAAATAGAAAACTTTCATGCACATGTCGTTTTAAACGAGAATGCCGATATAAATTGCCCTATTGAGTCTCTGTATTTTGTATTAATATGTTTCAGATCTTAGTTAAATAAAATATGTAGTTGATATCTTTTCTTTTTTCATGTGTGTCTGCCTTATATTATTAGATGAGCTTGTTTTATCACCAATGTCTATAAGAAGTCATTTGATATCAACTCAGATAATTGTTATTTCGGTATGGTAGCTATCCGCTTGTCTACTCCCAGATACTAAATTTAAGTCGAATTAATGGAAAGAAGGTGACTGAGAGTTGAATAGATGTCACACTGAGCATGAGTAGTAGGAAGAAAGGTCGATGCTTGGTTTCTACTGTCTAAAAGGGTTATGAACCGCACATTGCTTTAGATATAGTTTTCTTTTAGATCGAGTTTTATGTCCTGACTTTTGTGTATATCCTGAAAAAATGCTTTCTCCCTGCTGCTGCTTCGCTACTATCAATTATCATAGCTCTGCTTATGGACATACATGCTTAAGTGCAGATTATATGTATTAAATTCTACATTAAGGTTTATTTATTATGTGATAAAGATTTGGGCATGTACTAATCCTTATCTTTCATTTTCACATGAAAATAGGAGCAACGAAGAGTCTCATTGCGAGACTCTTCACGAGCCGCACCGCATGATTGCCGCATCTGTGTCCGCCACATTCCGCCTCAGAATTTCCAAACAAACAAAAAAAGGGGGACGAGACGACATTGTCATCCCCCCTCAAAGCATTGGCCTCTTAATCTTATATGTCTTATATATATTTATTTGTTTATTTGTTGAAATTTAATTGGCTAACTTTGTAATTAATAGGAGACATAGAACAATCAGTCTTTGAATAAATAAATTGGGCAGGTAGTTTTAAAAACAGAAATGCACTTATAATTACATATTTTAGGCTTATCATGCATGTCTAAACTTTCTGTCGAATAAGCTATTTTGCATATCTAATTAGGAAACTAATGCATCTTAAAAGAATTAATTTTCTTATAAACTCTCTATTAATACATATAATTTATTAGCATGATGATCAAAACCGATTTTTGCAAATAAAGGCCTACCTTTAATCACTAAGTCAACTTTGCACATGTATATTTGTAATTTCTTATGTATTTTATAACGCATTATATGTTTTCTTTCGAAAATTAACTTTATAAACAAATCTTATAAATCTTTTCAGGTTATAAAATGCATCCTTTTTACCTTTTATTTGCAAATATCTCTTTACTTAAACTTTCCAAAAAATGCATTTTCTTAGCAATAATAATTAACCTAGGTTTGAACGGACAACCGCAAGTTAGCGGATCTTAGAGGGTGTCTAATCTCTTCCCTCTAGATTAATAAAGAACCTTTACCCAGAATCTCACACTAGTTTAGCAGACCATAAAAATGGAGTTAGTGTTGACTTTAACCTAGTTGACATTTAGGTGTCCTAATTCACCCAAACTAATTAGGTGGCGACTCCGCGAACCCTTAGCACTTTTAGCACATTAGCACCCTACTTTAGCACCTTAGCACTTTTAGCACCTTTTAGCATTTTATTTTATTTTCTAACATCCTTTCTAAGCAGGATTCGCTAGAATAATGTCGCGGTCGAAAAAATGCGTGACAAAAATGGCGACTCCGCTGGGGATTTGAGGTTCTCGACCATAGCAAACCTAGGTTTATTATTGTTTGGCTTTATTTGCTTTTATTTGTTTTAAATGCCTTAAAATTGTTTGCTTTAATTTTGTATGTTTAATTGTTTTATTTGCTATTTGTTTTATTGCTTCCCTTAAACTGGCATTCCGCTCATACTTCTTCCACTCAGGAAAATTCACACAATCACACACTCACGCGCTGGTGTGATTCGCGCGCCCGCAAATTTCTTTCAAAATATCCAAATTTTAGGAGAGTTGGCTCCTGCGCGGAGTTAGATCGGTTCGTCTGATCAGCCGCGTAGCCTTCTCACTCGAGTTGTCCGCTCGGGAACATTGCGTCTAGTAAAGCCAAATCTTAAAAACTCAGGATAGAGTTGTACCACCCTTTATTTTAAGGCATGCATGAATTTACCTTAGGTGGGTCGATCCTTGGTATCGACACCACAATTAGGAAAACACCAAACTTGTCGACGGGTTTCTCAACCCAACGACCAACCAACATACTATGTGTAGCGTGACAATGATAGACAAATCCAAGCCTAATCATGACATGCTGAAATTGGAAAAAGTGCACCGTCATTTGGTCGTCATTTCCAACAAAAGCATTACAGTTTGACGGCTTGGACAAATCTATCATAGTCTCGCATATGTGACGTTTAGGCCTACCTCTGACATAAAGGGGTCCCCATGCATGTTAGGACTCGCTTGCAATGTGATAATTTATGTGCAACATGTACTTGCTAAATGTTATTTACACCTTTGCAAAATCACGCGTTTTACACTAACGCAGTTTGCTACATTTTGTTTTAAAATGATTTATCATCTTCCCCAAAGGTCAATTTGTATTTGACTAAGCAATGACAGAGCATCGATATTTCACAAGATCAAAGGCACGATCCAGCGACATGACTGATTCAATGGCATTTGAGCAGAACGAGTCGGAACCCGTCTTGGTTCCTATAGACAAAACAGAGGTCTCAGAAAAGAAAAACAGTGTAGATCCGATCGAACACCTCGGCACAATTACCGCAGCAAATGGAAACCCTGCAGGCCGAAATTAAAATGCTCTGAAACCTCACTAAAGCACTCGTCACTTCAAATAACCAAAACAATCAAAATCCTCCAAATTATTACCAGTATCCTTTTACTACATATCCCATTTACCACACTCAGCCAATATACAATGCACCCATATATCCCACACAAAACCAAATGCCTACCATACCCCAGCCAAACACGAACCAAGATAAAAGCCACCACAAACCTATTTTCGTAATACATACGACAACCCCTTGCGATACCCATCCGTGTATACGCCACGGCCAAGGGCCCGTCCACTAAACATCTTCACACCCCACCTAAATGTCACAGAAAGGCCAGCCAAAATATACACCCATTTAACCGAGCCTTTGTTGCAGTTGTACGAGAGGTTGAGAGTTGCAGGGATACTCCAATCAATTCCAAAGAATGTTCTCAACCCCAAGTCCAAAGCTCATGCTGACAATAAAAGTTGTGCATACCATTCTGGAGCCATCGGACACGACATGGGAAAGTGTTATACACTCAGAGATAAAATAAGGGAGCTGATCAAAGAGGGAGTCATTCAGGTGAAGGAGGCCTCCCCCAATAAGTACAATGACCCCCAAAGGAAGAGAGGTATTCCCTGGCCAGAACTCGCTCCGCCTGAATCAGTCATTTATCCAAGCGTGCACCATGCAGAAGTCAAAAGAAGGAAATATTGATAGAAGAGCACGAAGACCCAGCCAGCCATAACGCAGAGAAAGGAGACGTATTGGAGGATTGGATTTGCATCCATGTTCTGGTCCACCTAGATTCTAGATAAGAAGGGAAATTTAGCTTAGCAGAATAATTTAAAAACTCGTTTTAAGCTTTAATAATGTTTTCTTTTGTTTTGCTTGTATTTGGAACTACGTTCGACCTGATTCCCTTGGCGGATACGTAGGCGGTCATATCGGCTTCGATCCCACCTTTAGAAATTTTAGCTTTATCAAATTTCTCTTGTAATGAACTACGTCATGACTTGATTCCCTCGTGGGGATACGTAGGCGGCCTAAATCGGCTTCGGCCATATCATTAGGAAACTTTCCCTTCGTTCTGAAAATAACAAATAAACATTTTCGGCATGATAGACAAGTAATCCCATTGAGACCCACTTTAGGCCAAACGCCCTTTGCATATTCAAAACTGGGACAAGGTAGGAAACTGCACGGGGTTGCGAGTCCAAGCAGGCGGTAGCGCAGATGTCAAGAAACAAAGCTGCGAAGTCAAATACGAATCGACCATTCCCCCTCCCCAAACTCACAAGTTTTCTTTGAGCACATGTCCTCCACATTAGCAGAAGCATAAAGAAGCAACAGAGGCAGAGGATATGACAACAATCCAAAGTTCAAAATCCGCAGTAGAAGCAGCAGAAGCAGAAAGGGGCATCGACAATTAACAATCAAAATTCAAAATTCCGCAACAAAGTCTAGCGCATCAGCTCGGGCATAAAGTCAAATTTGTAACCCACGCATCGCACACAACAAAGGCATCATGACAATTCGTTAGTTGCAGCGTTTAGCATGTTCGTGCAAGGACAACATCTCAGTATTCACATCATCTTTCATATCAGGGGCGACATCTCTACCCACATAATTGAATTTCTCATATATTTATCATTTTGTTTTAACACTTATACACTAATTTTTCTCAAGCTTAGCTTGCATGAGCATTTATTCTACAGGAGCATCAGCAACACGTCCAGGCAACGACGACATCAACATTATGTCTACTCAATGATGTCATCAGCATTACGTCTACGCAACGGCCAGCGTCCGAACACGCGGCAACGACGCCATCGCGATTATGTCTACTCAACGACGCCATCGCATACGCTACGCAACGACGCCCGGCAACATGTCCGAGCAACGGCGTCGCGATTACGTCCGTGCAACGGCGTCGTCGCGTATGTCACGCAATGACGCCATCAACATCACGCGTCACGCAACGACGCCAAGAAGAACACGGCCGTCCGTACGACGGCGTCGTGGCGTACGTTCGTGCAAAGATGTCATCAGCATTACGTCCACGCAACGACGTCATTAGCATTACGTCCACGCAATGACGTCATCAGCATCACGTTTACGCAACGACGCCAGTAGCATTACGTCTACGCAACGACGCCAGCAGCAACACGTCCAGACAACGACGTCATTAGCATTACGTCCACGCAACGACGTCATCAGCATCACGTCTATGCAATGACGCCATCAACATCACGTCTACGCAACGACGCCAGCTGCAACACGTCCAGACAACGACGTCATCAACACAACACGTCCAGGCAATGACGTTATCAGCACAACACGTCCAGGCAACGACGTTATCAGCACAACACGTCCAGGCAATGACGTTATCCGCACGATACATCCAGACAACGACGTCATCAGCACAACGCGTGCAGACAACGACGCCATCAATCACATCTTCATCGCATTACACAGGATGACATTCATATCTACCTGACCGCATTGATTATATATTTATGCTTTATTACTTTTCTAAGCAGTTATGCACTAACTTTTTTTTAAGCTTTAGCCTACAGGACCCTCAATTTACAGGAATATCAGCAACATCGTCAATACCATGACGCCATCAGCATCGTCAACACCATGACGCCATGAGAATGCATCGTCAACACCATGACGTCACCAGCATCGTCAACACCCTGACGCTATCAGCTTCAACATAATGACCTCGCTAGTATCAACACAATGACGCTCCCAACATCTACAACAACGACACCTTCAGCACATTACAACATCCCTACTCACAAAATCACATTCAAGCTCTATCATTTTTTGTCTTAAAATTTATGCACTAATTTTTCTTAAGCTTTAGCCTACAGGGTCCTTAATTTATAGGAACAGTTCCAGCAGGTCCGCACAGAAACTACATCAAGACTTCATGATATTCAAAGGCGTTCGCGGATCCAAGAAGTCCACGCAGAGGCTACATCGGCGTTAGCGATTCAAAGAAGCATTCACAACATCCAGAAAGTCCGTGCAGAGACGATATCGACATCTACAGCATCCCGCAAGTCCGAGCAGAGACGACATCAGCATTCGCAGCGTCCTACACATCACACAGGGACGACATCTTTACTCACAATTTTTTTTCCCTATATTCATTATTTTGATTTAACCGCTATGCATATTTTCACAAAGTTTTAACACGCAGGAGCATTAATAGTAGCATCAACACAATGACGTCTTCATCAACATCGTGTCCGAAACGACGCCAAATCCGAAAATGACGTCAAGTCCGAAATTGACGCCATGTTAAAAAATGACGCCAAGTCCGAAAACGACACCGAGTTCGAAAACAACGCCAAGTCCGAAGACGACGCCATGTCCGAAAACAACGCCAAGTCCGAAAATGACGCCGAGTCCAAAAACGACGTCAAGTCCGAAAACGACGCCAAGTCTGAAAATGACGCCATGTCCGAAAACGACGCCAAGTCCGAAAACGACGCCAAGTTCGAAAACGACGCCAAATCCGAAAACGACGTCATGTCCGAAAACGAAGCCAAGTCTGAAAACGACACCGAGTCCGAAAACGACGCCAAGTCTGAAAGCGACGCCGAGTCCGAAAGCGACGCCGAGTTTGAAAACGACGTCTGTACGAAAACGATGCCACGTCCAAAGACGACATCATCAGCATATCACATCTACGCAAGAACGATTTCTCTACTCTCAAAATTGCATTTCTTATATATTCATGTTTTATTATTCTGTCTTAACAGTTACGCACTAACTCTTTTTTGAGCTTTAATCTATAGGGGTAGTTGCAGCAAGGACAACATATCCGCATTCACAATCGCAACACGTCCGTGCAAGGACGAAATCACAGCATTTGCAGCATCACATCAACTCAATCGACATCACATTTTACAGGATAACATTTCTACTCACACAGTTACATTGCCTATAAATTCATGCGTTATCATTTTATCGTAACAGTTATGCAATAACCGTTTGCTTAAGTCTTAGCATGCAGGAGCAGGAGCACAACGTGGATTTTCTCTTCAAATGAACCAAGGCAATTTGTTGAAGTCAACTTTCCCAACGAATGGCAGAAGCGGCCTCAAGCGTCGGTCCACTCATTCCACATCACCAATAAACCCAGCATCATAAGTCGATACCGGTACACCCCTAGGTTCAAGCTAGTTTATTTTTTATTTTATTTTAACATCACGTCGACCCAGCGTCGTCATAACTCGATACTAGGACAAATTTTGAGTCCGCGTCACCCCGCCTCGGTGTTTGACCATGGTAGCCCAGCGTCATCATAACTCGACACTGGGATACATTTTGAGTCCGTGTTAGCTCACTTTGGTGTTTGACCATGGTAGCCCAGCGTCGTCATAATTCGACATTGGGACAAATTTTGAGTCTGCATCTGCCCGTCTTGGTGTTTGACCATGGTAGCCCAGCGTCGTCATAACTCGACACTATGATAAATTTTGAGTCCGCATTTGCCCGCCTTGGTTTTTGACCATGGTAGCCAGTGTCGTCATAACTCGACACTGGGACAAAATTTGAATTTGCGTCAGCCTTGTCTTAATTGCCCAACATTTTTAATTCTGAGGATCGAGACAAAATTGACTATAAGTCAACATCTTTGTCTGAAGACTCTTCCATCATCTCAACACAAAGAGGGACAAGTTGTTGACACCCAATTTTGACCCTCTCGTCCAATCATTAACTATAAAATTACATTAATTTTCCAAAATAATTTTAAACAATTTTTATAATAATAAAATGCAACAATAAAACATTAATACACGCATAAATAAGTGATTTAATAATGGCACCGCATTTTACGAAGAATATTAAGCATTTTGAGTCTCACGTCCGTATTCGTCATTTTAATAACAAGCAATTTCATGAATATTAGTCATAATTTAAGCCCTATTTTCCATTAATTAAAACTCAGGCAATTCTTAATGATAAATAAATAAATAAATAAATAGATACATAAAATAAATAATTTAACAAATAGCGCCGCATCAAGCATTCCTTAAAATTATAGCTACATTTATTAATACACAAAGCAATTTCATAAACAATTTAAACCCCATTGAATTATAATTTAACATCGCAAAATACGCATAATAAATAAGATTTTAATAACGACATCACATTATAAAATATTAAACACTAATCAAATAGCACGCACACATTCATTATTGTAATAATTTAAATCCAAGCTAAAACTAATAAAGCACCTAAATAATTTAATCATAATTTAAGCACCATTTATTTACCATTAATAAAATACACTTAAAAAACTAACACCTAAATTAAATAACTCCAACCCAATTTTAATTCTCCTTCGCCCAACCCAAATCATAGTCAGCCCAATACCAAATCCCACAACCCGTAGCCCATTTACCCTATTTTCATTTCGCCCCCCATCATTCCAAAGAACAGAAAAATTATAAGAACCCTAAAATTTTCCTAAGTCGCCGCCTCCCTACCCGCACACCCTAAATCCCACCAGATCACAATCAAAATTCCATGTTTCCTTTCTTAAAACTTGCCATAACGAGAACCATACTAAAAAGAACCCTCAAATCGCGTTAATAAGCACCAAAATTCACTGAAATTTAAGGTAAGAATCCTACCAGATCAATACCCGAAGATTCACACCAAATCAGCAATAAAATCATACAAAATCAGTACCCAAATCGCAGTCCAAAATGGTACCAAAAGCTTACCTAAATTGGAACCCAATTAGGACAATATAAATGCCAATCGGTTTGCACGTATATAAGGGATGAGCATAGGCAGAGGCAGCAAAACCAGCAAATAACGCTAAAAAGTAAAAAGAGAAGAAGAACCCTCCCCGTCGCAAAATTAGGGGTAAATCAGCAAGCCGTCCAAATACAAAGCTTTGTTCATTTTTCTATCGCATAAGCAATACATTCCCCGAGTGAATCGACGACTTGATACGCTGCCTCGGTTCGCTGTCCGGAGAAGGTAAACCCGAACCCTCTCTCGCATTTCAATTATTTTTGTGTAGTTGGGCGTATTTTCTGTTGAGTATGTTGTGGTGTCTGCTGTATAATTAGTTATTAATGTCTCCAAGCTTGTTGTTAAAAATTGATTGTTGCCTCAAAGGATTGGGTGTTGGACTGGTCGAATGTTTGTTCTAGTTGTTCGACCTGTTTGGATGCATACTGTAACTTAGGAATAACACATATAAATTAATCGTGTATGTCCATCATGATGTCCGTAAGCATATAGGCATGAATCTAAGGATAATAAAAAATAGAAAACTTTCATGCACATGTCGTTTTAAACGAGAATGTCGATATAAATTGCCCTATTGAGTCTCTGTATTTTGTATTAGTATGTTTCAGATCTTAGTTAAATAAAATATGTAGTTGATATCTTTTCTTTTTTCATGTGTGTCTGCCTTATATTATTAGATGAGCTTGTTTTAGCACCAATGTCTATAAGAAGTCATTTGATATCAACTCAGCTAATTGTTATTTCAGTATGGTAGCTATCCGCTTGTCTACTCCCAAATACTAAGTTTAAGTCGAATTAAGGGAAAGAAGGTGACTGAGAGTTGAATAGATGTCACACTGAGCATGAGTAGTAGGAAGAAAGGTCTATGCTTAGTTTCTACTGTCTAAAAGGGTTATGAACCGCACATTGCTTTAGATATAGTTTTCTTTTAGATCGAGTTTTATGTCCTGACTTTTGTGTATATCCTGAAAAAATGCTTTCTCCCTGCTGTTACTTTGCTACTATCAATTATCATAGCTCTGCTTATGGACATACATGCTCAAGTGCAGATTATATGTATTAAATTCTACATTAAGATTTATTTATTATGTGATAAAGATTTGGGCATGTACTAATCCTTATCTTTCCTTTTCACATGAAAATTGGAGCAACGAAGAGTCTCATTGCGAGACTCTTCACGAGCCACACCGCATGATTGCCGCATCTTTGTCCGCCGCATTCCGCCTCAGAATTTCCAAACAAAAAAAAAGGGGGACGAGACGACATTGTCATCCCCCCTCAAAGCATTGGCCTCTTAATCTTATATGTCTTATATATATTTGTTTGTTTATTTGTTGAAATTTAATTGACTAACTTTGTAATTAATAGGAGACATAGAACAATCAGTCTTTGAATAAATAAATTGGGCAGGTAGTTTTAAAAACAGAAATGCACTTATAATTACGTATTTTAGGCTTATCATGCATGTCTAAACTTTCTGTCGAATAAGCTATTTTGCATATCTAATTAGAAAACTAATGCATCTTAAAAGAATTAATTTTCTTATAAACTCTCTATTAATACATATAATTTATTAGCATGATGATCAAAACCGATTTTTGCAAATAAAGGCCTACCTTTAATCACTAAGTCAACTTTGCACATGTATATTTGTAACTTCTTATGTATTTTATAACGCATTATATGTTTTCTTTCGAAAATTAACTTTATACACAAATCTTATAAATCTTTTCAGGTTATAAAATGCATCCTTTTACCTTTTATTTGCAAGCATCTCTTTACTTAAACTTTCCAAAAAATGCATTTTCTTAGCAATAATAATTAACCTAGGTTTGAACGGACAACCACAAGTTAGCGGATCTTAGAGGGTGTCTAATCCCTTCCCTCTAGATTAATAAAGAACCTTTACCCAGAATCTCACACTAGTTTAGCAGACCATAAAAATGAAGTTAGTGTTGACTTTAACCTAGTTGACATTTAGGTGTCCTAATTCACCCAAACTAATTAGGTGGCGACTCCGCGAACCCTTAGCACTTTTAGCACCTTAGCACCCTACTTTAGCACCTTAGCATTTTTAGCACTTTTAGCACCTTTTAGCATTTAATTTTATTTTCTAACATCCTTTCTAAGCAGGATTTGCTAGAATAATGTTGCGGTCGAAAAAGGGCGTGACAACGTCTTGTGGTTCTTCGGTTGGAATTGATATTTATTGGTCAAATTGCTCCACGTCGCTACTCATACCTTCAGATAAGATGTCATTTTCGTCTTCTTCTTCGTTGATCTCCGGTTGCCCGCACCTTCTCCGCTTCGCTCGTATCTAATCTCTGAATAATACTGTAATCTCCAAGTTGTCTCCAGCTAATGAGTGTTTGTGCTCTCCTATTTGAAATCTGCAGACAAAAAAAGCGCTTTCAGACGCCGTTGATGACGCTTGAATATTCAATACATCTCAGGCCATCATTGAAAGTGTCGGAAATGTCTTCTCATTCCCCCTCCAGTATTTTAGCAAGTCTTCATTTTATTCTTCATTGACAACTGCTTGGTACGGTAAAGTACCATGCGAAACAAAAATATCAAACTCGCTAATTTGGTTAGTAGTGTTACCACCGCACATTATATTTCTGAGGCTTTCAATACTAGTCGCAGAAACAACATGACTTTTTAGAGATTGTGTTGAAGAATATGGTATGGAAGCCGGTTGGTTGCTAACACTTTCTTGTTGTTAATACCTATATACTTTTTTGCATTCCTCTTCTATGCTAGACAACACTTCTTTTTTAGTTTGCTCAATAAGTGGTGGAGCATTTGAATTTTTGAGAGTTGAAGGTGGTAATACTGCTATACAATCATAAATATTTCAATAAGTGTTCCGTCTATTTTAATAGTCAGATTTAATATAAGACCAATAATATAAATAGGGGGAATATGAATACAATATTTCTTTATTTTCATAAACATTTTTTTAATAGCTGCTTTATAAGCTGGTTTTTACATATATTCTCTAAGCAGTAAAAATATTATAGTTATATAAAACAACATAGTTGAAATAGTAGGATAATATATACCAGAAAATTCTTTTGTTGCTTGAAAAAATTTCTCTAGAAATACAATAAGTTCTTTAATTTTTTTCCAATCGTTATCTACAATTATATCAGTTGGATTTTGATTATGAGCGTTAAAAAATAAAGTTATAGGTTTTTTATAATCATAAGCAACAAGTAGTTGTTCATATAAAGAATTTCACCTAGTGGGTACTTTTTCGAGTAGTTGACAATCGTGATTCGTGACAAGTTTTTTTGTAATCTTTTCTCGTTGTATTCTATTACTTTTTAAAATAAAGTGTATAGCAAATTGTATTTAGTCAAGAATATCTTGAAAAAGTAATAGGCCATTATTTACAACTAAATTATAAATATGACACTCACATTTTATATGAAAATTATTTGAAAAAGATGGATTTAAAGCATTTTTTAAAACTGTAATAGCAGAATTATTAGAAGATTCATTATCTAATGTAATACTCATAATTTTATCAGTTATTCCGTAATAATCGCAAATTAAATAAATATTTTCTGAAATAAAATCACCAGTGTGCCTACTATTTATATATTTATACGTTAAAATAGGTTTTTGCATAGATCAAGCCACTTTGCCATTAAAATGATATAATGAATAATGTAAATACTGTTGATATTCATGTGCAAATTTAAATACATCTCTCTTAACAGTTGATCTAGGAAAACCTTTAAAAGCAGGATTATATATATCTCTAATATAATGAATAAAACCAGGAGATGAAGGAAATGAAAAAGGCAAACCCTCCACAACAACTAATTTTGATAATGCTTTTCTATCTCTATGTTTATCGTATTTAGGGCCTACAATTCCCCCGTCACAGGGTTAATTTGACCATGTACTTGGTTCGGGACAATATGTGAACCTTGTCCCGATTGAGAGGGCACTTGCGCACCCGATTTTTGAGTCTTGTATTGGGCATACCTGTTACACCTCATAAGTTTAAGGCGATAATTAGAGAACGTAATTAAGGAATAAGATTCGAATCTTGGATATAAAGTATATTTATATATGCTAATCCGGAAAATTTTATACAAAGAATGTGATTCCGGAATAATTTTGGCTACTATGAATGTGACGATGGAACTTATAATAATAGTTGTATACTTTCTAACGGAATTATGGATTAGTCGTATTATAAAAATCCTATGGAAATTTCAAGATTTAAAAAGAAATGGGATCCAAGACTAATTAATTATGGGAATTGGACTAAATTTGCAAAAATAAAAAATCAGCACACTAATACCCTTAAAACCTTTCATTCTTCTAACTCTATTATTTCAAAATATCCCTCACACCTCTTTCATCCTTTCTCTCCCCCTTCAGCCGATTTTCCTCTCCTCCTCCATAGCCAACATTGAAGTTTATTTCATCTCCTTCTTCCTAGATTAGTTCTTCTACAAATTATAATTCAAAGTAAACTCCAAGAGTAGTGAAATCGACACTGCCTGGCCGAGAAACTGCCCAGAATTTTCAGCTTTGGAGATGAGTTTTCGGAAGAAAAACATATAAGGAAGATAGATTTAAACTTATAGAATACATGCATGTCATTTTGGAGTTGAAGAAATGATAAAAATAGTGAAGAAAACTGGAGCAGTGGACCGATTTTAGGGACTGTTTTGGGCTAAAAATTAAGGTAAAAATTCTTCTTTTTATGGATTATTTGGAAGATTAAATGATGTTGTAGTTAAGAGATAAACTCGTGTTAAAGAAGAATTGGAAATAAGAGATTGCATGTGATTGTTGTGATGTTGTTGTTACCGATTGTTGGGGACTGATTTTGTATATATTGGATTTGTTGTTGTTGTTATTATTGTCACTAATTGCATGTGGAAATTGAAAAGAAATCCAAATATTTAAAGTTGTATTTGGTTACATGAAAGTATTGAAATATGAAATTGGATTTTAAGGAGTTAAGAGAATAGTTGGGAAATCATGTTGTTCTGGCCGTGACTTTCATGAAATTATTGGACATCGTTGTAATGTAGTTAGGGATTGTTTTGTTGAGATTAGAATGCTGTAAATTTAGTTATGAACATGCATATACATTGTTGTAATTGTGGATATATGTCTTAAGGAATTAAAGTGTAGAAAGGTGTTATGTTGCAAACTATAAGACTCGCACACTTGTTGTTGTTGCTAGAGTTGATGGACTATTTTTAAAGGCCATTTTAATATGGATTAAGGACTGGATTAACATGAGAAATAGATGTAGTAATCACCTTGATTGGTGTAGTTGTTGTCTTCCATGAACGTAAAGAGAAGGAATGTATTATGATGGCGTATATGGAGTATTTGGATTGTTTTGGTTATATCTTTAAGTTGTATCTTCTTGTTGATATTGTTGACTTTGTTTGAAAGTTGTGGATGTGCATATAAATAGGGGAAGTGCTGCCCAAATTTCTATAGAAAAGAGAGTCGTCATTCGATATAACCTATACTAGAAATCATAGAGTTGACGAACGAATTACTATTGTTCTAGGTCGAGGTGCTAATCGAGACGAACATTAATTATAGAGTTGGTTAGTTCGACAATAAGGTATGTGAAACTATCATTTCTTCTTTTGGCATGATTTATATAAAATGAGTGTACGACGGACGTACATAATTCTATTAAATCCTAATTCTTAATTATATGATAGTGTCTTGATTTTCAAAGTAATAGCTATTTTTTTTATTCCACTGAGAGTCAAATGGTGATTTAATTTGTATAAAGTTACTCATGATATTCTATTCGGGCTGATACGATTATATGATTTTACCGTTTACCAGAATGGGCCGGGCAGTATATGATTTTACCGCGTCCCAGAATGGGTCAGGCAGTATATGATTTTACCGTGTTCCAGAATGGGCCGGGCAGTTTCGTGCGTAATTCCTTATATGTTCACCGCGTCCTTCACTAGAGGGTCGGGCAGTGTATATATGATATGTGGACAGGCATCCACGAATATGACGATGTGTTCACCGCGTCCTTCACTAGAGGGTCGGGCAGTGTATATATGACTTATTTTATACGGACATGTCTTGACTCTCATTTCATAAGGCACACGTGCATTGATAACTTGATTATTATACTTGTCTCATGTTATGTTCTGGCCAATTATGATCCTATTTACAGTACTTCATGTTTTACATACTCAGTACATTATTTCGTACTGACCTCCTTTTTCCGGGGGGCTTCATTTCATGCCCGCATGTACAAGTACTCAGTTTGGTGATCCTCCAGTCTAGGATTCCTGTTCAGCTATTGGAGAGCTCCATTGATTCAGAGCTTAGTCATTTTGGTACAGAACCTTATTTTTTATTTATGCATATTCAGGAGCACGATGGGGCCCTGTCCCGTCATATTTCATTATCGTACTCTTAGAGGTCTGTAGACAGTGGTGGGTTGTGTATGCGTGACGCAAGACATGTGTCGGTTGTTGTTTATCTTGGATAGTCCCATGTATAGAGGCAGCCTTGTCGGCTTGCCTATGTTGTTATGTTGAATTATTGTGACTCCTCAGGAGATAGATTCCGTTGATATATAACGTTATGAGTCAGCAGCTTATTTTCACGAGGTTTATATATTATTCTTGGTATCAATCGGATTATATGTGACAGGTCAGTATAAGGGTGTCCAATTAGGGCACCGAATCGCGGCCCATCGGGTCGGGTCGTGACAATACCTAGCTGAGTGTTTTTGTGCTATGTGTCTCATTACACACCCCGTCCCACAATGAACTTTTCCAGTTTTAAAACTATAAACCCCTTTACAAATTTTGCATATAGATACTTGATTCTCTACGTCCCTATTAAAAAATTGTCATGCATCTTATTTTAATGGTCGTTTTGCTGGACCTCGTATCATACTAGGGGGAATAGGAGGTGTTCCAGTTGGATGTTCACTAGTGTGTGTTTTATCTATATTAGTGGGTATGTCATCTAAATCGTCTTCTAAATTAAAGTCTTGTTGAGTTTCAGAACATATCTGATCGTCTAAATCATATGGTATTTCAGAAAAATGTTAGTATCAATAAAATCATTCTGTCTAGGAGTAGGATTAGGAATACTAGAAGAAGTACCCCTGCCCTTGTTACCCCTACTAGAAGAAGTATGACCCTTACCCTTACCCAGCATACTTCTTAATCCTTTCATTTTAAATATGCTAATAAATAGTTAAAGACTTAAAGATAATGAAATTAAGTGTGCTAAATAAAATAAAGACATAATAATAATTTAATGAAAGAACGAATGTACCAAACGCCGACGTAACGTCGACGTGTAATCGAGAGGTTGAAAATTGAAACTTTGCTCGCTGGAAGATCCTCAAGCTAGTTTCGAACTCCGCTCTCAAATAAATAAATAAAATTGAATATTTAGTAGACAATGTAAAAGATAGATTAGAGAGATTGTAGGAAGATTTGTGAGAAAGATGAAGAGAAATTGAAGTATTTATAGTTGGAAAATTGGGTTAAAATATAAATATAATAACTTAGGGGTTAAAAATAAATATTAAGGGGTAGGAGGTTGAGGGAGGGGGGAAGTTAAAAATGATCGTTGCACAACGGCCAAAATATAAAATGGTCGTTGGTGCAACGATTATTTTGTGCAAAGGGGAGGGGGACGGGCGGGATCGGGACGGGTCGGGTCTTGGCGGGACCAGGCCTGGCGGGATGAGACCATATCCCGTCTCGGTTCGAGTCCCGATATAATTTTTTATTTAATTATTTCGGGCTCGGGGCGGGACCGTGCTAACCCGGCCCGTTGTCCACCCATAGTAATAACTAACAAATGATGTGATTGAATAAATATTTTTCACACAGCTAGTGCATAAACCTTGCGCACTTTATTAGTTTGAAAAAAAAAATTAAAAACAGAAGAAAATCTAAGCTAATAAGAAAGTTTAGTGGAACTAGACAAAGATTGTAAGAGGGTTTCCTTGTTCGCTCCGTTGCAAGAAAAATTGGTAACGACAGTAACTGTTTTTGAAAGATCGAATTGAAAAGTGACCAGTGAACTATTTGTGTGAGTACAATGATTGCAAAGCGAAGAGCCAAACGGGGTCGTTTCCGTCCCTTATCAAGAAGGCGAGAAACGGAAAGTAAGTAATTATTATAAAGATTTGCAACTAAAAATTGTGAGTACAACGAGGATTACAAGGAAATGGAAAGTAAGCAACTGTTACAACTTACAAAGATTACAAACTGGAACAAGAACAAAATGTAAACTACAACAAGAGATTTGCTGAGTCGAGTGTTAGCACTATGTCCTTAAGATAATATTGTCCCGTATGTATCTTTTTACGATGATTGATAATTTGTCTTCCAAGATAAAACAACTAACAATTGAGCAAAAAAACTCAAGAGTTTACTAAAAGAAGAACCTTTTGAGTGTTTGAAAGAAAGCTTAGAGAAGAAGAAGTAAATCAGAAATCTGATTTTTTTTTTGTGTTCTCCAATTGAGCCGAGGGTCTCAATTTATAGTGTATGCAAGATGACTTTTCATCTAGTCAACTAATTCCATTCAAAGATCCATTTATCGTGACTTTGAACCTTACATAGTTGAATACCCATCGGACTTACTTACTATGCGGTGAACGTGATGTCTTGAACCATCAGCGTTTAATGTAAGCCAAGACAACGATACCAACATAACAACTTTATTTACTGTGTTCTTCTTTAATGTTTTGTCTATGGTGGTTGTGGACACGTCTTGAATTCTTAAGTGCGTTCATTTGAGGTGGCAAATCTTCGCACTTAAATAGGTGGTCTCCTACAAGGTATCCTGTTATACCCCACTTCACAAGTATTATAAATCATTAAAAGTTTTCCCAAACCTAACCTCAACGTTGAGGATCATTAAAGGTTTTGGAAACTTAACCTCTACCCACACTGCAGATAACACTTAATGTCTATCACAGGAACGACCTTGTATTCATGTTCTTTGCAGAAATCATTATCCGAAGTGCTCTTGCTTCACCGAAGCTCTCAATTAAACTTTTACGACTTAGTTTTCCCATTGAACCTAATTTTTGGGATCTCCGGTCAGTAAGGTTGGGTATTAAACGTATCAGTTCTTATTGTTTGGGTTTTAAGTCCATTCCCCTAGACAAGCAACCTGTCTGATCTCTGGGTATGCCCTTAGTCAAAGGTGTCACGCCCCGAACCCCGGGCCCGTGACTGGTGCCCTACCTGGGCACCCTTCTACCTTAACAACTAAGTAAACTGCGGAAATTAAATAACACCTTTTTTTTTTTTAAAACCAACATACGTACAAGGGCAAAGCCGACAAGGCTTCCATATAATATACATAATCAAAAGACACTACAATGTACACGAGTCCAAACCCACATATGAATACAGACCTCTAAGAGTTATACTGAACTATGACGGGACAAGGCCCCGCCGTACCCACAACTGTACAAAAGCCTGTATTGAAGGAACTATACCAAAATGATAAACTCCTGAACAAATGGGAGCTATCCAAAAACTCTGAGCAGGGTCCTACACCTGCAGATCACCAAACTGCGTACCTAAACCTGCGGCATGAACGCAGCCCCCCGAAGGAGGTCAGTACGAAGAATGTACCAAGTATGTGAAATGATGAAATCGTAATGAAATCATAACAGTCTAAACAAAACAAGAGACATGTATGATAGCCAACCTACAGTACACAATACATAAGCAGTCATATCAAGTCAGGGACGCATGCCCTCAAAGTCATTACTAAAATATAACCATGGGTCTCACGCCCATAATATCAATCATGCCCGTGGAATCCTTCTCATCGCTGCGATCCATGATATAATATAACACCAATAGGCATACATGAACACCAAGTCCCGTATGTGTCCTAAAATCAGACGCCAAGTAGGAAAACGAACCACCGATCCACTGCATCATAAAACGACGGGGCAAGAACGAAAGCCAACTACCGGATTCGATGCGTCAACAATCGGCGGGGGCAAGTACGCAGCTAACTACGGATCCGGCTGTCGTTACGAGATATGACCGGCAAGTGCGAAAGCTATCTACCGGAGTTCATCAGACCAAAGCGGTAATAGCACCGACGGGGCAAGTACGAAATCCAACTATCGATCCACTCGGCTAACAATCGACGGGGCAAGTACGAAGCTAACTACGATCCACGCTACTAAATCTCACGAGGCCAATCCATGGAATAAAAATATCCCACGTGGTCGCACGCCTAATCCCACATCGTATAAGCATGACCACGGGTAATACAAACAACCGAATCTAACCCGCCTCCCGGTCACATGCCCCTAATCCCACATCGTATAAGCATGTCCAGAGTAACACAAATAATGGAAGCATACCCGTGGAATCCCACATCACCGCTTGACGCCCAAGTAAACTTACAACAAGATAGCCGACCCTCCAACCGAGAGTCGCGACAACGTAATAAAACATAATACTTGCACTCAAAAGCTATCACCAGCACACATAGGCAAGTTCATAAAATCTTTAGACTTTCATTTTATAAACTCAAGGCACTTATAGAATAATTCTCAATTAAACAAGCCAAAGTACTTATCAAGGCACACATAGAATAATTCTCAATTAAACAAGCCAAAGTACTACGTACGTACATTCTTTTCAAAAGACTCTTTTTTATGTAAAACCCCAAGATACTAACACCCGTAGTATCAAGGTGTGTCTATTTTTCAAAGTAAGTTACTACACTTTTAGAAAACTCATTTCAAAGCTTGAAATCAAGTAACTTCAAATTTTCACAATATAGGCAACTTATGCCCATTAATCAAAATAGACAACTTTCTTAACCTTCCATAAAGCCGTTATAACCAACTTCCCATAAAGTCGTTATAACCCTTTATGGTTTTAGACATATCCATTCCTTTTATAACCAAGAGACTTATACTTTTAAAACCAAGTATCACATACTTACAAATCAAGTTCTTAACTTTCAAAATACTTCAAGTCTCTTAATATTTAGAAAACAAGTTTCTTCTACTTTTAAACCTCAAGTAACTCACACCTTTAAAACAAGTTACTTCTCTTAAATCATGTCATTTCTCCTCTTTTAAAACAATTAAGTAAATCACTCTTTTGACTCCCCTAAAGTCATTATAACGACCCTTAGGTTTTGGAACTAAGGCACTAGCCAAAAGATTTGGAAATCACTTCTTTTTCAAGACTCTATGTACTTTAAGTAAAATACCTTCACTCTTAAGAATCCAAACTTCACTAAGGCAATGGATTATACAACTTACAATTTAAACATCAAAGTACAATCAAGGAAGTACATAGAACAAATTCTATTTTAGGCAATCCAAATACAACCAAGGAATGGATCATTTAAGGAGTAGGACATACTTTCTTTATCTTAAGGAATCATGCTAGAAGAGGAGATAGCTCACATACCTTTTCGGCTAAATCCACAAGCTAAGCCGAATACGCCGCACGTAGAAGTGTCAACCTATAATGGTCACAACATGACTATCAACTTCTAGTCTCTAACGTAGAATAACACTAAGTAAACGGTCTCTTATTCTACGGAAAATCGGGCAGCACTTCCTTTGTTTCTACATACTTTGCCACATTTTTCAAGGCCGAATTCAATAACCAACATGCCACATTTAAGGCTCAATACAACCAACCAATCAAAGGGGATTACACGCCTTACAATACGTGTAAAATTCCGCCCCACAATTCTGATGCGCGAAAAGATGCACACACTTAAACGCAAGTGCACGTTATCGTGACAAGTAATATAGTCTTAGCAAGACCGAATATCGTCCACAAGGATTAGGGTTCAAGTACCAACTATCTATCTTTTGGTATCTATTTGGTCAATTGATATTTGATTTTGTGGGTTATAACTACGAATTATAAAGGCTAATTTAACTAATGAGTTTACTTCAGTTGTGATGAGAATAGGGCTTCCACGTTTCCTCACTATCCGCTTATGTTACTTATTAATGCAATAACTTATGGTCTTCTTCTTTTGGAGAAAGCAGGTTCACTAAATCGTTTTATACTCCCGTTAGGGTTATATAAACACTCAACCTCAAAGATTGCACCTTACCTACCTTTCGGTGATAAGGATAACTCTATAGGAGGATTAAGACTAAGAACCTAGTTAACCGTCACGCACAATGCGTAAAATTAGGGTTGTTAAGCCTTTTGTTAACGCTACATAAATAATTGAGGTATTTTCATCCCCAATCCAAGAATGTCTACCCAACTTACAACATATTCACAATCCCCTCCTTTCGGAGTCTGATTAGAAATCATATAGTGATAATTAGTTGTCAATTAACTACCAAGCATTCAATTTAATTATTGGATAGATCTCAATAAGAAGAAGAATAACCATAAGCATGCATTAAATCATAACATAAGTTTCTAGAGATTCAACATGGAAAGCCCTATAGAGGAATTAGTTCCTAACCATTGACATGACAAGAACTAATTCCATGTTCTTCATAAAACTGAAATAAAAACAAGAAAAGGAAAGAAAATTTTATGGTCTCCAATCTCCAAGCAAGAAAGTCTTGTGTTGTGCAAGAAGGGGAACCCCTAAAAACTGCCTAGGGTTCTCCTTTTATAGGCTGAAAATCGCCTCTCTCTTTTCCTTCAGGCCTGGCCCATAATTTCGTCCAAAACCTGATTTTTCCCGCGTGCCGCGTGCCGAACTCTGTGGTCCTTCGGGTGATTTACGCCGCGCCCGATTCTCGCTGCTCGCGGGCGCCGCGACGCTACTTCTTCTGTAGCCTTTCGGATGTTTAGCGCCGCGCTCGCTCTCGTTGGCATGGTGCCGCGCGCTGGGTCTTCGCAGCCTCTCTCGATGTTGGCGCCGCGCCTCGCTTCGACGGCAGGAGGCGCCGCGCGCTGTCCAGGTTTCAGCCTCGTTCGCCACTTTCTCTGTTTTTAGCTCTGGAACCTCCTCTTTTGCCCTCTTTTAGCTCCTTTTCCGCCATTTGGCCATTTTAACCACTTTGACTTAAAAGAAAGGAAAAATATCCTAATACGACACTTATTTGTACAAAAAGGGACAAAAGACTAACTAAAACTGACTCAAAAGGTGTATATAAAATACACCGATCAAATTCATACGAAGTAGTTCCATATTTAAAGCCATTCTCGGCTATATAAACAACAACTCAAAGTCTTTTCCAATCTTTTTCCAATTCCAAGTTCTAAGGTCAAACATGTTATATAGTCATAAACAACTTCAACAACTACAATTTCCTTCTAATACAACATGCGACGACTTAAACTAATAATCAACTTGAATTGTAATCTTAAGTCTAAACATGCTAGTTTTCGGATTAGGGTTCCAATTGCCAAAACACTTATCAAACTTCATAATATATAACTCATGCTTGCTAATATCCATAGCTACAACAATAAGTAAAATTTAATTGCTAAAACGACAAGATTTATACCTTTACAAGCCCTAAAAAAAATTCCAAGATTCAAAGTCGCTCCTTAGAAATTCTTAGCTCCTTTCCTTTACGCTCCAATCCGCTATTTTAAGCCCTTAGAAGTTCACAACCAACTTCTCTTCCATTTCTAATCAAAACCTATGAAAATGCCTTAGGTTTTCGCCTTGCGACTAACGTGAAAACGTCGTTTTTCCGAAATCTTTCTATTGAGATATCCTTACAATACCCTTAGGGACCTTGGGTTTAAGTCTTGTGAATAATGGATCAAAACTACAAAAATTTTGTGTGGACTAGAGGGTGAACCCGAGAGCAACTATAATGCACAAGAATGTGTGAAATTTTTCTAAGTGTTTCAAGAGCTTGTCTTGCACTAGTGTAGTATATAAAACACATTGGAGGGCTTAGATTAAAACACTTGTGGGCTAGGATGAAGGACAATTAATGTTAAGTCAAGTGGACAAGTTGACAAGTCAACAATCTCAAGCTTTGAAGACTTATCTTCCTTGATGGTCAATGACCATTTTACCCTTACTATAATTCGTCCAAGACCATATGTGGGGGTGCCACATGTCGCCCTCTCATTCGTCCATAAAATTCCGTAACTATCGTGGGCCCCACAAAAATGTAAAATTCCTCGGGTGGGCCCCACATGACCAAATCCGTAAAAATAAATTTCCATAATGTTAATAAGTTCCATACTCTTCAAATAATGCATTTTGAGAAATCTAATTCTCCTCAACGAACATTTTTCCTTTCCGACGTTCGGAAGATTTTCCGTCGGAAAAACAATTCTTCCTTTCGTACAATTTTCAAGTCTTGTGTTCCTTACGTACTTTCTCTTATACATGTCCTGGACTTACGGGGTGTAACAAAAGGGTCTGCTATGTTCTCCTTTGATTTTATATAATCAATGGAAATGATACCCGTGGTGATCAGCTGCCGAACGGTCTTATGTCTCTGTCGAATATGGCGAGATTTGTCATTGTACATAGAACTTCGTGCCCTTCCTAGAGCCGAATGACTATCACAGTAGATCATTACATAAGGTACGACTTTATCCTAACACGGGACATCCTCTAAGAAGTCATGAAGTCACTCAGCTTTTTCTCATGCTTTGTCTAAAGCGATAAACTCTGATTCTATCGTGGATCAAGCGATACAAGTTTGCTTAGAGGATTTCCAAGACACAACCCTACCACCAATTATAAATATATACCACTGATGGACTTGGTGTTCTCTATATCAAATATCCAGTTTGCATCATTGTACCCCTCTAGTACAGCTATATATCTCGAATAATGCAACTCGTAAGCTAGCATGTATTTCAGATACCGTAGTAGCCGATTTAACGCTTTCCAATGATCATCACTTGAATTACGGGTGAACCTAGACAACTTGTTGACTGCTACGCGATATCAGGTGGGGTGCAGTTTGTGATGTACATCAAACTACCAATCACCTGAGCGTATAGTTCCTGGCATACATGCACACCATATTTTTTATCAATCTTTTGATTTATATCCAGTGGTGATGTTATCGGTGAACTGTCGAACATCTCAAACTTCTTCAACACATCCTCGATGTAGTGAGATTAAGATAAGACCAGTCTGTCAGATGTCTTAGAGATCTTGATCCCTAAGATGACATCTGCAATACTCATATCCTTCATGTCAAAACATTGTTTCAACATGTTCTTAGTCTTTAGGATCAACCTAGGACTGCTCCATGTGATCAATATGTTGTCTACATAAAGGCATATCATGATGAACGAGTCGACATTTCCTTTCGTGTAGACACGTTTGTCACACTCATTAATGACGAACCCTTTGGATAGTAGAGTACTATCAAATTTCTCGTGTCATTGATTTGGGGCATGTTTCAGCCCATACAGAGATTTGACAAGCCGACCGTTTTTCTTCTCTTGTCCTGGAACCCACACCCCTCGGGTTGGTCCATATAGTTTTCTTCTTTCAAATCACCATTTAGGAAGACAATCTTGACATCCATTTGATGTATCTCAAGATCCCACAATGTGGCGATCGCAATGAATACTCGTATGGATGTCATTCTAGACAATGTGGAGTACGTGTCAAAGTAATCAAGGCCCTCATTTTATCGATAGCTCTTGACTACCAACCTGACCTTGTACTTGTCTATAGATCCATCTGCTTTCAACTTCCGTTTGAGTATCCATTTACAACCCAACAGTTTGTTTCCCGAAGGAAGATCAACCAACTCCCAAGTATGGTTGTGCAGAATGGAGTCTATCTCACTCTCTATAGCTTCTTTCCAGAGTGGTGCTTCTGGAGTTGACAATGCTTCAGCAATTGTCTGTGGTTCATCATGAACCATATAAGCTACAAAGTCCGGACCGAAGGACTTATCCTTCCTGGCCCTTTTGCTTCGTCTTGATTCCATATCTGGAACCTCCAAGTCTTGAGAATCTGGAATACTAGATTCCAGATAATCAGCCACTTCAGAGTCAACTAGATCTGAACCGCCTAGATCCGGGCTGTCAATAACTCCTGGATCCTGAGAGTTTTGTTCATAACTTCGTTTGCGAGAGGTTATGTTTGTTTCCTTTTTAAGAAACGAATCCTCAAAGAAACATGCGTTCCTTGATTCTATAATTGTACCCACATGGATGTCTGATACATCTGACTTATGCACCAAGAAGCCATAAGCACTACTGTTATTTGCATATCCGATGAATATGCAATCTACAATCTTAGGCCCAATCTTACCTGTTTTGGCTTAGGTACTTCAACCTTTGCCAGACAACTCATACCTTCATATGGGGTTTTGTCCTTAATCCTTACCCTTATGTGGGACTTTGTTAAGAATATTATTAGCGGTAAGGACATATTCTCCCCACATGTTTTGGAGAAGGCATGAATTGATGAGCAAGACATTTGTCACGACCCAACCTCGGCCGCATCGGTACTTACCGGTACCCGCTGTATATGTCAGAGAATAGCAGCGGAACATACATAACACATACGTATAAAAAGGTAACATCACTGGCCAGCCGGTAAGGCTGCCTCCTATAAAACATACTTAACAAAAGTATAATAGTACAACTGGTTCTTATAGCCCAAAACATAAATGTGACCACAGACCTCTAAAGATAACAACTGTGGCGGGACAGGGCCCCGCCATACCCCCTGAATATACAAAGTACCTATAGCATCAGGGAAATCCGTACCAAAATAACAAGCGTCCGGAGGGATGGAGCTTCTGACACTGGAAGAGTGATCCTAAGAATGAGGATCCACAATCTGCTTACCCTTACCTGCGGCATGAACGCAGCCCCCGAGGAAGGGGGTCAGTACACAATATGTACCAAGTATGTAAAGCTGGAAAAATACTGTAATACTGATATCAAGTCTAAAAGCAAGCTGGAGTCATGAAAGACAATAAAATACCTCTTCTCAGGCCTTACTAACACTGAGAGTGACAAGTATATATATATAATCCTGCATAAAATAGGAGGCTCATGATCAAAACAGGGTACCTCGCCTGTAGTATCAATAAAACCATCCTACTCCTGGGACTATTTCACCCGCATGGGTCCCGTGACCCGCATTGAGGTACTCCTCGCATCGGTACTCCACCGGCGTGGGACTATTTCACCCGCATAAGCCCATAAGGACTCGCATGAGGTATTCCTCGCATCATGGGTAGCAAATCCACGAATTGGTATAACGATCTTGGGGACCTTCCTCGATATACTCTTACCCCGGATGGTATAACGATCTTGGGGTGCACTCGATATACTCTACACCGAGCGGATGGTATAACGATCTGGGGCTTGCCCTCGATATACTCTTATATCGTGCGGATGGTATAACGATCTTGGATCCGCCTCGATATACTCTACATCGGATGGTATGGCGATCTTGGCCGCCCTCGCATACTCTACACTGAATGAGGTGGTATGACGATCTTGGGGCTTGCCCCTCAGACATACTCTTACCCTATCTCAAACTGTCATCATATCATAAATAAGTTAAGAAAACTTATAACTTCTTATTAGTCTTGTTCATATACCCTCTCATTTTAGTTTACTTAAGGCACTTAACCATATCTATAGTAAGAGAACACCGGGAGTTTAACCCAAGTACTACATACTTCAACTCTTTTGAAAATGACTCTTCTTTATACATAAAACCTTTGGGCAATTGATACCTTAAAATCAATTTGCTTCCCCATATACTTATCTTATTTAGAGTAAATCTCTTCTCATTAACCTTTTATGAAGCTAATAAACCAACTTCCCATAAAGTTGTTATATTAACCCTACACTTTAGTGAAATCATACTTTTCCCTTAACTAAGGGAATTATACATTCTTAAAATGAAACAAGTCATTATATGCTTAAAACAAGTAAGAATACCAAATCTTGTACGTCTACCGTACTACATAGTTTCATCTATTCATGCTCAAGAGATAGGAAAGCTTCACATACCTCTTTGGTCAATCCACTTGCCAAGTCCAAACTACCGCAAGTAATATTTCAACCTATAATAGTCATGATACGTTTATTAACCTCTAATCTTAATGTAGAACAATCCAAGTTCAAAGTCACTAAATTCTAAGGAAAATTGGGCAGCATTTCCTTTGTTTCTACTCACTTTGCCACCTTTCTCAAGGCCGAATTTATCATCCAAATGCCTCATTCAAGGCTCAACAATCCAACAATGCAAAGGGGATTACACACCCAACTAATTCTGCCCCACAAGGTACAATAATCCATTTTAACAAGTTCAAGGTAGTTTTTAGGCTACAACATGCTCATTTGTTCTTTTAACCAATTCTTTCATATCCCAACCACATTTCTCACATGCAATCAATCTAAGGGCCTTATTTCCAACTAAAAGTTCTTCCTACTTAACATGCAATACCAAATACCAACTATAAAAGAAGAACTTGTACTTTCGGCGCCATCTGCCGCTCAGCCACGGCGCTGAAACTTCAGCGACCCTCGATTACTTTAGGCGCCGCGCCTGATCCGCGCCATGCCCGCGCTTTGCCTGAAACGCATTTCTGCCCGACTGCGCGCTGAACTTGTAACTCTCATAACTTTCTACTCCGACGTCCTATCGACGAACGGTTGGTTGCGTTGGAATCTAGACTCAACGAACTACGCCCTAGGCCTTTAAAATACTTAGGAACTCTCAATGAATCGGGTCATAACCCGCCTCAAAGTTGACTAAAACCCGTCCGGAATAATCCGTCAACCTATCCTTTGAAATTTTTTAAGTCTTACATGCTTTCGTACACTCTCATACGTAGGGTCAGAACTATGGGGTATAACAACATTCATCATTTCCTTTAACGTACGGTTCTTGCGTTCAACAACACCATTTTATTGAGGTGAGTATGGAGTCGTCGTTTGATGAACAATGGATGATTGGGCAAAATATTCTTCAAAAGGTGCTACGTATTCTCCACATCTATCGCTATGAATTGGTTTAATCTGTACGCTTAGTTGGTTTTCAACTTCTGCTTTGTCGCGTTTGAATGCTTCAAAGGCTTCATCTTTATTTTTTAATAAGTAAATGTAACAATACTTTGTGCTATCATCTATGAATGTCACAAAGTACTTGGTTCACCCTCTAGTTAGAGCAAACTTTAAATCACATATGTCGGTGTGAATAAGTTCTAGAGGAGCGATTTCCCTTTTGACGGATCTAAAGGGACTCTTTGAAAGTTTTGCCTCTACGCACACCTCACACTTATGTTGAGGGTTTATGCAATAGACGGCAACAACTCTAACTTTACCAATATTTTGATAGATTGATAGTTTACATGTCCTAATCTGTCACGACCCGACCTTGGACCCGTGACTGGTGTCTTACCCCGGGCACCCTTGTGATACAACATCAGAGAAAACCAGGCCTCTAAATCAAGCTAACCCAAAATGGTTACCTTTTCGTAAACATAAATATAACAAAAACTGAACAGTTACATCCCAATTTATAACAGGACTACAGGCCTCTAAGAGTGTGTAACCACTATGACGGGACAGGGCCCCGTCATACCCCTGAATGTACATAATATCTACAACATCAGGGAGAACCGTACCAAAAGTCAAGCCTCCGGAGAAATGGAGCTTCTGACACCTGAGCAAAGATCCTAAGAATGAGGATCCACCACCGCTACTCCCTACTGCGCAGTAACGCATGGCCAGAAAGGGTCGACACAATATGTATCAAGTATGTAAAACTGGAAAATACTGCAATAATATCATAAGTCTATATAAAACTGGGGTTATAGATGATAATCAAATTATAGTGCACTGTGCCTTACTAACAATGAGAGTAACAAGTATAAACTTTACTGCGTAAAAATAGGAGGCTCATGATCAAAACAGGGTCCCTCGCCCGTAGTATCATTAAGCAATCCTACTCCTGTGACTATTTCACCCGCATAGGTCCTGTGGACCCGCATGAGGTCATCCGCCTCGCATGAGACTATTTCACCCGCATGGGACTATTTCACCCGCATGGATCCTGTGGACCCGCATGAGTACAAGCGCCGCACTCACATCATGGGTAGCAAATCCATGGAATAAGTAGTAACCCGGGAATATAACCCGCACAATGGCCGCATGCCCCGGCATCTTACCTCGGTATAAGCATGGCCATGGAACCATCCTAATGGACGCATACCCGTGGACCATCCATCGTGTCAGTATGTCCAAAGAAAATAACAAGAATAACTCGGGGTCTACCCCGTAAGAATACACAACCTAGCACAACCGGCTATCATACATAACATAAGCGCTACCGGCTTATCATAACATAAGCGCTACCGGCTTATCATAACATAAGCAAGTTAAGAAATTCCCTAACTTCTTATTAACATTATTAATATATCCTCTCATTTTAGTTTACTTAAGGCACTAACATGTCATTTAAGAGAAAAATCCGGGAATTCAACCCAAGTACCACGTACCTCTAACATTTTAAGAATGACTCATTTTTATACAAAACTTCCAAGATACTAATAACCGTAGTATCAAGTTACGACTACTTTTCAAGACAAGTCACATTTTCTTTTAGAAATATAATAGGCTTCTAAATCAAGTGACTTCATTTCTTTTAAAACCTTAGGCAATTAATGCCTTAAAATCAATTTGCCTTTCACAAATTCAAATCATTTATCCGTACTTATTTTTCTTAGAGTAAATCTTTCTTTATTAACCTTCCATAAAGCTAATATAACCAACTTCTCATAAAGTCGTTATATTAACTTTATACATTAGTCAAATACATTTCCCCGTATCCAAGGGACTTATACTTTTAAAACGAAACAAGTATCATATACTTAAAACACTTCAAGTCCCTTAACTTTGAAAACTTAAGACATCCTTAATACTTTTAAAGAAGTGAGTTAATCCCCTTACTCACCACATTTGGCCATCCTTAAAACAAGTAAGGGATATCAAAGCCTTGTACGTCTACCGTACTACATAAGTGCAATTATTCATGCTCAAGAGATAGGAAAGTTCCACATACCTCTTCGGGTCAATCCACTCGCAAGTCCAATATACCGTACGTAGTATGTTTAACCTATAATTACCATAATACGTTCATTAGTTTCTAGCTTCAACGTAACACATTCTAATTGAAAAGTCCCTTATTCTACGGAAAATTGGACAGCACTTCCTTTGTTTCTACATACTTTGCCACCTTTTTCAAGGCCGAATTCAATAACCAACCACGCCATCTTTAAGAAAATAATGCAGTTAACAAATAGGGGATTACACGCCTACTAGTCGTGTAAAATTCCGCCCCACAATTGATATCAAACTAGTACAAACTACAAGGTCCAATTCGGCAACTTAGAGGTATAACAACATAAATTCTTATCCAATTCCTTTTTAATCCAAATTCTTATCCCATTCTTGCATGCAATATATCTAAAGGCAATATTGACAACTACAAGTCCTTTCTCCCACACATGCAACACAATTTACTAGCAAAAGAGAAAGGATTGTTACCTTAGAGCTTACCCAAAATAGTCCAACAAATTCCACTTGTCTTCCTTCCACAATCACCTCCACAAGCCTCCTACAAGCTTGTCAACATGTTTCCTTCTTGCCACCTTTTCTGAAATTTCTCTAGGCTTTGGTTTCTTCTTGAATTTCTAGAGAGAAGGGAGAGGAATTTCTAGAGAGAAGGGAGAGGAATTTTAGAGAGAAGGGAGAGGAATTTTAGAGAGAGGGAGGTTTTTCAAGAATGACCAAGTCTTGAAGACTTGGTCAATAAATAGGACATGCAAAAATCAGATGGGGGGGGGGGGGGGGGGACCCGTGTCACCCTCCCATGGCCTCTTTTTAAAAAAAACAGTTCTGATTTTTCCCTGATTCGCAGAAACCCGCCGCAGCTCTGCAGTCGGCGCCGCGGTGCTGAAACCTCTACAAACTTCCAGCACTTTCGGCGCCGCGGCCCTGCTTTCCGGCGCCGCGGCGCTGCAACTTCAGCGATTTTCAGACTATCCGGCACCGCGGCGCTGTGGCCCCTGCCCGAAAATGTTTTTTTGCCCGACTGCGCACTGAACTTGTAACTTCCATAACTTACTACTCCGATGTCCTATCGACGAACGGTTTGTTGCGTTGGGAACTATACTCAACGAACTACATACTAGGCCTTTGAAACACCAAAAAACTCCTAATGATATAGGAGATATACCGCTCCAAAGTTGACTCAAAATTGTCCAAAAACATTTTGGCAACCTATCTTTCCAAGATGTTTTTGTCTTAAGTCCTTTCCTACGTTCCCATATGCATGGCCAGAACTACGGGGTGTAATATTCTTCCCCCCTTAGAAACATTCGTCCCGAATGTTCCTTCTAAGTCTCAAAAAAACGCATGCGCCGGTGTAGTCTTCACTACTACACCTATAAAACCGATTATGCCACATATGGCCATAATACAATAACCACGCAAAAACTTAAATCCCAATCAACGAGGAATCACCTCCAAAGCGTATAACAACTTATTAGCTCTCATCCATGGTCTAAGGGTATTCTCCTCACAAAATTATCACTTTCATCCTCTTAACACATGTTCGCTTCTTGTCTTACTCGTCGTACCTTTCTCGTACACCCGAACTCTTTCTAGTGTACGTACCACATTTCAGTCATCGCTTCAGTTTCCCAAACCTTGGAGTTACTACCCCCAAACTTGGTCATCTTACTAGCCTCACATTCATTTAAGGCCCTTCCCCGCCTTCCTGATTCGATTTTTGGTCGAACGCATCCACGAACTCGTACGATGATTACCTAAACTTGGGCCTAGCACCCACGTGACCTTATCACCTAGAGGGACCACCTCAAACTTACCTCACTTCATCTCCGGATCTGCGGGTTGACCCGCGATTTGTCTTCAACTCGACCCATTACATACCAGCTCTTGTTCCCGGTCCGGAACAATCTCACTATTCAAGTCACGAAAAACCTAGTGGTTCCCTTGGATTAACTACCCTCTATCATTTCACACCACTCATGGACTTATTACCCAAACGTACCCCACGTATACTATGTTTCTCGACAAAGATCACCCGTAAAATCTTCCACTCAAGATGGCCCTGTATCTAAGGTTCCCACGGTTATCCAAATTTTAAGGCTCACAATTTCCATGTCCCCAAACTTACCTTTTCTACAAACCAGGCTTTAAAAATCACAATTTACATATAAATTACCCGCACATAACACTTAACATGTAACCATCTTATCACACCCACTAATCTTAAAGGGTTAAGGATATACCTGTAACTATTGCTTCACTTTCCCTTTGTCGTTCTAATCATGATCCTGCCCTGCACGGCGCATAGCAAAAGAAGGCGATGAACCAGCCACTGATCCCGAAGGCTGAGTCTCTACATCCGCGCTACCTCTGGTTGGAAAATTTCGCAAATGGCCTCGCCGCCGCATGTAAAACAAACTCCCCTACTAGAACGACACTCCCCATAATGGAGCCTACCACAACGGCCACAACGAGGTAGGGGTGGTCCCATCTGGCTAACATCTCTATTCCCTTGAAAACCTGAAACCTTGGAGCCCTGACCGCCTCGAATCTCCGAACGCCCCGAAGATCGGTGGAGTACTCCGTACTGGCTGAGGCGCATAACTAGCCTGCTGCTGAGGCGGTCCACCTCGAAGGTTACCAAAGGACCCTGCTGTCTTGGCCCTCTTCTGCTGATCTTGGTTATTCCGTCGACCTCTACGTTCTCGCAGGTCGCGCGATAAGCACGGATGCGGGCAATGTCCATGCCCGGCTGAAGAGCTACTCTTGTGCACCCCTCTGCTAAATAATCATCGAGCCCTGTGACATAACGGTGCACTCTATCCTCCATGTCTGCCACTAAAGCGGGGACATACTGAGCCAACGAGTCAAACTCTACATTGTACTCCCGAACCGTCCGCCCGTTCTGCCTAAACATCAAAAATCTATCCGCCCGCGCTCTCCTCATCTGCGAAGGCAAGAAGTGTGCAAGAAATGCCGCTGAGAACTCGTCCCAACCACCGGAAGTGCATGCTCCCGGGCGGTTCCTATGAATCAAACTACCAATCGCAGATCACGCGGCGATGTGCACCAAATACCACGGACTGTCTCAGAGGCCTTGATCACTCATGATCCGCAGAATCGTCGGATAAAATTCGAGGATCATCTCGTGCCTCGACCCATAGAACTCGTGGGCTACAACTCAAAAGTCCCGGTCTCAAGCTATCGACTGGGTGAACTACGGTACAACCGAACCGCTGTCTCCCGCTCGTCTTCCCGCTTGCCACGATCTCGCTAACAATCGGGCCATCTCTCAGTAGCCCATATCCTCTCGCTTCCAGCCGTAATCGAGGCTCAGTACCGTGGTCTCGATGGCCGCTGCCGCTGCCCGAACTCGCTGGGCCGGCGACGTCGTGGAACTCGCCGTCCAAACATCACTCGTAAAGATCGGCCTGTGCCCTCATAACCCTCTGCGTCCTACTAGCATCTCCCTCCGCTGCCTTGCCCTTCTGGGCCGCGGTTGCTTTGCGTGGAGGCATAACTGATACATAAAAATATGTCAGAGGGAGTTCAACCTATAACACAGCTCTATTGCACGATCTTAGAGTGAAAGAATGGAAATCAATCCTAAATATCTTGTAGCCTCCTGATTATAGATGTGGTGCACAACACACCGATAATCAAGACTCTACTAGATACGGCCTGTAGACCCTTTCCGAGGATTAACTACTCTGATACCACCTTGTCATGACCCGCCCTTGGACCCGTGACTGGTGTCTTACCCCGGGCACCCTTGTGATACAACATCAGAGAAAACCAGCGGAAGTAAACTCATAACAAGAAACCATATAAAATATGAAAACCGGCTAACCCAAAATGGTTACCTTTTCGTAAACATAAATATAACAAAAACTGAACAGTTACATCCCAATTTATAACAGGACTACAGGCCTCTAAGAGTGTGTAACCACTATGACGGGACAGGGCCCCGTCATACCCCTGAATATACATAATATCTACAACATCAGGGAGAACCGTACCAAAAGTCAAGCCTCCGGAGAAATGGAGCTTCTGACACCTGAGCAAAGATCCTAAGAATGAGGATCCACCACCTGTTTACCCCTACCTGCGGCATGAACGCAGCCCACGAGGAAGGGGGTCAGTACACAATATGTACCAAGTATGTAAAACTGGAAAATACTGCAATAATATCATAAGTCTAAATAAAACTGGGGTTATAGATGATAATCAAATTATAGTGCATTGTGCCTTACTAACAATGAGAGTAACAAGTATAAACTTTACTGCGTAAAAATAGGAGGCTCATGATCAAAACAGGGTCCCTCGCCCGTAGTATCATTATGCAATCTTACTCCTGTAACTATTTCACCCGCATAGGTCCTGTGGACCCGCATGAGGTCATCCGCCTCGCATGGGACTATTTCACCCGCATGGGACTATTTCACCCGCATGGATCCTGTGGACCCGCATGAGTACAAGCGCCGCACTCGCATCATGGGTAGCAAATCCATGGAATAAGTAGTAACCCGTGAATTTAACCCGCACAATGGCCGCATGCCCCGGCATCTTACCTCGGTATAAGCATGGCCATGGAACCATCCTAATGGACGCATACTCGTGGACCATCCATCGTGTCAGTATGTCCAAAGGAAATAACAAGAATAACCCGGGGTCTACCCCGTAAGAATACACAACCTAGCACAACCGGCTATCATACATAACATAAGTGCTACCGGCTTATCATAACATAAGCAAGTTAAGAAATCCCCTAACTTCTTATTAACATTATTAATATATCCTCTCATTTTAGTTTACTTAAGGCACTAACATGTCATTTAAGAGAAAAATCCGGGAATTCAACCCAAGTACCACGTACCTCTAACCTTTTAAGAATGACTCCTTTTTATACAAAACTTCCAAGATACTAATAACCGTAGTATCTGTTATACCCCGTAGTTCTGACCCTACGTATGAGAGCGTACGAAAGCATGTAAGACTTAAAATTTTCAAAGGATAGGTTGACGGATTATTCCGGACGGGTTTTAGTCAACTTTGAGGCGGGTTATGACCCGATTCATTGAGAGTTCCTAAGTATATTAAAGGCCTAGGGCGTAGTTCGTTGAGTCTAGATTCCAACGCAACCAACCGCTAAATCGATAGGACGTCGGAGTAGAAAGTTATGAGAGTTACAAGTTCGCGATCGGCGTAAATGCGTTCGAGCAAAGCGGCGAGGCCGCGGCGCGGATGCACGCGGCGCCTAAATGCGAGGGGTCGCTGAAGTTGCAGCGCCGCGCCAGATGCAGGGTCGCGCGAAAGTTCAGAGAGCTGCAGAGGTTTCAGCTGGCGGGATTTTGGGCGAAAAACTTAGAAAAGTCGATTTTTCTTTTAAAAGACCTTGGGAGGGTGACAAGTGTCCCCATCTGATTTCTTGCATGCAATATATTGACCAAGTCTTGAAGACTTGGTCATCTTCCAATTTCCCTCTCTCTCTAAAGCTTTAGCTCTCCCTTCTCTCTAAGTTTCCAAGAGAAATTCTAAGCCTAAAGAAAATCTGAAAAGTGTGATAGGAAGGAAAGGTTATTACAAGCTTGTGAAGACTATTGTGGTGATATTCTTGGAGTAGAGGCTAGCAATTGTTTGAGTAAATTGGCTAAAAGCTCTAAGGTAATCATTCTTCTTTTATAGTTGGTATTTGGTATTGCATGTTAAGTAGGAAGAACTTTTAGTTGGAAATAAGGCCCTTAGATTGATTGCATGTGAGAAATGTGGTTGGGATATGAAAGGATTGGTTAAAAGAATAAATGAGCATGTTGTAGCCTAAAAACTACCTTAAACTTATTAAAATGAATTATTGTACCTTGTGGGGCAGAATTAGTTCGGGTGTGTAATCCCCTTTGCATTGTTGGATTGTTGAGCCTTGAATGTGGCATTTGGATGATAAATTCGGCCTTGAGAAAGGTGACAAAGTATGTAGAAACAAAAGAAATGCTGCCCAATTTTCCGTAGAACTTAATGGCTTTGAGTTAGATTATTCTACATTGAAACTAGAGGTTAATGAACATATCATGGTTATTATAGGTTGAAATATTACTTGCGGTAGTTGGACCTAGCAAGTGGATTGACCAAAGAGGTATGTGAAGTTTTCCTATCTCTTGAGCATGAATAGATGAAGCTATGTAGTACGGTAGACGTACAAGATTTGGTATTCTTACTTGTTTTAAGTATATAATGATTTGTTTCATTTTAAGAATGTATAATTCCCTTAGTTAGGGAAAAGGTATGATTTTACTAAAGTATAGAGTTAATATAACAACTTTAAGGGAAGTTGGTTTATTAGCTTCATAAAAGGTTAATGAGAAGTTATTTACTCTAAATAAGATAAGTATATGGAGAGGCAAATTGGTTTTAAGGTATCAATTGCCCAAAGGTTTTATGTATAAAGAAGAGTCATTTTCAAAAGAGTTGAAGTATGTAGTACTTGGGTTAAACTCCCGGTGTTCTTTTATTAAAGATGTGGTTAAGTGCCTTAAGTAAACTAAAATGAGAGGGTATATGAACAAGACTAATAAGAAATTATAAGTTTTCTTAACTTATTTATGATTATGATATGATGACAGTTTGAGTTAGGGTAAGAGTATATCTGAGGGACAAGCCCCAAGATCGTTATACCATCTTCTCCAGGGTAAGAGTATGTCTGAGGGGCAAGCCCCAAGATCGTCATACCACCTTCTCCAGCAAAGAGTATATCCGGCGGGCGATCCAAGATCGTTATACCATCTGCACCGATAAGAGTATATCCGGCGGGCAAGCCCCAAGATCGTTATACCATCTGCTCCAGCAAGAGTATATCCGAGGTACATTTCAAGATCGTTATACCATCCGCCAGGTAAGAGTATATCCGGCGGAAAGTCCCCAAGATCGTTATACCACCATTGCCCGGATTTGCTACCCATGACGCGAGGAATACCTCACGCGAGTCCTTATGGGCTTACGCGGTGAAATAGTCTCATGCCGGCATACCGATGCGAGAGTACTCATGCTGGTCCACGGGACCCACGCGGTGAAATAGTCCCGGGAGTAGGATAGTTTTATTGATACTACGCGAGGTACCTGCTTTGATCATGAGCCTCCTACTTTACGCAGATTATACATATATACTTGTCACTCTCATTGTTAGTAAGGCACAAGAAAAGGTATTTTATTGTCTTTCATGACTCAACTTGCTTTTAGACTTATGATATCATATTACGATTTTTCCCGCCTTTACGCATTTGGTACATATCATAATCGACCCCTTCCCGGCTGCGTTCACGCCGCAGGCGGTAAGCGATTGAGGATCCTCGTTCTAGGATCACTATTCCGGTGTCGAAGCTCTTCCTCCTAAGCTTATTTATTGGTACGGATATTTCCACGATGCTATAGGTATTTTGTACATTCGTGGTATGGCGGGCCCCGCCCCGCCACAGTTATCTTTAAGGTCTGTGGCCACCTATGTGTTTTGGGTTATAAGAACCAGTTGTATTATAAATACTTTGGTTAAGTATTTTTATGGAAAAATTTTATCTACCGGGCAAGATATGTATTACCCTTTTATGATGTTATGTGTTATGTATGTTCACGCTATTCTCCGACATATACCGACAGGTACCGGTAGGTACTAGTCGCGCCGGCCGGTCGTCGTGACAAAAGTGGTATCGAGCGATTAGTCCTCGGAAAGTGTCCACGCATCGCGGTTCTAGTAGAGTCTTGATTATCGCGTGTCGTGCACCACATCTATAATCAGGAGGCTGCAGGATATTTAGGATTGGTTTCCATTCTTTCAATCTAAGATCGTGCAATAGAGCTGAGTTATAGGTTGAACCTCCTCTGATGTTTTCCTTTATGTATCAGTTATGCCTCCACGCAAGGCAACCGCGGCCCAGAATGGCAAGGCATCTGAGGTTTCTGCTAGTGGGACGCGGAGAGTCACGAGGGCACAGGCCCAGTCCTTACCAGAGATGTTTAGTGGCGGCGAGTTCCACGCCGCCGCCAAATTTCGCAGAGTTCGAGGCGCGGACGCGCCATCGAGACCGCTGACGAGCTCTCCATCCCACGCCGTGGCCCGAGTACGAGATTACGGAATGATTCGCCATCGACCAAAGATAGTGGCGCAGCGACAGAGCGAGCGGCGCCAACCCTGTGAGCCGATACTTACTGATTCGATTTCTTGGGTTGTCACCCACCCGAAGTTCTATGGTTCGAGATTTGAGAGGATCCGCAGGAGTTCGTCCGGCGATACAATGACCATGCAGTGTCCTTAGGCATCGTGGATCGAATCGTTATACTAGCTTGCATCGTTACGCCGATATTGCGTTGAATCGATTTGAGTCATGGGTATTGTCGAGAGTGAGGATGCTCTTCCACTGATTGGGAGGAGTTCACAGAGGCGTTCTAGACCACTTCTTGCCTCCCGAGGCAGGAGAGCCCGCAGAGATAGGTTCTTGACTTGAGACAGACGGGAGGACTATCGTGAGTACACCGAGTTCGACTCCTTGCCAGATATGCACACACCATAGTAGGCGACATGGCGCATGTGGTTCATCGATATGTGATGGGGTTAGACCGTCATATGACATCGTGCGTTTGGGGGTGGCTCTTCACCCGTGGATGGATATTGCCAGATGCAGCATACGCATTGTGGATTGAGACAGAGAGAGCAGATCGCTTAGATTTGGGCCACCAAGAGGACAAGACATCGTTCTCGTGGCGCTTTGAGGCGCAACCTCAAGCAGACTAGGTCCACCTTCCACCAAGACAGAGTGATCCTTCTCGCTTTTCCGCAGGAGGTCCGATCGCCAGGTTATTCGTGAGCAGTCGTGCTCCGTGACTTCGAGTTTTCGCGAGGCGAGACCAAAGACTAATCGAGACCACCTACCTCTCTGCGTTCGACGCGGTAGGTCTCATCCGGCGAGTGCCGTATGGGTTCGAGATCATGTTACTCTTGTACGGCAGGCCATCCGAAGAAGGATTGTCCGCCCCAGCGGCGGGAGCATTATGGTTCACCGACGGTGCATTCGGATCTTCATCTTTGATGGTTAGACGCCTGCAGGCGTGGTACTTATGGGCCAACAGCCGCGGCAGGTCGTGGTAGGGGTTCGATTCTAGCGGTCCTCGAGCGCATATATGCTATGTCGCCAAATGACAGACCGGGAGGCGTCGCGGATGTCGCCACAGTACATTATTGGTTTCTTCTTGTGATGTATATGCTTTGATAGATCCAGTTCTACCTTGTCCTACATATCTCCTCATATTGCCGAGAATAGGATAGAGCCCGAGTCCATAAGACCTTTTGAGGCTACGCCCGAGGTGATTCGATGGTAGCCGAGCAGTGTATAAGGCTTGTCTGTGACTATAGATAGCCGCCGACTCTGCCGACTTGATAGAGTTGGATATGACAGACTTTGATGTGATTATGGGTATGGATTGGCTAGCATCTTGCTATGCCAACGTGGACTGTAGAGAGATTAGTTCGTTCGCTTCTACGAGCCTGCTATCGAGTGGAAGGGAATCTTGCGACGCCGAGGTAAGTTTATTTCTTACCTCAAGGCTAGGAAGATGGTGCGGAAAGGGTACATCTATCATATGGTTCGTATTCGACATCGAGGTCGAGGTACCGACCTTCATCGGTCCGGTCGTTAGAGAGTTTCCAGACGTATTCCCAGATGAGCTTCCGGGTATCCCTCCTGAAAGGGAGATTGAGTTTTGCATTGACTTGGCGCCGGATACTCGACCGATATCTATTCCGCCATACCGGATGGCACCTGCCGAGCTGAAGGAGTTGAAGGACCAAGAAAGATTTCTTGGAGAAAGGCTTTATTAGGCCAAGTGTTTCTCCTCGGGAGCACCGATGTTATTTGTAAAGAAGAAGGATGGAACGTCACAGATGTGTATTGATTACAGTGAACAAGGTAACTATCAAGAACAAATATCCTCCCGTGATTGACGATTTGTTTGACCAGTTGCGGTGCAAAGTGTTTTTCAAGATAGACTGCGGTCCAGTTATCATCAAAGTGCAGTTAGAGATAGATATCCCAAAGATCGCATTCGGGACCGGTATGGGCACTATGAGTTCAGAGTGATGTCTTTCGGGTTGACCAACGCCCCAGCAGTATTCATGGATTTGATGAATAGGGTGTTCAGGCCATTCTTGGATATGTTCGTTATATTTTTTATCGATGATATCTTGGTATATTCGCGCACAGAGCAGGAGCATACAGATCATTTAAGGACGGTATTGAGAGTCCTCTGAGACCGGCAGTTGTATGCCAAGTTCTCGGCGCGAAGTTCGTTGACGCTGGCTTTCTTAGGACATGTTATCGGGCCGACGGTATTCGGTTGATACACTAAGATCGAGGCGCCAAGACTTGGCCTGCACTCCACTACACCGACGAGTGCGCAACTTTTGGGCCTTGCGAGTTATTATCGAGGTTTGTAGAAGTTTGCTTCTATTTCAAAGACTTTGACTAAGTCGACTCGTAAGGCGCTATGTTCCGTGACGGATACTTGTGAGGAAAGTTTCCGAGCTAAAGGAGAAGTTGACGACCGCCCAGCTTCTTACTCTTCCGGAGGGCTTAGATGGATATGTGGTTTATTGCGACGCATCGTGTCGGGCTTGCGAGTGCGACGCAAAGACTACAGAGTTATAGCTTATGCATCTCGGCGGCTTAGGAAGCATGAGAAGAACTATCCCACGCATGACTTGAGTTGGCAGGTGATTCATGCCTTAAAGATCCGGAGGCATTATTTATATGGAGTTCATGTGGACATTTACACGCACCACAAGATTCTCCAAGACGTCTTCACCGCAGGAGCCGAACTTGCGCAGATGGTGGTTGGAGCTACTTAAGGATTACGATGTTGATATTCTATACCACCCAGGGAAGGCCAATGTGGTTGCAGATGCCCTTAGTCGGAGGTCGATGGGTAGTCTGTCTGATGTTCAGCCAGGGAAGTGGGATATGGTCCGAGAGTTACATCGCCAGCGAGCTTGGGGTTCGCTTTGGTTGATTCTCGATAGTGAGGAATTCGGGTTCGAGAGGTTGCCGAGTCTTCATCGCCGAGAGGTAAAGAGGCGATGATGAGGATCTGATTTTGGTACGGCACCGAGATGCCGCTATTCGTAAGGAGAAGAGTTCATTTGAGGTAGCACCACGGGTGCTAAGATTTGAGGGTCGGTTGTGTTCCCCGATGCGACAGACTTCGTCGCCAGATTCTCGGGAGGCACACAAAGCTCGTTATTCTATTCATCCGGTCGACTAAGATGTACCACGACCTCGAATGCGTGTATTGGTGGGATGGCCTAAAGAGGACGCCATGAGTTCGTGGCACGCGTGCGAATTGTCGCCAGTTAAGATTGAGCACCGAAGCCGGCTGTCAGATGTCATTGATATTCGACTTGAAAGTGGGAGGTGATAAATATGGATTTTATTACGTGGCTACCTACCACTCGAGGAAGCATGATTCCATTTGGGTGATTGTCGACAAAGCTAACGAAATCAGCCCATTTCCTTCCGATTAACGACGTTTCACCGGGACTATGCCGATTATATATTAGAGAGATTGTGAGACCGCACGAGTCCCTGTCGATTATATCGATGAGGAGCCCGCTTCGGCTAATTTCGGAGGTCTTTTCGTAAGGGATTAGGGACACAGTGAGTCTCAAGACGACGTTTCATCCCCGTGATCGACGGACAGCCGAGCGCACTATCCGCATACACTTGAGGATATGTTGCGGGCTTGTGTTATTGAGTTCAAGGTAGCCGAGGATCATTTACCTCTCGTGGAGTTTGCTTATAACAATAGCTACCATTCCAGATTCGATGGCGCCTTATGAGGCCTTATACGAGGAAGTGCAGTCACCGATAGGCTGGTTCGAGGTGGGAGAAGTTCGATTAGTCGGGCGACTAAGTTCAGCAGTGGATAAGGTGAAGCTTATCCAGAGCGATTGTTAGCACTCGTAGTCGGCAAAGTCGATGCAGATCATCGGCGTCGACACTTGGAATTCGAGATAGATGATTGGGTTTTTCTAAGTATCGCCATGGCGGCGTGATGAGATTTGGGAAGAAGGAAGCTTAGCCCAAGGTACATTGGGTCGTCGTGATTGTCCGTAGGGTAGGCGGTTGCACGAGTTAGATCTTCCATCCGATTTGAGGCGGTGCATCCAGCTTTTCATGTGTCTATGTTGCGGAAATGTATCGAGATCCATCTAGAGTGCACCCAGTTCAGATGTCCAAGTGACGAGGAGTTATCGTATGAGAGAGTCCCATAGTGATACTCGATCGTCGGGTTAGCGACTTCGAACGAAAGACGTGGCTTCCGCTGGCGTGCTATGAACGAAAACAGGAGGAAATGACATGGGAAGCAGAGGGCGATATGATGAAGAAGTATCCTCACTTATTCCCTATACCTCCAGTAACCTACTTTCCCGCTTGTTAGTTTTGATTTAGTAATTTCGCTTAAGTATGTTGTGGCTCGCGAGCTTCCTTATTTTTGCAAAAGAGTAGTTGAGAGGGTCTATGTCGATAATATGATTTGAGTAAGCCTAGAAGGAACATTCGGGACGAATGTTTCTAAGGGGGGGAGAATGTTATACCCGTAGTTCTGACCCTACGATGAGAGCGCATTTAAAGCATGTAAGACTTAAAATTTTCAAAGGATAGGTTGACGGATTATTCGACGGGTTTTAGTCAACTTTGAGGCGGGTTATGACCCGATTCATTGAGAGTTCCTAAGTATATTAAAGGCCTAGGAGTAGTTCGTTGAGTCTAGATTCCAACGCAACCAACCGCTCGCCGATAGGACGCCGGAGTAGAAAGTTATGAGAGTTACAAGTTCGGGCAAATGGGCAGAAATGCGTTTCGTGCAAAGCGCGACAGGCCGCGACGCCGATGCGTGGTCGCGCGCCAAAGTAATCGAGGGGTCGCTGAAGCGTAGCCGCGCGCCAGATGCAGGGCCGCGCACCAAAGTTCAGAGAGCTCATGAGGTTTCAGCACGCCGAGGCGGATTTTTGGGCTAAAAAGTTAGAAAGTCGATTTTTCTTTAAAAGACCTTGGGAGGGTGACAAGTGTCCCCATCTGATTTCTTGCATGCAATATATTGACCAAGTCTTGAAGACTTGGTCATCTTCCAATTTCCTCTCTCTCTAAAGTTTTAGCTCTCCTTCTCACTAAGTTTCCAAGAGAAATTCTAAGCCTAAAGAAAATCAAAAGTGTGATAGGAAGGAAAGGTTATTACAAGCTTGTGAAGACTATTGTGGTGATATTCTTGGAGTAGAGGCTAGCAATTGTTGGAGTAAATTGGCTAAAAGCTCTAAGGTAACCATTCTTCTTTTATAGTTGGTATTTGGTATTGCATGTTAAGTAGGAAGAACTTTTAGTTGGAAATAAGGCCCTTAGATTGATCAGATGAGAAATGTGGTTGGGATATGAAAGGATTGGTTAAAAGAACAAATGAGCATGTTGTAGCCTAAAAACTACCTTAAACTTGTTAAAATGAATTATTGTACCTTGCAAGCGTAATTAGTTTGGGTGTGTAATCCCCTTTGCATTGTTGGATTGTTGAGCCTTGAATGTGGTATTTGGATGATAAATTCGGCCTTGAGAAAGGTGGCAAAGTATGTAGAAACAAAGGAAATGCTGCCCAATTTTCCGTAGAACTTAGTGGCTTTGAGTTAGATTATTCTACATTGAAACTAGAGGTTAATGAACATATCATGGTTATTATAGGTTGAAATATTACTTGCGGTAGTTGGACCTAGCAAGTGGATTGACCAAAGAGGTATGTGAAGTTTTCCTATCTCTTGAGCATGAATAGATGAAGCTATGTAGTACGGTAGACGTACAAGATTTGGTATTCTTACTTGTTTTAAGTATATAATGATTTGTTTCATTTTAAGAATGTATAATTCCCTTAGTTAGGGGAAAGGTATGATTTTACTAAAGTATAGAGTTAATATAACAACTTTATGGGAAGTTGGTTTATTAGCTTCATAAAAGGTTAATGAGAAGAGATTTACTCTAAATAAGATAAGTATATGGAGAGGCAAATTGGTTTTAAGGTATCAATTGCCCAAAGGTTTTATGTATAAAGAAGAGTCATTTTCAAAAGAGTTGAAGTATGTAGTACTTGGGTTAAACTCCCGGTGTTCTTTTATTAAAGATGTGGTTAAGTGCCTTAAGTAAACTAAAATGAGAGGGTATATGAACAAGACTAATAAGAAATTATAAGTTTTCTTAACTTATTTATGATTATGATATGATGACAGTTTGAGCTAGGGTAAGAGTATATCTGAGGGGCAAGCCCCAAGATCGTTATACCACCTTCTCCAGGGTAAGAGTATGTCTGAGGGGCAAGCCCCAAGATCGCCATACCACCTTCTCCAAAGCAAAGAGTATATCCGGCGGCGCATCCAAGATCGTTATACCATCCGCACTGATAAGAGTATATCCGGCGGCAAGCCCCAAGATCGTTATACCATCCGCTCCAGTAAGAGTATATCCGAGGTACACCCAAGATCGTTATACCATCCGCCTGGGGTAAGAGTATATCCGGCGGAAAGTCCCCAAGATCGTTATACCACCTGCTCCGTGGATTTGCTACCCATGACGCGAGGAATACCTCACGCGAGTCCCATGGGCTTACGCGGGTGAAATAGTCCCATGCCGGCGGTACAACCGATGCAGGAGTACCTCACGCGGTCCACAGACCCACGCGTGAAATAGACCCGTGAGTAGGATGGTTTTATTGATACTACGGGCGAGGTACCCTGTTTTGATCATGAGCCTCCTACTTTATGCAGTATTATACATATATACTTGTCACTCTCATTGTTAGTAAGGCACAGTAAAAGGTATTTTATTGTCTTTCATGACTCCAGCTTGCTTTTAGACTTATGATATCATATTACGATTTTTCCCGACTTTACGCATTTGGTACATATTGTAATCGACCCTTCCTGGCCGCGTCATGCCGCGGTAAGGTAAGATTGAGGATCCTCGTTCTTAGGATCACTATTCCGGTGTCAGAAGCTCCATTCCTCCGGAAGCTTATTTATTGGTACGGATATTTCCCTGATGCTATAGGTATTTTGTACATTCAGGGGTATGGCGGGGCCCTGTCCCGCCACAGTTGTTATCTTTAGAGGTCTGTGGCCACCTATGTGTTTTGGGCTATAAGAACCAGTTGTATTATAAATACTTTGGTTAAGTATGTTTATGGAAGGCAGTCTTATCGGCTGACCAGATATGTATTACCCTTTTTATGATGTTATGTGTTATGTATGTTCCGCTGCTATTCTCTGACATATACCTGACAGGGTACCCCGGTAGGGTACTAGTCGCGGCCCCGGGGTCGGGTCGTGACAGTATCAAGTTACGACTACTTTTCAAGACAAGTCACATTTCCTTTTAGAAATATAATAGGCTTCTAAATCAAGTGACTTCATTTCTTTTAAAACCTTAGGCAATTAATGCCTTAAAATCAATTTGGCTTTCACAAATTCAAATCATTTATCCGTACTTATTTTTCTTAGAGTAAATCTTTCTTTATTAACCTTCCATAAAGCTAATATAATCAACTTCCCATAAAGTCATTATATTAACTTTATACATTAGTCAAATACATTTCCCCGTATCCAAGGGACTTTACTTTTAAAACGAAACAAGTATCATATACTTAAAACACTTCAAGTCCCTTAACTTTGAAAACTTAAGACATCCTTAATACTTTTAAAGAAGTGAGTTAATCCCCTTACTCACCACACTTGGCCATCCTTAAAACAAGTAAGGGATATCAAAGTCTTGTACGTCTACCGTACTACATAAGTGCAATTATTCATGCTCAAGAGATAGGAAAGTTCCACATACCTCTTCGGGTCAATCCACTCGCAAGTACAATATACCGTACGTAGTATGTTTAACCTATAATGACCATAATACGTTCATTAGTTTCTAGCTTCAACGTAGCACATTCTAATTGAAAAGTCTCTTATTCTACGAAAAATTGGACAGCACTTCCTTTGTTTCTACATACTTTGCAACCTTTTTCAAGGCCGAATTCCATAACCAACCACGCTATCTTTAAGGCTCAAATAATGCAGTTAACAAATAGGGGATTACACGCCTACTAGACGTGTAAAATTCCGCCCCACAATTGATATCAAACTAGTACAAACTACAAGGTACAATTCGGCAACTTTGAGGTATAACAATATAAATTCTTATCCAATTCCTTTTTAATCCAAATTCTTATCCAATTCTTACATGCAATATATCTAAAGGAAATATTGACAACTACAAGTCCTTTCTCCCACACATGCAACACAATTTACTAGCAAAAGAGAAAGGATTGTTACCTTAGAGCTTACCCAAAATAGTCCAACAAATTCCACTTGTCTTCCTTCCACAATCACCTCCACAAGCCTCCTACAAGCTTGTCAACATGTTTCCTTCTTGCCACCTTTTCTGAAATTTCTCTAGGCTTTGGTTTCTTCTTGAATTTCTTGAGAGAAGTGAGAGGAATTTTAGAGAGAAGGAGGAGATTTTTAGAGAGAGGAAGGTTTTTCAATAATGACCAAGTCTTCAAGACTTGGTCAATAAATAGGACATGCAAATATCAGATGGGGGGGGGGGGGGACACTTGTCACCCTCCCATGGCCTCTTTTTAAAAAAAAACAGTTCTGATTTTTCCCTGATTCGCAGAAACCCGCCTCTGGCCACGGCCAGAGCCACGCGCTGAAACCTCTGCAAACTTCCAGCACTTTCGGTGTCGCGGCCCTGCTTTCCGGCGCCGCGGCGCTGCAACTTCAGTGACTTTCAGACTACCCGGCGCCGCGGCGCTGTGGCCCCTGCCCGAAAATGTTTTTCTGCCCGAATGCGCACTGAACTTGTAACTTCCATAACTTCCTACTCCGATGTCCTATCGACGAACGGTTTATTGCGTTGGAAACTAGACTCAACGAACTACATACTAGGCCTCTGAAACACCTAAAAATTCCTAATGATCTAGGAGATATACCGCTCCAAAGTTGACTCAAAATTTTCCAAAAACATTTTGGCAACCTATCTTTCCAAGATTTTTTTGTCTTAAGTCCTTTCCTACGTTCCCATAAGCATGGCCAGAACTACGGGGTGTAACATAATCTATAATGACATAAATTAAAGGACTCAAACAAACAAGAAGAAGACTCAGTTTTATTAATAGAATGCATTACATACAAGACATTAACTTTGAAGAGACCTTCACAAACGAAACCCCTTCCTACAAAAGTTACATTCTTAGTGATTACAAATTTATTGGACTCAAACACTAGCCTAAAACCAGCATTCACCAATAAAGGTCCTGAAATTAAATTTTTCTAATGACAGGCACATGCATAACCTGTTTCAGAGTAAGCTCATTTTCGGAAGTTATCTTCGAGATCGTCTTTCCTACCCCCAACACTTCAGAAGAAGCATTGTTGCCCATGAACAACTTCTTATCCGTAACTGGTGTATATGTGGAGAAGGCTTCTCTATTGGAATAGATGTGATGGGTAGCACCCGTGTCCATCCACCATACATAGGATTCTCAACGAGGTTTGTTTCAAGTACCACCGCCGAGAACTCTTCAATCATATCATCAAGAAATGTGTCTTCGACGATGTTAGCCTTAGCCTTGCCCTTGGCTTTCTCTTTATTCTCATTTTTGAGTTTGCGGAAATCCTTGATCATGTCACTGGGTTTCCCACAGTGATGGCAGTTCCCCTTAAACTTCTCAGTTGTTGGGGCCTTATCATCCTTCTGGAACTTTCGCTTCTTGCTCGTGTTCCCTTTGGCCTCCGCCAGATTTGTATTTGCCTCAGCGAGTTGCTTACCCTTAGGCATGGCCTGCTTATTATCCTCCTGAATCTGGAGTTTTATAATAAGTTCCTCAAAGGTCTTCTATTTTGTCTTTAGTTTTAATTAACTCGTAATCTCATTCCACGAGGGAGGTAACTTCTCAATCAATGAGGCAACCAAAAAATTGCTCATTTGATTTCATTCCTTCCAAATCCATGTGATGTAAAATCATTTGAAATTCCTAGACTTGGGACATCACAATTTTGTTGTCCAGCATTTGAAATTTTAGAAATTTTCCAATGATGAACTTGATTATCGGTGTCCAGCGGCCATTTGCGATCGGGGATCGGGTCGTGACAAAAGTGGTATCAGAGCAGTTAATCCTCGGAAAAGGTCTACAGGCCGTATCTAGTAGAATCTTGATTATCGGTGTCCAGCGGCCATTTGCGACGTCCTGCATACCAACGGAATCATCTTGTCGTCCTCTTTCATTGTATCATACCCACATCCATCGATTCTTACCCATTCACCTCTAAAAATCAGATAAAAAATCGAACTCTTTTACCATTTAATGATTTGCGTTTTCCGGTGAACTCCGGTAGAATCGAGCTGCGATTTTGGTACCAATGTGTTCGTATTATCTTCCTCTATCTTTGTATACCATCCTTCACCTTCGAATCATCGTCTACAACCAATTCAATTTTCAGATCGAAAAGATAAATCCTAGCCGCCGCCGATCTTTTTCCGGCATCCTCAGGCAACGGTGTAGGTTGAAAGTGGTCTCATTGTGTTCGTCCAACTCTCCTCTACAATTGACACACACCCCCGCTGTTCGATTCAACTCCCAAAAGTTTTGGCACTTTCGAAAGCGGGTGGCATATATCTCTTTGTTTTTTCTTCTTCTTTTACTTAATTTTGATCTGTTAGTCTCTTTGATCGGTGTATTTTAGATACACTTTTTGAGTCATTTTTAGTTAGTATTTTACTCATTTTGTTGATGTTTAGTATAGTATTAGGGTCGTTTTTCTTTCTTTTGTGTCACAGCGGTCAAAAATGGAGAAATGACAAAAAGAAGATGAAATGAGCATAAATGAGATGAAATTGCATACAAAAGAGCCAACAAATGAAGTCTAAGAAGTTTCGGAAAGTATAGAGGAGATCAGACGAAGTCCGGACGAAAAAAGGACGAAGAAACAAAAAAAATGCCACCACGCCCGTGCCAGTCACTAATCTCAGGGCCACGACGCCAACACGGGATTTTTGACGTTTTGGGCCGAATTTGACACGTTTTCAGAGTCCAAAAAGGATAACTTTTCCTACCTACAAAACCTATATAATCCCTAAAACCCTGCTCATTATTGATTCCATCCATTGTACATACAACACAACTCTAGAAGGCTTGAAGACTTGTTCTTGAGTATTTTTCTTTCTCTTTTTATTTTGTTTATTTCAGTTCATGTATGAAGATTGTTATACCCCGTAGTTCTGACCCTACGTATGAGAGCGTACGAAAGCATGTAAGACTTAAAATTTTCAAAGGATAGGTTGACGGATTATTCCGGATGGGTTTTAGTCAACTTTGAGGCGGGTTATGACCCGATTCATTGAGAGTTCCTAAGTATTTTAAAGGCCTAGGACGTAGTTCGTTGAGTCTAGATTCCAACGCAACCAACCGTTCGTCGATAGGACGTCGGAGTAGAAAGTTATGAGAGTTACAAGTTCAGCGCGCAGTCGGACAGAAATGCGTTTCAGGCAAAGGCGACAGGGCCGCGGCGCCGGATGCAGGGCCGCGGCGCCTAAAGTACTGTAGGGTCGCTGAAGTTTCAGCGCCGCGGCGCCGGAAGATCCGAGGGTCCGCAGAGTTGCCGCGCGCCGGAAGGCCGCGCCGAGGCGGATTTTGGGCGGAAAAACTTAGAAAAGTCGATTTTTCTTTAAAAGACCTTGGGAGGGTGACAAGTGTCCCCCCATCTGATTTCTTGCATGCAATATATTGACCAAGTCTTGAAGACTTGGTCATCTTCCAATTTCCCTCTCTCTCTAAAGCTTTAGCTCTCCCTTCTCTCTAAGTTTCCAAGAGAAATTCTAAGCCTAAAGAAAATCTGAAAAGTGTGATAGGAAGGAAAGGTTATTACAAGCTTTTGAAGACTATTGTGGTGATATTCTTGGAGTAGAGACTAGCAATTGTTGGAGTAAATTGGCTAAAAGCTCTAAGGTAACCATTCTTATTTTATAGTTGGTATTTGGTATTGCATGTTAAGTAGAAAGAACTTTTAGTTGGAAATAAGGCCCTTAGATTGATTGCATGTGAGAAATGTGGTTGGGATATGAAAGGATTGGTTAAAAGAACAAATGAGCATGTTGTAGCCTAAGAACTACCTTAAACTTGTTTAAATGAATTATTGTACCTTGGGGCGTAATTAGTTTGGTGTGTAATCCCCTTTGCATTGTTGGATTGTTGAGCCTTGAATGTGGCATTTGGATGATAAATTCGCCTTGAGAAAGGTGGCAAAGTATGTAGAAACAAAGGAAATGTTCAATTTTCCGTAGAATTTAGTGGCTTTGAGTTAGATTATTCTACATTGAAATTAGAGGTTAATGAACATATCATGGTTATTATAGGTTGAAATATTACTCATGTAGTTGGACCTAGCAAGTGGATTGACCAAAGAGGTATGTGAAGTTTTCCTATCTCTTGAGCATGAATAGATTAAACTATGTAGTACGGTAGACGTACAAGATTTGGTATTCTTACTCGTTTTAAGTATATAATGACTTGTTTCATTTCAAGAATGTATAATTCCCTTAGTTAGGGGAAAAGTATGATTTTACTAAAGTGTAGAGTTAATATAACAACTTTATGGGAAGTTGGTTTATTAGCTTCATAAAAGGTTGATGAGAAGAGATTTACTCTAAATAAGATAAGTATATGGAGAGGCAACTTGATTTTAAGGTATCAATTGCCCAAAAGGTTTTTATGTATAAAGAAGAGTCATTTTCAAAAGAGTTGAAGTATGTAGTACTTGGGTTAAACTCCCGGTATTCTTTTACTAAAGATATGGTTAAGTGTCTTAAGTAAACTAAAATGAGAGGGTATATGAACAAGACTAATAAGAAGTTATAAGTTTTCTTAACTTATTTATGATTATGATATGATGACAGTTTGAGTTAGGGTAAGAGTATATCCGGCGGGCAAGCCCCAAGATCGTTATACCACCTTCTCGTGGTAAGAGTATGTCCGGAGGCAAGCCCCAAGATCGTCATACCACCTTCTCCAGTGTAAGAGTATATCTGAGGGGCAGGTCCAAGATCGTTATACCATCTGCACCAGTATAAGAGTATATCTGAGGGGCAAGCCCCAAGATCGTTATACCATCTGCTCCAGTGTAAGAGTATATCTGAGGTACAACCCCAAGATCGTTATACCATCTGCTTCAGGGTAAGAGTATATCTGAGGGGAAAGTCCCCAAGATCGTTATACCACCTGTTCCGTGGATTTGCTACCCATGATGCGAGGAATACCTCATGCGAGTCCTTATGGGCTTATGCGGGTGAAATAGTCCCACGCCGGTACACCGATGCGAGGAGTACCTCACGCGGTCCACAGACCCATGCGGGTGAAATAGTCCCGTGAGTAGGATGGTTTTATTGATACTACAGGCGAGGTACCCTGTTTTGATCATGAGCCTCTTATTTTATGCAGTATCATATATATATATACTTGTCACTCTCATTGTTAGTAAGGCACAGTAAAAGGTATTTTATTGAGCTTTACATACTTGGTACATATTGTGTCGACCCCTTTCTGGGGCCGTTGCTCATGCCGCAGGTGGTAAGATTGAGGATCCTCGTTCTTAGGATCACTATTCCTGTCGAAGCTCCATTCCTCCTAAGCTTATTTATGGTATGGATATTTCACGATGCTATAGGTATTTTGTACATTCGGGGTATGGGCCCCGTCCCGCCATACGCTTGTTATCTTTAGAGGTCTGTGGCCACCTATGTGTTTTGGGCTATAAGAACCAGTTGTATTATAAATACTTTGTTTAAGTATGTTTATGGAAGGCAGCCTTATCGGCTGGCCAGTGATGTTTTACCCTTATTTTTAAAGTTATGTATGTTCCGCTGCTATTCTCTGACAGATACCTGACAGGGTACCCCAGTAGGGTACTAGTCGCGGCCCCGGGGTCGGGTCGTGACAAAAGTGGTATCAGAGCAGTTAGTCCTCGGAAAGTGTCCACGCATCGCGTGTCTAGTAGAGTCTTGATTATCGGTGTCGCACCACATCTATAATCGTGAGGTCGCAGGATATTTAGGATTGGTTTCCATTCTTTCACTCTAAGATCGCAATAGAGCCGTGTTATAGGTTGAATTTCCTCGACGATTTTTTCCTCAGACGCTTATGCCTCCACGCAAGGCAACCGCGCCCGAAGGAAAGCGCAGAGGAACTACTAGTAGGGCACCGAGGGTTACCAGGGCACAGGCCCAGTCCATACCAGATGAGGTGTTTCGGACGGCGAGTTCTACAACGTCGCCAACCCCAAAGAGAGTCCGAGGCGGCAGCTATCGAGACCGCAGCACGAGCCTCCACCAGCGGCCGGCGAGCATATAGGCTACAAGGAGATGGCGATCGCCGAGATCGTGGCCGCATACGAGATAGCAGGAGACGCAGCTCCATTGCACCGTAGTTCAAAGACTGAGTCGCTAGCTTGAGCCCGAGGACTTTTGAGTGCCCACCGTAGTTTTATGGTCGAGGCACGAGATGATCTCGTGAGTTTATCCGGCGCCACGGATCATGAGGTGATCGGGCTTCGAGACCGAGTCGGTGGTACTAGGTTCGTGTCGGCCGCGGACACCGCAGCTGGATCGGTATGATTCATGGAACTGTCCCGGGTAGCATGCGCTTTCCAGGCTTGGGACGAGTTCTCAGAGGCGCTACTTGGCCATTTCTTGCCTCCGCAGCTGAGGAGGGCGCGGGCCGATAGATTTTTGACACTGAGACAGAGTGGGCGGACGGTCCGGGAATACAACGTGGAGTTTGACTCATTGACTCGGTATGTGCCCGCTTGCAGCGCATAGGGCGAAGTGCACCGCTATGTCACAGACTCGATGATCACTTGGCCGAGTTGCACGGAGTGGCTCTTCACCGGCATGGACATTGCCGCGTGCGCATATGCACTGTGTGAGGAACGCGTGGGCCGACGGATCGGCAGATATCGCCAGGTGCGGCCAGACAAGCAGGTCCTCTAGTAGTTTTAGGGTAGACAACCCCAGCAGCGAACAGATTTGCACCACAATGGCCCAGAGCACTCCTCCACCATCTTCGGACGCATGCATTATTCAGAGCGGGACAGGTTCCGTGGCTTCGGTTTCCAGGACCGAGTTCCGCCAGATGAGGCCACCTATGCCTCGGTGGTCGATGTGGTGATTGCCATTATGGGGTGTCGTGTTCCTCCGTGAGCTTGTTACTCTTGTGGACGCGAGGCCATTTGAAGAGAGATTGTCCGACTGCAGGCGGCAATGCTATGGCTCGTACCGATTCGATCACTTGCCGGGTCTTCATCTTCGTAGTTGCGACCGAGGCGTGGTGTTCACTGCCAGCGAGCCGCGGCAGGTTCTAGTTCCACGGTCCTCGAACCGCATCTATGCTATGTCGATCGTCGGGACCGCGAGGCGTCACCGATGTCGTCGCCACAGTACATTATTGGTTTCTTGTGATGTATATGCTTTGATAGATCCGAGTTCTACCTTGTCCTATATATCTCCTCATATTGCCGGGTAGAATAGGGATAGAGCCGCAGTCCATAGAATCCTTTGAGGTGGCTACGCCTGAGTGCTTCGCCGGTAGCGGCGGATATATAAGGTTTGCCCGGTGACTATAGATGGTCGCCGACTCTGGCCGACTTGATAGAGTTGGATATGACGACTTCATGTGATTATGGGTATGGATTGGCTAGCGTCTTGCTATGCCAACGTGGACCGCAGAGAGAGGTTAGTTCGGTTCCGGATTCTGGTGAGCCGTTATCGAGTGGAAGGAATCCGCATCGCCGGCGGGTAGGTTTATTTCTTACCTCAAGGCTAGGAAGATGGTACCAAGGCGGTATATTTACCATTTGGTTCGGTATTCGACATCGAGGTGAGATACCGACCTTGATCGGCCCATTGTTAGAGAGTTTCGCACGTATTCCCGCACGAACTTCCGGTATCCTCTCCCGAGAGGAGATTGAGTTTGCATCGATTGGCGCCATACACTGACCGATATCTATTCCGCCATACGTAATGGCACCCGCCGAGTTGAAGGAATGAAGGACCACCGAAAGATTTGCCGAGAAAGGCTTTATCGGGCCAAGTGTTTCTCCCGGGAGCGCCAGTGTTATTTGTAAAGAAGAAGGATGACGCCATGCAGATGTGTATTGATTACGTAGTGAACAAGGTAACTATCAAGAATGATATCCTCCCCGTGATTGATGATTTGTTTGACCAGTTGCGAGTGCGAGATGTTTTTCCAAGATAGACTGCGTTCGTTATCATCAAAGTGCGAGTTAGAGAGGCGATATCCCAAGATCGCATTTAAAACCCGTATGGGCACTATGAGTTCGTGGTGATGTCTTTCGATTGACCAACGCTCAGCAGTATTCATGGATTTGATGAATAGGTGTTCGTGCCATTCTGGATATGTTCGTTATAGTGTTCATTGATGATATCTTGGTGTATTCGCGCACGCAGCAAGAGCATACTGATCATTTGGCGACGGTATCGAGTCCTCGAGGACCGGCATTGTATGCCAAGTTCTCAAATGCGAGTTTTGGCTGGCTTCAGTAGATTTCCTAGGACATGTTATCGGAGCCGATGGTATTCGGGTTGATACAGCTAAGATTGAGGCAGTCAAGACTTGGCCTAGACCCACTACACCGACAGAGGCGCATTTTGGGCCTCGAGTTATTATCGGAGGTTTGTGGAGAAGTTTGCTTCTATTTCAAAGATTTTGACTAAGCCGACTCGTATGCAACATGTTCCGGACGGATACTTGTGAGGAAAGTTTCCAGTTACTAAAGGAGAAGTTGACGACCGCCCCAGTTCTTACTCTTCCAGAGGGTTTAGATGGATATGTGGTTTATTGTGATGTGTCGGTCGTGGAGTGGCCGACGCAAAGACGGCAGAGTTATAGCTTACGATCTCGGCAAATTAGGAAGCATGAGAAGAACTATCCCACACATGACTTAGAATCGCGCAGTGATTCATGCCTTGAAGATCTGGAGACACTATTTGTATGGGGTTCATGTGGACATTTACACAGACCACAAGAGTCTCCAGTATATCTTCAGCCAGAGGGAGCTGAACTTGCGACAGAGACGGTGGTTGGAGCTACTTAAGGATTACGATGTTGATATTCTATACCACCCAGGGAAGGCCAATGTAGTTGCAGATGCCCTTAGTCGCAGATCGATGGGTAGTCTATCTGATGTACCGCCGGGGAAAAAGGATATGGTCCGAGAGATTCGTCAGCTAGAGAGCCTTGGGGTTCGTTTGGTTGATTCTGATAGTAAGGGAGTTCGGGTTCGAGAGGTTGCCGAGTCTTCCATCGTCGAGAAGGTGAAGAGGCGACAGTATGAGGATCCGATTTTGGTACGGTATCGAGATGTCGTTTTTCAGAAGGAGAAGAGTCTATTTGAGGTAGCGCCTGATGGGGTGCTAAGATTCGAGGGCCGATTGTGTGTTCCCGATGTGACAGGACTTCGTCAGCAGATTCTGGGGGAGGCACACAGTTCTCGTTATTCTATTCATCCGGGGTCGACTAAGATGTATCATGACCTCATATGCGTGTATTGGTGGGATGGCCTTAAGCGAGACGTTGCGGAGTTCGTGGCGCAGTGCTCGAATTGTCAGCAGGTTAAGGTTGAGCACCAGAAGCCCGGTGGGCTATTGCAGGCTATTGATATTCCGACTTGGAAGTGGGAGGTGATAAATATGGATTTTATTACAGGGCTACCTACCACTCAGAGGAAGCATGATTCCATTTGGGTGATTGTCGACAGGCTGACGAAATTAGCCCATTTTCTTCCGGTCAGAACGACGTTCTCAGCTGAGGACTATGCCAGATTATATATTAGAGAGATTGTGAGACTGCACGGAGTCCCGGTGTCGATTATATCAGATAGAGGTGCCCGCTTCGCTAACTTCGGAGGTCTTTTCGTGAAGGATTAGGGACACAGTGAGTCTCGACGGCGCTTCACCCTCGTGATCGACGGACAGCCGAGCCGCACTATCCGCATACACGAGGATATGTTGCGGGCTTGTGTTATTGATTTCGTGGGTAGCTGGGAGGATCATTTGCCTCTTGTGGGGTTTGCTTACAACAACAAGCTACCATTCCAGATTCGGATGGCGCCTTACGAGGCCTTATACGAGGAAGTGCGCAGTCACCGATAGCCGTTCGAGTGGGGAAGTTCGATTAGTCGGCCGCACTTAGTTCAGCAGCAATGGATAAGGTGAAGTTTATCCAGAGCGGTTCTTTGGCACCGTAGTCGGCAGAAGTCGATGCAGATCATCGGCGTCGACAATGGGAATTTGAGGTAGATGTGTGGGTGTTTCTTAAGGTATCGCCACGGCGGCGTGATGAGATTTGGAAAGAAGGGAAGTTTAGCCCAAGGTACATTGGGCAGATCGATTGTCCGTAGGTAGGCGGTTGCCTATGAGTTAGATCTGTCGTCCGATTTGGAGGCGGTACATCCAGTTTTCCATGTGTCCATGTTACGGAAATGTATTGGAGATCCATCTAGAGTGCACCCGGTTCATGATGTCCAAGTGACAGAGGAGTTATCGTATGAGGAGAGTCCCATAGCGATACTCGATCGACAGGTTAGGCGACTTCGGACGAAGGACGTGGCTTCCGTCAAGGTCTTATGGCGGAACGAGAACAGGGAGGAAATGACATGGGAAGCAGAGGATGACATGATGAAGAAGTATCCTCACTTATTCCCTACACCTCCAGGTAACCCACTTTCCTGCTTGTTAGTTTTGATTTAGCAATTGTGTTTAAGTATTGTTGTGGCCGTGGGGAGCGTCTTTATTTGCGAAAGAGTAGTTAAGAGCGCTACGTCAATTTGTGATTCATGTAAGCATAGAAGGAACATTCGGGACGAATGTTTCTAAGGGAGAATGTTATACCCCGTGGTTCGTCCGACCATGGCCGGGGCTCAGTACATGGCCGGAAGATGGCGGGCGCCGGAAGATCTGAGGGGTCGCTGAAGTTTCAGCGCCGCGGCGCCGGGAAGCAGGGCCGCGGCGCCGGAAAGTTCCGAGAGTCCGCAGGAGTTGCGGCGCCGCGGCGCCGACTGCAGGGCCGCGGCGCCGAGGCGGGAAATCTGGCGGAAAAACTTAGGAAAATCTGATCTTTTCTTTTAAAAGGGCATGGGTGGGTGACAAGTGTCCCCCCCATCTGATTTTTGCATGCATTATATTGACCAAGTCTTAAAGACTTGGTCATCTTTCTTCTCTCTCTTAGAAAAAGCTATTCCTTCTCTCTTAATTATTTCAAGCTCATCATTCTCTCTAAAACTCCAAGAGATATTCTAGCCTTAGGAAAAATCTGAAAAAGTAAAAGGCAAGAAGGAAGCTTGTGGCTAGCTTGTGAAGGTTGTTGTGGTGGTGTTCTTGGAATAGAAGCTAGCAAATTGTTGGATAAATTTGGCTAAAGCTTTAAGGTAATGATTCTTCCTCTATTATTAGTTTTTAGTGTTGCATGTTAAGAAGAAAGTACTTGTGGGAGTAAATGATGCTATTAGAGTCATTGCATGCAAGAAATGGGTGGGTATGAAGGATTTGGCTAAAGAGATAGTATGAGCCTGTTGTCGCCGACACACTACTTTAGAATTGTTAAGTGTATTATTATAACTTATGGGCAGAATTTTACACACCCAAGATTAGGTGTGTAATCCCTTTGTGTATGTTTGGATTGTTGAGCCTTAAATGTGGCATTTGGAGGTTGAATTCGGCCTTGAGAAAGGTGGCAAAGTATGTAGAAACAAAGGAAATGCTGCCCAATTTTCCATAGAATTAGGGGCTTTGAACTTAGATTATTTCTACATTGAAATTAGAGGTTAATAAACGCACTATGGTTATTATAGTTTGACATATTACTTGCGGTAGTTGGACTTAGCAAGTGGATTGACCGAAGAGGTATGTAGAGCTTTCCTATCTCTTGAGCATGAATAGTTGTATCTATGTAGTACGGTATAATGACAAGATTTGATAATCTACACTTGTTTTAAAGTATATGATACTTGTTTCATTTCAAAAGTATAAGTCCCTTGGATTGAGGGAAAATGTATTTGACAAAGGGATAACGCTAATGTAATGACTTTATGGGAAGTTGGTTATATTAGTTTTCTTGAAAGGTTCACAAAGAAAGGTTTACTCTAATTAAAACAAGTACGGGTAAAGGATTTGAAACTAAGAAAGGTGAATTGATTTTTAGGCATTGGTTGCCTAAGGTTTTAAAGGAAATGAAGTCACTTGATTTAGAAGCCTATTATATTTCTAAAAAGGAAATGTGACTTGTCTTGAAAAGAAATCGTAACTTGATACTATGGTGATTAGTATCTTGGAATCCTTGTATAAAAAGAGTTTTTCTTAAAAAGTTAGAAGTACATGGTACTTGGGTTGAATTCCCGGATTTTCTATTAAAAGACATGTTAGTGCCTTAGGATACTAAAATGAGAGGATATACTAATAATGTTAAGAAGTTAGGGGATTTCTTAACTTGCTTATGTTATAATAAGTCGGTAGTGCTTATGTATGATATGATAGGCCGGTAGCGCTTATGTTGTGATATGATAGGCCGGTAGTGCTTATGTTATGTATGATAGCCGGATGAGCTATGTTATATATTTATATTATTACGGGGTAAACCCCGGGTTATTATTTATGCCATGGATTTGCTACCCATGATGCGAGTGCGGCGGTTGCACTCATGCGGATCCACCACGTGATCCACGGGTGAAATAGTCCCACGCGAGTACGGCGATGGTACTCATGCGGGTCCACAGATCCATGCGGGTGAAATAGTCCCACGACGAGGCGATGACCTCACGCGGGTCCACAGACCCACGCGGGTGAAATAGTCCCAGGAGTAGGATTGCTTAATGATACTACGGGCGAGGTACCCTGTTTTGATCGTGAGCCTCCTATTTTTATGCTATAAGAATTATACTTGTTACTCTCATTGTTAGTAAGGCACAGTGCAAGGAAATTGATTTTTATCTATGACTCACTTATTTTTGACTTATGATATTACTACGATTTTCCGCTTTACATACTTGGTACGTTAGATCGACTTCTTCCTGGCCGCGTCATGCCGCAGGTGGAAAGGTGGTAGATCCTCATTCCTAGGATCTTTTACTCAGTGTCGTGAGCTCCATTTCTTCTGAGGCTCGACTTTTGGTATGGTTCTCCTGTTGTTGTTGATATTTTGTACATTCAGGCATGACGGCCCCGTCCCGTCATAGTGTTACTCATTCTGAGGCCTGTAGTCTTGTCATAACTTGGTTTGTTTAAGGATGTAATGTTCGGCTTTATGTACTTTGGGGTAGCCATTTTGGGCCGACTATTTATATCATTATGGTTGTTTATTTTGAGTTTATATTCCGCTGGTTTTCTCTCGATGTTGTGTCACGCGGTGCCCGGTCAAGGCACCGTCACGGATCCGGATCGGTCGTGACATACAACTCCCCGTCATAGGTTAATTTGACTGCATTTTTCCAAACAAGATGTGAACCTTGTTCCATTGAGAGGACGCTTTCACCATCTTTTCAATCATGTATCGTATGCAAGGCTTTGTGTTTTTACAATAGGTGTCTTCCTAAACCCCCGTCCCACCATGACCTTGTCCAGCTTTTAAAAGAATAAACATTTTTACAAGTTTTACATACAAATACTTGATTATCTACGTCCTCACAAAATATTTCCATACAACCGATTTTAATGGTCGCTTTCGACCTGCCTCATAAGAGGGGATAGGAGGCATTTCACTAAATGGGTGTATCATCATCTTCATTAGTAGGTGTATCATTATCTAGAGTGTCATCTAAATTAAAATATTCTTCAATTTGAGGATAATCATTTGTGTCAAGATCATATGGTATTTCAGGAAACATTTCAGGATCTATAAAATCATCTTGTCTAGGAATAATGAACATGAATACTAGAAGAAGTACTTTGCCTCATACTCCGCCTCCTACTAGAAGAAGTACCCTTGCCGAAAAGACTTTTTGCTCTTTTCATTTTAATTATGATAATAAATAGTTAAAGACTTAAAGATAATGAAATTAAATGTGCTAAATGAAATAAAAACAAAATAATAATTTAATGAGAGAACGAATGTACCAAACGCCGACGTAGAGTCGACGTGTAATCGAGAGGTTGAAAATTGAAACTTTGCTCGATAGATAATCCTCAAGCTAGTTGTCAACTTCACTCCTAATTCTCAAATTAATAAATAGATTGAATATGTAGTAGACAATGTTGTATAGAGATTGATTGATAATTGATTGAGAGATTAGAGAGTAGAAAGATTTGTGAAAATAATAAGAAGATGAATGAGGTATTTATAGTTGAAAAATTGGGTTAAAGTGTAAATATAATAACTTAGGGGTTAAAAATAAATATAAAGGGGGTAGGGGGATTGGGAGGGGAGGCTAAATGGCGGTTGTCAACGGCCAAAATAAAATGGCCGTTGGACAACGGCTATTTTCTCGCAGCGAGTGGATCGGGATCAAGTGGTCGGGCGGGTCGGGGCGGATCGGGGCTCAAGTGGTCGGGCTCGGGCGGGACCATACCATGTCCCGCCTGCTTCGAGCTCCGCCCCGCTTTTTTTATACGGGTCGTGGTTTGGTCTGCCTGACCGGATTTGGGTCGGCCGCCTACCATCGCCACCTACTAAATCATCATAAAAATGACACAACTATGCAGCACGGAGAATATTTGAAACATGTTGCGTCCACTCGATCCGAACTTCATCAAGGTGATGGTGCAAAAATATTCTTTGTCATTGTATTGTAACACACAATAGAACAAATTAGATTACAAGATTAATCACCCCCTCTAACCTAGATCGGACTTAGCTTCAAAAGATTTACAACTCTATCATGGGTAGATCGTATACCGGATTTATCGTCATAGTAAATGGTAGCCATGGAGACAATATCTTAGATAACCTTGGCAAAGTGGTTATTGATAATCTTAAGTATCATGTCAAAAGTGGTGCTTCAATATTCTCTGCATTTTCATCGAAGGTCCTCTTTCGTGGTGCCTCTACTTTTAGAGTGCAAGCATAACAAAGCGAAATCACCTGACAGAGTTTGTTAACGTTAAAATTTTCACAAGAACAGATATGACATGCGAAAGAAGACGTGGAAAGAAAGAAAAGAACCAGCTTACCATGCATAAAGAAGCACAAAGTATACTGAATCCTTTACAGTTGAAAGGTGCATCGCGGGACAAAAATAATGCTGGAAGAACGTTATGTCAAGTGATTAAACATGGTTGATTAAGATGCCTCTAGAATTTTTACATTCAGCGGAAGGAAGATGACTTACAGGTCAAGGGACTCATTACAATTGAAGATAACAAACTCGCGACTGATTGAACGCCAGCAACAAAACCCTGTGCTTTGCCCTGATCTGCTGAAAGTGCTGCTCTAGATATAACAGCATAAGTCTGTCGAGAAAGTAAAAAAAATGACTATCAAGAAGAAAATCAACAAGTATTAAGCTCTTCAACATAATGTGAAATCGGGGACAAAAGTTTGGAGAAATTACTCACAGAAGGTTTAACAAGGATGTAGATAACCCCAAAATAAGCGCTTAAATATGGCACCTGTTTAGCAAGGCAGTCAAATACGATACGTTATGCTTTGGTATCAACAAGACAAAAATGACTATATAAGCGGTTAAAATTTTGACAGGAGGAGATGCAAAATGAGTATGCTTTAATATTCACACTAAAGAGTAGATTTTTACTTTTTGTTTTATCATCATGCTCTCCTCTTTAAGAGTCGACATTCTGTTTTCAAACGAGACTGGTCTTTGTTAGAATATTTATTATTAATTACTATTAATAATATAATTATGTAGAATCTTATGTATATGGTAAATAGTATTATGTATTAATGTAAGGGATAGAATAGTATTAATATAGGAATATATTATGGGATAGTAGAGGATGATTTTATGGAAGACTTAATCTTCCTATTAAATGTTACTTATTGTATATATTGTTATCATTGTGGATGAATAAAGATGAAGGAAGATATTCCAAAACTCTTTCATGGTATCAAGAGCATAAGGAAGAAAAAAATCCTTAAAATATTTTTCTTGTTTTCTTCCAAATTTCGGTCATCTTCTTCCTTGGTGTTACCCTGACCGAAAATTTTTCATTTTTTTTTTAATTTCTCCATTATTGTTCTTACTCACAACCATGTCTGAATCAAAATCTTCGTTTCACTCAACCCTTACTATCTCCAACATCAAAACACATATTTCTGTCAAACTAGAGATGGAAACTGTTCATTACGCAACATGGGCGGAGTTGTTCAAAATATGTTGTAGGGCTCACAAAGTTCTTCATCATATAATTCCACCAAAAAATGGTACAACAACGGAACAATCATCTAAGGCATAAAGAATTGTGGGATACCCTTGATGCCACGGTTCTTGGTTGGATTTATGCAACAATATCCACAGACTTGTTGCATACAATAATGGAACCAGATTCTACTGCCATGGCGGCTTGGGAACGCTTGAGAGATATTTTTCAAGACAATCAAAACTCTCGTGCCGTTGCGTTGGAACAAGAATTTTCAACCATTGTCATGGCACACTTTCCTACCGTTTCAACCTATTGTCAGCGTCTCAAAGTGTTGGCAGATCAATTGAGAAACGTAGGTTCACCGGTTACTGACAACCGGTTAGTTTTACAATTAGTTGTCGGTCTCACGGATGCTTATAGTGGCGTGGGGACACTAATCCGTCAAAGTAATCCCTTACCAAAGTTTTATCAAGCAAGATTCATTCTTGTTCTTGAAGAATCGGGTTTGATTAAGAAGGTTTCAACGACTACAAATTCCGCCATGGTTGCCACTTCTTCAAATGAAGGTAATTATTTTGACTATTCTTCACAAAATAAGAGTAAAAAAGGACGTGGTAATAATAATAAGAAGGGTGGAAATCGCGGAAATAATAAAGGTGGGGGTCACCGGAATTTCGGTGGCGGCGGAAATGGCGGCAATACTTACTCCGTCGGTGGCTATGGCGGCAACACCTACTCCGGCGGCGGCAACACCTACTCCGGCGGTGGTTATCGGCAAGAACCACCGTGCCATCGGAAGCGGCAGCGGAAGGCCCAACACACTCCAAAGAAGCGGCCATCGGGCAAAGAATGGAGGGCACGAGCCAGCAGGCGGAGTTGGGCGAGCAAGCCAACAGCCCAATGGCCGATGGCAGCCCAACAAATGTCCAAGAATTGGGCAACATAACAGTGTGACCAAAGAGCCCATCTCGCTGGTCGGGCCAGCAAGAAGAAGCGGCGCTTTGGGCCTCCTCCGGCCCAATGGCAGGAGGCCCATTCAACCACGACCCATCCTACGGATATTGAGCAGGCTATGCACACTCTTGGACTCAATCCATCGGATTCTAATTGGTATATGGACTCCGGGGCAACGTCACATATGACGGCATCCCAAGGTACACTTTCACCCTATTTTAATTTGAGCAAAGAAAATGGTATTATTGTCGGAAATGGTCATGCAATTCCAATAAAAGGTTATGGGTCAAACACACTGTCACCACCACATCCGCCACTAGTTTTAAATAATGTCCTGCATGCTCCCAAATTAATAAAAAATTTGGTGTCTGTTAGGAAGTTTACTAGTGATAATTGGGTTTCTGTTAAATTTGACCCATTTGGTTTTTCCGTACATGACTTTCAGAAGGGGAAGCTTCTCATGAGATGTGATAGCAATGGGGAGCTCTATCCAATAAGTTTACCAAATCCACAGTCTAAAGTTCCTTCCACTTTTGCAGCCTTGGCACCATCACTATGGCATGAACGATTGGGACATCCGGGGGAGTCCATTCTGGCCTCTCTTAAACAAAAAAAAATTATTTCATGTACTCAAACTCGTGTTTTGAATAAGTGTTATGCTTGTGCCCTTGGTAAACATGTTAGGTTGCCATTTACTTCTTCTACTTCATGCACTACTATGCCGTTTGATATTTTACATTGTGATATTTGGACATCACCTGTTTTGAGTTCCTCAGGTCATAGATATTATTTACTGATTCTTGATGACTACTCTAATTATTTGTGGACATTCCCTTTGTCGAAAAAATCACAAGTGTTTTCCACTTTCCTAAACTTTAGAGCATTTATCCGAACTCAGTTTGAACGGGGGATTAAAAGTATTCAATGTGACAATGAGAGGGAATTTGACAATAATCAGTTTTGAGATTTTTTCAAAACAAATGGTTTACAATTTCATTTATCCTTTCCTCACACATCTTCACAGAATGGGAAGACGGAACGCAAAATTAGAACCATAAACAATATTGTGAGAACATCCCTCGCTCATGCTTCTGTACCCCCCATTTTTTGGCATCATGCGCTTCAAATGGCAACTTACATGTTGAATATCCTTCCTCATAAAAACATGTCTTACCAAGCTCCACTAAAAATACTTTACTTACGAGAGCCCTCATATCATCATTTGAGAGTATTTGGTTGTCTTTGCTACCCTCTATTTCCTTCCACCACAATCACAAAACTTCAACCCCGGTCTACTCCATGTGTCTTCTTGGGATATCCTACAAATCACCGTGGTTACATGTGTTATGACATCTCTTCCAAACGTATGATTATATGTCGTCATGTCATTTTTGATGAATCACAATTTCCCTTTGCCAAGATACATGACACCGGGACAAATACTTATGATTTTTTGGATGATGATAGGCTCCCGTATCTAACTCATTTTTTCCACAGCCCGGGACTCACAAAAAATACTGGTTCAACGCAGCTGGGCCCACTGGACCAAGGACCGATGGTCCAGCCACTGGAAAATGCAGTCCAGCGAACTGGGCCATCAGTTCCAAGGCCCAGTGCACGAGACTCCCATCCTTCACACCACCGCCTTCACTGGGCATCTTCCAAATCCGTGCCCAACTACACATAAAATGCTCGCCCAAATTTCAAAGCAAAGTGGAGAAAATAATCTGGGCGATGCGTTCAGCCCATCGCTCACTCCCGCCATGGCGTCGACCCACTGCCCACTAAATCGCCAACACCGTAGTCAACATGGAATTACAAAACTCAATGCCAAATACAAATTTACACACTCAAGTCTCAAATCACCTTTGTCTTGTAACCCCGTATCCGCTTCTAAAAGATCCTAATTGAAAATGACCATGGATGATGAATATCATGCTCTAATTCAAAAAGGACATGGGAGTTAGTACTCGTCCATCTAATGCTAATATAATTCGCTCTATGTGGATTTTTAGCCATAAAGAAAAATCGATGGTTCTTTGAGCGCATAAGGCCCGACTTGTAGGTGATGGCAAGACTCAACAGTGGGATTAGATTGGCGAGACATTCAGTCCGATGGTTAAACCAAAGAACCATCATAATTGTTCTCGCCCTCTCAAAAGGATGGTTACTTCATCAATGGATGTCAAGAATGCCTTCATACGGACACTGAGTGAGATCAGATACATGCACCAACCATTGGGGTACAGAGATTCTCAATATCCCAATCATGTGTGTTTACTTAAAAAATCATTATATGGCCTCAAACAGGCTCCCAGGACTTGGTACAAGCGGTTTGCAGATTTTGTGTTCAACATGGGTTTCTCAAACAGCCGTTCGGATAATTCCCTATTTATTTTTCACCAGGGTAATCATACTGCTTATATTCTCTTATATGTAGATGATATTATCCTAACAGCCTCTTCAGACTCTCTTCGCAAGAATATCATGACCCAGTTAAGTTCCGAATTTGCTATGAAGGATCTTGGTCCACTTCACTACTTTCTAGGAATTGCGGTGACACGATGCAGGTAGTTTATTTCTTTCCCAAAAGAAGTATGCATCAGAGATCGTAGAACGGGCTGGAATGTCATCTTGCAAACCTTCTGCAACTCCAGTAGATACCAAGTCAAAATTGAGTGTCATATCCAGCAGTCCTTTTGCCAATCCGACATTGTATCGCAGCTTGGCAGGAGCTTTGCAATATCTCACATTCACCAGGCCAGATATTACCTATGCAGTACAACAAGTGTGTTTGTTCATGCACAATCCAATGGAAGAACATATGCATGCACTCAAACGTATTGTACGATATATTCAGGGCACTCTGAATTATGGATTGCATCTGTACCCTTCTTCCATGACCAAGCTTGTCACCTACACAGATGCAGACTGGGCAGGATGTCCAGACACCAGACGCTCCACCTCCGGTTATTGCGTCTTCCTCGGTGATAATTTAATATCATGGTCCTCCAAAAGGCAACTCACTGTATCACGTTCCAGTGCTGAAGCTGAATACCGTGCGGTAGCCAATGTTGTGTCTGACTCATGCTGGATTCGGAATCTTTTACTTGAGCTTCATTGTCCTATTCCGACAGCTACTATGGTATACTGTGATAACATTAGTGCAATTTATCTCTCCGGAAATCCAATCCATCATCAACGCACTAAGCATATTGAGTTAGATATTCATTTTGTCCGTGAAAAGGTGGCTCGCGGACATGTGCAAGTGTTACATGTCCCGACGCGACATCAGATTGCAGATATCTTCACAAAAGGGTTTCCGCTGATCTTATTTGAAGAATTTCGACGCCTCAAGATTCGCCTCCTCCGCTTCGATCATTGGGAGTGTTAGAATATTTATTATTAATTACTATTAATAATATAATTATGTAGAATCTTATGTATATGGTAAATAGTATTATGTATTAATGTAAGGGATAGAATAGTATTAATATAGGAATATATTATGGGATAGTATAGGAGGATTTTATGGAAGACTTAATCTTCCTATTAAATGTTACTTATTGTATATATTGTTACCATTGTGGATGAATAAAGATGAATGAAGATATTCCAAAACTCTTTCGGTCTTAAATAATTAGAAACATACCCAAGGTGCCCATGCTAGTCCATAAAGCATTGCCTGCCAAACAAGGTGCAATATGAGGTTATTTTTCCTTTAGAATAGGTGCCTGATTCTGTATAAAAATTGATCAAGAGAACTTACATAGGCTATCGATCAAAGCAAGGCCATACAAAGAATCACTTTCTCCCCAAAAAGAGGATTGATAAGAGAAAGCACCAGAATCTGGAAAAAAAGTAAATACAAAGGTAAGCACAAAATAGAAATTACACCACTAATTAGAATAGATATGTATGTATGTGTAAAGACATATCTGAATATGACAAACACTAAAACTTGACTAGAAACTTTTCATGCTAAAAAGAAGTATATGTATCCCCCCCCCCCTGGCGAACCCGGAGGGTGCACACATATACATATATATGGAATAGTCTTAAAAAGACACATAAAGAACACAAGGCTTAAATTATGTGTACCTGTGAGACTATAGAACCTACTCCCACCATCATCAAAATTTCTGAGAACTGATTCTTGTTGAAGCCAAAGGCTAATTTCAGATAGTACTGCATAATTAAGAATAACATAAATGAGTCTCCAATCAATATAGATAAAGTCAGAATTCAAACTGTAATTCCTTGAAAAGGCAACATCAACTTATCACTGTACTCATATTTAGGTGATTCTGAAGGATTGTTTACTTCAAGGAAGCAGGTGACATACCAGCAAAACACTGTTGATACCTGACATTCCCAACTCGTAGAAGAAAGAAACGAGAGAAATGCACTTCGGTGTTGGTCTAAGGAGAACAATAAATGTCGTTTAGAAATCACAAGCAAGTTATTCTGAATCTATTTTAATATAAGATAACCCCAATGAACTGGTTTTCACAATCATTTATGTGCTCCAAATCAACATGTGGTAGCAGAACCCGAAATGTAATGGAAGACACATGCAAAATTACCTGCTAGTGACAATATTTGCAGCATATCTCATCGAGTTAAATCATTCCTGGACAATGTCAAAATTAAATGAGATAGGCCAAACACCCTTATCTGCATTCATGAATAAGATTTTTAGATTCTTTTTATAGGCAAAAAGGGTTCAGATTATTTTAGAGATATAGCGACACAACAAGAGAAATGTAAAAATTTGCTTTTTTTTTTCAAGATGAATTATTTATTTCCAAAATCAAGATTTCACTATATGATAAGTGTGGTATAATAATATGTATATGTTTAAATAACGTTTCAACACAATCTGTTAAACAGTTGGTAAAAACAGATTTCACAGTATAAAAATACTTAATTGAAACCAGTACAATAAACAGAATATGTTTTGAATAAGAAAAAATAATTTCAAAATATAATCGAGTCCACTTAGTTCAAAGTGTGTCCTTAAGGAAATTATTCCCCTCACAGTACTCAAGGTTAATGGAATATCGTCTTCCAGTATAGAACGATTATCTTACCAGAATAGTAGTACTCCAAATTTCGGTAGCAGCGAATCAATCAACAGTAGTATATCACACAGACTTAAGAAGAATGAATTTTTCGAAATGTAGAGAAATTCAGATTGGAAATCAGTGAATGAATTCTTGGAACAAATCAAAAAATTATAGGTTTTGGAGGTACTGATTCTGAATGTTTGCAACCATTCAGAATAGTCACCAAAATTTTGGAGGGAAATTCGAAAAGAAAAAGGACTTAAACCTGATGGGTCGGTCGTGGGTCTTGGGTCGATCCGTTTGGATTTATTTTAATTAAATAATTAATTAATTAAAGAAAAGTTTGTCCAAAAAGATTATCAATCGATCTGAATCCGAGTCTGAAGCCGAGTCGAGCGACGACGACGGCGCGAGGGGTCCTTGCCCTCTCAACCATTTTAGTAACTAGAGAAGGTGTAATGTAATATATACACCTCTCTTTCCTTCTCTTTTTCGATGTGGGACAAAAGAGCCTTTTACTCCCTTTAATTTTCATCCCATCATTTTTCATTCACCAATATCAAAACTCAACAATAAGTCTATCAGTCTAAAGACTAAATCTAGAAGAACCGACAAGTCATGAAATCTTCAATATTAGTCTCCATACTTGGAATGAACTTACATGTAGCTAGTAATTCTTAAGTAACATTAATTTACATGCTTAAGACACTCATTTAGATTCCAAATGGATGAAGATATTCAAATAAAAGCAATATCACCCAAATTAAAGAGTTGTCAAACAAGAAAAATAAATTCTTTTTTATAAAGACTATAAAGAAAAGTAAGACAAACAAATTGAAAAGGAGGGAGTAGCAAATTAAAGAAGTACCTAGTGCAATAAGAACACGAGCTTCATCAATACCCTCCCACCAAGCCATGGAAACCTTTGTAACACAAGAAAAACCTCTATGAGGAGAAGTATTCTGATAATCAGTCAAAAGAAAAGTAATTATATGCTGAAATTAGTAAAGACACACAGCATTACGAACTAATTCATGTTTTACAGTATACATAAAATTAAATATTTTACAGCATTACGAAATATCCACTGGTTTACATAACCAAATTAAGAAATAGCTATCATACCATAAATATTGATAGCCCTGCTTGACATAATGAAAATGCTTCAATTGACGTTGCTACCATTTGTTCATTAGGATCAGCCGTTGATGCAAAAACCTAGTAGAGACCAACATCAGTAAACTGGGTAAGCTACAAGTAACACATAGTGAGAAACATGGAGGCATACAAGCTCATACAAGGTTAATATACATCATGCAGGATAGGAGCAGACAATAATCCACTAACAGATCAAAATTAAGTAAAAGAAAAAGAAAGAACAAAGAGATATATGCAACCCGCTTGATATGCGATTTACTCACACGCTTAACGCAAGTGCACATATCATACAAGTAATATAGTCTGGGTAAGACCGAATATCGTCCTCAGGGACTGGTTTTGAAGTACCGATTATCTATGTTTTAGCTTCTATTTGGTTAACGTTAATTGGTTTGGAATTCTAGACTAATAATGCAGGAAATAAACTAATTATGAAAATACTTTGATTTAAATCAGTTATGACGGAGAATTAGGGCTTCCAAGATCATCAACTATCCACTCTATTCAATCCTTAATACAACTAGACTGACTTTTTCTTCCACGTTAAGATAGCAGGTTAACTAGACCGTTTTATATTCTGGTTAGGATATATAAACAATCAACCCCGATGCAGAACCCGTCTATCTTTTGATGATAGGATTTACCACAAAAGGGGATTAAGAACAATAACATATTATGTTACACAAGTATCGGGGTACTTTCGTCCACGATTTTAACCTATGTTTATTCAACTATAGCATATTCAGAATCTCCCCTTTCGGATTTCGATTCGAAATCATATATGTGATGATAACTAGTGATCAATTAATTACCAAACAATCAAACCAATTATTGAATAAATCTTAAGCAAGTGAAGAAGAAATCAACTAATGTATTAATTCATGAATAAGAATTTCAAGAGAATCACAAGGAAATCCCTAAATAAGTAATTAGCTCCTAGTCATAGTCACGCTAAAAACTAATACAATCTTTGTCACGACCCGACCCCGGGGCCGCGACTAGTACCCTACTGGGGTACCCTGTCAGGTATATGTCAGAGAATAGCAGCGGAACATACATAACTTTAAAAATAAGGGTAAAACATCACTGGCCAGCCGATAAGGCTGCCTCCCATAAACATACTTAAACAAAGTATTTATAATACAACTGGTTCTTATAGCCCAAAACACATAGGTGGCCATGCACTTAAAGATAACAATCGTATGACGGGTCCCCGCCATACCCCTGAATGTACAAAATACCTATAGCATCAGGGAAATATCCGTACCAATAAATAAGCTTCCGGAGGAATGGAGCTTCTGACACCGGAATAGTGATCCTAAGAACGAGGATCCTCAATCTGCTTACCCCACCGCGGCATTTAACGCAGCCGAGGAAAGGGGTCAAGACACAATATGTACCAAGTATGTAAAGCTCAATAAAATACCTTTATCGTGCCTTACTAACAATGAGTGACAAGTATATATATATATGATATCGCATAAAATAGGAGGCTCATGATCAAAACAGGTACTCGCCCAGTAGTATCAATAAAACCATCCTACTCTCGGGACTATTTCACCCGCACGGGTCCCGCGACACGCACAGGTACTCATCGCCGCATCACGGCATGGGACTATTTCACCCGCATAAGCCCATAGGACTCGCATGAGGTATTCCTCGCGTCATGGGTAGCAAATCCACGAACAGTGGTATAACGATCTGGGGACTTTCCTCGGATATACTCTTACCACGGCCAGATGGTATAACGATCTTGGGATGTACTCGATATACTCTTACACCGAGCGGATGGTATAACGATCTGGGGCTTGCCCTCGATATACTTTTATATCAGTGCGGATGGTATAACGATCTTGGATCCGCCTCGATATACTCTACACCGGAGAAGGTGGTATGACGATCTTGGGGCTTGCCTCGACATACTCTTACTGGAGAAGGTGGTATAACGATCTTGGGGCTTGCCTCGATATACTCTTACCCTAACTCAAATCACATCATATCATAATCATAAATAAGTTAAGAAAACTTATAACTTCTTATTAGTCTTGTTCATATACCCTCTCATTTTAGTTTACTTAAGGCACTTAACCATATCTTTAGTAAAAGAATACCGGGAGTTTAACCCAAGTACTATATACTTCAACTCTTTTGAAAATGACTCTTCTTTATACATAAAAACCTTTTGGGCAATTGATACCTTAAAATCAAGTTGCCTCTCCATATACTTATCTTATTTAGAGTAAATCTCTTCTCATCAACCTTTTATGAAGCTAATAAACCAATTTCCCATAAAGTTGTTATATTAACTCTACACTTTAGTAAAATCATACTTTTCCCCTAACTAAGGGAATTATACATTCTTGAAATGAAACAAGTCATTATATATTTAAAACGAGTAAGAATACCAAATCTCAGACGCTCACCGCACTACATAGTTTAATCTATTCATGCTCAAGAGATAGGAAAACTTCACATACCTCTTTGGTCAATCCACTTGCTAGGTCCAACTACCGCAAGTAATATTTCAACCTATAATAACCATGATATGTTCATTAACCTCTAATTTCAATGTAGAATAATCTAACTCAAAGCCACTAAATTCTACGGAAAATCAAGATTTCCTTTGTTTCTACATACTTTGCCACCTTTCTCAAGGCCGAATTTATCATCCAAATGCCACATTCAAGGCTCAACAATCCAACAATGCAAAGGGATTACACACCCAAACTAATTCTGCCCCACAAGGTACAATAATTCATTTTAACAAGTTTAAGGTAGTTCTTAGGCTACAACATGCTCATTTGTTCTTTTAACCAACTTTTCATATCCCAACCACATTTCTCACATGCAATCAATCTAAGTGCCTTATTTCCAACTAAAAGTTCTTTCTACTTAACATGCAATACCAAATACCAACTATAAAAGAAGAATGGTTACCTTAGAGCTTTTAGCCAATTTACTCCAACAATTGCTAGCCTCTACTCCAAGAATATCACCACAATAGTCTTCACAAGCTTGTAATAACCTTTCCTTCCTATCACACTTTTCAGATTTTCTTTAGGCTTAGAATTTCTCTGAAACTTAGAGAGAGGGAGAGCTAAAGCTTTAGAGAGAGGAATTGGAAGATGACCAAGTCTTCAAGACTTGGTCAATATATTGCATGCAAGAAATCAGATGGGGGGGGACACTTGTCACCCTCCCAAGGTCTTTTAAAAGAAAAATCTGACTTTTCTAAGTTTTTCCGCCCAAAAATCCCGCCTGGCCATGTTCGCTCGCAGCGCCGCAACTCCTCGCGACCTGATCTTCCGCGCCGCCTCGCTTCCTGGGCCGCGCTGAAACTTCAGCGACCCTACAGATTTTTAGGCGCCGCCCCTCGCATCCGCGCCGCGCCTGCTGCCTTTGCTCAAACGCATTTTTGTTCGATTGCACTGAACTTGTAACTCTCATAACTTTCTACTCGACGTCCTATCGATTTAACGGTTGGTTGCGTTGGAATCTAGACTCAACGAACTACGCCCTAGGCCTTTAAAATACTTAGGAACTCTCAATGAATCGGGTCATAACCCGCCTCAAAGTTGACTAAAACCCGTCCTAATAATCCACAACCTATCCTTTGAAAATTTTAAGTCTTACATGCTTTAAGACGCCTCATACGTAGGGTCAGAACTACGGGGTATAACATTCTCCCCCCCTTAGAAACATTCGTCCCGAATGTTCCTTCTAGGCTTACTCAAATCATATTATCGACATAGACCCTCTCAACTACTCTTGCAAAAATAAGGAAGCTCCACGAGCCACAACATACTTAAGCGAAATTACTAAATCAAACTAACAAGCAGGAAAGTAGGTTACCTGGAGGTATAGGGAATAAGTGAGGATACTTCTTCATCATATCGTCCTCTGCTTCCCATGTCATTTCCTCCCCGTTGCCCGCCATAAAGACTCGACTAAGCCACATCTTTCGTTCGAAGTCGCCTAACCTGACGATCGAGTATCGCTATGGGACTCTCCTCATACGATAATGTTATACCCCGTAGTTCTGACCCTACGTATGGAAACGTACGAAAGTATGTAGGACTTAAAATTTCCGGCGACAGTTGACGTCGTCGGACGGTTTTAGTCAACTTTGAGGCGGGTTATGACCCGATTTGTTGAGAGTTCCTAAGTATTTTAAAGTCCTAGGACGTAGTTCGTTGAGTCTTGATTCCAACGCAACCAACCGCTCGCCGATAGGCGCCGGAGTAGAAAGTTATGAGAGTTACAAGTTCAGCGCAATGGGCGTAAATGCGTTCTGCAGCGCGATGCCGCGCGCCAGATGCAGGGTCGCGCGCCAAAGTACCGAGAGGTCGCAGAGCGTAGGGCCGCGCGCCAGATGTTGTGGGCCGCGCGCCAAAGTTCAGAGCTCGCGGAGCCACACGCGGCGCGGGCGCGCCGAGGCGGGAATTTGGGCGAAAAACTTAGAAAATCTGATTTTTGTTTTAAAGAGACCATGGGAGGTGACAAGTGTCCCCATCTGATTTTCTCGTTGCATGCAATATATTGACCAAGACTTGGTCATTGTCTATCTTTCATCTTCTCTCTCTCTCAAATTGCTCCCTTCTCTCTAAAAACCCTTAGAAAAATCAAAGTTAAGAACAAGAAAAGGAAGCTTGTAGCTAGCTTGTTGGCATTGTTGTGGTAGTGTTCTTGGCAAGGAAGCTAGCAATATTTGGAATAAGTTTTGGCTAAAACTTTAAGGTAACATTTCTTCCTTTAAACTTAGTTCTAGTGTCGTACGCTTAGAAAGCAAGATCTGTGGTAGTAAAATAATGCACTTAGAGTCTTGCATGCAAGTAAATGTGGTTTGAATATGAAGAATGGGTTAAGAAGAACAAATGAGCTTGTTGTAGCCTAAAAACTACCTTAGAATTGTTAAGTGATTTGTTGTAAACTTATGAGGCGTAAATTTTGGGTGTGAAATCCCTTTGAATTGTTGGATTGATTGAGCCTAAAATGTGGTGTTTTGATGATAATTTCGGCCTTGAGAAAGGTGGCAAAGTGAGTAGAAACAAAGGAAATGCCCGATTTTTCTTAGAATTTAGTGACTTTGAACTTGGATTGTTCTACATTAAGATTAGAGGTTAATAAACATATCATGACTATTATAGGTTGAAATATTACTTGCAGTAGTTTGGACTTGGCGTGGATTGACCAAAGAGGTATGTGAAGCTTTCCTATCTCTGAGCATGAATAGATGAAACTATGTGGTACGGTAGACGACAAGATTTGGTGTTCTTACTTGTTTTGAGTATAAAATGACTTTTCGCTTTAAGAACGTATAAGTCCTCGTTAAGGGAAAAGTATGATTTTTACTAAAGTATAGAGTTAATATAACAACTTTATGGGAAGTTGGTCTATTAGCTTCATAAAAGGTTAATGAGAAGGGATTTACTCTAAGTAAGATAATTATATGAAGAGGCAAATTGATTTAAAGGCATCAATTGCCCAAAGGCTTTATGCATAAAGAAGAGTCACTTTGAAAGAGTCAAGATGTAGTACTTCAAGTTAAATTCCTGTTCTTTATTAAAGATATGGTTAAGTGCCTTAAGTAAACTAAAATGAGAGAGTATGTGAACAAGACTAAAAAGAAGTTATAAGTTTTCTTAACTTATTATTATTATGATATGATGACGTCAGTGATAGGGTAAGAGTATGTCCGGCGGGCAAGCCCCAAGATCGTCATACCACCTCCTTCAGCAAGAGTATGTCCGGCGGGCCACCCCAAGATCGCCATACCATCCGCTTCAGCAAGAGTATATCCGAGGGGCGATCCAAGATCGTTATACCATCCGCACCAAGATAAGAGTATATCCGGCGGGCAAGCCCCAAGATCGCTATACCATCCGCCTCCAGCAAAGAGTATATCCGAGGTACGACCAAGATCGTTATACCATCCGCTTGTGGTAAGAGTATATCCGGCGGAAAGTCCCCAAGATCGTTATACCACCTGCCCGTGGATTTGCTACCCATGATGCGAGGAATACCTCACGCGAGTCCTTATGGGCTTACGCGGGTGAAATAGTCCCACGCCGCAGTACACCGATGCGGTGAAAGTACCTCACGCGGTCCACAGACCCACGCGGTGAAATAGTCCCGTGAGTAGGATGGTTTCTTTTGATACTACGCGAGGTACCCTGCTTTGATCACGAGCCTCCTATTTTATGCAAGATTATATATGTATATATACTTGTCACTCTCATTGTTAGTAAGGCACGAAAAGGTATTTTATTGTCTTCCATGACTCAAATTGCTTTTAGACTTATGATATCATATTACGATTTTCCCACTTTACATACTTGGTACATATCAGGTAATCGACCCCTTCCCTGGGCCGCTCATGCCGCAGGCGGTAAGGCATTGAGGATCCTCGTTCTTAGGATCACTATTCCTGTCGAAGCTCCATTCCTCCTAAGCTTATTTATCGTATGGATATTCCCCGATGCTATAGGTATTTTGTACATCCAGGTATGGGCCCCGTCCCGCCACGCTTGTTATCTTTAAGGTCTGTGGCCACCTATATATTTTGGGCTATAAGAACCGATTGTATTATAAATACTTTGTTTAAGTATGTTTATGGAAAGCGACTTTATCTACCGCCGCTATGTTTTACCCTTTTATGAAGTTATGTGTTGTGTTATGTTCCGCCGCTATTCTCTCGACATATACCGACAGGTACTAGTCGCGCCCCGGTCGGTCGTGACAAAAGTGGTATCGAGCGCTTAGTCCTCGAAAGTGTCCACGCATCGCGTCTAGTAGAGTCTTGATTATCGCGTGTCGTGCACCACATCTATAATCGTGAGGTCGCAGATATTTAGGATTGGTTTCATTCTTTCACTCTAAGATCGCAATAGAGCCGAAGTTATAGGTTGAATCTCCCGATGTTTTCCTTTATGTATCGCTTATGCCTCCACGCATGGCAACCGCGCCCGTGGCGGCAAGGCACCGAGGGTGCCGCTAGTGGACGCGGAGAATCACGAGGCACAGCCCAATCCTTACCGAGATGATGTTTAGGCGGCGAAGTTCCACGCCGCCGCCAAATTTCAGCAGAGTTCGAGGCGCCGGACGCGCCATCGAGATCACGGTACGAGCTCTCCACGCCGTGGCCCGAGTACGTAGATTACGGGGAATGATTCTGCATCGACCAAAGATAGCGTGGCGCACGACAGAGCAAAGCGCCAACCCTATAGCCGATAGCCACTTTACGATTCGGATTTCTGGTTGTCACCCACCCGAGTTCTATGGTTCGAGATTCGATGAGGATCCGCAGGAGTTTGTCCGATAGCTACAAATGACCATGCAGTTCTTAGGGCATCGACATCGAGTCGTTACACTAGCTTTCTACCGTTACGCGATATTGCGTTGAACTGGTTTGAGTCACGGGTATTGTCGAGGTGATGATGCTCTTCCACCTGATTGGGAGGAGTTCACAGAGGCGCCTTAGACCACTTCTTGCCTCCCGAGGCGGTGAGAGCCCGCGTAGATAGGTTCTTGACCTCGAGACAGACGGAGGACTATCGTGAGTACACTGAGTTTGACTCCTGGCCGATACATGCACACACCATTGTAGAAATGATATGGCGCATGTGGTTCATAGATACGTGATGGGCTAGACCGTCACATGACATCGCCACAGGAGTGGCACTTCAGCCGTGGATGGATATTGCCGTGATGCAGCATACGCAGCGGATCGAGGACAGAGAGAGGCAGATCGCCTAGATTTGGGCCAGCCAAGAGGCGTGACATCGGGTTCTCAGAGCGCTTTTGGAGGCGGCAATTTCGAAGCAGACCAGTCCACCTTCCACCAGCCAGAGTGCTCCTTCACGCTTTTCGCGCGAGGTCCGATCAGCCAGGTTATTCGCGAGCAGTCGTGCTCCAGGACGCCGTTTTCGCGAGGCGAGACCAAAGACTAATCGAGACCACCTACCTCTCTGCGCGTTCGACGCGTAGGTCTCATCCGGCGAAAGCCGTATGGGTTCGAGATCATGTTACTCTTGTGGATGCAGGCCATCCAAGAAGGATTGTCCGCCCCAGGCGGCGGAGCATTACGGTTCACCGACGGTGCATTGTCGGATCTTCATCTTCGATGGTTAGACGCCCGGGCGGCGTGGTACTTATGGCCAGCAGCCGCGGCAGAGGTCGTGGTAGGGTTCTAGCCTAGCGGTCCTCAGAACCGCATCTATGATATGTCCAGTCGACAGGACCAGGAGGCGTCGCCAGATGTCGTCACAGGTACATTATTGGTTTCTTGCTGTGATGTATATGCTTTGATAGATCCAGGTTCTACCTTGTACTACATATCTCCTCATATTGCCAGTAGAATAGGGATAGAGCCCGAGTCCATAAGACCTTTTGAGGTGGCTACGCCAGTAGGTGATTCAGTGGTAGCTGAGCGAGTGTATAAGGCTTGTCCTGTGACTATAGATAGCCGCCGACTTCAGCCGACTTGATAGAGTTGGATATGACAGACTTTGATGTGATTATGGGTATGGATTGGCTAGCATCTTGCTATGCCAACGTGGACTGTAGGGAGAGATTAGTTCGTTCCAGCTTCTACGAGCCGCTATCGAGTGGAAGGGAATATCAGACGCCGGCGGTAAGTTTATTTCTTACCTCAAGGCTAGGAAGATAGTGCGAAAGGGTATATCTACCATATGGTTCGGTATTCGACATCGAGGTCGAGGTACCGCACCTTCATCGGCCCGGCCGTTAGAGGTTTCCGACGTATTCCGGATGAGCTCGTATCCTCCCGAAAGGAGATTGAGTTTTGCATTGATTTGGCGCCGATACTCGGGCCGGTATCTATTCCGCCATACAGATGCACCCGCCGAAATAAGGAGTTGAAGGACCACGAAAGATTTCTTTGGAGAAAGGCTTTATTAGGCCAAGTGTTTCTCCTCGGGAGCACCGATGTTATTTGTAAAGAAGAAGGATGGACGCCGCATGTGTATTGATTACAGCAATTAACAAGGTAACTATCAAGAATAGATATCCTCCCAGATTGACGATTTGTTTGACCGGGCCAGGTGCAAAGTGTTTTTCCAAGATAGACCTACGGTCCGTTATCATCAGCACGAGTTAGAGAGGTAGATATCCCAAAGATCGCATTCAGACCGGTATGGGCACTATGAGTTCAGTGGTGATGTCTTTCGGGTTGACTAACGCCCCAAAGAGATTCATGGATTTGATGAATAGGGTGTTCGTGCCATTCTTGGATATGTTCGTTATAGTGTTTATTGATGATATCTTGGTGTATTCGCGCACGAATGGAGCATACGATCATTCGGCGACGGTATCGAGTCCTCCGAGACCGGCGATTGTATGCCAAGTTCTCGGCGCGAAGTTCGTCGGGCGCTGGCTTTCTTAGGGCATGTTATCTGGGCCGATGGTATTCGGGTTGATACAAAGAAAGATTGAAGCAGCCAAGACTTGCCTAGACCCACTACACCGGCTGCAGTGCACTTTGGGCATCGGAGGTTTGTGGAGAAGTTTGTTTATTTCAAAGACTTTGACTAAGCCGACTCGGAAGCTATGTTCCGTGGACGGATACTTGTGAGGAAAGTTTTGCTAAAGGAGAAGTTGACAACCGCCTCAGCTTACTCTTCCGCAGGGCTTAGATGGATACGTGGTTTATCGTGACGCCGTCAGTGTCGCTTGAGTGCGTCCGATGCAAGACGGCAAGGTTATAGCTTATGCATCCCGACCTTAGGAAACATGAGAAGAACTATCCCACACATGACTGAGTCGGGCAGCGATGATTCATGCCTTAAAGATCTGAGACATTATTTATATGGAGTTCATGTGGACATTTACACGCACCACAAGAGTCTCCAGATATCTTCACCGTAGGAGCCGAACTTGCGGCGAGACGGTGGTTGGAACTACTTAAGGATTACGATGTTGATATTCTATACCACCCGGGAAGGCCAATGTGGTGGCGTATGCCCTTAGTCGCAGGTCGATGGGTAGTCCGTCGATGTTCACCGCAGAAGAGGATATGGTCCGAGAGTTACATCGCCAGCGAGCCTGGGGTTCGCTTGGTTGATTCGATAGTGAGGGAATTCGGTTCGAGAGGTTGCCGAGTCTTCTATCATCGGCGAGGTAAGGAGGCGGCAGATGAGGATCCGATTTTGGTACGGCATCGAGACGCAGCCTCCGTATGAGAAGAGTCTATTTGAGGTAGCGCTGATGGGTGCTAAGATTCGAGGGTTGTGTGTTCCCGATGTGACAGACTTCATCACAGATTTCGGGAGGCACACGGCTCGTTATTCTATTCATCCGGTCGACTAAGATGTACCATGACCTCGAATCGTGTATTGGTGGGATGGCCTAAAGAGGACGCCATGGAGTTCGTGGCACGCCCGAATTGTCGCAGGTTAAGATTGAGCACCGTAGCCCGAGGTCATTGCAGCCATTGATATTCCGACTGGAAGTGGGAGGTGATAAATATGGATTTTATTACGGGGCTACCTACCACTCGGAGGAAGCATGATTCCATTTGGGCGATTGTCGACGGTCGATTTAAATCACCATTTTCTTCCTGGCCGAACGACGTTTAACCGAGGACTATGCCCGATTATATATTAGAGAGATTGTGAGACCGCACGAGTCCCTGTCGATTATATCGATAGAGGAGCCCAGCTTGGCTAACTTCCTGAGGTCCTTTCGTAAGGATTAGGGACACAGTGAGTCTCGACGGGCGCTTCACCTCGACGGACGGGACAGCCGAGCGCACTATCCGTACACTCGAGGATATTCCGCGGGCTTGTGTTATTGATTTCGTGGGTAGCCGAGGATCATTTACCTCTCGTGGAGTTTGCTTATAACAATAGCTACCATTCCAGATTCGATGGCGCCATGAGGCCTTATACGGAGGAAGTGCAGTCACCGATAGTTGGTTCGAGGTGGAGAAGTTCGATTAGTCGGGCCGGACTTAGTCCAGACAGATGGATAAGGTGAAGCTTATCCAGAGCGGTTGTTGCACTGTAGTCGGCAAAGTCGTATGCAGATCATCGGCGTCGACACTTGGAATTTGAGATAGATGATTGGGTTTTCCTAAAGGTATCGCCATGAAGGGCGTGATGAGATTTGGAAAGAAAGGGAAGCTTAGCCCAAGGTACATTGGGTCAGACGATTGTCCGTAGGGTAGGCAAGGTTGCCATGAGTTAGATCTTCCGTCCGATTCGAGGCGGTGCATCCGCTTTTCATGTGTCCATGTTATGGAAATGTATCGAGATCCATCTAGAGTGCACCGGTTCGGGATGTCCAAGTAACAGAGGAGTTATCGTATGAGAGAGTCCCATACGATACTCGATCGTCGTTAGACGACTTCGACGAAAGACGTGGCTTCCGTCAAGGTCCTATGGCGGAACGAAAACAGGGAGGAAATGACGTGGAAGCAGAGGATGACATGATGAAGAAGTATCCTCACTTATTCCCTATACCTCCAGTAACCTACTTTCCTGCTTGTTAGTTTTGATTTAGCATTTACGTATGTTGTGGCTCGTGGAGCTTCTTTATTACGAATGAATGGTTAAGAGGGTCTATGTCGATGTTGTGATTTGAGTAAGTTTAGAAGGAACATTCGACGAATGTTTCTAAGGGGAGAATGTTATACCGTAGTTCTGACCTACGTATGGAAACGCACGAAAGTATGTAGGACTTAAAATTTCCGGCGACAGTTGACGGTCGTTCCGACGGTTTTTAGTCAACTTTGAGGCGGGTTATGACCCGATTCGTTGAGAGTTCCTAAGCATTTTAAAGGCCTAGGACGTAGTTCGTTGAGTCTTGATTCCAACGCAACCAACCGCTCGTCACGATAGGCGTCGAGAAAGTTATGAGAGTTACAAGTTCAAAGGCAATGCGGTAATGCGTTCGGGAAAAAGCGCGATGCAGCGCCAGATGCGCAGGTCAGCGCGCCAAAGTACCGAGAGGTCGCAGAGTTGCAGCGCGGCCAGATGAGCCAGGGCGCGCGAAAGTTCAGAGCTCGGAGGTTTCACACACGGCGGCGTGGCGCGCCGAGGCGGGAATTTGGGCGAAAAACTTAGAAAATCTGATTTTTGTTTTAAAGAGACCATGAGGGTGACAAGTGTCCCCATCCGATTTTCTGTTGCATGCAATATATTGACCAAGACTTGGTCATTGTCTATCTTTCATCTTCTCTCTCTCTCTCAAATTGCTCCTTCTCTCTAAAACCCTTAGAAAATCAAAGTTAAGAACAAGAAAAGGAAGCTTGTAGCTAGCTTGTTGGCATTGTTGTGGTAGTGTTCTTGGCAAGGAAGCTAGCAATATTTGGAATAAGTTTTGGCTAAAACTTTAAGGTAACATTTCTTCCTTTAAACTTAGTTCTAGTGTCGTACGCTTAGAAAGCAAGATCTTGTGGTAGTAAAATAATGCACTTAGAGTCTTTGCATGCAAGTAAATGTGGTTTGGATATGAAGAATGGGTTAAGAAGAACAAATGAGCTTGTTGTAGCCTAAAAACTACCTTAGAATTGTTAAGTGATTTGTTGTAAACTTATGAGGCAGAAATTTTGGGTGTGAAATCCCCTTTGAATTGTTGGATTGATTGATCCTAAAATGTGGTGTTTTGATGATAATTTCGGCCTTGAGAAAGGTGGCAAAGTGAGTAGAAACAAAGGAAATGCTGCCCGATTTTTCTTAGAATTTAGTGACTTTGAACTTGGATTGTTCTACATTAAGATTAGAGGTTAATAAACATATCATGACTATTATAGGTTGAAATATTACTCATGTAGTTTGGACTTGGCAAGTGGATTGACCAAAGAGGTATGTGAAGCTTTCCTATCTCTTGAGCATGAATAGATGAAACTATGTGGTACCAGAGACGACAAGATTTGGTGTTCTTACTTGTTTTGAGTATAAAATGACTTTTCGCTTTAAGAACGATAAGTCCTCGTTAAGGAAAAGTATGATTTTTACTAAAGTATAGAGTTAATATAACAACTTTATGGGAAGTTGGTCTATTAGCTTCATAAAAGGTTAATGAGAAGGATTTACTCTAAGTAAGATAATTATATGAAGAGGCAAATTGATTTAAAGGCATCAATTGCCCAAAGGCTTTTATGCATAAAGAAGAGTTACTTTTGAAAGAGTCAAGATGTAGTACTTGGGTTAAATTCAGTGTTCTTTTATTAAAGATATGGTTAAGTGCCTTAAGTAAACTAAAATGAGAGAGTATGTGAACAAGACTAAAAGAAGTTATAAGTTTTCTTAACTTATTATTATTATGATATGATGACGGTTTGTGATAGGGTAAGAGTATGTCGGGCAAGCCCCAAGATCGTCATACCACCTCCTTCGTAAGAGTATGTCCGGCGGGCCACCCCAAGATCGCCATACCATCCGCTTCAGATGTAAGAGTATATCCGGCGGGCAGATCCAAGATCGTTATACCATCCGCACCAAGATAAGAGTATATCCGGCGGGCAAGCCCCAAGATCGTTATACCATCCGCCCAGCAAAGAGTATATCCGAGGTACCCCAAGATCGTTATACCATCTGCTTCGTGGTAAGAGTATATCCGGCGGGAAAGTCCCCAAGATCGTTATACCACCTGCCCGTGGATTTGCTACCCATGATGCGAGGAATACCTCACGCGAGTCCTTATGGGCTTATGCGGTGAAATAGTCCCATGCCCAGTACAGTACCGATGCGAGTGAGTACCTCACGCGGTCCACGGGACCCGTGCGCGTGAAATAGTCCCGTGAGTAGGATGGTTTCTTTTTGATACTACAGGGCAGGTACTGTTTTGATCATGAGCCTCCTATTTTATGCGATTATATATATATATATACTTGTCACTCATTGTTAGTAAGGCACAAGAAAAGGTATTTTATTGTCTTCCATGACTCCAAATTGCTTTTAGACTTATGATATCATATTACAAAGATTTTCCCGCTTTACATACTTGGTACATATTGTGTCGACCCCTTCCCTGGGCCGCGTCATGCCGCAGTGGGGTAAGCGATTGAGGATCCTCGTTCTAGGATCACTATTCCTGTCGAAGCTCCATTCTCCTAAGCTTATTTATTGGTATGGATATTCACGATGCCATAGGTATTTTGTACATCCAGGTATGGCGGGCCCCGTCCCGCCACGCTGTTATCTTTAAGGTCAGGCCACCTATATATATTTTGGGCTATAAGAACCAGTTGTATTATAAATACTTTGTTTAAGTATGTTTATGGAAGGCAGCCTTATCGGCTGGCCAGTTATGTTTTACCCTTTTTATGAAGTTATGTGTTGTGTTATGTTCACGCTATTCTCTCGACATATACCGACGGTACCCCAAGAGGTACTAGTCGCGGCCCCGGGGTCGGGTCGTGACAGATAACTCCTCTGTCACTTGGACATCCTGAACCGGGTGCACTCTAGATGGATCTCCAATACATTTCCGCAACATAGACACATGAAAAACTGGATGCACCGCCTCCAAATCGGACGGAAGATCTAACTCATAGGCAACTTTTCCTACCCTACGGACAATCTGATACGGCCCAATGTACCTTGGGCTAAACTTCCCCTTCTTTCCAAATCTCATCACGCCCTTCATGGGCGATACCTTTAGAAAAACCCAATCATCTATCTCAAATTCCAAGTGTCGGCGCCGATGATCTGCATACGACTTCTGCCGACTCTGAGCTTCCAACAACCGTTCCTGGATAAGCTTCACCTTATCCATCGTCACTGAACTAAGTCTGGCCCGACTAACTGAACTTCTCCCACCTCGAACCAGCCTATCGGTGACCTGCACTTCCTCCCGTATAAGGCCTCATAAGGCGACATCTGAATACTGGAATGGTAGTTATTGTTATAAGCAAACTCCACAAGAGGTAAATGATCCTCCCAGCTACCCTTGAACTCAATAACACAAGCCCGCAATATATCCTCGAAATTATCGGATAGTGCGCCGCCCGTCCGCACCGGGATGAAACGCCGCATCGAGACTCACATGTGTCCCTAATCCCTTCTGAAAAGACCTCCAGAAATTAGCCGAGAACTGGGCTCCTCTATCTGATATAATCGACACCGGGACTCCGTGCAGTCTCACAATCTCTCCAATATATAATCTAGCATAGTCCCCACCGAAACGCTGCTCGATCGGAAGGAAATGGGTTGATTTCACACCGTCGACAATCACCCAAATGGAATCATGCTTCCTCTGAGTGGTAGGTAGCCCTGTAATAAAATCCATATTTATCACCTCCCACTTCCAAGTCGGTATATCAATGGCCTGCAACAGCCCATCGGGCTTCTGGTGCTCAATCTTAACTCACGACATTCGCATCGCGCCACGAACTCCGCAACGCCCCTCTTTAGGCCATCCCACCAATACACGATCCGAGGTCATGGTACATCTTAGTCGACCGGATGAATAGAATAACGGCATTGTGCCTCCCTGCATCTGGCCGACGAAGTCCCGCTACATCGGGAACACACAACCGGCCTCAAATCTTAGCACCCCATCAAAGTGCTACCAAACAGACTCTTCTCCTTCAACAGCAGATCTCTGCATCGCACCAAAATCGGATCCTCATATCGCCTCTTTACCTCTCGACGATAAGACTCGCAACTTCTCGAACCCGAATTTCACTATTAGAATCAACCAAACGAACCCCAAGGCTCGCTAGGCGATGTAACTCTCGGACCATATCCTCTTTTCTGGTGAACATCGCATGCACTACCCATCGACTGCGACTGGCGGCATCCGCAACCACATCGCCTTCCCCGGTGGTATAAAATATCAACATCGTAATCCTTAAGTAGCTCCAACCACCGCCTTCGCCGCAAGTTCACTCCTGCCGAAGATGTCTGAGACTCTTGTGGTCCGTGTAAATGTCCACATGAACTCCATATAAATAATGCCTCCGCATCTTTAAGGCATGAATCACCGCCGCTAACTCAAGTCATGCGTGGGATAGTTCTTCTCATGCTTCCAGCCGCCGAGACGTAAGCTATAACTCGCTGCCGCATCAAAGACGCACTCAAGCCCGACACCGATGCGCACAATAAACCACATATCCATCTAAGCCCTCCGAAGAGTAAGAATCAGGCGGTCGCCAACTTCTCCTTTAGCAACCGGAAACTTTCTCACAAGTATCCGCCCACCGAACATCGCCGCTTTCCGAGTCGCCTTAGTCAAAGGTGAAATAGAAGCAAACTTCTACAAACCTCGATAATAACTCGCAAGGCCCAAAGCCGCGCGACTCCGCTTGTAGTGGTGCAGGCCAAGTCTTGACTGCTCAATCTTAGTCAGATCAACCCGAATACCGCTACCCGATAACATGTCCTAAGAAAGCCACCGACGCCAACTAACTCGTGACTTCGAGAACTTGGCATACAATCGCCGGCCTCGGAGGACTCTCAATACCGCCTCAAATGACCAGATGCTCTCGCTCGGCGCGAATATACCAAGATATCATCGATAAACACTATAACGAACATATCCAAGAATGGCTCAACACCCTATTCATCAAATCCATGAATACTGCTTGGGCGCTGTCAACCCGAAAGACATCACTCAACTCATAGGCCCATACCGGTCCCGAATACGCCTTTGGGATATCTATCTCTCTAACTCGCACTGATGATAACTGCATCACAGTCTATCTTGAAAAACACTTTGCACTCGCAATCGGTCAAACAAATCGTCAATCTCGGGAGGGATATCTGCTTTGATAGTTACCTTGTTCACCTGTAATCAATACACATACGCAGCTGGCCCCATCCTTCTTCTTTACAAATAACATCGGTGCTCCCGAGGAGAAACACTTGGCCTAATAAAGCCTTTCTCCAAAGAAATCTTTCACCGGTCCTTCAACTCTTCAGGCAGTGCCATCCAGATGGCGGAATAGATATCGGTCGCAGATCCGCGCCAAGTCAATGCAAAACTCAATCCCCTTTCGGGAGGATACCCAAGCTCATCCGGGAATACGCCCGAAACTCTCTAACGATCGGAATCGATCAAGGTCCGCACTTCGATGTCGAATACCGAACCATATGATAGATGTACCCTTTCCGCACCATCTTCCTAGCCTTGAGGTAAGAAATAAACTTACCCTCGGCGATGCAGATTCCCTTCCACTGGCAACGCCACGGAAACCGAACCGAACTAATCTCTCTCATACCCACGTTGGCATAGCAAGATGCTAGCCAATCCATACCCATAATCACATCAAAGTCTGTCATATCCAACTCTATCGTCGGCCAGAGTCCGACGGCTATCTATAGTCACAGACAAGCCTTATACACTCGCCGCCTACCATCGAATCACCTATCGCGTAGCCACCTCAAAAGGTCTTATGGACTCGCTCATCCCTATTCTACCGCAATATGAGGAGATATGTAGGACAAGGTAGAACTCGGATCTATCAAAGCATATACATCACAAAGAAGAAACCAATAATGTACTGCGATTTACATCCGCGACGCCTCCGGTCCCGCCGACCGACATAGCATATATGCGCTCGAGGACCGCTAGAATCGAACCCCTACCACGACTCGCCGCGCCGCCGCTCATAAGTACCCTCGCCCGGGCGTCTAACCATCAAGATGAAGATCCAGAATGCACCGCCGGTGAACTGTAATGCTCCCACCGCCAAGCGGACAATCTTCGGATGGCCCCGCCGCCACAAGAGTAACATGATCTCGAACCCATACGCGACTCGCCGGATGAGACCTACCGCGTCGAACGCACCGGCAGGTAGGTGGTCTCGACAGTCCGGCTCTCGCCTCGAAACACAAGTCCCGAGCCCCGACCGCTTCCCGAATAACCTCGCTGATCAAACCTCCCGCCGAAATCGAGAAGGAGCACTCGTGGCCGGATGGAAGGTGGATCTAGTTCACGAGGCCGCCCGCCAAAATCGCCTCGAGAACTCGATGTCGCCTCTGGCCGCCCAAATCTAACCGATCCCGCCTCGTCTCAATCCTCGCGCGTATGCTCGCATCTCGCAATATCCATACCGGGCCAAGAGCCACCCCAAACATGCGAATCATATGACGGTCTAACCCCATCACATATCGATGAACCCCGCTCGCCATGTCGCCTACTATGGTGTGTGCATATCCGCCAAGAGTCGAACTCGCATCAGACTCTCGATAGTCCTCCCGCCCTGTCTCAAGGTCAAGAACCCATCTACGCGGCTCTCCTCACCTCCGAGGCAAGAAGTGGTCTAGAACGCCTCTGTGAACTCCTCCCAATCACCGGGAGAGCATCCTCACCTCGACAATACCTATGACTCAAACCGCTCAACGCAATATCGCGTAACCTGTAGAAGCTAGTATAATGCACTCACCGATGCCCTAAGAACTGCATGGTCCGTCAGAATCGCCGGACAAACTCCTCGCGATCCTCATCAAATCTCGAACCATAGAACTTCGTGGGTGACAACCCAGAAATCTCGAATCAGAATCGCTTGGGTTGGCCGCCGCTCGCCGGCGCTTCCCTGCCACTATTCTTGTAAGTCACCGAATATGTTCCCCGTAATCTTCGTACTCGTGCCCCCGATCGCTGGATCGAGGCTGCATCGCGGTCTCGTGAGCCGCCCACGCCGAACTGCTGAGATCGCGATGACGTGGAACTCGCCGCCTCAACATCATCTCCGTAGGACTGGCATGCCTCGTGACTCTCCGCGCCCCACTAGCGGCACCTCACCGCTTTGCCTTCGGGCCGCGGTTGCCTTGCGTGGAGGCATAACTGATACATAAAGGAAAACATCAGGGGAGATTCAACCTATAACTCAGCTTTATTGCACGATCTTAGAGTGAAACAATGGAAACCAATCCTAAATATCCTGCAGCCTCCTGATTATAGATGTGGTGCACGACACACCGATAATCAAGACTCTACTAGACACGATGCGTGGACACTTTCCGAGGACTAATCGCTCGATACCACTTTTGTCACGACCCGACTTCGGTCGCGACTATTACCCTCATCGTACCTGCCGTGTATATGTCGAGAATAGCAATGAACATACATAACTTTAAAAATAAGGGTAAAACATCACTGGCCAGCCGATAAGGCTGCCTCCCATAAACATACTTAAACAAAGTATTTATAATACAACTGGTTCTTATAGCCCAAAACACATAGGTGGCCATGCACTTAAAGATAACAACTGTGGCGGGACAGGGCCCCGCCATACCCCTGAATGTACAAAATACCTATAGCATCAGGGAAATATCCGTACCAATAAATAAGCTTCCGGAGGAATGGAGCTTCTGACACCGGAATAGTGATCCTAAGAACGAGGATCCTCAATCTGCTTACCCTTACCTGCGGCATGAACGCAGCCCCCGAGGAAAGGGGGTCAGTACACAATATGTACCAAGTATGTAAAGCTCAATAAAATACCTTTTACTGTGCCTTACTAACAATGAGAGTGACAAGTATATATATATATGATACTGCATAAAATAGGAGGCTCATGATCAAAACAGGGTACCTCGCCCGTAGTATCAATAAAACCATCCTACTCCTGGGACTATTTCACCTGCATGGGTCCTGTGGACCCGCATGAGGTACTCGCATCGGTTGTACCAGCCGCACGGGACTATTTCACCCGCATAAGCCCATAAGGACTCGCATGAGGTATTCCTCGCATCACGGGTAGCAAATCCACTAATGTGGTATAACGATCTGGGACTTTCCTCGATATACTCTTACCGCCGGATGGTATAACGATCTTGGGTCAGACCGATATACTCTACACCGAGCAGATGGTATAACGATCTTGGGGCTTGCCCTCGATATACTCTTATATCGTGCGGATGGTATAACGATCTTCGATCCGCCTCGATATACTCTTACACTGGAGAAGGTGGTATGACGATCTTGGGGCTTGCCCCTCAGACATACTCTTACCCTGGAGAAGGTGGTATAACGATCTTGGGGCTTGCCCCTCAGATATACTCTTACCCTAACTCAAACTGTCATCATATCATAATCATAAATAAGTTAAGAAAACTTATAACTTCTTATTAGTCTTGTTCATATACCCTCTCATTTTAGTTTACTTAAGGCACTTAACCATATCTTTAGTAAAAGAATACCGGGAGTTTAACCCAAGTACTATATACTTCAACTCTTTTGAAAATGACTCTTCTTTATACATAAAAACCTTTTGGGCAATTGATACCTTAAAATCAAGTTGCCTCTCCATATACTTATCTTATTTAGAGTAAATCTCTTCTCATCAACCTTTTATGAAGCTAATAAACCAACTTCCCATAAAGTTGTTATATTAACTCTACACTTTAGTAAAATCATACTTTTCCCCTAACTAAGGGAATTATACATTCTTGAAATGAAACAAGTCATTATATACTTAAAACGAGTAAGAATACCAAATCTCAGTCGCCTACCGCATTCACATAGTTTAATCTATTCATGCTCAAGAGATAGGAAAACTTCACATACCTCTTTGGTCAATCCACTTGCAGTCCAACTACCGCAAGTAATATTTCAACCTATAATAACCATGATATGTTCATTAACCTCTAATTTCAATGTAGAATAATCTAACTCAAAGCCACTAAATTCTACGGAAAATCAAAAGATTTCCTTTGTTTCTACATACTTTGCCACCTTTCTCAAGGCCGAATTTATCATCCAAATGCCACATTCAAGGCTCAACAATCCAACAATGCAAAGGGGATTACACACCCAAACTAATTCTGCCCCACAAGGTACAATAATTCATTTTAACAAGTTTAAGGTAGTTCTTAGGCTACAACATGCTCATTTGTTCTTTTAACCAATCCTTTCATATCCCAACCACATTTCTCACATGCAATCAATCTAAGGGCCTTATTTCCAACTAAAAGTTCTTTCTACTTAACATGCAATACCAAATACCAACTATAAAAGAAGAATGGTTACCTTAGAGCTTTTAGCCAATTTACTCCAACAATTGCTAGTCTCTACTCCAAGAATATCACCACAATAGTCTTCAAAAGCTTGTAATAACCTTTCCTTCCTATCACACTTTTCAGATTTTCTTTAGGCTTAGAATTTCTCTTGGAAACTTAGAGAGAAGGGAGAGCTAAAGCTTTAGAGAGAGAGGGAAATTGGAAGATGACCAAGTCTTCAAGACTTGGTCAATATATTGCATGCAAGAAATCAGATGGGGGGGACACTTGTCACCCTCCCAAGGTCTTTTAAAAGAAAAATCTGACTTTTCTAAGTTTTTCCGCCCAAAAATCCCGCCATGCCGCTTCCGCCAGCGCGCCGCAACTCCTGCGGACCCTCGGATCTTCCGGCGCCGCGGCCCTGCTTCCCGGCGCCGCGGCGCTGAAACTTCAGCGACCCTACAGTACTTTAGGCGCCGCGGCCCTGCATCCGGCGCCGCGGCCCTGTCGCCTTTGCCTGAAACGCATTTCTGTCCGACTGCGCGCTGAACTTGTAACTCTCATAACTTTCTACTCCGACGTCCTATCGACGAACGGTTGGTTGCGTTGGAATCTAGACTCAACGAACTACGCCCTAGGACTTTAAAATACTTAGGAACTCTCAATGAATCGGGTCATAACCCGCCTCAAAGTTGACTAAAACTCGTCCGGAATAATCCGTCAACCTATCCTTTGAAAATTTTAAGTCTTACATGCTTTCGTACGCTCTCATACGTAGGGTCAGAACTACGGGGTATAACAATCTTCATACATGAACTGAAATAAATAATAAAAAGAGAAAGAAAAATACTCAAGAACAAGTCTCCAAGCCTTCTAGAGTTGTGTTGTATGTACAATGGATGGAATCAATAATGAGCAGGGTTTTAGGGATTATATAGGTTTTGTAGGTAGGAAAAGTTATCCTTTTTGGACTCTGAAAACGTGTCAAATTCGGCCCAAAACGTCAAAAATCCCGTGTTGGCGTCGTGGCCCTGAGATTGGGCGCTGCGGCGCCGGAGGCGTGAAGTTGGCATTTTTTTTGTTTCTTCGTCCTTTTTTCGTCCGGACTTCGTCTGATCTCCTCTATACTTTCCGGAACTTCTTAGACTTCATTTGTTGGCTCTTTTGTATGCAATTTCATCTCATTTATGCTCATTTCATCTTCTTTTTGTCATTTCTCCATTTTTGACCGCTGTGACACAAAAGAAAGAAAAACGACCCTAATACTATACTAAACATCAACAAAATGAGTAAAATACTAACTAAAAATGACTCAAAAAGTGTATATAAAATACACCGATCAAAGAGACTAACAGATCAAAATTAAGTAAAAGAAGAAGAAAAAACAAAGAGATATATGCCACCCGCTTTCGAAAGTGCCAAAACTTTTGGGAGTTGAATCGAACAGCGGGGGTGTGTGTTAATTGTAGAGGAGAGTTGGACGAACACAATGAGACCACTTTCAACCTACACCGTTGCCTGAGGATGCCGAAAAAAGATCGGCGGCGGCTAGGATTTATCTTTTCGATCTGAAAATTGAATTGGTTGTAGACGATGATTCGAAGGTGAAGGATGGTATACAAAGATAGAGGAAGATAATACGAACACATTGGTACCAAAATCGCAGCTCGATTCTACCGGAGTTCACCGGAAAACGCAAATCATTAAATGGTAAAAGAGTTCGATTTTTTATCTGATTTTTAGAGGTGAATGGGTAAGAATCGATGGATGTGGGTATGATACAATGAAAGAGGACGACAAGATGATTCCGTTGGTATGCAGGACGTCGCAAATGGTCGCTGGACACCGTCGAAAATGGCGTTTAACTGGCGGCGCTACTGTACCGGCAAAAATTTCGCCGTATTTGAGAGCATTTTAGGGGGTTTGGTTTTTTTTAAATGGGGTGGATTAGGGTTATGTGTTGAAGGTCTTATTTGGATGATGGAGAAATTGGTGTATTTTTTAATTTGGTCGATTTTAGTAATGAAAAGTGAGTTTTTGAGTTAAATGGGTCGGGTCGGATTGATACAATTAAAAAAAATGCTAATTTAAAAAATATGTGACGGTTGAAATTATCGTCACATCTCTGTCACAAAGTTGTGACGGTTAAAAACATGTCACATAGCTATCACAAAGATTCATTGACTAGAAAGTCAATGCAAAAACTGTCTGTGACGATTTTTACACTCAAACGGTCACCGTTTTTTTGTAGTGACAGTAGATAATTAATAGCTGATCAGATAAATGCAAAGGCTTTCCATAATAATTACATTTTCGGTGCTCCCAAGAGATGATCAAACAAGAATAAAAAAAAGGCAAGAGAAAACATAAAAGTGAAAAAGCCCTTAGAAGAAGAAGCAACCCATGTAATTGGTCCTTTTGGCCAACTTGCTAAAAAGAGAGCAAGCAGCTGCTAAAGTATAAAGAAACTGCTTGTACATATAAAGGTAAGAAACATTGAGGAACTTTACACCAAATATGAAGGGAACAAATAAATGTGCCCAAAAAAAAGGAAACAAATACATTGGGGATCTTTGATACCTATTTTCCCATTTGCTTTGCCAACAATTGATAAATCTCATAAGATTTCGATTTAGAGTTTTCATACTTAGTACGTCTTGATGGAATATTTTATTCCATAATTGAGGTGCTTATAGTCTTTAAGAATAATTACTACTACAGTAAAACCTCTATAAATTAATAAACTCTCTAAAATAATAAAATCTTCTGGTCCCGACTTGGACATTTGTAAAAAATCATCAAATTCGATAAGATAATAAGATAATAATTTTTAGGAAAATCCCTTTATAAATATTAGGTCTCATTAAAACTCTAAATTAATAATTCATAAATATTACAATTATAAATATTATGGTAATTTGCCAAAATATGAATCTATTGTTACTTGATTTTTCTTAAAATTTAAATCTAATTGGATTTCATCCCTAACTTTTTTAATTGCAGTCAAGAGTTCCGGTGTCGAGTTCTCTAGCTGCAACAAAACATTTTGAAGAGTTGTTGTCGCGCTCAAAGCCTCCTTTCTCGTGACTGGTTCCAACGGTATTGAATCATCTTCCGCTTCATCATTAGTAGGATCTTCAATAATATCATCAATAATTTCCTCTAAACTTTGAACCATTGAACATTCATCATTTTCACCCGGATAGTCCACCAATTTGTTGACGTCCATTTCATTGTGATAATCAACATCCTTGACCATATTCTCAAGCTCATGTAGGCTTTCTTCAAAGTTTGTCTCACTTGAGATTTCTTCACTTGAACGGATTTTGTAGTGCCGAAAGCAATTTGTTATTGACACTTGAGAAACATTGGTTGTCCAAGCGGAGACTGCAAAATTGATGGCATATAAAACAATAATCTTTTCAGGATTAGGTAGCCCCAACTCATGACCTTCCAGTAGATTTTTGTAGAATCTCCTACGATAGTGCATCTTGAAAGCTCTAATTATTCATGTATCACATGGTTGAATCTTTGATGTCATGTTAGGTGGCAAAAAAACAACTCAACATTCTGTAACCCTTCAATATTTTTTGGATGGGCTGGACAATTGTCAACCATCAACAAGATTCTTCTGCCATTCATTTTGTGATCAAACCAGCGAGCATATTCATCAAAAAACACACTAGTCATTCATGCCCTCTTGCTGACACGATAATGACAATCAATGTTGCTCATGTTGATATTTTTGAAGCAACGTGGCTTTGCATATTTTCCAATAATCCATAAAGGATTTTTTTCTGAATCATCCTCGTTGCAACAAATAACAATTGTAAGTCTCTCTTTGTCTTGCTTTCTTCCTTCAAGTTTCTTGATTGCAAGAGAGTGATCAACTTGTAACCTGTAAAACAGACCTGTTTCATCCAAATTAAAAACATCTTTCATGGGAAATTGGTTTATTTTCTCCCTTATAGCCTCCAGTTTCATTTTCATGTCCTGAATGTCAACTGAACCACTTTCTCCAAAACGACGAAATGATTTAATACCATGTCTTACCTTGAATTTTTCAAGCCAACCTTGAGAAAATTGATGTTCATAAGGGTGTTGAGGATGCAAAAGCTTCATTATATCCTTTGCTTTCTCCAAAATAAGATATCCGGTCATGTTGACTCGATCTTGGTACTGAAGAAACCATTCATAAAGAACCTTCTCCATATCTAGATATTTCATCGATTTGTGTCGCTTAATATCCCCACTCTTCTCAAAGTTGGCTGAAAGGTACTCCGATGATCTCTTGAGAGTGTTTGATATTGTACCTTGACTAACTTTCAAACGATATTTTTCATCAACCCACTCTTGTAAATCTTTTTTAGTGCATGTGGGATGGTCTCTCTTATACTCACATAATGCTTTACGCATTTGATCATTCATGAATGATTTTGCGATGTCTTTTAGATGAGAAGACATGGTTGGGTGTTATGAATTATTTTATTTCCATATTGAGATTTATATAGTATATGTTTCATTCATCATGCATGAATATATCTAATTGACTATAATAGTTATTTAAGTGCAACGAATTAATGTAAACATGTATACATTATTTAAGTAATTCCAATGAATTGATACATGCGTCCATGAATATAATAGTTAATTGTATACAATGAATTGATATTATACATGAATATATTTAATTAGTTACAAAGAATTGGTTGATGCATGAATATAATCAATGAAACATATATGAATTCATTTATTTTCAATACATATGTACTAAATTTGCTGAATTTAAAGTCTCTCTTTTAATTAATAAAATATTAATTTATCGATATATTAATATCTCTCTACATTAATAAAATTTCATGGTCCCAAGGTTATTAATTTATAGAGGTTTTACTGTATTAATTAAGGGTAAAATGTAACAAAATAATTAAATTTGTCTTAACTTCTAAAATAATAAGTATTTTGAGACAGATATTTTTAATAAGAACGATAAGTATTTTGAGAAGGATGGAGTAAAGGGACAGTCCGGTGCACTAAACTCTAACTATGCGCGATGTCCGGAGAGAGAGTATGAGTTAATAATCTAGAGAGAGAAAAGTAGATGCTTTAGAATGTCTCACATTGATCCGAGACTATCTTTCTTTAAAAAATTATGTATAAATATTAAGAAATCTACTAAATTATATTAAAATAAAATTTAAAAATCAGGTACTAGTACTCATCTCACTGTCTGAAAATCCAGAATTCATGATATTCAAACATGAGTTAAGTTTAATGTCAATTTTATTATGATATTGAGTCAAACTGATTATCGATGCTCTTGGTTTACTCAATCTTATAGACTGAATGGGTGCCAGTAAATTCACGTATAATAATCAATCAACGTAATAAAAGCACGATGAACTATTTTAATTTAGCTATATAACTTGTCAAAAATTTCCTCTTAGCTTGCCTTCTAGTGATCATTATTGAAAACGAAGCACTACCAAAAATAGTTAGACTACTAATTTTTCTCAAGAAAACCCCAACTTACCTAACTGATAGTACATGAAGAGAAAACAATAACAACACAACAACATATTCAATGTAATTTCATAAGTGGTATCTGAAAGAAAAACATGAAGATTTGCTTAAATACTTGAGGGAAAAATGAGAAGACATTTCTGACACTAGCAAAAAAGATGGTCCGAGATGTGTTAAACATTCACGTGTCATCAACAACGTCTGAAAGCGTTTTTCTACCGAAAAATTTCAAATAAGAGAGCACAGACACTCATTGTCAGGATAGCTTGGAGATTGCGATTTTATTCTGAGATTGGGTACGAGCGGAACGTAGAAGGTGCGGTAACCAGAGATCAACGAAGAAGACGATTTAAACTACAACAAAATCTTGTTCGACGGAGCTGGAAGCGACGTCAACCAATTTGACCAACAATTTCAATTCCAACCGAAGAACCACAAGACATTGTGAAGAAAATAGAAAAGATTTTTATAAATATTTAATTTTTTAATTGTAATTTTACTATGTAATTTACAACTTTCAACACCACAAAAATAACCTTGGGATGTTTTTATTACATTATCTTGTTCAATTATTGAAGTGTTTATATATGTTATTTTTTAAAATTAAGTGCCAAAAAATAACGAAAAACACGATCCCGACCCCGCCCCGCCGAGACCGATCCCCTTTTCTGATGGGACTGAAAACGGGATGGGACATCGACGAATCCCGCCAGTCTCGCCGGAGGACCGATCCCGCCCTTCCCCCAAAGCACATCGGGTCCCGTCCCGACGGAACCCGACCCGACCCCGGCCCACTGGTTACCCTTACTTTGGAGCAATAAGCGGATCAACTGATACATCTTTAAGATTTAATCTGAGTCAGTGTGGGTACTTTTATAAATAACAATAACATACATAATGAAATTTCATAAATAGAGTCTGACGAGGGTAAGATGATATAAGTTTTATCCCTACCTGTGTGGTAGAGGTTATTTTCAATAGACGCAGACTCAAAAAGTGTAAATATTTAAATAAAAAATAAAAAAAATTATAATATAAATAATTTAATAACTTTATAAAATAAAAGTTGAGTAAGCAAAAAAAAAAAAAGAGACAACTTCACATCTCTCTACTTCTCAGCAGCCTTATAAAGTAGACTTGACCAGAAATTTAAAATGGCCTCAGTCGCACTCCACTTTTTAATAACCAATCATATCCCTAGAAACTACTCCTAACATGGCTTAAATTGGGATTATTTTATTGGTCATTGCTTGGAATAGCAACTTTAGACATGAAGATTGAGGATATAGACAACTTCAAAATTCTCAACTACTTCAGAAAGAGAGTCAGCTCCTTCCAATAATAAATGTAATTAATTTTGCGGCGGACTTTATTATTAGAAGTACTAATTAAATTCTCAGCTTAAATTGGTCTTTTCGATTTGATAAGAATTGTAATAGTGCGTTGATTGTAATTTTTTATACTAATTATTAGCACGTGTATTATACAATTTTTTTGTACCAGACTTTTCTTTTGTTGTTTGAAAATTTAACTCAACAAGAAAAAAAAAACTTAGCTAAAGCCGCAATCTTAGAGTCAAAAGAAGGAAAACAAAAGGGACCAAATAGATATGGAAGAAACTTAAAGATTAGTCGGCGGCTGCAAATTAATGGTTACTTTCGCGCAGAGTAAACGAAATGGAATTCACTAAGGAAATGAATTATCCTGATTGTCTTTACATATTTGATTCTGGATGGTACGGAGTCGGGGGTCTGGAGTAGTCCGGGGTTCGAATTGGAAAAAGAGAATGAAAATACCTAGTGGGTGGGGGAAATCAATCTAAGGAAAACAGAATGGATAATAAGGTAAAGTGAATGAAAAAATAAGTCAAACATTACTTTAAAAAAAATCAGGAGATTTCTTTTCTTTTCTCTTTATTTATTACGCGAAACAAATGCACCCTAATTCTTTAAAAAATAAAAACATGCACTATCAGCGCGTAGACCACTAACGATCTCATCGTAATCATATTTAATTTTTTTCGCTCTGCCTGTTAAACATTTTACTTATAGTAGTAAATAAAGTATTGCTTTAGGCGCCTAGATTCTTAAGGCTTCAAAAATTAAATGTACAACTTAATATTATAACTTGATTGTTTATAGAAATATATTGAGATCTCGAAGAAAACAAACACTCATTGAATATAATATTTTGGAAGTGCTAATATGTTTCAGTCTTTCAGAAACTAAATTAGATCGGATTTTTTTAGAAGGAAAAAAAAAAGCCTACTTGAGTACAATCAAATGACGAAAGACTTGGAAAAATAAGGAGTATCACTTTAAATTTGAGGTTCTTTTTAAATTTGTGTTCAAATTACCCATTAGATAAGAGCCGTGTTGGTTATTTGAAATCAGGGCCCCATTGAAAGGAGTCTCCAATCGTTATTTCAGGGTTGTTCCTATACTTTTAAAGATTCAGTGCGAGAAATAAAAAAAACATTTTTTATTAACATGAAAAATTAAAATTAACTAATTATTTAAAGGAGGGGGCGACTGTTTGGGACTTGGAGTCAAATCTGATTTTGTGTTTAAAAAAAAACCTTTCACTACTCATTAGATACGAACACGCGACCTCTCACTAGGGAAGAACTTTTGAAGGGATCCCTCAACCGCTAGACTACAACTTTCACTGATAAGATTGGAGTCATTTTTAATACATATCTTAATTTTGGAAAAAAAATGAAAATCTGGGGCGGAGGCCCCGCCGGACGGGGGCCCTGTGCGCCGCCGCCGCCTCGACCACCCATGTTACACCTCGTCATTTTAAGACAATAATTTGTGAACGTATTTAAGGAGATAAGATTCGAATATTGGATATAAAGTATAATTACATATCCTAATACGAAGATTAGTATACAAAAGGATGTAATCTCGGAATAATTTTGGGATACAACAAATGTGGTATGGATTAAGTGTCGTGTATAATAAAAATTAGGACATGGAATTTTCAAGTCAAATAAGATTGATTATGTGGGAGATTGATTTATTAATTGTGAGATTAATTTTAGTGGAGATGATGATAAGTGGGAATTAGTGGACAAATTATAGGAACTTGTACTCACTCCTCCCCCCCCCCCCCCCTCGTCGAACTGCCCCCCCTAAAATCTGCCCATGCTCACTAAGACCAAGGTTTCATTCATCTCCCCTCCATTTCGAAAATTGCACCCTCTCAACATCCCTCCTCTCCTCCAAATAGATTTTCTTCCATTCCATAGCCAAATTGAAGACTAAACCAACTCTCATTCCAAGATTAAGTCTTCTACAAAGTTCCAAGCCAAGATAAGCACTCCAAACAGTGGGTCACGACATTTGGCCTAGAATTTGCCCAGAAATGATAAGTTTTAGATATAAGTTATTTGGAAGAAGAACATGCAAGTAAAATGGGTTTAAACTTGTAATGGATGCATACATGTCCTTGTAATTGAAAGAAGTTGTAGAAATAGTGCAAAAATTGGAGCAGTGATCGTGACTTAGAGAAATGCATGTGGTTGTTGTTGGAGTTGTGATTACCGATTTTGGAGCTGTTTTATATACATTGGCTTTGATTGTTGTTGTTGTTATTATTGTTACTAATTGCATTTTGAAATTGAAAAGAAATATTGATATTTAAAGTTGTAATTGGTTATATGAAATTATTGAAACATGAAATTGGAGTTTAAGAAGTTATAAGAAGGGTTGTGGTACTATGTTGTTTGGACCGTGACACCCCTAAAATTGTTGGACATTATTGTGTCGAATTTAGGTGTTGTTTCGTGGAGATTAGAATGCTGGAAATTTAGTTATGAACATGCATATACATTGTTGTAATTGCAGATATAAGTCCTAAAGGAATATAGGAATAGAAAGGTTGTACATTGCACTCTTGTTGTTGCTGGAATATCTCTCGTTGTTGTTGAAGTATGAACTGATTCGTAATGGCTATTTTAATATGGTTAAGGGGCTGAATTAACATGAGAAATATGTGTATTAATCACCTTGGTTACTATTTTGGTTGTACTCCATGAATGTAAGGGGAAAAATGTATAATGATAGTGTATATGGAGTATATGGGACTGTTTTGGTATATCCTTGAGTTGTATCTTGTTATTGGTATTGTTCACCTTGTTTGTAAGTTGTGAAGTGCTACCCAATTTTATATAACAAGAGAGTCATCATTCGATACATATAAAGTATGCTAGTAATCATAGAGTTGGCGGACATATTGTTCTTGTTATAGGTCGAAGTGTTAATTGAGACGTATTCTAAATATTGAGTTGGTTAGTTCGACTATAAGGTATGTGAAATCATTCCTTCTTTCTTTTGGCATGATTTATATAAAATAAGTGTACGGCGGACGTACATCATTCCATTGAATCTTGATTCCTAGTGATACTTGATATGATAGTTGTCTTTGATTTTACAAGTGATAGTTCATTCTATTTATTCTATTGAGAGTCAAATGATGGTTTAAATAGCATATGGTTGCTCATGATATTCTACTCGTGCCAAGTGTTATTATTCTATTTCACTGAGTTCCGGACCGGGTCATATTCGTGCACAGCCTTGCATTGTTCACTGAGTCCCTCACTAGAGGGTCGTGACACGTTATATGTATATATATGATGATTCCATGGACAGACATCCATGATGATGATGAGCTCACCGAGTCAGAATGGGCCGGGTATGTTATATGGATAGGTATTTATGATTATGATGATTCCACCGAGTCCCTAACTAGAGGGTCGGGACACGTTATATGTATATAGATATGATGATTATATGGACATGCATCCATGATTTTGATATTACTCTCATTTTTATAAGGCACAGTTGACTCTCATTTTTATATGACACAGTTGTATTGGTATTTTGGTTATCATACTTGTCTCATGTTATCTTTTGGTCAGTTATGATCTTCTTTACAGTACTTCATGTTTTATATACTCAGTACATTATTTCGTACTGACCCCCTTTTCCGGGGGGCTGCGTTTCATTCCCGCAGGTACAGATATTCAGTTTGGTGATCCTCCAGTCTAGGATTCTTGTTCAGCTATTTGGAGAGCTCCATTGATCCGGAGCCAAGTCAATTTGGTACAGACCCTTTTGTTATAGACTTATGAATATTCAGGGGTACGGCGGAGCCCTGTCCCGTCATGTTTCACTATCATACTCTTAGAGGTCTGTAGACAGGTGTGGGTGGTAGATGTGTTTTGGACTTGTGTGGATTGTAGATGTGTGTTGGTCATCTGTACTGTTGTACTTCATTTTGGGATGTTTCCGTATATAGTGGCAGCCTTGTCGGCTTGCCTATTTTTGATATGGTTTATAGATTTCTACATTTTCCTTGGTATCCGTGTGATTATATGTAACAGGTAGGTATAAGGATGCCCAGGTAGGGCACCAGTCGCGGTCCGTCGGGTCGTGACATTTAGTGGTATCGGAGCAGTTCGTACTCGGAATGTCTACAGACCGTGTCTAGTAGAGTCTTGTGTATGGGTATGTTGTGCACCATACTTATACGCAGGAGGCTACCGGACATTTAGGATTTCATCTTTTCTTCTCATTTTAGATCGTGCGATAGAGCTATGTTATTAGGTTTATCCCTCTCTGACGAATTAATGTGTTTACATTTATGCCTCCGAAGAAAGCGACAGCCGCCCAGAAGGGCAAATCAGTAGCAGAAGCTACTAGTCAGACCCATAGAGTTACTAGGGCCCAGACCCAGTCTATGCCTGAGACTATACCCCAGTCGACAAGTTCTGCTACATCGCCACCTCCAGAGGCTCCAGTTCAGGGGGCAGCATCACCACTAGTTCCCGAGGCCCCAGCACCTGAGCCTACAGTTCCTCAGAAACATACAATAGCTAGATGTAGAACGCCTGGTATCCTGACAACAACCCCAATCAACATATGTATAGGAGACAAGCGTAGACGTCGACGAAGGATACAAATGCAAGCCATAATCAAGTGTTCCATGAACGTACCTAAGAATGCGTTTGAGCGCATTCATATGTTCAATCTTGGGGTCATGCATAAATAAACACACCTACTGTACGACATATGTAATATCAGGTCGCGTGAACGTAAGTTACTGAAGGGCCCCTGCAAGACTACGATAGCGGGTCAGATCCTCATAGGGGGTGCCAGCTGCAGCACCCAACTTGGGTTAGTATCAATTGGAGTATAAGCGGACTTACATGATGACATCTCAGCCCTCTCAACTATCTCAGTTGCATACTTTCTCTTTGATAAGAACAGTCCACCTGCATGACGAGTGACAGCAATCCCCAAAAAATAACTCAATGGCCCCAAGTCTTTCATGGCAAACTCAGAACTGGGCATTGTTATAATAGACTGGCGTAATGCATCAGAAGATGCAGTCAAGATAATATCATTCACATATAATAGTATATAAGCCATGTGTCACGACCCGACCCGACGGGTCGTGATTAAACGCCCTAATGACGCCATTAAACTAACCTGTCACGTAACTAGACTGACACTAAAGACAAAATAAAATCCGACAGCATAACATACGTCGGAAAAGGCAAGCCGGCCTTTACACATACATACCCTGTCTCCTGAGGAGTCACATCTAAATCAAGTATATCAAATAGGCGGCTCGACAAGGCTGCCACTGTATACGGGAACATCCCAAACAGAGTACAACAACGCATATACTAAAACACATTCACCACCCACAACTGTCTACAGACCTCTAGGAGTACAACAATGACATGTGAAGAGAAAGGGCCCCGTCGTGCCCATAAATATACATATGTCGGAATAAAGTTCTGTACCAAAATGACAAAGCTCTGAATCAGGAGAGCTTTCCAAATAGCTGAGCAGGAACCTAGACAGAGGATCACCAAACTGAGCACATGTACTTGCGGGCATGAACGCAGTCCTCCGAGGAAAGGGGGTCAGTACGAAATAATGTATTGAGTATGTAAAACATGAAGTACTGTAAGAAAGATCATAACTGGCCAAAGAATATCATGAGACAAGTATAATAATCAAATTACCATTTCAACTGTGTCATATACGAATGAGAGTCAACTGTGCCTTATAAAGTGAGAGTCATGTATGTCCATATAAAATCATCATATATACATAAACTGCCCAACCCTCTGGGATGCGGTAAAGTCATGTAAGCTATATTGCCCAGCCCATCCTGGGACGCGGTAAAGTCATAGGTATACTGCCCGGCCCATTCTGGGACGCGGTAAAGTCATATAAGGTATACTGCCCGACCCATTCTGGGACGCGGTAAAGGCATGTAAGGTATCTGCGCGCGTATCTGCTCGGCCCGGGACGCGGTGAAATGATATAATCACATTAGCACGAATAGAATATCAAGAGTAGCTTTATACATATCAAATCATCATTTGTCTCTCAATAGAATAGATAAAAGGTACTATCATATCATGTATCATTTTAAAACATCCTTTGGGAACTCAAGACACTTATCATATCATGAATCATTTTAAAACATCATTTGGAAACTCAATAAAATCATTAAATGAACTTTTTACTAGAAAGTCAAAGGCACTTCTCAGGACACATATCTTTAGCAATTAAACTGTGTATAAATCATGTACGTCCGCCGTACGTTCATTAAATCATGCCTAAAAGAAAGAAGGAAGAGTTTCACATACCTCTTAGTCGAATTAATCAACTCAATATTAAGATACGTCTCGTCTAGTACGTCAACCTATAATAATGGTAATACGTTCGTCAATTCTATGATCACTAGCATACTTTATACCGAATGACGACTTCCTATTCTATAAAAATTCGGGCAGCACTTCCCCTGTTTATATGCACATCCACAATTTACATCAAATGCCAACCAAACCAATAACCAAGCACAATTCCAAGATATAACCAAATTAGTCTCATATACTTCATATACGCTATCATAATACATTCTTTCTCTTTACATTTATGGAATACAATTACCAAAACAGCCAAGGTGATTCATACACCTATTTCTCATGTTAATCTAACTCCTTTAACTACGTCAAGACAATCCATTAAAACAACCCACACTTTATCACTAACGAGAGTGGAATGTGAAGCTTTTCTACACCTTTTTATACCTTAATTCTTTTAGGACATATATTCACAATTATAACAACATAATTGTAGGTTCTTAACTGAAATTTTCAGCATCTTAACTTAGCCAAAACATCCCCTAAAGTGCAACACAACGTGTCCAATAATTTCATACAAGTCTCGACCAACACCCACAATACCAACTCTTATCATAATTTCTTAAAATCCAATTGAAGTCTTAAAATTCAATTCATATTTTAATACTTTCATATAAACAATTATAACTCTAAACATCAAAATTAATTACAATTTCAACATGCAAGGCAACGACGAACTTAACAACACAATAATCGAATACGACAACTCCAAGATTAGTAAAATTAGTCCCAAAATCGACTAAAACATCCAAAATATTCACATGCAATGTCTTAATTCCAATTTTCCCATAACACAAATTCATCTCCTTAATTATAACAACATGCACTCCAATTATATCATAGAAAGAAGAATTGTATACCTTAAAGTGAAGCCAAAACAGTCTCTAGCAAAATCGGTCCAATTGCCCAATTTCTTGCCCAATTCTGACAATTCTTCAACTCCAAATCGTCATACATGAATCCCATAATGTTAATCCATCATTCCTACACATTTTCCTCCAAAAATTTAGTCCAAAAACTTGGAAAAAGGACTGCCCAGTTCGGCCTAGCAGTGGCACGTTTTGCCACTGTTTTGGAGCAATTTGTTTGGCTTAGAAAATTGGATGAAAATGACTTAATCTAGGAGAGGAATTAAAAGAAACAAAACTTTAATTTTGTATAGCAATGGGGTGTGGGTTCGGTTGAGAGGAGAAGGAGAAGAGAGTATATTTTTTCCATTTTTTTTGAATTGCAATATAATGAAAGAAGAAAGGTTTAATGTGGGCTAACTTTAAAAATCTAAAAATAGTTTATTACACTTTGGTCCACTCCCCTAATTGTCTTCATAAATTAATCCCTCAAGTAATAATTAAAGCTTAATCCCGCTTTTTTTAATTTCTCGAGAATTTAATAAGGCCTCGTATCATTGCCAAGATTTTATAATACAATACTATTCTATACTCTATTGAAATAAATTCAACTACTAGTATTCTATTCTCGTCGTCCCATTTGTAGTATTAAAAAAATTATTCTGGGATCACATCCGCTTGTATACTAATTTCCGCATTAACATATGTAATTATACTTTATATCCAATATTCGAATCTTACTTCCTTAATGACGTTCTTAATTATTATCTTAAACTTACGAGGTGTAACATCCTTCCCCCTTAGAAACATTCGTCCTCGAATGTTCATCATAGTTCTCATGCTAGAAAAATTTCGGCAGAGTCTTCTTTATAACTATGTCTATCCACCTATATTCAGCAAACCAACAGATGCCACAATATAACACACATACAATTCACCAATTACTAATATCAAATAAGGGATCAAGTTGAATTATCTGGAGGCATAGAGAACAATTGAGGATACTTCTTCTGAGTACGAGGTAAGCCTGTAATGAGGTCCATATTAATCACTTCTCATTTAACTATCTTACTTACTAGTCTTAGCATGTAACCTTCAAACATCTGCATTATCTGAGGAGTGTACTTTAGAATATTTTGTTGCCATGAAAATATGAGTCTGCACATCTTATAGATAGTCATATTGATCTTCTATATCACCTTGTGGATAGTCATCTGCATTCATGCAACACAATATTTCCCCATTCTCATATCTACCGCATAGTGATAAGTGGTACAACTCTGAATACTACTCATCCACCGTGTAGGAACAATATACTACAAAACACCTAGTTTTTACTTGTCAACCCAGAAATTAGCAGTTCCACTCCTTGGCTCCTACCGTATCTCTTTCTATATGCCATCTCTAGCTTCCAACATCATTTTCCATACACGAGAGCATCATTTCTATTGGGTATTTAGAAGATAATGTCTTTTGTAATACATAAAATTATTTCACGGTCTGTTAGATGTTCGGAATTTCACTTAAAGTTTAGCACAAGGCTTTGGACACATCAAACAATGATCTAGGTCCTATGCTTCCTTTATCTCTAGGCAAGCACATATCCAACCATAAGGACCAATGCCTCATTCTGCCTTCATCTCTAATTCCAATAAAATCTTGCAAAGACTTTAGGTAACTCATTTATGAAATATTTTGGAGACTTTTATAGTTAATAATAGATGGATTAGCATACTTAAAAGAACACTGGTTATCAAAGTAGATTTTTATTCAAGTGATAGAAATCTTCATTTCCAGACTTATAATTTATTTCTCACCTTCTTTATCAAATTATTGTAATCCTCTTTTCCTTTTCCTTGCCTGAGGTATGAAATAAACTTACCCTCGCGCCACAGATTCCCTTCCACTCTATAATCGCTCTCTCGAAATCGATATCGAACTAACTTCTCTCTACAATCGACGTTAGCAAAACAAGAAGCCAACCAACCCATACCCATGATAACATCAAAAGTTAGTCATATCTAACTCTATCAAATCTGCTATGGTGTGACGACTATTTATGACCACCGAACAATTTTTATACCCATTTAGCTATGACCGAATCTCCTATCAGTGTAGCTACCTCAAATGGTTATATCGACTCAGGTTCTATTCCGATCTACTAGCAACAAGGGGAGATATATATGACAAGGTGGAACCTGGATCTATTAATGCATATACGTCACAAAAAGAGGTCGATACAATACCTGTAATAACATCTGGTGACGCCTCATGATCATGCCTACTGGCCAAATCATATATACGGTGCGAGGGATCGCTAGAACTAGGAGCTCCACCACGACCTCTACCACGACCTGTTGGCATATGAACACCCCGCTCTGCGGGGCGCATAGCTACGGAGGGAGACGAACCAGCAACCGATCCAGTAGGCTGAACCATACCACCCACAACACTTCTATACAGACACTCTCTCATCATATGACCTTGACGGCCGCAAGAAAAACAAGCACTTGTACCAGAACGACATATCCCAGAATGGGACCTACCACACTGAGAACACTGAGGTAAAGGTGACCCCGACTGAGTAGAACCCCTGTTCCTCTGAGATTCTGAAGCCCCGAGCTCGACCGGCCCCGAATACCTCGACGGCCAAATCTCCTACCGTGGAACTGCAGGAGAGTACTCGGCCGGCCGGGATGCATATTCGACTTCCGAGGCCGTCGCCTCGAGACTCACCAGAATAGCCTGCCAACCTAGCCTTCTTATGCTGGCCCCTGTCATGATCTCTGTCTGGCTGCCGCCCTCTATGTCGCTCCTCAACTCCCTGCGCATATGTCTAGATTCGAGCAATATCCATACCCGGCTGGAGAGCCACCCATCGATCAAGTAGTGATCCAGCCGTATTACATAGCGATGCACCCTGTCTGCCATATCCGCTACAATAGTGGGTGCATATCTGGCCAATGAATCAAACTCAAGGTTGTACTCTCTAACGCTCCTACCGTTCTGCCTCAAGTGTAAGAACCTGTCAACTCTGGCTCTCCTCATCTATGGAGGTAGGAAATGATCAAAGAAAGCCTATGTGAACTCATCCCACACGGCTGGAGGAGCACTATCTCCCCTAGATAGCTCCCACGACTCATACCAGTTAATTGCTACATCACGCAACCGATATGAAGCCAACACGACCGACTCAATCTCTGAGGCCTTTATTACCCTCAACGTACGCTGCATCTGTCGGATGAACTCATGTAGATCATCTTCGAGCCTTGACCCGAAAAACTCTGGTGGACTACAACTCAAGAAATCACGGACCCTCAAACTATCTGATCTGGGGTCAACTCCTGGTCCTTGTCTATAAGTCTGCCCTGCCACCAATCTAGTCAGAAGTTGTACTGCATCTCTCATGGCTCTGTCCTCAGTCCCTGGCTGAGGAGTTGGAGGCTCAGGTGTTGGGGTCTCAGAAACTGGTGATGCTACCCCCTGACTGAGGAGCCTCTGGAGGTGGCGACGTACCAGAGCTCATCGACTGGGGTACAGTCTCCGGCATAGACTGAGTACGGGACCTGGTAACTCTCTAAATACGACTAGTATCCCCTACTGTAGATTTGCCCTTCTGGGCCGCTGTCGCCTTCTTCGGAGGCATAGCTGTAAACATATTAAGTCGTCAGAAAGGGATCATCTTAATAATAAGCTCTATTGCACGATCTAAGAGATAAAAGAATAGAAATCAATCCTAAATGTCCGGTAGCCTCCTGCGTATAAGATGGTGCACAACATACCCATACACAAGACTCTAATAAACACGGTATGTAGACATTCCGAGGACTAACTGCTCTGATATCACTTTTATCACGACCCGACCCGACGAGCCGCGACTAAATGTCCTAATGACACCATTATACTAACATGTCACGTAACTAGACTGACACTAAAGGCAAAATAAAATCCGGCAGCATAACGCTGCAATCATAACATACGTCGGAATAGGCAAGCCGGCAAGACGACATTTACACATACATTCCCTGTCTCCTGAGGAGTCACATCTAAATCAAGTATATCAAATGGTAGCCGACAAGGTCGCATCAGATACGGAACATCCCAAACAGAGTACAACAACGCATATACTAAAACATATTCACCACCCACAACTGTCTACAGACCTCTAGGAGTACAATAATGACATATGACGAGACAAGGTCCCGTCGTGCCCATAAATATACATAAGTCAGAATAAAGTTCTGTACCAAAATGACAAAGCTCTGAATCAAGAGAGCTTTCCAAACAGCTGAGCAGGAACCTAGACCGGAGGATCACCAAACTGAGCACCTGTACCTGCGGGCATAAACGCAACCCCCCGAGAAAAGGGTGGTTAGTACGAAATAATATACTGAGTATGTAAAACATGAAGTACTGCAAGAAAGATCATAACTGGCCAAAGGATATCATGAGACAAGTATAATAATCAAATTACAATTTCAACTGTGTCATATACGAATGAGAGTCAACTATGCCTTATAAAGTGAGAGTCGTGTATGTCCATATAAAATCATCATATATACATAAATTGTCCGGCCCATCCTGGGATGCGGTAAATATATATAAAGTATATTACTCGGCCCATTCTGGGACGCGGTAAGTCATATAAGGTATACTACCCGGCATATTCTGGGATGCGGTAAAGTCATGTAAGGTATCTGCGCGTGTATCTGCTCGGCCCAGGACGCAGTGAAATGATATAATCATATTAGCACGAATAGAATATCATGAGTAGCTTTATACATATCAAATCATCACTTGTCTCTCAATGGAATAGATAAAATGTACTATCATATCATGTATCATTTTAAAACATCCTTTGGGAACTCAAGACACTTATCATATCATGAATCATTTTAAAACATCATTTGGAAACTCAATAAAATCATTAAATGAACTTTTTACTAGAAAGTCAAAGGCACTTCTCAAGACACATATCTTTAGGAATTAAACTGTGTAAAAATCATGTACGTCCGTCGTACGTTCATTAAATCATGCCAAAAAGAAAGAAGGAAGAGTTTCACATACCTCTTAGTCGAATTAATCAACTCAATATTAAGATATGTCTTGTCTAGTACGTCAACCTATAATAATGGTAATACGTTCGTCAATTCTATGGTGATTCATACACCTATTTCTCATGTTAATCTAACTCCTTTAACTACATCAAGACAGTCCATTAAAACAGCCCACACTTTATCACTAACGAGAGTGGAATGTGAAGCTTTTCTACACCTTTTTATACCTTAATTCTTTTAGGACATATATTCACAATTATAACAACGTAATTGTAGGTTCTTAACTGAAATTTCCAGCATCTTCACTTAGCCAAAACAGCCCCTAAAGTGCAACACAACGTGTCCAATAATTTCATACAAGTCTCGGCCAACACCCACAATACCAACTCTTATCATAATTTCTTAAAATTCAATTGAAGTCTTAAAATCCAATTCATATTTCAATACTTTCATATAAACAATTATAACTCTAAACATCAAAATTAATAACAATTTCAACATGCAAGGCAACGGCGAACTTAACAACACAATAATCGAATATGACAACTCCAAGATTAGTAAAATTAGTCCCAAAATCGACTAAAACATCCAAAATATTCACATGCAATGTCTTAATTCCAATTTTCCCTTAACACAAATTCATCTCCTTAATTATAACAACATGCACTCCAATTATATCATAGAAAGAAAAAATTTATAACCTAAATTGAAGCCAAAACAATCCCTAGCAAAATCGGTCCAATTGCCCAATTTCTTGTCCAATTCTAACAATTCTTCAACTCTAAATCGTCATGCATGAATCCCATAATGTTAATCCATCATTCCTACACGTTTTCCTCCAAATATTTCGTCCAAAAACTTGGAAAAGGACTGACCAGTTCGACCCAGCAGTGGCACGTTTTGCCACTGTTTTGGAGCAATTTTTTTGGCTTAGAAAATTGGATGAAAATGACTTAATCTAGGAGATGAATTAAAAGAAACAAAACTTCAATTTTGTATAGCAATGGGGTGTGGGTTCGGTTGAGAGGAGAAGGAGAAGAGAGTATATTTTTTCCTTTTTTTTTTTTTTTGAATTGCAATATAATGAAAGAAGAAAGGTTTAATATGGGCTAACTTTAAAAATCTAAAAATAGTTTATTACACTTTGGTCCACTCCCCTAATTGTCTTCATAAATTAATCCCTCAAGTAATAATTAAAGCTTAATCCCGCTTCCTTTAATAGAGTATGGAATACAATACTATTCCATACTCTATTGGAACAAATTCAACTACTAGTATTCTATTCTCGTCGTCCCATTTGTAGTATTAAAAAAATTATTCCGGATCATATTCGTTTGTATACTAATTTTCGTATTAACATATGTAATTATACTTTATATCCAATATTCGAATCTTACTTCCTTAATGACGTTCTTAATTATTGTCTTAAACTTACGAGGTGTAACACCATGAAAGAACCCTGATTATTTATGAATAATGAATTATCATACCTGCTTGAGAGAACTCAATAGTCGAAATATAGTCAGTAACCCGCTTATATCAAGCCCGTGGAGACTGTTTAAGCCCATACAAGGACTTATTAAACAAACAGACATGATGAGGATATCGAGTATCCCTAAACCCCAAGGGCTGGTGCATATAAACTGTCTCTTTGAGATCATCATTGTCACGACCCGACCCCGGAGCCCCGATCGTGCGACCGCCACCCTGGCCGTATATACATCGAGAATAGCAATGAACATACATAATGGATGAACTCGTATAAATTAAACATCATCGCTAGCCGATGCGCCGCTTTTCATAGAAATAAACTTAATCAAAAGTATAACAGATAACTATGTCTTTACAAATTTCAAACCACAAACGTGACTACGCACTCTAAGAATAACAATCGTGGTGGGACAGGGCTCGCCATACCCCCACGATTGTACATAATACCTATAGCATCGTGGAAAACCGCATCAACAAAACAAGCCTCGGAGGAATGGAGCTTCGACACTGCACAGTGATCCTAAGAGTGAGGATCCACCACCGCTACTCCCTACCGCGGCATTTAACGCACCGAGGAAGGGGTCGATCACAATATGTACTAAGTATGCGAAACTGGAAAAAATACTGAAAATACCTCATAAGTCTAAAATAACTGGAGACATGTATGAAAATCAGTTTACAAAACACTGTGCCTTACTAATAATGAGAATATCAAACATATACCATACTGCATGAAAATAGGAAGCTCATGGTCAAAGCAAGGTCATCCGCCCCGCAGTATCATTAAGCACTCCTACTCCTGGGACTATTTCACCCGCATGGGTCATGTGGACCCGCATGAGGTATTCCTCGCATAGGTTGTACTCACCCGCATGGGACTATTTCACCCGCATGAGCCCTACGGACTCGCATGAGGTATTCTCGCGCGTGGGTAGCAAATCCACGGAATATGCAAATGCCACAACCCGGGGAATGACCCCGTAATAAATAATAATATATCATTAGCACAAACCGGCTACCATACATAACACAAGCAAGTTAAGAAACCCCTTAACTTCTTATTAATCTAGTTCATCCACATTCTCATTTTAGTTAACTTAAGGCACTAACATGTCTTTACGAAATCCGGGAATTTAACCCAAAGTACTAGACTATGTACTTCTACTCTTTTAAAACCTTAGGCAATTAATACCTTAAAAATCAATTTGTCTTTCACAGCTTCAAATCATTTCTCCGTACTCATTTTACTTAGAGTAAATCTTCCTTTGTTAACTTTCCATAAAGCTAATATAACCAACTTCCCATAAAGTCATTATATTGACGTTATACCTTAGTCAAATACATTTTCCTAAAACTCAAGGGACTTACACTTTTAAAAAGAGACAAAAATCATATACTTAAACACATCAAGTCCCTTAACTTTGAAAACTCAAGACATCCTTAATACTTTTAAAGAAATGAGTTAATCCCCCTTACCCACCAAACTTGGCCATCCTTTAAAACAAGTAAGGGATATCAAAACCTTGTACGTCTATCGTACTATATAGGTAAAACTATTCATGCTCAAGAGATAGGAAAGTTCCACATACCTCTTCGGTCAATCCACTTGCTAAGTCCAAAATACCGCACGTAGTATGTCAACCTATAATGACCATAATACGTTTATTAACCTCTAGTTTCAACGTAGAATATTCCAAGTGCAAAGTCACTAAATTCTACGAAAAATCAAAAGATTTCCTTTGTTTCTACATACTTTGTCACCTTTTTCATGGCCGAATTCAACACCCAAACGCCACTTTTAAGGCCCAACAATCCAAACATTTCAAAGGGGATTACACACCTAATCTTGGGTGTGTAAAATTCTGCCCCACAATGCATAACAACTAATTTAACAAGTTTAAGGTAGTATTTTGGCTACAACATGCTTACATAACCTTCTTATCCAATTCTTTCATATCCAACCCATATTCCTTACATTCAATTTATCTAAGGGCAATATTTACCACTACAAGTTCTTTCTTCTTCACATGCAACACCAAAAACTAGCAAAAAGGGAAAGAATTGTTACCTTAGAGCTTTAGCCAAATTAATCAAACAATTTCACTAGCTTCCTTTCCACAAACACCACCACAATAACTCCCACAAGCTTGCCAACAAGTTTCCTTCTTGCCACACTTTTCAGATTTTCCTCAATCCTTGATTTCCTCTTAAGTTTCTAGAGAGAATGAAGAGCTTTTATTTCTAGAGAGAGATGAGAGCTTGAAGAATGACCAAGTATTCAAGACTTGGACAATAAATAGTGCATGCAAAATCAGATGGGGGGGGGGGGGGGGACACTTGTCACCCACCCAGGGCCTTTTTAAAACAAAATAGTTCTGATTTTTCCACTTAACCTCGCAGAACCCGCCGCGCTGCGTGCAGCCGGCCATGGCTGAAACCCCGCAGATCACGCACTTCCGCACCGCGCCCCGTGGCTCTGCTCAATTATTTTCTCGTCCGATCACAGATCAACTTGTAACTTCCATAACTTTCTACTCCGATGTCCTATCGACGAACGGTTGGTTGCGTTGAAAACTAGACTCAATGAACTACGTTCTAGGCCTTTGAAACACCTAGGAACTCTCAATGTAACGGATCATAACCCATCTCAAAGTTGACTAAAAACCCGTCCGAAACAATCCGTCAACCTATCCTTCTAAAATTTTAGTCTTAACCCCTTCCGTACGCTCTCATACGCATGGCCAGAACTACGGGGTATAACATTCTCCCCCCCTTAGAAACATTCATCCCGAATGTTCCTCCTAGGCTTACTCAAATCACAATTTCGACATAGACCCTCTTAACTATTTCTTTTGCAAATAAAGACGCTCCACATAGCCACATCAATACTTAAGCAAAATTGCTAAATTTAAAAACAAACAATCAGGAAAGTGGATTACCTGGAGGTGTAGGGAACAAGTGAGGATACTTCTTCATCATGTCCTTCTCTGCTTCCCACGTCATTTCCTCCATGTTCTCGTTCCGCCATAAGACCTTGACGGAAGCCACATCCTTTGTCCGAAGTCGCCTAACCTGATGATCGAGTATCGCTATGGGACTCTCCTCATATGATAACCCCTCCGTCACCTGAACATCACAAATCGGGTGCACTCTAGACGGATCTCCAATACATTTCCGCAACATAGACACGTGAAAAACTGGATGTACTGCCTCCAGATCGGACGGTAGATCCAACTCATAGGCCACCTTTCCTACCCTACGAACAATATGATAAGGCTCAATATACCTTGGTCTAAGTTTCCCCTTCTTCCCAAATCTCATCACGCCCTTCATGGGTGACACCTTCAGGAAGACCCAATCATCTACCTCAAACTCCAAGTGCCGACGTCGATGATCTACATACGACTTCTGTCGACTCTGAGCTGACAATAACCGCTCCTGGATAAGCTTCACCTTATCCACTGCCTGCTGAATCAAGTGTGGCCCGACTAACTGAACTTCTCCCACCTCAAACCAACCTATCGGTGACCTGCACTTCCTCTCGTATAAGGCCTCATAAGGCGCCATATGGATACTAGAATGGTAGCTGTTGTTATATGCAAACTCCACAAAAGGTGAATGATCCTCCCAGCTACCCCTGAAATCAATAACACAAGCCCGCAGCATATCTTCGGGCGGTCCGGATAGTACGCCGCCCGTCCGTCGGCCGAGGATGAAACGCAGATCGAGACTCACTGTGTCCCTAATCCCTTCCGAAAGACCTCTGCTTAGCCGAGAATCGGGCTCTATCCAAATGATCGATAGGCACTCCGCAATCTCACAATCTCTCCGATATACAATCTAGCATAATCTCTACAAAAAGTCGCTTGATCGCGAGTAAAGTGGGCTGATTTCACCGCCGACAATAACCCAGATGGAATCATGCTTCCTCTGAGTGTGAGGTAACCCTGTAATAAAAACCATATTTACCACCTCCCACTTCCAAGTCGGAATATCAATAGCCTGCAATAGCTCACCGGGCTTCTGGTACTCAACCTTGACCTGTTGACAATTCGGGCACTGCGCCACAAGCTCCGCAACGTCCCTCTTCAGGCCATCCCATAAATACACACATCTAAGGTCATGGTACATCTTAGTCGACCTCGGATGAATAGACTAACGAGCACTGTGTGTCTCCCCCAAAATTTGCTGACGAAGTCCTGTACATCGGGAACACACAACCGGCCTTCAACTCTTAGCACCCCATCAGGCGCTACCTCAAATAGACCCTTCTCCTTCTGAAGAGCTGCATCGCGATATCGTACCATAATCGGATCCTCATATTGTCGCCTCTTCACCTCCTCGACGATGGAAGACTCGGCAACCTCTCGAACCCGAACTCCATTACTATCAGAATCAACCAAACGAACCCTAAGGCTCGCTAGCTGATGTAACTCTCGGACCATATCCCTTCTCTGGTCAGACATCGCATGCACTACCCATCGATCTGCGACTAAGGGCATCTGCAACTACATTGGCCTTCCCTGGGTGGTATAGAATATCGACATCATAATCCTTAAGTAACTCTAACTACCGTCTCTGCCGTAAGTTCAGTTCCCTCTGGCTGAAGATATACTGGAGACTCTTGTGGAGTCTGTGTAAATATCCACATGAACTTCATACAAATAATGTCTCCAGATCTTCAAGGCATGAATCACTGCTGCCAACTCTAAGTCATGTGTGGGATAGTTCTTCTCATGCTTCCTGAGTTGTCGACGCGTAGTTATAACTTTGTCGTCTTTGCATCAAGACGCACTCCAAGCTCGACACCCGACGCATCACAATAAACCACATATCCGCCTAAACCTCCAAGAGTAAGGATCAAGCGCGTCAATTTCTCCTTCAAGAATCGGAAACTCTCTCACAAGCATCCGCCCACCGAACATACCGCTCGAGTCACCTAGTCAAAGGTCTGAAATGGAAGCAAACTTCTCCACAAACCTCCGATAATAACTCGCAAAGCCCAAAAGTGCACTCCGCTCAGAATGGTCTAGGCCAAGTCTGATCGCCTCAATCTTTGTCAGATCAACCGAATACCATCGCCCCGATAACATGCCCTAAGAAAGCCACTGAAGCCAAACATAACTCGCATTTTGAGAACTTGGCATACAATCGCTTGGCCCCGAGAACCCCACACGCTTCTCGCCAGTGATCTGCATACTCTGCTCGTGCGCGAATAAACCAGATATCATCAATGAATACTATAACGAACATATCCAAGAACGGCGAACACTGCTCATCAAATCCATGAATATCGGGGCGTTGGTCAACCCGAAAGACATCACCTGAACTCATAGTGCCCATACCGGTCCCGAATGCGCTTTGGGATATCTCGCTTCTAACTCGCACTGATGATAACTGCACCGCATGTCTATCTTGGAGAAACATCTCGCACTTCGCAAATCGTCAAACAAATCATCAATCCTGGGGAGGGGATATCTGTTCTTGATAGTTACCTTATTCAGCTGCCTGTAATCAACACACATACGCAGCGTCTCATCCTTATTCTTTACAAATAAACTGGCGCTCCCTAGGGAGAAACATTTGGCCTGATAAAGCCTTTTTCCAGCAAGTCCTTCAGCTGGTCTTTCAATTCCTTCAACTCAGCAGGTGCCATCCTGTATGGCGGAATAGATATCGGTCGAGTATCTGGCGACATATCAATGCAAAAATCAATCTCCTCTCAGAGGATACCCTGCTCGTCTGGGAATACGTCTGAAAACTCTATAACGACCGGAATTGACTGAAGGTCCGGTATCTCAGCCTCAATATCGAATACCCGAACCATATGGTAGATATACCCCTTCCGCACCATCTTCCTAGCCTTGAGGTAAGAAATAAACCTACCCTCTACGACGCAAAGATTCCCTTCCACTGAGCAACCTACCACCAGAAACCGAACCGCATCAATCTCTCTACAATCCACATTGGCATAGCAAGACGCTATCCAATCCATACCCATAATCACATCAAAGTCCGTCATATCCAACTCTATCAAGTTGGCTAGAGTCTGACGACCGTATATAGTCACTGGGCAAGCCTTATATACCCGCCGCTTACCGAATTACCTCATCGCGTAGCCACCTCAAAAGGTTTTATGGACTCTGCTCTATCCCTATTCTACCATCAATATGAGGAGATATATAGGACAAGGTAGAACTCGGATCTATCAAAGCATATACATCACAAAGATGAAACCAATAATGTACCGGATTTACATCCGCGACGCTCCCGTCCTGACGGATGGACATAGCATAAATGCGGTTATGAGGACCGCTGGAACTGGGACCCCCACCACGACCCCTGCCGCGTCCTACTGGCCCGTGAACACCCTACCCTCCGGGGCGCATAACCGTCGAAGACGAAGATCCAAAGAATCGACCGCTTACCGAACCATAACACTCCCGCCACCTCTGGTCGGACAATCTCTCTTCAAATGGCCCTGCTGGCCATAAGAGTAACAAGCTCCTAAAGGAACATGACACTCGCCTGGGTGAGACCTACCGCATCGAGCACACCGAGATGGGGGTGGTCTCGATCGGTAGCTGTCTCTGCTCCCCTGAAACCCCAAAGTCCTGGAGCCCTAACTCGCTTGAATGACCTACCGATCGACCTTCCGCCAAAATCGGAAGGAGCACTCTGGCCGGCCGAAAAGTGGACTGGTTCGCTGCGCGGTTGTCCGCCTCAAATCGCCTCGAGACTCGCTGCCCCGCCTCTTGGGATGGCCTAAGTCTAGTTGATCCTCCCTCTCTCGCCCTCAATCTCGCACATACGCACGATCCCGGCAATATCCATCCTCGCCAAGAACCACCCCTGCAAGCAAGAATCATGCGTGACGGCCAGCCCCATCACATATCTATGAACCCCGTCGCCATGTCGCTACAATGGTGTGCGCGATACCGGATAAGGAGTCAAACCTGTGTCAGACTCTCGATAGTCCTCCTGCTCGCCTCAAAATCAAGAATCTATCAACGCGGGCTCTCCTCATCTCAGGAGGCAAGAAGTGATCCAGGAAGGCCTCTGTGAACTCCTCCCAAACAGCTGGAAGAGCATCCTCACCTCTAGACAACTCTCATGACTCAAACCAGTTCAACGCAATATCGCGTAAGTGGTGAGAGGCTAGCATGACGGACTCAGCCTCTGAGGCCCTAAGCACCTGCATAGTCCGTTGTAACTGCCGAACAAACTCCTGAGGATCCTCCTCGGACCTCGAACCATAGAACTCGGGTGGATGACAACCCAGAAAATCCCGAATCCGTAACCGCCGGCTAGGGTTGGTCGCCGCTTCGCTCGGCGCCGCCTCGCCACTATGCCGTCAATAACCGGACCGCTTCCCGTAATCTCTATACTCACCGGCCGTGGGATCGAGGCTCCGGCATCGCGTCTCGCAGCCTGCCGCCTCGAACTCACTGAGGCCGGGCGACGTCATGGAACTCGCCGCCCGAAACATCATCTCCTAAAGACGGGCTCGTGCCTCGTGACTCCGCTGCCCTACTAGCGACTCCTCACCGCTTTGCCCTTCTGGGCCGCGGTTGCCTTGCGTGGAGACATAACTGATACATAAAGGAAAATATCAGAGGAAGTTCAACATATAACACAACTCTATTGCACGATCTTAGAGTGAAAGAATGGAAACCAATCCTAAATATCTTGCAGCCTCCTGATTATAGATGTGGTGCACAACACACCGATAATCAAGACTCTACTAGACACTGCGTCAGACACTTTCCGAGGACTAATCGCTCGATACCACTTTTGTCACGACCCAACCCCGGTCATGATCGTGCTCACCGGCACCCCGTCAGTATACATCGAGAATAGCAACGGAACATACATAATGTATGAACTCAGATAAAGTAAACATCATCGGCCGATGCGCCGCTTTCATAGAAATAAACTTAATCAAAAGTATAACAAGATAACTATGTCTTTACACCAAACCACAAACGTGACTACGCACTTCTAATAATCGGGCGACAGGTTCGCCATACCCCGATTGTACATAATACCTATAGCATCGTGGAAAAATCGCACTAACAAAACAAAACAAGCTCCGAGGAACTGAGCTTCGACACCGCAATGATCCTAAGAGTGAGGATCCACCACCGCATACCCCTACCGCGGCATGAACGCAGCCCGAGGAAGGGTCGATCACAATATGTACTAAGTATGCGAAACTGGAAAAAATACTGAAAATACCTCATAAGTCTAAAATAACTGGAGACATGTATGAAAATCAGTTTACAGAACACTGTGTCTTACTAATAATGAGAATATCAAACATATACCATACTGCATGAAAATAGGAAGCTCATGGTCAAAGCAAGGTCATCCGCCCCGCAATATCATTAAGCACTCCTACTCCTGGGACTATTTCACCCGCATGGGTCATGTGGACCCGCATGAGGTATTCCTCGCATAGGCTGTACTCACCCGCATGGGACTATTTCACCCGCATGAGCCCTACAGACTCGCATGAGGTATTCCTCGCATCGTGGGTAGCAAATCCACGGAATATGCAAATGCCACAACCCGGGGAATGACCCCGTAATAAATAATAATATATCATTAGCACAAACCGGCTACCATACATAACACAAGCAAGTTAAGAAACCCCTTAACTTCTTATTAATCTAGTCCATCCACATTCTCATTTTAGTTAACTTAAGGCACTAACATGTCTTTACGAAATCCGGGAATTTAACCCAAAGTACTAGACTATGTACTTCTACTCTTTTAAAACCTTAGGCAATTAATGCCTTAAAATTCAATTTGCCTTTCACAGCTTCAAATCATTTCTCCGTACTCATTTTACTTAGAGTAAATCTTCCTTTGTTAACTTTCCATAAAGCTAATATAACCAACTTCCCATAAAGTCATTATATTGACGTTATACCTTAGTCAAATACATTTTCCTAAAACTCAAGGGACTTACACTTTTAAAAAGAGACAAAAATCATATACTTAAACACACCAAGTCCCTTAACTTTGAAAACTCAAGACATCCTTAATACTTTTAAAGAAATGAGTTAATCCCCCTTACCCACCAAACTTGGCCATCCTTTAAAACAAGTAAGGGATATCAAAACCTTAGACGTCTATCGCATCATATAGGTAAAACTATTCATGCTCAAGAGATAGGAAAGTTCCACATACCTCTTCGGTCAATCCACTTGCTAAGTCCAAAATACCGCACGTAGTATGTCAACCTATAATGACCATAATACGTTTATTAACCTCTAGTTTCAACGTAGAATATTCCAAGTGCAAAGTCACTAAATTCTACGGAAAATTGGGCAGCATTTCCTTTGTTTCTACATACTTTGCCACCTTTTTCAAGGCCGAATTCAACACCCAAACGCCACTTTTAAGGCCCAACAATCCAAACATTTCAAAGGGAATTACACACCTAATCTTGGGTGTGTAAAATTCTGCCCCACAATGCATAACAACTAATTTAACAAGTTTAAGGTAGTATTTTGGCTACAACATGCTTACATAACCTTCTTATCCAATTCTTTCATATCCAACCCATATTCCTTACATGCAATTTATCTAAGGGCAATATTTACCACTACAAGTTCTTTCTTCTTCACATGCAACACCAAAAACTAGCAAAAAGGGAAAGAATTGTTACCTTAGAGCTTTAGCCAAATTAATCTAACAATTTCACTAGCTTCCTTTCCACAAACACCACCACAATAACTCCCACAAGCTTGCCAACAAGTTTCCTTCTTGCCACACTTTTCAGATTTTCCTCAATCCTTGATTTTCTCTTAATTTTCTAGAGAGAATGAATAGCTTTTATTTCTAGAGAGAGATGAGAGCTTGAAGAATGACCAAGTCTTCGAGACTTGGTCAATAAATAGTGAATGCAAAATCAGATGGGGGGGGACACTTGTCACCCTCCCATGGCTTTTTTTAAAACAAAACAGTTCAGATTTTTCCACTTAACCTCGCAGAACCCGCCTCGGCGCCGCGGCCCTGCAGCCGGCACCGCGGCGCTGAAACCCCTGCAGTCTCACATAACTTCCGGCGCCGCGGCCCTGTGGCTCCTGTCCGAATTATTTTCTGTCCGACTGCGTACTGAACTTGTAACTTCCATAACTTTCTACTCTGATGTCCTATCGACGAACGGTTGGTTGCGTTGGAAACTAGACTCAATGAACTACGTTCTAGGCCTTTGAAACACCTACGAACTCTCAATGTAACAGATCATAACCCGCCTCAAAGTTAACTAAAAACCCGTCCGAAACAATCCGTCAACCTATCCTTCTAAAATTTTAGTCTTAACCCCTTCCGTACGCTCTCATACGCATGGCCAGAACTACGGGGTATAACAATCATGTAAGAAAGCATTCTTCACGTCTAGATGATGAATGAGTCATGCTTTTGACAGAGCCAAGCTGAGCACAATGCGAATGGTATCCGACTTGACTATCGGACTAAATGTCTCACCACAATCGACACCCACATGCTGAGTCTTACCATCACCTACAAGACGAGCCTTATGCCTTGCAAAAGAACCGTCAGAATTATCCTTATGAGAAAAAATCCACATAGACCGAATAATATTAACACCGGATGGACGGGGCACCAACTCCCACGTCTTATTATCAATAAGAGCATTATATTCACCGATCATGACAATTTTCCAATTCGGATAATTTAAAGCAGATACATGATTACGGGGTAAGGGTGATTTAAGCACATTAGAATTTAAATTAAAATATCTTTTTAGTTTGAAAATACCCCGTTTGGCTCGGGTGACTGGTCCATGACCCGAGGCTGAATTGAGTGAATTTTGGGAAGGACCGGGACACGGGATGGATTGGCTAGCAGGTATTGGGCCTGCTGACCCAAATCTGGAAACAGAACCCGTCACTACTGGGCCAGAAAGGCCAGTGGATTTAGCAGAGGGAACTGGGCTGGAGAGAAGGCTAGTTGTTGGACCCAAAACAGAAGTAAGATCAGTGATGTTAGGACCAACAGGCAGTGGGCCCGCTTTTGGATACGGGGCGCGAGATATGTTAAATATGGGAGTATATCATCATCCAAAAAATTATACGAACTAGGGGCCTAGTTCCTTGATTATTCTTATTGATGAAAGTATATATATATATATATACAAGTTACAATAGAAAAATCATTCTCCTATTCTACATCTAAATCTCTATTCTATTTGGAGACTAATCATACAATTATGGTCAGACTAATTACTATACAAATGTAATATACAAAATATACCATAAAGTAAACCTACACTAACTACGGGTGATCGTTGGGGTTGGCGAATTTATACCTGATCATTGGCAGCCTATCGACTTTGCTTCATCTACTAAATATACATACAATATACATGTATATTGTATGTATATATTTAACAAATATAATTTAGAGTGCCAACATCGGTGAACGAAGAATTTGAATGGGTCTGGCTCTAATACCATGTAAAGAATGGATCTTGAGTCTAACTCAACCCCAAAACTTTTAGGATCGAGTTAGGATCAAGATCCATTCTTTACATGATATCAGAGCCATATCCATCCCAATTCATTATTTTCGATGTTGGGCCCCCCTCTTATATTGTCCACGCTCCAGATGTCCAGCCCTGAGCGTGAGACGGGGTGTTGAGTTCTCCCACATCGGTGGGATAAGTGGTCCTTAGTCTCCTTATATGGCTTGACAATCCTCCTCTCTTTAAGCTAGCTTTTGGGGTTGAGTTAAACTCAATATTCATTCTTTACATCGAAAATAGAATGAGAACATGGATACTTATATGGACTTGAACAATTATCACCAAAGATCAATTCTTTACGATTTTAACTAAAATTATTACTTCACATTCTTAATATGCACATATATCACACACTACTTTTAGCTCACTGATATCATCGGCTCATAAGTTCGATCAACGTTTAAAAATATTTAAATGGTATGTTTTAGTCAAATAAAGGTGTTTGGATGTATTTTCTTAGAGTATAAGGTTGAAAACACAAATTCGTATAATTATAAATATCTATTTGACTACTCAGCCTATTGACAAATAAGTACAATAACATACCTAGTAAAATCTCACCACGTGGGTCTGGGGAGGGTAGAGTGTACACAGACCTTACCTATATCTTGGTAGGTAGAGCGGTTGTTTCCGGGAGACCCTCGACTCAAGACATAGCGTAATCACAATCAAAGTAAACGTTGCATAGCAAGATAAACGGTCAGAGACAAGAAATTAAAGCTATATGAACATGATGGTAACAAAATATCCAATACGACATGGTAACACATTCTGCCAAAAGGAAGCAGTAGCTAACACAAATAAATAGTATAAACAAAGTACACTAGAGAACACATAGCCGCAGAAATCAACTACATGAAATATAAAACAATATTGCTTCTATAAGTGTGATGAGCTAATCGAGCCTACATTACTCACACTATAACTATCTTTTTGTGGTATTGACAAATAAGTATATATGTAAAATTACAAAAAATATGAATTAGTATACATTTTGAAAAAGAAAATACAACGAGATTGAAGATAACAAGAAATTATTAATAGTAGTAATGCAAACAATAAATAAAAACCGAACAAAAATAATCAACTGAACCTGATAAGAAAGAAAGGGTAAGGAAAGGTCGTGCTTCATTCAATAGAGACAAAAGCATCAGCCTAGCTCAGTTGATTCTAGGGTGGTAGATTGTCCCAAAATAAAGATAAAAGCATCTATTTTGTTGATCTATACAACTCAGTATAGTTATAAGTTTCTATTTATGTTAAAATAAAGGATAAGGGTTGTTATGTTATTTGTTCTGTAAGCCCATTAAGGGCAGCCCATCCCATTAAGGGAGCCGGTTATTCTGTAGCCCATTAAGGGGCAGCCCATTAATGGGCCTAATTCGTATAAGGTCAGTGTATGACCTGCAAAGTAGAAAGAAGATTCATTTTAGTCTCGATCATTGTATTGGTCCAAGAAAAAGAGGTATGAAGAAAATACCCTAATATTCTTTCTTCCTTCTGAATAATCTCCTTCTTCGTCTTCTTCCTTCTCTGTTGAGAGTTCTGCTTACTGCGTGTGTTGCATGGGTGTCTCTGTATGCACTTAGCCTAGATTGAGGTTGTAAACCGTATAAATGACAAGATTTGACATGGTATCAAAGCGTCCGATCGAGGGGTTACAAGAATCGTATCTTGCTGAAGCACTGTAAGGATATCTTGTTATTTTCTGTCTATTATTAAAATCTGACACAAATCGTGGGTCGAAACCCTATTTTTCTGAGTTAAGGTTGTTCAGATCTGAAACAAGAAATCTCGAAATCCTATTTTTCTGTTGAAACCCTAGTCTCTGGGTCAAGTTTGTTCAGATCTGTCATTAAATCTGACACAAACCGTGGGTCGAAACCCTATTTTTGTTGGAACCCTAGTCTCTGGGTCAAGTTTGCTCAGATCTGAAACCTAATACTATTTTTCCGAGTTAAAGTTGTTCAGATCTGAAACAAGAAATCTCGAAATCCTATTTCTCTGTTGAAACCCTAGTCTCTGGGTCAAGTTTGTTCAGATCTGTCATTAAATCTGACACAAACCATGGGTCGAAACCCTATTGTTGTTGGAACCCTAGTCTCTGGGTCAAGTTTGCTCAGATCTGAAACCTAATAGTCCATGCTGTAAAGCATCACAGAAGCACAGATTGTTGTAATGGGCACCGACTCCAATTCTGGAGACAACTCTCCACACAGAACCCTTCCCGAGGGTAACACACTACCCACAACATCCTCTGTCACCTACGTTCTTGACCATAACCACCCTCTGTTTCTCCAAGCCTCGGATGTGAGTGGAGCATCCTTAATATCTTTCCAACTTCTAGGTTCTGAAAATTATACTATATGGAACAGGTCCATGAAAATAGCTTTGCTTGGTAGAAACAAGTTAGGGTTTGTAAATGGAAAGTGTGTCAAGGATCTGTATGAAATGGAATTGTGGGACCAATGGGACAGAGTTAATGCCATTGTCCAAGCATGGCTGATGAATGTTGTGTCCAGTAGCCTATTGAGTGGGGTTCTGTATGCAGAATCAGCCCTTGAAGTATGGGAAGATTTGAGGGAAAGGTTCGATAAGATAGATGAATCAAGAACCTATGACTTACATAGGGAAATTGCCACTCTAACTCAAGGGAATAACAGTGTTTCTGAATACTTCACTAAACTGAAAACCCTGTGGGTAGAATATCAGGCCTTAGTACCACCCCCTAACTGTGCATGCCCTACTTCCAAGGATTTCACAAATTACCTTCAAAAGCAAAAATTGTACCAATTTCTTATGGGTCTGAATGAAAACTACATGCATGCTAGGTCTCAGATTTTACTTATGACACTTCTTCCCACAGTTAACAAAGCCTACTCTATGATTGTTAGTGATGAGAGTCAAAAAGGCATAATTGTTAAGTCTGCTGGTCTGCTTGGGGTAGGGCCCAGTAGTATGGGACAGAACAACATCTCAGGCATGTATTCCAAGACAGGAACTACAGCCAAGGAAAAATTCAAAAGGAACACAAACCTTTTTTGTGAAGTGTGCAAAATGAGAGGGCACACAAAGGAATTCTGTTACAAAATTGTTGGTTATCCACCAGGCTTCAGGTCAAAAAGAAAAGAGCATGCAGCTAACAATGCTTGTACTGATACTTGTACTGATTATAATACACAAGGTGCTGGACCTGGAAGAACTGGAAACAACTTGAAGATTGGAGGTGCACCAGTCTTCTCACAGGATCAATATGAACAGATACTCAAGCTGCTAAATCAGAACAGAGGACAGACAGCTATGAATACTGACTCTCAAGGTGACAATTCTTTAGCTAACACTGCAGGTATGACTAAACTCAAAGCCTTACATGTTGAGATAAACAAGAAATGGATAATAGATACAGGTGCCACAAACCATATGACATCTGATTTAGGCATGCTAGATAAAGTAACCAAACTAAGTGAGAATAATGGAAGCACTAAAAATGTATTCTTACCAAATGGTGAAACTGCCAAGGTAACACACACTGGCAGCAGTAATCTGTCTACCAGAAGCACCTTGAGTAATGTCTTATATCTTCCTGATTTTAAACACAACTTGCTGTCTGTATCACAGCTTACTAGAGAATCAAAATGTACTGCTATTTTTTATCCTGACTTTTGCCTGTTTCAGGATCTCTACACTGGGAGGGTGAAGGAGATTGGTAAACTTCATGATGGCCTCTATATACTAGCCTCAGGATCAATACAGAAGTCTGCACTCACTGTACAAGTTAAAGAAAGTACAGAAGCTGATGTAAACCTGTGGCATAGAAGGTTTGGCCACACCTCTAGCAAAGTACTAAGTCAATTGATTGATACTAGTGCTGATAGTATAGCTAAAACAATACAAACTTGTAATGTGTGTCCCTGTGCAAAGCAATATAGACAACCTTTTACTAATAGCAACACTTGTAGTAAATCTATATTTGATATGGTGCATATGGATGTATGGGGTCCTTATAAGACAGAAACCCATAATGGCAAGAAATATTTCCTAACTATAGTAGATGACTATTCCAGAATGACTTGGGTGTACTTGCTAAGATTAAAATCTGAAACTTGTGTGGTTATTCAGCAATTTCTTAGTTATGTGTCTACTCAATTCAACCAAACTATTAAGATAGTTAGGACTGACAATGGCACAGAGTTTGTTAATGACATCTGTAGCAGCCTCTTTCAAAAACTAGGGATGATCCATCAGAGATCCTGTGCCTACACACCCCAACAAAATGGTATAGCTGAAAGAAAACATAGACACATTCTAGAGGTAACTAGGGCAATAAGACTTCAAGCCAATATTCCTATCAAATTTTGGGGTCTATGTGTAGTAGCAGCAGTATACCTGATAAATAGAATGTCTTCTTCCATTACTGGTAAGACACCCTATGAAAGTATGTACAAACAAAAGCCTTCCATAGGTTACATCAGAACCATAGGTTGTCTGTGTTTTGCTAAGGACCTAACTGTCACTGATAAGCTCCAATCTAGAGTTAAATGCTGTGTTTTGATGGGTTTTTCAGAGACCCAAAAAGGATACATTCTGTATGACATAAATGCTAATGTGTTTCTTGTTAGTAGGGAGGTCACCTTTAGGGAAACTGAGTATCCTTTTAAGAAAAATATAGACCCTGTACCTATTTTCACTAATCTGAAAGAGAATATACACATAACTCAACTAGATGACATATCACAACCTGTCACTCAGAAAACCCCAATTGAATCTCAAAAAGAAACCACAAATACTATCACTAATAAAACTCCTCACTATACTGATAATAACACTAATAACTCTCAGTTTTCTGAAACACAACAGCAACCAGAAACTACAGTCAGTATCAGAAAATCTAATAGGCCCAGACAACCTCCTATATGGCTCAAAGATTTTGTCACTTCAAATGTTAACAATGTCCTCTATCCTATTCAGGACTATATGCATTATGACCACCTAAGTAATAGATATCAGGCTTTTCTAACTTCCTTTTCTGAAATAACAGAACCTCAAAGCTACAATGAGGCTTCCAAAGATCCTAGATGGGTGGAAGCCATGGAAGCTGAATTGAAAGCCTTACAAGATAATCAAACATGGGAAATTGTTCCCTTACCTACAGGAAAGTACCCAATAGGATGTAAATGGATCTATAAAATAAAATATAAAGAATCTGGTGAGATAGAAAGATTAAAGGCTAGGTTAGTTGCTAAAGGTTACAATCAACAAGAAGGAATAGATTATCAAGAAACCTTCTCTCCAGTAGTGAAGATGGTCACTGTTAGGACTATACTAGCTACTGCAGCTTCTAAAGGATGACATATTCATCAAATGGATGTATATAATGCCTTTCTTCAAGGGGATCTTTATGATGAAATTTATATGGATCTCCCACAAGGATTCATTAGTCAAGGGGGGAAACAGGTGTGTAGACTTCATAAATCCTTGTATGGGCTCAAACAAGCACCCAGACAATGGAATTCAAAATTAACTGCAGCCTTGATTCAAATGAAATTCAGGCAGTCCCACTATGATCACTCATTGTTTATAAAACAGACCAGTCAGAATGTCATTATCATACTAGTCTATGTAGATGATATGTTAGTTACAGGGAATAATGTGAAACTGATAACAGAGACAAAGCAGTCTCTTCAAGATGTGTTCAAAATGAAAGACCTAGGAGAATTAAGATACTTCTTAGGAATTGAATTTACTAGATCAAAAATAGGAATCCTAATGCATCAAAGGAAATATGCATTGGAACTGATTTCTGAATCAGGACTAGCTGGGGCTAAGCCTATTAACACACCTACAGACTGTAATACCAAGATGACTACTAAAGAATATGATGAACTAGCTGCTAAGCAGGAGAATATTCAGGAAAAGTGTACTACTACTACTGATGAACACTTAGAAGATGTTAGGATCTACCAAAGACTGATTGGTAAACTACTATATCTTACCATTACAAGACCAGACATAGCATATAGTGTCCAAACTCTCAGTCAGTTTCTGCAACAACCTAAGCAGTCTCATATGAATGCTGCTCTTAGAATAATAAGGTATCTAAAGAATCAGCCAGGACAAGGGGTACTTATGTCTAGTAGTCAACAAAATACACTAACTGCTTTCTGTGATGCAGACTGGGCAGCATGCCCACACACAAGAAAATCTATTACAGGTTATCTAGTAAAACTGGGGGACTCTCTCATTTCCTGGAAGTCCAAGAAGCAGTCTACTATCTCCAGGAGCTCTGCAGAATCTGAATACAGAAGCCTTGCCAGTGATGTTGCTGAGGTTACTTGGATTGTTGGCATTAGAGATATTGACTTCAAAGATTCAAGCCGGTCTCTATATACACAGACAGCAAATCAGCTATACAAATAGCAGCAAATTCAGTCTTTCATGAGAGGACTAAACATATAGAGATTGATCTACACTTCATAAGAGAAAAGATCCAGAAAGGTGTAGTGAAAACTGAGTATATTCCTACTACAGAACAGCCTTCAGATCTGCTCACAAAAGGGCTAAGTAGATATCAGCATCATCACCTCTGTTCCAAGCTAGGATTACTGAACATCTTCCAGCATCCAGCTTGAGGGAGCATGTTAAAATAAAGGATAAGGGCTGTTATGTTATTTGTTCTGTAAGCCCATTAAGGGCATCCCATCCCATTAAGGGAGTCGGTTATTCTGTAGCCCATTAAGGGGCAGCCCATTAATGGGCCTAATTCGTATAAGGTCAGTGTATGACCTGCAAAGTAGAAAGAAGATTCATTTTAGTCTCGATCATTGTATTGGTCCAAGAAAAAGAGGTATGAAGAAAATACCCTAATATTCTTTCTTCCTTCTGAATAATCTCCTTCTTCGTCTTCTTCCTTCTCTGTTGAGAGTTCTGCTTACTGCGTGTGTTGCATGGGTGTCTCTGTATGCACTTAGCCTAGATTGAGGTTGTAAACCGTATAAATGACAAGATTTGACAATTTAACTCTTTTTTTTTGTTTTTTGACGAAGGAACCCGCAGCCGCTACTCTTTCGAGTGCGCACAGGGTAAACCCCGGGCTGACGCAATAGCCTGCAAACCACGTCAGCCGATTAACCATACTTGGCAAGCCATGTGTGACAGGCTCAACCAAGAAGATTTATGCAGGGGATATATATATAAGTTCACATTCCAGTGTTCGATGATGGATGGATCGTCCGTCGGCAGTGGAGGTGCAAATTCAGGCATAAACTCCGGATGAAGGTTAATTCACTCTGGGATTGGTAGTCCCGTCTGCTCTGACGTCGGAATAATCATTATAATACGATGATAGCACCTGATTAGCAAGAAATTCCCTGCAAACTCTTCAAAAGAAGCCTTCCTTGACGACTTACTTTTCTTTCTTCTCCTAGTTCTTATTCCACTTCTTAATCATCCTTCATTTCACTAATTCGTATTAACATGGACCTAAGATGAATTAGATAGGTTTTACACTTTTCTCAAAGAAAGAGGAAAGGTTGGCAGTTCAGGCTTCAGATGCAATTATGAACTCCACGGAACTTTATCAATTCCAACGCAACTTATCCTTTTGGCAGGTCCCTTCATTCCCTCCGCCTTACACGGACAACAAAGAGTACCTAAGGCGGATTAGTGGTTTATTTTCAAAAGGGATTTTTTTGACCGTAGTACCTTAGCATGCCAAGTTTATGTCGAAGGTGCGGCTCAGGTAAGCCTTCAATCTTGCAATCTCATCAACATCATCACCAGTGACCACCAGTCGAGATTCCGATGCCGGGCCCAATAACGAGCGGAACGGGGCCAACTAGGTCGAGCTACTCCGTTCCTTAGCAAAGCTCTTTGCAATCCTTAGTACTTCATCGCTGTTAAGAACAACCGAGATCCAATGAGAATTTGCGCGTAGCTTCTGGTCTTTGACATCAAAAAAGAAGGCCTTTTGCGCTTAGGCCCCTATCTTTGCCGCCCGGGCTCTTGTCTCTGCATAATCCCCGGTAGGAGCGTCGAAAAGAATCTACTGCTACACCAACTTGACTACCCTTGCGGGTATTCTATTTAACTCTTTGACTTATAGACAAGGGAGTATTGATTTAAAATTATGAAAAATGTGAAATTAGTTTTCAATTAAATAAGTTAATATAACAATAATTGAAGATGGCAAGAAATAATTTAACAGTGGTAATAAATGAAAGTAATCAAAAGAATCAATTGAACCTGAAGTGAAAGAAAATGTAAGGAGAAATCGTGCTTCAAACAATAAAGACAAAATCAGTTATTTTGTTGTTATAGATTTTTTGTGGTGATATTCGTTTTTGTTTAAACAAAAGTTATCACTTTACATTTTTAACATGCACATATATCACACATATCATTTTTCGCCCACTCATATTCAGCAAGCAAATTCTAGTAATGCAGAAATATTTTTGTGCAGCAAAAAAATTTTTGATCGAAGGAAATTAAAACGCACAATTTCATCCAAAACGACGTCGTTTTAATAAAAAAAATCCAAAAAACTGATGGTGCAACTTGCTTAAGGTGCCTCCGTCACTGCGCATATCATTGGCACATAAATTCGATCAACTATTAGAGATATTTAAATGTTAAGTAGAGATGTTTGAGTGTCTATTTAACTATTCGGCCTTTTAATAAATAGTTAAATACGTATTTATTTAAAATTATAAAAAAATGTGATATTAGTATTCATTTTTAAAAAGGTAATAAGACAAGAATTGAATGTGACAAAAAATTATTTAATAATAGTAATTAAGGCAATAAATAAATAAAAACAAAAAATAAACCTAAAGTGAAAAGTCATGCTTCAATTAATAAAGCAAAATCAGTTATTTTGGTGTTATAATTTTTTACCGTGCTATTCATTTTTCTTTAAACGAAAAGTATTACTTCTCGCTCTTGATATACATATGTATCACACATTATTTATAGTTCAATCATATCACTGGCACATAAATCTGATCAATAATTAGAAGTATTTAAGTAATTTGTTTTAATCAAGTAGGGATGTTTGGTTAACTTTTTGTGGAGTAAAAGACAGAGCACAAATTGATATAATTACAAGTGTTTATTTGATTATTCAATCTATTAATAAATTAACAATAATTTAAAATTTCAAAAAAAACAAAAAATTGATCTTCATTTTTAGAAAGGTAATACGATAAGAATTGAAGACGACATAAATCATTTAGTAGTAATAGTAATTCAAGCAATAATTGTACCTAAAAGAATAATAATTCAAGCAATAAATACAATAACAACATATCCAGTGTAATCACACACCGTAGGATCTGAGGAGGAGGGTAGTGTCACGACCCGACCCCGGGCCCACGACCGATGCCCTGTCTGGACACCCTTACAGGTATACATCAAAGATAATCAACAGAACATACATAAACTTAACAAGAAATAAATAACAGGTTAGCCGATAAGGCTACCTTCCTGGATACATATAACTACGTAAAACCAAAAGCAGTTACCTTTTTTTTTTTTTTACAAAGCGACCCACAAGATATGACTACAGACCTCTAAGAGTTTTGACATAACAACTGTGACGGGACAGGGCCCAGCCATACCCCTGAATGTACATAAATCTACAACCTCGGGAATCAGACAAAATACAAAGCCTCCAAATAATGGAGCCTCCCAACCGGTGAACAATGATACTAAAAATGAGGATCGACTATGTACCTCAACTCGCGGCATGAACGCAGCCCAGGAAGGTCGATTACAAAATATGTACCAAGTATGTGAATCGAAAATCAGAATGAAATCATAACGATCATATAAAGCAGAGACATGTATGATAACCAAACTACGATTACACAATATATAGCGATCATGTCAAGTCGGGACGCAAGCCCTCAAGTCATTACTCACATATAACCACGGGTCTCACGCCATAATATCAATCATGCGTGGAATTCCTTCGCCATCGTGATCCATGATATAATATAACACCAATAAGTATACATGAACACGAGTCCACTGTGTCATAAAAATCACGGGCAAGTAGGAAAAGCGAACCACGGATCCAACTGCGTCATAAAAGCGGACGGGGCAAGTACGAAAGTCAACTACCAGATCCAGCCTGCGTCAACAATTGACCGGGGCAAGTGCTAAAGCTATCTACAGTCTGCGTATCAAAGCGTGCCATAGGCCGACGGGGTAAGTACGAAAGCCAACTACGGATCCACTGCGTCGACCATCGCAAGGCAATGCGGAAGCTAACTACCAGACCATCATGCGTCACTAAACCTCATGGAGAGCTAGTCCATGGAATAACAATATCCAACATGGTCGCATGCCCCGGAATCCCACATCGTATAAGCATGTCCATGGAGTAATAAAAATAATTCGAGAATCTAACCTGCATCCTGGTCGCATGCCCCGGAATCCCACATCGTATAAGCATGTCCAATGATCAATCACAATGGAAGCATACCCGTGGAATCCTCCGTCACTGTCGGTACGTCCAAGTAAATTCACAACAAGACAACCGGCTCTCCAACTGAGAGTCACGACAGCGTAAAAATATAATACTTGCACTCAAGGCTATCACAAGCAAGCATAGGCAAGTTCATAAAATCTTTAGACTTCCATATCACATAACAATCCGGGAATTTAACCCAAAGTACTACGTACTTCCATTCTTTTCAAAAGACGTCTTTTTATATAAAACCCCAAGATACTAACACCCGTAGTATCAAGACATGTCTACATTTCAAACAAGTCACTACATTTTTAGAAATACATTTCTAGGCTTCTAAATCAAGTGACCCTTACTTTAAAACTTTAAGCAATTGATACCTTTAAATCAAATTGCCCTTCTTTATTTCAAGTCATTTCTTTGTTTACATTGCTAGAGAAAACCATTCTTTTAACCTTCCATAAAGTTGTTATAACCAACTTCTCATAAAGCCGTTATACTAACTTTATGCTTTAGAAACTAAGACATCTTTAACTGTTCATAAAACCGTCATAACTAACTTCCCATAAAGTCGTTATAACTCTTTATGTCTTAGACAAATTCATTCTTTTTATAACCAAGAGACTTATACTTTCAAATCAAGTTACATAGCTTTCAAAATACTTCAAGTCTTTTAACTTTAAGAAATCAAGTTTCTTAACTTAGAATATCAAGTCTCTTTAACTTAGAATATCAAGTCTCTTAACTTAGAATATCAAGTTATCAATGCTTTTCCCAAATCAAGTATTCTATACTTTTCAAGTCAAGTAACATATACTTCTTTGAAAACGAGTTACTACACTTTCGAAAATTCATACAAGGATACCAAAATGAAACTGAGTTCATTTAAAACACGTACGTCTACCATACTATACATTTCATAAGATTCATGCTCAAGAGATAAGAAAAGTTTCCACATACCTCTTCGGCTCATTCCACTTGCTAACTTGAATTTGCCGCACGTAGAATGCCAACCTATAATGACCACAATATGTCTATCAACTTCTAGCTTTCAACGTAGAATATTTCTAAGTATAAGGACTCTTATTCTACGGAAAATCGGGTAGCACTTCCTTTGTTTCTACGTACTTTTCCACCTTTTTCAAGGCCCGAAAATCAATAACCAAACGCCACATTTAAGGCCCAACAATTCAGCAATACAAAGGGGATTACACGTCTAATAGGACGTGTAAAATTCTGTCCCACAATCAATATAAAACTGTCCAATATTTCCAAGTCATATTCGGCTACCATTGTCACAACAATTATCAATTTCCTTTCAATTCCTTTTTCAATCCAAGTTGTTATTCCAACATGTTATATACATAATAACAATTACAACAACTATAAATCCTTACTTCCTTAACATGCGACGATTGTAACTATCGACCAAATTGATTACAACATAAATGGCTAGCTTGTCCATTTTTGGTTTTTAACATGTCGACATGATCCAAATCTTTTCAAACTTCAATATATATACCACATGCTCATTTCTTAACTACTATAACATGTAATCTTCAATCACATAAGAAGATGAAGATTTTACTTCAATAAGCTCTAATAATGTCCAAGCGTAAAAGTCGATCCTTAGCAACTTTTAGCTCCTCTTCTTATATTCCAATCCGCTCCAAGCACTCTTTAGAAGCTCATAACCAACTTCTCTTCAATTTCCAACTTCAAAGTTGAAGAACACCTTAGGTTTTCGCCTTGCGACTAACGTGAAAACGTCATTTTTCGGGATCTTTCTATTGAGATAACCTTGTAATACCCTTAGGAACCTTGGGTTTGAATATTGGGAATTATGGAGTAAGATTGCAAAAAATTTCTCTCTTGAAACTCCTTTGGCCTAGAGCTCTCTATTCTTGAACAATAAGTTCTTGAAATTTTCTAAGTGTGGGATGTCTTGCTACTAGTAGTATGAATATATAACATAACCAAGGGCCTAGATTAAACCAAATGTAAGGTTAGGATGTGGTCAATAATGTCAAGCTCCACTTTTCCCTTTGACTTGGTCCATTTTTCATCAAGCCAATTTGGCTAGTCTTTAATGACTAATTTTCGTCCAAGATGACTATGTGGAGGGTGACACGTGTCGCCATCCCATTGGTCCATAACATTTCGTTTCCCGAAATTTCCATAATTGGTCAAAATATCGGAAACCTCGTGGGCCCCACAAAAACATAAAATTTCTCGGGTGAGCCCCACGTATCCAACTCTGTAAATAAACTTCCATAATCCCGATAAATCCTACAAGTCTCAAATATCAAATTCGGGAACGCAATTCTCATTAACGAACAATTTTTCTTCCCGAGGCTCGGAAAACTTTTCTCTTTGGAAAACAATTATTTCTTTCGTTCAAATTTATAAGTCTTGCTCTCACGTCTATTCTCGTATACATGTCCTGAAATTACGGGGTGTAACATTCTTCCCCCCTTAGAAACATTCGTCCCCGAATGTTCTTTCGGAGTCTAATCTAATTAGATAGCGACATAGTCTCATTTTACTACACCGTTCATACAAAAATATGTCACCCATGGCCACATAACAATACTTATACTAAAATGTCAACCTGAACTCCAAGTGTCGACGTCGTTCATCTGCATAAAGTTTCTGCTGACTCTGAGCTTACTAATAATCTTTCCTGGATAAGCTTCGCCTTATCCACAGCCCGCTGAATCAAGTCTGGGCCAATTATCTGAACCTCACCTACGTTGAACCAACCAATCGGCGATTCTACACTTTCTTTCATACAAAGCCTCATATAGGGCCATCTGAATACTGGAATGGTAACGGATATTATACGCAACTCAACGAGAGGCAAACAAATCCTCCCAGCAGCCCCTGAAATCAATAACACGTACATGACCTATCGCCGAGTGTATGCGGATAACATGCCTGCTTGTCGTCGATGCGAGGTGAAATGCAACATTGAGACTCACATGTGTCCCCAATCCCTTCTGGAAAAACCCCCAGAAGCTAGCCATAAACTGGGCTCATCTGTCTGTCATAAATAAATGTAGGAACCCCGTGCAGTCTCATAATCTTCCGGATACACAATCTCGCATAATCCTCAATCGCCTCTACATAATACTTTTCCCATGGTTATCTAAAACTGTAACCTATGGCATGGCGACACTGAAGATCTTACATGTCTCACATCCATCGCCTAATAACATGGGTACACATAACCCCATAGTACGTAAAACTATCATTTTACGTGGGGGAAAGAGCTTATCTCACTTTCATGATCTTGATCATCAAGTGCCACCTAATAATCGTATAGATTTTCAAAACCTACTAAAGATGTCTTCTGTTTCCCGCGGCAACACTCGTACTTATCTTATTCTTGCTTGCACATTTTCCTGAAATTATTCGAAATGTCGTGGCCCTGACCGCCACACTAAACCAAGTCCAAGTACCTCCAAGGGCACTTAACATAAAATCCTTCAATAATCGTATGTTCTTATCTCCGTCTCTTAACGTTCAAATTCAAATCAATCATTTCAATAAAATAAGTCACATAGACTCCACAATTTCATGTCAAAGAAGGAAGGAATAACTTACATATTACTAACACTTCCTTTCCTTCCCTATCGATAATCGGCTCACCGGGAAACTGGAATCGAACCAACCTCTCTCTACAGTCAACTTTGGCACCCACGAAGCCAACTAGTCCATACTCATAATGACCTCAAAGTCTGTCGTATTCATCTCTACTAGGTCTGCTAGGGTCTGACGACTGTATCCTCACCGGGCAAATCTTATCTACCCGCTCAGCTACCACCCAATCACCCACTGGTGTAGCTACCTCGAAAGGTCCTTATGGATTTAGGCTCTATTCCTCTACACTTGGTTGCTCTCTTTCTTACTAGTCGTACTCTTTCTGTACCTCCAACTTATACTAGCATACGTACATAACCTCCATACTGATTATGACATTCAATCTTTGGAGTTACAATATCGAATAATATAAGGTCATTTCCGGCTCTCACGACCTGGTTCCGGTGGAACGCGTCCACGAACCCGTAAAACAATTAACTAGACTCGGGCCTTGCACCCTCGTGACCTTGTCACGTAGGACTACTACCAACTGATCCCACTCCATTTCAGGCTATGGGGAGACCCGTAATAGGTCCTCAACCTGACCCACCGTCGCACTTAACTCTTACCCTTAGTCTGAATAAAATTTTATTGCCCGAGAATGCCTTATATACCTAAGGTCTCGGCGGTTATCAATATTCTTAGGCTCGCAATTTCCATGCTCCAAGACTACCTTACCAGTCCCCCCGTAAATGGGTACAATAACTTCTCATAATACCATAATCGTGTTGTCTTGATCACAACAACCATTACTTACTACATACGGATCTCATCCGTACAATTCTCTTAAGCCTACCACGTAGCTTAATCTATTAACATGACATTCCATTAAGTTCCTTAACATGACTCCTTAAGGGTTCACTACCCTATCAGACAGTTCATCATTTCCCAATTATCTCAAAATAAAACATAAGACCTTGGCGAGAATTCATTAAACTGTTTCATACCTTCCCGGTATCTAATTAGTCCTTACCAACTCTTGGTAATATAAAATGATTCTAGGCAACACGCGTCTAACTCTCATACACAAATCTGTATAGTTGTATGTCATAATACCAACAATACAACAATTACTACCAACCTGGATACGCAATCCACATAATCCTTCCTGGGTCACTGCTGCCTTTCTCGTAGCTGCAATCAACATAACTCGTTAGGGAGAGACGACTCTAATAACACAGCTCTATCGCACGATCTCAGAGTGAGAAGAATGGAAACCAATCCTAAATGTCATACAGCCTCCTGATTATAGATGTGGTGCACAACACATCGATAATCAAGACTCTACTAGACACGGTCTGTAGACACTTTTCGAGGACTAACTGCTCTGATACCACTTTTGTCACGACCCGATCCGGCTCACATCGTGCCTGCTCAGGCACCCTTACATGTATACATCAGAGATAATCAGCGGAACATACATAAACTTAACAAGAAATAAATAACAGGTTAGCCGATAAGGCTACCTTCCTGGATACATATAACTATGTAAAACCAAAAGCAGTTACCTCTTCTTTTTTTTACAAAGAGACCCACAAGATATGATTACAGACCTCTAAGAGTTTTGACATAACAACTGTGATGGGACAGGGCCCCGCCAAACCCCTGAATGTACATAAATCTACAACCTCAGGGAACTGTACCAAAATACAAAGCCTCCGAAATAATGGAGCCTCCCAACCAGCTGAACAGTGATCCTAAAAATGAGGGTCAACAAGTTATGTACCTCAACATGCGGCATGAACGCAGCCCCCGAAGGAGGTCAGTACGAAATATGTACCAAGTATGTGGCGAAAATCAGAATGAAATCATAACAGTCTATATAAAACAGGAGACATGTATGATAACCAAACTACAATACACAATATATAAGCAGTCATGTCAAGTCAGGGACGCATGCCCTCAAAGTCATTACTCACATATAACCATGGGTCTCACGCCCATAATATCAATCATGCCCGTGGAATTCCTTCCTCACTGCCGGCAGTCCATGATATAATATAACACCAATAAGTATATGTTGACACCCAATTTTGACTCATCTTTTAGTCATTTCTTGCAATTTTAAGCATTTTAGGACACCGCATTTTATCACCATTTTTGTATATTTTTTACCTAACATTCTATGTTGTCTTATTTTTTTGTAAATTGACATCATGTTTTTACTTTAATTAGGTATTAAACATTTTCAAATATTATGTTATTATTGTTGCGCGATCATTTTATTTTACTAATTTTGCATCTCTTTAAATAATTAACTGACATCTCGTCTTTACTTTTAATCAGGCATTAAATATTTGCTAAATATTGTATTTTATTATTATTGCATCGGCATTTGCATTTTAATAATTTTGCATCTTTTTTTAAATAATTTTTCTTTTTAATAATTAACCCATTTTGCATTTCATCAAACCAGTCCAGTCCGAGGCACAATCTGGACCAGTCCAATCCGCCAAAAACCGAAGCCCAAACTGAGGCCCAATACACCTTTAATCTTTTCCCTCCAATACCCAATACCCAAAACACTAAACCTAAATACCCCATATAAATAAAAACATTACCCCCATTGAAAAACCTACCACTGCCTACCCCGAACCTCACTTTCTCCTCACAAACCGCAACTCCCCTTCTCCCCCCTTTCAGATTTTTTCATCCCTCACCCTCTCCTTAACTCCCAGCCGCACAACAGGACCCCAGTCGCACCTCACTTCTCTCCCTTCATTCTCGTCGACCACACACCCCCATCAACGACCTTCTCCCTCATCCCTCACTCCTCTCTCCCTGTCTCTCGTCGCCAACAACCCTTTGTCCCCCTTTTCACCATCCGCCATAACTTGGGCGAAGTCACGCCGCCGGAGTTCGAACCAGTACACCACCACCACTATCCCGTCTCTCACGAACCATTGTATCCCATCGACCACTACTGTTCCATTACCTCACTGCTCACTGTCGAAACCCCAGATTCAACACTCAAATCACCACGGCGGCGTCGCTCCGGCGTACCTCGCCGTAGAAGTGACGCCATCGCCTCTTTATTTTTTCTACCACTTGAATTTGGTCGGAGTTTTGAACTCCGACAAACGTTATTGGTATCGCTATTTTTTACTGATATATTTTATGTTTGTGGGATTGATTCATCTTTATTTTGACGTCCTCTGATGGTGTCCTAATGTTATCCGACGTAATGCTGACGCTTCTGTTTGGTTATATTTTCTGTGTTTCAGTCGATCGGTTTGTTCTGGCTAGATCCGGCCATTTCTCTAAGTATTCTCCAGTTACATCATTGATGTTTTTGTACTGCTTTTCGCTATTGTTACTATTTGGTGTTCCTGTTTAGCTGTGGTTTGATGTCTCCTGCGATATTGTGACATTTTCGGTGACCTTGCCCGGATCTGTTACTGTTTTCATTGGTGTTTGTACGACTCAGTATTCTCATTGTTGGGTTCATATTGTTCTGACTATTTGTGGTTGCCGGCAATCGAATTCCTCGATTTGTTGTGGTTAATTTGATCATTCTAGTGTTGTCGTCGGAGCTCCGACTCCGGCGATCGTTGGTTACTGCTTCTGCTATTGTTTGACTATTTTTCGGACTGATTTTTGACACTTTTGCCCTTTATCTGGGTTTGCAATATTATTTGGGTCGCTCCGGCAACGTTCTAGTTTTTTCGGCAAATCGCTATTGTTTTTGCTATTTTTCTGGACTGATTTCGACAATTTTGCCCTTTTATTTACTTGATTAAACTAATTGGAACAAGCTCTTATTTCACAAAGAACAGATTGCTACATTTGAATATTAAAATGGTTTGGACATGATACTACACTTCAATTGGCCAATGAAAAAGCTATCCGTCTATTTTTGAGGCCTCCACAATTGCAAAGACGGAAAATAAAATAAATGAAGTTTTCTGGGCATTGATGATTTCTTCCACTTACACCGGATAACCAACATGCGCTGGCAAGGCGAATTCTCGCAGCCGCACTTGTTTAGGATGTCCTACTTTATATTTTTTACATATCTGAGCCCTCCGTGTTTAAAACTATTAATGTTTTGGCGCGGATCCGAAGGTTTTATTTATCTTATTGTTTCTAGCAGTAATGTCCGATGAAGGAATATCCGTATGATTTCCAAGGCCTTCCCTGTACAAAAGACGAATTTATTTTTTTGGCTTTACTTATTAATTCTTGTTATTGTTTTTTTTTTTTAAATTGTTTATTCTATTACTAACATGTTTATTTTATTACTAACACTTTTACTAAGTGTTTATGCAGGTACACGGAGATCATCTTGTGCAGAAGGCCTAAAAAGGGCTACAGATGTCCCGGATTTTTATCTCATGTCGCATTTAATTTTAGTTTTACTATTTTGTATTGCATTTTACTTTAATTGTAAATTATGTAAAAATGCTTAGAGTATATAGAATAAAAGCCAATATATAACTAACCTAGGTTTGAACGGATAACTGCAAGTTAGCGGATCTTAAAGGATGCCTAACCCCTTCCCTTTAGGATAATAAAGAACCCTGATCCAGAATCTCATTAATTTCGTAGACCATTAAATGGAGATTAGTTGCAGTATTTTATTGCAATAAATCAAGTGTCCTAATTCACTTAAATAATTAGGTGGTGACTTCTTAAAATAAATTTAGGAATCATACCATACGTAGTACTCCCGTTTTGACTACGGTTAAAATGAAGTGTTATAGAATGGCGACTCCACTAGGGATAATCAGGTTCTTGACCATAGCAAACCTAGGTTTATTATTACTTGACTTTATTTGCTTTTATTTGTTTTAAATGCCTTAAAATTGCTTGCTTTAATCTTGTATGCTTAGTTGTTTTAATTGCTATTTGCTTTTACTGTTTTCCTTAAACTGACATTCTGCTCATATTTCTTCCACTCTGAAAAAATCCACACTATCATACACTACATGTGAGGTGCGTTGGGTGCATCAGCAAAATTCTTTCTTCAAAACCCAAATTTAGGAGAGTTGGTAATATATGTGGAGTGTCCGGTCTAACCGGTGGCCGCGTAGCCTTCTCACTCGAGTTGTCCGCTCGGGAACCTTGCATCTAGTAAGCCAAATCTTAGAAAGCTTAAGATAGAGCTATACCATTTTTTTTTTATTTAAGTCATGCATGCATAAACCTTAGGTGGGTTAATCCTTGGTATTAACGCCACAATTAGAAATCCACCAAACTTGTCGACGGGTTTCACAACCCAACGACCCATTAGCATACTATGTGTAGCGTGATGATGATAGACGGATCCAAGCCTGGTCATGACACACCGAAATTGGAAAAAGTGCACAGTCATTTGGTCGCCATTTTCAACAGAACATTGCAGTTTAACGGCTTGGACCTATTTATCATAATCTCGCATATTTGGCGTTTAGGCCGACCTCTGGCATAAGAGAGGTCTCATGCATATTAGGCGCGCGCTTGATTTGCATGCCTTTGTTTACCATTGTTGTCGCTAGCAATTCTGTACATATTATTTAATGCAATAATTACCCTTTTAACCCCTGTACATATGTGCTTATAACTACGGCCACGAGCATTTTTTATTTTTGCACTTTTGTTGTCACATTGCAATCATGACTTCTATTGCGTAAATCGCTCTTGAACAGCACGATTTGGACTTTGTGAAGCATCAACCACCAGTCCGGTCGAACCAATCAGGGGAGTCTTTGACTATACTGCCACGCTCTTATATTTTATTATTTTTGTGACTTGCCTACTCTCACCCATTTGTCATATTTTTTGCAGGAAGACCGTCCTTGCAAATAGTCAAGGGCGGCCGGAAGAAAATAAAAAAATAAAAAATCATCACAAGAATGAGCTAGGGTTATGTTGACGGAAAGAAGTCGGCTTATACCAGATTCAACGAAGCATCGCTCTGGGTCCTATATTTTGTGTCTTTATACATATTTGCAAATCCAATTGATATGTCTAGTGTTGATTACATAATTCTTTATCATGCATTTTACAACATAATCATCCCGAACTACGCGTGTCTGATTCTCACCATACGGTGTGATACGTAGGCAACCCATCTAGGGTTCGACACCACAACAAAAAAAAAAGAAAAAGAGGGGGACATATTTGGTTCACTCATTCATTGCACGGACATTCATTATTGCATTTCAATCATTATATCACATTTATTCATACATTTCATTCATTCTATCACATCCATTCATTTTTTCATTACATTCTTTTATTTTTCATTAGTCTTATAGTGAACAATCATTTGTTTTGCACAACTTTTACTTTTGCATTTCTTTCATGAATAAATTCTTTTAAATCATATGTTTTATAACATATCTGAACGAACTACGCACACTTGATTCTCGTCAAAGATGAGATACGTAGGCAGCCCTACTCGGGTTCGGTACCATTTATTCAAAAAATACAAAAATATTTTATTCAAAAGGCATAAAACAAAAAAACAAAAAAAAAAAGTAAGATCTTTTAAGTATCATTGTTTGATTTGGTTGATACCAACACAGTTAGGAGTGTGCATAGGAAAGAACAAGTAAAAACCAATATGGGTTGACTTCGTGGTAAACCATAGATTCTTTTGGTACCTCTTATCCACCCGTAAATGACATTGTCTTACATGCTTTCAAGATAAGAACGAAACCAACCTCATCGTTTCATGTGCATTGTGTGGTGAGTTTTAGAATAAGTTCAATTGCACTGCATTGTGATCTAGAACTTGGCTTGAATGTTTGTTGAGACGAAATCCTGAGTAACACTTGGTGTAGGAAATGATCGTAGGCTTTATTTGACCCGTTTGAGCTTTTTCAGCCTACCAAATAACATTATCCGTAGTACACCCTTTTTGAGCCTAAAGCCTATTCTTTTGACAACCGCCTATTACACCTATACCCTTTCTAAGTGCGTACGCACTATCCCTCTCTTGGCCCGACCTCCTTGAGCGCTTTGGAAATGTGCAAGTGGCTGACGAAATTCTGCGTCGAAGGTTGCAAAGACAAAAATTGTCAAAGTCCCAAAAGGGAAAAGAAAACACAAATGATGACTTCACAAAAGAAGAAGTCAAAAGCCCCGACATTATAAAAAAAATTGAATAAAATGAGAGAATAACTTCGAAAAAGGGGGCTCAAAACGAATGATTCAAAAAGAAGTCAGTACAGAAAAACTGGAAAAAATAAGAAGAAGAAAGCAGATCAGCATTAAAGCGCACAAATATCAAGCACGGACATAGTCCAACGCTCGAGGAAGGATTAGTCACTTTTTACCCGAATGATATCCATCCCTTTCCCAAACCTACATTACAAGCCCGTGACAAGCCCTACATGATCTTATACTGAGGGTTCTCACATTAGTGGATACTTACATGACGGCCAAGTCTATGGTATCACAATTGCATGCATTGAACATCCTTTTGAGTGTGGCGTGCATTTCTAAACGTCCCAAAATTCAAAATACTGGAATATATGTGAGAAATGGGACTTTCTTTCAGTGAGGGCATTTGAAACGTGAGATTACGTGTAGTTCGAAACCTTGGCTGCAAGCAAGTGTGTCGATACTTAGGTGTCTGAGGTACCATTTGAAACTATAGGAATTACCCATAAGTCAGTTTTGGTTAGACTGGAAGTGAATAACGGAATTCCTAAGCACAATATTAATTGTTGGTATCAATTGAAGTCAGAACGTGATTCTGTCTTTCAACTTTTCAAAAAAAAAATGCATATATAAAATTATCATTTTTTGCATCACGAACTACGTCTTGACCTGATTCCCTCAGCGGGATACGTAGGCAACCACATTGGCTTCGGTCTCATTTTTTTTTGAAAACTGTACAATCATTTTTACATCACGAACTACGTCTTAACCTGATTCCCTCAGCGGGATACGTAGGCAGCCACATTCGCTTCTGCCTTGTTTTTGAAAAGCGTATAATCATTTTACATCACGAACTACGTCTTGCTTTGATTCCTCGGCGGGATACGTGGCGACCACATTGGCCGGTCGTTTTTAAAATTGTACTATTATTTTTTGCATCACGAACTACGTCTTGACTGATTCCTCAATGGATCGTGGCGGCCTAAATCGGCTTCGGTCACACCATTAGAAATTTTCTCATTGGCTCGTGTGCGACTGAATGCGTTTGATTATTCTGAAAAGAGATATGAGCAATTTCCGCCAGAGTTAAGTCTTGCCCATGCGCCCCGCATAACGAAAACTGGGACAATTTTGGAAAATGCACCATGAAGAGATTGTAATAAGGATTCCAAAAGCAATCAGCAATCGCAGCATTCAACAAGCATTCGCAGCATTCAAAGAAGTCCGCATGCAGATCGCGACTTCGCGTCATTCGGCGAGCACCTGACATTCAACACGTCCATGCAATGACGAAATCTCAGCATTTGCAGCATCACATCAATACAACCGTCATCGCGTTTTACAGGATAACGTTTCTACTCATACAATTACATTGCTTATAAATTCAGGCGTTATCATTTTTGCCTTAACAGTTATGCACTAACTTTTGCTTAAGTCTGAGCATGCAAGCACCAAGAGCTAAAGCTACAAAGTGGACGCGAATCAATCACCCCTTTCCTAAAATTCACAAGTTTTACGAGCGGAATCTTCATATCGAAGGCGGGAGGACAACAATAAGCCCGTGCGGATTACAAGCGCCTGACGTCTATGCAATGATAGCGTTATCTCGGCCGCGAGTCCGCAAGCGGTGCGTCCATAAAATGACATCATTTCATTGCAAGCCTATCTGCAACGGCTTCATCTATATTTCGTCATCTGACGACGAGCATCTGCGTCGCGTCTATGCAACGGCGTCATTTCATGTAAGCCTATCTGGCGACTTCATCCATGTTTCATCCATACTGAGCGACAACGCCCATACAAGGCAACATTTGTATTTCGTCCATACAAGGCGATAACGCCACGCGGCGTCATTTGTATTTCGTCCATACAAGGCGACGCCCATACTGGCGTCGTTGCATTTCGTCCATACAAGAGGCGACAACGCGCCCATACAAGACGTCATTTGCATTTCGTCCATACAAGCGACAATGCCCATCTGGCGTCATTTGCATTTCGTCCATACAAGCGACAACGCCCATACAAGGCAACATTTGCATTTCGTCCATCTGACACGATAACGCCCATATGGCGTCATTTGCATTCGTCCATACTGAGGCGACAACGCCCATACAAGACGTCATTTGCATTTCGTCCATCTGAGCGACAACGCGCCACACAAGGCGTCGTTGCATTTTCGTCCATACAAGGCGACAACGCCCATACTGGCGTCATTTGCATTCGTCCATACAAGCGACCAACGCCACACAAGCGTCGTTGCATTTCGTCCATACAAGCGACGCTCATCTGGCGTCATTTGCATTTAAATCCATACAAGGCGACAACGCTCATACAAGGCAACATTTGCATTTCGTCCATACTGAGCGATAACGCGCCACAATCGTCATTTGCATTTCGTCCATCTGAGCGACAACGCCCATACTGGCGTCATTTGCATTCGTCCATACAAGCGACAACGCGCCCATACTGGCGTCATTTGCATTCGTCCATACAAAGGCGACAACGCCCATCTGGCGTCATTTGCATTTCGTCCATACAGGCGATAACGCCATACAAGGCAACATTTGTATTTCGTCCATACTGAGCGATAACGCCACACAAGGCGTCGTTGCATTTAAATCCATCTGAGCGACAACTCCCATACTGGCGTCATTTGCATTTCGTCCATACAAGAGACAACGCCCATACTGGCGTCATTGCATTCGTCCATCTGAAGCGACAACGCCCATCTGGCGTCATTTGCATTTAAATCATACAAGACGACAACGCCCATACAAGGCAACATATGCATTTCGTCCATACAAGACGATAACGCCCACATAAGGCGTCATTTGCATTTGTTCCATACAAGGTGTCATTTGCATTTCGTCCATACAAGGCAGCAGCGCCCATCTGGCGTCATTTACATTTAAATCATCTGAGCGATAACGCCCATACAAGGCGTCATTTGCATTTCGTCCATACAAGACGACAACGACCATACAAGACAACATTTGCATTTCGTTCATACAAGACGATAACGTCCACACAAGGCGTCATTTGCATTTCGTCCATACAAGACGACAACGCCCATACAAGGCGTCATTTGCATTTCGTCATCTGAGCGACAACGCGCCACAAGGCGTCATTTGCATTTCGTCCATACAGGCGACAACGCCATACAAGGCGTCATTTGCATTTCGTCCATACAGGCGATAACGCCCACAAGGCGTCATTTGCATTTCGTCCATCTGAGCAGCAACGCCCATCTGGCGTCATTTGCATTTCGTCCATCTGGGGCGATAACTCCCACACAAGGCAACATTTGTATTTCGTCCATACAAAGCGACAACGCCCATCTGGCGTCATTTGCATTCGTCCATACAAGCGACAACGCCCATACTGGCGTCATTTGCATTTAAATCCATCTGAGCAGCGCCCATACAAGGCGTCATTTGCATTTCATCCATACAAGCGATAACGCCTACACGGCGTCATTTATATTCGTCCATACAAGACGACAACGCCCATACAAGACGTCATTTGCATTTCGTCCATACTGAGCAGCAACGCCAGCCATGGCGTCGTTGCATTCGTCCATACATTTACAAACGCGCCCATCTGGCGTCATTGCATTCGTCCATACAAGACGACAACGCCCATACTGGCGTCGTTGCATTTCGTCCATACAAGGCGACAACGCCCGCACAAGGCGTCATTTGCATTTCATCCATACAGATGATAACGCGCCATGGCGTCGTTGCATTCGTTTATACTGAGCGACAACGCCACAAGGCGTCATCTTCATCTCGCCTATCTGAGCGGCGTGTATCACATCACTTCATCAACATCTACAAACACCATGTCTTTTTCAGCACCACATCACCTGCAACCCAGTGTCAATCATACTTCGATACTGGGACAAATTTTGAATTTTGCGTCTGCCTGCTTTTATTTTCTAGCATTGCAGCAACCCAGTGTTCTCATAATTCGACACTGGGACAAATTTTAAATATGCATCAGCTTTGTCTTTTATCTTGGCATCACAATGACCCAGTGTCGGTTTTTCCCCATTCTTTCGTGATCCTTGTTTTAATTCTGACGATGGGAACAAAATTGGCTACAAGTCAACGTCTTTGTCCGAAAACTCTTTCATCGTCTTCGGTCAAAGAGGGACAACTGTTGACACCCAATTTTGACCCATCTTTTAGTCATTTCTTGTAATTTTAAGCATTTTAGGACACCGCATTTTATCACCATTTTTGTATATTTTTTACCTAACATTTTATGTTGTCTTATTTTTTGTAAATTGACATCATGTTTTTACTTTAATTAGGTATTAAACATTTTCAAATATTATGTTATTATTGTTGCGCGATCATTTTATTTTACTAATTTTGCATCTTTTTAAATAATTAACTAACATCACGTCTTTACTTTTAATCAGGCATTAAATATTTGCTAAATATTATATTTTATTATTATTGCATCGGCATTTGCATTTTAATAATTTTGCATTTTTTTAAAATAATTTTTCTTTTTAATAATTAACCCGTTTTGCATTTCATCAAACCAGTCCAGTCCAAGGCACAATCTGGACCAGTCCAATCCGCCAAAAATCGAAGCCCAAACTGAGGCCCAATACACCTTTAATCTTTTCCCTCCAATACCCAAAACCCAAAACCCAATACCCAAAACCCTAAACCTAAATACCCCCTATAAATAAAAACCTTACCCCCCCCCCCCATTTAAAAACCTACCCAGTCGTCTACCCCCCTGAACCCTCACTTTCTCCCTCACAGCCGCAACTCCCCTTCTCCCCCCTTTCATATTTTTTCATCCCTCACCCTCTCCTTAACTCCAGCCGCACAACAGGACCCTAGTCGCACCTCACTTCTCTCCCTTCACTCCCGTCGACCACACACCCCCCCATCAACGACCTTCTCCCTCATCCCTCACTCCTCTCTCCCTGTCTCCCGTCGCCAACAACCCTCTGTCCCCCTTTTCACCATCCGCCATAACTCCGGCGAAGTCACGCCGCCGGAGTTCAAACCAGTACACCACCACCACTATCCCGTCTCTCACGAACCATTGTATCCCATCGACCACTACTGTTCCACTACCTCACTGCTCACTGTCGAAACCCCAGAGTTCAACACTCAAATCACCACGGCGGCGTCGCTCCGGCGTACCTCGCCGTAGAAGTGACGCCATCGCCTCTCTATTTTTTCTACCACTTGAATTTGGTCGGAGTTTTGAACTCCGACAAACGTTATTGGTATTGCTATTTTTTACTGATATATTTTATGTTTGTGGGATTGATTCATCTTTATTTTGACGTCCTCTGATGGTGTCCTAATGTTATCCGACGTAACAGCCTTGTTCTGTTTGGTTATATTTTCTGTGTTTCAGTCGATCGGTTTGTTCTGGCTAGATCCGACCATTTCTCTAAGTATTCTCCAGTTACATCATTGAAGTTTTTGTACTACTTTTCGCTATTGTTACTATTTGGTGTTCCTGTTTAGATGTGGTATGATGTCTCCTGCGATATTGTGACATTTTCGGTGACCTTGCCCGGATCTGTTACTGTTTTCATTGGTGTTTGTACGACTCAATATTCTCATTGTTGGGTTCATATTGTTCTGACTATTTGTGGTTGCCGGCAATCGAATTCCTCGATTTGTTGTGGTTAATTTGATCATTCTAGTGTTGTCGTCAGACTCGACTCAGCGTCGTTAGTTCTTATACGCTATTGTTTGACTATTTTTCGGACTGATTTTTGACACTTTTGCCCTTTATCTGGGTTTGCAATATTATTTGGGTTGCTCCGGCAACGTTCTAGTTTTTTCGGCAAACCGCAATTGTTTTTGCTATTTTTCTGGACTGATTTCGTCAATTTTGCCCTTTTATTTACTTGATTAAAATAATTGGAACAGGCTCTTATTTCACAAAGAACAGATTGCTACATTTGAATATCAAACTGGTTTGGACATGATACTACACTTCAATTGGCCAATGAAATAGTTATCCGTCGATTTTTGAGGCCTCCAAAATTGCAAAGACGGAAAATAAAATAAATGAAGTTTTTTGAGCATTGATGATTTCTTCCACTTACACCGGATAACCAACATGCGCTGGCAAGGCGAATTCTCACAGCCGCACTTGTTTAGGATGTCCCACTTTATAGTTTTTACATATCTGAGCCCTCCGTGTTTAAAACTATTAATGTTTTGGCGCGGATCCGAAGGTTTTATTTATCTTATTGTTTCTAGCAATAATGGCCGATGAAGGAATCTCCGTATGATTTTCAAGGCCTTTCCTGTACAAAAGACGGATTTATTTTTTTGGCTTTACTTATTAATTCTTGTTATTGTTTTTTCTTTAAAAATTGTTTATTCTATTACTAACATGTTTATTTTATTACTAACACTTTTACTAAGTGTTTATGCAGGTACACGGAGATCATCTTGTGCAGAAGGCCTAAAAAGGGCTACAGATGTCCCGGATTTTTATCTCATGTCGCATTTAATTTTAGTTTTACTATTTTGTATTGCATTTTACTTTAATTGTAAATTATGTAAAAATGCTTAGAGTATATAGAATAAAAGCCAATATATAACTAACCTAGGTTTGAACGGATAACCGCAAGTTAGCGGATCTTAAAGGATGCTTAACTCCTTCCCTTTAGGATAATAAAGAACCCTGATCCAGAATCTCATTAATTTCGTAGACCATTAAATGGAGATTAATTGCAGTATTTTTATTGCAATAAATTAAGTGTCTTAATTCACTTAAATAATTAGGTGGCGACTCCTTAAAATAAATTTAGGAATCATACCATACGTAGTACTCCCGTTTTGACTACGGTTAAAATGGAGTGTTACAGTATACATGAACACAAGGTCCCACCAGTATCATAAAAACTGTACGGGTCAAGTAGGAAAGCGAACCACCAGATCCAGCCTGCATCATAAAACTGACCGGAGCAAGTACGAAAGCCAACTACCAGATTTAGCCTGCGTCAACAATTGACCGGGGCAAGTGCGAAAGCTATCTACCAGAGTCTACCGTACCAAACTGTGCCATAGAACTGACGGAGGCAAGTACGAAAGCCAACTACCAGATCCAGCATGTTACACCCCATATTTCAGTTCATGCTATGAGAACGTACGACAGGAGTTAAGATTTAAAATTTTAGAAGATAGGTTGACGGATTGTTTCGGACGGGTTTTTAGTCAAATTTGAGGCGGTTTATGTCCAGTTGCATTATGAGTTCCTAGGTGTTTCAAAGGCCTAGTATGTATTTCGTTGAGTCTAGTTTCCAACGCAACCAATCGTTCGTCGATAGGACATCGGAGTAGAAAGTTATGGAGGTTACAAGTTCGGTCTGTGATCGGCGGAAAAGAAACATCGGTCGGGGCCACGGCATGGCCGCAGCGAGCCACGGCGCCGGAAGTTCTGAGAGGTCGCGGAGGTTTCAGCGCCGCGGCGCCGGCTGCAGGGCCGCGGCGCCGAGGCGGGTACTACGAGGCTGGGGGGAAAATCAGAACTGTTTTGTTTTAAAAAAGGTCATGGGAGGGTGACAAGTGTTCCTCCCCATCTGATTTTGCATTTCCTATTTATTGACCAAGTCTTGAAGACTTGGTCATTCTTCAAGCTCTCATCTCTCTCTAAAATTAAAAGCTCTCCCTTCTCTCTAGAAAAATCAAGAAGAAATCAAGGCTTGAGAAAAATCTGAAAAAGGTGGCAAGAAGAAAACTTGTTGGCAAGCTTGTAGGAGTTTTTGTGGTGGTGATTGTGGAAAGGAGACTAGTGAATTTGTTGTATTAATTTGGGTAAGCTCTAAGGTAACAATCCTTTCTATTTTTATTAGTTTATTGTGTTGCATGTGAAGAAGAAAGGACTTGTAGTTGTAAATATTGCTCTTAGATAAATTGCATGTAAGAAATATGATTTGGATTTGAAGGGATTGAATAAGGTTAGTATGTGAACATGTTGTAGCCAAAATACTACCTTTAACTTGTTGATTTAGTTAATATGCATTGTGGGGCAGAATTTTATACGTCCAAGATTAGGTGTGTAATCCCCTTTGTATTGATTGAATTGTTGGGCCTTAAAAGTGGCGTTGGATGTTGAATTCGGGCCTTGAAAAGGTGGAAAAGTATATAGAAACAAAGGAAATGCTGTCCAATTTTCCGTAGGAAATAAGGGACTTTACATTAGAATAGTCTACGTTGAAGCTTGGAGCTAATAGACGTATTATGGTCATTATAGGTTGACATCTACGGACGACATATTGGACTTGGCGAGTGGGTTAACCGGAGAGGTATGTGGAAACTTTATTATCTCTTGAGCATGAGTAGTTATAACTATATAGTACGGTAGACGTACACGATTTAAATGAAGTTAATCCATTTGTTATACTTGACTTGTTTTAAGAAAATGCCTAAGTTGGTTGGGTTAAAGAGTTAACTCACTTGTTCTTGAAGAATGGTTTATTCTAAATAAGGTGGACAAGGATTTCTTGACATGAAAAAGTATAGAATACTTGGTGGGGAAGTATTGAGTATTGAACTTATTCTAAAGATAAGAGACCTGATTTTTTTAAGTTAAGAAACTTGTTTTCTAAAGTTACGAGACATGAAGTATTTTGAAAATTGTGTAAACTGATTTGAAGTATAAGTCTCTTGGTTAATAAAAGAACGAAATTGTTTGAGATATAAGGAGTTATAACGGCTTTATGGGAAGTTAGTTATAACGGCCTTATGAAAGGATAAGAATGTCTTAATTTCTAAAGCATAAAGTTAGTATAACGGCTTTATGGGGAGTTGGTTATAATAACTTTATGGAAGGTTAAAGAGTTGGTTTTTCTTGAATAAGGTAAACATAGGTGAAAGAATTGAAACTAAGAAGGGCAATTCGATTTAAAGGCATCAATTGCTTAACGTCTAAATAAGGGTCACTTGAGTTAGAACCTCGAAACATATTTCTAAAAAAGTATAGTGACTTGTTTGAAATATAGATAAGTCTTGATACTACGGGTGATAGTATCTTGGGGTCTTATGTGAAAAAGGGGATCTTTGGAAAGAATAGAAGTATATAGTACTTTGGGGTGAATTTCCCCGGAATTGTTAAGTGGTATGAAAAGTGCCTTAAAGTCATAAAAAAAATGAGATCCATTTGTATATTAATGAGAGTCTAAAGAATTTATGAAGTTTAAGTGGACGTACCGACAGTGAGGTGGGATTCCACGGGTATGCTTCCATTGTCTTAGTATGAGTTTACTTGGACGTACCGACAGTGAGGTGGGATTCCACGGGTATGCTTCCAGTGTCGTAGTATGAGCTTACTTGGACGTACCGACAGTGAGGTGGGATTCCACGGGTATGCACCTTGGACATGCTTATGATGAGGGATTCTGAGGCATGCAGTACAAGTTACCCGGACGTACCGACAGTGATGTGGGATTCCCCGGGTATGCTTCCATTGTGGTTGATCCTTGGACCCGGGTTGTGACATTTGCATATTCCGTGGATTTGCTACCCACGATGCGAGGAATACCTCATGTGAGTCCGTAGGGCTCATGCGGGTGAAATAGTCTCATGCGGGCGGGTATAGCCTATGTGTTATACCCCGTAGTTCTGACCCTACGTATGGAAACGTACGAAAGTATGTAAGACTTAAAATTTCCGAGCGAGGTTGTGAGTCGTTCGGACGGTTTTAGTCAACTTTGAGGCGGGTTATGACCCGGTACATTGAGAGTTCCTAAGTGTTTTAAAGGCCTAGGCGTAGTTCGTTGAGTCTGGATTCCAACGCAACCAACCGCTCGTCGATAGGGCACGGAGTAAAGTTATGAGAGTTACAAGTTCGGTCGCAATCGGACAGAAATGCGTTTCGGACTAAAGCGGCAGGGCGCGGCGCGGATGCGAGGGCTGGCGCCTAAAATCGAGGGTCGCTGAAGTTGCAGCGCCGCGGCTCCGGGACAGCGGCGCGCCAAAGTTCGAAGAAGGCTGCGGAGGTTTGTGCATGGCAGCGCGCGGAAAAAAGGAAAAACTTAGAAAATCTGATTTTTGTTTTAAAAGAGACCATGGGAGGGTGACAAGTGTCCCCCATCTGATTTTTACATTGCATGCAATATATTGACCAAGACTTGGACATTTTCTATCTTTCATCTTCTCTCTCTCTCTCTCTCAAATTGCTCCCCATTCTCTCTAAAAACCCTTAGAAAAATCTGAAAGTTAAGAACAAGAAAAGGAAGCTTGTAGCTAGCTTATTGGCATTGTTGTGGTAGTGTTCTTGGCAAGGAAGCTAGCAATATTTGGAATAAGTTTTGGCTAAAACTTTAAGGTAACATTTCTTCCTTTAAACTTAGTTCTAGTGTTGCATGCTTAGAAAGCAAGATCTTGTGGTAGTAAAATAATGCACTTAGAGTCATTGCATGCAAGTAAATGTGGTTTGGATATGAAGAATGGGTTCAGAAGAAATTATGAGCATGGTGTAGCCTAAAACCACCTTAGAATTGTTAAGTGAATTGTTGTAAACCTATGGGCAGAATTTTGTGTGTGAAATCCCTTTGAATTGTTGGATTGAGTGAGCCTTAAAGGTGGTGTTTTGATGATAAATTCGCCTTGAGAAAGGTGGCAAAGTGAGTAGAAACAAAGGAAATGCTGCCCAATTTTCCTTAGAATTTAGTGACTTTGAACTTGGATTGTTCTACATTAAGATTAGAGGTTAATAAGCGTATCATGACTATTATAGGTTGAAATATTACTTCATGTAGTTTGGACTTGGCAAGTGGATTGACCAAAGAGGTATGTAAAGTTTTCCTATCTCTTGAGCATGAATAGATAAAACTATGTAGTAGACGTCATGATTTAGTATTCTTACTTGTTTTGAGTATAAAATGACTTGTTTCGTGTTAAGAATGTATAAATCCCTTGGTTAAGGGAAAAGTATGATTTTACTAAAGTATAGAGTTAATATAACAACTTTATGGGAAGTTGGTTTATTAGCTTCATAAAAGGTTAATGAGAAGGGATTTACTCTAAGTGAGATAATTACACAAGAGGCAATTTGATTTAAAGGCATCAATTGCCCAAAGGCTTTAATGTATAAATAAGAGACACTTTTGAAAGAGATGAGGTATGTAGTACTTGGGTTAAATTCGGTTTTCTTTTATTTAAAGATATGATGAAGTGCCTTAAATAAACTAAAATGAGAGAGTATATGAACCAGACTAAAAGTAGGTCTTAGTTTGCTTCACTTAGTTATGATATGATGATTTGAGATAGGTAAGAGTATGTCCGGCGGGCAAGCCCCAAGATCGCCATACCACCTCCTTCAGCAAAGAGTATGTCCGGCGGCCACCCAAGATCGTCATACCATCCGCTTGTAAGAGTATATCTGAGGGGCAGATCCAAGATCGTTATACCATCTGCACCAGTATAAGAGTATATCTGAGGGGCAAGCCCCAAGATCGTTATACCATCTGCTCCAGTGTAAGAGTATATCTGAGGTACAGCCCCAAGATCGTTATACCATCTGTTTCAGGGTAAGAGTATATCTGAGGGGAAAGTCCCCAAGATCGTTATACCACCTGTTCCGTGGATTTGCTACCCATGATGCGAGAAATACCTCATGCGAGTCCTTATGGGCTTATGCGGGTGAAATAGTCCCATGCCGGCAGGTACAGCCGATGCGAGGAGTACCTCATGCGGGTCCACAGGACCCATGCGGGTGAAATAGTCCCAGGAGTAGGATGGTCTTTTTTGATACTACGGGCGAGGTACCCTGTTTTGATCATGAGCCTCCTATTTTATGCAGTATTATATATATATATATACTTGTCACTCTCATTGTTAGTAAGGCACAGTAACAGGTATTTTATTGTCTTCCATGACTTCAGCTTGCTTTTAGACTTATGATATCATATTACGATTTTCCCAGCTTTACATACTTGGTACATATTGTGTCGACCCCCTTCCTGGCCGTGCTCACGCCACAGTAAGGGTAAAGCGATTGAGGATCCTCGCTTAGGATCACTATTCCGGTGTCGAGCTCCATTCTGCGGAAGCTTATTTATTGGTATGGATATTTCCCGATGCTATAGGTACTTTGTATATTCGGGGTATGGCGGGGGCCTTGTCCCGCCACATTGTTATCTTTAAGTGCATGGCCACCTATGTGTTTTGGGCTATAAGAACCAGTTGTACTATTATACTTTTGTTAAGTATGTTTTATGGAAGGCACTACCGGCGGTGATGTTACTTTTTATGCGTATGTGTTGTGTATGTTCACGCTATTCTCTCGACATATACTGACAGCGGTACCGGTAGAGGTACCGCCGCGCCCGGGTTGGGTCGTGACAAAAGTGGTATCGAGCGATTAGTCCTCGGAAAGTGTCCACGCACCGTGTCTAGTAGAGTCTTGATTATCGGTGTGTCGTGCACCACATCTATAATCGTGAGGTCGCAGGATATTTAGGATTGGTTTCCATTCTTTCACTCTAAGATCGTGCAATAGAAGTGAGTTATAGGTTGAATCTCCCGATGTTTTCCTTTATGTATCGATTATGCCTCACGCAAGGCAACCGCGCCCGTGGCGGCAAGGCAAAGCGGTGAGAGTCTTTGCTAGTGGACGCGGAGAATCACGCAGGCACGTGCCCAATCCTTACCGAGATGATGTTTAGGGCGGCGAGTTCCACGTCGCCGCCACTCAGCGAGTTCGAGGCACGACGCGCCATCGAGATCATGCAGACGAGCCTCCACTCACGTGGCCCGAGTACAGAGATTACGGGAATCGATTCTTATCGACCAAAGATAGCGGCGGCCGACAGAGCGGCGCCAACCCAGAGCCGATAGCTTCTGATTCGGGATTTCTGGGTTGTCACCCACCCGAGTTCTATGGTTCGAGATTTGATGAGGATCCGCAGGAGTTTGTCCGGCGATTCTGACCATGCAGTTCTTAGGGCATCGTGAGACCGAGTCTGTTACACTAGCTTACCTGTTACGCGATATTGCGTTGAAGTTTGAGTCATGGGTATTGTCGAGGTGATGATGCTCTTCCACTGATTGGGAGGAATTCACAGAGGCGTTCCTAGACCACTTCTTGCCTCACGAGGTGAGAGAGCCCGTAGATAGGTTCTTGACCTTGAGACAGACGGAGGACTATCGTGAGTACACTGAGTTTGACTCTCGCCGAGATATGCACACACCATTGTAGCGATATGGGCGCATGGGGTTCATAGATACGTGATGGGACTAGACCGTCACATGATTCTCGCTGCTTAGGAGTGGCTCTTCACCGAGGATGGATATTGCCGTGATGCAGCATACGCACGCGGATCGGCGAGAGAGCGCAGGATCGGCTAGATTTGGGCCAGCCAAGAGGCGAGACATCGGGTTCTCGTGGCGATTTGAGGCGATTTCGGCCAGAAGCTAGGTCCACCTTCCACCCGGCCAGAGTGCTCCTTCACGCTTTCCGGCGGAGGTCCGATCAGCGAGGTTATTCGGAAGCGAGCCGTGGCTCCAAGACGTCGTTTTCGCGAGGCGAGACCGGACTAATCGAGACCACCTACCTCGGTGCGTTCGACGGTAGGTCTCATCCGGCGAGTGCCGTATGGGTTCGAGATCATGTTACTCTTGTGGCCGCAGGTCATCCGAAGGATTGTCCGTCCCAGCGGCGGGAGCATTACGGTTCGGCCAGCGGGTCATTCTTTGGATCTTCATCGCCGATGGTTAGACGCCCGAGGCGTGGTACTTATGGGCCAGGCCGCGCAGAGGTCGTGGTAGGGGTTCGATTCTAGCGGTCCTCGAACCGCATCTATGCTATGTCGGTCAGACAGACCGTGAGGCGTCGCGGATGTCGCCACGGTACATTATTGGTTTCTTCTTTGTGATGTATATGCTTTGATAGATCCAGTTCTACCTTGTCCTACATATCTCCTCATATTGCCGTAGAATAGGGATAGAGCCCGAGTCCATAAGACCTTTTGAGGTGGCTACGCCGAGGTGATTCGATGGTAGCCGAAGCGAGTGTATAAGGCTTGCCTGTGACTATAGATAGCCGTCGGACTCTGCCGACTTGATAGAGTTGGCTATGACGGACTTTGATGTGCTTATGGGTATGGAGTGGCTAGCATCTTGCGATGCCAACGTGGACTGTAGAGAGATTAGTTCGGTTCAGCTTTCTACGAGCCGTTATCGAGTGGAAGAATCTTGCATCGCCGGGGGTAAGTTTATTTCTTACCTCAAGGCTAGGAAGATGGTGCGAAAGGGTATATCTACCATATGGTTCGGGTATTCGACATCGAGGTGAGGTACCGGACCTTGATCGATTCGGTCGTTAGAGAGTTTCGGATGTATTCCCGGATGAGCTCGGTATCCTCCCGAAAAGGGAGATTGAGTTTGCATTGATTTGGCGCGGATACTCGGCCGATATCTATTCCGCCATACGAGGATGGCACCGCCGAAATGAAGGAGTTGAAGGACCAGTGAAAGATTTCTTTGGAGAAAGGCTTTATTAGGCCAAGTGTTTCTCCTCGGGAGCACCGGGGTTATTTGTAAAGAAGAAGGATGGGTACGCTGCGTATGTGTATTGATTACGCGGTGAACAAGGTAACTATCAAGAATAGATATCCTCCCGGGATTGACGATTTGTTTGACCGATTGCGGTGCAAAGTGTTTTTCCAAGATAGACTGCGGTCCGGTTATCATCAGTGCACGAGTTAGAGGTAGATATCCCAAAGATCGTATTCGGGACCGGTATGGGCCTTTATGAGTTCGAGTGATGTCTTTCGGGTTGACCAACGCCCGAGATTCATGGATTTGATGAATAGGTGTTCGTGCCATTCTTGGATATGTTCGTTATAGTTTTCATTGATGATATCTTGGTGTATTCGCGCCAGGCGGAGCATCTGATCATTTGAGGGACGGTATTGGGAGTCCTCCGAGGCCGCGATTGTATGCCAAGTTCTCGAAGTGCGAGTTCTGGTTAGCTTCAATGGCTTTCTTAGGGCATGTCATCGGGGCCGATGATATTCGGGTTGATACAAAGAAAGATTGAAGCGATCAAGACTTGGCGGACCACTACACGACGGAGTGCGCACTTTGGGCCTTGCAGGTTATTATCTCGGTTTGTAGAAGTTTGCTTCTATTTCAACACCTTTGACTAAGTCGACTCGGAAAGCGGCTATGTTCCGGATGGGCGGATACTTGTGAGGAAAGTTTTGATTGCTAAAGGAGAAGTTGACCGCCGCAGCTTCTTACTCTTCCAGAGGGCCTAGATGGATATGTGGTTTATTGTGGCGCCGGTGTCGGGCTTGGAGTGCGTCTTGATGCGCAAAGGCAGAGTTATAACTTATGCGTCTCGGCTTAGGAAGCATGAGAAGAACTATCCCACGCATGACTTGAGTCGGCAGTGATTCATGCCTTAAAGATCTGGAGACATTATTTATATGGAGTCCATGTGGACATTTACACAGACCACAAGAGTCTCCAGTACATCTTCAGCCAGAGGGAGCTGAACTTGCGGCAGAGACGGTGGTTGGAGCTACTTAAGGATTACGATGTTGATATTCTATACCACCCAGGGAAGGCCAATGTGGTTGCAGATGCCCTTAGTCGCAGGTCGATGGGTAGTGCATGCGATGTTGACCGCAGAAGAGGATATGGTCCGAGAGTTACATCGCCAGCAAGCCTTGGGGTTCGTTTGGTTGATTCTTTTAGTGACGGTATTCGGGTTATAGAGGTTGCCGAGTCTTTCATCGTCGAGGAGGTGAAGAGGCGACAGTATGAGGATCCGATTTTGGTACGGTACCGAGATGCAGCTCTCCAGAAGGAGAAGAGTCTATTTGCGGTAGCGCCTGATGGGGTGCTAAGGTTCGAGGGCCGATTGTGTGTTCCCGATGTGACAGGACTTCGTCAGAAGATTCTGGGGGAGGCACACAGTGCTCGTTATTCTATTCATCCGGGGTCGACTAAGATGTACCATGACCTCAGATGCGTGTATTGGTGGGACGGCCTAAAGAGGGACGTTGCGGAGTTCGTGTACGATGCGAATTGTCGGCGAGTTAAGATTGAGCCCGGTGGGCTGTTGCAGGCCATTGATATTCCGACTTGGAAGTGGGAGGTGATAAATATGGATTTTATTATAGGGCTACCTACCACTCAGAGGAAGCATGATTCCATTTGGGTGATTGTCGACAGGCTGACGAAATCAGCCCATTTTCTTCCGGTCAGAACGACGTTTTCAGCTGAGGACTATGCCAGATTATATATTAGGGAGATTGTGAGACTGCACGGGGTCCCGGTGTCGATTATATCAGATAGAGGAGCCCAGTTCTCGGCTAACTTCTGGAGGTCCTTTCAGAAGGGATTAGGGACACAGGTGAGTCTCAGTACGGCGTTTCACCCTCAGACGGACGGACAGGCCGAGCGCACTATCCAGACACTCGAGGATATGCTGCGGGCTTGTGTTATTGATTTCAGGGGTAGCTGGGAGGATCATTTGCCTCTTGTGGAGTTTGCTTACAACAATAGCTACCATTCCAGTATTCAGATGGCGCCTTATGAGGCCTTATACGGGAGAAAGTGCAGTCACCGATAGTTGGTTCGAGGTGGGAGAAGTCCAGTTAGTCGGGCCAGACTTAGTTCAGCAGGCTGTGGATAAGGTGAAGCTTATCCAGGAGCGGTTGTTGGCAGCTCAGAGTCGGCAGAAGTCGTATGCAGATCATCGGCGTCGACACTTGGAATTTGAGATAGATGATTGGGTTTTCCTAAAGGTATCGCCCATGAAGGGCGTGATGAGATTCGGAAAGAAAGGGAAGCTTAGCCCAAGGTACATTGGGCCGTATCAGATTGTCCGTAGGGTAGGCAAGGTTGCCTATGAGTTAGATCTTCCGTCCGATTTGGAGGCGGTGCATCCAGTTTTTCATGTGTCCATGTTGCGGAAATGTATTGGAGATCCATCTAGAGTGCACCCGGTTCAGGATGTCCAAGTAACAGAGGAGTTATCGTATGAGGAGAGTCCCATAGCGATACTCGATCGTCAGGTTAGACGACTTCGGACGAAAGACGTGGCTTCCGTCAAGGTCCTATGGCGGAACGAAAACAGGGAGGAAATGACGTGGGAAGCAGAGGATGACATGATGAAGAAGTATCCTCACTTATTCCCTATACCTCCAGGTAACCTACTTTCCTGCTTGTTAGTTTTGATTTAGCATTTACGCTTCAGTAGGTTGTGGCTCGTGGAGCTTTATTACGAATGAATAGTTAAGAGGGTCTATGTCGATGTTGTGATTTGAGTAAGTTTAGAAGGAACATTCGGGACGAATGTTTCTAAGGAGGAGAATGTTATACCGTAGTTCGACCCTACGTATGGAAACGCACGAAAGTATGTAAGACTTAAAATTTCCGGGCGAGGTTGAGTCGTTTCGACGGTTTTTAGTCAACTTTGAGGCGGGTTATGACCCGTACATTGAGAGTTCCTAAGTGTTTTAAAGGCCTAGGCGTAGTTCGTTGAGTCTGGATTCCAACGCACCAACCGCTCGTCGATAGGACGGAGTAGAAAGTTATAGGAGTTACAAGTTCGGTCGCAATCGGACAGAAATGCGTTTGGACTAAAGCGCGAGCCGCGGCGCCGGATGCAGGCGCGGCGCCTAGCATCGAGGGTCGCTGAAGTTGCAGCGCGGGCCAGCGCGAAAGTTCGAAGAAAGCTGCGGAGGTCATGCCAGCCACGTGGCAGCTGCGTGGCGCTGAAATTTGGGCGAAAAACTTAGAAAATCTGATTTTTGTTTTAAAAGAGACCATGGGAGGGTGACAAGTGTCCCCATCTGATTTTCTTGCATGCAATATATTGACCAAGACTTGGACATTTTCTATCTTTCATCTTCTCTCTCTCTCTCAAATTGCTCCTTCTCTCTAAAAACCCTTAGAAAAATCTGAAAGTTAAGAACAAGAAAAGGAAGCTTGTAGCTAGCTTATTGGCATTGTTGTGGTAGTGTTCTTGGCAAGGAAGCTAGCAATATTTGGAATAAGTTTTGGCTAAAACTTTAAGGTAACATTTCTTCCTTTAAACTTAGTTCTAGTGTTGCATGCTTAGAAAGCAAGATCTTGTGGTAGTAAAATAATGCACTTAGAGTCATTGCATGCAAGTAAATGTGGTTTGGATATGAAGAATGGGTTAAGAAGAAATTATGAGCATGTTGTAGCCTAAAACCACCTTAGAATTGTTAAGTGAATTGTTGTAAACCTATGGGGCGAGAATTTTGTGTGTGAAATCCCTTTGAATTGTTGGATTGAGTGAGCCTTAATGGTGGTGTTTTTGATGATAAATTCGGCCTTGATTAAGGTGTCAAATTGATTAGAAACAAATGAAATGATGAACTATTTTCCTTAGAATTTAGTGACTTTGAACTTGGATTGTTCTACATTAAGATTAGAGGTTAATAAACGTATCATGACTATTATAGGTTGAAATATTACTTGCGGTAGTTTGGACTTGGCAAGTGGATTGACCAAAGAGGTATGTAAAGTTTTCCTATCTCTTGAGCATGAATAGATAAAACTATGTAGTACCGGTGACGCGTACATGATTTAGTATTCTTACTTGTTTTGAGTATAAAATGACTTGTTTCGTGTTAAGAATGTATAAGTCCCTTGGTTAAGGGAAAAGTATGATTTTACTAAAGTATAGAGTTAATATAACAACTTTATGGGAAGTTGGTTTATTAGCTTCATAAAAGGTTAATGAGAAGGATTTACTCTAAGTAAGATAATTACATGAAGAGGCAATTTGATTTAAAGGCATCAATTGCCCAAAGGCTTTATGTATAAAGAAGAGTCACTTTTGAAAGAGATGAGGTATGTAGTACTTGGGTTAAATTCCCGGTTTTCTTTTATTTAAAGATATGATGAAGTGCCTTAAATAAACTAAAATGAGAGAGTATATGAACAAGACTAAAAGAAGTTATAAGTTTGCTTAACTTATTTATGATATGATACGATTTGAGATAGGGTAAGAGTATGTCCGAGGCAAGCCCCAAGATCGTCATACCACCTCCTTCGATGTAAGAAGATGTCCGGCGGGCCACCAAGATCGTCATACCATCCGCTTGATTAAGAGTATATCCGGCGGGCGGATCCAAGATCGTTATACCATCTGCACCGAGATAAGAGTATATCCGGCGGGCAAGCCCCAAGATCGTTATACCATCTGCTCCGGCAAAGAGTATATCCGAGGTCTGACCAAGATCGTTATACCATCTGTTTGGTAAGAGTATATCCGGCGGAAAGTCCCCAAGATCGTTATACCAATTGCTCCGTGGATTTGCTACCCGTGATGCGAGGAATACCTCACGCGAGTCCTTATGGGCTTACGCGGGTGAAATAGTCCCGTGCCGGCAGTACACCGATGCGAGTACCTCACGGGTCCACGGGACCCACGCGGGTGAAATAGTCCCGGGAGTAGGATGCTTTTTTGATACTACGCGAGGTACCTGCTTGATCATGAGCCTCCTATTTTATGCGGATTATATATATATATATATACTTGTCACTCATTGTTAGTAAGGCACAAGAATGTATTTTATTGTCTTCAATGACTTCACTTGCTTTTAGACTTATGATATCATATTACTGATTTTCCGACTTTACATACTTGGTACATATCACAGACCCCCTTCCTGGCTGCGTTCATGCCGCAGGCGGTAAGCGATTGAGGATCCTCGTTCTTAGGATCACTATTCCTGTCGAAGCTCCATTCCTCGGAAGCTTATTTATTGGTATGGATATTTCCACGATGCTATAGGTACTTTGTATATTCGGGGTATGGCGGGCCTTGTCCCGCCACGCTGTTATCTTTAAGTGCATGGCCACCTATGTGTTTTGGGCTATAAGAACCAGTTGTACTATTATACTTTTGTTAAGTATGTTTTATGGAAGCGCCTACCTACCGGCGGTGATGTTACTTTTTATGCGTATGTGTTGTGTATGTTCACGCTATTCTCGACATATACGGCGACGGTACCGGTAGGTACCGCGCGCCGGGGTTGGGTCGTGACACTATGCGAGGAATACCTCATGCGGGTCCACACGACTCATGCGGGTGAAATAGTCCCAGGAGTAGGATTGATTAATGATACTGCGGGTGGGTGACCTTGCTTTGATCATGAGCTTCCTATTTTCATGCAGGATAGTATATGCTTGATATTCTCATTATTAGTAAGGCACAGTGTACTGTAAGTGATTATCATACATGTCTCCAGTTATTTTAGACTTACGAGGTATTTTCGTGATTTTCCGGTTCGCATACTTAGTACATATCATGTATGCGAATTTCTTCCTGGCCGCTCATGCCGCAGGTGGTAAGCAGGTGGTGGATCCTCATTCTTAGGATCACTGGTCTGGTGTCAGAAGCTCCATTCCTCCGGAGGCTTGTTTTGTTGGTACGGTTTTTCCCTGATGCTATAGGTATTATGTACATTCTGTAGTCACGTTTGTGGTTTGGGCTGTAAGAACAAAGTTGTACTGTTTTACTTTTGGTTAAGTATATTCTATGAAAGGCGGTCTTGTCGGCTAGCCAGTGATGTTTACTACCTACAGGTTTATGTGTTATGTATGTTCCGCTGCTATTCTCTGATGTATACCTGAACGGTGCCGGCAGGCACTAGTCGCGCCCGGGTCGGTCGTGACAAAAGTGGTATCGAGTAGTTAGTCCTCGGAAAGTGTCTACGCATCGCGATGAGAGTCTTGATTATCGGTGTGTTGTGCACCACATCTATAATCAGGAGGCTGCATGGCATTTAGGATTGATTTCCATTCTTCTCTCTCCGAGATCGTGCAGTAGAGTTGTCCTACTAGGTTGAATCCTCTCTGACCTATTCTTATGTACCAGTTATGCCTCCACGCAAGGCAACCAGAGCCCAGAAGGGCAAGGCAGCTGAGGGAGCTGCAAGTCGGACGCAGAGGGTTACGAGGGCACAGGCCCAGTCCTTACCGGAGGTGATGTTTCGGACAGCGAGTTCCACGACGTCGCCAGCCCCAGCAGAGTTCGGAGCGGCAGCAGCGGCTACTAAGACCGCGGTACCTGAGCCTCCAGTTCCACAACCAGGGGCAGAGTATAGGGATTACGGAGAGCAGATCAGGTTGTTGACTAGCATTGTGGCGAGCGGCAGCCGCCAGAGCCGTGGCTAACCCTAGAGCCGACAGTTTAAGGATTCAGGACTTTCTGAGTTGTAATCCACCCGAGTTCTATGGGTCGAAGTCTGAGGAGGATCCTCAGGAGTTCATTCGGCAGGTGCGGAGGACTATGCAGGTGCTTAGGGCCTCGGAGACGGAGTCCGTTGTGTTAGCTTCTTACCGGTTACGCGATATTAGGTGTGTAATCCCCTTTGTATTGATTGGATTATTGGGCCTTAAAAGTGGCGTTGGATGTTGAATTCGGGCCTTGAAAAGGTGGAAAAGTATATAGAAACAAAGGAAATGCTGTCCAATTTTCCGTAGGAAATAAGGGACTTTACATTAGAATAGTCTACGTTGAAGCTTGGAGCTAATAGACGTATTATGGTCATTATAGGTTGACATCTACGGACGACATTTTGGACTTGGCGAGTAGGTTAACCGGAGAGGTATGTGAAAACTTTCTTATCTCTTGAGCATGAGTAGTTATAACTATATAGTACGGTAGACGTACACGATTTAAATAAAGTTAATCCATTTGTTATACTTGACTTGTTTTAAGAAAATGCCTAAGTTGGTTGGGTTAAAGAGTTAACTCACTTGTTCTTGAAGAATGGTTTATTCTAAATAAGGTGGACAAGGATTTCTTGACATGAAAAAGTATAGAATACTTGGTGGGGAAGTATTGAGTATTGAACTTATTCTAAAGATAAGAGACCTGATTTTTTTAAGTTAAGAAACTTGTTTTCTAAAGTTACGAGACATGAAGTATTTTGAAAATTGTGTAAACTGATTTGAAGTATAAGTCTCTTGGTTAATAAAAGAACGAAATTGTTTGAGATATAAGGAGTTATAACGGCTTTATGGGAAGTTAGTTATAACGGCCTTATGAAATGATAAGAATGTCTTAATTTCTAAAGCATAAAGTTAGTATAACGGCTTTATGGGGAGTTGGTTATAATAACTTTATGGAAGGTTAAAGAGTTGGTTTTTCTTGAATAAGGTAAACATAGATGAAAGAATTGAAACTAAGAAGGGCAATTCGATTTAAAGGCATCAATTGCTTAACGTCTAAATGAGGGTCACTTGAGTTAGAAGCCCGAAACATATTTCTAAAAAAGTATAGTGACTTGTTTGAAATATAGATAAGTCTTGATACTACGGGTGATAGTATCTTGGGGTCTTATGTGAAAAGGGGGATCTTTGGAAAGAATAGAAGTATATAGTACTTTGGGGTGAATTTCCCCGGAATCGTTAAGTGGTATGAAAAGTGCCTTAAAGTCATAAAAAAAATGAGATCCATTTTGTATATTAATGAGAGTCTAAAGAAGTTATGAAGTTTAAGTGGACGTACCGACAGTGAGGTGGGATTCCACGGGTATGCTTCCATTGTCTTAGTATGAGTTTACTTGGACGTACCGACAGTGAGGTGGGATTCCACGGGTATGCTTCCAGTGTCGTAGTATGAGCTTACTTGGACGTACCGACAGTGAGGTGGGATTCCACGGGTATGCACCTTGGACATGCTTACGATGAGGGATTCTGAGACATGCAGTATAAGTTACCCGGACGTACCGACAGTGATGTGGGATTCCACGAATATGTTTCCATTGTGGTTGATCCTTGGACCCGGGTTGTGACATTTGCATATTCCGTGGATTTGCTACCCACGATGCGAGGAATACCTCATGTGAGTCCGTAGGGCTCATGCGGGTGAAATAGTCCCATGCGGGCGGGTATAGCCTATGCGAGAAATACCTCATGCGGGTCCACACGACCCATGCGGGTGAAATAGTCCCAGGAGTAGGATTGTTTAATGATACTGCGGGTGGGTGACCTTGCTTTGATCATGAGCTTCCTATTTTCATGCAGGATAGTATATGCTTGATATTCTCATTATTAGTAAGGCATAGTGTACTGTAAGTGATTATCATACATGTCTCCAGTTATTTTAGACTTACGAGGTATTTTCAGTATTTTCCAGTTTCGCATACTTAGTACATATTGTGTACTGACACCCTTCCTCGGGGGCTGCGTTCATGCCGCAGGTAAGGGTAAGCAGGTGGTGGATCCTCATTCTTAGGATCACTGGTCTGGTGTCAGAAGCTTCATTCCTCCGGAGGCTTGTTTTGTTGGTACAGTTTTTCCCTGATGCTATAGGTATTATGTACATTCAGGGGTATGGCGGGGCCCTGTCCCATCACAGTTGTTATTCCTAGAGGTATGTAGTCACGTTTGTGGTTTGGGCTGTAAGAACAAAGTTGTACTGTTTTACTTTTGGTTAAGTATATTCTATGAAAGGCGGCCTTGTCGGCTAGCCAGTGATGTTTACTACCTACAGGTTTATGTGTTATGTATGTTCCGCTGCTATTCTCTGATGTATACCTGAACGGGGTGCCCCGGCAGGGCACTAGTCGCGGCCCCGGGGTCGGGTCGTGACACAGCCTGCGTCAGCCACTAACCGGGGCAAGTACGGAAGCTAACTACCAGACCATCCTGCGTCACTAAACCTCATGGAGAGCTAGTTCATGGAATAACAATATCCAACATGGTCGCATGCCCCGGAATCCCACATCGTATAAGCATGTCCATGGAGTAATAAAAACAATCCGAGAATCTAACCCGCATCCTGGTCGCATGCCCCGGAATCCCACATCGTATAAGCATGTCCAAGGATCAATCACAATGGAAGCATACCCGTGGAATCCTCCGTCACTGTCGGTACGTCCAAGTAAATTCACAACAAGACAACCGGCTCTCCAACTGAGAGTCACGACAGCGTAAAAATATAATATTTGCACTCAAGGCTATCACAAGCAAGCATTAGCAAGTTCATAAAATCTTTAGACTTTCATATCACATAACAATCCGGGAATTTAACCCAAAATACTACATACTTCCATTCTTTTCAAAAGACTCTTTTTTATATAAAACCCCAAGATACTAACACCCGTAGTATCAAGGCATGTCTACATTTCAAACAAGTCACTACATTTTTAGAAATACATTTCTAGGCTTCTAAATCAAGTGATCCTTACTTTAAAACTTTAAGCAATTGATACCTTTAAATCAAATTGCCCTTCTTTATTTCAAGTCATTTCTTTGTTTACATTGCTAGAGAAAACCATTCTTTTAACCTTCCATAAAGTTGTTATAACCAACTTCCCATAAAGTCGTTATACTAACTTTATGCTTTAGAAACTAAGACATCTTTAACCATTCATAAAGCCGTCATAACTAACTTCCCATTAAGCCGTTATAACTCTTTATGTCTTAGACAAATTCATTCTTTTTATAACCAAAAGACTTATACTTTCAAATCAAGTTACATAGCTTTCAAAATACTTCAAGTCTCTTAACTTTAAGAAATCAAGTTTCTTAACTTAGAATATCAAGTCTCTTTAACTTAGAATATCAAGTCTCTTAACTTAGAATATCAAGTTATCAATGCTTTTCCCAAATCAAGTATTCTATACTTTTCAAGTCAAGTAACATATACTTCTTTGAAAACGAGTTACTACACTTTCGAAAATCCATACAAGGATACCAAAATGAAACCGAGTTCATTTAAAACACGTACGTCTACCGTACTATACATTTTATAAGATTCATGTCAAGAGATAAGAAAAGTTTCCACATACCTCTTCGGCTCATTCCACTTGCTAACTTGAATTTGCCGCACGTAGAATGTCAACCTATAATGACCACAATATGCCTATCAACTTCTAGCTTTCAACGTAGAATATTTCTAAGTATAATGACTCTTATTCTACGGAAAATCGGGCAGCACTTCCTTTGTTTCTACGTACTTTTCCACCTTTTTCAAGGCCCGAAAATCAATAACCAAACGATACATTTAAGGCCCAACAATTCAGCAATACAAAGGGGATTACACGCCTAATAGGACGTGTAAAATTCGGCCCCACAATCAATATAAAACTGTCCAATATTTCCAAGCCATATTCGGCTACCATTGTCACAACAATTATCAATTTCCTTTCAATTCCTTTTTCAATCCAAGTTGTTATTCCAACATGTTATATACATAATAACAATTACAACAACTATAAATCCTTACTTCCTTAACATGCGACGATTGTAACTATCGACCAAATTGATTACAACATAAATGGCTAACTTGTCCATTTTCGGTTTTTAACATGTCGACATGATCCAAATCTTTTCAAACTTCAATCTATATACCACATGCTCATTTCTTAACTACTATAACATGTAATCTTCAATCACATAAGAAGATTAAGATTTTACTTTAATAAGCCCTAATAATGTCCAAGCGTAAAAGTCGATCCTTAGCAACTTTTAGCTCATCTTCTTATGTTCCAATCCGCTCCAAGCACTCCTTAGAAGCTCATAACAAACTTCTCTTCAATTTCCAACTTCAAAGTTGAAGAACACCTTAGGTTTTCGCCTTGCGACTAACGTGAAAACGTCGTTTTCCGGGATCTTTCTATTGAGATAACCTTGTAATACCCTTAGGAACCTTGGGTTTAAATATTGGGAATTATGGAGTAAGATTGCAAAAAATTTCTCTCTTGAAACTCCTTTGGCCGAGAGCTCTCTATTCTTGAACAATAAGTTCTTGAAATTCTGTAAGTGTGGGATGTCTTGCTACTAGTAGTATGAATATATAACATAACCAAGGGCCTAGATTAAACCAAATGTAAGGTTAGGATGTGGTCAATAATGTCAAGCTCCACTTTTCCCTTTGACTTGGTCCATTTTTCATCAAGCCAATTTGGCTAGTCTTTAATGACTAATTTTCGTCCAAGATGACTATGTGGAGGGTGACACGTGTCGCCATTCCATTGGTCCATAACATTTCGTTTCCCGAAATTTCCATAATTGGTCAAAATATCGGAAACCTCGTGGGCTCCACAAAAACATAAAATTTCTCGGGTGAGCCCCACGTATCCAACTCTGTAAATAAACTTCCATAATTCTGATAAATCCTACAAGTCTCAAATATCAAATTCGGGAACTCAATTCTCATTAACGAACAATTTTTCTTCCCGAGGCTCGGAAAACTTTTCCCTTTGGAAAACAATTCTTTCTTTCGTTCAAATTTATAAGTCTTGCTCTCACGTCTATTCTCGTATACATGTCCTGGAATTACGGGGTGTAACAGGTAGAGTGTACACGGAACTTACCTCACAATCTCACATTGGTAGGTAGAGCTAGGGGTGACAAAATTAGCTCAAACCCAAATGACCCGCCCAACCCGCCCAAGATTTCATGTTTTTGATGATGGGTTGGTTTGGGATAGTCCAAGTTGACACATCATAAATCAACGCCCAAATGAGTCCATGATGATGCCCAAACTTGACTCATCAAAATACTTAATTTTAATGATTAGAGTTCCACTCTATATTAAGATTTTTATTTATAAATAATTATTTAAAAATTCTTTAATTATTTCGGAACAATAAAAATACATCAACGCACCCCAACCGGCAACCACACTATCCATCAAACATACCCCTCCCCTACACCAACCTCCACTCAAGCACTGAACCACCCTCACATCTCTGCCCCTACATTGCCTACTCCACCCCACCCACTTCTACCCCATCTAACCCCACATCCCACCCTACCCCCGCCCTACCCCATTCTCAAATTTCTATTTTATATTTTTTTACTTTTATACAATTTATAAAAATATGAATTTTTTTTCTTACCTCCCCCGACCCCCCCTCCCCCGTGATCCTCAAATTTTTATTTCATATTTTTTGTTACTTTTATAAATAAATTCTTTAAAATGTGAAATTTTACTTACCTCCCTACCCCTCCTCCCCATCCCCGCCCTACCTTCTCCACCTCACTCCATCCTCAAATTTTTATTTTATATCCCCCCGCCCTACCCTCCTCCACTCCACCCCAATCTCAAATTTCTATTTCATATTTTTTGTTACTTTTATAAAAAAAAAATTATTAAAAATATGAATTTTTACCTCCCATGACCTACCCTCCACCCCACCCCACTACCCACCCTATCCTCAAATTTATATTTCATATTTTTGTTACTTTTATAAAAATAAATTAAAAATATGAATTTTTTCTTACCTCCCTCGCCGCCTCTACCCTCCACCCCAACCCCATCGCCCACCCCATTCCCACATTTCTATTTCATAATTTTGTTACTTTTATAAAAAAATATTAAAAATGTGAATTTTTTCTTACCTCACCCTAACCCCGTCCTACCCTCCACCCCACACCACACCCCACCCTATCCTCAAATTCGATTTAATAGTTTTTGTTACTTTTATAAAAATAAAAAAAAATTATTACCTCCCCCCGCCCTAACCCCGCCACCCCACCTAATTGCCCCATCAATCCGAAAATTTAGATTTCATATTTTTTTGTTATTTTTATAAAAAAAATTATTAAAAAAATGTTATTGTTTGTTTCCTCCCCCTACCCCACCCCGCCATACCCCATTCTTAAATTTCCATTTTATATTCTTTTTACTTTTATAAATAATTTATAAAACATTTGAATTTTTTTCTTACCTCCCTTGCCCCCGCTGACCCTACCCACACCTACCCCATCCATCCCCACCCCATTGCCTTATCCCCATCCTCAAATTTCTATTTCATATTTTTTTTGTTTTTATAAAAAATGAAAAAATTCTTAAACTTATTTTTAAAATAAAGATATGAAAAAATCAAATATTATACAAAATAAAATAACATAATAGAATGTATGTTTGTAATTTGTAAAAGTAATGAGTCAAGTTGGACAATTTGGGTTATGATCATCATTTAGCTCATCTTGACTTGCTCATCTTAGCCCATTTAAGTTTTGAGCGGGTTGGACACTAACTCATCTACAACTTCAGCCCAAACGGCTCATCTGCCACCTTTAGGTAGAGCGACTGTTTTCGGGAGACATTCGACTCAAGACAAAATATAATCACAAACAAAGCAATAGAAACTGTTACATTCTAATTTCGTGCTTCAGACAATAAAGACAAAAATAGTAATTTTGTTATCTTTTACTATGGCATAGATTCTAATAGCAGGGAGCTGAAACTGAGAAATGTATCCCCTAAATAAAGGACACATTAATGGGCAATTTGGGGAATGCAAAAGGTTCAACTCCCCAAATACAATAACAGTGGCTCATAGGGCAAATACGGACAATATGAAGGGACAAAAGCGCTAGATGCCGAAAATATTTTGATAAAATAATAAAGATAAAAGTAGTTATTTTGTCGTTATAGATTTTTGATATGTAAATAAAGAGCCCACTGAGGGGCAATTTGGGGGTTTCAACTCTCGAAATGGACAAAATAGGAATACGGACAATATGAAGGGCAAAAATGGAAAAGCAACAAGACGCCGAAAATGTTTTTAATATTCGAGGGAGATAATTAAATAAATACAATCGATAATGGAGATCTATTTGTAATGGCGGTGGCGACTTCCCAAACACACCGAGTCCGACTCGTCCACTTGCGAATTCAATACGCGTTAATCAGCTGTTAAGAGAAAAATTATCTTGCTCCGTCGTTCATCGGAGTGATTCTCCGATCACCGGCGAGATAAGTAGACGCCGTTAATGTTGACGATGGACGCGAATGGATTTAACGGAGTGGAGAAAGAGTATATACGGAAGCATCATCTTCATGAGCCTACGGAGAATCAATGCAGTTCGTTTCTAGTCAAGCATATTCGAGCACCTGTTCATCTTGTTCGTTTTCCTCTCTCTCCTTTTGATTATATGCGGTGTTGTGAATGTTTATTTTCAGCTAAGTATTGAATATCTTGAGATTAGATTCGTTATATTTGCGATGATTGTATGGTTCCGAACTAGGGAAGAATACATAAATTAGCAAAGTCTTGATTTTGGCATCACAATCTCTGCTTAATTAATTATGTATGGTAAAACAATTCGTGTATATCATTTTCGCATAACAAACTGTGTATTATGATTCTTGCATAACTAGGTTGTGAATCAAATGATCCCTTGAAGAACTACCTAATGAAAGTGCTTATAGTGAACAAAGACAAAAGGCTAATTGCATGAGCAATTGATGTGTTCATTGATTATGAAAAAGGGGCAAATGACTCATCCGCAGTTATTCTGATTGCCTTATGCTTTTATTTGACTGAAGTTCTGGATCAATTCATATTACTGTAAGAAGGACAAAATTAATTTCTCTGGTAACATGAAGGAAACTTGCATTTTATGTTGTGTTCAGCCAGTCGTAATGGTTGTTGGGTCTTCCTCTTTTTATTAGGTTTGGTCATTGGTCAGGCGGTTTGATCAGCCACAAAAGTACAAGCCCTTTGTCAGCAGGTGCATTGTGCAAGGAGATCTTGAGATTGGTAGTCTTAGGGAAGTTGATGTCAAGTCGGGCCTCCCTGCAACAACGAGTACTGAGAGATTGGAGCTACTTGATGATGAAGAGCACATCTTAAGTGTCAGGATCATTGGCGGGGATCACAGACTTAGGGTATGAAGCAATTCTCTCTTCTTTGGTTGTTCCTTTCTTTTCTTTTTCCCATTATTTTTTCTGAATTTTAAGAATTTCGATATTTTCTTGTTATAAAGTACATTTGAAAGTTGAATATGGTTACTTCCTCCGTGGATGACCAAATTATGATAAAAGATTGCTTTCAAACTAGTTAGATTACCAAAATATATTTTTAACTTAATCACTTAATATACTTCTGATTTCTAATTTACAGTTCTATTTTTCAAGTGCTTAGTCATATATGTGTATACAGAAGCTCGAATCATCTGATATTGATAGTTCTGTGGTAGTGGCATTGCTGACTACTAATCCTCTTCCTCTAAAATAGGCTACAACTTGTCAATAAAATATTAGGTGTTGTTGCAGTTGTGTTATTCTAGGCAAAAACTAAGCATGTTTCTCATCTGAAAGATTAATTGGTTCTCTTTTATATTGATGCTTTCCAGAATCAAGCTTTAGCGCTGCGAATCATAGTAAAGGAACTTTCTCTGATTGTACCATGTCAAGTTATACCTTTAATGCCCCCTTTGATTTGTGTGTTGAGAACTGAAGACAATAGATCAGTTGTTTGGCATTTCAGGGAGATACTTCCTGATGCAAATCCTTTCTTAGAGACAACTCTATCGGTTCTTTGATTTTTGCAAAAATGATTTAGTTTGTGTTATATTCACCAAAAGTAACAAACACTGTCCATTTCGAAAAAATATATATATATATATATATAACAAACATTGTAGATATAATCAGGCTGTTTCTTGTGTAAATCTTCTGAACCAGAGCAACACTTTAATTGATGATTGTGCATTATGAAACTGAATGATTAATACACAGCACAAAGTGATGGTTATTCAGCTCTTGAGGTTATTCTTAACAGAACCGAGCATGTGCTTTTAAAAGTGTGATAAGCTTTGTCGGAAGGTCTACCAGAAGGCCGAGAAAGAATCAATTTGAATAGTAATCTTATTGGTAATAAAAGGGGGATGTTACAGAGTTGGATTGGGTTAAGGTCTTTCATGTTTTTTTTACTTGGAATGCAAAAAAATTGGAAATTGATTGCTCTATGATTGTGATGTCATGTCCTGTAAAGGCAAGTGTAATTATGTATTTGGATTCTTTTGAAGAAATCATTAGATGAATGACCTACTTTTATTTTAGCAGGTGTTAAGCATGAAAGGTTAGTTTGCTCTTGCAAAGAGATAGAAAGAATGTGGTTGTGGTTGCTTCCGACCTATAGTTTCTTTTTCACTACATTCACTTAAATATTGTGCACAGTATTTTGCCCTTATCTCGTCTTTTCTATTTGATCTTTTCCAGAATTACTCCTCAATCATATCTGTCCACCCGGAGGTGATTGATGGAAGACCTGGGACACTAGTGATTGAATCATTTGTGGTGGACGTGCCCGAAGGAAACACCAAAGACGAGACGTGTTACTTTATTGAAGCATTAATCAAATGCAACCTAAAATCTCTTGCTGATGTTTCAGAGCGGCTTGCTGTGCAGGACAGGACAGAACCCATTGATCAGGTCTAAATGTTCAGGAAGATGTTCTAAAGGTTATTACACCAAGGATGAAGCTTCCTCAAGGCTGTTAGTTCTCCTGAGGCTTTGGAGGCGGACTGTATGTGGCTGCTCTCTTCAATATTCCCCTGTGCTTTTAGTTCTCTACTCTTTTTTTTTTTTTGCGGTGTATGTTTAGGGTTCAGTCATATTACTTGTTTGAATTGTCTCACAACCACAGATTTTACAAGGATTTGTAGGCACCATGTAAATGGATGAAAAGACTAGCTGTTTCAATTCTTAGAACTTTGATAGTGGTTGTATGCCACTTGTCTCAGTTTAGCGATGTTGCAGGGTCTATTGAGTTCGTAGTCGTGTCTTTTAAGTCGCATTTGTGGTCTCTAGTTGCAGTAAATAATGGTGGGTACATGGGAAAACTCTATTTACTGAATAGAAGCCCATTTAAGGCTCCAACAGTCCATGAGCTAATGCTGTACAAACTAGTTATAGAGAAATACTCTAGATCTGCAAACATTCTTATCTATATCGTTGTTATTTATCATTGATCATGCAAAGACTTTTAACCGTTACATAATGGCTGGAGCCATAAGAGGAAAGTTGAAGATGACTTCTAAGGCTGCTTCAAGTATAACTGAAGATGATAGCCAGCCATGTGACCTGTGTTAGATTCTTTCAACGGTGTTGACTCTTACTGGTTACAAATGACCTGAACAACGGTTGGTAATTGCAGGCGATGAAACTACATGTAAGCTTGTGGTAAATGGTCACGTATGCTCGTCTCAAGCACCTGAAAAGCCTTTGTGCGTTTGCTTATGCATTATGTGACATGCAGTCTAATACGGTGGAGTATCAGGTTCATATGCTTGCACTTGAAATCCTAACTCAAATAACTTGAAAGTATGACATATTTCTCCAACAGAAGTTACCTCTTTCAGAAGTTTGAAGGTGAAAATATAGACTTTCTAGATAAGTGATCGATGGCTATATTTCTAGACAATTAAGTACTAGAAAATAATAATCTCTTTTGACATTTTTTCTCTTGATAATAATTATATTAATTTTGTCTGTAAATTCCTTTTTAACAAAAATACTTGCGCATGTTTTTGCCCTGAGGGGGGGGGGGGGGGTCCGGAACTTAAATGACTAAGAAAGAGGAAGGGAACAAAAATACCAAAGAAAAATATTCCACAAGTACCTTTTGTGCATAATTTTTTTACTCAAAAGGACTGCATAATTTTTTTGCGCAGGACTTAATCGTAACGGCGGGGTTAAGTTTTTTGCGCGTTATTATAACTAGGGCATCATCTTCATTTTCATCTTCACTCTTCAGCTTCTCCATTTTTACTCTTTTATCATACTTTAGCCCCCGAAAAATCATGTCTCAAAGATTCAAAACGTCAATGTTTGCTATAGAACCCCAAATTTGTTGTTGCGGTCATATTGTTAATTAGCTCAAAACATCAAGGACCCAAATGTATTGTGCCTGAAGCAAGTGGTGTTTTTATAAGTTTTTATAGACTTACTTTTTCACATTATCTACATATTTTACTTTCAAAACTGATTTTTTGTAATGTTTATAGGATATGAGTGGTTGCAAATATTTTCAATGGGAAGATGAAGTTTCCGTGGATAAAATGGTGGCGGCGAAGTTTAAAAAGCTACAGGTTGATAAAGATACCGCGAATTCATGTATCACTAGAGATACCGTGAAGTTTGACTTGTAGTTTAAACTTATGGAAGCTCAAGAAAAAATTAACCTTCTTAAAGTCTTGCTACAAGAATCCAAAGAAAAAAAAAGTTTAAGGAAAACCTTAGAGACACTCAACACGAGAAAAATAATTTGAAAGATAAAATGAAATTTTGGAAGATGATTTGTGCTCTCTTGTTGTTGTTTCTAATCTTGAAATGTTGCATTGCCGATTAACTTTATTATTTCTATATATTTTGTTTTTGTTTTTACTAGTTGCACGTTTTATGTATTATGTATTTTCTATCGCTTTTTTTAATGTATTATGTAATCGGCACATTTTATGTACTAATTTATTTGTGTTTTTCATTAAAAATTGTGAATTGTTGAACTTTGTATGTATTATTAACTTTAAGACGCTTAAATTAATTAATAATAGGCAATAATAATAAAAGCAAAATTAAAACATACTAATTTTTTTTTTCAAATTGACGACTTCATCATAAATTAAAAATACACTGACGCGTTTTGTGAGAAATTTTCACTACATAGGAAAGTCAAGAATTTTAAATACTAAACATCAAATCATTTATATTATTTCATTATTAAAAAGTATATTTACCGATAATAATCAATTGCACCGAAACTTGATGTTGGGGATGTTTCGGCAGGATTCCTCCATCAGAGGATTACCCAATATTACTCATGGTCTTCATGTACTGTACTAAAAAAATCCATTATATATTAATATTCTAATAATGTCCATTACAATACAGTACAATTCATATAAAATTATACAGTCCAGTTCGACGTACCAAACGAGCCCTAGAATCAGTATACTTGATTAATATTAAACTCAATTAACAATGGTCTTTTATAAGCTAAAGAAATATTTAAAAGATGCGTCGAACTAATGATGGTTCAATGAATAATATGAAAATGTTTCGTGAAATAATGGAACAACTTGCATACTTTGTGGAAATAACAATTTTTTTTACAACCGTCGGGCAGGTTCCATACATGATACATCTCGACTAATTTTTGAAAATAAGAAACACTAAAAATATAAGGTACATATTTCACCAATTCCTCATGTCCCTAGGTTACTTTTACATATTTCATCTGTATAAAGCTTTATAAAAGTATGAGTAGGAGTTTCATTTTATGTAACAAACCCACAATCTTATATTTTTCATTTCATTATTCGTTAGTAAATTGTATTCAACGATTTTACGATATACAGTTCTGAGCTATCTTTTTCGAAAAGAAATTATTTTTATTAATCCAAAAATATCAAATCACGAAGGAGAAAATTTCTTGTGAAGACAAGAAATAGTGTAAAGATAACGAGTCATTATATTCATGCTTTATTCATGAGTGACAAGGTATTTTATCAAGGTTTGCATTAAAGCATAGAGGAGTGTAGTTAAAGTTTTTCAAAAGTTTATAGCTATTTTGTATTTCACTAATATATACTTGATAATTTCATATTCTTGACCATATGGCATATACATGACAAATAAGATAGTTACTCGTACTCCTTGTTGGAAATTTAATTATGTGGGATTGAGTTTCTCCCGTCTTTAGCGATTTAAATACGTGAGTCCTGCATGTCGGAAACATCGTTTCTTCGCACATGTCTGATCTACTAAATGGGTAAATGATATTAATGTCAAGTATTGTCAAATTTCGTTAAGAAATAAAAGAGATATTGGTACATTTGAGATATTGAAAGAGATGTGTCGCTGAAAACTTAAAGTCAGCAATTTAATCAAACTTACGGCAAAAATTGGTAAATATTCATTATTTTCATTATTATTTTGTATAATAGCACATGTTTATTATATGTGTGGTAATAATAATATTTTTTTGTATCTTTTTAGGGGTTATATACATGATCATTTATTAGATGGTCTAAAAAATGACAGTTGGAATGTTTTAAAATAGTACTGGTCCGACTAAAACGTTCACTCAAACACTGTATTTTTTTTTTAGTGCAACCGCACAGCTTACCAAACGAGCCCCTATAGCCCACTGCCCATGGGCTTTGTATCTCATCCTAATTTACATACACCTGTACTCGGCGCGTCGTTGAAACCCTAATCTCGGAGAACATTCACGTATCGTAGGTACGATCTGCTCTAAACCTATGATTTCTTCATTCTAATTTAACGTTGTTTTAGTGCTAATTCTATATTATATGATTTATTTTCGTCTTTTTATTTTGTTTTTGTGCCCTAATCGCTGTTGTTCATCAAAGTATAATTTAACGTTTGCGTTTGAACATTTTGACGGCGACAGTGCTTTCAATTCTCACACTGAATCCTAAAAGTTGTATTATACAGTTTTCGGCCCTTGGAGAAATACAAGTAGCTCGATTTCCCCCTTTTTGTTTTGTATATTTGATTATTGCACGACATTCAGTGTTTTCCGCCTATATAATGCTCCCTGGTTAACCTGGTAGTCATTCCACCTCACAATTACGTTCAATCACTACCCGACTTGGGGTTTGTGGTTAGTTGATGTCCTTCAGCTGCATGAATCACAGCGATTCTCAGGAAATTAGGCCATTCGGACATGTTGCTTAACGCCTGTGGATAAATTAATTGTTTTTCTGTTGATGCAACTTGGATGCTTGTGATTCTTCACTTAAATATTTATTTTTGGTAGAGCGGGGAAGGGGATGTGGTGACACTCGTATAATGTTGATTTACTAATATAATTGCATTACAAGTTTGAAGACTTGACATTTAGTTTCGCAAGAACACTTGTCATGTTCTAATAGAGGATTTGGCTTACATGCATTAAATGGCATCTAGTGTTCTATGACTTCTATCTAATATATTCTCTTTCTTTATTGGTGTCACGTAGTAACCTTGGTGTGTGATAAGGAAATAGTTAACTGGTTGAGTGGGTTATAGTTACTTGATATTACTCCATGCGAAAACTTAGTACAAGGGACATTCCTAGCATGACGGAAGATAATATATGGCAATGATTGCTTGTGCCATGTGAATAAGTCCAATATTTAAGTGGAGAAGGGTAGAGGGACAAGCCAATCATCTTTAAAAAGAGTTTTGAAGGTTGCGATTAGCCCAAAGGGTTGGCTACACACATTTCTCTGGTCATCAAAAAGGAAAAGAATTGACTATGGTTGCACTTATTCTTAATAATATTGCATCTTTCTAAAAAAATCGTTCCATATGTTGCACAATTGCTTTCTATTTAGAAGCATGCTTATTAGATTCAGAAGTTCACATTTTGAGCCCAATGCGCTTTTGAGTGTTGCACTGTGACATTTAGCTTCAAAGTTCATGTTGTCTATATATTGCTTATAATCCATTATGGGTCTTAGCTTTAAGAGATTGATGAGTGTTAAATATTGGGTCGAATGCCATTTTAATCTGTTACTCTGTTTAAATCTTGGGTTTGTAGTCGGATGGCATCTACATCTAGCCAGCCTCAGTTTCGATACACACAGCCCCCATCAAAGGTCCTCCATTTGAGAAACTTACCATGGGAGTGCACAGAGGAGGAGCTGATTGAATTGGGAAAGCCGTTTGGTAGAGTTGTGAATACCAAGTGTAATGTAGGAGCAAACCGGAATCAAGCATTTATAGAGTTAGTAAGTAGCTAAATTCACCTTTCTCTTTCATAGCATATCTGTTTTTCTTGTGAAACTGTACATCCTTCAAAACTTGAGTTTCTTACTTCTGAATTGTTAATATGTATAGGCAGAATTAAATCAAGCTATTGCAATGATTTCGTACTATGCCTCTTCCTCAGAACCAGCTCAGGTACGGGGGAAAACTGTCTACCTACAATATTCCAACAGGCAAGAGATAGTGAACAACAAAACGACAGCAGATGTAGCTGGAAATGTGCTATTGGTTACAATTGAGGGGAATGATGCTCGCCTTGTCAGCATTGATGTTTTACACTTGGTAAGGATTAAATTACCTCCCATTTACTTTGGTGGAGAGGAAATCTTCTTCGTGGAAAAGTTTTCTGTAGTTTTGGTAATTAGGTTGGAGTATTTCATGCTTTCTTAAGCACTCTTTAACATGAAATTGAATGGATCAGCAGGCCAATGTCCAGGATATATCTTCAATGGCAGCTTATTGCATCGGGAGAAAGAGCGCATGCGTGTTTGTCTCCTTTCTCTTTTGCTTAACTCTGGCTCTTTCTTCCCTTCTCCTCATCTAACTTTCCTGACTTTCTTGGAGTGTCAGATGTTTCTTATTCCTCTAAAATCTCCATTCCTCCTTAGCATGTGCATAATGGAGATGCAATTTTTTGTTTTCCAAAGCAAACTTGTTGCATGTGCATCCGGCAACTTGCAGTTGATGCAGAATTTCCTTTGCTTTGCTTATAGTAATAATGTCTTTTGGTTAAAATAATTCGGAAGTTTGGGATCAAACTTAATTTGGCCAAACACAAAGTCAGATAATCATTTATGAGTCAGATATTTGGTTATCTAAGCTTCCCCTCTCTGAGACTTGCTTGTCTTAAAATTTCTAAACTTCTTATTTTCAATAATAGCTTAAGAAATACACTCCTCCCTCTTTTTGTAGTGTTATTAGGATTTTATTAGAGTGGAAGTTTGGTTTTCTAAAATACAGCTTCATGGAATGGAGCTTGCCCAGTTAGGGGCCAAGATTTTACAAACTTGAGGTGATTTACAGGCCTACAGCTGCTGAGAACTTCTCTGATGATGAGCTTTGTTTGATAAGGTCGCCTTGTAAATGGAGTTGAACCTTAGGCTTTGTTAACAGATGCAAAAGATAATTTTCTCAACAACAACAATCTCCAGTGAAGTCCTACAACGTGAGGTCTGGGGAGGGTAGAGTGTACACATACCTTACCTCTACCTTGATAGGTAGAGCGGCGGTTTCCGAGAGACCCTCAAAAGATAATTTTCTCAAAAAAAGTCTATTTTTCTTCATGTGGAATACTAATCTTGCTTGAGCTTAGTGGTATTAGCTTATAGTCTTCCACTAGATCAAGGGTTCGAGATTTGTATCAATGCTTCTTGTGGAATTTTCTGAGTGTATGAGTGCCTGACCTAAATTTTCTGACTTCAGAGAATTGTCTTAGAGCCTTCTAACTTCAGAAAATTTCTCATGTTCAGATAGTTTTGTTTGCATCACGTATTCACGTTCAGTTAGTTTTGTTTGTATCATGTGCAGTAAATGACAGGAGAGGCGTTCTTCTTTTCAACACTTTCCAGTGTATATCCTTCACATTTTGGGAACTTCTTTAGGTCAACTGATGGGGAATACTCCTTGAATAGATTTTTTTTCTTGCAGTAGAGAGTATAATTGATAATCATTTAAAGTAGAAATGTCGTTTGTGCTATTTGTTCCTAACGCATTAGAGACTTACTTGAGAAGAGCATGTTGGTAATTGCTTATCAGTATGTATGGTTTCTTTTTTGATGAAGCTCAGTATGTATGATTTCTCCAAATCTATATTCTTAACATTGAGTAGATTTATTACTGAAATTATCATTTTCTTTCAGGTGTTTTCAGCTTTTGGGTTTGTACACAAGATTACAACATTTGAGAAGACTGCAGGATTCCAGGTATTTATGCTTCAGAAGATGGATTTAGCTTAAATCTGATCAGTGTCATTATGCTTGTTGATCTCCTAATTAGCTGACAAGTCCCTCGCCTTTTTGGACCCTCTTCAGGCTCTGGTGCAATTTACTGATGCAGAAACTGCTACTTCAGCAAAGGATGCCTTGGATGGAAGAAGCATTCCCAGGTTATTTTGGATTTAAAATTCAGTTAGTATGGATTGCTTTTGTAGATGTGGTGCACATACATGGGGCTGGACATCTTTGAGGAGTTATTTTAATAATTTACTGAAGGGGTACACATGCTCCTTAGCTTAGCTGTTCCATATTCAGTCTGTATTGACATTTCAGGCACCTTCTTCTTGTGCTCATGTCAGTACTAGCTATGTGTTTAGTGAGCTTATCGAACTTTGCTTTTTTAAATGCTGCTACAGAATATATTTATAACTAGGAGTCTAGGACTGCTGAGCTTATCTCCTTATTGTGTAAGAAAGGGCGACCCTGGTAATAGTTGTTGGTTAGAAAGGATGATTTTTTGGTTTCCTGTGTAATTTACTTGGCTAAAATTGAGATGGTTGGCTAGTTGTTGAAATTACATATGGTCAGAGCTATAAATGGAATTCTGTGATTTTGTAAGTGGAAAACTGTATCTAAATTTTCATACCAAACTCAATTGGTGTACTGGAGAAACACTTATTACTAGCTACTACTTATTGTTCATGCAGGGCAATTGACTGATTTTTTTCTTCTCTCATGCATTAGGTACTTGATTCCGGAACTGGGACCATGTACCCTTAAAATCACATATTCTGCTCATACAGATCTGAGTGTGAAGTTTCAGAGTCATCGTAGCAGGTAGAAATGATCTCCATCTCCCTCTCTACCTCACATACATGCACCCTTTTTTTGTGTGGATAAAGTAAAGTATATTGATGATGGCAAGAAAAGCTCCCTTATAAAGAGGCATACCAAAAAGCAGAGAACCCCAAAAAAATATGATTCTTTTACAAAAGACACCCAATCTTCTATACAAACATACACGTTCATAAGTGATGCCTTATTTTAGTTATTGAAAGTTGGTCATACAGATTGCTTTTGCTCAATCTTCATCATATTCAATTAAATCATGTATAGGGCTTAATTTGTTTGTGTTAATTATTGCTTTCCACTCTTTCAATCTTATATCTTATATATGGTTTTGACTTTTGATTTAGGGACTACACCAATTCTCTGCTTCCTGTCTCTTCCTCAGCCATAGATGCAAGTGGGCAGGTAATGCATCAGTCATAGCTCTAAAAGTGCAGACTCAGTTGCACATAGAGGATTTGCTAGGATTGTTAGATCCTGTCTTCCAGTTCCTTGTTACTGGCATTGTGGCTTTCTGTGGGATTACTTTAAGATACTGCCCTTTCATACAGCAAAGTATTAATTGGATCACCATGAATGTGTATCTCGAACTAATGTAGGATTGAGGCGTAAGCTTATTGATTGGTGTTTATGTGTAGAATTTGAGAAGGAAGAGAAGGTGTCTTTATATTTCGATATATCTATAGATCCCAGGAGAAGGGGAGTTTATATCTATAGATCCCAGGAGAAGGGGAGTTTATACGATGAGCCCTATAACTAAATAGGGAAAGACAATTAATTACAGTAAAAGAAATATTCTATTCTCCTATAATTATGCTAGGAAATAAAGTTTCCTAGAATCAAGCTAATCCATTAACACAATCAACAGTATGCATGTGCTTACATGGAATGCACATATTTCTCATGTTCTGTGGTATTGAGATATGTTCCTGGGGGCACTGACAAAGAAGAGATGTTCCTGGGGGGCAAGCTTCTCATGAAACTCTGTTTATCCTCTCTTTGAAATCTCTTCCATCTGTGCTGCAGTTCAGTTTGGGTTTGGATGGGAAGAAACTGGAACCTGAGAGTAATGTTCTTCTTGCTTCCATTGAGAATATGCAGTATGCTGTTACCTTGGATGTCCTACACACGGTAACACACTTCTTCAGTTGCGAAAAGCTTTTGTGATTTCTCTCGTACCTTCTTCTGAGTTGTTTTGTTGGTTGTCGTTTTCCTTCATATATGTTCAGGTTTTCTCAGCTTTTGGTCCTGTACTAAAGATTGCTTTGTTTGATAAGAATGGAGGGCTTCAGGCTCTGATACAGTATCCGGGTAAGATGAAATGCGGCCAATAATTTGCGAAATGTTAGTTCTTACTCTTGCAAATCATTACTTGCTTGCTCCAATGTTCCAAAAGCATGTGGCGGAGTGGCCAAACACTGTTCTCAGCTTCTTGACATTATATTATGTTGTCATTTCTATATGGCATTCTGTATTCTAGCGGGGCTATTTGTTTCTAGTGAATATTTTATTGGTAAATATACTTGCTGTCTGGATCATGATCCCCACAAGTACCTTTTGGTATTTTTGGACCGAGGAACTGCAGATGTTCTGATGGAATTTCAACTCCAGACCACCCCATAAAAACTAGGTGTCTTACTTTGTTTAGCTGGAACAAGCTAACCCCTGTAAATAGCTCATTTCAGTTTTGGGATTTTGTTAGCATGATCCTAGAATAGGCCTGATATACTAGAGTTATCTCTTCTTTCTTCTTTTCTTTTTGTGTTCTCTTTTGTCGTCCAGCATCTTCTTGATGCATTTTAATGGACCACAACTTACTTCATCAGAAGAAAAATATGTCTTGCTGTCTTTTTCTTCTTTGGTCTTCCTGTCAAGCGACTTGGTTAAAAGAAATAGTGGTTATATTAGTCAAAGAAATGGTTTGAACCCGTGCACCTGAAGGAGCAAAGTTTTCCTCTTGTGAATTGGTCAGCTTGTGCAAACTTAGAAGTAGTTGATTTGAATTGGTTATTCTGTACTAAGATGCCAGTGAGTTGAACTAAGCAATAAATTTGATGATTCTACAGATGTGCGCACAGCTGCTGCTGCGAAGGAAGCTTTGGAAGGACATTCCATATATCAAGGTGGATATTGCATGCTTCATATCTCTTACTCTCGACACACTGATCTTAGTATAAAGGTAATCAGCTTTATAGAGAGCTTTATCTTGAGATATTAATCTGTCACGGGACTCTTTAATTTAGTGTTGGCCATCTCTATTTTGCTCATTGCTTATACTCCCCAGCTTCCTGAGCCTTCTTTTCCCTTTTTCCTGTGAGGGAACAAGTCACTGCCTAAATTGAATGGTTATTATTACTGATTTCAGATTAATAACGATCGCGGCAGAGATTACACAATTCCAAATACTCCTATGTTACATTCTCAACCTTCAATCTTGGGGCAGCAGCCGCCCCAGGTAGGAGGTCCAGGTGTTCATCCATATGGTGCCCCTGCCCAGTACACTCCAGCTCCAGGTGTTGCTCCGCCTCAGCATTCTGCAGGCTGGAACTCAGCGCCCGCCACAGCAACTCCATCAATGCCGATGCAGATACATAGTCACCCTTACATGCCACCTGCTAGTGTGCCTTCTCAGATGGGTCCTGGGATGATGCCAATGCATGGACAGAATGGCATGCCACATTCTACTTTGATGCCTCCTTATCGCCCACAGTATCACCAGCGCGAAACTAGGTTTCCATACTATGGTCCATAATTTTGTTGCAGAGGTGTTAACCAAAATGTCAGAAGTACTTGGTTCTTTTTGTCATCTCCTTTTTTTTGGTCAATGGATGTTTTCATAGCTGCTTTTAGGCTCTGCATTGTACACTATTCTCTATCATCTTTCATCGGTATGAATTTTAATGGAGCCCAAGGCTTTCATTTCATGGTCGTCTTCTGAGAAACTTGTAATGCTCGCCTAGTCTCTCTTTCCACTCTTGTTAAGTTGAAAACAAAGGGTAAAAGAAGAGCCAAAATCTTATCTTGTTTGTTTCAAACTTTGGCAAACTTGGTTTGGTTGGAATTTTTCTTGTTTTTGCAAAACGTGTTTGTTGATGTTTTAAAAAAGAAACGGATGGGAGCAAATTTTAACGGTTTTCAAACCTTGATTTTCAAAATAACTCGGTTTTCCAAATTGTGCAAAAGCCAAAACACAACACGAGAAACTGAAACACAATAAAAACTTTGGGCCCTTCAATGAGTTCTCAAATTCCAATCCTGAAGTATACACCACATTAGAGTAGGGGTGGCGAACGGGGCGGGGTCGGGGTTCTGCGTGCGTGATTGGGGTAGGGCGGGGTTGGGGTTTGGCGGGATCGAGGCCGGCGGGTCTGTCGTTGTCTCGTCCCAATCCTGAGGTGTCGGGGCTCGCGGTCTGGGAGGATCGTTTTTTTTTGCCCTTAAATTAAAAAAAATAACACACATACAACAAGATAGTTTAATAAAAACATCTCAAGACTGTTTTTGTGTCTCTTATATTATTTAATAGAAGTATGATTTTTTTTTTGCAATACAATTTGAAAATTGCAACTTCGTGATATTGAAAGTTGTAAATAAATAACATAGTAAAATTACAATTAAAAGAATTACATTTTAAGAAACACGTTTTCTAGTTTCTTTATAATTTCTTGTGGTTCTTCGGTTGGAATTGGTATTTGTTAGTCAAATTGGTCGACGTCTCTTCCACCTCCGGCGGATAAAATTTCGTTGTAGTTGTAGTCTTCTTCGTTGATCTCCGGTTGACCGCACCTTCTCCGTTCCGCTCGTATTCAATAGCTGCAATCTCCAAGTTGTCTTACGCTAATGAGTGTATATGCTCTCCTATTTGATATTTGTCGGCCGAAAAAGCCCCTCTTCCCGAAAGCTTCGCGGGGACTACTTTAGGACGACAGACGACCGCCAGTAGGGGGTTTACTGCACAAGACCCCTGCAGATTCAGACGTTGTTGATAACGCTTGAATGTTCAACACATCTCGGGCCATCTATAATGTTGGAAATGACTTCTTATTCTCCCTCCAGTATTTTAGCAAGTCTTCACGTCCATCTTCATTGACAATTGCTTGGTACGGTAGAACACTCTGCAAAACAAAAACATCAAACTCACTAACTTGGTTAGAAATGTTACCACTAAACATTCTATGTCTGAGGCTTTCAATACTAGACGCAGAAACAGTATGTCATTTTTGAGGTTGTGTTGAATAAGAAGAAGATGACATGAAAACCGGCTGGTTGCTAGCACTTTTTTGTTGGTAATGCATATATACTTTTTTGCATTCATCTCGTATACTAGACAACACTTCTTCTCTAGTTTTTCAATAGGTTGTGGTCATTTGGATTTTTGGGAGATGGAGGTGGAAGTTTATCTATGCAATCATAAATAGTTTTAATAAGTGTTTTACAACGGTCTATTTTAATAGACGGATTTAATACAACACTAATAATATAAATTTGGGGAATAGGAATAAAATATTTTTTCATTTTTAGAAACACTTTTTAATAGGTGCCTTATAAACTGTTTTTTTTTATATTCATTAAGTAATAAAAATATTAGAGCTATATAAAATAACATTGATGAAATAGTATGATAATAAATACCGGAAAATTCTTAAGTAGCTAGAATTTTTTTTGTAAAAATGTAATAAGTTCTAGAATTGAATCACAATTGGAATCTACAATCATATCAGTAGGATTTCGATTATGGGCGTTAAAAATAAAGTTATAGGCCTTCTATACTCATAAGCAACACGTAGTTGCTCGTATAAAGAATTCCACCTAGTGTATACTTCTTCGGGAATTTTTCTGTAAGGTAGTTGGCAATCGTGATAATTTTTTTTACATTCTTTTATTCGTTGTATTCTATTACTTTTAAAAATATAGTTTATAACAAATTGTATTTTATAAAAAAATGTCTGCAAAAAGTGATAGATCATCCTTTACAACTAAGTTATAAATATGACATTCACATTTTATATGAAATGATCTGGAAAAGATGGAGTTAAAACATTCTTAATAATCTAATAGCAGAAATATTAGAAGAAGCGTTATCTAATGTAATAGTCATGATTTTATCAGTTATGCCATAATAATCGCAAACTGGAAAAATATTATCTGAAATAAAAATACTAGTGTGTCTACTATCTATATATCTATACGCTAAAATACGTTTTTGCATAAATCATTTATAATCTATCCAATGACATGTTACCGTTAAATAATCATTGTCGTTAGTACTACGACCTATATCAATCGTGATAGATACTATTCTAGAAAAATGATATAATAAATAACGTAAATACTGTTGATATTCGTGTGCAAATTTAAAAACAACTCTCCTAACATTCGATTTAGGAAAACCGTTAAAAGCAGGATTGTACATTTCTCTTATATAATGAATAAAATCATGAGAGGAAGGAAGGAAATGAAAAATGCACTCCCCCACTGCAACTAATTTTGATAATGCTTTCCTATCTTTATTTTTATCGTATTTAGGTCCTACAATTCCCCCGTCATAGGGTCAATTTGACCCTGTACCTAGTCTGGGATAATATATGAACCTTGTCCCGACTGAGAGGGCATTGGCGCACCGACTTATTAGCCAAGTATTCCTTCCACCTAGCTGCGTGAAATCTTTCCAAATGCTTAGTTAAACCTCCAGTCCCACTCTGATCTTTTCCCATTTTAAATTTATAAATATTTACAAATTTGGCATCTTGATTTTCTACGTCCCTATCAAGAAAATTTCATACATCTGATTTTAATTTTCGTTGTGGTGAGCCTCGTCTCATACTAGGGGAATAGGAGGTGGTCCAGTTTGAGGTGCACTAGTGATCGTGTCATCTAGATTAGTGGGTGTGTCATCTATATTATCTTTTAAATTAAAGTCTTGTTGAGTTCCAAAAAATAGATCCTCGTATAAATCTAATGGTACTTCAGGAAATAATTCAATATCAATAAAATTGTCATGTCTAGGAGGAATATGATGACTGGAATAAGTACCTCTACTAGAAGAAGCATTACCCTTACCCTTACCAACCATACCTCTAAGTGTTTCTATTTTAATTATGTAAATAAATAATTACAAATAATGAAATTAAGTGTGCTAATTAAAATAAAGAAACAACAATAATTTAATGAATGAACGAATGTACCAAACGTCGACGTGCAATCGAGAGGTTGGAAATTGAAACTTTGCTCGATGGACGATCCTCAAGCTAGTTGCGAACTTCACTCCCAAATGAATAAATAAAATTGAATATTTAGTAGACAATGTAGAGAGAATTAGAGATAGATTGAGAGATTATTAGAGAGATTGTAGGAAGATTTGTGAGAAAGATGAAGAGAAAATGAGGTATTTATAGTTGAAAAATTTAGGTTAAAGTGTAAATATAATAACTTAGGGGTTAAAAATAAATATTAAGGGGTAGGAGGTTGAGGTGGGGTGAAATTGCCGTTGTACAACTGTTGACAAGGGTCGAAGTCAGGGTGGGGTCGGGAAAATTCGACTCAGATCGAATCGATATCGAATACCAGATTCGATCTCGCACGTCGGGACCAAAGGGATCTCCTTCTTTAATAGCAGTATCACTACCAAAGACAACAATCCCTACATTCTCATTCTCAAGATTCAAGGCTACTCCTTTCACACCGCTGGCAATCAAGGCAGGTCGAACAGAGTCAGTCATAGGGTGAACATCATCGGATGGAAAAATGGATTGAGCTGGCTAATCACTTGATGACCCGGTAGAGAATGTGAACAGAAAGTCGCTCCCATAAACGAATGAATGAGACTCCTGGTCCTGATCGAACCAGAGATTCCGACAACCCGGGAAATCGGCAGAAAGACTTGGGTGAAACCAAGTGGAGGTCTGAACCGACTGATGTTGAAGAATCAGCGGATGAGTTGTGGTTAGGGGTGAAATGCCACTCGAACTCAGAGCTAGATGGTTCTCCCCGAAATGCGTTGAGGCGCAGCAGCTGATCGACATCTGTGGTAAATCATCGCTTACGCCATGCGAGAGCGCATCAAGTCGAGACAAACTCTGAATACTAGATATGACCTCAAAATAACAGGGGTCAAGGTCGGCTAGTGAGACGATGGGGGATAAGATTCATCGTCGAGAGGGAAGGTTTCGGAGGTAGATCAAAAACCTCAGCGAAGGTCACCGAACACGAACAAGATACGAAAGATGTTAGACAACAGACCACTTAAACTACTTAGTTAGAGATTGTTTGTTATTGCTTATGCCTCAGCAGAGAAGTAAAGTTCTGCTCTCCTCTCTTTCTCTTACGTATCTAGTTTTATAACTTAATCCTGACTTTTACGATGTAAGGACAGAACGTAATAGTAATAAAGGAAAAGCAAGGTGTGGCGGTAAGTCAAAACTTTTTGGTCTCCATGTTCTTTGATATGGAGCCCGGAAAATCTTTGTGTGGTTTGAAAGAGAAGGGGAAAAAACGGGGTAGAGGAATTGGTCAACTCATCAGGTGGGGTAGCCCGCCCCGTTAGACAGCCATAAATTAGAGTAACATAAAATGACAATATTGAAAATCTCAAAATAAGTTCGAGAGACGCTCTGCTCAAGCAAACACTAAAGTAAAACAAATAAAGTGAATAAATCTGAATAATAAGAGTAAAATGATGCCAGAAGAAGAATAGCGCCAATTTGAGGAGAGATAAGGTTTTCTTGTTTGGTCTTGCAACAAGTAACCCAATCCCCCTTGGCTCTCGCTCTACAAAGGAGAAGAGAAAGAATGTTTGGATTGGATTGAGTTAAAGGCCAAGTATCTATCTCTTCATTAAACCCTAAACATGACGACCACTCTTCAAGCTTCTCTTATCTTTAAGCCTTTACCTCCTTTCTTCCATTCTTGTTTCTCCAACCCCACTCCTCATCTTCGTTTATCCACAACTCGTTTTTGCCGCCACAATTTACTCCTTCATTCTACATTGAATCCTGATTACGCCTTATCCAATAATAATAATAATGACAATTCTATTCCAGAAATTGAGAGCGACTTGAATGGTGGAGTAGTGACTAGTGAAGTGGAATCTGAGGAATGGAAGAGGAAGTTTCCTATAGTGGTTTTTTTTATGGGATTATTTGCTAAGGTCAAGAAAGGGTTTGAGAAGATTTTGATGTCTGATTGGTTTAGTTGGTGGCCGTTTTGGCACCAAGAGAAGCGCCTAGACAGATTGATAGCGGATGCTGATGCCAATCCCAAAGACACTGCTATGCAAAGTGCTTTGCTTGCTCAACTCAACAAACACAGGTAAATTTTGTGTCTTTCTGTTACTATGTGTTCCAGTGAAAGAATCTACAAGAGGTAAGGAATGGTGTGTTCATTACTGATTTCTAAGGATACTATGTTTTCGCAATCTTTGCCCGTTCCCAATCTCTGTTTTCACAATCGTGAGCTGAGGGTCTATCGGTAAAAGCCTCTCTACCTTCCAAACAAGGTAAGGGTAAGGTGTGCGTACAGTCTCCCCAGACCTCACCTGTGGATTATACTGGGTATGTTGATGTTGTTGCTTTCAAGTACTAAAATACTATGCAGAAGAATGAATACAAAGTTGTGTAATTGGTCATTGTCCTCGTGGATGTTTTTGATTGGTCTACTTTATTGCAATTCTTTATAATACTCCTTACGCCCCAAATAAGTTGTCATGTTTCCCTTTTCGAAAGTCAGTTTGACTCATTTCGAAGATGCTAAACTGGATTAGATCAACTCATTCTTTAATATTTAAAATTTAGATATTCAAAAACTATGCAATAAGGTGTGGATACACTCTACCCTCCCTAAACCCCACATGTGGTATTACACTGGGTATGTTGTTGGAAAGCGGCAACTATACGATAGGTACTACAAGTTGGCAACTTTTCTCATGTTAATTTGATGAAAATATGTTTTAAAATGCTAGTCAAAATTCACATAATTTGACTCTCGAGAAGCGAAACATGACAACTAATATGGGCAGATGGGGTAACAAACTAAGAGTACCATATCTGAGGTGCCTATCAAAACAAGATTGCAGCCTGTCAGTTGCTGTGAATTACTGTATTGGAGTCTTTCACCTGATCACTTCGGGTTATTTTTGTTTCCTTTTTTAGATTAGTCTATTAGTTACCTTAGCTAAACAAATTTATTTTTAGAGAGTATTCACTGTTCTCTTTATCTTTTTAACCTTAGCCCTGAGTCTGTCATCCGGCGCTTTGAGCAGAGAGCTCATGCTGTAGACAGTAGAGGCGTTGCAGAATATATGCGAGCTCTTGTGGCGACAAATGCTATTGCTGAATATCTACCTGATGAGCAATCAGGAAAGCCTTCTAGTCTTCCTTCACTGGTAATTTTTGATCATATAATACCTTCACATTTTTATGTCTATTGGCAATGACACATGTGAGGTAATAAACCATTTTAATGTTTTGACTGGGTTCCTGATTATTCTAATAAGTCTTAGTTCATTCTATCTCCACAACTCAAAGTGCTTCTAGTTTTTGGAGTGAACGAAATCATTTTGAACTCTAGATATTATGTTTACTCCTGTAATTTGTACTGTACTTATCTCTTGATTTGGCGTTCTTTTTTGATGATTAATTGAATAAAAATATAGTTGCAAGAGTTGAAGCAACGGGCATCAGGGAACATGGATGAACCCTTTCTCAATCCTGGAATTTCCGAGAAGCAGCCATTACATGTTGTGATGGTAAGATACTATCAGCCCTGCAGTTTTTGTTGACACAAGGAGTCTAATGTTCATCTTAAGCATCATATCTAACACCTATGTTACTAACAATTAAATATGAAACCATGGCTCTTGATGTTTCCATTGACTATGCTCATAATTACTTTGTCCATTTGTTGGGTCATGCTTTTGCGCATGTGTTGTTGTTTTATCCAAAATTCGCTATTTTCGCATGTAGGTTGATCCTAAAGTTTCAAACAGATCATCACGCTTTGCGCAAGAGTTTCTCTCAACAATCATATTCATTATTGCCATTGGCTTGGTCTGGTAAGCTTTCTTCTTGAATTTACTATCTGCATGCATCAAAAGTAGGGCTAGTAATTTCTCTATGCTTTTGCCCTTTTCTCCAGATTTTCTGGGGTTTGTTTGTGGAAGGGAGGGGGGAGGGTTTGCACTGGTGAATATGTGATTGCTACCGTGCTAGTTAGCATATTAACTGATTTGTCTATATCCTTCTCTTTCCTTGTTTTAGGTAACTTCTCCTGTCTTTGGTCGGCAGATATTTAGCCTTTCCTTTATTTTTACTAAGAAAAGAACACATTCATTTTTTCAGGATAATGGGGGCTACTGCACTTCAGAAATATATTGGTGGCTTAGGTGGGATTGGAGCTTCAGGTGTTGGTTCAAGCTCATCCTATGCCCCGAAAGAGTTGAATAAAGAAATAATGCCTGAGAAGGTTTGTTTTCTTTCTGGAAATATTACATGAAGGTTATGTCGACGTTGCTGTGTGAATTATAGGGTTTGGAAGCTAACTTTATTCTATTTTGCTTCTTAATTCTCGTCATAGTGTGAAATATCTAGTTTGTTTGGCTTCCTTGTTTTGGCATTAGAAAAAAGAACCGTATCCCTAGGAATTTCGTTCAGAAACTTAGGAGTCACGGAATTTGGAGGATTGAGGCGTCTCATTTTTTATTTTCTATGATCTTGCATTATCAGACATGCACCAGTGATCAATAAAGACTAATCGGGAAAGGGGAAATAGTAACAGCTTCAAGTATCTCTTTCATCTCAGGCTATTCCTATATATCTTCCATATCAATTTTATATTTTATTAACATAAATATTGATGCGTCATTGGTCTTGGTTGTTTGGTTTACTCTTACTCTTCCAGCTGTTCAGGAGTAACTCTTTGAGTATCGGCTCACTCGAACTAGTAACAACTTCTAGAAGTCGTACAACGTTTTCTCTGTGTATTAAGGCCCAACCCTGTACAAATGCTGCTTATTCTTGAGGCTCATTGATTTGAATGTTTTTGATGGACAAATAGTCCTTGTTGGGTTATTTACCTACTTGGGCTGTAGATTAACATGCTGGTGCACTGGTGCTTGAGAAAGATGTTGGGTGGACTTGAACCACCAAACTTATGCTATAGTGCTAGTCAATACTAGAGTTTGCATTTTTTCCTTCCAGGGATTGCCCAATAGGGATTGGAAAAGTATGACTTACTCTTGTTTGTGGATCTTGGATACTTGCGCCAGTTCTTGTTTATCCAATTTTTCTTTTGGATGCAGAATGTCAAAACATTTAAGGATGTCAAAGGTTGTGATGATGCTAAGCAAGAGCTTGAGGAGGTTGTTGAGTACCTCAAAAATCCTTCTAAGTTCACTCGGCTTGGGGGAAAGTTGCCGAAGGTTTGTTCTTATTATGCTTGTTTATCCTGGCTTGTTATTGTCAATGTGCTTCCTTTTATATAAACTACCCCTTATCCTTTTCCTGAAAGAATGCTTTATCTTATTCTAGGGAATTCTTTTGACTGGAGCACCTGGAACAGGAAAAACCCTCCTTGCCAAGGTAAGCTGTTGATTACATTTTACACTGAAGTAGTTGTCCACATTGGATGTTCCATGTGTCGGCTTCCAGTGTTCTTTGTTATATTTCCAGATGCATTGCACACTTCCAACTATAATCGAATTCAGATGAAATTTCTTCTTGTTAGTTGTGAGTCTTCTGATCGAGTCTTTTCTCCCCCTCTTTCCTTTTCCTATTTGTTGGTGATGTAAGATTTGCTATTCCTTTTCTCTTTTTGATATAGAAAAATAATTTAAGATTTGTTATTCCATGTAATTACAAAAACGTAGTTATTTCTTCTGTTCTTGAATAATTTCTCAAGTATCAGCGTTGGTCCTTTTTTTATTAGTTAATGATTTCTCTTCTATTATCTTTGGGCTAAGTTCTTTTATTTTGCATTCTCCCTGCATTCAGAAAGTGGCCTTTTGCTTTCTAATTCTTATATGTTAACATAAGCATACATACTTATGCTAATCCTGCTTAATTATCTTGATTTGAAGGCTATTGCTGGAGAAGCAGGGGTGCCTTTCTTTTATAAGGCAGGCTCTGAATTTGAAGAAATGTATGTCTACTACTTTCTCTACCTTCATGTCTTCGTCATGTTTGTATCCAATATGTGAGAACATTATGATTTGTGATCGCCTCTTACTCTTGGTTCTTAGAGAATTACTCTGGTCAGTTTTTGTCCATTATATGTACATATCTTCAGTATTTTGCTTCCATCATGTAGGGTAATTGGGTGATAACTCTCATTGATATCACACTTTGCCATGCTAACTCTTAAGTGTGAAGAGAGGATTGGTAATATAGCACAAGCCTATCCATGTCAAGGTGTCTAAATTTGGATAGTGTAGGTCTCAATAGCTATGCTTGGGCAGATCTTCTTTCTGTTGACACGTGACAAGTAGGATATTCAGCTCTATGATGGTACTAAATGTATGTACATAATTGCAGTTAGCAAAACTCTGTCCAAATTTACTTACTTATGAAGCAGAGGAAGTCAAGTGAAGTGTCCACTTCATTAATGTTACCATTTGCGCCAGAAGGCTATCTAGAGTGTAGTTTGTACTTTTATCTAAAGATACTGCTCTTTGCCCTAAAAATTTGTGATTCCCTTCCCTCCAAGTGTCCTACCAAATGCATGTAGGAATGGTGTTCTAGGCAGCTTTAGTTTCCTTGTCAAGTATTTAGTTATTTACAGGAAAAAAGTTTCCTTGTCAAGTCTACTCCTGCTCCAGCATTCTAGCAGCTCCTTGGTTGACTTTGGCATGACCCACTTTACTTGACAAAAAGGGAAAAATGTACTAGAGTCAACTTGTGAAGTTGCAATGCAAAACTAGGTGATTAACAGCTGCAATATTCTTTTCACATAAGGGGCATCAGTTGTACCTGAGGAAGTCCCTTTGCAGTAAATTACTGTTTCAAGCATTTGCCTCAGCCTTCAGATGCTACCAGTCACTGAAGCAAGAAACATTGTTGGAGGCTTTAACTTACTGTATGCTCTGCTCTTCCACGCCCAGAGAAAAGGATCACTGTTTTCGTGGGATAGTCACTTGCAGTATGATTTTACAATAGAAATCCATCATTCTGTCTTCAAAGAGCATACTGCCTGTTTTTTGTGCACTTGTGATTCTTATATGCTTGATTATTTTGTTTATTTTTTGATTATTTGCAAACTATCCTCAATTTTCAAGATCTTATGATTACCTAACAACCTAATTAACTTGGCTGGGAAAATTTTACATTCTATTAGGTTTGTGGGAGTTGGTGCTCGGCGTGTGAGATCTTTGTTTCAAGCAGCTAAGAAGAAGGTTTGATTGATCATATGTACCTCACTTATTGTGGTTTATAAAGAAAATCACTTTTACATATCAGAGCAAAATCATGTGAAACGTACTAGGTAAACACTAGACACTGGACTGACAATTTTCAGTCAATGCTGAGCTATGCTTGAAAAGCTCACTTTAACTTAAGTGGTTCCGTTGTGAAGCAATTTGTACTCTGTGTGCAGAGAGACCCTTCTTGCATGTATCCTATGGTATGCATGCCAATTAATCTCTGTGTATGGCCGTACGGGAGAACAATTGATATGTTATTCCATGAAGTAGCAAGCATATATACATGTACACCGAATTCTAACTATGGAAAGAATAAAAAGGAAAATCCATAGATCTGTTATCAATTCCTATAATTATGCTATACATAGTATATTACAATGAATATGACATATTCATTCCTTAACACTCTGAAATAAACTCTTGTTCGAGTTACATAGTACAACTGGGTGGAGATCACCCATAATTGGTTATGAAAGTCTCCTCTATGATTTATGAAGCTGAAGAAGTCACTTTAATAATTACCTGTCTGTAATCATTTGACGTACTTCCAATTTTGGCTATCCATAAGAATGTGCCTTCATCAATGGACATAAGGAGTTTTCACTTTCTTAAACCAAGAGTTTGGAGTGAACAAGGAATTCAACTAACGACAAAGGAGGTTTTGGGGCAACTCCAAACAAAACAGTTGCTAGAAATTCCATTTATTAATATTAGACCTTGCTGTACTAGGAAAGCACCTTTCTTGTTTGCTTGGAATTAACAAAGCTTGATAAGTGGAATGATGCCCTAGCATCTGCCTAGAACTTTCGTTATCGTTAAACTTGCTATTTCCGTCTGAAATGCAAAAAGAGCTCCCAATTTTGCTATAACTGTGACCGAATGGGAAGTAGGAAGTCTCCTTTCTTGCTTCATGTTACTATATCTATCATGTGAGATGATTTGCTTTGTCCTTGTACTTGGAACAAGGATCTGATGTCTGTTTCCGTTTCTGAAGAAGCTCAATCAGTTTCCTGGAACTGCTTTCTAATTTTCATGTGTCTGACTCCCTTTTAGGCTCCATGCATCATATTTATTGATGAAATTGATGCCGTTGGATCAACTCGAAAGCAGTGGGAAGGCCATACTAAGAAAACACTACATCAGTTACTTGTTGAGATGGATGGTTTTGAGCAAAATGAGGTGAATGCCTTGAAGTTAAAGTATCTAGATCATGAATACCTCTCCTGAATTTGAAACTGAAGTGTACTTTTGACTTATTATACAGGGCATAATATTGATGGCTGCGACAAACTTGCCTGATATTCTTGATCCTGCCTTGACAAGACCCGGTAGATTTGATAGGCATGTAAGTCTTTTGGATCTTTTCCACCTGTTCGGCTGCTTTTCAACTTCCAAACATTATGGGGTTTTCAAGGCATAAATGTGGGCACTTTAGTAGTTTTCTCCATTCCTTTCTAAAAGGTAGTACTCCCTCTGTCCCAATTTATATGACATAGTTTCCTTTTTAGTCAGTCTAAAAAAGAATGACACATTTCCTTATTTGACAATAATTTAACTTTAAACTTTATCTTTTACGCTTAACGAGATGATCTATAGTCACACAAATATCTTTGGCTTGTTTTAGACCACAAGATTCAAAAGTCTTCCTTTATTACTTAAACTTCGTGCCCAGTCAAACTACATCATATAAATTGAAACGGAGGGAGTAGTTTTCTACACTCTGATTAACAAGGGCATTTTGATGGCACAATTTAGAGGAGTTTTTTTCTCAACACTTGTCTGATAACAGGTGCACCGTGTACTTATCATGAATTTATATACATGAGAGTTGTGCGACACTATCCTACTGGTTTAATTTTTTCAAAATTACTAACTTTTTACTGGCCCATGCCTTAAGTTTGGGTGTCTATTAACAACTCCATGAATCAATTTGGAAATTGGAGTAAGATCAAATTTCAGGGTATCATTTTTTTGAGAAGGTAGGGGGGCATTTTTGGTCGTGAAATTGTACAGTATATACTTTATTTAAAGTTTATACTTGTTCTGAGATGTCAAACTAAGGCCTCATTTGTTTGCACTTAATGGAGGTCGGGTCAGACCTTAGGTCATTAAGTGCATTTGTTTACATTAAGATCTAAACATTTATTTGGTCTGAATAGGTCTTAATCATTAAGATCTTGAACAAAGTCTTAATATCATTAAGAGGTATTTTCGTATGGATAATTTTTATCATCAGCTCCACCCCACCCTCAACCCCCACCATACCACCACCCATCCCTACCCCACCCACCCACTCTCACCACCCACACACCCCCACCCAACCCATCACACTCCCCCACCACTAACCATCTTTGTCATCACAACCATCACCACCGTCGCCAACCATCAGCCGCCACCACTAACCACTTCTACCATCACAACCATCACGAGCAACCACCACCGCTGACAACTAGTCCTGTCAGTAGCTACCAAACCTACCACCTCCATGATTATATTTATATCAATAGCCACCGCCACCACTAATATCTGCGCCACTACCACCACTGAGGCCAATCCTTACAACCAACTACCTCTACTATCATAACTAGCACTATCATCAACTACCACCAACACCTTCGTCAACCACCACACATTTTCAACCACCAACACCGTCAGTTACTAACATCAACCAACTCCACCATCACAACCACCACCACTACTAACCGCTACCATGGCGCCACTATAACACTAACCGGCTCCACCGTCACAACTACCACCACTACCATTACTAGCCACTAGCATCAACCATCACCACCACCACCACTACAAAGCATCTCCACCGTTACTAGCGAATATAAATATTTCATTTTTTATCAAATGATATTTATTTTTTAAATTTATATTTATTTTCTAATATTCAGACGTCTTAATCTTATAATCTTAATGAAAACAAATGAGGCCTAAGTAAGAATTTTGTTGAACGAATTTCTATGCTTTTGGAAAACACATTGCAAGTGATGAATTTGAGGAATAGTTTAATTGCAGTTTTCTTATATAAAAATGGTCCATCATCTGTTAACATGGAAACAACTTTTTCTAGATAGTGGTTCCCAACCCAGATGTACGGGGTCGTCAAGAGATCTTAGAGCTTTATTTGCAAGACAAACCAGTCAGTGATGATGTCAATGTGAATTCGATTGCTCGTGGAACACCAGGATTCAATGGAGCAGGCACGTGCATTGCTCATTTTATTTTATGTTCATTTCCTTTTGTTTAAATTTTCCATATAATGTGAATATTTTTATCCTAAAATTGGTGTCTGATGAGATGGTATACTACCTTCTTCAATATTGAAATGGATGATCCCCGTGTGGATTCTATCTATGACTTTTTAGATATTTGGTAAAAGAAGATTGGATTTGTGAAGTTGGCTGTATCATTTATCCAATCTGTTAGACATGGTTTACTCCTCAAAATAACTCTGGACGTGTGAAAGTAAAGTTAATGGATGCGGGATTCACAAAAGTAAATATTATGCAAGTTCATGGGCCAAATACATGAATAAGAGCACTAATTTATAAACTATTTTTTGAGATAACTGGACTACATTACAATTGTAACCAATTGTATTCTTATGTCCGTTGTTTTGTGCATTGTCTCTTCCTTGTGGTAACATTGTTTTATGAACTTCTTTTGACAATTTACTTCCTAGCCTAGGTACATCATGTTACTGTTATTGACAAATGGAACAGTGGTGTTATTGATATATCATTGCACTGTCATTAATTGTCATGTTTCCTAGGGATTTGGGCGGATTATAATATTGGGAGATTGAGCATATGACTGAAGTGAATATTTGGTAGAATTGAAGTACCGATAACTTACAGAAGGGTTAGATAACTGATGATTCTGATACTTTGTTTACTTTTGGGGTAAAATGGGATTATAATTTTGATAACAATTTTTTTTTTTATCATAGTATCAATTGAGTCATCAGATTAAAAATAAAATTAATAAAACTTGAATTCTTAAAAACAGAGAGGGATTTGGTAGGGGTTGGGATGGGTGGTAGACTGAAGTAGGATCAACAATTTTCACTTGCCCAAGTGAAAAACGAGCATTCATATGCGTTTTGTGAAAGAATATGAGCATTACATTGAGGCTATGGATGGAGTAGTCCAGGACCATTATAAATCTATTTGGAAACTCTTGCGCAACTACGAGGGACAAGTTTAAAAAAAAGGACAGCTCGATGCACTAAACTCTTGCTATGCGCGGGGTCCGGGGAAGGGCAGGACCACAAGGGTCTATTGTACGCAGTCTTACCTTGCATTTCTGCAAGAGACTGTTTTCACGGCTTGAACCCATGACCTCTTGGTCACATGGCAAAATTAGGGGTTGATGGCTGAATTGATAGGGAGAAGCCCAATTGAGAAAATAATTGGTAGAGAAACAGTTGTGAACATGGGCTCACCAAAGTTTGGTCCTGATACCACGTGAAAGAATATGGAAATTCACACCTAAACCTCAATCAATGGGTTGAGTAGCTAAGAACCATTAGAAATCCTTTGGAAACCCTTTCTGTAGTTAAAAAAAATCCTTTGGAAACACTTACTCAACCAATGTGGGACTGGTATATATTTTAACAACCTTCATCACTTGTAACTCAATTCTTGATATTACACATGGATTAAAGATCATTTTACCTTCTTTTTCTTTTATTATTTATCTGGCTTTGTTCTTTTCTCTTCTATGGGAGAATATGAAGTGTCTCCACAAGGGCGTGGCTGAAGCAGTTAAAGAGGGTAGACTTACCAAGCTGAGTAGTAGGCCTAGAGTAAAGAGGAAAAGTAGATTCGACAGGTTAAAGAGTGGGCTTGGAGCTGAGTTAATGGCTCAATGCTGATTTTAGGGAAATAATCTTAGAGTGATAGAGTGGTTAAAGGAAAATCAATTGTTAGAATGAGCTTACCAAAGTTTGGTTCTAATATCATGTGAAAATTCAGAGAGAGAAAATACTGAACACCTAATGATAATGGCAACAAGAAGCACCTATATATAGGTGTCAAATCCAAGACTCTTATGATATTTGTTCCATGTGGGACGATATCTAACTAATGACATAACTCTTGTAATACGTCATTTTAATACTAAACTTACATTCTAACACTTTCTACTAACACTGTTGATTCGAGTGATCACTACCCGACTCTTTTCTTAATTGGTAATATGGATATATTCTTAACTGTTTGTGTTGAAACAGATTTGGCAAACCTGGTAAATATTGCTGCCATTAAGGCTGCTGTTGAAGGTGCTGAGAAGCTAAATGCATCACAGTTGGAGTTTGCAAAAGATAGAATAATAATGGGAACAGAACGCAAAACCATGTTCCTGTCAGAAGACTCAAAGAAGGTATTCTGCTCTATTATGAAAAATATGTTCATGTTTGTATCCTGTAACTTGCTCTTTTAAGTTTGTTTTGATTTACCATCAGGCATTGAATTTTTAGGTTTTCTAGCCCCGAAGGTCTTCAGACCAGAGTTATCGGCGCCTAAATCTATATAGTTGTTTGATTTTACATGTTTATGAACTGGAAAAAATCTTTAGAATACGAGAACTTATTTGGCCTCAAAACATCAAGTTGTGTATTTTGTGAATGCTGTGCAGAATCTAGGTCAACCTCTTGTATAGTTAATGAAAGGACTCTTGGAATGTTTTCGTAATGGACAAACACCTTGTTTTCCCTGTCCATATTCCGTGGTAGACATGTTACAATATCCAGGCATACTATCAACCATTATGGTAAATATCATCATTTTCAGCTAACTGCATATCACGAGAGTGGCCATGCAATTGCTGCCTTGAATACTGAAGGTGCACATCCAATCCATAAAGCTACAATCATGCCACGTGGGTCTGCTTTGGGAATGGTTACACAGCTTCCTTCAAATGATGAGACATCAATCAGCAAAAAGCAGTTGTTAGCACGGCTTGATGTTTGTATGGGAGGAAGAGTAGCGGAGGAGCTGGTCTTTGGTCCAGACAATGTAACTACTGGGGCTAGTAGTGACCTTAACACAGCTACAGAACTTGCTCACTACATGGTACAATTTTGCTACTTAGTAACATCTGTTATAGTGAAAGAAATGGCCGATATATGTAGTAAAAGTACTTCTTCCCTCTTCCCTTTTTTTTTTCTAGCTCACTAAACAAGGATTATTTTTCAGACACCATTTAACGGTTTAAACATATATTGATCATCACGTACCACAAATATTAGCTAACCTCGAAAAGAAATAATATTTATGTGTAATGTATATTAAGCTGTGAATGATGTTATTAAATTCGTCAGAGTGAGCTTTCTGTTACAAGTGTGTGACAGTACCACACTTTTCTATAGGTATCATCTTGTGGGATGAGTGATGCAATTGGACCTGTTCACATCAAAGAGCGGCCAAGTGCTGAAATGCAATCACATATCGATGCTGAGGTATGTGCTTAGCCCGATTTTTATTAAAACTTTTTGTTTTTGTAACAAGTGACCTGATGAAACATTTCTGATTCATAGTAATCTCGTATGTTCATTATTTGGGTTGATAAAGCTCTTATAAGTTTGTTCTTCTGATGCACAGGTGGTTAAACTTCTAAGAGAAGCATATGATCGTGTAAAGGCCCTCCTAAAGAAGGTTTGTCTTACATATCTTAATGATCATAGAGCTATACTACCTTCGATACAACCTTCTTCTTGCTCAGTCGTTGATAGTATCTTTGGAAGTCCAAGTGGATGCATAGGTTAAATACTTCCGGGTGTATGATAATTGATAGGATGCAAACAATCTTAGTCTCTTTAATGGGTTTGACAGTGTTTTGGTCTCTAGGACACTGGCAACTTTCTATGGAGAAGGGTGACTTAAGAAGTACAAATATGAGTAGTGATTGACTCACAACTCTTTAGGAACAATTTTCTATGCAAGGTGGGAAGGTGGAAAAATCAATCCCCAATTACATTGGAAACTATTGAAAACTTGTAGAATAACGATTCTCCGCTACAAAAGAGAAATCAAAAAAGGAAAATAGAAAAAAGAAATTTGACTAAGTCTCAATTGTTGGAAGTTTTCTAGAATATTATGAATGTAGAAGTGCGTGAAACATTTTGAGACGTCTTAAATCGAAGGTTGCTTCTCATAAATTTGATAGAGCAAGTAGGAGACTTTCGGAAAAGAAACAGGTAAAAGGAAAAATTATACTAGTACGAGTTGCTATAGATTCGGAGTTAGCTGCAGACTGCTAATTCCTTACGACCTTCAGATTTTAAGTTGGTATCTAATTCCTGACAAGTTGAAGGTATGCAAAGTGTCAGGCATCACTTTTATGATTCATGAACAAAATGTTTATAGTTAAGCGAATCAAGAATTTGGGCTCTAGGATCTTTTGCCATTGAAGCACTATAGGATGACTAACATCCTTAATGGCTGGTGTTGCGGCTTGTTTATTTGATGAGCGAAAGCAATAGAACCCCAATTACATTTTGTTGTTCAATCGTGAATTTATATCACTTGAAATGTTTTAACTGTGCAGCATTGTTTGGAAAATATTGCTCAAGGCTATCTGTAATTTTCTTATTCAATTGCAGCATGAAAAGGCTCTGCATACTCTGGCCAATGCACTTGTAGAATGTGAAACGTTGAGTTCAGAAGAAATAAGGCGGATTCTTATCCCTTTCTCCGAAGACTGGCTCTCTGAACAGGAGCAGCAGCAACCTCAGGACGAAGAAGCACTCGCATTGGCGTAGGTATGACTTGCTCTTGGGGGGGGGGGTATGTTGTACAGTGTATACGAAGCACTAGTGTTGATTATTTCATCTACAATTCTTCACAAAAAAATTCTTTCCTCTTTGTTGTAACTTAGTTTTAGGACTTGCCATTTCCTGGCAATTGACAAAACAGGTAGCTTCAGTAGGGTATTGTTGTACGCCTTGGTAGGGAATTCAGGATTTCTTTTTTCGTTTTCTGTCAGCCGTTCCTAATTTAAAATACCCTGTATTGGGCAAAATTTTGCTTGTAAACTTGGGAATTGTATATCTATTTATTAGGAATAATATGTCCTATTTTAACACCATACTCAGGATTTACTAAATGTCTAAATCCGCTTCTTTGACTGCAATGTCATTTGCAAAATGCAAACTGCGGGGAAAACGTAGAGACGAGGGCAAATGATAGAGCAAAAAAACAAACCTAAATGAACTGATTCCCTCTTTGAATCATCTTAATATCCAGAGATACATTTGTTTCAGCTCTAGGATCGTATTAAAATTTGATATTATGACAAATATACACTCCTCAATTTAATTATGTGAAGGAATTTGACATACATCTACGAGGTTCTGTTACTATCAAGTCTCGACAATATGAACCACCCCTTTTCTACTACAGGGAAAATTGAAATTTGCGGAAGCAGTGAAGAAAAAGTTTAATCCAATTACACAACAAATATTACATGTATTATTCAACATCGAATCCGAGTGTAATATCTGATCATATGCCAAACGATCACTCAACAGTGTTTCCATAAGCACATAAAATCAGCATCATATATTGATGAAACAACAAGATCAAGCAAAATTGCAGATCCTCTGTACGGCCTCATAACGTATGACTGTTCAATCGCAGATGGGAGTTGTGCATATAGAATCATTAACTCTCTAAGCCTGACCAACAAGAACATCCTTATAAGGAGTTGGGGCAACAGTAGTTGATGTTGTTCCCTCCTCCAGCGACTTTCTCCTTCTCCCTTGTTCTTCTATTATCAGTGGCATTTGCCCCTCTCTTTCTTGCATCAATCTGTCCTGTGCTCCGCCTCGTAGCTTTTCTAGCCTCAATCCACTCATTTGTTGCATCTTGAACACTTTCACCACGTTCATTAATCCACCTAGGAACAGAAATAAACTCCCAAATACTCCGAACCACATCCAGTCTTCACTCTGCATCATTTCACAAATCACTCAATAACTAGATTGAGCTGTGCAGAAGTTGTGCAAGAGAGTATACTGCTCGTAAGCATTTTAATAGTGTTTTCTATGTCATAAGCAACAAGAAGTATGAGACACACATAGAGTTAAAAGGAAACCAACCAAATAGAATGTCTCTGATCCAAAAGTTGGTTGGCTATACGGAACCTCTGTATTATCAAGTTATTTAACACTCACTTTATTTCACTGATCAGACTACTAGTATAGAATCTATTAACAGCATCCAACTCCTAGAAAGTCGCCAAGATACAATTTTCCCTCGTCTCCTCTGTTCTTCCTTTTTGATACTTCGTTGATGGGATAAGGGCCTTTCTGACTATGCACATCCTGTATTCTATTCTAGTAATTAAAGACCTTTCTTATTCTTAAACTACTTGATCATGCTTCCCAGATGAGGGTCTTAATGTCGGGAGAACTAATTCAAGAGCAAGCGTGAGAGTTTTCTGTGGAGGAACTTGCAAGTATAGTTTCGGGAGATGCGGGCATCAACCCTATCTTATGAGTATATGGACATCCATCTTTTTTTAAATGTGGGTTCATTTATACTTTTGTTATGATGATAATAGGTGGTATTAAAGAGTAAAATGGCAAGTCCATAAACAGATTTTTCCATATTGATAATTGTAAAAGATGGTTTACTTACTAACAATTTCAGGCCATGGTGGACATATCCTGACTGCTCTCTCCAATTCAGAAGTGCTCCTACCAGAGACAGTAAACTGCCCAACAAGAAGGGGATGTTGACACTTTGTTGCAATATTTGTACATGCCCATCCGCTCTTTCATAAATCTGACACGAGTTGTGGATTGAACCAAGCAGCCATAGAGCAGGGCCAGCAATAAGCAAATTCAGAGCTTGTTTCTCCACTTTGAAGTTGCCATTTCCTTTTTCTTCCTACAGTTTTACAAATGAAATGCATCAGACGACGAATTCAGCAACAGTATTGAAACTACATATCCAAAATTTAGCCGGCGATGCATGATCATTTCTTTTTTATTCTGTGTCTATGAACAAAAAATTGGCTAGAATTCTATGCGATTTTGTTATTGTTGTAGCAGCTTGCTAATAATAGGCAGGTTGAGAAAGTATTGTATTCCACATTGGACTTTACAACTACGGATGGGTCTATTTCATTTACAAGAAGATCAATTCAAGGGAAGTTGAAATTTGTGCTTAAACAATATTAGAAGTCTTTGATTACTATAGCTACCTTTTTTAGGCACCTCTTTAACAAAGTAGAGAAATAAAGGAAATGAGAATATAACAACACCAACAACCTGTAAGAAATCAGAAAATGATCAAATAAGAGGGCTTGTTGAGTCGACCAAATTCTTGATCTATCCTTAAGATAATATTGCCCCGTATATTCTTTTAACGGTTGTAATGACAACTTATCTCTCAAGATAAAACAATAATCAAACAAATGACTCAAGTGTTTGCTTTGTGTTTTGTGATTGCAAGGGAGGAAGACAACTTTAGAGAATTGCTTAGTGAATGTGCATTTTGCAATTGTGCCAAAGGCATCAATTTATAGGTAGATGAATTTGTCTTCTCAATTAACCAAATGAATAACCATCAATGTCAAGTAATGACCATTGATATTGAGGTTAACTTAGCCTAGTAATGGCTGAAATCAATAGCCAATAATAGAAATTAATTGCTCCAAAATCAGCTCAAGAATCAGCCTTAATTCGCCTAATTCGCCTCCAACGTTACTGAAAAACGTCGAAGCACCGTGGTGCCTAAATTCCACTGGAACCGAAAACCGAATTTGCACCGCGGTCCCAGGTGGAGGCACCCGGTGCCTCCAAGCATCGCGGTCCTGTCCTTGTGACACCGCGGTGCCTCTAAGTTTTTCCGCGGCGATTTTCTGATTTGTTTCATCTCTTACACATTTCTTCCCAACGTGAAACCAAGGATCTGTATTTTATGTGCACGTGTGTGAAAGCCATGTTTCCGACATGCGGGGCCCCAATTGTTCGATTCATAATTAATAGGATTTACTTTATTTCGTTAAATAAATATTTCCAACAATCCCCTATTGGAAGAGTTTTGGTGTACGCGTATAGTGCCTTTCAAGCAATCACTCGGCGGATCGAGCCGGAGCTTTGAACCTTCCATAGTAGAATACCATCGGACATATTTACTGCGCAGTGAACGCGATGTCTTGAACCGTCACTGTTTAGTATATGTCAAGACAATGGTACCAACACATCATCTTTCCTACTCAATCTTTCTAGTGTGTTGTCCGCCGTGAGCCGTGGACACCCTTGGATTCTTAAGTGCGTTCATTTGAGGCGGCCTATCCTCGCACTTAAATAGGTAGTCTCCTACAAGGTATCATGCAATACCCCTCTACACAAGCGTTAGGAACCATTAAAAATTTTCCCAACCTAACCTCAACTATTGAGGATCATTAAAGGTTTGGAAGTAACACTTTTTGTCTATCGCGGGAACAGACTTGGATTATGTTTCTTAAGAAAGAAATATTATCCGAAGTGCTCTTGCTTCCACCGAAGTGCTCATGTAAGGTTGGGTGTACACTATATCGATTCTTATTGTTTGAATTTTAAGCCCATTCCCCTAGACAGGGGAACATCTTTGGGTATTTCCTTCGTCAAGGGATCAATGATATTTTTCTTAAATTTTATGTAATCAATGAAAATAATACCCGAGGTGATCCTAACAGACTCATGTCTCCGTCGAATATGACGAGACTTACCGTTGTATATAGAACTTCGTGTCCTTAGAGAATACTGGCTATCACATTGGATCATTACAGTGGATCATTACAGAAGACACGGGTTTATCCCAATATGGGACATCCTCTAGAAAACCATGAAGCCATTCAGCTTCTTCTCCCGCTTTATTTAAAGCGATAAATTCCGACTATCGTGGATCGGGCAACAAGAGTTTGCCTAGAGGATTTCCAAGACACAGCTCCACCACCGATTGTAAAAATATATCCGCTGGTGGATTTGATGTCGTCGCTATCAGATATCCAGTTTACATCGCTGTACCCCTCTAGTACCGCTGGATACCTCGAATAGTGTAACCCGAAATTTATCGTGAACTTTAGGAACCGTATGGTTCAACGCTTTCCAGTGATCCTCACTTGAATTTCGAGTGAACCTAGCCAATTTATTGACTGCATGAGCGATATCAGGTCAAGTGTAATTTGTGATATATAACCAATCACCTGCGCATATCGCTCCTGGCGTACGGGCTTACCAAGATGTTTGTCAATCTTTTGACTTATATCCAATAGTGTCGATACCGGTGAACTGTCGAACATCCCGAAGAAACCACATCCTCGATGTAGTGAGATTGAGACAAGATCAGTCCATTAGATGTCTTAGAGATCTTAGATGTCTTAGAGATCTTGATCCCTAAGATGACATCTGCAATGCCCATATCTTTCATGTCACATGAAAAACACTGTTTTAACATGTTTTTAGTCTCTAGGATTATCCCCTTCCAGTGATCTCATTTCCTTTCGTCTGAATTCCCCCAACCCAACAAGTCGTCTGAATTCCCCCAACCCAACAAGTCGTCTACATATAGACATATCATGACGAAGGATTCGACATTTCCTTTCATGTACACACATTTGTCACCTCCATTAATGGCGAACCCTTTTGATAGTAGAGTACTATCAAACTTTTCGTGCCATTATTTAGGGGCCTGTTTCAGCCCGTACAATGATTTAACAAGCCGATGTCTCTTGTCCTGGAACCACATACCCCTCGGGTTGGTCCATATATATTTCTTCTTGGAAGACAATCTTAACATGATGTATTTCAACATCCCGCAAGGCGGCGATAGCTATGAACATACATATGGATGTCATTCTTGACACAGGAGCGTAGGTGTCGAAGTAATCAAGGCCCTCCTTTTGGCGATAGCCTTTGACTACTAACGTAACTTTGTACTTATCGATAGATCCATCTGCCTTTAACTTTCATTTAAGGATCCACTTACAACCCAACAGTTTGTGTCCCGGGGGAAGTTCAGTCAACTCCCATGTGTGGTTATGCAAGATAAATTCTATCTCACTTTCTAAAGCTTCCTTCCAGAGAGGTGCTTCCGGAGTTGACAATGCTTCAGCAATTGTCCGTGGTTCATCCTGAACCAAATAAGCTTCAAAGTCTAGACCGAAGGACTTGTCCTTCCGGGCCCTTTTGCTTTTCCTTTGTTCCATCTCTATCTTCCAAGTCCTGAGAATCTGAAATACTGTAATCCGGATAATCAGCCACTTCAGAATTCACTAGATCTGAACCGTTTGGATCTAGGTAGTCATCGACTCCTTGATCCTCAAAGTTTTGATCATAACTTCATTTGCGAGAGGTTATGTTGTTTTCCTTGTATGGAAACGTGTCTTCAAAGAACCCAGCGTGCCTTGATTCCATAATCGTACCTTCATAAATGTCCGATACATCCGACTTATGCACTATGAAGCGATAAGCACTACTGTTATTGGCATAACCACGATAAATATGCAATCCACAGTCTTAGATCCAATTTGACCTGCTTTGGCATAGGTACTTTTACCTTGGCCAGACAATCTCATACCTTCAAATACTTGTAGGTAGGTTTCTTTCCTTTCCATAACTCGTATGGAGTCTTGTCCTTACCTTTGTGTGGGACTCTATTAAGAATCTTATTTGCGGTAAGGACAACTTCTCCCCACATGTGTTGGGGAAGACCTGAATTGAAGAGTAAAGCATTCATCATTTCCTTCAGTGTTCTGTTCTTGCGTTCAGCCACACCGTTTGATTGAGGTGAGTAAGGAGCCGTTGTTTGATGAACTATACCCGACTGGGTACAAAATTCTTCAAAAGGCGCTACATATTCTCCCCCTCTATCGCTACAGATTGTTTTAATCCGTCCGCTTAGTTGGTTCTCAACTTCTGCTTTGTAGCGTTTGAATGCTCCAAAGGCTTCATCTTTACTTTTTAGTAAGTAAAGGTAACAAAATCGTGTGTCATCATCTATGAAAGTCACAAAGTACTTGTTCCCCCTCTAGTTTGAGAGAACTTCAAATCACATATATCAGTCTAGATGAGCGATTTCCTTTTCGACGGATCTAAAGGGACTCTTGGAAAGTTTTGCCTCTACGCACACCCCACACTTACGCTGAGGGTTTATGTCGATAGACGACAATAATTCCAGCTTTACCAATCTTTGGATTGATTGATAGTTAACATGTCCTAATCTATGATGTTGACTCAATCAAGTAAGTAGAAGGTGCAATTTTATTGATAGTTGAAACGCATTACAGGTGCAGCATTGAACTTAAAGAAGCCTTTACAGACGAAGTCCCTTCCTACAAAGGTTCCATTTTTAGTGATTACAAACTTGTTAGCCTCTAACACTAGCCTAAAATCAGCATTTACTAACAAAGGTCCAGAAATTAAATTTCTTCGAATTTCTGGGACATGCATTACTTCCTTCAGAATTAGCTCATTTCCGGACGTCATCTTTAGGGTCACCTTTCCTACCCCCAGCACCTCTGAAGAAGAATTGTTGTCCATGAACAATTTCTTATCTGTGACTGGTGTATATGTGGAAAAAGCATCTTTATTGGAACATACGTGACGGGTAGCACCCATATCTAGCCACCATTGCACCAGATTCTCAACGAGGTTAGCTTCAAGAACTACCGAGAACTCCTCGATCATATCGTTGACGAGCGTGTATTCAACGATGTTAGAAAAGCCAATTGGCCTTCTCTTTATGCTCACGTTTGAGCCTGCGGTAGTCTTTGGCCATGTGACCAACTATACCACAATGATTACAGTTTTCCTTGAACTTTTCAGTTGTTTGGGGCTTGCCTTTCTTCTGGAACTTCCACTTCTTGCTTGAGTTCCCTTTGACTTCCGTCAGGTTCGCCTTAGCCTCAGCGTGTTTCCCCTTTTGACCTTCTTATTGTCCTCTTGAATCTGGAGTTTGACAATAAGTTCATCTAAGGTCATCTCTTTCGTTTTGAGTTTTAGATAGTTCATAAACTCAGTCCACGAGGAGGCAGCTTTTCGATCAACGCCCCAACAAGAATTATCGTTGGGCTTCAATCCTTCCAAATTCAGGTGATGTAGAATTATTTGAAATTCCTGGACTTGAGATGACACACTTTTGTTATCCATCATTTGAAATTTCAGGAATTTTCCAATGATGAACTTCTTGCTACCCGCATCTTGGGTATTGTATTTCTTTTGAAGTTTGTCTCATAACTGCTTGACATTTTCAACGGTACAATATACCGTGTAGAGAGGATCGAACAAACTGTTTAGAATATAGTTCCTGCACATGAAATCACTATGTTTCCATGCTTCGCGAACCATCCTCATGTCGTCAGCGACATGATTACCTTGGCCCCCTCCCGCCAAATCATTTGGCCGAGGGTCCACGTCTTCCCCAACTAGTGAAGGGTCTTCGGTTAAGAAACGTGACATTCCCATAACCGTCCGGAAAAACATTTTTTGCTGCCATCTCTTAAAATGAGCACCCATGAACTTTTCAGGACGTTCATTGTGAAAACCAGCAGGTACTGGGACAGTGGTGCCCCCTTGAGCAGTTGCAAAGGCGTTGGGAATGCCTCTAACATGAGCATAGATGTTGTTGATACTTGGGCAGGCAGGAGCTTAGATACTATAAGTACCCGGAGCAGCAGTGGAGGCATTGATTGTGCCAAAAACAGTGTTGACACTCATTGTGCCAAAAGCAGGGGTGGCACTTGAAGTACCAAAAACAGTGGTAGCACCAGAAGTGTCAAAAGCAGTGGAGTTGAAGGAAGCGTTAGTGCCTTGAGTAGTGGGATTGAAGGCAATGGGATTGCTTCGAGCATCGGTGAAATTTTCAGTGTTGAATTGGTTGAATTGATCTTGTCCAGTCATGTTGTTGTTGAAATATAGCGAAGATTATCTTAAGCTTGTGGGAACAAAGTGTAGAAATAAAGGAAATGAGAATATAACAACAACAATAACTTGTAAGAAATCTGAAAATGATCAAATAAGAGGGTTTGCTGAGTCGACCAAATTTTTGATCTATCCTTAAGATAATATTGACCTGTATATCCTTTCAACGGTTGTAATGACAACTTATCTCCCAAGATAAAACAGCAATCAAACAAATGAGCAAAGGAAACTCAAGTGTTTGCTTAGGAAGAAAGATCTTTGAGTGTTTTGTGATTGCAAGAGAGGAAGACAACTTTAGAGAATTGCTTAGTGAATGTGCATTTTGCAATTGTGCCAAAGGCATCAATTTATAGGTAGATGAATTTGTCTTCTCAATTAACCAAATGAATGACCATCAATGTCAAGTAATGACCATTGATATTGAGGTTAATTTTGAAATCAATAGCCAAATAATGGAGATTAATTGCTCCAAAGTCAGCTCAAGAATCAGTCTTAATTCGCCTCCAACGTTACTGAAAAACGTCGAAACACCGAGGGACCTAAATTCCAGCAAGTCATTGAAACCGAAAACCGAATTTGCACCGCAGTCCCAGTTGGAGGCACCGCGGTGCCTCCAAGCACCGCGATCCTGTCCTTGTGGCACCGCGGTGCCTCTCAATTTTTTCACGACGATTTTCTGATTCGTTTCATCTTACACATTTCTTCCTTTCATTTACCAACGTGAATGTATTTAGCCAATAACTGTCTATTCTTTTATGTCTCAAACAATTCGTATACATACCAATATCTCTTCCATTTAAGAAAATAACGATCCTTGTACTTTATGTGCACGTGTGTGGAAACCATATTTCCGACGTGCGGGAGCCCAATTGTTCAATTCATAATTAATAGGATTTACTTTATTTTACTAGTACTAAATATTTTCTAACATATAGTACTAGGCACTAGTAGGTCATCGTGCGTGGAATAAAAATGATATGTCAGTTAGTTTTCTTTTTTAATTCCGAAAGGGAACTGTTTTTACCAACAATTAAACACGTCATTGACTAAACAAGTGCAATTTTCAGAATAAACATATTTTCTTTTCCGAACAAGGTGCAATAATAAGTATCAACTTCTTCTCCTTAACATTACAAATTTGTAGGTTTTACTTTACATGTTACTTTCAATTTTCATACTTCATCTCTCTCCTTTCCTTCCAGAAATTCTCACATGAAACTGTCTACTTCTAATTGAAGTTGTAAGGAAAATTTTCAAGAATTGATGTTTCCAGATACGGAAGGCTTTGTTATATCCAGTAAGGTTAATTGCAAATTACCAATAGTAATCACTTATAACGGGGGCAATTAATACCTTAAAAGAAAGCATTATACACGCCTCAAGTCTAATTAAATAGTAGACATTGTAATGATACATACACACACAAAAGCAGAAGAAATATAAAGAGTGTTTGGTATGACAGGAAAATGTTTTCCTATTTTTGCTTGTTTGGTTGCACTAAATAGGAGAAAATGGAGCCGAGTGGAGCCTCAAAAAACACTGTTGAGAGGAAATTCTTTAAGGTCGGCGATGGGCGGCCGACCCGACAAATCCGGTCGACCACCCCGACACCGAAGCCGGACACGACACCGCTATTTATTTAAACGGGGCGGGGCTCGGCAAGGCGGGGCGGTATGGTCACTTTGGCCCACCCGCCAGACCGATCCATGACCCGTCGACCCGCCCGACCCGCTGATCCCCGCCTCGACCGCTGCGAGAAAATAGCGGTTGTCAACGGCCATTTTATTTGGCCGTTGGACAACGTCCATTTTCGGCCTCCTCCCCAACCCCTACCCCTTTAACCCAATTTTTCAACTATAAATACCTCATTACTCTTCTTATTATTTTCACAAATCTTTCTACACTCTAATCTCTCAATCAATCTCTAATTCTATACAACATTGTCTACATATTCAATCTATTTATTAATTTGAGAATTGGGAGTGAAGTTTGCAACTAGCTTGAGGATTATCTATCGAGCAAAGTTTCAATTTTCAACCTCTCGATTACACATCGACTTTACGTCGGCGTTTGGTACATTCGTTCTCTCATTAAATTATTATTTTGTCTTTATTTCATTTAGCACATTTAATTTCATTATCTTTAACTATTTATTAGCATAATTAAAATGAAAGGACTAAGAGGCATGTTGGGTAAGGGTAAGGGTCAGGCTTCTTCTAGTAGGGGTGGTAACAAGGACAAGGGTACTTCTTCTAGTATTCCTGTTCCAACTATTCCTAGACAAGATGATTTTATAGATCCTGAAATGTTTCCTGAAATACCATATGATCTGAACCAAATGATTATCCGAAATGAAGAAGATTTTAATTTAGATGACACTCTAGTTGATGATACACCTACTAATGAAGATGACGATACACCCACTAAGTGAAATGCCTCCTATCCCCTACTATGAGGCGAGGTCCCAAAACGACCATTAAAATCGGTTGTATGGAAATATTTTGTGAGGACGTAGCTAATCAAGTAGCTGTATGTAAAACTTGTAAAAATGTTTATTCTTTTAAAACTGGACAAGGTCATGGTGGGACGGGGGGTTTAGGAAGACACCTGTTGCAAAAACACAAAGCCTTGCATGCCCAATACATGATTGAAAAAACTGGTGAGCAAGCGTCCTCTCAATCGGGACAAGGTTCACATACTACTGTCCCGGAGAAAGTACAGGGTCAAATTAACCCTATGACGGGGGGAGTTGTAGGCCCTAAATACGATAAACATAAAGATAGGGAAGCACTAGCAAAATTAGTTGCTGTGGAGGGTTTGCCTTTTTCATTTCGAATCTCCGGTTTTATTCATTATATTAGAGATATGTATAATCCCTTTATAAAGGTTTTCCTATATCAATTTTTAAAAGAGATGTATTTAAATTTGCACATGAATATCAACAGTATTTACGTTATGCATTATATCATTTAAATTGCAAAGTCGCTCTAACTTCTGATATAGGCCGTAGTACTAACGGTCATGATTATTTAACTGTAACATGTCATTGGATAGACTATAAATGGTCTATGCAAAAACGTATTTTAGCATATAGATATATAGATAGTAGGCACACTGGTGAGTTTATTTCAGAAAATATTTATTCAGTCTCCGATTATTACGGAATAACTGATAAAGTTATGAGTATTACATTAGATAATGCATCTTCTAACAATTCAAATTATTAGTATTTTAAGAGATGTTTTAACTCTTCTTTTCCAAAACATTTTCATATAAAATGTCGTGCCATATTTATAACTTAGTTGTAAAGGATGGTCTTTCACTTTTCAAGATATTCTTGAAAAATACAATTTGCTATACACTTTATTTTTAAAAGTAATAGAATCCAACGGAAAAGATTATAAAAAATTTGTCACGATTATGGACTATCTTATAGAAAAATTCAGAAGAAGTACCAACTAGGTGGAATTCTTTATATGACCAACTAGTTGTTGCTTATGAGTATAGAAAACCTATTACTTTATTTTTTAACGCCCATAATCAAAATCCAAATGATATGATTGTGGATAATGATTGGGACAAAATTAGAGAACTTATTGTATGTTTAGAAAATTTTCAACGAGCAACAAAAGAATTTTCTACTTTATATTATCCTACTATTTCAACTATGTTGTTTTATATAGCTATAATATTTTTACTTCTTAAAGAATATATGGAAAAACACCTTATCTTTGCACTATTAAAAAATGTTTATGAAATTAAAGAAATATTTTATTCCTATTCCCTATTTATATTATTGGTCTTTGTTTTAAACCCGACTATTAAAGTAGATGGTTGTAAAATCTTATTACAAATATTTATACATGTATGGACGTCTACCACCTCCAACTCCCAAAAATTTAAATGTTGAGCCACCTATTGAACTAACGCTAGAAGAAGTGTTGAATAGCGTAGAAGATGAATGCAAAAAGTATATCGGCATTACCAGAAGAAAGTGCTAGTAACCAACCGACTTTTGTACCATCTTCTTCTTCAACACAACCTAAACAAAGACAAGCACTTTCTTCTTCTGTGGCTAGGCCTAGTATTAATTCTATTGAAAGCCTCAAAAATAGAATGTGCGGTGGTAGCACTTCTAACCAAATTAGCGAGTTCGATGTTTTTATTTTGCGGTACTTTACCTTACCAAGCGAGAATCAATGAAGAAGGAAAGGAAGACTTCTTTGAAATATTGGGCCAGAATGAGAAGACATTTCGACACTTTCAATGATGGCGAGATATTTTGAACATTCGTCGTGATCGCTTCGAAGCGCTTTTTCTGCAGCAGATTTCAAATAGGAGAAACCTGACACTCATTAGCGGAGCGGCTTGGAGATGGCGGTACTATTCGAGATTGAATTGGATACGGCGAGCGAAGGAGGTGCGATCGACCAGAGATTAACGAAGAAGATGGCGACAACTACAACGACATTTTATCTCAAGGCATGAGTAGCGGCGTGGAACAATTTGATCAAGATATACCAATTCCAACCAAGAGCCACAAGAAATTATAAAGAAATTAGAAAAAGTATTTTCAAATTGGTAATTTATTTCATTGCAATTTTAAATTTTTCTATGTCTTTCACTCTTTTGCAATTTTTTCAACAACAATACAAGATAATCTACAATGTAATTTTGAATCTTGTATATTTGATATTTGATATTTCAATGAAATTAATAATATAAAAGGCACAAAACAATCTTGGGATGTTTTTACACTATTCTTGTCTTTGTTTAATTTAATTATTTAGTTTATAACTTTATACTTTATAGTTTATACTTTATAGTTTATACTTTATAAATATATTATATATATGAGTATAATACTATAATTATAAATTATAATACTATAAGTCTATAAATTATACTTTGTTAGTAATTTAGTATTTTTAATTTAGTGAAAAAATTAAAAAAAAACACACAAAACCCGCCAACCGTCCGTCAGGCAGGCCGTCAGGCCGTCAGGCCCGCAGCGGGGCCGGGATCGGGACGGGACATGTATGGTCACTTGGGCAGCCCCTCGGGCCTTGGCTCGACCAGCCCATTTTCCCCGACTCAGGCCGTCCGCTCATGAGCAGGCCGGGTGGCCAGCGCCACATCGCCAGCCCTAAAATTCTTTGGCCTCTCTTCATTATCTAATTCCATCAAAATTTGTGGAAAACATTTTCCGGACCCGTAAGGAACAAATTTTGGGCCTAACTCAACCCCAAAAGCTAGCTTGTAAGGTGAGTATTGTCCAAGTCCATTTAAAGAGTTCATACTCTTAACCCTACCCGCACGCCCAGACCTTGTTAACTAGAGCGTGAATAATATAATTTGGGGTCAACATCGGTGAACATATAATTGGTACGAGTCTGACTCTAATACCATGTAAGGAATATATCTTGGGCCTAACTCAACCTCAAAAGCTAGCTTGTAGAGTTTATTTAAGAAATTCATATTCCATTCTATATGTTTCATTTCATATTTGATGTTGGACTCTTACACTCTTAAGAGGATCAATAAACACATCAACCCATCTCCACTCCACTCCACCTAACTCTACCTGCCTAACCCCCGGGTCGTATGTAGCATTCAATGTGGGGTTCAATTGAACCCTAAGCGGGACATAAATTTATGGGTAAAAATATATTAAACTTACCGTAAACAGTAGGCATAGGTTCGAAGAATCCTGAAAGGTTGAACCACAAAATTTATAATATAGATCCGCACCTCCCCCTCAAAGTTGAGCTCTTAAATTCAAAAACCTCATAGTGTTTTTATTTTGAATATGTGCAAATGCGTACCAATCACAAGAAAATGAGTAATGAGGAGAAAAATCACTTGTTTTTCGAAAAAAATTGGAAAACTTGTCTTACCAAATGCACCCTAAGATTGTGGAGAATTAATTTACCTGAGTGAAGAGAAAAAGAATGGCTACGAAGTAAAGAATAGTTCCCAAGGACTGAACCACCGGCACAGCGAATTCGACAAGGACAAGCTGCGGGTCAAATCCGAGCAACACAAATCTATAGTCAATGCCAGCAAGGTGAGCCAAAAGATCATGCACATTCACTACCATTATCACCGTCAATGCTATCAACAACAAAACCAAACCGGACAGGGCATCTTTCGAGAACTGGGCGGCGAACCCACCCACAAGCAACATTGTAGCGAACATGTATAGGCCCGCGTTGATGTACTCGAATCGGTTTCGGGTCAGCTTCGGCCCGTACATTCGGATCTCTCGTGCTGATACTAATTTCACCATTATTGTTTTGGTTGAATTAGAAGACGGAAGGAATTGAAATCTGTCTCTCTTGAATTGAACTAAAGGGGAGAATGTAGAGTAGTGGCCCATGGGGGTTACGTGGCTTTCTGCATGTTGCATGAAAGCGTCAACGGAAACCACTGGTTAACACGTGTTCATCCAGCGATACGTACGACTATATTTTTCTTTTTAATTCACTAGCGGAAACCACTGGTTAACACGTGTTTATACTTTTCTGACACGTGTTCATCCAGTAAAATTCTCAATTCACCATTTCAAATACCTTTGAAATAAGAGTCAGAAAAGTACAGATGCGGGTTTACCCTGTGCGCACTCGAAAGAGTAGCGAATGCAGATTCGCCTTCACAAGAAAAATCTGAGATGCGCAGCAATGTTAAGACATATCACATAATAACACAACACTTATATATCACGATAAAATATAACTATTAGTGAATATTATTCACTATATATTTTATAATTATTAATTGTATATAATTATAATTTTTATTATTTTATGATTTAATATTGTACACACTATATATATATTTGTATTGATGAAAAAGACTCTGAACGAGAGATTACTATAATTTTACATGTTATAAGAATCAGATTCATTTCAATTTTATGTTCAACGATGTTGAGTCTCCAAATTATGTCATCTAAGCTCCAGTTAACGAAATCTGGACATGCGAAGAGTGTTAAAAGTCTCACATTGATAATGAAATAGAAACATGGACTCTTTATATTCTAATATTCACTAATAATAACAACAAAATAATATAGTTATTTATTAACAAGTATACATTTCAACATCATACCGAAGGAATTATCATAGTTCGGCGATGGTATAAGAAAATGTTGTGTTCAATTCTCTAAATAATTTATCGCGCACATATCAAATTCTTCAAAATGCATAACTTTTACTCCCTTTCCCAATTTATATAACACATATTTTTTTTAGTCAGTCTAAAAAAGAATGACACTTTTTTTTATTTCACAATAATTTAACTTTAAATTTTACATTTTACGCTTAATGAAATGATCTATAACCCCATAAATATCATTGGCTTATTTTAAACCACAAAATTCAAATTCTTAGGGTGCATTTGGTAAGACAAGTTTTCCAAATAATTTACCCTGTGCGCACTCGAAAGAGTAGCGGCTGCGGGTTCCTTCGTCAACAAGAAAAGTACAGATGCGCAACAGCAAGTAAGACATATCACATAATAACACAACACTTATATATCACGATAAAATATAACTATTAGTGAATATTATTCACTATATATTTTATAATTATTAATTGTATATAATTATAATTTTTATTATTTTATGATTTAATATTGTACACACTATATATATATTTGTATTGATGAAAAAGACTCTGAACGAGAGATTACTATAATTTTACATGTTATAAGAATCAGATTCATTTCAATTTTATGTTCAACGATGTTGAGTCTCCAAATTATGTCATCTAAGCTCCAGTTAACGAAATCTGGACATGCGAAGAGTGTTAAAAGTCTCACATTGATAATGAAATAGAAACATGGACTCTTTATATTCTAATATTCACTAATAATAACAACAAAATAATATAGTTATTTATTAACAAGTATACATTTCAACATCATACCGAAGGAATTATCATAGTTCGGCGATGGTATAAGAAAATGTTGTGTTCAATTCTCTAAATAATTTATCGCGCACATATCAAATTCTTCAAAATGCATAACTTTTACTCCCTTTCCCAATTTATATAACACATATTTTTTTTAGTCAGTCTAAAAAAGAATGACACTTTTTTTTATTTCACAATAATTTAACTTTAAATTTTACATTTTACGCTTAATGAAATGATCTATAACCCCATAAATATCATTGGCTTATTTTAAACCACAAAATTCAAATTCTTCCTTTATTTCTCAAATTTCGTATTTAGTCAAATTATATAATATAAATGAGTCGGTGCACAGTGGTCGTGGGGCTGAGCTAGTGGGCAATGGCCCAGTCCACCTTTTCCAGCAGGCAGTCCAGCGATTTGGGCCAGGTCCATCACCTTTCAACATTCTGGGCAGCGACAAAATGGGCCCTGGCAGCATGCTGGCCTACTTGGGTCTCGGCCTTTGCAGGCATTCGTTGTTGCGGCCCTAGTGACGACTCCAACTCTCATGAATATCGAGGCATCGATGTATAAACTTGGATTAAATCCTCCAGATGTAAATTGGTACATGGACACCGGTGCCACTTCTCATATGACGTCTGCGCTAGGTAATCTTTCATCTTATTTTAATTTGAGCAAAAATCATGGCATAATTATTGGTAATAGTAATTCAATTTCGTGTCCTAATTATTATAATTTTTTGGATGATGGGCTCTCACCGTATGTGGTTCACCATTTAGTCTGGTCCCCACCTCGGGATCTGGACCAGCAGACATGTGGCCAAAAATCAGCCAGCAGGCCCACTGCCTGCTGGCTCAATCCCTTCCCGTGACTCTTGTCGCCAAGAGCCAGCTTATATCTGTCAACCGTCCGGGTTGACCGAGCCGACGGTTGACGGTGGGTTAACCGGGCCGGCCGGACGGAGACATCCGGGTTGGGTCGGATTGCCTCAACCCCAACCCGCACTGTCATTTCAAAAACGATCTGGCCGGGCCGTAAGGCCGTATTGGAAAAGCGGTTCCATTCTGCTAACCGGGCCGGACGGACCGATTCTAAAACAAAATAAAAAAATTGCCCAACGGTCATTTCGGCCGTTGGGCTTAGAAAAGAAGTGGCGGCAATGGTCGTTTCGATTGGTCATTTTTTAATTTTTTTTTTTTTGTTTTGTTTATTTTTTTATTTTAATTCCAATTTTACCCTTTAAAAATCTATAAATTCTCTACATTTTCTTCATTTTTATCACAACATTTCTCTCAATTCTCTTATTCTCATACTCTCTTAATTATCTTTATTATCAATTTTCAAGTTATTAATATTATTAGTTTTCAAATTCAAAGTAGCAAGACGCAAGACTTCGAGCTTCGAGTTTCTATTGAATTCTGAATCCCGAAGTTTGGTACACTCGTTTCATTCTCTAATTATTTTATTAAATTGTCATATTTATTTGTTGATTATTTAAATATTTTATAATGTCTTTACTAAGGGGAATTGCGTCGGAGATCTGTAGTAAATCTAGTTCAAGGGGTAAAAAATCTGTAGGTTCTTCATCATCTAATCAAAATATAGATTATGATCAAATGCAAGAAGATTTTGGAATAGAAGATAATGAATGTGATAACGTTCAATTAGATGATATTGATGAACTTGAAGAACAAGAACCTCCTACACCTACTAGTGTTCCTTACAACGATGTTGGTACTGCTAGTGGTAGTCGTAGACCTCCTTTACCAGAACCAGTAGCAAGAAGAAAAAGGAGTAAAGTGTGGCTCTTTTATGATAAAGTTGTGGGTACTGATAGAGTTAAATGTAATATTTGTGGGAGAACTTATAAACATAAGACAGGGGGTGGTGACGGGGGGACGGGCACTATAGGTAGACATATAAAATTCGGTCATCCGGCACAATGGAATGCTGTCTCTGATTTAGAACCCGGTCAACAACAACTTAATCCATTAACTGGGGGGTTGGCTAAGTACGATCCAAAAAAAGATCGCATTGAATTAGCAAAAATGATTGTCGGAGGTTGTTTGCCTTTTTCTTTTGCTTCTTCTTCATATTTAATTACATATATTCAAAGAATATATAATCCTTTTTTTAAAGGTGTTCCTCGTAGTACTACTAGAGCCGATATTTTTAGACTTCATAATGATTATGTTATTTTCTTGCAATATTTGTTTGCTAACCTTCCATGCCATGTTAGTTTTACTTCAGACATTGGACATGCATTGAACGGTTATGATTATTTAACAATTACTTGTCATTGGATTGATGAAAATTTTAGAATGGAAAAACGTATTATTGCTTTTGCGTATGACGAGGATCAAAATCATACTGGAAAATATATAAGCGAAACTATTTGTTTTATGCCCAAAATATAATCTTTATAATAAAATACTTTGTGTATCATTCGATAATGCATCTAATAATACTGCTGCTGTAGATCTTTTAAAAGCGGAAGTACAACCACTACTTCCTGATATATTTCATGTTCGTTGTGCTTGTCATATTTATAATTTAATTGTTAAAAGTGGTCTTGATTTATTTTCACCTGAAATAAAACTTGTCAAAAGAGCTGTTGGAGTTATTCAGGGTAATAATAGGAAAAATAGAATTATAGAATTTAAAGAAAAATGTAAACAATTTAATTTGAGACCTAAATTCATGCCAGAAGAGATTATTACACGGTGGAATTATACTTATTTATTTTTAAAAGAATGTTATAAGTATAAAGACCCCATAACACATGTTGCAAATGCGCATTGTAAGAACGTGATGTATATGTTAACCGACGAACATTGGAAATCAATTGGTGAACTTTTAAAAAATTTACGTAAATTTTACATTGCAACTGTTGAATTTTCAGGATCTTATTACCCAACAATTTGTAATGCTTTAGCTCATATAGCTGAAATTTCCTATTTACTTTATGGTTTAAAATCAAATGTGAAATATCTGAATCACGATTCTGATTATGTTTGAAAAGTTTAAAAAATATTTTTTTCTTATTCCTGATGTTTATTGTATTGGTGCAGTCTTAAATCCTTCTATTAAAAAAGTAGATTGTCATAATTTAATATTTAGTTTATATACTTATATGGAAATAGATCAAACAGAAACTCCATCTTCATTTGATTGCATAAATAAACTTGATACTAATTTAACTACATTATATGAATATTATGCTACATTACATGATAACACCAACTCTGCTACTAATATTCCTTCTAGTTCTGGTTCTGTGTCTATACCGCGAGATTGATGATGATGATGACGATGAAGAAGAATCTTTAGACATATGGAGCACTTTTACAACACAACCAACCACAAGCCGATCTTGCGATGAGATGCAATTTTATTTGCAAAAGCCAGCGGAGCCGAAGAAATTTTTTGACCCTTTACAATGGTGGCAGGATAACAAAAGGCAATTTCCGGTACTTGCAGCGATGGCCCGAGATGTTCTTAATGTGTCGATCTCAACAGTGGCTTCTGAAAGTGCATTTAGCCAAGCACGAGATCAAATAGGAGACACACGTCACTCATTGGGTGGAAACACATTAGAAGTGTTAGTGCGCGCAGGGATTGGATCGGATCGAGAGAAGAAATCAAGGATGTGGAGACGTTAATTCTCGGAAGATGAAGAAATAGGCAATATTTTGGAAGACGGAGCGGAGCGGGATGGAATTAATACTCGGTTAGAGGCTATGGAGCATAACCAATTCAATCAACCTATAGATTCTGAAGAACTTGCAAAAAGGATGCATAATATGTAAATAAAATTATTATTACTTCATTATGTACTCTTATTAACGTTATGAAAGTTCAAAAGTTTACATCTTATCATTAATTTTAATTTTACTATCTATTTAGTTGTTAATCTGTTATTACTTATAAGTTATAATGTTATATACTTATATGATATATCTACTTATCTAATAAATTATTAAAAGTGTAATTACAAATTTACAATATAAAGTTATAAACTATAAAGTATAAAGTTATAAACTATAAAGTATAAAGTTATAAACTATAAAATCAAAAGTTAACTTTAAAGTTTCAATTTTAATATATACAACTAAATTATATATTATATTATTATATTACATATTTAAATTGAATTTAGTTTATATTATAGAAAATAAATACTAGAATTAAAAAAAAAAAAATAGAAAGCGGACCGGTTGGACCGGTTCGACCCGAACATACGGGCCAACATGGAATCGATGCGACCGGGCCGGTTGGCGTGGTCCGATGAACCGGACCGATGCCGTCCGAACCGCAATTAACCCGGTAATGGGCTACCGGTCCGGACCGGGCGGACCCGTTAGACACCTATACCACTGCCTTGTTATACCCCGTAGTTCTGACCCTACGTATGAGAGCGTACGAAAGCATGTAAGACTTAAAATTTTCAAAGGATAGGTTGTGGATTATTAGGACGGGTTTTAGTCAACTTTGAGGCGGGTTATGACCCGATTCATTGAAGTTCCTAAGTATTTTAAAGGCCTAGGCGTAGTTCGTTGAGTCTAGATTCAACGCAACCAACCGTTAAATCGATAGGGCGTCGGAGTAGAAAGTTATGAGAGTTACAAGTTCAGCGCGATGGGCGTAAATGCGTTTGAGCAAAGCGGCATGGCGGCCGGATGCGAGGTCGCGGCGCCTAAAAATCGAGGGTCGCTGAAGTTTCAGCGCCGTGGTGCCAGGACAGCGGCGCAGCGCCGAAAGTCCAGAGCCGCGGAGTTTTTGCCATGGCCTGTGGCGAGCGCGGCCGGCGGGATTTTGGGCGGAAAAACTTAGAAAAGTCGATTTTCTTTTAAAAGACCTTGGGAGGGTGACAAGTGTCCCCATATGATTTTGCATGCAATATATTGACCAAGTCTTGAAGACTTGGTCATCTTCTAATTTCCCTCTCTCTAAAGCTTTAGCTCTCCCTTCTCTTTAAGTTTCCAAGAGGAATTCTAAGCCTAAAGAAAATATGAAAAGTGTGATTGGAAGGAAAGGTTATTACAAGCTTGTGAAGACTATTGTGGTGATATTCTTGGAGTAGAGGCTAGCAATTGTTGGAATAAATTGGCTAAAAGCTCTAAGGTAACCATTCTTCTTTTATTGATGGTATTTGGTATTGCATGTTGAGTAGGAAGAACTTTTAGTTGGAAATAAGGCCCTTAGATTGATTGCATGTGAGAAATGTGGTTGGGATATGAAAGGATTGGTTAAAAGAACAAGTGAGCATGTTGTAGCCTAAAAACTACCTTAAACTTGTTAAAATTAATTATTGTACCTTGTGGGCGTAATTAGTTTGGGTGTGTAATCCCTTTGCATTGTTGGATTGTTGAGCCTTGAATGAGGCATTTGGGTGATAAATTCGGCCTTGAGAAAGGTGGCAAAGTATGTAGAAACAAAGGAAATCTTGATTTTTCCGTAGAATTTAGTGGCTTTGAGTTAGATTATTCTACATTGAAATTAGAGGTTAATGAACATATCATGGTTATTATAGGTTGAAATATTACTTGCGGTAGTTGGACTAGCAAGTGGATTGACTAAAGAGGTATGTGAAGTTTTCCTATCTCTTGAGCATGAATAGATTAAACTATGTAGTACGGTGACGTCTGAGATTTGGTATTCTTACTCATTTTAAGCATATAATGACTTGTTTCATTTTAAGAATGTATAATTCCCTTAGTTAAGGAAAAGTATGATTTTACTAAAGCATAAGAGTTAATATAACAACTTTATGGGAAGTTGGTTTATTAGCTTCATAAAAGGTTAATGAGAAGAGATTTACTCTAAATAAGATAAGTATATGGGAGGCAAATTGATTTTAAGGTATCAATTGCCCAAAGGTTTTTATGTATAAAGAAGAGTCATTTTCAAAAGAGTTGAAGTATGTAGTACTTGGGTTAAACTCTGTTCTTTTACTATAGATATGGTTAAGTGCCTTAAGTAAACTAAAATGAGAGGGTATATGAACAAGACTAATAAGAAGTTATAAGTTTTCTTAACTTATTTATGATTATGATGTGATGTGATTTGAGCTAGGGTAAGAGTATATCGAGGCAAGCCCCAAGATCGTTATACCACCTTCTCCGGGGTAAGAGTATGTCCGGAGGCGAGCCCCAAGATCGTCATACCACCTTCTCGGTGTAGAGTATATATCGAGGCGGATCCAAGATCGTTATACCATCCGCACTGATGTAAGAGTATATCGAGGCAAGCCCTAAGATCGTTATACCATCTGCTCCGGTGTAAGAGTATATCGAGTCTGACCCAAGATCGTTATACCATCTGTGGTAAGAGTATATCGAGGAAAGTCCCAAGATCGTTATACCACTGTTAGTGGATTTGCTACCCATGATGCGAGGAATACCTCATGCGAGTCCTTATGGGCTTATGCGGGTGAAATAGTCTCACGCGGCAGTGCGGCACGAGGAGTACCGTGCGGGTCCACGGGACCCATGCGGGTGAAATAGTCCAGGAGTATGATGGTTTTATTGATACTACGGGCGAGGTACCCTGTTTTGATCATGAGCCTCCTACTTTATGCAGTATTCTACATATATACTTGTCACTCTCATTGTTAGTAAGGCCTGATAAAAGGTATTTTATCGTCTTTCATGACTCGGCTTGCTTTTGGACTTATGATATCATATTACGATATTTTCCCACTTTACGTACTTGGTACATATATTGTGTCTTGACCCCTTCCCGGCCGCGTTAAATACGCAGGTAAGTAAGCGATTGAGGATCCTCGTTCTTAGGATCACTATTCCTGTCGGAAGCCGTTCCTCGGAAGCTTATTTATTGTACGGATATTTCCACGATGCTATAGGTATTTTGTACATTCGGGGTATGGCGGGGCCTGTCATACGATTGTTATCTTTAAGTGCGTGGCCACCTATGTGTTTTGGGCTATAAGAACTAGTTGTTTTATAAATACATTGGTTAAGTATGTTTATGGAAGCGACCTTATCGGTGGCGGATATGTATTACCCTTTTATGATGTTATGTGTTGTGTTATGTTCATTGCTATTCTCTCGACATATACGGCGGCGGTACCCCAGAGGTACTAGTCGCGGCCCGGTCGTCGTGACAAAAGTGGTATCGAGCGATTAGTCCTCGGAAAGTGTCCATGATCGTGTCTAGTAGAGTCTTGATTATCGGTGTGTCGTGCACCACATCTATAATCGTGAGGCTGCAGGATATTTAGGATTGGTTTCCATTCTTTCACTCTCTAAGATCGTGCAATAGAGTGAGTTATAGGTTGAATCTCCCCGATGTTTTTCTTTATGTATCGATTATGCCTCCACGCAAGGCAACCGCGGCCCGGAAGAGCAAAGCGGTGAGGTCTTGCTAGTGGGGACGCGGAGAGTCACGAGGCACGCCTCTCGATCCTACGGAGATGATGTTTAGGCGGCGAAGTTCCACGTCGTCGCCACGGCCTCGCAGAGTTCGGCGTGGACGCGGCCATCGAGACCGCGATGCCGAGCCTCGATCCACGATCGAGGCGAGTCTGAGATTACGAGGAATTGATTCTTGCAGCGATAGTGGCGGCGGCGAAGCGAGGCGAGCGACCACTAGAGTGACGGTTCTGGATTCGGATTTCTTGGGTTGTCACCCACGAGTTCTATGGTTCGAGATTTGATGAGATCCGCGGGAGTTTGTCCGGCGATTCTGGACCATGCAGTTCTTAGGGCATCGGTAGATGCATTATACTAGCTTCTTACCGGTTCGCGATATTGCGTTGACTGGTTTGAGTCATGGTATTGTCGAGGGTGAGAATGCTCTCCCGGTGATTGGGAGAGTTCACGAGGCGTTCTAGACCACTTCTTGCCTCCCGGAGGTGAGAGAGCCAGCGTAGATAGGTTCTTGACCTTGAGACGGGGCGGGGAGGACTATCGGGAGTGCTTGAGTTTGACTCCTTGGCGGATATGCACACACCATCGTAGCGAACATGGCGACGGGGTTCATAGATACGTGATGGGGCTGGGCCGTCACATGATTCGCTGCAGGAGTAGCTCTTCACCGAGGATGGATATTGCCGAGATGCGAGCATCTGCGCGAGATTGAGGCGAGCGGGATCGATTAGATTTGGGCGGCCAGAGGCGAACATCGAGTTCTCGGGGCGATTTAGGCGGGCGGCCTCGGCGGCCGAACAGTCCACCTTCCGGCCAGCGCGAGTGCTCCTTCACGATTTCCGGCGGGAGGTCCGTCAGCGAGGTTATTGAGGCGGTCGAGGGCTCGGGGCGTCGAGTTTCGAGGCGAGACCAGCGCAATCGAGACCACCTACCTCCGGTGCGTTCGATGCGGTAGGTCTCATCCGGCGAAGTGCGTATGGGTTCGAGATCATGTTACTCTTGTGGCGGCGAGGCCATCCCGAAGGATTGTCCGTCCCAGCGGCGGGAGCGTGCAGTTCAGCCGGCGGTGCATTCTTTGGATCTTCATCTTCGATGGTTAGACGCCCGAGGCGAGTACTTATGGGCAAAGAGCGCGGCGAAGGTCGTGGTAGGGTTCGATTCGCGGTCCTCGAGCGCATATATGCTATGTCGATCGGCGGGACCGAGGCGTCGCGGATGTCGTCGCAGTACATTATTGGTTTCTTCTTTGTGATGTATATTCTTTGATAGATCCAGTTCTACCTTGTCCTACATATCTCCTCATATTGCGGTAGAATAGGGATGAGCCCGAGTCCATAAGACCTTTTGAGGTGGCTACGCCGATGAGTGATTCGATGGTAGGCGGCGAGTGTATAAGGCTTGTCTGTGACTATAGATAGGCCGGACTCTGGCGACTTGATAGAGTTGGATATGACGGACTTCGATGTGATTATGGGTATGGATTGGCTAGCATCTTGCTATGCTAACGTGGGTATGAGAGAGATTAGTTCGGTTCGGTTTCGTGAGCGTTATCGAGTGGAAGGGAATCTTTGCATCGCCGAGGGTAAGTTTATTTCTTACCTCAAGGCTAGGAAGATGGTGCGGAAAGGGTACATCTATCATATGGTTGGGTATTCGACATCGTGAGGTCGAGGACCTTGATCGATTCGATCGTTAGAGAGTTTCGGGCGTATTCGGATGAGCTTAGGGTATCCCTCCTGAAAGTGAGATTGAGTTTTGCATTGACTTGGCGCTAGATACTCGACCGATATCTATTCCGCCATCTGGGATGGCACTGCGAAATGAAGGAGTTGAAGGACCGGTGAAAGATTTCTTTGGAGAAAGGCTTTATTAGGCAGTGTTTCTCCTTGTGGAGCACCGATGTTATTTGTAAAGAAGAAGGATGGGGCCAGCTGCGTATGTGTATTGATTCTGACGGTGAACAAGGTAACTATCAAGAACAGATATCCTCCCCGGGATTGACGATTTGTTTGACCGATTGCGAGGTGCAAAGTGTTTTTCAAGATAGACTGCGATGCAGTTATCATCAGTGCGAGTTAGAGAGATAGATATCCCAAAGATCGCATTCGGGACCGGTATGGGCCTTATGAGTTGAGTGATGTCTTTCGGGTTGACCAACGCCCCAGCAGATATTCATGGATCGATGAATAGGGTGTTCGAGCCATTCTTGGATATGTTCGTTATAGTGTTTATTGATGATATCTTGGTGTATTCGCGCACGGTCGAGCATACTGAATCATTTGAGGCGGTTTTGAGAGTCCTCGAGACCGCAGATTGTATGCCAAATTCTCGAAGTCACGAGTTCGTTAGCTTCATGGCTTTCTTAGGGCATGTCATGGGGCGACGGTATTCGGGTTGTCTGACTAAGATTGAGGCGATCAAGACTTGGCGGACCAGCTACACCGATGGAAGTGCGCGCTTTGGGCCTTGCGAGTTATTATCGGAGGTTTGTAGAAGTTTGCTTATTTCACCTTTGACTAAGGCGACCGAAAGCGGCTATGTTCGGTGGACGGATACTTGTGAGAAAGTTTCGATTGCTAAAGGAGAAGTTGACGATCACTCTTACTCTTCCGGAGGGCTTAGATGGATATGTGGTTTATTGTGACGCATCAGTGTCGGGCTTGGAGTGCGTCTTGATGCGGCCGCAGCGAGTTATAGCTTATGCATCTCGGCGGCTTAGGAAGCATGAAGAACTATCCCACGCATGACTTAGGTTAGCGGCGGTGATTCATGCCTTAAAGATGCGGAGGCATTATTTATATGGAGTTCATGTGGACATTTACACGGACCACAAGAGTCTCGACATCTTCACCGAGAGGAGTGAACTTGCGGCGAGCGGTGGTTGGAGCTACTTAAGGATTACGATGTTGATATTCTATACCACCCGGGGAAGGCGATGTGGTTGCGGATGCCCAGTCGCGGTCGATGGGTAGTCCATCGATGTTCACCGAGAAGAGGATATGGTCCGGAGAGTTACATCGATTAGCGAGCCTTGGGGTTCGTTTGGTTGATTCTGATAGTGAGGGAATTCGGGTTCGAGAGGTTGCCGAGTCTTCTATCGTCGAGGAGGTAAAGAGGCGACAGTATGAGGATCCGATTTTGGTAAGGTACCGAGATGCCTGCTCGAGAAGAGACGAGTGCATCATTGAGTAGCACGATGGTGCTAAGATTTGAGGCCGGTGGTGTGTTCCCGATGTGGACAGACTTCGGCAGATTCTCGGGAGGCACACGGTGCTCGTTATTCTATTCATCCGGGTCGACTAAGATGTACCATGACCTCGGTCGTGTATTGGTGGGATGGCCTAAAGAGGGCGTTGCGAGTTCGTGGCACGATGCGAATTGTCGTGAGTTAAGATTGAGCACGGCGGTGGTCATTGCGAGCTATTGATATTCGACTTGGAAGTGGGAGGTGATAAATATGGATTTTATTACGGGGCTACCTACCACTCGGAGGAAGCATGATTCCATTTGGGTGATTGTCGGCAGTGGCGAAATCACCATTTTCTTCCTCGAACGACGCGTTCTCGGTGAGACTATGCCAGATTATATGTTAGAGAGATTGTGAGACTGCACGGAGTTCCGGTGTCGATTATATCAGATAGAGGAGCCCAGTTCTCGGCTAACTTCTGGAGGTCTTTTCAGAAGGGATTAGGGACACAGGTGAGTCTCAGTACGACGTTTCACCCTCAGACTGACGGACAGGCCGAGCGCACTATCCAGACACTTGAGGATATGCTGCTGTTACACCCCGTAGTTCAGGTCATGCGTTTGAGTACGTACGAAAGGGGGTAAGACTTAAAATTTTCAAAGGATAGGTTGACGGATTATTCCGGGCGGGTCTTAGTCAACTTTGAGGCGGGTTATGACCCGGTAAATTGAGAGTTCCTAAGTATTTTAAAAGCCTAGGGCGTAGTTCGTTGAGTCTAGATTCCAACGCAACCAACCGTTCGTCGATAGGACGTCGGAGTAGAAAGTTATGAGAGTTACAAGTTCAAGCGATCGGGCGAAATGCGTTTGAGCAAAGCGGCGCCACGGCGCGGATGCGGGCGCGGCGCCTAAAGTACCGAGGGTCACGAAGTTTCAGCGTCGCGCGCCAGATGTTAGGCATGGCGCGAAAGTCAGAGCGGAGGTTTCATTGCCACATGGCCGCGGCGCATGGCGGGATTTTTGGGCGGAAAAACTTAGGAAAGTCTGATTTCTCTTTTAAAAAGGCCATGGGAGGGTGACAAGTGTCCCCCCCCCATCTGATTTTGCTTGCATGGCTTATATTGACCAAGTCTTGTAGACTTGGTCATCTCTCAAACAGCTTCCTCTCTAAAAATCGACTCCTTCTCTCTAAAAACCCAAGAAAAATCTGAAGGTTAGGAACAAGAAAAGGAAGCTTGTAGCTAGCTTGTTGGCATTATTGTGGTGGTGTTCTTGGCAAGGAAGCTAGCAATATTTGGGATAAGTTTTGGCTAAAACTTTAAGGTAACATTTCTTCCCTTAGATTTAGTTCTAGTGTTGCATGCTAGAAAATGTGGTTTGGATATGAAGAATGGGTTAAGAAGAGATTATGAGCATGTTGTAGCCTAAAAAACTACCTTAGAATTGTTAAGTGAATTGTTGTAAACTTATTGGGCAGAATTTTGGGTGTGGAATCCCCTTTGAATTGTTGGATTGATTGAGCCTTAAATGTGGTGTTTTGGAAGATAAATTTGGCCTTGAGAAAGGTGGCAAAGTGAGTAGAAACAAAGGAAATGCTGCCCAATTTACCTTAGAATTTAGTGGCTTTGAGTTTAGATTATTCTACATTGAAATTAGAGGTTAATAAACGTATCATGATTATTATAGGTTGAAATATTACTTGCGGTAGTTGAGCTTGGCAAGCGGATTGACAAAAGAGGTATGTGGAGCTTTTTTATCTCTTGAGCATGAATAGTTTGAACTATATAGTCTGATGACGTCACGGGATTTAAATGAAGTAAATCCATTTGTTGTTGACTTGTTTTAAGAAAATGTCTAAGTTGGTTGGGTTAGAGAGTTAACCCATTTATTCCTAAGTAATGGTTTATCCTAAATAAGGTAGAAAAGGATTTCGTGACATGAAGAAGTATTACGGAAATTGTGTGAGTTTGATTTGAAGTATAAGTCTCTTGGTTAATAAAAAGAACGAAATCTTTTGAAACATAAGGAGTTATAAGCGGCACTTATGGGAGGTTAGTTATAACGGCCTATGAAAGAGTATGAACGTCTAAAGCTTTAAGGCGTAAAGCTAGTATAACGGCTTTATGGGGAGTTGTTTATAATAACTTTATGAAAGGTTAAAGAGTTGGTTTGTCTTGAATAAGGTCATGAAAATGAGATTCATTTTGTATGTTAATGAAAGCCTAAAGAAGTTATGAGTTACTTGGACGTACTGCCATGATGAAGGATTCCACGTATGCTCGTTGTTGATTATGAGTTACTTGGGCGTCTGCCGATGATGAAGGATTCCAGGTATGCTCCCATTGTTCGATTATGAGTTACTTGGACGCGTCACGCGATGATGAAGGATTCCACGAGTATGCTTCCATTGTTCGATTATGAGTTACTTGGGCGTCGCCCGATGATGAAGGATTCCACGTATGCTTTCATTGTTCGATTATGAGTTACTTGGGCGTCTGCCGATGATGAAGGATTCCACGTATGCTCCCATTGTTCGATTATGAGTTACTTGGACGCGTCGCCCGATGATGAAGGATTCCAGGTATGCTTTCATTGTTCAACATGAGTTACTTGGACGTCACTTGATGATGAAGGATTCCAGGTATGCTTCCATTGTTCGATTATGAGTTACTTGGACGTCGCGATGATGAAGGATTCCACGTATGTTTCCATTGTTCGATTATGAGTTTACTTGGATGTACCGCCGATGATGAAGGATTCCACGCACGCTTCCATTGTATTTGATTTATGAGCTTCTATTCTTCATGCGTGTAGTATATGATTGATGTTCTTTTGATGGTAAGGCACGATAAAAGGTAATTTGATTTCATCCCGATCCCTTGTTTTCGACTTATGTTTTCATTCTGATATTTTGATTTCACATACTTGGTACTGTTATGCGGACCTCGCCCGGGTGCGTTACATGCCGCGAGTCGAGATCGTAACTTCTGGTCCGCACTATTAGGATCACTGTTCATTTTCTGGAAAGCTCCATCCCTCCGGAGGCTTTGTCTTTTGGTATGATTCCCCGAGGTTATTTACTTTTGTACAATCAGGGGGTATGGCGGGGCCCTGTCATACGATCGTTATTCCTAAGTGCGTAGTCACGTTTGTGGTTTGGGATGTAATGATAAGATGTACTGTTTCACTTTCGGTTAAGTTATTTTATGAAAGGCGGCCTTATCGGCTTGCTAGTGATGTTCACCTTATACAGATTTTGTTTCATGTATGTTCATTCGCTATTCTCGATGCATACGATAGGGTACCGTGGGTACGGTCGCGCCCGGTCGGGTCGTGACAGCTGCGGGCTTGTGTTATTGATTTCAGGGGTAGCTGGGAGGATCATTTACCTCTTGTGGAGTTTGCTTATAACAATAGCTACCATTCCAGTATTCAGATGGCGCCTTATGAGGCCTTATACGGGAGGAAGTTCAGGTCACCGATAGGCTGGTTCGAGTGGGAGAAGTTCGATTAGTCGGGCGGACTTAGTTCACGAGCGATGGATAAGGTGAAGCTTATCCAGGAAGCGATTGTTAGCGGCTTCGAGTCGGCAAAAGTCGTATCACGGATCATCGGTCGACACTTGGAATTCGAGATAGATGATTGGGTTTTTCTAAAGTATCACCCATGAAGGCGTGATGAGATTTGGAAAGAAGGGAAGCTTAGCCCAGTACATTGGGTGTCGATTGTCCGTAGGGTAGGCAAGGTTGCTATGAGTTAGATCTTCCGTCCGATTTGGGCGGTGCATCCGATTTTCATGTGTCTATGTTGCGGAAATGTGTTGGAGATCCATCTAGAGTGCACCGGTTCGGGATGTCCAGTAGCGAGGAGTTATCGTATGAGAGAGTCCCATGGCGATACTCGATCGTCGAGTTAGCGACTTGAGCGAAAGATGTGGCTTAGTCAGTCTGCTATGGCGAGCAACAGGGAGGAAATGACATGGGAAGCAGAGGACGATATGATGAAGAAGTATCCTCACTTATTACCTATACCTCCAGGTAACCTACTTTCCTGCTTGTTAGTTTTGATTTAGTAATTTCGCTTAAGTCTGTTGTGGCTCGTGGAGCTTCCTTATTTTTTTTTGCAAAAGAGTAGTTGAGAGGGTCTATGTCGATAATATGATTTGCGTAAGCCTAGAAGGAACATTCGGGACGAATGTTTCTAAGGGGGGGAAAATGTTATACCCCGTAGTTCTGAGTCTTCTGACCCTACGTATGAGAGCGTACGAAAGCATGTAAGACTTAAAATTTTCAAAGGATAGGTTGACGGATTATTCCGGACGGGTTTTAGTCAACTTTGAGGCGGGTTATGACCCGATTCATTGAGAGTTCCTAAGTATTTTAAAGGCCTAGGGCGTAGTTCGTTGAGTCTATATTCCAACGCAACCAACCGTTCGTCGATAGGACGTCGGAGTAGAAAGTTATGAGAGTTACAAGTTCAGTGCGATCGGGCGAAATGCGTTTGATCAAAGCGGCGGCAGGCGCGGAAATCGAGGGTCGCTGAGTTTCAGCGCCAGCTGCGCCAGGATAGGGCGCGGCGCCGAAAGTCCGGCGGCGGAGGTTTTAGCGCCTTGGCCATGTGGCATGGCGAGCGGGATTTTGGGCGGAAAAACTTAGAAAAGTCGATTTTCTTTTAAAAGACCTTGGGAGGGTGACAAGTGTCCCCCCATCTGATTTTTGCATGCAATATATTGACCAAGTCTTGAAGACTTGGTCATCTTCTAATTTCCCTCTCTCTCTAAAGCTTTAGCTCTCCCTTCTCTCTAAGTTTCCAAGAGGAATTCTAAGCCTAAAGAAAATCTGAAAAGTGTGATAGGAAGGAAAGGTTATTACAAGCTTGTGAAGACTATTGTGGTGATATTCTTGGAGTAGAGGCTATCAATTGTTGGAATAAATTGGCTAAAGCTCTAAGGTAACCATTCTTCTTTTATTGATGGTATTTGGTATTGCATGTTGAGTAGGAAGAACTTTTAGTTGGAAATAAGGCCCTTAGATTGATTGCATGTGAGAAATGTGGTTGGGATATGAAAGGATTGGTTAAAAGAACAAGTGAGCATGTTGTAGCCTAAAAACTACCTTAAACTTGTTAAAATTAATTATTGTACCTTGTGGGGCAGAATTAGTTTGGGTGTGTAATCCCCTTTGCATTGTTGGATTGTTGAGCCTTGAATGAGGCATTTGGGTGATAAATTCGGCCTTGAGAAAGGTGGCAAAGTATGTAGAAACAAAGGAAATCTTGCAATTTTCCGTAGAATTTAGTGGCTTTGAGTTAGATTATTCTACATTGAAATTAGAGGTTAATGAACATATCATGGTTATTATAGGTTGAAATATTACTTGCGGTAGTTGGACTGCAAGTGGATTGACTAAAGAGGTATGTGAAGTTTTCCTATCTCTTGAGCATGAATAGATTAAACTATGTAGTACGGTGAGCGTCAAGATTTGGTATTCTTACTCATTTTAAGCATATAATGACTTGTTTCATTTTAAGAATGTATAATTCCCTTAGTTAAGGGAAAAGTATGATTTTACTAAAGCATAAGAGTTAATATAACAACTTTATGGGAAGTTGGTTTATTAGCTTCATAAAAGGTTAATGAGAAGAGATTTACTATAAATAAGATAAGTATATGGGAGGCAAATTGATTTTAAGGTATCAATTGCCCAAAGGTTTTATGTATAAAGAAGAGTCATTTTCAAAAGAGTTGAAGTATGTAGTACTTGGGTTAAACTCAGTGTTCTTTTACTATAGATATGGTTAAGTGCCTTAAGTAAACTAAAATGAGAGGTATATGAACAAGACTAATAAGAAGTTATAAGTTTTCTTAACTTATTTATGATTATGATGTGATGTGATTTGAGCTAGGGTAAGAGTATATCGAGGGCAAGCCCCAAGATCGTTATACCACCTTCTCGGGGTAAGAGTATGTCCGGGCGAGCCAAGATCGCCATACCACCTTCTCCGTGTAAGAGTATATCGAGGCGGATCCAAGATCGTTATACCATCTGCGCGGTGTAAGAGTATATCGAGGGCAAGCCCTAAGATCGTTATACCATCCGCTCCGGTGTAAGAGTATATCCGGAAGTCTGACCCAAGATCGTTATACCATCCGCCGGGGTAAGAGTATATCGAGGAAAGTCCCAAGATCGTTATACCACATTCCGTGGATTTGCTACCCATGATGCGAGGAATACCTCACGCGAGTCCTTATGGGCTTATGCGGGTGAAATAGTCCCGTGCGGCAGTACAGTGCGTCGCGAGGAGTACCTCATGCGGGTCGCGGGACCCACGCGAGTGAAATAGTCCCGGAGTAGGATGGTTTTATTGATACTACGCGAGGTACCCTGTTTTGATCATGAGCCTCCTACTTTATGCAGTATTCTACATATATACTTGTCACTCTCATTGTTAGTAAGGCATAGTAAAAGGTATTTTATCGTCTTTCATGACTCCAGCTTGCTTTTGGACTTATGATATCATATTACAGTATTTTTCCCAGCTTTACGAACTTGGTACATATTGTGTCGACCCTTCCCTGGGCTGCGTTAACGCCGTAAGGGTAGCGATTGAGGATCCTAGTTCTTAGGATCAATAATCCGGTGTCAGAAGCTTCATTCCTCCTGAAGGTTATATATTGGTAAGGAGATATAAGTGATGCTATAGGTATTTTGTACATTCAGGGGTCTGGCGGGGCCTGTCCATACGATTATTATCTTTAAGTGCAGTGGCCTATGTGTTTTGGGCTATAAGAACCAGTTGTTTTATAAATACATTGGTTAAGTATGTTTATGGAAGGCAGCCTTATCGGCTGGCCAGATATGTATTACCCTTTTTATGATGTTATGTGTTGTGTTATGTTCCGCTGCTATTCTCTGACATATACCTGACAGGGTACCCCAGTAGGGTACTAGTCGCGGCCCCGGGGTCGGGTCGTGACATGCCTGCTGGCCCAAGTCATCACCATCCGGGTTCAGTTTCTCGGCCAGCAGGCCCACTACCTGCTGACCCGATTTCTACATCCTCGGTCCATTCCATCAGTCCAGTCCATCTGCCAGTAGTACCACTGGCTGTTGGCCAGTCCTGAGACGTTCAAACATCGACCCAGGTCCAGTCCACTTCTATTTCAAATTAAGGGCTCGTTACTCATAGCCAATGCGGTATTTTTAAATCAAAACGATATTTTAACCTCAATTTTAATATCACTAAATCACCACCACCACGTAACTTAGTGTCTTCCCTTCATGACCCGAATTGAAAAAATAGTCATGGATGATGAATATAATTCTCTTATTGAAAATAAGACGTGGGAGTTGGTGTCCCGTCCGCCCGGTGTCAATGTTATTCGTTCTGTATGAATTTTTACTCATAAAGAAAAATCTGATAGTTGTTTTGAAAGGCATAAGACACGACCCGTCTTGTAGGTGATGGAAAAACTCAACAGGTTGATGTGGATTGTGGAGATACATTTAGTCTGGTGGTCAAATCGGCAACCATTCACATTGTTCTCAGTCTGACTCTCTCGAAAGCATGACACATTCATCAACTAGATGTGAAAAATGCTTTCTTGCACGGTGATCTCAAGAAAACGGTCTACATGCATCAGCCATTGGATTTCAGGGACTCCGATCATCCTAACCATGTATGTTTTCTGAAGAAGTCCTTGTATGGCCTAAAATAGGCCCATCGGGCTTAGTACAAAAGGGATGCAGATTATGTGTCTACTATTGGGTTTTCTCACAACATGTCTGATCATTCTATGTTCATCTATCATCGTGGTACTTCTCTGGCATACATTATGTTATATGTGGATAATATTATATTAACCGCCTCTTCTGATAAATTGCGCAAGTCTATCATGTCTCTTCTCAGTTCCAAATTTGCTATGAAATACTTAGGCATTTGAGTTATTTTTTATGGGTATAGATGTAACTCCTCATGCAAGTGGTCTATTTTTATCCCATAGGAAGTATGCAGTTGAGATTATTGAACGGGATGACATGTCATCCTGTAAGTCATCTCTTACTCTGGTTGCCACCAAATCGAAGCTGAGTGCTAATTCTAGCACTCTCGACGAGGATCCTTTCCCCTATCGCAGTCTTGCAGGGGCTCTTCAGTATCTTACATTCACGAGACCCGATATTACTTATACAGTGTAGAATGTGTGTTTATTTATGCATGATCCGAGGGACGATCACATGCATGCTCTCAAACACATTATGCGTTACATTCAGGGCAATTTTGATTATAGTTTGCATTTATATCCATCATCTGTATCTACTATCGTATCTTATACAGATGTTGATTGTGGTGGATGTTCAGATACTAGACATTCGACATCTGTTTATTGTATGTTTCTTGCAGAAAGCTACCTTGGTCTATTGCGATAATGTTAGTGCATTCTATCTCTCTGAAAATCCGGTCCAACATCAGCGCACTAAATATACCGAGATGAATATTCACTTTATTCGCGAAAAGGTAGCTCGTGGACAAGTATGTGTCTTACATGTCTCTTCAAGGTACCAAAATGCTGACATCTTCACTAAGGATTTTCCTTTAGTTCTGGTTGAAGATTTTAGGGAGTATCAGCGTACGACAACCGTCTGCTATGACTGCGGGAGGGTGACAGAATATACACGTATTCGTGTATATTTGGTATATAATTTGTAGAATTCTTGTACAAGTGTAATTATGGTAGTAATTTTGTATTAAAAAAAGGTAGCAGTCTTATATTAGAAAAAGATAAATTTAATTTTCATAATTAAATATTATATATCATGTATATATACCTTTTATATTAATAAAAATAATTAGGGATTATTCTCTTTCAATTACATCATCCACTACCACTAGTTTTAATATACGCATTTGGTTTAATTATATAAAATCTTACTGTGACAAAATAAAGTTAGGGACTTTCAAAGTGTGAAACATGAATATATATATATATATATTTAAGTATTTTTGAAAAATATAACATATTGTTATACATGATATAGGGAGGGGAGCATGTGTTCACATAAACCCAGGACCCACCCCCCCCCCTTATATGTCATTGTATACAAGATAAAAGTTATTTTTATGTATATAAGTGTAGAAGATGTTGAACTTTTTTGATTTTTCGTGCATTTAATTTTTTATATTTTGAATCTCTTTAGTAAAAAGAATTGAAATCACGCACCAATAACCAAATTTTGAATTTAAAACTCTAATTAAAAATGGAAAAATTCCAACTATCTCAATGCACGGATTCAAATTTCCATTTTCCTTTCATTTTTTTATTCTTCTCGCTCCATATGATGTGTGCCATGTTGAAGATTTTCTTTGTCGCGTTAGTAAAGCATTAATTAAGGTTGGCAAAAAGACAGACGTTAAAAGCTCCTTGGAATTTTGCCTGAAAGATTTTAATTTGAAAAACTTCATAAACCAGATCAATTATAAGTAAAGTGGAATCACCTCGACTTGATTTCTTGAACTCCAAAGGCAATTTTCAAAATTCTAAAGTTAGTGGAGTAAAAACAGCTAGCATCTTTATATCGCGGAAGCAAAAGCGAAATTCTTCCCACGGGTGCATCCTCCGATCCAACAGATTGGTGGAGGAAGGTAAATCACAGACTTTCACGCCAGGTGGGAGGCACGATCTTGATCTTGCGATAGTCATCACAAAGAAGAAATGAACTCACATCATGTACGCTGCGCCGAACTCGCTTTCTAAGAATCGCCACCCTGTAACCAGAAATTTCTGACACTGTGGGTTATCACTGATATATCCTAATATATACTTACTATGGTAATGTGCTTGTACAAACTTATAATAAGTACATATCTAGTACTTTTTTCATCTAACGGAACGCAAGATGAAGTCTTTTTCTTCCACAAGTTTTTTAGGACCATTACCCATAATAAAAGTAAATATGGGTTCGAGTTTCATCTTCACCTATTTTCAGAAAGAATTTCTCTGTGTTTTGATTTATTAAAAAAAAGTAGGTTCGCATATAAAGAGACATATTAAAGATATAATTAAATAAATAAAAATATATTTTATTTAATAATTTCAATATTTAGATGAAATGCAGAATATTCATGTAGAGTAGGGGTAGAGGCAAAGGGGTGTGAGGGGGTTCAATTGAACCCCAACTGATTGGTTGAAAATTTATATTATGTAAATATGATAAAAATATTTGTTTTTTCATATATACACAAGTTGTTAAATTCCCTTGATATAAGTTTTTTAGTCCACTTATTTAAATTCCTAGTTACTTTGATGTAGGTCGTCTTAGATTTAAATTTCATCGTCGCCAATTATCGATTTTTTTCATATGCTTGACTCATGAAGAAGAATAAGACTCGCACATCTATCTAAAAAAGGTTGAATACATGTGTAGAATAGTGTAAATCTCCTTGATGGAGTTCTCTTATTAATGTAATATATATAGAGTATACAATTGTAGTTCTAATAGAATTAGAATCTCTATTTTACATTAAATTACACTAAATATTAATTACAGAATATATTGTGAATATATATGGAATATATTCACTATCGCACCCCTTCAGTCGGAGAGGGAGGAGGCCGGACGCTGAGACTGAATCTGAAGTCAAGGAACAGTTGTCAAAGAAGCCCCTTTATGAAGATATATGCGTACTGCTACGAAGAATGGACATGCAACACCCTAACGTGACCCATTGCAACCTTCTCACGAACAAAGTGAATATCCATCTCAATATACTTGGTTCGCTGATGATGAAATGGGTTATGAGACAAGTAGACAACAAATATGTTATCAGTAGACCAAAGATGTCTTACGTATGGGACAATGAAGCTCAAGAAGGAGATTTCGGAGCCAACATAGCTCAACAACAACATTCGCAACGCCTCGATACTCTGTTTCTGCACTCGAACGGGAAAGCGTGACTTGCCACTTGGTAGAGCAACATATAATATTATCTCCCAAAAATACACAATAGACGGACGTAGAGCGACGGGTGTCCGAACAGTTTGCCCAATATGCGTCTGTGTAAGAGAAATCTAGTCGGTGCGGAGGGATATAAATGAAGTCCATAGTCAAGATTTCCCTTAACCTACCGAATGATACGCTTAAGAGCTGTAAAAAGTGAGGCTTTTTATGAGCGTGCATGAACAAGCACACATGCTGAACCGCATATGCAATATCTGGCCGAATGAAGGTGAGATACCGAACAACACATGTGAGACTCCTATAAAGAGAGGGATTGCTGACTGGATCTTCGTCATCTATACTGAGTTTGGATATGGAGTCGACGGTAGTGGGCATGATCTTGCAATTTATCATTTTAGCCCTGTAAACGATATCATCTGCATACTTATGCTGACATAAAAACATGGCATGTATGGATCTGGTCACTGATATCCCCAAAAAATAACTCAACTTACCCAAGTCAGTCATAGCAAATTCAGACTTGAGTATAGCAATGATCTCATGCTTCAGTCCATCTGAAGAAGCTGTCAGTATAATATCATCCACATATAATAGAAAGGAAGTTGTGTCAGTACCTCGATAAAAATGAATAATGAATGATCATTCTTGATGCACACGAAGCTAATATGTATGATATAAGTGGAAAACCGCTCATACTAAGCCCTGGGGGTTTGTTTCAACCTATTTAGCGACTTACGAAGACGACAAACACGATGAGGAGCCTGCAGATGCACAAAACCTAGCTATTGATGTATATAAACGGTTGTTTTCAAATCCCCATGTAAGAAATTATTTTTTACATCAAGCTGGTGAATAGGCCAATTCTTCCCCATAGTTATGCTAAAAATCATGTGGATGGTAGATGGCTTAACCACTGGACTAAAAGTCTCACCACAATTAACACCCTCATATTGTCTTGTGCCATTTGACACAAGTCTGGCCTTGTGATGTTCAAGGGCGCCATTATTTCTGAACTTATGATGAAATGGCCACATACAACAGATTATATTCACTCCCTCAGGTCGCGGAATAAGATCCCAAGTGCGATGTGAAGTAAGCGCATTAAACTCTTCACGCATGACCACATTCCAATTTGAGTGAAGTTTGGCTAAGGTTGGGGTTTTAGGTAGCGGGAAGATAGTTTAAGCGGACAAATTAAAGTGTACTTTTAGTTTGAAAATCCCGTGTTGTGCATGGGTTTCTATATGTGGGTTGGGGGCTGGATAGGGTAAAGTGGCGCGGTAGGTTAGGACTGCGGGTTGGGTTGGATGGTTGTGAGGCTGGGCAAAAAGGAAGTGGGCTGGGCAGTGTAGCTAATGGTCTAGGTGATGGGACTGGCCCGTTAGGTAATCGGGCTAGGCAGTGGGTCACTGTTTTGGGCGGTGGGACTGGGTTGTGGGGTAGTGGGCTGGGAATTATTGTCACTGGGCTAGGAAGTTGGGTAATTGGGTTGGGCAGAGACGATAATGGGTGGGGCCGATGGGATGGGTCACGTGGCAGTGGGTCCCATAGATGGAGCAGTGGGTGACGGATTGGAATTTGGCTAATATAGTGCGTTTTGAAGTAGAGGTGAGGTGTCCGAGTCATCAAGGAAACCGTAGTCCGTGGCTCAGAATTTTTGGATGTTGGCAAATGACAAGACGTTCTCATCAAACGTGATATGTCGGGAGAATATGACTTTGCTTGTGGATAACCCATAGCACAAGTACCGCCTATGTTTTATGGGAAACTTAGGAAAACGCAAGGGTGGAGCGATGTGCTAATTTGTGAGGTACCGTGGAGGCAAGATTAGGGTAACAAAGATAACTGAATACTCAAAGGTGGTTATAGGAAGGGATCCGACGATAGAGGATTTTGGTAGGTGTCCTGCTTTGGATCGTATGGGTAGGTAAGATATTAAGAATGTATTCTACCATTTTAACGCATATACTCAAAATGATATTGTAGTGTTATTACTGTATGCTCGATTAGTCTACCACACTTATAGGCGCATTAGTGCTTTATAGTCCCCTATAGTTTGATTCATGCTACTATGCGTTCTTTAGTATAATTTGTTTATCTTATTTAGATGTGTTAACTACTGCTTCCTCTTGTTAGAATGCACTACCATGACGTATTTGATTTTATTATATGTATGTTCATAATGCTTTAATTTCTCGTCTGAGTCTAACTGTTTCTCTTGCTTTGCTTTTCTTTTCCTGCTTTGCCTGTGATTATGCTTTGTCTTGAGTCGAGGTCTTCCGGAAACAACCGCTCTATCTATTAAGGTGAAGGTAAGGCCTGTGTACACTACCCTCCCCAGACCCACATTATGAGATTTCACTAGGTATGTTATTGTTGTTGTATACCCAAAAGGTAGTGAAGAGACGCATGAAAAAGGAAGTTACGAATCATATTGTTAATGATGCAGATAATTCATTCGGCTTTACCATTTTGAGGAGACGTATGAGGGCAGGAGAAACGAAAACCATGCCACTAGCCGCACAAAAATTATGAAAAGATGAGTTATTGAACTCACGACCATTATCACATTGAAATAATTTGATGTCTTTTTCAAATTGCATTTTAACAAAAGTACAAAATTCAAGGAATTTGGAGAAAACTTGAGACTTAAGTTTGAGCGGATAGACCCAAAGAAAGCGAGAAAAATCATCTAGTAATACCAAATATTATTTATGACATAGGTTGCTAAATATAGGAGATTTCCATAAATCTGCATGAATAATATCAAAGGGGGAGAAAGTAATACTTAAAGAAGACGTAAATGGAAGTCTAACTGCTGCTGGGTGAGGCCCAGTTACCGTACAGTGTCCAGGGCATTGGGCTTTCCCACTGTTGCGGTTGCTGGGCCTATGGTGAATTGCTCGAATTGTTGGCCCGATTTCCACGGCCTCTACCTTTTCTTCCTCGGCCACCCCCGCGTACCTTGACTTTACCACCACCGCGATTATTTTACAGCGGGAAGGGGAGTGGTCAGAATGTGTGTGCCAGCAGAAGGTGGCGGTGGGTGTTACAGTGACGTCAGTTACCAAAGCTATCAGATTGTGCTCATCATGTTTTGCTCATCTCGTCTCCTTAGCAACTGGGACCGGTCTTTGTTGAAGCTTGGTAGGGGATTGGATTGTTGGATCATTGTAGTAAGGGTGTTGTAATCACCTTTCGGTAAATCATTAATTAATTGCAGAACCATCTGTGTGTCTGAAATAGGGTTGTCCACATTAGATAATTGGTCGGCAATCAATTTTAGACGTTTGCAGTAATCGGTCATAATTGCAAAATTTTCAAGGCGGGTGGTGTTGAATTGCTCCTCAAGATACACGACACGTGTATGTTTATTGTGTTGAAAAATCTCCAATCGTGTCCATAACTCTTGGGTCGTAGATTTGGTCTTCATAATAGTATGAAGTAAGTTCATAGATTCACTGTTTGACGATGTAGTCAAGGCGTCTCCATGTCACGTCGTCGACGTCGGGAGCGCGGGGATATGTGGTATCAATGTGGTCAAGCACTTTGTAAGCACATGCATGGATATGAAAGAGTTCAACCAATGACGCGTATTGTCTATCCTCTTGATCAAGAATCAATTGTATGAAGTTCTTGATATTGGTTATGGCGATAGCCGGATGAAAAGTGGTGAGGGTGGAAGAGGGAAAAGGATTTGTGACGTCAGGAGTTGAGGAAGTGGACACGCGAGAATCCATTAGGGTAGCCAAAAATATTTGGAAGAATATCGGGTGAGAGGTTTTCGTATATCAGTTGTATAACATCGGTATACAGTTCTGCGTGGGTGATAAGTGTCGGGTGGTGTATATCGCCTGCATACCTGATGTATACGGGCCAGAAACAGGAAATATGGGGCTAGGTGTTGTGTATATCAATGTATATTAGTAGTATATATGTTAGTTTTGAGAAGAAGGGGAGAGATTGAGGGTTGTATATCATGGTATATCTGGGGAATACATGATTGTATGTAGAGAAGAGGTTGTATATCAGGAGGAGCAGGGTATACAGGTTGTATATCACGAAGGAGCAGTGGTATACGGGGCTTTATATGGCTAATTTTCCACCGGAAGAGGGAGGCGGATGAGAGGGGTACGGCGGCCACACTAGTGTTTGGGGTAAGGAGGAATTTTTGGCTCTTGATTCCATGTAGAATAATGTAAATCTCCTTGATAGAGTTCTCTTATTAATATAATATATATAGAGTATACAATTGTAGTCCTATTAGAATTAAAATCTCTTTTTTATATTAAATTACACTAAATATTAATTACATAATATATTATGAATATATATGAAATATATTCACTATCAACCTAATCACACAATATAACTCAAAGGAGTCTATTTGAAGAGGAATAAAAAGAGTAAATCAAATTACCATATATTTGCAGAATACGAATTACGAAATTAAAGATGCACTACTTTTGAGAAACCATTCATATTATGGTTGATATCAGCATTAGCTTTATAGATGTCCCTCATTCATCATCTCTTATTATATTCCATTAAAATTCTATTATCTTCAACTGAGCAGTAGCTGCTTCCACGGTTATGCTTGAATCTTATTATGTCTATGTTTTGGTACGTACTTGATATTAATGTTCGTCACCAACTCATAATAAATCCAAATTTGCAAGAGACAATAGACTGGTCCCTTTTTTTTGTTGATTAGTGTCTCCTATGAAATGCATGATAAGGGATCGGAGTTAAAGTTGTGTAACTTTTCACCCACTTAAATACGCTGGAAAAAAAATACTTCAACGAAACATTCTGCATTCATACAAGGTTAAGGAAAGGGTCACATGACCTCAACAAGGCCTAATATAGGCAGTTCATCCTAATACAAGGCCTAATATAGACAATAGACTGGTCCCTTTTTTTTGTTGATTAGTGTCTCCTATGAAATGCATGATAAGGGATCGGAGTTAAAGTTGTGTAACTTTTCACCCACTTAAATACGCTGGAAAAAAAATACTTCAACGAAACATTCTGCATTCATACAAGGTTAAGGAAAGGGTCACATGACCTCAACAAGGCCTAATATAGGCAGTTCATCCGTTGATTCCACGGTTCGAACTTGTTATCTGTATACAACTTTATTGTTACTCTAAAGCTTTCCTTCAAGTTATATACACTCACAACCATGAAAAACTTTATATAAATTAATTATCCGTGAACTTTAATTTGTAATAGGCTAGTTATCATTTTATCTGGTTACAAATAAATGTTTATCATAAAAATGTACTTACATTTACTTTATATATGATGATCAGATTGCAGAGACGAATTAAAACTTTATGGGTGCGGGATGTAACTGAATTTTAATGACGATTTGAGTTACTGAATTCAAATTTTAGTATTTATACACATATAATAGCCTTCTTCACATAGTACACAGTTTTGATGCAAAGTTGAACCCCCAACTTATACTATGCATCTGTCCCTATCTAATTGTGCCTTATTAAAATTATAACTTTTGTATTATCTGTATATGCTAGGGACAGGCACGTGCCACTCCATCGACGATAAACAATTCTACTTTAATTTCGTATGACAATTTCTTACCTTTTTTTTATGTACAGCTAGCTTATTGTGCTAGTATTTTATATATCAAAAGAAAATTCAAACGAATTAAAATTAATTGAGACATAATTATCTGTAGCAAATTTTCTAACAGAGATTCGATTTTTTTATGATGTTTGGGGCATAAAAGACGTTTTTAAGAGAGAAGTTGGGATGAGGTGGTGGGGTAATGGCGTGGCCAAATCCTTGATTTGGAATGCGATGACCACTACCGGCCATAATAGATTGTGGAGTTGGTAATTGACGCAGTTGAGAAAGATTATCTGAATTATTGGTGAAATGAGACGTGACACCCGTATCCATATACCACGCATTATCAGTGTAAACATGTATATTATAGAAATAATTGTATCCCTACCCATAATTAGAATATTTTCATATATTGTGTAAATATAATTATGGTAAGACTAGGATTCCTCTTTTGTATAGGCTTAGGATTCCTATTGTATAAGAGATGAATATTGTACTCTATATATACTTATTATTAATAAGAAGACTTCCTAAGAGAGATTAATATCATCTTATATGGTATCAAGAGCCTAAACTTCAAAAAACCTAGAAATTTTCCTCCCCGGCCGCCGGCACCACCCCCCTCCCACTGCGCCGCGGCTCCCTTCTTCTCTTCAAAAAAATTTCTTGGTTTTTCTTTTCTTCCTCTCTTCTCTAAATGAATACTCAGGATTCTCCCACTGTTGTTGTAACCTATCCCAAATCTCACCTGATCGTCACTCTTTTCATTCCGCTCTGTTGTTTTCAACATCGAACCATATCCTCATCCGTCTTGATCAAGAAAGCGATCGGTATTATCCTTGGGTTGAAGCTTTATGATCATGCGTGTCTCATAACGTGCTTGATCATATTGATGACACCGTTCCGCCGCCGGAGGTTGATGATTCTACTTGGCGTCGTCTAGACGCCGGCGTCAAACAATGGATATATGGTAGTATTTCTCAGGATCTACTTCTTACTATCATGAAATCTGACTCCACAACCCGTGACTTATGGAGTCGTTTGGAGGAAAATTTTCAGGACAACAAGCACACCCGTGCTGTGTATTTAGAGAAGCAATTTAACAATACACGTCTTGACAACTTTCTCAATGTGACTGAGTACTACAAACAGTTAAAGCTCCTGACGGATCAACTTGATGCTGTCGACTCGCCTGTTACTGACACCAAAATGGTGTTACAATTGATTGTTGGCCTCCCTAAAGGCGAATATGATACATTGGCCACAATGATTCAACAAGCGGATCTGTTACCCAGCTTTAACAAAGCTCACATCGGTTTCAGGTCAAATAGGAAGAACTAGAAGATTCCACCTCTGGAAAGCGCCTACACCTAATGGCTTAAGTCGTTGTTCCCAGTTGCTGCTCGAAGAAACCCGTCGTGCTAAGCAGCAGCAGGGACATCAGCAGACCAGCGCCGCGACGGCTCCCCAGCGTGATCACATCGCGGTGCCTCGATCTGAGCGCGGTGCTGCCCATTCGGCCTGTGATCTTCAACCCTTATTCCCACTACGGGTTGTTAGGTCAACTCGGCGCCTGATAAGCCCACCGTGCGGGGATAATTCCAGCGACCCTCGCCGCCACGACCCACTGAGTTGGATCGGGCTTTGGCGCTCAACGTCTGATAACGACAACAATTGGTACATGGACTCCGGAGCCACATCTCACATCACCCAGTCTGCAGGTACTATTCTCAAACTGTGTAGTTTAAAGCATCCTCAATATGTTACAGTTGGTAGTGGACAACACATTCTAGTAAAGGGTTATGGTACATCATACACACAACCTCCCCATCCATCATTATCCCTTAAAAATACCTTATATGCCCCACACATGATTAAGAACCTAATCTTTGTCCGCCAATTTACTCGTAATAATTCTGTCTCTGTTGACTTTGACCCTTTTGGTTTTACTGTAAAGGATCTTCGTACGGGGACACCTCTTACGAGATGCAATAGCACGGGGGATCTCTATCCATTCACATCCACCTCCGCTGCCAGATCTTGCTCTCCCATTTCTCTAGCGACTATTTCTTCTTCGACATGGCATAATAGGCTTGGTCACCTAGGACTCCCAATCTTTAATTTTCTTAGAGACAATAATTTCATTACTTGTAATGGGAAGTTTGCCCAAAATTGTGTTTCTTATTCTTTAGGCAAACATATTCGTCTTCCGTTTAAATCATCTACTAGTGTTACCTTTGCACCATTTGATATAATACATGCCGATTTATGGACATCACCTGTTGCTAGTTCTCTCGGTCATAAATATTATCTTGTCTTGCTAGATGATTTTTCTCACTATATCTGGTTGTACCCCCTCAAATATAAATCGGAAGTGTATACCAAATTTCTTGAGTTTCGACAACTCACCCAAACACAATTTGAAAAAGGTATCAAATCATTTCAGTGCGATAATGGTCGTGAATTCAATAACTCTATGTTTCACCGTTTTTGTACCAATAATGGCATGATTTTTCGCTTCTCCTGCCCTCACACCTCACCACAAAACTGTAAAGCTGAAAGAATCATCTGCACCATTAACATATAATTCGCACCCTATTGATTCATGCCTCCCTCCCTCCATCCTTCTGGGTATATGCTGCTAAAATGTCAGAATACATTCTCAATATTCTCCCTACTAGCACTCTTCACAACATGACCCGTACCGAAATCTCTACCATAGAGTCCCCTCCTATGATCATCTATGGATTTTCGGTTGTCTGTGCTATCTCAACCTTAGCTATACCGCCCCTCACAAGCTCGCTCCTAGGTCCACTCCACGTGTCTTCCTAAGCTTCCCACCGAATCATAGGGGCTATCTATGCTACGACATGTCCACTCATCAAATCTATATCTCTCATCACGTCACATTCGACGAGACCACATTCCCATTTTCGAATCTTCAGAAATTCCAAAAATCGGATTACTCATTCCTTGACGAGCCTGCTATCTCTCCCATCATCCTTGGTCAGCTTATCTCTTCTAACTCGTCGACAGCGCCGGGGCCCAGTGATGAGGCGCCGCGGTGCCATATTTCAGAGAGGCCTGTCACTCAGACAGCGCCGCGGCGCTAGATCCAGGCGTTGTGGCGCCTCTGACGGCTTCGCCCCCACCTTCTCCTTTTCCGACCCTACCATTAGTCTCAGCCCTCCCTACTCAGGCAGCACCGCCTCCCACTGTCCCACTCATCAAATGGAAACTCGTGCCAAGTATGGAATCTTCAAACCCAAAGTCCAATTTAACTTGTCTGCCCAAACCATTTCTCCAATTCTCAAAAACCCTATATTGGCTAAACAAGACCCTAATTGGAATGTGACTATGTCTGAGGAATTCAATGCTTTAACTAAACAACAAACATGGGATCTAGTACCTAGACCTGAGGGGGTGAATGTGATTCGTTGTATGTGGCTTTTTCGTCACAAATTCAGAGACAGTAGAGATCTTGAGAGGTATAAGGCACGACTTGTGGCTAATGACACAAATCAGCATGAGGGCATTGATTGTGGTGAGACCTTCAGCCCGGTTGTCAAACCGGCTACCATTCGCACAGTTTTGAGCATTTTCATGGGCAAACACTGGTCGATCCATCAACTTGATGTGAAAAATGCATTCTTACATGAGGATCTGAGAGAAATAGTCTACATGCGTGCGCGTGGTTCACCCATCAGCGATTCCTCACTATGTGTGCGTCTCAGTAAGTCACTATATGGCACGAAGCAGGCCCGTGCGTGGTATGATCGCTTTGCGGTATATCTTGCAGTTGGGTTTGTATGCGGCAAGAGTGATACATCACTATTCATTTTCATCGAGGTAGTAGCCGCTACTTATTACTTTACGTGGATGATATTGTTCTTCGCCTCTCGACGGATTGAAAAATGAAATTATTGCCTTGCTTAAGTCGAATTTGCAATGGCCCGATTTAGAAAGTGAGTTACTTTTTGGGGATACCAGTGACCAGGTCTGCCAATTATATGTTCTTTTGTCAGCGTAAGTATGCAGAGGAAATTGTGTACATGGCTAAGATGGCGAACTGCAAAGAGGTGTCTACTCCAGTTGATTCTAAATCTAAGCTCAGTGTCATGGATGATGCTCCAGTCTCTGATCCTACTCTGTATAGGAGTCTTGCAGGTGCACTTCAGTATCTCACTTTCACCAGGCCAGACATAGCTTATGCTGTTCAGTAGGTGTGCTTATTCATGCATGCCCCAGGGAGTCTCATTTCACTGCACTTAAGCGTATCATTCGATACATTAAGGGCACTCTTGATTATGGTTTGCACCTATACCCCTCTGCACCAAACTAGTTGCTTTCATATACGGATGCAGATTGGGCAGGGTGTCCGGACACGCGATGCTCCACCTCCGGCTTTTGTGTTTTTTTAGGGGATAATCTGATTTCTTGGTTTGCCAAGCGACACACTGCCCTATCTCGATCCAGGTCTGAAATTTGATGCAGGCATTGCAAATGTAATGAGATTTGTTGGCTCAGAAATTTACTGTTAGAACTTCAATGTCCTTTGCGTCAGACATCTATTGTGTATTGTGATAACATCTCTGTCATCTATCTTTATTATAATCCGGTTCAACATCAGCGAACCAAACATATTGAGATAGACCTATACTTCGTTCGTGAGAAAGTTGCGCTAGGCCATGTCAGAGTGTTACATGTTCCATCATCCTATCAGTATGCAAACATATTTATCAAAGGACTTTCCTGTTATTTCTTGACTTCAGATCCAGTATCAGCGTCCGGCCTCCTCCCGTTCCGACTGAGGAGGTGTGTAAACATGTATATTATAGAAATAATTGTATTCCTATCCATAATTAGAATATTTTCATATATTGTGTAAATATAATTATGGTAAGACTATGATTTCTCTTTTATAAATGCTTAGAATTCCAATAATATAATGGATGAATATTGTACTTTATATATACTTTGATATTAATAAAAAAAACTTTTTAAGAGAGATTAATATCATCTTACAATCAGGTTGTTGGTATACATGTCAACCGGTCCGGGTTGACCCGGAACCGGACCGGTTGACCCGGTAGTTTTAAGTCGGGCCGGTAAGGGCATCTGGGTTGGGGTTGGGTTGCCCCAACCCCAACCCGCACGAGTTATTAAAAAGCGGTAAGGCGGACCGGTTAGGCGATAACGGAAACCGGTTCCATTCTGTTAACCGGGCCGGGCCGGTAACAAAAAAAAAAAATTGCCCAACGGTCATTTCGAGATTGGGCTTGAAAGGCACAGAGGCGGGGTATGGCAATGGTCATTTCGACCGCTGGCACCATTTTTTTTTGTTTACTTATTTATTTTAATTCCATTTTACCCTTTAAAATCTATAAATTCTCTACATTTTCTTCATTTTTATCACACAACATTTCTCTCAATTTTCTTATTCTCATACTCTCTTAATCATCTTTATTATCAATTTTCAAGTTATTAATATTATTAGTTTTCAAATTCAAAGTAGCGAGCCTTGAGACTTGAGCTTGAGTTTATTGAATTCGAATCCGAAGTTTAGTACACTCGTTTCATTCTCTAATTATTTTATTAAATTGTCATATTTATTTGTTGATTATTTAAATATTTTATAATGTCTTTACTAAGAATTGCGTCGGAATTGTAGTAAATCTAGTTCGAGGGTAAAAATATGTAGGTTCTTAAATCATCTAATCAAAATATAGATTATGATCAAATGCAAGAAGATTTTGGAATAGAAGATAATGAATGTGATAACGTTCAATTAGATAATATTGTTGAACTTGAAGAAGCAGAACCTCCTACACTCTTAGTGTTCCTACATCGATGTTAGTGCTGCTAGTGGTAGTCGTAATCGTAGACCTCCTTTACGTAACGTAGCAAAAAAAGGAGTAAAGTGTGGCTCTTTTATGATAAAGTTGTAGTCTTGATAGAGTTAAATGTAATATTTGTCGGAGAACTTATAAACATAAGGCGGGGTGGTGCGGGGGCCAGACGCTATAGCTAGACATATAAAATTCGATCATACGGCCGATGGAATCTTTGTCGATTTAGAACCGGTCAACAACAACTTAATCCATTAAGCGGGGTTGGCTAAATGCGATCCAAAAAAGATCGCGTTGAATTAGCAAAAATGATTGTCGGAGGTTGTTTGCTTTTTCTTTTGCTTCTTCATATTTAATTACATATATTCAAAGAGTATATAATCCTTTTTTAAAGGTGTTCCTCGTAGTACTACTAGATGATATTTTTAGACTTCATAATGATTATGTTATTTTCTTGCAATATTTGTTTGCTAACCTTCCATGCCGTACTAGTTTTACTTGGACATTGGACATCGTTGAGCAGTTATGATTATTTAACAATTACTTGTCATTGGATTGATGAAAATTTTAGAATGGAAAAACGTATTATTGATTTTGCGTATGACGAGGATCAAAGTCATACTGGAAAATATATAAGCGAAACTATTTGTTTTTATGCCCAAAAATATAATCTTTATAATAAAATACTTTGTGTATCATTCGATAATGCATCTAATAATACTGTTGTTGTAGATCTTTTAAAAGCGGAAGTACAACCACCACTTCCTGATATATTTCATGTTCGTTGTGCTTGTCATATTTATAATTAATTGTTAAAAGTGGTCTTGATTTATTTTCACGAAATAAAACTTGTCAAAGAGTCATTGGAGTTATTCAGGTAATAATAGGAAAAATAGAATTATAGAATTTAAAGAAAAATGTAAACAATTTAATTTGAGACCTAAATTCATGCCAGAAGAGATTATTACACGGTGGAATTATACTTATTTATTTTTAAAAGAATGTTATAAGTATAAAGACCCTATAACACATGTTGCAAATGCGCATTGTAAGAACGGGATGTATATGTTAGCAAAGCGAACATTGGAAATCAATTGGTGAACTTTTAAAAATTTTACGTAAATTTTACATTCTGTTGTTGAATTTTGAGATCTTATTACCCAACAATTTGTAATGCTTTAGCTCATATAAATGAAATTTCCTATTTACTTTATGGTTTAAAATCAAATGTGAAATATCTGAGATCACGATTCTGATTATGTTTGAAAAGTTTAAAAAATATTTTTTTCTTATTCCTGATGTTTATTGTATTGGTGCAGTCTTAAATCCTTCTATTAAAAAAGTAGATTGTCATAATTTAATATTTAGTTTATATACTTATATGGAAATAGATCAACGAAACTCCATCTTCATTTGATTGCATAAATAAACTTGATACTAATTTAACTACATTATATGAATATTATGCTACATTACATGATAACACCAACTCTGCTACTAATATTCCTTCTAGTTACAGTTCCGTGTCTATACTGCGAGTTGATGATGATGGCGATGAAGAAGAATCTTTAGACATATGGAGCACTTTTACAACACAACCAACCACAAGCCGATCTTGCGATGAGATGCAATTTTATTTGCAAAAGCGGTGAAGAAGAAATTTTTGACCGCTTTACAATGGTGGCGGGATAACAAAAGGCAATTTCCGGTACTTGCGATGGCGAGATGTTCTTAATGTGTCGATCTCAACGGTGGCTTCAAAGTGCATTTAGCCAAGCACGAGATCAAATAGGAGACACACGTCACTCATTGGGTGGAAACACATTAGAAGTGTTAGTCTGCTTAAGGGATTGGATCAGATCAGAGAGAAGAAATCAAGGATGTGGAGACGTTAATTCTCCGGAAGATGAAGAAATAGGCAATATTTTGGAAGGCGGGAGCGGAGGCGGATCGAATTAATACTCGGTTAGAGGCTATGGGCATAACCAATTCAATCAACCTATAGATTACGAAGAACTTGCAAAAAGGATGCATAATATGTAAATAAAATTATTATTACTTCATTATGTACTCTTATTAACGTTATGAAAGTTCAAAAGTTTACATCTTATCATTAATTTTAATTTTACTATCTATTTAGTTGTTAATCTGTTATTACTTATAAGTTATATTACTTATATCTACTAATCTAATAAATTAATAAAAGTATAATTATAAATTTACAATATAAAGTTATAAACTATAAAGTATAAAGTTATAAACTATAAAATAAAAAGTTAACTTTAAAGTTTCAATTTTAATATATACAACTAAATTATATATTATATTATTATATTACATATTTAAATTGAATTTAGTTTATATTATAGATAATAAATACTAGAAATAAAAAAAAAAAAACCCGGATAGGTTGGACTGGTTCGACACGAAACATATGACGCAGAATCCGTAACCGACCGTTTGGCGATAGTCCGATGAATCGGACCGTGCAGGTCGGAACCGGTTAAACTCGATAAGGAGCTACCGGTCCAGATCGGATCAGCCCGTTAGCCACCTTTAGTTGTTGGCGGGTCAAGAAAGCCATGTACTTGTGTTATCGGGCAAAGGATAAATTTTAATTAACACAGAGGACACAGGCGGCTGGAAGCTATTGATTACACAAAAGGAAAAACAAAGGGCAATTGTTGGACCGACAGAAACCAAAAGGAAAAAGGTGTTGAGTTTGTCTTGGTAGGAAACAGAGAACAGTAAAGACAAGACAGAGGGGGTGCTTTCCTTGGGTAATGGAACACAGTCCAGGGAGGCGGCCTATAAAACCTATTGCTAGCATGTTATTTGGACGGCGGTTTTGATGTCAAATCATGCCCCAGCAACAGTACATTTCCAAAGTAATCAATGTCATCTCAACGTACCCTACATGATTTTTACCTTGGGGCATGTAAATGGATGAATTTTGTCATCAAAACTAATTCTCTAAAGTCTAAACTATTCTAAAATGTATTATATTATCTCCAACTTGCAGTTGTTTGACAAATGTTTTTCGACTGAAAAGTTTTTTGATCATGGATATATATATATATTCTTCAAGAACATTCCATAATGAGCTAAGTATTTATTTCTCATATATATATATATATATATATATATATATATATATATATATATATATATGTTTTAATTCATAAAATACATAAACGACTAGTGTCATTATGCTTGTGCCAAAAGCAATTATATACGTATATATATATATATATATATATATATATATATATATATATATATATATATATTTTAATTCATAAAATACATGAACGATCAGTGTCATTATGCTTGTGCCAAAAGCAATGGTTAAAGTACATATACCGGGTACCTTTCTCAAATAATTGAGGGACTTGTTAGTTTCAACTTATCAAAAAAATACAAATATATATCACGAGTCACTAGCTAAATTTATTTGACCGCGATTTGCTATATTTACGTTAATAGTTTCTAAAATTTTAAAGTGAAGTATCTTCTGTACATAACATATTTCCGAACCATTAGCATTTGGAAACCAATAATTTTTCCATTGAGGATGAGTAGGTGGAATTGGTGATCCATCGTGCAAAATGACCTATAAATACGATGAAAATATTTTAGGAAATTAAAACAAATTAACAATGAAAAGAATAGTAGATGCAAAAAAAAATTACCTGAACAAAATGACAATTGTTCACGAAACCAATGCCAACGATTTCATGATCCTCGGGTGCCTTGGGTTCAGACCGTAATGGAAATAACGCTGTGCACCCACGTGGTGAAATATAAACTACAACAATATTAAATTTTGATGCGATCAAAAATCCCATGTCACGCCCTTTTCCGACCGCGATATTATTCTTAGCGAACCCTGCTTAATAAAAAGATGTTAGAAAATAAATAAAAAAGCTAAAATGTGCAAAAGGGTTGCTAAAAGTGCTAAGGAGGTGCTAAATATGGTGCTAAATGCTAAAGGGTTCGCGGAGTCGCCACCTAATTAGTTTGGATGAATTAGGACACCTAAATGTCAACTAGGTTAAAGTCAACATTAACTCCATTTTTAATGATCTGCTAAACTTAATGAGATTCTGGGCAAGAGTTCTTCATTATCCTAAAGGGAAGGGGTTAGGCACCCTAAAGGATCCGCTAATTCGCGGTTATCCGTTCAAGCCTAGGGTAATTATTATGTTAAGAAAATACATGCTAGAGTAGTATTTAAGTAAAAGTTTTTGTAAGCTAAAAAATGTATTGTTGGCAAAGGATAAGTATAAGTGTATTTTGACCTGCATAAAAAGGGTAAGATTTGTTTGAAATATAAAGCTAATTTTTAGTTGAAGACATGCATTTTTTTAAAAATAAATAAATAGAAGAATTATTCCATAAGATATATATGTTGTTTAATATAATATAGGGGTGATACTGCAAAATCTACTATGAATAAGATGGGTTACGAAGACATATATTATGCAAAGGCTAACAATCCTACAGTTCAAACAATTGTTCTTTGCTATGTGAGTGCTAATAGAGATTTTTTTTTTTTTAAAAAGAGTTTCTTATGCTAGGATCTAGTAATAATGTCTTGCCTACTTGAATAATTATGCGAACGAAAATTACTAAATGGTTTAATGATAATTTAAGCAGGCTAAAATAATTAGCTTAAGAGGGGAAAAGCAAATCTCTAATGTCAAGCTAGTTTCTAATCTATTGATTCAAGGTTTGGCTATTACGAGTATTCTACTAGTAACGTAATGTTAGACAAATAGTTACAATAAATAAATGGGGAAAGGGGAATCAATAGTAAAGACTCGAAGGAATGGCGAAGTCATTTCGCCTATGGCTTGGAAATTCCGATGCGGAGAGGGTGGTGCACATAAATGTGGGTCTTCATTCTTGTCGTGATGAGTCTCGCCATGAGACTCTTTGGTTGCTCCAATGCATTTCATGTAAACAAAAGAAAGATAAGGATTAGTATCTGCTTAAATAATACTCGATGCAGATAATGCGCACATATGTCCATGATTTAATTGTTATTTAGTTATATTATTCTAGAAGGGTGATAATTTCAAGCATAAACACTGTCGGCCCAGGCAACGGGCTGTGAATGCAGGCAGCAGGCAAGCAAACACAATTCAGCAGGCCCAAATGACAAAGTTCAGATTCTAAAACAGACCACTGGTCCAAAAGCAAATTTCAAATTTACAAGGAGACAGATCAGCCTACTACAGTACATAATACATCTAGATTCAGGATTTAAGCTTCGGCAAATGCTCATAGTCAGATGGTCACTCTTGGCAAACGGAAATGGAAACAAGGCTTCATTTTGTCAGGCAGTTTTTAGCATAAACCAATCCAACATAGATAGACATTTCCCTGGATTGATTGGCCTGACAACGACATCTATTGCGACTCGCTAAACATTCACAAAGATGGGACAAATGAGTTTTTAATTCTAGATGCCATATATTCAAATCATTTACGAGTCAGTTATATTCTTGCTTGATGTCCTTTAAGGTCAGATTACATCCTCACCATGTTCATTACATGAGACAGAGTCATAAGCTTAACTAGAAAACATGCAAACAGGAGACATAGTTTAACATGACACCGCTTGGGTTCGACACAGTACAAAATATTAATACCGACATCATTCAGGCAATTCAAGAGACAGGGCAGGATATAAAATAGATCAAACGACGAGATTTAAAATCGGTGAGACCATAAGCACACGTGGTATCCTATTCATGCTATATACTCAATAACAACTCTCCGACAGGTAATGTAAATCACAAATCACACACCATGACTTTGTTTTGCTTGACAGAGGATTTCAAAAATAAGATAATCCAGCCTTAGACTAATCTTTTATATCATGGTCTTTGCTATACGAATGCTAAGATGGCGTTCTGGTCACCTAATGCCAAATACGAACTCCAACACAACATTATGAGTATTAACAGTCAAAATAGATAAGTTAACAGTCAAGTAAAACAGTGTCGACATTAAACCAGTAACTTCGACCACACACAGCAGCGATTAAAAGCGTCAAACATTATCAACAGAGCACATCACTCAAACAGATTATAAAGTGTAAATCGCATAAGAAACCTGAAAGGAATGGGTTTACCTTCTCCCGACAGCGAACCGAGGCAGCGTATCAAGTCGTCGATTCACTCGGAGAATTTATTGCGATGCTTATGGAAAAGGGCGAGGTTTCGATGCGGCTGTCTCGCAATACCCTCTACAGCTTGACCCGCCGAATTCCGGCGAAATAGAAGATCTACGTGACCAGGTTTCGGATGCTAAGGATTTTATTACTTACTGGACGGCTAATTTCCGATGCCTCCCCCTATGTTTTATGATATTTGAATGGATCTTTCTGGATTCAGAAAGGTGCTGGGTTCCCGACGGTAAAAATACCAATTGCATGTATAAAGGATTAATTTATAGTCTCAATTTTGGTTCTAAGTTTGGTAGCTGATTTTAGATGATTTGTTACCGTTCTTTTGGAGTATGAATGTTAGGAAGATTTTGGTATGCTTTGTTGTTATGGTAAGTTTGAAAACGATTTGGGAGATTTGAGGAAATCTCGGAGATTCTTGGTAAGGCCCGTGATTCTTTTCAAATGGGGTGCTTTATGGTACTGGTAGGGAAAGGCCGCCGGATTCTCAGGCGAGAATCTCGGCTGGGAAGGTGGTGTGAGGGCAAAAGAGCGGCTGCTAGGGTTTCTAGTTTTTTTCAGGGAGAGGGACGATGGGTGATATAAGGGCTGGGGGGTGAAATAAAAGGGCTAAAGGGGAGTTGGGCCGCGGGTCGTGGGTTTGGGTGTGGGCTGATCGGTGTATTTTATATACACCTTGTTATACCCCGTATTTCCCGAGTATGTACGTAAGGACGTACGTAGAAAATTTGAACTTGAGAATTAGGCTTGGCCGAAATTTATTTGTTCACAACACCCGGTTAGAGTCGTTTTTAGTGAAACGTTTTCCACGACTTTCGTGGGAATTTCCGCTATGTCTTTTTAATTTGTGCGGATTTTTCCGAGACACGAAACATTTTGGACCAACAAGAGGGCGACACTTGTCACCCTCTCATTGGGAGGAATGGGCGGAAATGGCTTGGACGATTGGAGTGGCTTTTGTCAAGTAGTAGGTAGAATATTTTGGTGGTAGATGGATAAGGTGTACTTGGGTGAATCTTGGCCCTACACTTGCATAGCACTTGGCTAGATCTTGGCCATTGGTTGGCCTTGGCTTCTAGTATAAATACCCCTCCCTTTGATGAACTTCTTCATCCATAAATTTGCCTAAGTCTTGAAAGCTCTCCTTCTCCCTCCCCTTGTGTTGAGTTCGGCCAAGGGCCCCAGGTGGTGAGAGCACCCCACTCTAGGGGTGCTAGAGAGTGTACCCACTGCTAGTTGCTTTCGTATAAAAACCCTGTTTTTGTGGTGTAGAAATACTCTCCAAAGTATTGTTATAATTCCCAAATTAACTTATCAGTACACCATGTTGTAATCTAATGTTATACTATCTGAAAAACCAGAAATACTATTATACTTCCTTCACTACAAACCGAAACCCTAAGGAAAATCTCCATAGTTAGTTGGAGTATTAAGTAGAAGTTGGTTAGAACTTCTAAGGGTTGTTTGGAGGCGGGTCGGGCGCGGAGTAGGAGCTAAACCTTGCTCAGATCGACATTTAAACTCGGATAACTATGGGCTTATCGAGGTAAATATCTTGTCCCCCTATTGTAATTGGAAATTACATGTTGTTAGATTATATAGTTGAAGTATACTATATATAGTACTGAACGTTGTTATCGGCAATGTCTTTTGACTTAAGCCTGAATAATAAGAAACGTTTTCGAAGAAGAATCTTTGTATTTTACATGGGGTATTCAGATGAGACTTGTGTAGCTTTTACGTGAGGTAGAATTGTGCACGTCCGATTAAGCGTATAACCCCGCGGTTGGCTTCGTAGCCGCCCCGATAGAGGAGATTTACGCTGTTGCGGGAGAGTCTTCGAATTTTACGTAGAGTATTCTACGAAGGGATCTAAAAGTTAATAAGCGCCTTGTGGCCTTATAGGTTGAAGTACTACGTGTGGCGCGATCTACTTGGCTTAAAGGAGTAGCCACGGTTGGAAGTACTTGAGCGTTTTGCTATTAGTCGATAATCGTCGAGGTATGTGAACCTCTTCCTATCTCTTCTAGCATGATATGTGTGAACTATGTAGTGCGGTAGACGTCATGTGCTAAATGTATTTGATTGGTTTAAAACATAAAGTGTTATAACGACTTTATGGGAAGTTGGTTATAACGACTTTATGTTGGTAAGAAAATACTTGTGGTTTTAAAAGGTAATCGATTTGAACTATAATGGCGTGTTATGTGTTAATAAAGAACTTGAAGTATTTCAAAAGATTTTTGAATCATTTGAAAGAAGAAGTAATACTTGATTTGTTTTGAAAACTTAAGAGTTATGCTAGCTTTATGGAAAGTTAGGTATAACGTCTTAAGAATGTTTCTTGATTTTGGAAATCGAATGTGTATCGACAAACCAACTGCAGCGTTTATAAGAGGAAATGTTTTTAATAATTAAGTATTATTAAAACCGAGAAACTTCCATCTGCATGAAGCTAAGATGAGACAAAATGATATTTCCTAGATCACGTTCTTTGTAATAAGATTGTTATAAACAAGAATGTCCTACTCACATATAAGACTTATGTTTCTCAGATAGTTTAAAGGAGAATTATATTCTTAAATGAATAAGACTATGAACTACGAAACCTTTCTAAAATGAGAAACTTGAACATTGGAAATTAGGCAAACTTGAACATTGGAAATTAGGCAAACTTGATCATTGGAAAAGAATGTTGCTACTGGATTTTACAAAGAGAAGTCATTGATTTACTTTAAAAGGATAGTCACTCTATTTTTATACTACGTATTGTGTGACATTGTGAAAGTAACGATCTTTTAAAGAGTTAATGTATGAAGTACTTTGGGGATAAAACCCGAACTTGTTGGCATATAGTAGAAAGTACCTTGTGTGTATAACTTGATTGTGTTGGTTTGTGATAGCACAGTAATACTTTCTTGTTGATTGATAAGTAAACAAGCGAGGAGGCTACGTGTGTTAGTATCTTGTGATGTTGTGTACAGGGGTTTCCTTTGTTGTGCTTATGTTGCTTAACGATAAGCTTTTGTGTTAGTATTTTACATCACTCATCTCTTGAGATGATTAGGGGTTGCCCTCCGTCGGGGTAGACTTCAGCGGTCGATGGACCTATGATTCGAGAATACCTCACGCAGTCCCGAGGGCTATCGCGAGCTACGAGTTCGGAGTTAGTGTGCGTTCTTTATGGGCATGCGGTCCATGTGGCCACGCGGTGCGAAGTCGGGGCGATCTTAGGGAGTAGCTACCCTCGATGCGGGAATACCATGCGGGCGATGAGATTGGCCTATCGCGGAGTCGCGGAAAGTTCGTGGCTAGACGCGCATTAGATCTGCGGGCAAGTGGCGGCTTTGATCATGTGGCCTGCAGACAGATCTTATAATCTGATTCGCGACCTTGTTGGTGCGTAGGTGTTAGTAGTCGGCTATGCCTTCGCATTACCCCATGCGGTGTTATTATGGCAGTGGGACTGGTGTTCATGTGTTCCTTGGTGCTTTTATATCATAAATCGCTGGCGGTGAGGAAGGTATTCCACGCATGATTGATGTTGTGGCGTGAGACCCATTGTTATATTTGAGTGATGACTTGAGGCGTGAGTCCACGACTTGATATGATCGCTTGTTATTGTGATCGTAGTTTTGTTATCATACATGTCTCCGCTTTATATAGACTACTATGATTTCATTTACGATATTTTCGATTTCACATACTCGGTACTGTTATCGACCTCCGAAGCCGCGTTCATCTGCAGTAAAGGTACACGATCGTTGATCCTCGCTCTTAGGTCACAGATTCACTTTTGGGAAGCTCCGTTTCTCGGAGGCTTATCTTGGTATAGTCCCTGTTATTGTGGGTGCTACATTCGTGGTATGACGGGCCCTGTCCGTCGTTGTTGTCATATCATTCTTAGAAGTGCATGTAATGCGTGGCGGGGTTTGTAAAAGGATTAAATTCATGATTGAAAGAGTTGTTGTTTATATATATCTTAAAGGCAAGTTTTCACAGACATCGCTTTGTACTTCATTTGTTTCACGTATGTGTTTTATGTTCCGCTGATTACTCTGATGTTGTGTCACTAGGGTGCCCGGGGTAAGGCACCAGTCACGGGCCCAGTTTCGGGTCGTGACACACCTTTTGAGTCATTTTTAGTTAGTCTTTTGTCCAATTTTGTACAAATACGTGTCGTCTTAGGATAGATTTTCTTTCTTTTGAGTCATATTGGTTTAAAGTGGCTCATTGGCGGAAAAGAAGCAAAAAGAGGGCAGAAACAGAGGTTCCAGAGCTCGAAAAGCGAGAAAGTTGGCGAATCGGGCGTGCGCATGGCCTCCAGCCAGTCGAGGCCGCGGCTGATATCGAGAGGTGCAATGGATTCTGGCGCCGAGGCGCCGAGGCGGAAAAATCAGCAATTTCGAATGACAATGGGCCAGGCCTGAAGGAAAACCTGCATCACGTTTTGGAGACTATAAAAAGAGGACTCTAGGTCAGATTTAGGGGTTCCTCTTCTTGCCAAATCACACAACTTTTGGAGATCAAGATTGGAGACCTTATTCTTAGTAATTATTTGTTCTTGTTTTACTTTCTTTACAATTTATGTTGAATATTAATTTAGTTCTTGTCATGTCTATGGCTAGGAACTAAATCAATCTAGGGCTTTCCATGTCAATTCACTTGAAACTTATCTTTATAAATTAATGCATGTTTTTTGTTCTTCTTCTTGTTGTTGAGATTTATTCAATAATTGTCTTGATTGCTTGGTAATTACTTGATCAATAATTATCATAATCCATATGATTTCTAATCGAAAGGCTAAAGGGGAGATTGTGAATATGATGTAGTTGAATAAACATAGGTTAAATCATGGACGAAAGTACCCCGATACTTGTGTAGTATTAATAGGTTATTGGTCTTAATCCTCCTTTATAGTCAATCTTATCACCGAAAGGTAGAAAGGTTCTATATTGGGGTTGAGTGTTTACATAACCTTAACAGGAGTATAAAACGGCTTAGTTAATCTGCTATCTCAAAATAGAAGAAGAACCATAATTAATTGCATTAATAAGTAAGTTAAAAGGATAGTTGAGGAGATGTGGAAGCCCTATTTCCACCATTACTGAAGTAAAACAACGTAGTTTAATTAGCTTTCATAATTATAGTCATAGACAACATATCAATCATCGGTTACCAAATAGATACCATAGGATAGATGATCGGTACTTGAACACTAATCCCTGAGGACGATAACTCGGTCTTCTAAGACTATATTACTTGACACGACACGTGCACTTGCGTAAGTGTGTGCATAAATCGCGCATCAAGTGTTTGGCGCCGTTGCCGGGGATTGACGTAGTTCAATATCATTTTATCTATTCTTAATTTCTAATTTGGTTTTTTTATTACTATTCCTTTTTTATTTTATTTTGTGAAAACCAGTGTGCCGTGATCTGTTTGTTTATTTTGATCTGTTTCAGGCGTCTAGTTTATGCGAAGGAGAAGAGGAGCAGACACACTAGTTCCCTTCAACACAGAAATTGGCAAAACTTGTAAACAGAACAGGAGAAACCAATGAGTTTCGGCCTTAATAGAGATGGGAGGCTTACAAAACAACAATGAGATGAACGAGGGGTTAGGTGATCATCAACCTAACCAAATGATGCCCCGGAGATTGCCGATGGATGTAGAAGAGAGGTCGTGTCCAGTGAGAGAAGCTTGGGAGATTATGTGCTGCCAAGGGTGAATGGAGCACAAACTTGCATCAGGCTCCCATCAATAGGAGCAAATAATTTTGAAATCAAGCCTGCAATTTTAAGTATGGTGCAGAATACTGTTCAGTTCGGAGGGTTGCCGTCGGAGGATCCTCACATGCATATAGCGAATTTCTTAGAGTTGTGTGCAACCTTCAGGTACAATGGCGTTACTGATGACGCCGTCCGATTGAGGCTCTTTCCCTTCTCACTCAAGGATAGAGCGAAAGTGTGGTTGAATTCCTTGCCAACAGATTCGATATTCACATGGCAAGAGTTAGCACATAAGTTCTTAGCTAAGTTCTTTCCACCATGCAAAGCCGCGAACCTGAGAGGGGAGTTGAATAATTTCTATCAAGCTGATGGAGAGTCACTATATGAAGCTTGAGAGAGATTCAAGGACTTGCAAAGAAAGTGTCCACATCACAGCATTGAGTTGTGGAATTTGGTCCATATTTTCTATAATGGGCTAAGCGGGACTACCAGAACGATCATTGACGCAGCCGCGGGTGGAAATTTCATGAGAAAAATAGCACACGAAGCTCATGATTTATTGAAAGATATGGCCACCAATAATCATGTAACAGAGGACAGAGGGGTGAGTGGCAGAAGAGCAATAGGAGTTCATGAGATTGATGCCATCACTGCACTAAATGCCCAAGTTGCTCTCTTGACCAAGCAACTGCAACAAAATACAAATGTCAGAAATGCAGTGCAAATGCCATTGAGTTGTGAAATGTGTGGAGGTCCACATACCTTTGATAGGTGCCCATCAGCTGATCCTAACAATATTTCGATCGAGCAAGCAGAGTGCCAAGCAGTAGGGAATTATCAGAGGCCCCAGAACAACCCTTACTCGAATACCTACAATTCAGGGTGGAGGAATCACCCTAATTTTTCATGGAGGGGTGAGCAAGGGCAACAAAACCAATTTAGAGGCCAGTACCAAAATCAGCAACCATTTACTCAGGCCTCATCTTCACAACAATTCAAAGGCATTGCTCAACAGAAGCGGATGAGTGAGCAGCCTTGTTGACACTCACCAACTCATAGACCCAGTTCATGGCAGAGACTAGATCCTCTATCAGGAATTTGGAGACACAGGTGGGACAACTAGCGAAGATGGCAAACAACAGACCACATGGTACCTTGCCTAGCAATACAGAGATGAACCCCAGGAAACGATTGCCAGCGGTGCGGTGAGAGTGGAAAGCGATTAGAAACGGCTTACACATCGGCGTGGTTGAGCAGTAGAAACAGAGAGGGAGATGGTTGTTGAAGACCGCCCGATATCAGAGAAAGCTCCAGTGAAGGAGTACACTGAGAGGATTCCTTTACCGCAAAGATTGCAAAAGAAAGTGGTTGATAAACAATTCTCCAAGTTTTTGGAGACATTCAGAAAGTTACACATCAACATTCCGTTCATTGAGGCATTGGAGCAAATGCCTACTTACTTTAAATTTATGAAGGAAATTCTGGGAAAGAAGAAGAAGTTGGCGGAGTATGTGATGGTGGCAGTGACAGAGGAATGCAGTGCCATCTTGCAGAAGAAATTACCCCCTAAACTCAAGGATCCAGGGAGCTTCACACTGCCTTGCACAGTTGGCAGGGTAACATGTAATAGGGCCCTTTGTGACTTGGGGGCTAGTATAAATCTTATGTCTTTGTCTGTTTTTAAAAGGTTGGAGTTAGGTGAAGCCAAACCAACCACTGTGAGCTTGCAGTTAGCAGATAGGACGGTGGTGCATCCCAGGGGAAAGATTGAGGATGTCCTAGTTAAGGTGGGAAAATTCTTCTTTCCTGCGGACTTCCTCATCCTTGATATGGAGGAAGATGAGGAGATTTCCATCATATTGGGAAGACCGTTCTTGGCAACAGGGAGAGCCCTAATTGACGTAGAGAAGGGTGAGCTGACACTGAGAGTAGAAAGTGAAGAGATGGTGTTCAAAGTGTTCAAACACATTATTGAACCCCCAGTCATGAGCAGGTGCTTTGCAATTAGCACTGTCAGAACTTCGTTTGAGCCAGCGCAAGCCACAACAAGGGAGATAAGCCCGCCAAAACAGGTAAGTGATATTGAACCTCCTCTTGAAAATAAATATAAGAAGAAAAACAGAATGAGAAAGAGGAAAATATTGATGAAGTGGATTGGTTGTGGGGTTAATCTACCCCACGCCTCTTGATTAAAGAACTTGCGTCCGGCTAAAAGACGTTAAAGACAGCGCTACTTGGGAGGAAACCCAAGGTATTTTAATTTATTCAATTTAATGCAGTTTAGTTTTTTACTTAGAATAGACTCACGGAGGTATTGTTTATATGTTGTGATGACAGGTGTAGAGCCAAGAATTTGGAGGGCGAAAACTGAAAAGAAGCCAAAAGAAAAAAGATTTCCAGAAAATCGGCTCGGCGCCAAAAGATCAGAAAGGCGCAGAAGATTCAGTGCATGGCTAAAAGTCGAAAAAGTTACGAAGTTTGGGCCATGGCGACGGAAACCCAGAAATTAAAAGAGCCCTAAATCCGATTTTTCTCACTCCAAATCAAAACCCAAACCTTTCCTCTCCCCAAAACCCACAAAAATCTACCTTTTACCTAAAAATCTTCCATAAACTAAACCAAATCACAACCAAAGTTCTTAAATTCCTTAAACCCTTAACCATCTTAAACAACAACCTTCATCCCATTGCCTCAAAACATCATTAGGAGCAAGAAAATCTTGAAGAACACCGTCAAATGTAACCTTTATCTTTTCTTGAGAGCTTCACTATAATCAGAGGAGGTAGTAGGTTTGAGGAGGTGCTGTATCTGTGGAAGGTGTGTGAGGGTGTTGAAGTTGGGTGTGAGATTTCGAGGAAGAGTATTGATCGGTGTATTTTATATACACTTTTCGAGTCAGTTTTAGTAAGTCTTTTGTCCCTTTTTGTACAAATAAGTGTCGTATTAGGATAGTTTTTCTTTCTTTTGAGTCAACGTGGTTAAAATGGCCAAATGGCGGAAAAAGAGCTAAAAGAGGGCGAAAGAGGAGGTTTCAGAGCTAAAAACAGAGAAAGTGGCGAACGAGGCAAAAACCCGGACCAGCGCGGCCTCACTGCGATCGAAGCGGGCGCGGCGCCCAATATCCAGAGATGCTGCAGAAGTCCCAGCGCCGCGGCGCCTCATGCCAACAAAAGCAGGGCCGCGGCGCCTAAACATCCGAGAAGCTACAGAAGTTGCAGCGCCGCGGCTGCGACAGAGATCGGCGCGGCGCAAATCACCCGGCGATCGCAGATTTCCGCGCGCGGCCGTCGCCGCGGCGCCGACGCGGAAAAATAAGGTTTTCAGACGGATTTTGGGCCAGGCCTGCAGGGAAAAGTTGAGGCGGTTTGGAGCCTATAAAAGGAGAACCCTAGGCAGTTTTTAAGGGTTCCCCTTCTTGCACAACACAAGATTTCTTGCTTGGAGATTGGAGACCATAATTTAGTACTTTCTTTTCCTTTTTCTTTTCTTTATTTCAGTTTTTGTATGATGACTTTTGAATTAGTTCTTGTCATGTCAATGACTAGGAACTAATTCTCTTATAGGGCTTTCCATGTTAATTCTCTAGAAACTTATGTTATGATTTAATGCATATGTCTATGGTTATTCTTCTTTGAGAGATCTATCCAATAATTGTGTTGAATGCTTGGTAATTAATTGACAACTAATTATCACTATATGATTTCTAATTGACTTCGAAAGGAGAGATTGTGAATATGCTGTAAGTTGGGTAGACATTCTTGGATTAGGGATGAAAATACCTCAATTATTTATGTAGCGTTAATGAGAGGCTTAACAACCCTAATTTTGCGCATGGTGCGTGTGATTAACTAGGTTTTGCTCTTAATCCTCCTATAGAGTTATCCTTATCACCGAAAGGTAGGTAAGGTGCGATCTTTGAGGTTGAGTGTTTATATAACCCTAACGAGCGTATAAAACGATTTCAGAACCTGCTTTCTCCGAAAGAAGAAGACCATAGTTCGTTGCATTAATAAATAACATAAGCAGATAGTTGAAGAGACATGGAAGCCCTATTCCCATCACAACTGAAATAAACCTATAGTTAAACTAGCTTTTATAATTACTAGTTATAAACCACAAACTCAAATATCAATCACCAAATAGATACCAAAAGATAGATAGTTGGTACTTGAACCCTAATCCTTGTGGACGATATTCGGTATTACCAGGACTATATTACTTGTCACGATAACGTGCATTTGCGTTAAAGTGTGTGCATCTTTTCGCGCATCAAGTTTTTGGCGCCGTTGCCGGGGATTAGGCATAGTTCAATATCAATTTTATCTATTTTTAATTTCTAATTTGGTTTTTATTCTTTGTTAATTTTTATATTATTTTATTTATTTTATTTTATTTTATTCTTTTTAGTTTTATGTATTTATTGTGTGAAAACAAGGGTGCCGTGATCGTTGTTGGTTTTGATGCATCTCAGGGATCCTCAAGACATGGATTTCATCACAATATGATCGAGCTCAACCATAGAGGAAGAGAGGAAGGAATTGCGAGAAGCCATACTCGCCTCGCTAAGTATCAAGCTCGGTTCATGGGACGAAACGAGATTGGCCATAAAGAAGTCGGCGCAAATAGGAGAACTCACAGTCATTTTTAACAGCGAACATCAATTTGAGGAGCCTGAACCAAACCCAACTATTGAGGAATCTGGTGAGATAGTTGGTGTAGAAAAGGGAAAGATTGCAGAGATCCAATTATTTACCTTCTTGGACTCTGTAGAAATCCTTTTTCTTGCACCTATTACAGAAGAAACACCACTAGCTATCACGGTTGATCCCCAATTAGGAAGCCCATACCATCAAGGGTACCCCATAGAGTTGAGAGATGTAGAAAATTTCACGGATTCCTACATTATAAAAAGCATAAAAGACAAGCATGTCTTGTGTACTTGGGGGATAATTGTATGTTTAAGGCTCTTGGTTGAACAAATGGTCGTAGGGAAATTGAGACCTACAACAATAAATCTGTGGATTGCAAGCAGTTCGCAGAAGTATCCAATGGGCACTCGTACCGGTTAATTGCGTCCGGCTAAAAGACGTTAAAGACATCGCTTGTTGGGAGGCAACCCAACGTTTTCAATTATGTTATTTTAATTTCTGTCTTTAGTTTATTTTATTTTGTCTAGAACAATCTCACGGTCTTGGGTTCTTGTGTTTGTGTTGTGATTGTAGTGCAAAGCAATAAACCGAAGGCGAAAAATCAAGAAAGGCCAGATTTCGGAAAAAGCGGGTTAGCGCCAGGCTGGGGCCGCGGCGCCAAAAGAACTGTAGAGGTGCTGAAGTTTAAGCGCCGCGGCGCCCAGGAGCAGGGCCGCGGCGGCAGAATTCCAGAAAATTTGCCAAGTTTAGGCGCCGCGGCGCCCCGTAACAGGGCCGCGGCGCAGAAAAACCCGAAGGAGTACAGAACATTGGGCGCCGCGGCGCCAAAATCAGGGCCGCGGCGCCGAAGCGGAAATCCAGAAACGTAAAACGCCCAGAAATCAGATTTTCCCCAATTCCAATTTCAAAAACCTAACCCTTCTTCTCCAAAAACACACGAAAATCCAAAAATCCACCCACAATTCCTCCACAAATCCAACCCAACCACAACCAAAACTCTTAAAATTCCTAAAAACCCTTAGCTATCTCAACCAACAATGCTCCATTCCATAACCTCAACCCACCATTAGAAACAAGAACAGCTTGAATCTTCTCATAAAAAGGTAATCTTTTTCTGTTCTTGAGAGCTTTACTGAAGTCACAGGGGGTAGTAGTTTGAAGGAGTATTGTAGTTAATAATAGTTTAGTCTTTGAAAAATCGATTGTGAAGTTTGGAGAAGGAGTAGAAAAAGAGAGTGTGGGTATTGGGTAGAAGAGTTGAAGTTTGGGGGTGTTGTGTTAGCTGCTAGTTGTTGATTGTGTTAGGAAACATTTGGGCCACTAAGTTGTAAGCTGCATAAACTGTTTTAACCATGGCCACCAGGAAGAGAAGAGCCTCCACATCCACCCCAGCCCCACATTACGATGATACTAAGTTTGTGAGCTACCAAGCCTTCCAGAGATACAAGAAGCTTGATATCAGACCCTTAATCCCGAAAAGGGGAATGGACTACCAGAGGGAGTCATATGGGGAAGAAGATGTTTATGAGCCCATTCGGGCAATGATTGAGTTAAGGAGGTGGAGGAGATTTGTAAATCCGGAGAAGATAGCACCAGTGAACACAACAATGGTGCGTGAATTCTATGCCAACTTTCCGGAGAAGGTGGAAAGGGGATGCTTTGTAAGGGGAGTTTATGTGCTGTGGCGAGAGAATGTCAATGCAAAATTGAAGACGGTTGATGTTGAAGAAAGAAGCGATTGGAATCACTTTCGAACATGGTCTAGAAGCATCGACCGCATCGACTGGAATGCCGTTACAAACACCGTGAGCTGCCATGGGGCTGCTTTTGATATTGGAAGAAATGGGTCAAAAGCACTAAGCAGGTGCCAGTTCAACAAGGCAGCCAAGGGTTGACTATATTTCGTCAGCGCCCGCATGATTCCATCCACGCACTTCACGAGTGCGTAAGATGAGATTAAACTGATATATGGAATTATGAGGGGGATGACGATTGATGTGGGGAAAGAGATAGTACAGAGCATTGAAGAAATCAGCAGGTTGGTGACAACAGGTGGATTGGGACATGGCTCACTGATCACCAATCTATGCGCCTTCCATGGGGTCCCAACCCTACCCACTGACACTCATGAGAGAAACCAACTGCCGGTGTCCTGTGGGATAGTGCACTCTTTCCCAGACCCAAGCCCCCCAGCAGCCAGAAGAAGAGCACAACCACCAGCAGCAGCAGCAGAGGCCGCAACGAACGAAGATGAGCCTGAAATAGGGGCTCAATATGAGGCAGGACCTAGCCACCAGCCAACCACAGAAGCAGAACCTCCAGTGCCTATGATGGAGCAAGTGCTCCAGAACCAGAGAATGATGATGCAACATTTCGACACAATGATACAAGGACAAAATGAGTTGAGACAGGGACAACATGAGTTGCGACAAGGGCAACAAGAATTGAGGCAGGAGCAACAACAGTTGCACCAGCAGTATGATGAGATGAGTTCCCTGTTCAACCAATGGTCGATGCATTATCCACCGCCACCACCACCATTTCCGCCAACAAGAATTGTAGCTGCTGATTGTTGATTGATAGTGTTGGGTAATACTGTTGAAACAAAGGAAACGCTGCCGAAGTTATCTAAAAATGTCTGCCAAAAAGAGAAGAGCTTCCACATCCACCTCCGCCCCTCAATATGATACTACTAGGTTTGTCAGGCAAATAACGGAGGGTAGATATCAAAAACTTAGTACTAGGCCCTTGATCCCTGAAAGAGGAATGGATTACCAAAGGGAATCATTTGAGGAAGGAGATGCCTATGAGCCTATTCGGGCGATGATAGAGGTGATGGGGTGGAAGAGATTTGTTAACCCGGAAAGAATATCACCGATGAACACAGTGATGGTGAGAGAATTTTATGCTAACTTTCCGGAGAGGGTGGATGATAGATGCTTTGTGAGGGGTCGGTATGTGCCTGTGACGGCAGAAGTGGTGAATTTGCTATTAAAAACAGCTGATGTTGAAGAAAGAGGTGACGACTGGAGCTATTTCAGAACATGGTCCAGAGACACCAACAACATCAACTGGGATGTCGTCGCAAGCACAGTAAGCTACCCTGGGGCTGAGTATGATATTGCCAGAAATGGATCAAGAGGACTGAGCAGATGTCAGTTCAACAAAACAGCCAAGAGTTGGTTGTATTTCGTCAGTGCCCGCTTAATTCCATCGATGCACTTTACCAGAGTGCCAGAAGACAGAATAAAATTAATATATAGAATCATGTCAGGGAAGACGATTGCCGTTGGGAAGGAAATAGTGCAAAACATTGGAGAAACCAGCAGGTTGGTAACGACAGGTGGGTTGGGACATGGCTCACTTATTAGCTGCTTATGCTCCAGACATGGGGTCCCAACCCTACCCACTGATACATATGAGAAAGTCCAACTTCCTGTGTCATATGGGATAGTGTATTCCTTCCCAGACCCAATCCCTCCAGCAGCAGCGCGAAAGAGACCAACACCAGCAACAACACCAGCAGAAGCTGCCATGGATGAAGATGAGCCTGAGACAGAGGCTCAGTATGAGGCAGGAAGCAGCCAACAGCCACTCCCAGAATCAGAACCTCCAGTGCCTATAATGGAGCAGTTGCTCATGAACCAGAGAAGGATGATGCAGAATTTTGACATGATGATACAAGGTCAACAGGACCTGAGGCAAGGACAACAAGAATTAAGGCAGGAGCAACAACAGTTGCACCAGAGATTTGATGAGATGAGTTCCTTGTTCAACCAGTGGTCAATGCATTATTGATGCGCGATTTAATGCACACACTTTAACGCAAGTGCACGTTGTCGACTCAAGTAATATAGTCTTGAAGACCGAGTTATCGTCCTCAGGGATTAGTGCTCAAGTACTAATTATTTATCCTTTGTTATCTATTTGGTAACCGATATTTGAGTTGTTGATTATGACTAGTAATTATAAAGACTAATTAACTATGTGTTTACTTCAGTAGTGATGGAAATAGGGCTTCCAAGTCGCCTCAACTATCCGCTTATATTACTCATTAATGCAATAAATTATGGTTCTTCTTCTTTTGGAGATAGCAGGTTTACTAATCCGTTTTATACTCCCGTTAAGGCTATATAAACACTCAACCCCAGTAGCACTCTTTTCTACCTTTCGGTGATAAGGATGACTCTATAGGAGGATTAAGAACAAAAATCCTGTTAACGTTTACGCAAGTAATTTAGGTATTTAAACCCCCGTTAACGCTACACAAGTAATTGAGGTATTTTCATCCCCAATTCGACCTATGATTACCCAACTACAGCATAGTCACAATCTTCTCCTTTCGAAGTTTGATTAGAAATCATATAAATAATGATAATTAATGATCAAGTAATTACCAAGCATTCAAAACACTATTGGATAAATCTCAACAATAAGAAGAACAACCATAAACATGCATTAACTCATAAAATAAGGTTCAAGTGAATTGACATGGAAAGCCCTATATTAGAATTAGTTCCTAGCCATAGACATGACAAGAACTAATTCAATATCCAACATAAAAACTGAAATAAAGTAAAAGAAAGGAAGAAAATTACAATAGAATGGTCTCCAATCTTGAACTCCAAGATGTGTTGTGTTTGTGCAAGAAAGGGAACTCTTGAAAACTGCCTAGGGTTCTCTTTTTATAGCTTCAAAACCTCCCTTAAGGTTTTCCTTCAGGCCTGACCCATAAAATCGTCTAAAACCTGATTTTCAGCGTCGGCCATGGCGCTAAGTTCTGTTTCGAGATTAGGTGCCATGGCGCTGCACTCTGCTGTCTGAAGGCGCCGTGGCGCTGGAACTTCTGAAACTCTCTGATGATGAGGCGCCGCGGCTCTGCAACTCTGCTGTCTGGAGGCGCCGCAACGCTGAAACTTCTGAAGGCCTCTGGATATTGGCCGCCGGGGCGCCTGGCCCTGTTGGCTGGAGGCGCCGCGGCGCTACAACGTTATCTCTGCCTGGTTCTCCACTTTCTCGCATTTTAAGCTCTGGAACCTCCATTTTTGCCCTCTTTTCGCTCCTTTTCTGCCAAAGAGCCATTTTAACCAATTTGACTCAAAAGAAAGAAAATTTATCCTAAGACGACACGTATTTGTACAAAAAGGGACAAAAGACTCACTAAAAATGACTCAAAAAGTGTATATAAAATACACCGATCAAATACCCCAAACTTAACATTTGCTCGCCCTCGAGCAAAGATCAAAAAGAAAGAAATAAAGACTCAAGTAAAAGAAAAATAAAAAAACTCAATGACATTGATCACTTTGCTGCATTGGTGTTACTTAGAAAAACATGAAGGTTAGCAAAATAATATGCAGGAACATATAGCATGAAATATTAGCACTCTAAACACATTAAGCTAGATATTTCGCAAACTCATTTTTATCATACTTAATGGAAGTCAAAATACTGAATCATGCATGTTAATTTCAAAAATCCTATGACATTTTTACTTGCTATTCTCCATTAATCATGGATATGCATATAAGAGATCTTCAGGACTTTTCAGGGTTGTAATGTAGGCTTAGGCATGGGTAGGTTAAAATAGGCATTTAGGCTCATTTTGTGTACCATAAGCTCTTTAGATTTTCAATGTTTCTCTTTTCTTTTGATTTCTTTTCTTCACTTCAAATCTATCTTTCCCTTCTTTTGTTTTGAGAGCGTGAAGTGTATTATAATAACAAGCACCCCCAAACTTAGGCTTTTGCCTATTTCTTATTACTTTTTTATTGGGGTGCATCAAACTTGTTTGCTCTTTTTGTCTCTTTTTTAACACATTCTATTCCAACTATTTCACATTTTTACTTATGGCACAAGTATGGGAATATAGGGTGTCAAAGAAAAAGTTTCATGTTTAGGCTCAATGGGGCTGACTAGGGATATTTTCAATGTCAGGGATAGAAAAGTGTGATAAGAATTGGCTAACAAAGAAACGCCTGAGTCATCTCCCTAACATGCACATCCTAACTATTTCGCCTCAAATAGCAAGCAATCATAACACATTGGTTTTAATCATTTAGCATGCACAATTCAAGCAAGAAACTCCAAATAGACAGATTTGTTTTGAGTTTTTGGCATATTTAACCTAAGTGTTTAGATAGTTGCTTTTAATTCCATCACATTATTTCACCTTACTTCACTAGGTGTTTCCAGTAACTACAACATGCATGATTTTTGACAGATAATTATGACTCAAAAAGAAAAAAAAATTATGACTCAAAAATTACAAAAAAAAAACAATCAAAAAGACTCAAACATACTATAACAATAAGACACAAATAAGACACCCCCCAAACTTAAATCACACATTGTCCCCAATGTGTGCAAGACTCAAAAGACAATAAAAGACAATAAAAGAAACAAGACACTTACAGACTTGGTTTAAAATGGTGGCGGTGGCGGTGGATAATGCATCGACCATTGGTTGAACAGGGAACTCATCTCGTCAAATTGCTGGTGCAACTGTTGTTGCCCCTGCCTCAATTCTTGTTGTCCTTGTCTCAACTCTTGTTGTCCTTGTATCACTGTGTCGAAATGTTGCATCATCCTTCTCTGGTTCTGGAGCAACTGCTCCATCATAGGCACTGGAGGTTCTGATTCTGTGGGTGGCTGGTGGCTGCTCCCTGCCTCATAGTGAGCCTCTGTTTCAGGCTCATCTTCATCCATGGCAGCCTCTGCTGCTGCTGCTGGTGGTGCTGGTGCTCTTCTTCTTGCTGCTGGGGGACTTGGGTCTGGGAAGGAGTGCACTATCCCATATGACACAGGCAGCTGGTTTCTCTCACGAGTATCAGTGGGTAGGGTTTGGACCCCATTTATTGGGCATAAACTTGTAATAAGTGAGCCATGTCCTAACCCACCTGTTGTTACCAACCTGCTGGTCTCTTCAATACTTTGCACTATCTCCTTCCCCACATCAATCGTCTTCCCCGTCATAATTCCATATATCAATTTGATTACGCTTACGGCACTCGTGAAGTCGTTGATGGAATCGACGGCATCGACGAAATACACCAACCCTCGTCGCTGTTGAACTGACACCTGCTCAGTCCTCTTGACCCATTTCTGGCAATATCAAATGCAGCCCCAAGATAGCTCACTGTGCCTACGACGGTATTCCAGTCGATGTTGTTGGTGTTTCTAGACCACGTTCTGAAGTAGCTTCGGTCATCACCTCTTTCCTCAACATCAACTGTTTCTAATGTCGCATTGACCTCTTCTGCCGTCACAGGCACATATTTTCCCCTCACAAAGCATCTATTGTCCACCTTCTCCGGAAGATTAGCATAAAATTCACGCACCATCACTGTGTTCATTGGTGCTATCTTTCCCGAATTTACAAATTTTTTCCACCCCATCATCTCAATCATTGCCCGAATGGGCTCATAGACATCCTATTCCCCAAGCGAATCCCTTTGATAGTCCATTCCCCTTTCAGGGATTAAGGGCCTAGTACTAAGCTTTTTGTATCTTTCATGAGCTTGTTGGCTAATAAACCTAGTATCATCATATTGAGGGGCTGAGGTGGATGTGGAGGCTCTTCTCTTTTTGTCAGACATGTTTAGATCACTTTTTGCAGCGTTTTCTTAGTATCATAAATGTTCCCCAACACTATCACCCAACAACTAGCAGCTACAACACCTATTACCCCCAAACTCCACTTAAGAAGCTTCTACACAACACCCACACTCACCTTTGTATACTCCTCCTCTAAATTTCACAACCAATTTTTCAACACCCCACAACTTCAACAATACAACACTCCTCCAAACTACTACCTCATCTGACTACAGTAATGCTTTCAAGAAAAGATAAAGATTACCTTTGACGGTGTTCTTCAAGGTTTTCTTGCTTCTAATGGTGATTTGAGGCAATGGAATGAGGTTTGTTGGTTGAGATGGTTACGGGCTTAGGGATTTTTAAGATCTTTTGGTTGTGTTTGGGTTTGGTTTATGGAAGATTTTTAGGTAAAGTGTGGATTTTTGTGGGTTTTGTGGAGAAGAAGGGTTAGGTTTCTATTTGGAATTTGGGGAAAAATCGGATTGGGGCGTCTTTTATTTTAGGTTTCGCCTCGCCATGGCCTGCACTTAGCAGGCGCCACTTCTTATCTTCGAGAATTTCGCGGCCTTGTTGCGAGCGCGGCTAGACTTCTGGAATTTTTCTGGATTTACGCGCGCGCCACTCTGAAGCGCGGCGCTAACCCGATTTTCTGGAATCCCTTTGTTGTTTCAGTTTTTCGCCCTCCAAATTTGTTGGCCTGCACCTGTTAACACAACACAAACACTACCTCCGTGAGACTGTTCTTAGTAAAAATTAAAGTAAAATAATTCAAACTACCTTGGGTTGCCTCCCAAGTAGCGTTGTCTTTAACGTCTTTTAGCTGGACGCAAGTTCCTTAACTCAAGAGGTGTGGGGTAGATTAACCCCACAACCAATCCATTTTTTCCACATTCTTCTTTTTCTTCTTCTGTTTCTCTTCTTAAAATTATTTTCAAGGGAAGGTTCAGGAACACATACCTGCTTTGGCGGAGGTTCAACATCATGTACTTGCTTTGGTGGGCCTATCTCCCTTGGTTTGTCTTGCACTGGCTCACAGGGGTTCTGATGGTGCTGATTGCAAAGCACCTGCTCATGACTGGTGGCTCAATAACGTGTTTAAACACTTTAAACACCATTTCTTCGCTCTCCACCCTCAATGTCAGCTCTCTTTTTTCTACATCGATCAGGGCTCTCCCTGTCGCCAAGAACGGTCTCCCCAATATGATGGGGATCTCTGCATCCTCCTCCATGTAGAGAATGAGGAAGTCAGCAGGAAAAAAGAATTTTCCTACTTTAACAAGCACGTCCTCAATTTTCCCCCTTGGGTGCACCACTGTTCTGTCTGCTAGTTGTAGGCTCACCGTGGTTGGTTTTGCCTCACCTAACTCCAACCGTTTAAACACCGATAAAGGCATCAAATTTATGCTTGCCCCTAAATCACAAAGGGCCCTGTTGCATGTCACCTTGCCAACTGTGTAAGGCAATGTAAAGCTCCCTGGGTCTTTTAGTTTAGGGGGCAACTTTTTCTGCAGGATAGCACTGCACTCCTCAGTCAGTGCTACCATCTCATACTCTGCTAGTTTCTTCCCCAAAATCTCTTTCATGAATTTGAAATAAGAGGGCATTTGCTCCAACGCCTCTATGAAGGGTATGTTGATATGTAGCTTTCTGAATGTCTCCAAAAATTTGGAGAATTGTTTATCAACTGCCTTCCTCTGCAATCGTTGTGGGAATGAAATCTTCTCAGTATACTCCCTCTCTGGAGCTTTCTCTACTACTGGGCGAGCTTCAACCACCTTCTCTTTTTCTATTTCTGCCCTTTGTTCAACTACCGGCTGAGGTGTATGCTGCTCCAACTGTTTACCACTTCTCAGCTGTACTTCCTGGCATTGTTCTCTCGGATTCATCTCTGTGTTGCTTGGCAGTGTACCCTGTGGCCTGATGTTCGATAGCTTTGCTAATTGACCCACTTGTGTTTCCAAGTTCCTGAACGAAGATTTAGTTTCAGCCATGAACTGGGTCTGGGAGTTGGTAAGTGTCAACAAAGCTGCTCTCAGCTCATCTGGCTTTTCTGGCTGAACCGGTGCATTGAATTGTTGAGAAGGTGAGGCCTGAGTGAATGGCTGCTGATTTTGGTACTGGCCTCTATATTGATTCTGCTGCCCCTGCTCTCCTCTCCATGAGAAATTTGGGTGATTCCTCCACCCTGGATTGTATGTGTTGGAGTATGGGTTGTTATGGGGCCTCTGATAGTTACCCACAGCTTGGCACTCTGCTTGCTCGATCGGCATATTATTAGGATCTGCTGAAGGACATCTATCAAATGTATGTGGACCACCACACATTTCACAGCTCTTTGGCATCTGCACTGCATTCACCGATACTGTATGTTGTTTCAGCTGCTTGGTCAACAGGGCAACTTGGGCATTCAGGGCAGTGATGGCATCTATCTCGTGAACTCCCACTGTTCTCCTTCCACTCATTTGTCTATCTTATATGACATAGTTATTGGTGGCCATTTCTTCTAATAAGTCGTGAGCTTCATGGGCTGTTTTCCTCATAAAGGTCCCACCTGCTGCTGCATCGATAATTGTTCTGGTTGTTCCGCTCAGCCCGTTGTAGAAGATGTGGACCAAGTTCCACAACTCAATACTATGGGGTGGACACTTCCTCTGCAAGTCCTTGAATCTTTCCCAAGCTTCGTATAATGACTCTTCATCTGCTTGGTAGAAATTATTCAACTCTCCTCTCAACTTTGCTACTTTGCATGGTGGGAAGAATTTTGCTAGAAATTTTTGTGTCAGCTCTTGCCATGTAAAAATCGAATCAACTGGTAAGGAATTCAACCACATCTTTGCTCTATCTCTGAGTGAGAAGGGAAAGAGCCTCAATCTGACGGCATCATCAGTAACACCGTTATATCTGAATGTTGCACATAGCTCCAAGAAATTAGCTATGTGCATATGAGGGTCCTCCGATGGCAGTCCTCCAAACTGCACCGTGTTCTGCACCATACTCAGAATCACCGGTTTGATATCGAAATTATTTGCTCCTATTGCAGGGAGCCTAATACATGTTTGTGCTCCGTTCACCCTCGGCAGCACGTAGTCTCCCAAGCTTCTTTCTGCTTGGACTTGAACTCTTTACTCGACATCCATATGCTCTCTCCGAGGCATTCTCATGTTAGGCTGATGATCGCCTAATCCCTCATTCATCTCATTATTATTTTGTGCGCCTTCCATCTCTTTTACAAATTAAATCCTGGTTCCTTCTGCTCACATGTTTTTCAATCTCTGAATTGAAGGGAACAAGAGTGTCTGCTCCTCTTCTCCTTCGCATAAACTGATTTCCTGAAACAGATCAAAAACAGACAAACAGATCACGACAACTGGTTCTCACAAAATAAAAAATAAAAACGTAATAAAAAAAATAAAATAAAAAACAAAATTAGAAATTAAAAATAGATAAAATTGATATTGAACTATGTCTAATCCCCGGTAACGGCGCCAAAAACTTGATGCGCGATTTAAAGCACACACTTTAACGCAAGTGCACGTTGTCGACTCAAGTAATATAGTCTTGAAGACCGAGTTATCGTCCTCAGAGATTAGTGCTCAAGTACCAATTATCTATCCTTTGTTATCTATTTGGTAACCGATATTTGAGTTGTTGATTATGATTAATAATTATAAAGACTAATTAACTATGTGTTTACTTCAGTAGTGATGGAAATAGGGCTTCCAAGTCGCCTCAACGATCCGCTTATATTACTCATTAATGCAATAAATTATGGTTCTTCTTCTTTTGGAGATAACAGGTTTACTAATCCGTTTTATACTCCCGTTAAGGCTATATAAACACTCAACCCCAGTAGCGTTCCTTTCTACCTTTCGGTGATAAGGATGACTCTATAGGAGGATTAAGAACAAAAACCCTGTTAAGGTTTACGCAAGTAATTTAGGTATTTAAACCTCCGTTAACGCTACACAAGTAATTGAGGTATTTTCATCCCCAATTCGACCTATGATTACCCAACTACAACATAGTCACAACCTCCTCCTTTCGAAGTTTGATTAGAAATCATATAAATAATGATAATTAATGATCAAGTAATTACCAAGCATTCAAAACACTATTGGATAAATCTCAACAATAAGAAGAACAACCATAAACATGCATTAACTCATAAAATAAGGTTCAAGTGAATTGACATGGAAAGCCCTATATTAGAATTAGTTCCTAGCCATAGACATGACAAGAACTAATTCAATATCCAACATAAAAACTGAAATAAAGTAAAAGAAAGGAAGAAAATTACAATAGAATGGTCTCCAATCTTGAACTACAAGATGTGTTGTGTTTGTGCAAGAAAGGAAACTCTTGAAAACTGCCTAGGGTTCTTTTTTTATAGCTTCAAAACCGCCCTTAAGGTTTTCCTTCAGGCCTGACCCATAAAATCGTCTAAAACCTGATTTTTCCCGCGTCGGCGCTGCGGCGCTGCTAGCCATGCGCTAAGTTCTCACGTTATGGAGATTAGCGCCACGCCACGCACTCTGTTCTGAAGCCGGCTACTGGAACTTCAAACTCTTCGATGATGGCGCCGCGCGCAACTCGCTGCTGCAGGCGCCGCGACAAAACTCAAGGCCTCTAGATATTGGCGCGGCGTGCCCGCCTGTTGGCCGGAGTAGCCGCCACGCAACGTTATTTCTGCCTGGTTCGCCACTTTCTCGCATTTTAAGCTCTGGAACCTCCATTTTTGCCCTCTTTTCGCTCTTTTTTCGCCAAAGAGCCATTTTAACCAATTTGACTCAAAGGAAAGAAAATATATCCTAAGACGACACGTATTTGTACAAAAAGGGACAAAAGACTCACTAAAAACGACTCAAAAAGTGTATATAAAATACACCGATCAATTATCCACCGCCACCGCCACCACTTTAAACCAAGTCTGTAAGTTGTCCTGTTTTCTTCTGTTTTCTTTGAGTCTTGCACACATTGGGGACAATGTGTGATTAAAGTTTGGGGGGTGTTTTATTTGTGTCTTATTGTCTTAGTATTTTTGAGTCTTTTTGATTTGTTTTAAGTATTTTTGAGTCATAATTTTCTTTTAAAGATCATGCATGTTGTGATTACTAGAAACGCCTAGTGAAGTAAGGTTGAATAATGTAATGGAATTAAAAGCAACTATCTAAACACTTAGGTTAGATATGTCAAAAACTCATGAAATCTGTCTATTTGGGGTTTCTTGCTTGATTTGTGCATTGTTAAATGATTAAAACCTATGTGTATGATTGCTTGCTATTTGAGGCGAAATAGTTAGGATATGCATGTTAGGGAGATGACTCAAGAATTTCTTTGTTAGCCATTTCTTACCACTTTTTCCTATCCCTGATAGTCAAAAATATCCCTAATTAGCCCCTTTGAGCCTAAAAAGTAGACTTTTTCATTGATAACCTACATTTCCACTCTTGTGCCATAAGTGAAAAATTTTGGTGATTGGAATAGAAAGTGTTAAAAAAGAGACAAAAAGAGTGAACAAGTTTGATGCACCCCAATAAAAAAGTAATAAGAAATAGGCAAAAGCCTAAGTTTGGGGGTGCCTGTTATTCATAATACACTTCACTCTCTCAAAACAAAAGAGGGGAAAGATAGATATGAAGTGAAGAAAGAAAAGGGAAGAATTGAAAATCAAAAGAGCTTATGGTACATAAAATGAGCCTAAATTCCTATTTTTACCTACCCATGCCTAAGCCTACATTACAACCCTGAAAAGCCCTGAAGATCTCTTACATGCATATCCATGATTAGTGGAGGATAGCAAGTAAATATGTCATAGGATTTTGAAATTGACATGCATAATTCAGTATTCTTACTTCCATTAAGCATGATTAAAGTGAGTTTGTGAAATATCTAGCTTGATGTGTTTAGAATGCTAAAAATTCATGCTATATGCTCCTGCATATTATTCTGCTAACCTTCATGTTTTTCTAAATAACAATGATGCAGCAAAGTGATCAATGTCGTTGAGTCTCTCTATTTTCTTTTTCCTTGTGTCTTTATTTCTTTCTTTTGATCTTTGCTCGAGGGCGAGCAAAGGTTAAGTTTGGGGGTGTTTGATCGGTGTATTTTATATACACCTTTTGAGTCATTTTTAGTTAGTCTTTTGTCCAATTTTGTACAAATACGTGTCGTCTGAGGATATATTTTCTTTCTTTTGAGTCATATTGGTTTAAAGTGGCTCATTGACGAAAAAGGAGCAAAAAGAGGGCAGAAACAGAGGTTCCAGAGCTCGAAAAGCGAAAGTCATAACCGGCACGTAGTAAGTGGCCATGCGCCCAAACCACAGGTCGAAATGGCGCCCAATATTACTTGACACGACACGTGCACTTGCGTAAGTGTGTGCATAAATCGCGCATCATGGGCTGATGTATATTGGGCTGTTAATTATTTGATTTGTGTATTAGTTTTTAGGTGTATTATTTAATTAGTGGTAAATTAAATTATTTAAATACAACCCTAGGTGTTTTATTAGTTTTAGCTTGAGTTTAAATTATTATAAAAAATAAAGATGAGTGTGCTATTTAATTAGTGCTCACTATTTTATAATGCGACGCCGTTAAAATCTTATTTATTTTACGTATTTATTTATTTATTTATTTATTTATCATTAAGAATTGTTTAAGTTTTAATTAATGGGAAATATGGCTTAAATTATGAATAATATTCATGAAGTCGTTTGTTATTAAAACGACGAATGCGGACGTGAGGCTCAAAAAATACTTAACTCTACGTAAAATGCGGTGCCATTATTAAATTGCTTATTTATGCGTGTATTAATATTTTATTGTCGCATTTTATTTTTATAAAATTGCTAAGATATTTTTTGGAAAATTAGTTTAATTTTATAGTTAATGACTGGACGAGAGGGTCAAAATTGGGTGTCAACAACTTGTCCCTCTTTGTGTGGAGATGATGTAAGAGTCTTCAGACAAAGACGTTGACTTATAGCCAATTTTGTCTCGATCCTCAGAATTAAAAATGCTGGGCAATTAAGACAAGGCTGACGCAAATTCAAAATCTGTCTCAGTGTCGAGTTATGACGACACTGGGCTACCATGGGCAAACACCAAGGCGGGCTAACGCGGACTTAAAATTTGTCTCAGTGTCGAGTTATGACGACACTGGGCTACCATGGTCAAAACACCAAGGTGGGCTAACGCGAACTCAAAATTTATCTCAGTGTCGAGTTATGACGACACTGGGCTACCATGGCCGAAACACCAAGGCGGGCTAATGCGGACTCAAAATCTGTCCCAATGTCGAGTTAAGACGACACTGGGCTACCATGGTCAAAACACCAAGGTGGGCTAACGCGGACTCAAAATTTGTCTCAGTGTCGAGTTATGACGACACTGGGTCGACGTGATGTTAAAATAAAAATAGACTGGTTTGAACTTAAGGGTGTACCGGTATCGACTTATGATGATGCTGGGTTTATTGGTGATGTGGAATGAGTGGACCGACGCTTGAGGCCGCTTCTGCCATTCGTTGGGAAGGTTGGCCCCCAACAAATTGCTCCGGTTCGCTGTAAGAGAAAATCCACGGTATGCTCCTGCTCCTGCATGCTAAGACTTAAGCAAACAGTTAGTGCATAACTGTTACGGCAAAACGATGACGCATAAATTTATAGATAATGTAACTGTGTGAGTAGAAAATGATATCCTGTAAAAATGTGATGCTTGTTGTGTTGATGTGATGTTGCCAATGCTGTGATTTTGTCCTTGCACGGACGTGTTGCGATTGTGAATGCGGATATGTTGTCCTTGTTGCAACTGCCCCTGTAGACTAAAGCTCAAGAAATAGTTAGTGCGTAATTGCTAAGACATAATAACAAAGCATGAATATATAAGAAATGCAATTTTGAGAGTAGAGAAATCGTCCTGACGTAGATGTGGTATGTTGATGACGTCGTTTTGGACGTGGCATCGTTTTCGCACGGACGTCGTTTCGGACTCTGCGTCGTTTTCGGACTCGGCGTCGTTTTCGGACGGGCGTCGTTTTCAAACTTAGCGTCGTTTTCGGACTCAGCGTCGTTTTCGGACTCGGCGTCGTTTTCGGACTCGGCGTCGTTTTCGGACTCGGCGTCGTTTTCGGACATGGCGTCGTTTTCGGACTCGGCGTCGTTTTCGGACTCGGCGTCGTTTGGACTCGGCGTCGTTTTCGGACTCGGCGTCGTTTTCGGACTTGACTTGAAGTCGTTTTCAGACATGACGTCGTTTTCGGACTTGACGTCATTTTTGGACATGGCGTCGTTTTCGGACATGACGTCGTTTTCGGACTGACGTTATTTTCGGAAATGGCGTCGTTTTCGGACTGGCGTCGTTTTCGGACATGGCGTCGTTTCAGACACGATGTTGATGAAGATGTCATTGTGTTGATGCTACTATTCTGTATGATGTGTAGGACGTTGCGAATGCTGATGTTTTTGTCTGCTCGGACTTGCGGGATGCTGCGGATGCCGATATCGTCTCTGCACGGACTTGCTGGATGCTGTGAATGTTTGTTGAATGCTGCTAAAGCTGATGTAGCCTCTGCACGGACTTGCTGGATGCTGCTCCTGTATATTAAGGACCGTGTAGGCTAAAGCTTAAAAATTAGTGCATAAATTTTAAGACAAAAAATGATAGAGCTTGAATGTGATCTTGTGAGTAGGGATGTTGTAATGTGCTGAAGGTGTCGTTGTTGCAGATGTTGGGGACGTCATTGCGTAGATGTACGCCGATGACGCCGTTGCTGGACGACGTATTGCCGGGCGCCGTTGCGTACGTAGCGCCGCCGGGCGCCGCTGCGTAGACGTTATCGACGACGCCGCCGTCAACGTGTTCTTTGTTGCTCCTGTAGAATAAATGCTCCTGCAAGCTAAGCTTGAGAAAAAGTTAGTGGATAACTGTTAAAACAGAATGATAAATATATGAGAAATGCAATTCTGTGAGTAGGGATATCGTCCCTGTATGATATGTGGGGTGTTGCGAATGCCGAGATGTGAACCGTATGGATTGTCATGATGTCTTTGTTGTGCGTTTGTGCACCGCATGGATTGCAATTTGATTCTATGCCCGAGCTGATGCGCTAGACTTTGTCGCGGGTTTTGAACTTTGATTGTTGATGTCTGTTTGCTTCAGCTGCTTCTTTCTGCTTCTACTAATATGGAGAACCTGCGCTCAAAGAAAATTTGTGAGTTTGGGGGGGGAGCGGTTGACTCGCATTGACTTTGTAGTTTTGACTCTTGTTGCTCGGACGTCTGCCTTGTTTGGACTCATAACCCCTGCCTGGTTTCCTACCTTGTCCCAGTTCTGAATATGTAAAGGGCGATTGGCCTAAAGTGGGTCTTAATGGGGTTGCTTGTATATTATGTGTATTTTCGTTATTTTCAAAATAAGGGAAGGTTTCCTAATGGTGTGACCGAAGCCGATTTAGGCCGCCTACGTATCCCCATGAGGGAATCAGGTCATGACGTAGTTCATTACAAGCGAAATTGGGTGAAATTAAAATTTCTAAAGGTGGGACCGAAGCCGAAACGACCGCCTACGTATCCACCAAGGGAATCAGGTCAAATGTAGTTCCATTTTATTACATATAAATGGCAAAATATATTAAACTAACTATTTCAGGACTCGGCGGCCCAAGGCAGGGGCACGAGTCCACTTCTTCTTGCTCTGTGTCTTCAATGGCTGAGTCTTCAGCAAGATCATCTCTTGCAGCACACAACTAGACGAATGACTTATTCAATGGTTAAACAATCTCCGACAAGGAGCACCTCCTTTTCTCTGGCGGTTGGTCGATGATTCAACTTTCTTCCCTTTTCGGGCTGGCGTAATAGTCCCTTCCAGACTGTTTTCTTCATCTTTAGCTATCATGTTCACATGGGCATATTCATAACCCAAAAGAAGGTTATTGTTTGCATTGAGAGGAGCATCTTTCAGCTGAATGACTCCCTCTTCGATTAACTCCTCTATTTTGTCCTTGAGTGTATAGCAATTTTCGATGCCGGTCCTCAAGACCGAGTGGTATGCGCAATATTTGGTTTTATCGTGTCCTCGGAAGTAGGCGGGGTATTTCGGAATTGGTCGAGTATCCTCGCGCTTTCGCCTTCATACACGTGGGCTATGGGTTCTGCTTAAGGCGTATAGGTTCTGGTTGGCTTTCTCATCATCTACGAGGGTTTGGGTCCGCTGGAGCGCGGGTTCGTGATCAGGCAGTATTTTGGGTATGCCGTTGGGTATGGTAAATGTGATACGGGTAGCGCAGGTCGATAATATGACTGTGGATTTTGAGCGTTTTGGTTATAGTAAGAAGGCGGTGAGCTTTGATACACTGGAAGTTGTTCTGGCCTATGTTCCTGAATGACCATGATAGAGGGTAATGCATCTCTTTTCCTCTGTGAGGTACCTCCGATGGGATCTCGATCGCATCGCTCGCTAGCTTGTAGTCGCCGGTTTGTAATCCTGCCTGTTTTAATGCCTTCTTCCACGAAGTCGCCCATTCTTACGACTTCTGCAAAACTTCACCCAATTACACTGATCATCCTTTCATAATATGTCGCGTCTTTTAACGACCGCACGAACAAGATGGTCATTTCGCTCTCTGCCATTGGAGGTTGGACCTTTGTTGCTTCTGACCGCCACCTCAGGGCATTTTTCCTGAAAGTTTCTGTGGATTTATTTTCAAGTTTCATAAGATAAATTCTATCCGGGACAGTGTCAGTGTTGAATCTGAATCTATCTATGAAATCGTATGCCATGGAATTCCAACCGTCCCATTTTTTAGGGTCTTGGCATGTGTACCAGTCCAGCGCCTCGCCGGTTAGACTCATGATGAACAGTTTCATGATGATTGCTTGATTTTTTCCAACTCCAATCAATTTATCGCAATATGACCTTAGATGAGCTCGAGGATTCCCCTTTCCATCGAACATGTCAAATTTGGGCACCTTGTACCCCACAGGTAATTCAACGTCGGGGTGCATACATAAGTTTTCATATTCTAAACATTTCTCCCTCTTGTTCATCTGAATGCTTTTGAATGCCTCTTTCAAGCTACATATTTCTTTTGCCACATTTTCATCAGCTCTAGCTCGAGTCTGCCGCTCCACTTCTTTGTATTGATCTGTCTCTTGAGAGGATACATGCATAATAAATGGTTGGCTTTCGGTCGGATGTGCTAATGCCCCATATTGTTTGTTAGGACTAGTGATGTGTGTCATCTGCTCGTATTGGGTGGCTTGGCAATTTGGGTTGAGTGGGGAGATATAAGTAGGTGGAGGTTGAGATATGTATGTAGTAAACGGATTATTTTGGAGGTCGGCTTGCAAATTAACCGGGCGAGTGACATTTTAGTGTGAGCTGGTATGTTGCGGCCTTTGCGGGGAGCTTTGGGGAAGTGGAGGCTCAAGGGCTTGTGATACGATTGCATTTGTCCTTTGCTCCGGGAGTGATGCATTCAAGCTAATAAACAGGTTTGTGATATTTCAGAGTCTTTCTATTTCGGCTTGCATGATTTCCATTTGTTGCAATAGTTTGGCGAGGTGTTGATCATTGATGTTTCTCCTTTCTAACGCCTCTGCATCCTCTACAGGAACGGGGATGAGTCCTAAGTTGTTTCGTTCTGGTGCCTCTAGATTAGTCATTTATCGGATGATTGTGCTTCTACCAGTCAACGCGAATCAACATTTTGGGGATAAGCTAGGCAAAATAACCCTCTAACAAATGAAGCAAACTAAGTAATATGCAAAGAGTTGCAGTCAATATATAATAATAAGCAAATTGCAAATCAAGCGCGTGCTCTAACATGTTTGGGACCTCTTTTATGCCAGAGGGAGGCCTAAACGTCACATATGCGAGGTTATGATAGATTTTTCCAAGCCGTCTAACTGTAATGCTTTCGTTGGAAATGACGACCAAATGACGGTGCACTTTTTCCAATTTTGGCACGTCATGATTAGGTTTGGATTTGTCTATCATCGTCACGCTACACATAATATGCTGGTTGGTCGTTGGGTTGAGAAACTCGTCGACAAGTTTTGTGTTCTCCTAATTGTGGTGTCGATACCAAGGACCAACCCACCTAAGGTAAATGCATGCATGTCTTAAAATAAAGGGTGGTATAGCTCTATCCTAAGTTTCTAAGATTTGGCTTTACTAGACGAAAGGTTCCCGAGCGGACAACTCGAGTGAGAAGGCTACGCGGCTGATCAGACGAACCGATTTAACTCCGCGCAGGCGCCAACTCTCTTAAAATTTGGATATTTTGAAGAAATTTGCGGGTGCGCGAAGCACACCAGCGCGTGAGTGTGTGATAGTGTGAATTTTCCAGAGTGGAAGAAATATGAGCGGAATGCCAATTTAAGGAAAGCAGTAAATCACATAGCAATTAAAATAAAACAAAATACAGTACATAAAAATTAAATGCAAAAATAATGCCAAATAATAACCCTAGGTCTATTGTGGTCAAGAACCTAAATCCCCAGCGGAGTCGCCATTTCTGTCACTCCCTTTTACGACCGCGATATTATTCTTAGCGAACCCTGCTTAATAATAAATGTTAGAAAATAAATAAAAAAGCTAAAAGGTGCAAAAGGGTTGCGAAAAGTGCTAAGTAGGTGCTAAATAGGGTGCTAAATGCTAAAGAGTTCGCGGAGTCGCCACCTAATTAGTTTGGGTGAATTAGGACACCTAAATGTCAACTAGGTTAAAATCAACATTAACTTCATTTTTAATGGTCTGCTAAACTTAATGAGATTCTGGGCAAGGGTTCTTCATTATTCTAAAGGAAAGGGGTTAGCCACCCTAAAAGATCCGCTAACTCGCGGTTATCCGTTCAAGCCTAGGGTAATTATTATGCTAAGAAAATGCATGCTAGAGTAGTATTTAAGTAAAAGTATTTGTAAGCTAAAAATGTATTGTTGGCAAAGGATAAGTATAAGTGTATTTTGACCTGCATAAAAAGGGTAAGATTTGTTTGAAATATAAAGCTAATTTTTAGTTGAAGACATGCATTTTTTTTAAAAAAAATTAGAAGAATTATTCCATAAGATATATATGTTGTTTAATATAATATAGGGGTGATAATGCAAAATCTACTATGAATAAGATGGGTTACGAAGACATATATTATGCAAAGGCTAACAATTCTACAGTTCAAACAATTGTTCTTTGCTATGTGAGTGCTAATAGAGATTGTTTTTAAAAAAAAAAGTTTCTTATGCTAGGATCTAGTAATAATGTCTTACCTACTTGAATAATTATGCGAACGAAAATTACTAAATGGTTTAATGATAATTTAAACAGGCTAAAATAATTAGCTTAAGAGGGAAAAGCAAATCTCTAATGTCAAGCTAGTTTCTAATCTATTGATTCAAGGTTTGGCTATTACGAGTATTCTACTAGTAACGTAATGTTAGACAAATAGTTACAATAAATAAATGGGGAAAGGGGAATCAATAGTAAAAACTCGAAGGAATGGCGAAGTCATTTCGCCTATGGCTTGAAAATTCCGATGCGGAGAGGGTGGTGCACATAAATGCGGGTCTTCATTCTTGTCGTGATGAGTCTCACCATGAGACTCTTTGGTTGCTCCAATGCATTTCATGTAAACAGAAGAAAGATAAGGATTAGTATCTGCTTAAATAATACTCGATGCAGATAATGCGCACATATGTCCATGATTTAATTGTTATTTAGTTATATTATTCTAGAAGGGTGATAATTTCAAGCATAAACACCGCTTCCAGCAAATGGCCGTGAATGCAGCAGCAGTAAGCAAACACAATTCAGCAGGCCCAAATGACAAAGTTCAGATTCTAAAACAGACCACTGGTCCAAAAGCAAATTTCAAATTTACAAGGAGACAGATCAGCCTACTACAGTACATAATACATCTAGATTCAGGATTTAAGCTTCGGCAAATGCTCATAGTCAGATGGTCACTCTTGGCAAACGAAAATGGAAACAAGACTTCATTTTGTCAGGCAATTTTTAGCATAAACCAATCCAACATAGATAGACATTTCCCTGGATTGATTGGCCTGACAACGGCATCTATTGCGACACGCTAAACATTCACAAAGATGGGACAAATGAGTTTTTAATTCTAGATGCCATATATTCAAATCATTTACGAGTCAGTTATATGCTTGCTTGATGTCCTTTAAGGTCAGATTACATCCTCACCATGTTCATTACATGAGACAGAGTCATAAGCTTAACTAGTAAACATGCAAACATGAGACATAGTTTAACATGACACCGCTTGGGTTCGACACAGTACATAATATTAATACCGACATCATTCAGGCAGTCCAAGAGACAGGGCATGATATAAAATAGATCAAACGAAGAGATTTAAAACCGGTGAGACCATAAGCACACGTGTATCCTATTCATGCTATATACTAAACAATAACAACTCCCCGACAGGTAATGTAAATCACAAAGCACACACCATGACTTTGTTTTGCTTGACAGAGGATTTCAAAAATAAGATAATCCAGCCTTACACTAATCTTTTATATCATGGTCTTTGCTATACGAATGCTAAGATGACGTTCTGGTCACCTAATGCCAAATACGAACTCCAACACAACATTATGAGTATTAACAATCAAAATAGATAAGTTAACAGTCAAGTAAAACAGTGTCGACATTAAACCAGTAACTTCGACCACATACAGCAGCGATTAAAAGCGTCAAACATTATCAACAGAGCACATCACTCAAACAGATTATAAAGTGTAAATCGCATAAGAAACCTGAAAGGTAATGTGTTTACCTTCTCTGGACAGCGAACTGAGGCAGCGTATCAAGTCGTCGATTCACTCGAAGAATTTATTGTGCTTATGGAAAAGGGCGAGGTTTCGATGCGGTTTCGGATGCTAAGGATTTTATTACTTACTGGACGGCTAATTTCTGATGCCTCCCTCTATGTTTTATGATATTTGAATGGATCTTTCTGGATTCAGAAAGGTGCTGGGTTCCCGACGGTAAAAGATACCAATTGCATGTATAAAGGATTAATTTATAGTCTCAATTTTGGTTCTAAGTTTGGTAGCTGATTTTAGATGATTTGTTACCGTTCTTTTGGAGTATGAATGTTAGGAATATTTTGGTATGCTTTGTTGTTATGGTAAGTTTGAAAACGATTTGGGAGATTTGAGGGAATCTCGGAGATTCTTGGTAAGGCCCGTAATTCTTTTCAAATGGGGTGCTTTATGGCATCGGTAGGAAAGGTCACGGATTCTCAAAGCAGAATCTCACGGAAGGTGGTGTGAGGGCAAAGGAGCGGTTGCTAGGGTTTCTAGGTTTTTTCAGGGAGAGGGACGATGGGCGATATAAGGGTTGGGGGGTGAAATAAAAGGGTTGAATGGGAGTTGGGCCGCAGGTCGTGGGTTTGGATGTGGGCTGATGTATATTGGGCTGTTAATTATTTGATTTGTGTATTAGTTTTTAGGTGTATTATTTAATTAGTGGTAAATTAAATTATTTAAATACAACCCTAGGTGTTTTATTAGTTTTAGCTTGAGTTTAAATTATTATAAAAAATAAAGACGGGCGTGCTATTTAATTAATGCTCACTATTTTATAATGCGACGCCGTTAAAATCTTATTTATTTTACGTATTTATTTATTTATTTATCATTAAGAATTGTTTAAGTTTTAATTAATGGGAAATAAGGCTTAAATTATGAATAATATTCATGAAGTTGTTTGTTATTAAAACGACGAATGCGGACGTTAGGCTCAAGAAATACTTAACTCTACGTAAAATGTGGTTCCATTATTAAATTGTTTATTTATGCGTGTATTAATGTTTTATTGTCGCATTTTATTATTATAAAATTGCTAAGATATTTTTTTTGGAAAATTAGTGTATTTTATAGTTAATGACTGGACGGGAGGGTCAAAATTGGGTGTCAACACCCCATATCTGACATGGTCATCCAATGACTCATTGGTACGTTTCCCCAATATTGTACATTAAGTGCCTTTTCATATTCTTTGAAATGTTTGACCGTGATACTTTTGGAGGAATGTTATCTCCACCGTGGGTGTTGATGTCTTATCAACACTTTCAATGCCAATAATTTATAGTATTTTATAATAAATTTAAATATATAAATTTTTCATCAAAATATATAAAAAAATTATATTCAAAAATTTGTATTCTCAAAAAATAAAATATGTCTTACACATTAGAAAAAAAGAGTAATATTTTTTATACAACCATATTGTTTTTTTTTTCAAATTCAAATTTTCAAATTTAAATTTTTTACTGACGCGACGCGCGTCAGTCTGACTTTTGTTGGTCGAAGGGAAAATTTATACTTTATTAGAGCTGAAACATAGTCCAATAATAAAAAGAATATAAAATGCTAAATTATTTTATAATTTCTTAAAATATCCAAATAAAATTGAATAACTATTTTTAATAGTAGAAACACCTAAAAACTAAACGGAAAGAGTAATAAATATTTTTATCTTAATTTAGTTAAAAATATTTAATACAATATCTCTTTCAGTAATTGTACAATAATTAAAATAATTTTATTTATTTTAATTATTATATTTTTTAATAATAACAATAAAATTATTTAAAAGAAAGAAAAGGAAAAGAAGAAATGGAAAAAGAATAAAAGTGAAAGAAAGAGAAAGTAAAAAAGAAGAAATGTGACCGAGAAAGGCAAAAAAAAAGTAAAAGAAGAAAAGTGATGGAGGGACAGGAGAAAGAGAAGAAAGGAAAAAAAATAAAAGTGATAGAAGGGACAGAAGAAAGAAAAGAAAAGAAACTTTTTTTATTGAGGGGACAGCTAAACTGCGGTCGATTTAGCTGTCCCCTTGCTTTTGGTCTTTTTCTCGGGAAGGACACCGATGGAAAGCAGAACAGAAGAAAGGTTATCGGGTGAGAAGAAAAAGACACGAAGTAGGTTTAGATTTTGGCTTTTGATATTAGGTAGAATTATATTAATCTGTCTTGAGAGTCTTTTTCATTAATACAAAATATATATAGGTGTACAATGTGAAATCCTTATACAATAGGGATCCTAATTCTATCATAATTACATAAGACTAAATATGACAAAATATAATGTGGACATAATTGTGTACACAGTCTAATAGTATGAACTAAATTTGGTTTTAAATGTCTAGTTTCAACTTCATGAAGTGTTATCCATTATTCTACCAATTATACAAAGATTTTCCATTTAGTTATTAATAAAATATGTTTACACAATTAACTGTACATTTCATATATTAGATAGAATTATATTTCTCTTGTAATTAGAATTGATTAGTTACTTAGTCTATATATATATATATATATATATATATGTATTGTAAATCATTAATGAATAAAATCAAGGAAGAATATTTCCTACATAGTATCAGATTCTAAGGAAAAATTCTAAACCCTAAACTTTTCTCTCAATATCGTCCCCCCACCCTTCTTCCTTGCGCCACCTGCCTCCCTTCTCCGTCCGGCAGCCATGTATGACTCGAAATCTAATTTTCACCAAGCCTTTGTTGTCTCCAACATCAATCTCATATCAACATCACTCTTGAGATGAAAAATCGTCCATTATGCGACATGGGCGAAACTCTTTAAAATTCATTGTCGCTCACACCGGGTTATCCATCACATAATTCTGTCAGAACAAGAAAAAGAGAATGTGCCGAAGACCGATGATGAGAAGGAATTATGGTTGACCCTTTATGCAACCGTCTTCTAGTAGATCTACGCCACAATCTCAAGTGATTTACTACATACTATTTTTTTAGACTGATTCCACGGCTATGGAAGCTTAGGAATGTTTACGTGACATATTACAAGACAATAAGAATTCTAGGGTCGTCACACTTGAGCAGAAATTTTCCACCACTGATATAGCAAATTTTCCCAATGTGTCTGCATACTGTCAACGACTCAAGGTTCTGTCAGATCAACTCAAGGATGTTGGGGCGCCAGTAATTAACAATCGGCTCGTGTTACAAAATGGTTGACTGCCTTACTGACGCATATAGTGGAGTAGGTACGCTTATCCGTCAAAGCAATAATCTTTCTCCATTCTACCAAACTCGTTCTATGCTCATTCTCGAAGAAGCGGGCTTTGCCAAGAAGACAATCGTCGTGTCAAATTCCGCCTTAGTTGCCGCTCCGTCCGATGAGAATTCGCCACAATTTGAAAAAATTTCGCCAAATCATGGCTAGAAGGGCTGAAACGGCGGTAACTGTAGCAAAAACTGTGACGATGACTGCGGTGGTGGAAAAGGTGGCGGCAACCGTCGTGGTAGAGATGGCGGTAGGGGCGAAGACCAGCAACAACAGCCAGCCCCAGTGGGATAGTGGGCTGGTACCGTGGGTCTGGCAGTGGACCTGGGTCGTGCCTCCCTACCCATTTCCTGCGGGAAATTGGGCTAGGCCTACGACCATGCCAACAGCCCAGACCTCGTAGTTCTCATGTTTGTCACTCTTGTTCTCTTGGAAAACATGTTAAGTTGTCTTTTGTTGCTTCTAAGTCTTGTACTATTATGCCTTTTGATATTATTCATAGTGATATTTGGACATCTCTCATTTTGAGCTCTTCAGGCCATCGATATTATCTTCTGTTGTTGGATGATTACTTTATTTTTTGTGGACGTTTCCTTTGCCTAAAAAGTCACAAGTGTTTTCCAAATTTCTATTCTTTAGAGCATACATCTGCACTCAATTTGAACAGGATATTAAAAATATTCAGTGTGACAATGGTAGAGAATTTGATAATGTGTTTTTTGAGATTTTTACAAAACTAATGGTTTGTCGTTTCATCTCTCGTTTCCACATACATTATCTCAAAATGGAAAAGTATAAAGAAAAATTCAAACCATTAACAATATTGTTAGGACCTTACTTGCCCATGCATCTCTATCACCATCATTTTGGCATCATGTGTTACAAATGACAACATATCTTTTGAATATACTTTCGAGCAAACAAATAGCCTACCAATCCCCACTCAAAATTTTATACCTAAGGGATCCATCATATTCTCATTTACGAGTTTTTGGATGCTTATGCTATCATTTCTTTCCTTCTACTACCATCAATAATCTTCAACCCCGGTCAACTCCGTATTTTTTTTGGGATATCCGTCAAATCATCGTGGTTACAAATATTTCGATTTATCCTCTACTAAAATCATCGTAAGTCGTCACGTAATTATTTATAAAACAAATTTCTCTTTTTCCAAATTACATTGTTCTGGGCCTCCTACCTATGAAATTTTTTACGATAGCATACCTATGTATTTGATCCATAACTTAGCCTCCCAAATAGGCCCAATGTGTCCTGGTATCTCGGCCTAATTACCGAGCCTCACGACTGTTGTCCCAGCTAAGCCTCTCGCTGGCAGCCCACTGCTTAGAGGCCTAGTGGCGGGCAATCCACTGAGTTTGTGCCCACCATCCGGCTCGGTCATCCCATCGTCCCCTGGCCCACTACCGGCAATCCAATCACTATCGGCCCACTGCTGGGCGATTCGCCACTCCCGTCCGACCAGACTCCAATTTCGGCCCAACGACCTTTCACTCGTAGTCAACATGGGATTTTTAAGCCAAATAAAAAATACGGTCTTCACACCCATGTTTTCAAGTCACCATTGCCCTATAATCTCATGTCTGCCCTTAATGACCCGAATTGGAAAATTACTATGTATGATGAATTTAGTATTCTTATTAATAATAGGACGTGGGATTTGGTGCCCCGTCCCCCTGATGTTAATGTGATTCGGTCTATGTGGATTTTTTGTCATAAAAAAAATTGATGGTACATTTGAGAGGCACAAAGTTCATCTTGTAGGTGATGTGAAGACTCAACGGGTTGGTGTGGATTGAGGTGAGACTTTCAGTCCGGTGGTCAAACCGACAACTATCAGGACGGTCCTCAGTCTGGCTCTTTCGAAAGCATAACCGCTTCATCAGCTTGATGTCAAAAATGCTTTCATGTATGGAGACCTCAATGAAACAGTGTACATTTATCAGCCCATGGGGTACAGAGACCCAACTTATCCTAATCATGTGTGCCTGCTGAAGAAATCATTATATGGGCTCAAACAAGCTCCCATGACATGTTACAAGAGGTTTGAAGATTACGTTTCACATATTGGGTTTTCTAACAGCATGTCTGATCCTTCTCTATTAATCTACCGTCAGGGTAATGATATTTCTTACATTCTTTTGTATGTGAATGATATTATCTTAACTGTCTCATCTGATGCTCTTCGCAAGTCTATCACGTCACTGTTTGGCTCTGAGTTTGTAATGAAAGATCTAGGGCCACTGAGTTACTTCTTGGGGATAGTTGTGACACGTCATGTATGTGGTTTATTTTTATCACAAAAGAAGTATACAACTGAGATTGTTGAACGAGTTGACATGTCATCGTGTAGGTCATCTGCCACTCCGGTTGACACTAAATCGAAGTTGAGTGCTTCTTCCAGCAAGTCATATGCCGATCCATCACATTACCACAGCCTTGCAGGGGCCCTGCAGTATCTCACATTCATGAGACCCGACATCTCTTATGTTGTGCAACAGGTTTGTCTATTCATGCATAGCCCGATGAAGGATCATATACATGCTCTTAAACACATTGTGCGTTATATTCATGGTACTATCGATTATGGCTTCCATTTATATTCGTCTTTGACGATCACTTTTGTTTCATACACAGATGCCAATTAGGGTGGTTGTCCGGATACCAGACGTGGAGCGTCTGGTTATTGGGTATTTCTTGGTGATAATTTGATTTCTTGGTCCTCTAACAGGCAAGCAACCTTGTCCAGATTCAGTGCCGAAGCAAAATATCGATGAGTTGCCAATGTGGTGTCTGAATTTTGTTGGCTACAGAACCTTCTTTTAGAGCTTCATTGTTTGGTTTCGAAGGCGACATTGGTTGATTGTGATAATGTTAGTATAATTTATCTCTCAGGGAATCCGGTTCACCACCAACGCACTAAACATATTGAGCTGGATATTCACTTTGTTCGCGAAAAGGTTGCTCGTGGATAAGTACGTGTCTTACATGTCCCGTCACGTTATCAGATTGTCGACATTTTTACAAAAGGTCTTCCGTTGGTTTTATTTGAAGACTTTTGGGATGAGCATATGCGACCTCCCGCTTCGACTGCGGGTGTGTAATAGAATATTTCTACAATAATTAATTGTACATCTCCTATATTAGGTAGAATTATATTTCTCTTGTAATTAAAATTGATTAGTTACCTAATTTGTAGCAAAGTAAATATTTTTGTAACACTATATATATTGTAAATCATTAATAAATAAAATTAAAAAAGAATATTTCCTACCGTTATTAATTATTTATGTGGAGTTTTATGTATGTTGTATAAGCTGTAATGATGAGTTTTATATTGGATCCAACAGTTGTATTAATAATGTAGAGGACTGTTTTCTTTCCCTCTCAAACAAAATGAACCCCTAATATGTGCACTTTATTGGGTATTTGCGATACAGTACAATCGCATGGTTATAGATATTTAAAGTAGAGTTATTTGTTTGTACAATATTTTATTAGTGCTTTCTTTTTGTCTTTTCTTTTAATTGATTGAGTGGGAGCATTGGCCTTACGCTTAACACATATGTTATTACAATAATTTAGGACTGGCCAGTGGGCCGGGCCGAGCCCATTGGGATCGGGATAGACGAGGTCGGGACGGAGTCGGAACGGAGAGGAGGGGAGGGGTCGGGCCAGGCGGGACCGGTACTAGCGGGACGATACCGTGTCCCGTCCCGGTACCGATCCCGGTGGGCAGTTGGTCGGGTCGGGACGGGGGGACATTTTTTTTAATTTTTTTTTCTACTAAATTAAAAATACTAACAAAGTAACATATAGTCATATAATGATATATACTCATATTATAGTATTATACCCATATATATTTATAAACTAAATAATTAAACAAAGACAAGAAGAGTGTAAAAATAAACATCCAAGACTGTTTTTGTGCCTCTTATATTATTAATTATTTCATTGAAATATACAAGATTCAGAATTACAACATTGTAGTGTACTGTTGTTGAAAAAAATTACAAAAGACATGGAAAAAAATATTAAAATTGCAATGAAATATATTACCAATTTGAAAATACTTTTTCTAGTTTCTTTATAATTCCGTGTGGTTCTTCGGTTGGAATTGATATATCTTAGTTAAATTTTTGGCAAGTGGTTGTTTTTGGGCGGGACCATACCATGTCCCGTTCCGGTTCGAGCCCCGGACCCGCTAATTTTTTTTTTTTAAAATTTAATCGGGGCCGGGACGGGACCGGGTCGGACCGGCCCACTGGCCAGCCCTACAATAATTACATATTTTAGCTGGAACTATGAAAACAAAGTAAGAGAATGTGGGTGTATAAAAAATTGCACCACTTCGAATTAACTTATCCGAAGTTATCGGTTTGGAGGGTAGAATTTGATAGTAGTGAATAGGAGACTGAATTAAGGCTTAGTGATCTTGAAGCAACTAGAATTATTCCTTTCATGCTCTTAAATTGTCATTCACGAATGAATTGATAAAGCCCCAACATAAAGTTTTGATTCCGACTTTGTAGAGATCCTGCTACTAGCTTTGAGAATGATATCGTCCGTGTGTCATGGCATCAGTACCCTTATCCAATCGGTTACAGAATCGAATGTGTAAACTGTAAACTATAGATGATTGAATTACAAGTTATTTACAAGCCAAACAACATTTGGCAGTATCTTGTTTACAATACTTCGTTATGATTCCCCAGTCAATGGAACATGTCACTCAACATTATGCAATAAACAACTGCTTAAAATATATGACAATAATAGAGCAACATCCTTTCATACCATATCCTCAATCCCCAATGTATTCAGCAGCTATTTGAAAATCTAACCTGCATGTTTTTCCTTGTCCTATCATGGTTTATTATACTGCTCAATCATTTAGATAGGATGCACTCAATCAATTTTTCAATTTTATATCATAACGTGGAGTTGCACATTTTCACTTGTGGCTTATATGGATGACGGTCATGTCTAGTTTTTAGAAGTGCTATTCTGAATCACTGCAGATGTCACCTGTATCATCATCTCAAGTTGCCCTGAGACAACAGAGGCAACAAACACTACAAGATGCTTGTACAGTGTTTCTCTTTCCCTTTCGCTTTACCTAAATTACGAACTTACTGCTCCGAATAAGGTAAAGCATATCCAATGAAATAATTGATCCTGGTTGATAACTGTAGAAAAATAATTAATACAATCAGAGACCACCATGAAAATTTGAACAATCAAAGACCATCATGAAGACTGAGAGAAACATTTTCAACCATGTCGTAAATATACAGATCAGTTGTTTCAAACTCACTGTAAGGCGAAAAAGAAAAATACAATATAAGTTGTATACAGGGTGTGTACTAACAGATTTTGGTTTAGAGTCTAGTGAAAAAGGATGTAAAGTTACAACTATGGTACAAATGATTAGCGCAGCTACTATACAGTATGGGCAAGATTGCTGACAGAAAAATAGGGGTATAAATTTTCTCCAGTAATAATCAAATGATGTTGATTTCTTTAGAATGTGTACCGGCGAAGATAATCCACTCGAGTTGGATGCTTGAGCTTCATGAGAGCCTTCACTTGATGCTTCCGTACCATCTCTCTTGAAATATTTAGGTTGCCTGCAATTTCTCCCAGTGTTCTATCACCTTTGCCATCAAGTCCATATTTTTGTCTGATTACCAGACTTTCCTTGGGCTTAAGAGAATCGAGCTGTCAAGAAAAGGAACATGATTCATTGTTAGATTTTAAAATAATGGTCAGAAACCATGAAAACCTTATAATTTAACTAACTGAAATGTATAAACTTAGGAGCCGTTTGGACTGTTGGACATGATTGAAATCATGAGTTGAAATGATGATATTTGAAGTTGAAGTTTTGTTGGGACATGCAATTTGGATTTCTTAAGTTGTATTTTTTAAACATAAAAAACCCACAAGTTGTGAAAACCATCAAAACTTTCTCAATTCTTATACAATCCAACCAAATGAGCAAGTCATAGTTCATAACAAAATCAATACGCTACTAGAAGACCTTTCTAAGAAATACAACATCAATTGATCAAACTTTCGTTCAATAAAATGGAAAATTAAACATGAGTTGTAGTGTAACTACTCTTTAATATAATCCTCCCACATGATTGGTAAGAGTAAATTTGTTATAAATATACTAAAAACTTGTAAATCTTTTAATATTTGATATAATTTGGTTGGTAAACATGATTGGTAAATATATCTACCAACTTATGGATCTATTTTTACAAAATATAAACTTATGGGTCAACTTTTATATTTTAAAAATTTGAAATCATGAGATAAAATCGCATGTCCAAACGCTGCTGATTTCATCTTCGCATGTCGAAACACCTACTTAAAATGCTTTTCATATCTTAAGATTCAAGATTTACAAGTACTGTAATATTTCGGCAAATCTACTCATAGTGCCCTTTCAATGCCAGAAATTACCATTACTTTTGCTTTAGTGTTTCTGGCATCTTCTCAGCTTTGAAAGACAGATAACCTAACCGCATAATGAACCTCTAAGAAAAGAGATGCCAGTTTCATCAATACATTTGCTTGTGGAAATATTTCATACGTAATGCACTTGATCTAATCAATTTTCAACAACATCAACCCAACTAGAACTGCATAGTCAATTTTTAGCAAGGAAAATGAAAATCATAATTACCATGATACATAAGCAATATTTCTCTTTTCCTTTTTGTTTCTTCTTCGGTATTTCTCACTTTATCTTTATTATAATCTGTTCTTGGGCAGGGGTGGGGGCATGATTAATTCACAAGGAAAAGGCTTTGGTCAGCGAAGCTTAGAGAATCATCACATGGGAAAGAGAACAGATTCAAACACCAAGAAATATTCTAAAATTCTCCTTTTTCCTTGTTGAGTTAGCAGAACTCTTGAATTACTAAAATCTGTGTAGGGGTTGCATCTTCCGTTCTTTTTGGGAAGGGAAAGAGGATTGGGATCGAATTTAAAGTTTAATATTGTTCCCTTCAGGACTAAGTAGGTATTGTTAGAAACTTATGTGGATAGTCGGCATAAAGAAAAGGGCGGAGTAAAAACATTGAGGTAAGATGAGTCACTTTCTTAAATAAGATAATGATAATTTCCCCCCACCAAGTTTTCTGATGGATCTAAGAAACAACATTCTCAAGATAATATGAAGTTCTTACTCTACGATTAGCAGTAACGAACTACCCCTAGCCTCTAATTCTAATGTTTTTTATTCTTCCATGCATATACCTTTGCACTTTGCTACCTAATATAGTATCTACTTTATGACAATTTTAAATCTTACATTTTGAAGGAAGATACTCGTTAGTTTCAAAGATTAACGAACCATCCACCTATAGACAAATAATTACTCCATACTTTCCAATTTTGGAGTATACACATACCTACATTATTATGGACGTGTCTGTTTAACAGGAATACCACATTAACTTTGTTTATCCACTGCTTAGGCGTACTTCATAATTTATAAACTCTATTTTCATTTCAATAGAGTGGGTATGTTGTTGTTGTATTTTCATTTCAAGGCAACACAAACTATGTTACACGGATCCTTCATTTGTCTTAACGTACTTCTGTCGCAATGGTGTGATTAGGATGTTAATTCTTCAAAATACACTAAAAATTAGTCTAAAAACTTGCATACCCATTCCAGATACTTCCACACACCCATAAACCTACCTTTAACGGTTCCATGTAACACAATCTCGAACTGGTTGTCTCATATATACTTCCTCAATGAGTTATCATTAAAATGTCATTTTAACATCCATTTGGTGCACATGCATGATGCAACTTATAAATGGATGCTAAAGCTACAAGAACTCTACTTGAAATCATCCTAGCCACTGGTGCATATGTATCAAAAATGATCTAGACTTTATCTTTTGGTCTAAATCCTTTGACTACTAACCCAATTATCTTCTATTCGAAATTTAATCTACTAGAGTCCAAGCATTGTTTGACATAATCCAGTCCATCTCATCATTTAATGCCTCTTTCCAGAATATTGAGCATCTAGAAGTTGCTCCATTGTTTCACCACAACTTTATGGATCTTCTTCCACATTCAGCTTAATGGAGCTCGTACCAATTATCTTTTATTTTTTCTTCAACTAGAATTACTATAGACAACAAGGAACCTAGGTACTTTTCCTTCCTTTCCAACCTATATCTTTTCCTAAGTTCCGTAATGATCTCATTACGAAGACATTTATGGGATTTATCATTTGAAAGTTTGTCAATATAAACAATTTCATGTGGCAATATTTAATTGCAATTTTTATTAATTTATATGCTTTAAATTTGGTGTATCCTATAAATACACCCTTCGTAGCTCTAGGCAATAACCATATTTAAATGGTTATGCAATTTGAAAACTACCTATCCAGAAGTATGGTGGCATTATTTCAACAAGGAGCAAAGCTCTTACCAGAGAAGCAAGTTCAAAACCAAACATAAAGGCAAAGAGGACAAAACATTACCACATCATCAAGAGCAAGCCTGAGTAGAGCAGGCTGCCTCTTCTTACCCCCATCAACGCCATCTACATCAGTTATTCCATTAATAAATTCTTCTTGGGTTATCTTGTGTCTTGACTGGAGAGAGAAGACAGGTTTCGATACTTGTTGAAGATAGTATATATTAGTTTTTGTTTGTTGTAGTAGTCAGTATACACTCAGTATACACTGGTATACACTTTCTATCTTCAGTTTTGGTCATTTCAGTTTTAGCACATGTTTACCTTTGGCGTTTGGCTATGTTTGTAATATGGTTAGTCATGCAAAGCCATACCTATAAATACTCTTTGTCTATGAATGAAAAGTAGAGAAAAAAACATTCCACAAAATGTCACAGCATCGTCTTCCTCCTTTCTCTCTCGAGTTCCATTCATACTGCTCCATCTTCAGAGATGGACGCAGCCAATCATACCTTTAAATTCGTGCTTCTAACATGGTATCAAAGCCATGCAAGATGGATCCAGAGGTAATTCTGTCGCATTAAGGACAGGGACCAAGAGATTCAAAACTTGCGAGGTTTAGTAATTATACATCGATTCTCTAATTGAGGTCGATTTCGTATTTTCTTTACATTCGTTGTTTGATTTGTTTGTATCACCTGCGATTTGCTTATTGTTTACCTGAACTGAATCATCCAGTTCATGATTCTGTGAGTTTGTATCACTGGTTGCGGCATCTGCTATCGCTACTATTCGATCCATATTGGATCTGAATTTTTAGATTGAGTTTCTTTTGGAATCGTTATACACTGTAATTTTGAGGATATGGAGAACGTCACAACAACACCTTCTGTTATGCTAGAAGAGAGTTCAACCTCTAGTATAGATACTATTGACCACAATCATCCCTTGTTCCTGAATGCATCCGATACAGTAGGTGTTATTCAGATTGAGATTCAGTTGGCAGGAATGGAGAACTATACGCTTTGGAGCAGAGCTATGCAGTTGGTGTTATTAACGAGGAATAAAATTGGATTTGTTGATGGATCTATAAGGCGCGACACATATGGACCTAATCACGCTGTATAACGGGACAGTGCAATGCCAGTGATGTCGCGATAATGAGAAGTGTAGATAAAAATTTGTTGAGTGGGATTCTCAGATCGCATCGTACACGCCGCTTGGAAGGATCTTAAGGAGAGATTTGATAAGATCAATCTCTCAAGAGTTTTCCAACTAAAGAAGGAATTGACAATGTTAATTCAAGGGGCCTCACCAGTATCCCAATATTACTCGAGAATGAAAGACTTATGGGATGAGATAGACTCAATCATACCACCACCTACATGTGAATGCCTAAATCCTAGGGAATACATCACACATCTGGGAAATCAGAGATTACTGGAGTTTCTTATGGGATTGAATGATGGATACAATCAAGCGAGGAGTCATATCCTGTTGATGTCACCCATACCTAGTGTGAACCAAGCATTTGCTATGATAGCACAAGATGAAAGCCAAAAGAATATCTCTTCTCTAGGGAATTCTGTTGACAATTTAGCACTGACCAGCAGGGCATCTTTTGGAAAGAATAGGAAGTTTGCCTTTTGTGACCACTGTAACATGAAGGGACATAGTAGAGAAGGATGCCACAAGTTGCTCTACTTTTGTGATTATTGTAAGAAGCAAGGACATGTTCAAGAAAAGTGTTACAAGCTGATAGGATACCCTTCTGACTACAGAGGAAAGAGTAAGGCTAATGATGTCATGGTACCTCAGGTGGAGCAGCATGTGCAGGGGTATGGAGCCAGTTATGGTGGTTGTGTAGATGGTGAAATAAACCAGAGGCAGTATGCAGCAAAGAATCAACTCTTCAGATATCAACAACAAAGAACTCCAAAGAGATGATCGTAACTTGCACCTGCATGTTGGAGATGACGTCTTATGACCAACCGCACTAAGGGATCGTGCACAGCATAGTGCCGCCACGCTTGTATGGCGGCGTAACTATAATGAAGGCATTAGTAGTCCTCGATAGTAGATTCGTGAGCTACTAATCATATGGTTAAAAATAAGTATGATTGAGACTCTCGCCCTAATCGTCAACAATAAATTCGTGACAAGTTGCAACTACCAAACGGAGGCAAGGCCCCAATTACACACATCGAGAATGTAGATCGACAGGAGGTGAACTTATAAAACATGTGTTGTGTGTGCCAAGTTTTCGCTTAACTTACTTTCGTGATCAAAATTGACCAAGGAACTCAATCGCAGTGTTAGGTTCTTTCCCGACTTCTCAGATCGCAGATCTCCTCACCGGGAAGGTGAAGGAGATTGGTAGAAAGTGGACGGGTCATGTGCCGGATTCTACAAGAAAGGGAGGATTGATAACACTAAGACAAATATGTCAAAGCTCAAAGATAGTGAGAAGGCACTCATGGCACAAGAGATTGGAACATGTACCAATGAGTGTTCTTCGGAAAATAAATGCCTTCAGTAATAGTTCTAACTTTGTGATTCAACACTGTGATGTATGCCCTATGGCAAGGCAAACTAGATTGCCTTTTTTCTACTAGTCAAAGTATGAGTATACTTCCATTTGATATGTTACACCTTGATGTTTGGGAACCATACAAAGTTCCCACTTATAATGGTATGAGATTCTTTCTTACTGTGGTAGATGATTTCACTAGATGGACATGAGTATTTCTCTTGCACATTAAATCAGATGTTCCTACTATACTCAAGGATTTATGTCTCCTGATCAAAACACAATTTGATTCCAAAGTTAAATGTGTCAGGTCTGATAATGGCTCAGAGTTTATAAACAGTTCATGTAGAGATCTGTTTGCACAATTAGGCATCATACATCAAACATCCTGTCCATATAGTCCTCAGCAGAATGGTGTGGTTGAGAGGAGGCATAGGCACATACTAGAGCTTGCTAGAGCCATAAAGTTCCAAAGTTGTTCGCCAGTGTTCGGGAGAATGTGTTAGCTGTTTACATTATGCAATGCATCGCCTTCGTGGTTCTCGGGGGAACATCTCCCCATATGAGAAACTATATAAGAAGGCACCTGTTCTATCACATCTAAGAGTAGTTGGCTATCTGTGTTATGCTACAAACCGGGTGAAAACTGATAAGTTTGACACTAGAGCCATTAAGGCAGTCCTACTGGGATACTCTTCTAGACAGAAGGGATACAAACTCTTAAATCTATCTAACAATGTTTTATTTGTAAGCAGGGATGTTGCCTTTTATGAGGATATCTTTCCTTTCAAACAGAAGGAACAATCTGGGGTTGATATCAGTTTGAAGCTGCAGGCGTATGAGGTCGATATTTTCCATTATGAACTCAACTCGTTAGCCAACAAATTACCGGATCGTAACATATCATGGTCTCGCGAGATCGCAGAAGCGGCGCACTCTCAAGAGGACACTGATAGTCAACCCACAATCCAGACAGATGATGCACCAACTTCTGAATCTCCACCACCATTAAGGAGGTCAGACAGAAATAGGAGGCAACCTGCTTGGATGACAGATTTTGTTCAAATGCCACAAACAGCAGACACAGGTGGTAGACAAGAGTGCTTGTATCCTATGGCTAATAGTCTAAGCTATGCTGGACTGAATGCAAGATACAAGAGCTACATTGCAAAAATTGAACTTGAACATGAACCAAACTCATATTCTACTACAGTGAAGGACACCAGATGGGTCGAGGCTATGAAGCTTGAAATGCAGGCTTTGGAGGGTAACAAGACCTGGGAGGTGACAGATCTTCCTGCTCACAAGAAGGCCATTGGATGTAAATGGATTTATAAGATCAAGTATAAGGCAAATGGTGAAGTAGAAAGGTTTAAAGCAAGGCTTGTGGCCAAGGGCTACAACCAAAAGGAAGGAGTTGATTATCAGGATACCTTCTCACCAAAGGGCAAAATGGCGATCGCGAGGCGTAATTTCAGCGCGCTTCCGTAAATTGGCACATCTATCAAATGGATGTTTATAATGCATTCCTCCAAGGTGACCTTAATGAGGAAGTATACATGGCCATGCCTCAAGGATTTGATCAAAAGCAAGGGAAGGTATGCAAGTTAATCAAGTCACTATATGGACTAAAACAAGCTTCTCGGCAGTGGAATATCAAACTGACCACAACTTTGCAAGCTTCAGGTTTTTCTCAAAGTCAGCTTGATCATTCCTTACTTACCAAGAAGGTTGATGACAAAATAGTGGTGGTACTCATTTATGTAGATGATTTGCTCATTACTGGGAATGATGAGACTCTTATCCAAGAGACTAAACTGAGTTTACAGCAGAATTTTAGAATCAAGGACTTGTGTTGTTTGAGGTATTTCACACGACTCAAATTTCGGCTACGATCGTACTTACCGAGTACCCCGCCGTATATGTCGAGAATAGCAAATGAACATACATAACACATTACTTAGAGAAAAGTGGTAACATTATCGCCACCGATAAGGTCGCTTTCTATAAAACATACTTAAACAAAAGTATAGTAATACAACCGGTTCTTATAGCCCAAAACACATAGGTGACCACGCACTGCATGACAGGCCCCGCCATACCTCGAATGTACAAAATACCTATAGCATCGTGGAATATCCGTACTCAATAAACAAGCTTCCGAGGACGGAGCTTCGACATCGAGTAGTGATCCTAAGAACGAGGATCCTCAATCGCTTACCCTTACCGCAGATTTAACGCAGCCCCGAGGAAGGGGCTCTGCATAATATGTACCAAGTATGTAAAGTCGAAAATACTATAAGAATGATATCATAAGTCCAAAGTAAGCCGAGTCACGGAAGTCAATAAAATACCTTTATCAGGCCTTACTAACAATGAGTGACAAGTATATATATACACATCGCATAAAATAGGGCCTTAGGATCAAAACGGTACCTCGCCCGTAGTATCGATAAGCACCCTTACTCTCGGGACTATTTCACCCGTGATAGTCCCGTGGACCCGCACGAGGTATTCCTCGACAGTCAGACTACCGCACGAGACTATTTCACCCGCATAAGCCCATAAGGAATCGCATGAGGTATTCCTCGCATCACGGGTAGCAAATCCACTAACAGTGGTATAACGATCTGGGACTCACCTCGATATACTCTACCCCGGTTAGATGGTATAACGATCTGGGACTTTCCCTCGATATACTCTACACCGGCACCGGTATAACGATCTTGGGACTTGCCCTCGGATATACTCTTACACCAAGCATGGTATGACGATCTGGGCCGCCCTCGCATACTCTTACCCCGGAGGTGGTATAACGATCTTGGGGCTTGCCCCTCAGATATACTCTTACCCTAGCTCAAACTGTCATCATATCATAATCGTAAATAAGTTAAGAAAACTTATAACTTCTTATTAGTCTTGTTCATATACCCTCTCATTTTAGTTTACTTAAGGCACTTAACCATATCTTTAATAAAAGAACGCCGGGAGTTTAACCTAAGTACTACATACTTCAACTCTTTCAAAAATGACTCTTCTTTATACATAAAAAAACCTTTGGGCAATTGATACTTTAAAATCAATTTGCCTCTCCATATATGTCACGACCTAGCCCCGGGGCCATGATCGTACTTACCGGTACCTTCCGTATATGTCAGAGAATAGCAGCGGAACATACATAACACATTACTTAAAAAAAAGGTAATCATTACTGGCCAGCCGATAAGACTGCCTTCTATAAAACATACTTAAACAAAAGTATAGTAATACAACTGGTTCTTATAGCCCAAAACACCAACGTGACTACGCACTTCTGACAATAATCGCAAGTGACAGGCCCCGCCATACCCCGAATGTACAAAAGTCTATAACTTCGTGGAATCATACCAAAAGACAAGCCTCCGAGAGATGGAGCTTCCCAAGAAATGAACATGATCCTAAGAGCGGACCAAAGTTACGATCTCGACTGCAGATTTAACGCAGCCTCGGGCGAGGTCGCATAACAGTACCAAGTATGCGAAATCAAAATACTGTGATGAATTCATAATAGCATATATATAAAGCAGGAGACATGTATGATATCCAAACTACAGTACACAATATATACGCAGCCATGTCAAGTCAGGGATTCACGCCCTCTAAGTCATCACTCAAATATAACCATAGGTCTCATGCCCATAATATCAATCGTGTCCGTGGAATTCCTTCCTCACTGCCGGCAGTCTATGATATAACAACACTAAGGAGTACATATGAATACTAGATCCCACCAGATTATAAGAACCGCACGAGACAAGTGCGAAGGCATAGCTACCGATCCACCCCGCATCCTCAATCGATCGGCAAGTACGAAAGCGCCTACCGTGATCCACCCGCATCAACAATACTATAATCAAATCACGGCCGACCGGGCAAGTGCGATAGCCTCTACTGATCCACCTCGCCACATCACGATCGGCAAGACGCAGCTAACCACCGATCCACCAGATCACACCACTTCGTCCTAACCCTGACCGGGGCAAGTACGAAAGACAACTACCAGATCCACCCTGCATCACATCTCTGACCGGGGCAGGTACGAGGGCTAACTACTAGATCCACCCTGCATCGAGACTTCACGAGAGCTAATCCATGGAATAATATCACAACAGGGAAACGAACCCTCATCATGGCCGCATACCCGTGGAATCCTCCATCACTGACGGTACACCCAAATAGACTCATAATTACATGCTTTTAATTCGAATTGCAATACCATGCCTTTATATAAATCAAGACAATTACCATGCCTTCTTTTCTCATAACCAAGAGAATTCTTATTTAAGCAAGCCAAAGTACTTTTCAAGGCACACATAGAATAATTCTCAATTAAACAAGCCAAAGTACTATGTACGTACACTCTTTTCGGAAGCCTCCTTTTTATGTAAAATCCAAGATACTAACACTCGTAGTATCGAGGCGTGTCTATTTTTCAAAGTAAGTTACTACACCTTCAGAAAAAATCATTTCATAGCTTGAAACCAAGTAACTTCAATCTTCCCACAATCTAGACAACTTATGCTCATTAATCAAAATAGACAACTTTCATAACCTTCCATAAAGTTATTATAACCAACTTCCCATAAAGCCGTTATACTAACTTTATGCTTTAGAAATTTACGACATCCTTATCCATTCATAAGGCCGTTATAACTAACTTCCCATAAAGCCGTTATAACTCCTTATGAACCATTTCGTTCTTTTACTAGCCAAGAGGCTTATACTTCAAACAAATTCATACAATTTTCAAAATACTTTAAGTCTCTTATCTTTTAGAATAATCCAATATTCAATACTTTCACACCAAAAGTACTCTATACTTCATTAGGTCAAGAAAAATCCTTGTTTATCTTATTTAGGATAAACCATTCCTTAAGAACAATGTCGTTAACTTCTTAACCCAACCAACTTAGACATTTTCTTAAAACAAGTCAAGTATAACAAAAGGATTTACTTCATTCAAAACACGTACGTCTACCGTACTATATAGTTATAACTACTCATGCTCAAAGGATAAGAAAGTTTCCACATACCTCCTCGGTCAATCCACTTGCTAAGCTCAAACTACCGCAAGTAATATGCCAACCTATAATAACCATAATACGTTTATTAACCTCTAATTTCATTGTAGGAATTATCTAAGTTCAAAGCCCTAAATTCTACGGAAAATCGCAAGATTTCCTTTGTTTCTACATACTTTGCCACCTTTTTAAGGTCCGTATTCAACATCCAAACGCCACTTCTTAGGCCCAACAATCCAAACAATCTCAAGGGGATTACACACCTAAACTTGGGTGTGTAAAATTCTGCCCCAAAAAGGTAAACAATTAACTTAACAAGTCTAAGGTAGTTTTTAGGCTACAACATGCTCACATAATTTTCTTAACCAATTCTTTCACATCCAAACCATATTTCTTACATGCAATGACTCTAAGAGCATTATTCACTACCACAAGTTCTTTCTTCTTAACATGCAATACTAGGAACTAATTCTAAAGGAAGAGATGTTACCTTAAAGCTTTAGCCAAATCTATTCCAACAATTTTGCTAGCCTCCTTTCCAAGAATACCACCACAATAATCTTCACAAGCTAGCCACAAGTTTCCTTCTTGCCTTTTTCTTTTCAGATTTCTCCTAAGGCTAAAATATCTCTTGGAATTTTAGAGAGAAGGAGGAGCTTGAACTTTTAAGAGAGAAGGGAGAGCTTTTGTCTAAGAGAGAGATGAAGTATGACCAAGTCTTCAAGACTTGGTCAATATAGTGCATGCAAAATCAGATGGGGGGGGACACTTGTCACCCTCCCAAGGTCTTTTAAAAGAAAAGAAAAAAAAATCTGACTTTTCCTAAGTTTTTCCGCCTCGCGCGGCCAAGGCCGCTTCCGTACAAGGCTGCAATCTCGCGACCAGATCTTCCGGCCATGCCTCGCTTCCGGGCCAAGGGCGCTGAAACTTCAGCGACCTCAAGATATTCGGCGCCGCCTCGCATCCGGCGCCATGCCTCGCGCCTCGTCCAAACACATTTTTGTCCGATCACAGACCGAACTTGTAATTCTCATAACTTTCTACTCCGACGTCCTATCGACGAACGGTTGGTTGCGTTGGAATCTAGACTCAACGAACTACACCCCAGGCCTCTGAAACACTTAGGAACTCTCAATGTATCGGGTCATAGCTCGCCTCAAATTTGACTAAAACCCGTCCGGAACAATCCGTCAACCTATCCTTAGAAAATTTTAAGTCTTACCCCCTTTCGTATGCTCTCATGCGCATGACCTGAACTACGGCGTGTAACATTCTCTCCCCCTTAGAAACATTCGTCCCTGAATGTTCTTTTGGAGCCAACTACTATTCCTCGGTACATCCTCGTACTATATACTAATGGAACTTCATTATGCCACCTATGACCCTAAGATATCGCACACGCATACCCATTCACCGTAAGTCAAACAGAAAACGAACCCAACATATGAACCATTACTACTTACTCTCATTTACGGCCTAACAGAATTTCCCGTTCGAATTTACCACTCATTCTATCACATGTACACAGTCTCAATATCCTCTGTTCATAACACTAAATCATACATCAATCCTATCATGCATACTAATCTCTAAAGGGTCGAAGATATACCTGTAATTATTGCTTCACATTCCCCTTGTCGTTCTAGTCATGATCCTGCCCTGCACGACGCATAACAAAAGAAGGCGATGAACCAGCCACTGATCCTGAAGGCTGAATCTCTACATCCGTGCTATCTCTGGTCGGACAATTCCTCGCATAATGGCCATGTTGGTCGCATGCATAGCAATTACCCAAACTAGCACGACACTCCCCATAATGGGTGTTACCACATCGGCTACACCGAGGTAGAGGTGGCTTCCTCAGACTAACACCCTTACTCTCCCGAAACTCAACCTCGAGCCCCGCCCCGCTTCCCGAATCTCGAACGCCCCAAGATCATGGTGGAGTACTCGTCTTGGCCAAGAGCATAACTAGCTCGCCGAGGCGGTCCGCCAAAATCGCCTCGAGATCTCGCTGCCCTGCCTTTGGCTGGCCCAGCCAAGCCGCCCTCCTTTCTCGCCCTCTATCCTCGCGCATATGCTCGCATCTCGGCGATATCCATACCGGTGAAGAGCTACTCCAAGCACGCAGAATCATATGACGGCCTAGCCCCATCACATAGCGATGAACTCGCTCGCCATATCGCTACAATAGTGTGCGATACCGCCAAAGAGTCAAACTCAGTGTCAGACTCGATGGTCCTCCCATTCTCGCCTTAAGGTCAAGAATCTATCCACGCGGGCTCTCCTCAACTCGTGAGGCAAGAAGTGATCCAGAAGGCCTCGCGAACTCCTCCCAACCTGCCGGAAGAGCACCCTCCTCTAGACAATTCCCATGACTCAAACCGGTTCAACGCAATATCGCAGAATCCCAGTTAGCTAACACAACGGACTCGCCTCCGAGGCCCTAAGCACTGCGTAGTCCGCCGCACTGTCGAATAAACTCCCGAGGATCCTCCTCGCACTCGAACCATAGAACTCGGGTGGATTACAACTCGTAAAGTCCCGAATCCTTAAACCGGCCACTGTGGTTAGCCACGCCGGCGGCCGCCGCCACGATGCTAGTCAACAACCCGACCGCTCTCCGTAATCCCTATACTCGCCTCGCCGCGAATCGGGGCTCGCATCAAACTCGAGCTACCGCCGCCTCGCCTTCTATCGCCGGCAGAATTAACTCGCCGATCGCCACGCCTCCGCATAGTTTGTGCCCGAGTCCTCGTAACTCTCGCACCACTAGCGACTCCCGCGATGCCTTGCCCTTCGGGCTCGTCGCTTCCGCGAGGCATAATCGTACATAAGAATAGGTCGAGAGGACTCAACCTACTATGACAAATTTCATCGCACGATCTCAAAGAGAGAAGAATGGAAACCAACCCTAAATGTCCAGCCTCCGATTATAGATGTGGTGCACAACACACCGATAATCAAGACTCTACTAGACACGGCCTCAGACACTTTCCGAGGACTAATCGCTTCGATACCACTTTTATCACGACTCACCGGCCATGATCTGTACTCACGGTACCCTATCGTATATGTCGAGAATAGCAATGAACATACATAACACATTACTTAAAAAAAGGTAATCACATCGCCACCGATAAGTGTCGCTTTCTATAAAACATACTTAAACAAAAGTATAGTAATACAACCGGTTCTTATAGCCCAAAACACCAACGTGACTACGCACTTCTAGAATAACAATCGTATGACAGGCCCCGCCATACCCCGAATGTACAAAAGTCTATAACCTCGTGGAATCATACCAAAAGACAAGCCTCCGAGAGATGGAGCTTCCCAAGAAATGAACAGTGATCCTAAGAGCGGACCAAAGAAGTTACGATCTCGACTGCAGATGAACGCACTTCGGGCGAGGTCAAGATAACATGTACTCAAGTATGTGAAATCAAAATATCGTGATGAATTCATAATATCATATAAATAAAGCAGGAGACATGTATGATATCCAAACTACAGTACACAACATATACGCAGCCATGTCAAGTCAGGGACTCACGCCCTCTAAGTCATCACTCAAATATAACCATAGGTCTCATGCCCATAATATCAATCGTGTCCGTGGAATTCCTTCCTCACCGGCAGTCTATGATATAACAACACTAAGAGTACATATGAATACTAGATCCCACTCAGATTATAAGAACTGCACGAGGCAAGTACGGCGCATAGCTACAGATCCACCTCGCATCCTCAATCGATCGGGCAAGTACGAAAGCCGCCTACCGATCCACCCGCATCAACAATACTATAATCGAAATCACGGTCGACCGGGCAAGTGCGATAGCTCTACTGATCCACCTGCGTCACATCGGCCACATCGGGCAAGACGCAGCTAACCACCGATCCACCTCGATCACACCACTTCGCCCTAACTCGACCGGCAAGTACGAAGCCAACTACCAGATCCACCCGCATCACGCCTCGACCGGCAGTACGAGGCTAACTACTAGATCCACCCCGCATCGAGACCTCATGGAGAGCTAATCCATGGAATAATACCGCCAACAGGAAACGAACCTCATCATGGCCGCATACCCGTGGAATCCTCCATCACCGATCAGACGCCAAATAGACTCATAATTACATGCTTAATTCAATTGCAATACCATGCCTTTATATAAATCAAGACAATTACCATGCCTTCTTTTCTCATAACCAAGAGAATTCTTATTTAAGCAAGCCAAAGTACTTTTCAAGGCACACATAGAATAATTCTCAATTAAACAAGCCAAAGTACTATGTCGACACTCTTTCTAAGCCTCCTTTTTATGTAAAATCCAAGATACTAACACTCGTAGTATCGAGGCGTGTCTATTTTTCAAAGTAAGTTACTACACCTTTAGAAAAAAATCATTTCATAGCTTGAAACCAAGTAACTTCAATTTTCCCACAATCTAGACAACTTATGCTCATTAATCAAAATAGACAACTTTCATAACCTTCCATAAAGTTAGTATAACTAACTTCCCATAAAGCCGTTATACTAACTTTATGCTTTAGAAATTTATTTACATCCTTATCCATTCATAAGGCCGTTATAACTAACTTCCCATAAAGCCGTTATAACTCCTTATGAACCATTTCGTTCTTTTACTAGCCAAGAGGCTTATACTTCAAACAAATTCATACAATTTTCAAAATACTTTAAGTCTCTTATCTTTTAGAATAATCCAATATTCAATACTTTCACACCAAAAGTACTCTATACTTCATTAGGTCAAGAAAAATCCTTGTCTATCTTATTTAGGATAAACCATTCCTTAAGAATGCGGGTTAACTTCTTAACCCAACCAACTTAGACATTTTCTTAAAACAAGTCAAGTATAACAAAAGGATTTACTTCATTCAAAACACGACGCTCACCGTACTATATAGTTATAACTACTCATGCTCAAAGGATAAGAAAGTTTCCACATACCTCCTCGGTCAATCCACTTGCTAAGCTCAAACTACCGCAAGTAATATGCCAACCTATAATAACCATAATACGTTTATTAACCTCTAATTTCAATGTAGGAATTATCTAAGTTCAAAGCCCCTAAATTCTACGGAAAATTGGGCAGCATTTCCTTTGTTTCTACATACTTTGCCACCTTTTTAAGGTCTGTATTCAACATCCAAACGCCACTTCTTAGGCCCAACAATCCAAACAATCTCAAGGGGATTACACACCTAAATTTGGGTGTGTAAAATTCTGCCCCAAAAAGGTAAACAATTAACTTAACAAGTCTAAGGTAGTTTTTAGGCTACAACATGCTCACATAATTTTCTTAACCAATTCTTTCACATCCAAACCATATTTCTTACATGCAATGACTCTAAGAGCATTATTCACTACCACAAGTTCTTTCTTCTTAACATGCAATACTAGGAACTAATTCTAAAGGAAGAGATGTTACCTTAAAGCTTTAGCCAAATCTATTCCAACAATTTTGCTAGCCTCCTTTCCAAGAATACCACCACAATAATCTTCACAAGCTAGCCACAAGTTTCCTTCTTGCCTTTTTCTTTTCAGATTTCTCCTAAGGCTAAAATATCTCTTGGAATTTTAGAAGGAGGAGCTTGAACTTTAAGAGAGAAGGAGAGTTTTTGTCTAAGAGAGAGATTTAGTATGACCAAGTCTTCAAGACTTGGTCAATATAGTGCATGCAAAATCAGATGGGGGACACTTGTCACCCTCCCAAGGTCTTTAAAAGAAAAGAAAAAAATCGACTTTTCCTAAGTTTTTCCGCCTGAATCCCGCCTGCGCCATGCTTCCCGGCCAGCAACTCCCGGACCAGATCTTCCGGCCATGCTCGCTTCCCGGCGCCATGGCTGAAACTTCAGCGACTCAAGCATTCGGCGCCATGCCCTGCATCCGGCGCTGCCCTGCCGCTCGTCTCAAACACATTTTTGTCCGATCACAAGACCGAACTTGTAATTCTCATAACTTTCTACTCCGACGTCCTATCGACGAACGGTTGGTTGCGTTGGAATCTAGACTCAACGAACTACACCCCAGGCCTCTGAAACACTTAGGAACTCTCAATGTATCGGGTCATAGCTCGCCTCAAATTTGACTAAAACCCGTCCGGAACAATCCGTCAATCTATCCTTAGAAAATTTTAAGTCTTACCCCCTTTCGTATGCTCTCATGCGCATGACCTGAACTACGGGGTGTAACAATATACTTATCTTATTTAGAGTAAATCTCTTCTCATTAACCTTTTATGAAGCTAATAAACCAACTTCCCATAAAGTTGTTATATTAACTCTACACTTTAGTAAAATCATACTTTTCCCCTAACTAAGGGAATTATACATTCTTAAAATGAAACAAGTTATTAATATACTTAAAACAAGTAAGAATACCAAATCTCAGACGCTCACCGTACTACATAGTTTCATCTATTCATGCTCAAGAGATAGGGAAACTTCACATACCTCTTTGGTCAATCCACTTGCCAAGTCCAAACTACCGCAAGTAATATTTCAACCTATAATAGTCATGATACGTTTATTAACCTCTAATCTTAATGTAGAACAATCCAAGTTCAAAGTCACTAAATTCTATGGAAATTTGGGCAGCATTTCCTTTGTTTCTACTCATTTTGCCACCTTTCTCAAGGCCGAATTTATCATCCAAACACCACATTTAAGGCTCAATCAATCCAACAATTCAAAGGGGATTACACACCCAAAATTCTGTCCCCTAAGTTACCACAATTCACTTAACAATTCTAAGGTAGTTTTTAGGCTACAACATGCTCATAATCTCCTCTTAACCCATTCTTCATATCCAAACCACATTTTCTAGCATGCAATGACTCTAAGAGCATTATTTTACTACCACAAGTTCTTTCTTCTAAGCATGCAACACTAGAACAAATTCTAAAGGAAGAAATGTTACCTTAAAGTTTTAGCCAAACTTATCCCAAAGATTTTGCTAGCTTCCTAGCCAAGAACACCACCACAAGCTAGCCACAAGCTTCCTTTTCTTGTTCTTAATTTTTCAGATTTTCCTAGGCTAGAATCTTCTTGGAGTTTTAGAGAGAAGGAGGAGCTCTGGAATATTTTAAGAGAGAAGGAAGAGGTTTTTCAAAGAGAGAGATGACAAATGACCAAGCCTCTAAGACTTGGTCAATATATTGCATGTAAAAATCAGATGGGGGGGACACTTGTCCCCCACCCAGGCCCTTCCAAAAGAAAAATCTGACTTTTTCTAAGTTTTTCCGCCTGATTTCCCGCCTCGGCGCCGCGGCGCCGCAACTCCTTCGGACCCTCGGATCTTCCGGCGCTGCTTCAGCGCCATGGCTGAAACTTCAGCGACCCTACAAGATTTCTGCGCCATGCCCCGCCGCTTTGTCCAAACATACTTGTCCGATCACAAGACCGAACTTGTAACTCTCATATCTTTCTACTCCGACGTCCTATCGACGAACGGTTGGTTGCGTTGGAATCTAGACCCAACGAACTACGCCTTAGGCCTTTGAACCACTTAGGAACTCTCAATGTTCCGGGTCATAACCCGCCTTAAAGTTGACTAAAAACCCATCCGGAATAATCCGTCAACCCATCCTTTGAAAATATTAAGTCTTACATGCTTTCATACGCTCTCATACGTAGGGTCAGAACTACGGGGTATAACAAATCTAGGCTTCGAATTTACTAGGAATAGTAGTGGCATAGTGATGCACCAGAGGAAATACACTGTTGAATTAATCTCTGATCTTGGCTTGTCTGCTGGAAAACATGCGAGATCACCTCTGGAACTTAACGTCAAGCTGACTTCTACATTGTATGATCATCACCTGGCTGCTGATTCCTCCACAGTTGATGATTCCTCCAATATCAAAGATGCATTGCTAGCTAATCCAGCTAGTTATCAAAGGCTTATCGCGTACTACTTACTGACAAACACCGCACCGACATATCCTTTGTCGCCCAAAGGTCTTAGCCATTTACGCAAAGATCCAAAGACCTCACATCTCTTAGAAGACAAATGAGTTGTTCGATATTCAAACAGCCCTGTGTCCGGTCTTCTATGTCTTCCGCAACACCACCGCTTCATCTCAGATATCGTGATGCCGATTGGGCTTCATGCCTCTAACACAAGGCGTCACCATCGTTACTTAGTATTCTTTGGGAATTCCTCATTTCTGGAAATCGCAAGCAATCCATCGCTTTCCTGAGCTCACCGAGGCGTAATATCGCGATCCGCTTCGCAGCTTTGAGGTGGTTTGGCTCTCTGGTTTGTTCTCGACTCTGACTGTTCCTCTTACACTTCTCATTCCAGTACACAGCGATAGTAAGTCTGCCTTACAGATCGCTGCCAATCCTGTGTTTCATGAGAGGACCAAACATATTGATATAGACTGCCATTTTGTTCGTGAAAAGTTGCAACAAGGACTGATTTCCACACATTATCTGTCCACCGATGAGCAGCCTGTCGATGTCCTCACCAAGGGCTTGACGATTGGTCGACACGATTATCTATTGTCCAAGCTAGGCTTCACCAACTTGTTCTGTGTTCCTAGCTTGAGGGGGCGTGTTGAAGATAGTATACATTAGTTTCTGTTTGTTGTAGTAGTCAGTAAACACTCAGTATACACTGGTATACACTTTCTATCTTTCAGTTTTGGTCATTTCAGTTTTAGCACATGTTTACCTTTGGCGTTTGGCTATGTTTGTAATATGGTTAGTCATGCAAAGCCATACCTATAAATACTCTTTGGCTATGAATGAAAAGTAGAGAAAAAAACATTCCACAAAATGTCACAGCATCGTCTTCCTCCTTTCTCTCTCGAGTTCCATTCATACTGCTCCATCTTCAGAGATGGACGCAGCCAATCATATCTTTAAATTCGTGCTTCTAACAATACTTTCATCACGTCATGGTATCTCTCAGGTGACAGTCCGACTCTTTCAATTATTTCTTCATCTGTTGGCATCCTCTGAAGCTCAAATAGCAACTCCAATTTGGCCTTCTGGATTTCCACTCTGATCTGAATCAGATAAATTATATCAACCTTTTTTGCACTGACTACTTGACAAATACAAGCAAATGAGTCTCAAAGATTAGACATTTCCTTAAAGAACAGAAGAATACTCCAATCGGGATCACAAAAGAACTTAAAAGCTATTTAAAGGATTTTCCTCTCCATCCATACAAATTCCTTTAGTCGGCTCACTGACTCAAAATTTTGCTATGTTCTCTCAAAAAAGATATAGCACATTGGATTTACATTTCAAGTTATATTAAAGCATAGAGGGAGGCCAGGAAATTATTTTCTTTCACCAAGTGAAAATATTACATAACTAGAGATAGATATTTCTCGTTTCACCAAATGAAGTAATCGCTTCGCTTCCGGACAGTGACAGAAGAAAGAAAATGGTTCATTGCTGGGTGAACACTGAGAAAAAAAACTGGCAGATATAAGAAAGAGAACGTACAGATTCAAGCCCAAATGGGACTTTGGTGAAGCTTGAGGTTGTCATAGAACGTATTATGGCATGCCGTATCCAAAAAAGGCCATATGTTCATAACCTGAACTTCCTATTAGGTTCAAATCTATCAATAGCTGTAATTAGACCCTTGACGCCTGCCTGACAAAGGTCTTGGAATCTTGACCTATTTGCAAAATCTTGAAAATATTTGTTCATCACGAACAAAACAAGACGTAGATTGTGCTGCAACCGAACAAGACTGCAAATGTGAGCTATTTATAAAGCTAAAAACTCATGTAATATCTGGATTGCATATGAAAGTTAGAAGATACCAAGAACATGGGGTGGTTCAAGTTACACTAGTATTGGCTTCATTTACCCTCTCAAGGGCATAGATTCAAGATAAATATTTAAAGAATTTCAAGCATATAAGATACTCAAAAGAAAATTAACAGTGCTTTATAACATGTTATACTACCTTCTACATATTACTGTTTGTGCACAGTACATGTCAAGATTGGCTAGTTTCAATGTTATAACAAATTCATGTCGAGGAACTATGAAATAACGGATCATCAGGTTTTCTTAAATCAGATTATAAAACCAGAAACATGTTTTTTCTGCTTGAGGCATAAAATAAACTTCTAAGGTGCACATCAAGAAGGTCTGACAAGTAAAAAGAGAAAGTACCTTAATCAGCTTATTTCTAGCAGCTCGACCAACTTCTAGTTTTTTCCGTAGTTCAGAGGCATCTATATTTGTTGCCTCAGCTATTTCACTGTCAGTTGGTTCTCGTCCCAAATCAGTTTGCAAGTTCTCCTTAACTTGAAGGATTGCCTAAATTACAACAACTGATTCTCAATCGTAAAGTACAACAATATCAACAATACTAAAATCTCCTGAATAAACAAATGAAATTCCACAAACTTCCTTCCGGATTCAATCTTTTTCCGTTAACAGTAAAATATTTGTACCTTCATAGGTTGCATCAACTTGAAGAGCCATGCATGCTCAGTTGATGGAAGCACCAGAGGGATTTTCATTTTCTTCCAGTCTAAGCTCGCTAAGTCAGTAGCACCTGAATATTCTCTGACAAGCTTATCAATTTTTTCATCATCAGTGTCCTCTTTAAGTTTTCCTTTTTGGGATGAAGCAATTATTTCACCTTCTTTATTCTTTAGTAGAGCAATCCTCTGGTAAAGATTCAACCTCTTTGATTTCTTTCTACGATTCTTGACCACATTATCAGCAATTTCATTCTTAGCTTCCTCATCACCTTCTACAATCCTCTTCCTCGTCCTTGGCATTTTCTTCACCAAATGATCCTCAGCTTCTGTATTGCAGGTAGCAGTTTCCAGACTGCGCTTGTAGATACTTTCAAGTTTGGCAGCAGCTTCACTGTAATCTAATTCTAACGCACTTGGAGAGGCTTCAATTGAAACAGCATGCACTCTCTCAGAACGTTTAGATACTTGTCTTGACCTCTTTCCATTTTCTTTAGACGTTTCAATAGGCAAGGAGATGGATTCCTTAGGTGCAACTAAAGTTGTATTCTTCGTCTTATCTTTCTTAAATGATACAATTACTGGCCTTTTAAGCGGACATAAATGAGCCGAAACCCTTGTGCTCAATCCCAAAGGACTTCGAGAAGCAGAGCTTGAAGCAGTCACAACTCCCATGCCAAGTTGTGCTATCAAAATTTTACTCAATGAACAGAAGAGGTTCTCACAAACTATTCCCCTGTCAAATCCAATATACACGCATTATGATACGTAAAATTAATTTAATCTCAACTGGAAGACAAATGATTGAGGAAATTCTCTAGGACATGAACTATTTCTTATTTTTCTACTGTTTCCTAAGGAAGCTTCCGTACAAAAAATCAACAATTTTAAGTCCATTATTAGAGAATTCCGCAGCTATTTGCAAGCAAATTCCAGTTCTGAGATTCTGTTAACTAAATAAAAGACCAGCTCGGTGTACTACCACAAGGGTCTATAGTGCACAACCTTATCTTGCAAAAAATGCATTACTGCAAGAGGTTATTTGTCTTATTTCCATAACTCGAACCAGTGAACCTCCTAGTCACGTAGAAACAACTTTACTAGTTATGTCAAGCTCTCCCTATTCTATTTGGAGAGTCACGCTACTTTTCAATCACAATCATACTATTTCCTCAAATAATTTTCTTTCCTCATTTTCTACAAACACCGAAAATTCAGAGTTGTCTTTCCTAATAAATTAGCAAGCTCGGTGCACTAGGACATTGCCGATGCACCAGTTCAATCAAATCGGAAAACTAATTATAACTCAATCAAAATACAACGACGCCGGAAGGAAGTAAATCAAAACTACTTACACTCAACAAACTTATGCAGTTGTAGTAAACATAAATTGGAAAATGGTCAGATTTGCCCTCCAACTTTGGATCATATTTGCCCTCCGTTAAAGTATGAGGTCAAATATACCCACCACGTTAGCAAAGTTATCACATATGTCCTATGTTGGACGGAAATCCCATGTGGACGCTACATAGGATCCACGTGGGCGACAATAAACACATGTGGCTCAGATTTGTGCCATCTTCATCGGCCGACAACATTTAACGGTGGCTCAAATCTGTGTCATCTCCATCGGGAACCATGGATCGACCACCAAGAACCACTGTTCGTCCCCCCTCATCACCAGTAAGAGCTCCGCCAGCTATCAGTAGTCGTGAGACCGGAAAGATTCGATCGGATTCTTCGACTCTCAGGCGTTGCTGTGACGAAAGCCGTTGAAAAAATGTCGGAGCAACCAAACCACCTTCATTCACTACTCCGTTCTCACCCCCTCTTCCCCATCACTACTTCACTACCAACAACACCCCCTCGCCCCTATTTTCCTGGTCTCCGTTCACTCACCACCAGAACCACCAGCGAACTTGTCGGGCCTTTCTAGAACTGGCTGGTGTGGAATTTTCATGGCAAGTCGTTGAACAAATTTGTGATATGGCGTTGCTCCGACACTTGCCGTTGAAGCAACACCCTCTTTCTCTCCACTGTCTCAAATGAATTGGTTTTTGATCTTATATTGTTCTTATGTTTATTTTGTAAAGGTTTTGGCCGGAAAATGTTTCTGTTGACCGTGTTTGTATCTTTTTCGGCGAGTCAGATTTGTCAGTAAATGTTATCGGCTGGTGGAGATGGCACATATCTGAGCCACTTGTGCTTATTGTCGCCTACGTGGATCCGACGTGGCGTCCACGTGGGATTTTCGTCCAACAGAGGGCATATGTGATAACTTTGTTAATGTGGAGGGTATATTTGACCTCATACTTCAACGGATGACAAATCTGATCCTTAATCGAAAGTTGGAGGACAAATATGACCCTTTTCCTATAACAATATATACCGTCTCGAATTTCGGTGTCCACATGCTCTTTTCTCCAACTATCCAATGGCTAGGATTTCTAGTTTAGAAGATCTACGGTGAGAATTTTTTGTCTACGTGGATAGAATAAGGGAAACAGGTGACGTGGACAGAATAATACGAGTGAAATAACATACGTGGTAAGTTGAGAGTGGAAGCAGAGATATTTTTAAGACCATCTCCAACAGGAGATAGTTGAAATCACCTTTATCTCCTGCCACATCAGATTATCTATCTGTCACATCATCAAATATCTCTATTATCACATACACTCCACAACAGGGAATATTTTATAAAATAATTCATTTTCTCTTTCCTCCACATCAATACATATACCCCACTATATATATTCATTATATTTCATTTTCTATTTTGTATATGATATTATTCTTGTAATTCATATTATTACACATATAATAATAAAATTATAAATTACTTATATTCATTTAATTTTGACACTTATAAAAAATTATTATAATATTAAAACACAACAATACATGATTTTATTAATGAGGATAAATTAATCGTACAATTTATCAAAAACGCAGTAAAGCATTGATAATATTAAAATCACAAATAAGTAGATGTTGAAGTATTTTGTTGTGTTTGGGGCAGAAAATTATGTGGTGTGTCACCACCAGCATTTTCTAGAGAATTTTGAGTGCAAAACTCAGGTATATCTGTTGATCCACTGCTAAAATTAGGAGTGGGTTGTTCGGTGTTTTGATTGTTGATATTTGGGAAACCACCATAATTACTTCCACCAGTTTGTTGCTCATATTGCATATAAGGAAAATTATACGGATATTGCATACCAAAATTAGTTAGCATCATATATGACATTTGAAAAATGGATGACATATTTTGAGAATTTTGTAGACGTTGAATATTGGAATTTTGTAGTTGGTTAGGAAATATAAAATTTGGAGAAAGATTAAAATTTTGATTAGGATCCATATTAAAAAAAAATAGCAAATAATTTGGAAGAAGATAGAAATTTGGAGAAAATAGCCAAAATATTTCGGTGTCCAAATGAAGTAAACTTAGTCTCTTTTTATAGATCTTGAAAAATAAAAATAATTGGTGTTTTTTTTTTAATTCGGTCAAATTATTGATCAAAAATAACAACTAAAGTAGTGATGAAAAATGAATTTGTGGCAGTCAATCGTTGGCTGACACATGGCGCGAGCAGAGAGAAAGCCATAGAAATTATGTGCATCAGTGGACATTGTCTCCACGTGGCAGAATTATCTCCTATATATTCAATAATTCTCATTTTAGTCCACTTTAACATCTCATTCTAATTGTCACCTACTGTGTATAATTATTGTTGGGTCCCGGAGGTTATGCTATGAAATAAAAAAACAAACTGAAAGTAAAATCAATTCGAATGCTGGAACAGTTTGCAAATGTCGGCGAAAATATCGTCCGACATTTCTGACAACATTTCGGTAAAAACAGAAAGTAGTGACAACACTTCAGTAAACAAAATAAAACATTTGAAGAGTAAAATTGCAGCGCAAATAAATAAAGAACACAAAGGTTTAATTTTTATAGGTTATATATTGATATAACCCATGATGGTCAATGACCAAAAGTATTGTATATATATATATATATATATATATATACAATTGAATATATTCCTTTCTTTACAAGATTTACAAGATAATACAAAGGAATAAAAAAGGTTAAGTCGGAGATGACTTATGTCTGAAAAATCTATCTAAATAGAAGTGAACAACATCTCATTACAATCGCTTCATACAAAGCTAATCTAGAATCTGAAACAACGACTGTAATGTCACACAAAATGTCGTCAAAAACACAGACAACATTTCGTGATCCAGATTTCTGAGAAGAAATCCCGAGAGCTCTCTTGGTATTTTTACATTTTGATTCTGGATATTGATTCCTTGATGTAGCCTCTCTATTTATAGCAGAGAGTCTTCCTTGAAATGCTCAATGAATTATTGGGTAGGTTGAGCTAAAAGAGGGCAGCTGGACGCAGAGTTTGTTGGAGAAGAATGTGGAGCAAGTTCCTCCAACTCCTTAGACTTATTCCCCAAGTCTAGAAACTACTTGGACTTGGTCTTCCCACATTTTTAATATGTTCCAAAGCTCCTTGCCAAGTCAGAATTACCGTCGTGTTAAAACAAGTCACACTCTCTTGAATTATGTCCAGTGAAGTAAAGGAAAAACTGTTGTCCAGAATGTTGGTCCGAATGTCAATGACATTTGTTCCAACATTTTGATTTTTTAACTTAGTGCAGAAAATTATACGTTGGACAAAATGTCATGACACCAAAACCCAACATTATCTTTTTGTCTTTCTTCACAAAACTTAATCAACTAAGTGTGAGTGACCTATGGCAATGACATATCCACACAAATGCTCCCCTCAACCTGTAATGGCATATAAACATAACATATACAAGATATACATATATATATATACCATTTATACAAGATTAGAAAAGAATAAAGATGTTAGCACATATACACATATCATCCACTTATACAGATTTATACACAATTTATATCCTCAACATCAATGAGTAGCATCAGCTGCAATATGTGAAGGAAGCAGTCCGTGAAGAAAAGGCAAAACATTAACATTCTCCCCCTTTTTGCCTTTCTTCACAAAACAACCTTTTCAACAAACAACAGTAGCTTCCAGCACGGCAGCACTAGCTTCCAACAACTCTCTACTCTTGCATAATTCTTTCTCTGCACATGTATAACTTCTTCTCTGCACAGAACAACAACATCTAGCCTTCTTTCTCTGCTCCCCCTGCATTAGCACTTCCTCTGCTTCATTATCTCCCCCTTGACAGTAGCATCCTCATTCTCTCGACAGTAGTAGCATATGCATATCATTTTCTCCCCCTTTTTGTGATGAAAGCAGCACCATAAAATGATCTCTGGCTTGAATCAGAGCATTTCTCACAGTATCAACCTTAGAGATTTGTTGGCTGATCTTTGCAATTTGAATCACAAGTCATTTAGCAAACAATGGAGACTGTCTTGGACCAGTGTTGCCAAAAATATTGGTGACATTTCTGTCAACATCTGCACTATTTTCTTCCATTTTCCAGGGTAGATCGATGACTCTGTCTCTACTCTTCAAAACTGCAGGGCCTGCTTCTCTAACATTTTCCTCAACATTTAATTCTCATACATTGATTTAAAACAACCGGTGTGAGAAATATAATCTGTTATAGAGATGTACCTTTCCAAACTTCTTCGAGGATGTATTCTCTACAGCAGAACTCAAAATAGCACACAACAACCTGACTCAAGATCTGATTCAGATTTGGTTTTGCTGAAGGATGTTGGAGTTGTGTCTCTTCTGATGTTGGCTGAAATGTTGCCTAAGATATTGTGGCATCAGTGGCAACATTCAGAGCAGCACTCGATTTAGCATATCTAAAAATTTCTTTTGGGAAGAAATATTTCAATGGAGTTTCACCAAGAATTTCCCCATTTCTTGAGACACATTTTGCAGTACATAGACAGTTGTTTCTTCTTCACTCTCTTCAGTTGAGAACACCAAGTTCGTGTCATCACTGTCACTGCTCGAGCAAGAAGAAATAGCAATATCACATCCGACCTCGACTGTTATTGCTCTGGCCGCAAATTGTACTTCTCAAACAATCTACTCGTTCGACAAGTAGGGAAAGTGGAGGATCTTGGTCTCTTACCCAATACTGTAGCTTTAGGCAAATCCTCAGTGGATGGTGAAGAAGGAAATCAGTGGGGTTGCTTGTTGTGGTTCAACATGCTCAGAAGATTCAGTGTTCATTGGAGGGTCAGTACTCATAGGAAAGTTGGTTGGTGTGTTGGCTGACATTGGTGTTGACATTGAAAATTTTCCATAGGTGAATATAGTGGAGAGGGTTTTGAGGAATTTTGAAAGATGAAGGGCTTGAGTGTTCCATCGGTTGTATATACCGAAGTGATGTGATCTTCCCAATTTTTTATTTTTATTTTATATATATATTTTGATTTTAAAAAAAAAACAAAAAGATAACAAGAATGACAAATAAGTAAAGAACGATTTATAAACTTGGCAGAATAACTAAATTTTATATATATATATATATATATATATATATATATATATATATATATTTTATAGGAAAAATCGAAGATGATAAAAAAATAACAAATAAGAGGAATATCTATATACATGACAAATCTTTCTAAGCAACAAAAAATTCCTTAGATTTAGGTGTTTCAATTTTACACAATAACTTACACATAAAATAATGGGATAAACTAACTAAACATCAAAGTAGGAATAAAAATTAATTTTATCAGTTTAAATTTTGAAATTCTTATTAAAACAAGGCACAAAAATAGGGAAAAATAACTGAATTTTCAAAAATCAGTTACACATTGCATCCCAACAAATATCATTATCTGAAAATGTCAACAGTAATGTTGGCAACATTTTGTGCAACACAAGTATTATGATCCTTCAAGAACATCTTCCTTTCGGCAACAAATCAAGACACGTTTCATATATATTTTTATGAGTTTAACCTCCAGACCAATGTAACATTTTTCCATTGAGTCCTAGATCTAATCATAAAACACATACAAAAATCATTTTCGTGTCAAAAACAAGAATACTTATTTAGCATCCTCATAATGTTTTCTTTGTTTAAGCACTTTGATACTCCTATAGTATAGGAACGGTATCAATTTCAAGGATTTTGCCCGTATTGCACAGTTGTCGAGAATTAGAAAGGCTTTTCCTTATTTTGATACTCCATTTTTATGATATCTAATATCATCGCAGAGAACGGTATTACATTAAAATCACGTTCTTATTTGGAAATCATACATGTGTGAACAAAAATCAGCCAAAAATAATACTGAAAATCAGATTCTAATATTACACAGGTAAATGTCATCCGAAATGTTAGAGACATTTCAACCGACATTCACCAAAATGCCTAAAATAGAGATTACAAAGACCACGAGATTTCTACACTAGAAAATCTCTCATAATCCAAAACTATTATAAAAGTATCAGCTAGTTGATGAAGAATATCAACATGTTTAATTTGAACTAGCTGTTTTTCAATCAATTTTTTTTTTTTAAATGATGCCTAATCATAGTACAAAACTAAAAAGTTGCTAGTAAAACCATAGTCGTTTAACATGTGTCTTAGCCATATTCATTGAGAACAACAACTTTCAGCTACTACATATTTAGATTCAACAGTTGAAAGTGAGACACAATTTTATTTACGACTATACAAAAAAAATAAGATTATTGCCAAAATAAAAATATCATCTACTTGTACTTTTTATATCATTCACATCATCAGCTCAATACGAGTCACTATATCCTATTAAATTAGGATTAGTGTCTTTGGAATACCAAATTTCCAACTCACATGTGCCGACAACATATCTGATGACACGTTTAAAGGCATTTAAGTGGGAGATTTGTGGGCAGGCTTGGAATCAAGCACCTATACAAACACTAAACATTATATCTACACCGACAATATTCTTTGATTGTAATGTAGACATAAAACAAGAAAGACTAACCTCTTGATATATGATTGACATACACGCATACCTTATCATTTCTCTACAATCGATTGGTTCTTTGCTTCTTGTTCAAATTTCTTTAAAAACTCCCTTATCACCCGACCTGTTGGATGATTCTTCATAATCCTTGATGAGGGTCCCTTCGTATTGGGTCATGAAGTTCAGCTTCTGATTCCTCATCTGTTCCTGCAGTATTCTCGGCTTCTGCTTCAGGTGTTGCTTGGAATGTTGTGACATTTGGAGCAACATCTGCAGTTTCAGCGTTCTGCGTATTCTCCACTGTAATTATAACATTATTTTTAGACTTATTTTCTGTAAGGTCAGAAAAAATCATCAAGAACAATGTTAACATACTCTTTTAAAGTTTTTGTCATTTAGATTGAGCACTCGGTAAACATGACTATTTTGAGAATAGCCAACAAAAAAAATTCCTTTCACTCTTAGAGTCAAACTTAGCAGAATAATCTCTATCATTTAAAATGTAACAAATACATCCAAAAATATGAAAGTAACACAAATTATGTTTCTTTTCATTTAAAATTCCATAGGATGTCATCTTTGTTACATGTCTTAAATAGACTCTATTAGTGATGTGACAAGCAGTAAAAATATTTTGATCATTTTTAGAACTAAGCACAACTCTAGCCATTTCTTGCAATGTTCTACTCTTCCTTTCTGCTACCCCATTCTGTTGGGAGCAGAAAAAACTCATGGAAAGTTTCTCTTTTCTCACAAAATTTTGTGAAGGAGATGTTTTAAAATTATTTTCCATGGTCGGATATAATCCAAAAAAATAGGAGAATAGAACATGTTCCTACTTCTAGAGTGCAAAATTTTAATCATGTCAAAAGTTTGTGATTTTTCCTTAAACAATTACCTATGAATATCTAGAAAAATCATCTACTATCACATAGGAATACCACATGTCTCCTAAACTGTCTACCTCAATTGAACCCATAAGATTCATGTGTAAAAATTGAAAATAGTGAAACATACCTGAATGTTGTTCGTCATTCTGGACAACATTATGGAAAACACAAATTTGCTTACCTTGGAGACAATCTGCACAGACTGTTTTACTTGTATGGATTAAGGTTGGGTAAGTCTCTAACCACTTCATGTGAGACCAATTTTTCCAGATTGTGGTGGTTGACATGCCTCAACTTTTGATGCCATAGTGTTGTATCGCTGATCTTGACAGTATTGCATGTTACTCATCTTGCAATAAGATAGAAATCACTTATCACCTGTTCTAGTACCTGACATACACATTAGCTTTATTCATAACTTCACAAGCATTCTTATTAAATTTCACCTCCAAATTGTCATTACACAATTGACTCTTCAATTTAGTCGTTAAACCTTCAATCGTGTAAGACATTTCTTAAAGTTGGAAATCCAGGAATATTCAGGATTCTTTTTCCAATCATTTTTCTTTTACTGCTACCTCCATAAGTTAAGTTACCTCCATTGAACGACTGCAGTTCTTTAGAAAACTCATTTGTACCTGTCATGTGACGAGAACATCTACTCTCAAAGCACCAAGAACCTGAAATGTTAGTTCTTAAAACAGTTATCACACATTATAAGATACATCCATTTTGGGAATCCAAACTCTTTTAAAACATTTTTTACCTTTCAGCTCAGAAATGTTGTTTTGAATGTTATCAGAAATGTTGGACAACATTTTAAGCAACATTTCGCTCACAAAATTCTGAAATTTGAAAACAATATGGTTAAAAAAAATCAGGGGAGTTACAATGACGGCACACAAACTTCATATCCTTTGACATATATGAGAACCTATTATATAATCATTTTACCTTTACAAAGCACATTTTCTCATTTTTGTCAAGCAAACTGAAACATAAAGTTTTAAGAGAGTTTTAGTACACAATACCTGCATGCGAAAGTTTACTAAAAACTGAGTATCTCATTCAATTTAGAAGTCCACGAGTAGAGCTTACGGAAGAGTATTTTGGCTAAATCCAATTTTGCACAAATCTTACCAAATGCAGTATCCTATTTGGTAAGTGCATCATCTAGTCGGGTTATTGTTCCTTTTAGATCTACATTCTCATGAGTTAAAGATATTACCTTTGTCTCAAGTTTCTTGGATTCTATGATTAAGGTTTTACAAATATTTTGTAATTCATTAATCATGTCATCTTTGCATTAAACTTGATTCATACTCTCAGCCTTACCACTAGAAATAAAAATCACTAAAGCAGTTAACATCATGATAGTTAAAGAAAATGTACCTTTCAGATGTTGCTGGAAATGCAGATGTCGTTGCAGATGTTGCCTGAAATGTCGTGACATCTGAGGCAACATTACAGACGATATTTTCATTATCAGACAGGGGTTGTTTATAAACAGTGACCAGCAGTGCTTGTGATTTGATTTCTTGATCTTCTTCTTCTTCTTAGTAGACGGATTTTTTAGCACTTGGAAGGAAACTTGGTGGACTTTTGATTGAAGTCTTGGTTTTGATGCCTTTTAGATTTAGATTTATTTCTCCAATTGTTGAACTTCCTCACCATCAAATTGTATTTTCGAGTGAGTAAGACAACATTAGCACCTTCACCAATTTCTTCAAGATTCTCATCCCCTTCATTGATATGATTCTCTGAGGATTGAACTTAAAGTGTCACATTCTTGCTCTAATAGAGTTCCCTTTAATTCTTAATGTTCATCTCATTGATTTTGAGAGTGTTCATCAAGGTATGAAGGTTCATAGTAGCAAGATGTGAGCTTCTTTAATGACATAAATCTTTAAATTGAACTTTTCAGGAAGAGAACAGAGAGTCTTTCAAAATAAGATTTAATATCACCCGCTTCCTCCATCCTTAAATGTTCATGATCATGTGTAGCTTAATTCGATGAACACTTGATCTACCTTCACAATGAATTTGTAAAGTATCTCATGCATCCTTAGTCGTTGGACAGTTTTGAACGAGTTTAAACATGTAAAGATCAACTCATCCAAAAAATTGCATCTAAGGCCTTTTCGTTAAGCTAGTATTATTGGTTTTTTCCGCCGTCCATTTGGATTCAGGTTTAACAAGAATGTCATCTTCTTCATCCGGCGACAACATTTGAACAAACATACCCATTGGTTATAGATCTCCATGCCCTAACATCAATTGATTTGATGTGAGAACGTAGGTGAATCCTCAATAGGTACATTTTGTTCCATTTAAAATGGGAAGTCTACCAATATTTGGATTAGCCAGATCCATAGCTTTGAATAATAGGACCAATCACTTATTATGTCAAGTGTTGGCTCTGATACCACTTGTTGGGTCCCGAGGTTATGCTATGGAATAATAAAAAACAAAATTCAAATGCTGGAACAGTTTGCAAATGTCGGCGAAAATATCGTCCGACATTTCTGACGACATTTCGGTAAAAACATAAAGCAGTGACAACACTTCAGTAAACAAAATAAAACCTTTGAAGAGTAAAATTGCAGCGGAAATAAATAAAGAACACAAAGGTTTAATTTTCATAGATTATATATTGATATAACCCATGATGGTCAATGACCAAGATTGTATATTTCTTTACTAGATTTACAAAATAATACAAAGGAATAAAAAAAGTTAAGTCGCAGATGACTTATGCCTGAAAATCTATCTAAATAGAAGTGAACAACATCTCATTACAATCGCTCCATACAAAGCTAATCTAGAATCTGAAACAACGATTGTAATGTCACACAGAATGTCGTCACAAACATAGGCAACATTTCGTGATCCAGATTTCTGAGAAGAAATTTCGAAAGCTCTCTTGGTATTTTTACATTTTGATTCTGGATATTGATTCCTTGATGTTGCCTCTCTATTTACATTAGAGAGTCTTCCTTGAAATGTTCAATGAATCGTTGGGTAGGTTGAGCTAAAAGAGGGCAGCTGGACGCAGAGTTTGTTGGAGAAGAATGTGGAGCAAGTTCCTCCAACTCTTTGGACTTGTTCCCCAAGTCTAGCAACTTCTTGGACTTGGTCTTCCCACATTTTTAATCTGCTCCAAAGCTCCTTGCCAAGTCAGAATTACCGTCGTGGTAAAACAAGTCACACTCTCCTGAATTTTGTCCAGTGAAGTAAAGGCAAAACTGCTGTCCAAAATGTTGGTCTGAATGTCAATGACATTTGTTCCAACATTTTGGTTTTTTAACTTAGTGCAGAAAATGATATGTTGGACAAAATGTCATGATACCAAAACCCAACATTAACATTCTCTCCCTTTTTGCTTTTCTTCACAAAACTTAATCAACTAAGTGTGAGTGACCTATGTCAATGACATATTCACACAAATGCTTCCCCTCAACCTGTAATGACATATAAACACAACATATATAAGATATACATATATATACCATTTATACAGAATTAAAAAAGAAGAAAGATATTAACACATATACACATATCATCCATTTATACAGATTTATATACAATCCATATTCTCAACATTAATGAGTAGCATCAGCTGTAATCTATCAGGAAACAATCCGTGAAGAAAAAGCAAAACATTCATAATTATTGATGAGATTATCTCTGATGGAGATGGTCTAAGGAGTATATGGATGTGGTTACTGACACGAGATGTGATTCTTTATTGTATTACAATATGTTTATAAAAAGCAAGTGGGGCTTACTGATGAAGAGAATCTTAAATTTTGTGCCATTTGAATTATGCATTTTTCAGTTTATAATAATCTATATCTAAATTTATAATCAAAATTAAGTACCTTAATCTTTGTATTCCAAAGCTCTTCACATAAATTGGGACTAAGGTAATATAACGCATGCACAATTTTGCAGTTGACGACATTAATTTGCAACAAAAAAAAATGATATGGTTCAATTCGGCATAGGTAAGCTCTCTTCATGTCTTGTTCTCATGCTGTGGTCAAGTTCCTTTCTGCTAAGCTTAATATATACCCCCTCATATTGGAATTATTTTACATTATCAAGTTGTTCAAAAGTTAATTTTTATTTATATCAAGTATAACTAAATAATCCTGAAATAAAAGGAGAATCTATTATAATCAGTAAAGTTATGTTGCTATGATAGTGCTTGAAATTTTTACCTAGTTAAATGAAATTCTTTTCTATTCTTTTATTTTCTTCTCTTTATTTTTTTATTTTTTTGATAATTCAGGTCTCGGGTGGCCTTAGTACCCCATATCGCTAGTACCTGCACAAGTACTGGTACTAAGCTCCTGGAGGTGATGGAACTCGTCCTTAGCCGGCACACCGTCGGGTAAATCGCGGGATGTGCACCCCGCATTCAGTGTCTGATCGCTACCAACGGATCAATGCTACAAGGTCTGACCCCCTAACAGGACTTGTCTGGAGGGAATCAAACCCACACTGCAACATGCCCGCGCGGTTAAGCTACCAGGCTTTAATACGAGGCATATGCCCCGGAGAACGTATCCGTCGAGAATCGAACTTGTGACCCTAAGGCCACAAATTTTACTAATGGCCACTGGGCCACTATCAACGGATTTCTTCTCTTTATTACTTACTAGGATATTTGACACACCAGTCACGGAATCCCATTTTGAGCTCGGGCCAAGGTCAAGGTAATTTTAATTTATTTAAGTGGAATAAATTAAAATTACCATTTGGATGCTAGGGTATCCAAAGGGGTGGTGTGGGTGAGCTTGGGGCTAAGGTCTCAAGTTCGAATCCCCCAGTGTTACAACTGGCCTACCTTCGCCTCTTTGGGGAGCATGTCACACCTGACTTGCTTAGTGTGGTTAATCTGGCTGACGTGGTTTGCAGGCTACGCGTCAGTTCGGGGTTTACCAGAGCGCACCTACGGATAGCGACTGCGGGTTCCCTTGTCAACAAAAAAAATGTTTTTCTCTAACGTCTTTCTGCATGTCTAACTCGTTCTTAGGTTTACACGTGAATTAGATATTTTTGAAAATCTATTCTTAAGATTGAAGGAGAGATTACGCTAACAATGTAAATAATGGGCTTAAAAATTTTGGAGAGCAGATACAATAGTCAACAGACTAAGGAGTAAGTCTGGAGCAAATTTTATGTATTAATGTACATAATTGAAAAAATGTCTAGATTGATAGAATATTATGACGAGAAAAACTGATTGTACAAACTGGTTAACTAAAGTCTGGCTCAGATATCATGTTAAAGCATGTGTGACAATTTCATCTATAAACTTAAGTTTAAAAAATTATTTTACTCAAACTCAACTTGTATCAGAGTCAAACTCCAATTAGCCCTTTTCCACAACTATTTTCTCATCATGTTCCGTCACTTTGACTTCTTTATTTTTATATTTGCTAACTCTGATACCACGTGAACGAATTTTAGCATTCAAACAAAAACTTTAAGACAATTGATGTAGTGACCGGAAGAACATCTAACTCAATGCAGCAGCACCGCCACTATGCTAGAACCAGAACCATCATTAAGGCCAAGATCATTTTCTGAGGCAAATACTAGGATACTTGAAAGGATAAAACAAAGATTAGCTACACCAACAAGAAAAATCTTATTTGTTGGTGATTCTACTACAATGAGTCAGCCAATCAACATGCCTTATCAACCACCAAACAAGACTCTTGTTATAGGAGAGAAACTGAAGACAATGAAGAGGAATGTGAAGTCAAAAACATGATGAAGACATGAATATTGAAGTTTATTTATTTTGTGGATAATGAACACAGTTGATACTATTGTGCACTTTGTGTTTTATGTCACTAAACTCTTGTGAAGCAATTGTATGAATATTGAAGCTTGTTTATTTTGTGAAGATGAATATGAATATTGAAGCTTGTTTATTTTGTGAAGATGAATATGAATATTGAAGCTTGTTTATTCACTACTAGGACTTGTAAGGGTAGCTAACTATAGTATTGAAACTTTAAAAAGATTGCGTACCTTTATTTCCATCATTATCGTTTTGCTCCGTCCACTCTGCTAGCAGAACCACAACGGCATAAACGCCACTTAATTCAGCTCTTTTTTAGGTAGAGTATAACTTAAAAGTGTTTGTTACATTGTCTCTTACAGATCCCATCTTTTTCAGGAATGCAAAGACCTTGAATTTAAAGTCACATTTTTTAGCCAAATAGACACTACTGATTCCAAAAACAACATACTAGTTGTTGTTTGTGTAGCAGTTGTGCTGCTGCCTGCTGCTGCTGTTTGTTATTTATGCAGCAGTGCAGCTGATGTTTACGTGCAAATTTTCAAGTGCAAAACATTAAAAGTGCAGCTGATTAAAAAATGAAATGATTCTTCAATAACACTTAACTACCATTAAACTTCAATACACAACTACAAATACTAATTCCTAAACATAACATTAAAAGTGCAGCGTTGTTTCGTTCATAGCTACTAATACTAATTTCTAAACATAACATTAAAATTTCTTACTCAACTACAAATACATAATCATTTCATGATCTATGCCGCAACAAATCCAATAAATAACGCTCATGAAATCATCATAAACACGCGCATCTGTCACGCCCCTTTTCGACCGCGACATTAATTCACTCCTGCTTATAAATGTTAGAAAAATAAAATAAATGCTAAAAGATGCTAAAATGCTAAAAGGGTGCTAAAAGAGTGCTGAATGCTAAAGTGCTAAAAAGATGCTAAAGGGTTCGCGGAGTCGCCACCTAATTAGTTTGGGTGAATTATGACACCTAAATGTTAACTATGTTAAAGTCAACATTAACTCCATTTTTATGGTCTGCAAAACTAGTGTGAGATTCTGGGTAAGAGTTCTTTATTAATCTAGATGGAAGGGGTTAGGAACCCTCTAAGATCCGCTAACTCGCGGTTATCCTACCAAACCTAGATTGATTATTATGTTAGAGAAGGTGCATGTTTAAAAGATGCTGCATGTGCTTTATAAAAGAATGCATTTTTTGATAAAAGATTTATAAGACTAATGCGACAAAAATATACGTAATGTTTAAAAGTATACATTTATAAAATGATGCAGAATTGATGTATTTACTAAAGATATGCATTTCATTTGCAAAATCGATTTTGATTAACATACGCAAGGTATGATATGAAAGATGATATTTTAACAATCGATAATAATTTTATTGTGAAATGAATTACAATGTCATTAAGTGGTTTAAGAGAATCAATTTCTTTTGTTATGCATTAACTTCGCGGTTAGACATGCAATGTTAATTGTTAGGCAAAAGATATGCATGACAAGCCTAAGACAAATAACTAGAAGTGTTTTTCTAATTCTAAATTATCTTCCCATCTTATATGTTCAAAGACTAATTGCTCTAGATATCTTGTTAATTACAAAGTTAGATTACGATGAACAAATAAAGACATAAACATGAGGCAAGGAGGTTAAGAGAGTAAACACATTGAAGTGGATGACTCCGTCCTATTTTATTTTTCTAGAAATTGTCGAGGAGGGAACGCGATGGATGTAGATGTGGGCCTTCATTGACGCAAGTCGTGATGAGTCTCGCCATGAGACTCTTCATTTTGCTCCGATGCATTTCATGTAACAAGTAAATGATAAGGATTAATACATGCCCAAAAAATATCGACCATAAATAAATAAGCAAATAACCACGTATTTAAACATATAAGAAAAACACTTAAATTACATTACAGATCACTGGAGAAATAATGGGTGCGAGTAATAAAGACCTAACAATGCTTAGGAGACTCTTCACATACAGTTACTTCGTAAAATAAGGTCCAAATGCAATATGAGCCCAGCATGTATATGCTTTCTCAAACCATTAGAAGAAAAAAAAGGAGCCTGTTCTTTAAATAAGAATCTCGCAGAAGCACACACAAGCACATTCAACTTTAACTAGAGAAAGACGTTACACTGCGCACTTCTTATATTTGAAAACACGCACACTACACCCTTTGCATACATAATTGCCAGAACAGATGGCATAAAATAAAAAATGCACGAGGACTTTTAGCATCAGACTCCAATAGATACAATATGCTTGCTTACGTCTAGACATTAAAGTAGAAAATAGTCATACTTTTTATTAGTGCACACAGGTATGAGGTTTCTTTTCATGTGTATGTTAAAGCGATAGATACAGGGAACATACATACTAAACAAATAATAAGCCACAGGCATGGTTAAATGATACCACAAGACATGGATATTTTATCCAAACTGAGAACCTGATCATTTTCAACCCTGGGCAGTTTTCCATATCCAGTTTTTTACTATGTAGGCTTTATACGAACATAAGGAAGATGACCACATGTATTCATGCTGCACAACTATGCCTCTTAATGCCAAAATATGTAAGATTTAACATACAATCAGCCGATGACGTATGGGTATACGATTGACCAAACAGAGATAAAATTTGCATGTATAGAATTATCTAAGCTAAAACCAAACACCCATAATTTCTATTAAGTAGGCAATATATGATGATTATGGGTTAGGAAGATTTTATGCTAGCATAAAAAAATAGTATTACATTGAGACGAGCAAAGATAAGTATGCAGTCAATTTATCAAATATGAGGGCCGAGGATAACAAGTAATCACAAAGAGGGCATTTTTGAACATACAGGATTAGTTAAACTAAACTGAACTAAGTGTGCATACTCATACATGGGGTACTGCAGGCTGCTGTGGGACATGTTATGGTAGAAACAAAATGAGAGATGTATGATTAATCTGAGATATTAAATACGACGTCTTATTCCTTAAGGACTCCTCATGCTAACCTCAGGACAACTTTTACCTTAAGACATGTAGCACAAACAAAATATGAAATATAAACAAAATTATCACAGGGCCAACTAATGACAACACCTTGAGCATACATAGTTATTTCTCTATTCATGCACTAAATATACTCATATAAATGGAAGCATAACATGACCAATCCAACAAACATACTTGACAGAGAGTGGATAAATAATCTCAGGATGACACTTTCGGCTAGGATGACACAACAAATCAGGAATACAAACAAATAGGCTCAATAAGGCAACATTATAAGATTCATATTAGGTCGGAATAAGTACTGGACTGCTCTCTTATATCACATCAGATTGGACTATATGTTAATGTTACTTTGTTAGTAATTTAGTATTTTTAATTTAGTGGAAAAATTTAAAAAAAAAAAACCCGCCCGACCCGTCTCGTCCCGTCCCATCCCGTCCGACCGCCCACCGGGCCGGCATCGGACGGGACACAGATCGCCCCACTAGTCCGGCCCCGCTCGCCCGCCTCGACTCGCCGCCTCCTTCCACCCCCTGCTCGATCCCGCCGCCGATCCCGGTCCCGCGGCCGCCACCGGTCACTGACTTATGTGACTTTCTGCGTTCCAGAATGGGTCGTAGTATACCTTTATGGGCGACTTATGTGACTTTACGCGTCCCGAATGAGCCGGCAAGATACCTTTACGGGCGACTTATGTGACTTTACCGCATCCTAGAATGGGCCGGCAAGATACCTTACGGGCAGACTTATGTGACTTTACCGCCCCCGAATGAGCCGGCAAGATACCTTTATGGGCGGACTTATGTGACTTTACCGGCCCCGAATGGGCCGGCAAGATACCTTTATGGGCAGGCTTATGTAACTTTACCACATCCTAGAATGGGTCGGGCAGTATACCTTTATGGGCAGACTTATGTGACTTTACCGCGTCCCAGAATGGGTCGGGCAGTATACCTTTATGGGCAGACTTATGTGACTTTACCGCGTCCCAAAAATGGGCCGGGCAGTATACCTTTATGGGCAGACTTATGTGACTTTACCGCATCCCGTAACGGGCCGCAAGATACCTGTGGCGATTTAAATGGCTTTACCGCGTCACAGAATGGGCCGGGCAGTATACCGTCGTGGGAAAGACTTTTTATGACTTCACCGTGTCCCGTAAATGGGTCGGATTACGTTATCACGTATGGATAATCAAAGTGAACTCCAAAATGAGACGTTCATCCATAAAGGGCCGGACTATATTATGCAAGTTACGTAAGTTATGTGCTTATGAACTTGATGATTTTTCCAAAGTGTGTATGTAAGAATTTGATTATAACTCTTATTGAAAATGAGAAAAGATAATAATATGCGATTAAGTTCATGAGTTGTAATGACACGGTAGTATCTGATATTTACTTTTTATACTTGCCCATGTCATTCTTTTGTACAATTATGATTTGTTTACTGTACTTTATTTCCGTTCCATATTCGATACATGTTGTACTGACCCTCTTCGGGGGGCTGCGTTCATGCCCGCAGGTGTTAGGTACACAGGTTGGTGATCCTTGCTCTTAGGATCTCTGTTCAATTTTTGGGAAAAAGCTCCATTTACTCCGGAGGCTTATCTTTTGGTACGGATCCCTGTTGATGTAGATTTATATATATTCAGGGGTATGGCGGGGCCCTGTCCCGTCGCAGTGGTTATGTCAAAATTCTTAGAGGTTTGTAGTCATATCTTGTGGGTCGGTTTGTAAAGAAGAATGATGTAACTGCTTTTGGCTATGTAGATATATATATGTCCAGGGAGGTTGTCCTATCGGCTAGCCTGTTGTTTTTTTTTTTTTCCTGTTGATGTACGTTATGAGTTTTATGTATGTTCCGCTGATTATCTATGATGTATACCTATAAGGGTGCCCAGGTAGGGCACCAGTCGCGGGCCCTGGGTCGGGTCGTGACAAGTCTCTATGCAGACTTGCTGGATGTTGCGAATGTTTGTTGAATGCTCTGCGCAGGCTTGCTGGATGCTGCGAATGCTGCGATTGCTGATGTAGTCTCTGTACGGACTTGCTGGATGCTGCGAATGTTTGCTGAATGATGCGATTGTTGATGTAGTCCCTGCACAGACTTGCTGGATGCTGCGAATGCTTGCTGAATACTGTGATTGCTGATGTAGTTTCTACACGGACTTGCTGAATGCTGCGAATGCTGCTGATGCTGATGTAGTCTCTGCACGGACTTGCTGGATGATGTGAATGCTTGCTGAATGCTGCGATTGTTGACTGCTGATGTGATCTCTGCACGGACTTGCTGGATGCTGTGAACGCTTGCTGAATGCTACGATTGCTGATTGCTGATGTAGTCTCTGCACGGACTTGATGGATGCTGCGAATGCTTGCTGAATGCTACGATTGCTGAATGCTGATGTAGTCTCTGCACGGACTTGCTGGATGCTGCGAATGCGGTTATCATTTCGCCCAGACTTTGCTGCTGTTTCTCTTTCTTTATCACTGCCAAGTTGTATCGTTGTTGTTTCTCCTGTATCTGCCTTATTATTGCATTTTCCGCTTCTACTAATAGGAAATAATCTGTACTCAAAGAAAACTTGTGAGTTTGGGAGGGGGGTCAATTCGTATTGATTCTGCGGCCTTGATCTTTCTGCTTGTACGTCTGATTTGTTTGGATCTGTAACCCCTGTCTGATCTCATTGAGATATTTGGTAGCAAATATTTTGACGTAGCGTGTCCCAAAAGTATTTTCAAAACAAAACATTTTCATGAGGTATGCACAAAACATCTTTAAAATAAAACATTTATATGACATGCGTATAAAGTATAAAAGCCTTGTCGAATTTGCCGAATATGACACGTAATCTGACCAAACGAACACCTTATTTGGAATCCTTATTATGATCTCTTCACGGTGCGTTTCCCAAAATTATCCCAATTTTCGTTATGCGGGGCGTGTGGGCAAGACTTAACTCTGGCAGGAATTGCTCATATCTCTTTTCGGAATAATCAAACACATTCGGTTGCACGCGAGCCAATGGGAAGATTTCTAATGGTGTGACCGAATTCGATTTAGGCCGCCTACGTATCCCCATGAGGGAATCAGGTCATGACGTAGTTCATTACAAGCGAAATTGGGTAAAGCTAAAATTTCTAAAGGTGAGACCGAAGTCGATATGGCCGCCTACGTATCCGCCAAGGGAATCAGGTCGAACGTAGCTCCAATTACAAGCAAAAGGGGCCCTCTAGTTTGAAGCGGCGAGACCCTATATGGGCTCTATGCATATCCCACCGAGGGAACACATCTTTTTTACAATGAAAAGGGAATTACATGGAAACAAATCCCCCTAAACGTAGTATCTCTTTACAGCATATGCGTTGATAGCTTTAGGCCATACTTCACAATCCATCTCAGCTAAGATTAAAGCTCCTCCACTTAACACTCGATGAACGATGTAGGGCCCTTGCCAGTTAGGTGCGAATTTCTCTTTAGCCTCATTCTGATGAGGGAATATGTGTTTCAGCACCAATTGCCCTAGCTTGAACGTCCTCGGTTTTACTTTTTTGTTGAAAGCCCTAGCCATCATGTTCGCAGAGCCGCCATGCATCGCATTCATCCGCTTTTCATCAATCAAGATCAACCGCCAGACGATTTTGCACCCATTTAGCTTCGCTCAACTCAGCCTCTTGGATAATTCTCAAAGATGGTATCTCCACTTCTGCTAGTAGTACTGCCTCTGTTCCATATACCAAAAGATACGGCGTCGCACCGGTAGAGGTCCTAATAGTAGTGCGGTAACCCAGAAGTGTGAAAGGTAGGTACTCATGCCAATGTTTGTAGTTGCTAATCATCTTGCGCAAGATCCTCTTGATATTCTTATTAGCTGCTTCGACTGCGCCATTCATTTGCGGGCGATATGGGGTGGAATTGCGGTGGATAATCTTGAACTTCTCGCATATGTCCTGCATTAGGCCACTGTTGAGGTTGGCTCCGTTGTCTGTGATGATAGACTCAGGAATGCCAAATCTGCAGATGATGTTGTTGCGAACAAAGTCGACTACTACTTTCCTCGTCACTGATCTGTGTGATGATGATTCTACCCACTTAGTGAAATAGTCAATTGCTACGAGGATGAATCTGTGCCCATTTGAGGCAGCAGGTTCGATAGGGCCGATGACATCCATGTCCCATGCTGCGAATGACCAAGGAGAACTTGTCATATTAAGTTCGTTCGGAGGTACTCGAATCAAATCCCCATGAATCTGTCACTGGTGACATTTCTGCACAAAGCGGATACAATCTGTTTCCATCGTCATCCAAAAATAACCTGTTCGCAGAATCTTCTTCGCCAAAGTGAAGCCATTCATATGAGGTCCACATGTCCCTCCGTGTATCTCTTCTACTAGCTTGCTCGCCTCTTGAGCATCGACACATCTCAATAAGCCCATATCTGGAGTCATTCGATATAAAACCTCCCCATTTAAAAAGAAATGATTTGCTAACCTTCGAAGTGTTTTATTCTGAATGTTGGTTATGCCTTCCGGATACTCTCATGCCTTGAGGTATCTTTTAATGTCATGGTACTAAGGATTCCCGTCTATTTCTTCATCTACATGAGAGCAATAAGCAGGCTGTTCCAGCACACTCACTGTGATCGGATAGATGTAATTCTTGTCCGGATGTTGAATCATTGAGGATAAAGTTGCCAACGCATCAGCGAATTCATTCTGGATCCTTGGGACATGCTTAAATTCTATATTACTGAACTTCTTCTGCAATTCCTTCACGCAATACAGGTAGGGGAGTATCTTCATATTCTTGGTTGCCCATTCACTCTGTACTTGATGGATCAGCAAGTCTGAATCGCCTATGACCAGTAACTCTTGTATATTCATATCTACTGCCATCCTGAGTCCCAACATGCAAGCTTCATATTCTGCCATATTGTTGGTGCATGGAAATCTGAGCTTCGCGGAGATCGGGTAATGCTGACCTGATTCTGAAACCAAAACTGCTCCAATGCCAACTCCCTTAAAGTTTGCCGCTCCATCGAAGAACATTCTCCAACCTGGGTAATCCTCCGAGATATCTTCTCTGACAAACAATACCTTTTCATCAGGGAAATAGGTTCGGAGGGGCTTATATCCCTCATCGACCGGGTTCTCAGCAAGATGGTCAGCTAATGCTTGTCCTTTTACGACTTTCTGTGTGACGTATACGATATCAAACTCGCTCAGCATAATTTGCCATTTTGCTAGCTTTCCAGTGGGCATGGGCTTCTGAAGGATATACTTAAGCGGGTCCATCCTTGAAATAAGATAAGTGGTGTATGCTGATAGATAATGCCTGAATTTCTAGGCAACCCAAGTTAATGCGCAATAAGTACGTTCCAGTAGAGTGTAGCGAACTTCATACACTGTGAACTTCTTACTTAGATAATATATGACCTGCTTATTTTTCCCTGTTTCATCGTGTTGCCCCAACACGCATCCAAAAACATTCTCTAATACGGACAAATAGATTAACAAAGGCCTCCCAGGTTCTGGTGGTACTAGAACTGGCAGATCAGACAAGTACTCTTTGATTTTATCAAAAGCCTACTGACAATCCGTTGTCCATTTAGTAGCGACATCCTTCTTCAACAATCTGAATATCGGTTCGCATATCACGGTGGACTGAGCTATGAACCTGCTGATGTAGTTGAGGCGACCAAGGAAGCTCATCACGTCTTTTCTGCTTTTCGGAGGAGGTAAATGTTATACCCCGTAGTTCTGACCCTACGTTTGAGAGCGTACGAAAGCATGTAAGACTTAAAATTTTCAAAGGATAGGTTGACGGATTATTCCGGGCGGGTTTTTAGTCAACTTTAAGGCGGGTTATGACCCGGTGCTTTGAGAGTTCCTAAGTGGTTCAAAGGCCTAAGACGTAGTTCGTTGAGTCTAGATTCCAACACAACCAACCGTTCGTCGATATGACGTCGGAGTAGAAAGATATGAGAGTTACAAGTTCAGTGCGCAGTCGGACAGAAATATGTTTCGGACAAAGGCCACAGGGCCGCGGCTCCGGATGCAGGGCCGCGGCGCCGAAAGTGCTGAGAGGTCGCAGAGCGCAGCCGCGGCGCTAGGATGCAGGTCGCGCCGAAAGTTCGAGAGGCTGGAGTTTCAGCCGCGGCGCCGGCTGTGGTCGCGCCAGCGGGAAATCAGGCGGAAAAACTTAGAAAAAGTCAGATTTTTCTTCCCCATCTGATTTTTACATGCAATATATTGACCAAGTCTTAAAGACTTGGTCATTTGTCATCTCTCTCTTTGAAAAACCTCTTCATTCTCTCTTAAAATATTCCAAAGTTCCTCCTTCTCTCTAAAACTCCAAGAAGATTCTAGCCTATGAAAATCTGAAAAATTAAGAACACAAGAAGGAAGCTTGTGGCTAGCTTGTGGTGGTGTTCTTGGCAAGAAAGCTAGCAAAGTCTTTGGAATAAGTTTGGCTAAAACTTTAAGGTAACATTTCTTCCTTTAGAATTAGTTCTAGTGTTGCATGCTTAGAAGAAAGAACTTGTGGTAGTAAAATAATGCTCTTAGAGTCATTGCATGCTAGAAAATGTGGTTTGGATATGAAGAATGGGTTAAGAAGAGATTATGAGCATGTTGTAGCCTAAAAATTACCTTAGAATTGTTAAGTGAATTGTTGTAAACTTATGGGACAGAATTTTGGGTGTGTAATCCCCTTTGAATTGTTGGATTGATTGAGCCTTAAATGTGGTGTTTGGATGATAAATTCGGCCTTGAGAAAGGTGACAAAATGAGTAGAAACAAAGGAAATGCTGCCCAAATTTCTATAGAATTTAGTGACTTTGAACTTGGATTGTTCTACATTAAGATTAGAGGTTAATAAACGTATCATGACTATTATAGGTTGAAATATTACTTATGTAGTTTGGACTTGGCAAGTGGATTGACCAAAGAGGTATGTGAAGCTTTCCTATCTCTTGAGCATGAATAGATGAAACTATGTAGTACGGTAGACGTACAAGATTTGGTATTCTTACTTGTTTTAAGTATATTAATGACTTGTTTCATTTTAAGAATGTATAATTCCCTTAGTAGGGGAAAAGTATGATTTTACTAAAGTGTAGAGTTAATATAACAACTTTATGGGAAGTTGGTTTATTAGCTTCATAAAAGGTTAATGAGAAGAGATTTACTCTAAATAAGATAAGTATATGGAGAGGCAAATTGATTTTAAGGTATCAATTGCCCAAAGGTTTTTATGTATAAAGAAGAGTCATTTTTGAAAAAGTTGAAGTATGTAGTACTTGGGTTAAACTCCCGGTGTTCTTTTATTAAAGATATGGTTAAGTGCCTTAAGTAAACTAAAATGAGAGGGTATATGAACAAGACTAATAAGAAGTTATAAGTTTTCTTAACTTATTTACGATTATGATATGATAACAGTTTGAGCTAGGGTAAGCGTATATCTGAGGGGTAAGTCCCCAAGATCGTTATACCACCTGTTCCGTGGATTTGCTACCCATGATGCGAGGAATACCTCATGCGAGTCCTTATGGGCTTATGCGGGTGAAATAGTCTCATGCGGGCGGTACATTTATGCGAGGAATACCTCACGCGGTCCACGAGACCTATGCGGTGAAATAGTCCCGCGAGTAGGGTGCTTATCGATACTACGCAGGTACCCGCTTTGATCCTAAGGCCCCTATTTTATGCAGTATTGTATATATATACTTGTCACTCTCATTGTTAGTAAGGCACAGTAAAAGGTATTTTATTGACTTTCATGACTCCAGCTTACTTTCAGACTTATGATATCATTACTATAGTATTTTCCAGCTTTACATACTTGGTACATATCGCAGATCGACTTCTTCTCTGGCCGCTCATGCCGCAGGCAGGGTAAGCGATTGAGGATCCTCGTTCTAGGATCACTACTCCAAAGGTCGAAGCTCCATCCTCCTAAGCTTGTCTATCTGCGGATATTCCCCGATGCTATAGGTATTTTGTACATTCGGTATGGCGGGCCCCGTCCCGCCACGATTGTTATCTTTATAGTCCGTGGTCACCTATGTGTTTTGGGCTATAAGAACCAGTGTATTACTATACTTTGTTTAAGTATGTTTTATAGAAACTTTATCTACCGCCGAATGTTTACCCTTTTTCTAAGTTATGTGGTATGGATGTTCCGCTGCTATTCTCTGACATATACCGAGTGGTACCGGTAGGGTCGAACATGGCCCCGGCCGGGTCGTGACAAAAGTGGTATCAGAGCGATTAGTCTCGAAAAGTGTCCACGCATCGTGTTCAGTAGAGTCTTGATTATCGGTGTGTCGTGCACCACATCTATAATCGTGAGGTCGCAGGATATTTAGGATTGGTTTCCATTATTTCACTCTAAGATCGTGCAATGTAGCCGAGTTATAGGTTGAACCTCCTCTCGATGTTTTCCTTTATGTATCGCTTATGCCTCCACGCAAGGCAACCGCGCCCGTGGCGGCACCGAGGGTGCCGCTAGTGGACGCGAGAGTCACCAGGCACGTGCCCGCCCTACCAGATGATGTTTAGGCGGCGAGTTCCACGCCGTCGCCACCTAAGCAGATTTTGAGGCGGAGCGGCCATCGAGACCGCGCAGACGAGCCTCCAAATCCCACGCCGTGGCCCGAGTACAGAGATTACGGGAATGATTCTTGCCATCGACCAAGATAGTGGCGTGGCAGCGACAGAGAGCAGCGCGCCAACCCTAGAGCCGATAGCCTTACGGATTCGGATTTCTTGGGTTATCACCCACCCGAAGTTCTATGGTTCGAGATTTGAGGAGGATCCGCAGGAGTTTGTCCTAGGCGATTCTGACCACGCAGTCCCAGGGCATCGTGGATCGAATCGTTATACTAGCTTCTACCGTTACGCGATATTGCGTTGAACTGTTTGAGTCATGGGTATTGTCGAGGTGAGGATGCTCTTCCGGTGATTGGGAGGAGTTCACGAGGCGCTCCTAGACCACTTCTTGCCTCCCGAGGTGAGGAGAACCCGTAGATAGGTTCTTGACCTTGAGACAGACGGAGGACTATCGTGAGTACACTGAGTTCGACTCGCCGAATATGCACACACCATAGTAGCCGACATGGCGCATGTGGTTCATCGGTATGTGATTGGTTAGACCGCCATATGACATCGTGACGCTTGGGGTGGCTCTTCACCAGAGGATGGATATTGCCAGATGCAGCGCACGCACGTGGATCGGCGACAGAGAGAGCAGGATCGCCTAGATTTGGGCCAGCCAAGAGGCCGTGACAAAGTGCTCGTGGCGCTGAGGCGGGCAAATTTCAAGCAGCAGACTAGGTCCACATTCCACCAAAGACAGAGTGCTCCTTCTCGCTTTTCCGCAGAGATCTGATCGCAGGTTATTCAGAAATGTCGTGGCTCCAGACTTCGTGTTTTCGCGAGGCGAGACCAAAGACTAATCGAGACCACCTACCTCTCTGTGTTCGATGCGGTAGGTCTCATCCGGCGAAGTTCCGTATGGGTTCGAGAGCATGTTACTCTTGTGGCCAACAGGCCATCCAAGAAGGATTGTTCGCCCCAGCGGCGGAGCATTACGGTTCGATCGACGGTCCGTTGTCGGATCTTCATCTTCGATGGTCGACTCGAGGCGTGGTACTTATGGCCAGCAGCCGCGCAGAGGTCGTGGTAGGGTTCCAGATTCTAGCGGTCCTCGAACCGCATATATGCTATGTCCAATGACAGACTGCGAGGCGCCGCGATGTCGCCACAGTACATTGTTGGTTTCTTCGTGATGTATATGCTTTGATAGATCCAGGTTCTACCTTGTCCTACATATCTCCTCATATTGCCAGTAGAATAGGGATAGAGCCCGAGTCCATAAGACCTTTTGAGGTGGCTACGCCAGTAGGTGATTCAGTGGTAGCCGAGCGGGTGTATAAGGCTTGCCCTGTGACTATAGATAGCCGTCAGACCCTAGCCGACTTGATAGAGTTGGATATGACAGACTTTGATGTGATTATGGGTATGGATTGGCTAGCATCTTGCTATGCCAATGTGGACTGTAGAGAGAGATTAGTTCGGTTCAAAGTGAGCGGTTGCTCGAGTGGAAGGAATATCAGACGCCGGCGGTAAGTTTATTTCTTACCTCAAGGCTAGGAAGATGGTGCGGAAGGGGTATATCTACCATCTGGTTCGGGTATTCGACACTGAGGCTGAGGTACCGGACCTTCAGTCAGTCCCGGTCGTTAGAGAGTTTCCAGACGTATTCCCAGACGAGCTTATCCCTCCCGAGAGGGAGATTGAGTTTTGTATTGATTTGGTGCCAGACACTCGACCGATATCTATTCCGCCATACAGGATGGCACCTGCCGAGTTGAAGGAATTGAAGGACCAGCTGAAAGATTTGCTGGAGAAGGGCTTTATTAGGCCAAGTGTTTCTCCCTGGGGAGCACCAGTGTTGTTTGTAAAGAAGAATGATGTGACGCTGCGTATGTGTATTGATTACAGGCAGCTAAACAAGGTAACTATCAAGAACAGATATCCCCTCCCCAGGATTGACGATTTGTTTGACCAGCTGCAGGGTACAAAGTGTTTTTCTAAGATAGACTGCGATCCGTTATCATCAAAGTGCGAGTTAGAGAGACAGATATCCCAAAGATCGCATTCAGACCCGGTATGGGCACTATGAGTTCAGTGGTGATGTCTTTCGGTTAACCAACGCCCCAAAGAGATTCATGGATTTGATGAATAGGTGTTCAAGCCATTCTTGGATATGTTCGTTATAGTGTTTATTGATGATATCTTGGTGTATTCGCGCACAGAGCAGGAGCATACAGATCATTTGAGGACGGTTTTGGGAGTCCTCCGAGACCAGCAGTTGTATGCCAAGTTCTCGAAGCGAAGTTCGTTAGCTTCAGGCTTTCTTAGGGCATGTGATCGGGCCGACGGATTCGGGTTGATACTAAGATTGAGGCGCCAAGACTTGGCCTGCACTCCACTACACCGACGAGGCGCAGCCTTTGGGCCTTGCCGGATATTATCTGAGGTTTGTAGAAGTTTGCTTCTATTTCAAAGACTTTGACTAAGTCGACTCGTAAGGCGGTATGTTCCGGTGGACGGATACTTGTGAGGAAAGTTTCCATTGCTTAAGGAGAAGTTGACGACCGCCTCGTTCTTACTCTTCCGCAGGGCTTAGATGGATACGTGGTTTCTTGTGACGCCAGTGTCGGGCTTGGAGTGCGTCTGACGCAAAGACGGCAGAGTTATAGCTTATGCATCTCGACAGCTTAGGAAGCATGAGAAGAACTATCCCACACATGACTTGGAGTTGGCAGCAGTGATTCATGCCTTGAAGATCTGGAGACATTATTTATATGGAGTTCATGTGGACATTTACACAAACCACAAGAGTCTCCAATACATCTTCACCGGAGGAGCCGAACTTGGGCGAGACGGTGGTCGAGCTACTTAAGGATTACGATGTTGATATTCTGTACCACCCAGGGAAGGCCAATGTAGCTGCAGATGCCCTTAGTCGCAGATCGATGGGTAGTCTGTCTGATGTTCAGCCATAGAAGATGGATATGGTCCGAGAGTTACATCAGCTAGCGAGCCTTGGGGTTCGTTTGGTTGATTCTGATAGTGACAGAATTCGGATTCGAGAGGTTGCCGAGTCTTCCATCGTCGAGGAGGTAAAGAGGCAACAGTATGAGGATCCGGTGTTGGTACGGTACCGACGCAGCTTCCGTAAGGAGAAGAGTCTATTTGAGGTAGCGCGACGGGGTGCTAAGATTCGAGGGCCGGCCAGTGTTCCCGATGCGGACAGACTTCGCCAGATTCTCGTGAGGCACACGGTGCTCATTATTCTATTCATCCGGGTCGACTAAGATGTATCATGACCTCGCATGTGTATTGGTGGGATGGCCTAAAGAGGACGCCATGGAGTTCGTGGCACGCGTCAATTGTCGCCAGATTAAGATTGAGCACCGAAGCGGTGGTCAGCAGTTATTGATATTCGACTTGGAAGTGGAAGGTGATAAATATGGATTTTATTACGGGGCTACCTACCACTCGAGGAAGCATGATTCCATTTGGGTGATTGTCGACAGTCGACGAAATCAGCCCATTTTCTTCCTACGTAACGACGTTTCACCGAGGACTATGCCAGATTATATATTAGAGAGATTGTGAGACCGCACGAGTCCCGTGTCGATTATATCGTATAGATGAGCCCGCTTCTCGGCTAACTCGGAGGTATTTTCGGCGGATTAGGGACACAGTGAGTCTCGAGACGGCATTTCACCCTCGGGATCGACGGACAGTCGAACGCACTATCCGTACACTCGAGGATATGTCGCGGCTTGTGTTATTGATTTCGTGGGTAGCCGGAGGATCATTTGCCTCTTGTGGAGTTTGCTTACAACAACAACTACCATTCCAAGATTCGGGCGCCTTACGAGGCCTTATACGGAGGAAGTGCAGTCACCGATAGCTGGTTCGAGTGGGAGAAGTTCATTAGTCGGGCCGACTTAGTTCAAGCAAATGGATAAGGTGAAGCTTATCCAGAGCGGTTGTTGGCGGCTCGAGTCGCAGGTCGATGCAGATCATCGGCGCCGACACTTGGAATTTGAGATAGATGATTGGGTTTTTCTAGGTATCGCCACGGCGGCGTGATGAGATTTGGAAAGAAGGGGAAGCTTAGCCCAAGATACATTGGGCCGTATCAGATTGTCCGTAGGGTAGGCAGGGTTGCCTATGAGTTAGATCTGCCGTCCGATTTGGAGGCGGTACATCCAGTCTTCCATGTGTCCATGTTGCGGAAATGTATTGAAGATCCATCTAGAGTGCACCCGGTTCATGATATCCAAGTGACAGAGGAGTTATCGTATGAGGAGAGTCCCATAGCGATACTCGATCGTCAGGTTAGACGACTTCGGACGAAAGACGCGCTGGCCAAGGTCCTATGGCGGAACGAGAACAGGGAGGAAATGACGTGGGAAGCAGAGGATGACATGATGAAGAAGTACCCTCACCTATTTCCTATACCTCCAGGTAACCCACTTTCCTGCTTGTTAGTTTTGACTTGGCATTTACGTTTCAGTATGTTGTGGCTCGTGGAGCTTCCTTATTTGCAAAATGATAGTTAAGAGGGTCTATGTCGATGTTGTGATTTGAGTAAGCCTAGAAGGAACATTCGGGACGAATGTTTCTAAGGAGGGGAGAATGTTATATCCCTTAGTTCTGACCCTACGTTTGAGAGCGTACGAAAGCATGTAAGACTTAAAAATTTTAAAGGATAGGTTGACGGATTATTCCGGGCGGGTTTTTAGTCAACTTTAAGGCGGGTTATGACCTGGTGATTTGAGAGTTCCTAAGTGGTTCAAAGGCCTAAGGCGTAGTTCGTTGAGTCTATATTCCAACGCAACCAACCGTTCGTCGATATGACGTCGGAGTAGAAAGATATAAGAGTTACAGGTTCAGTGCGCAGTCGGACAGAAATATGTTTCGGACAAAGGCCACGTGGCGCACGGCCGATGTGGGTCGCGCGCCAAAAGTGCTGAGAGGTCGCTGAGTTGCAGCCGCGCGCCAGACAGCAGATCACGCGCCGAAAGTTCGCAGAGGTCGCGAGTTTCAGCGCGCGCGCCGGCAGGGCCGCGACGCCAAGCGGGAAATCGCGGAAAACTTAGAAAAAGTCGATTTTTCTTTTGGAAGTTCACTGGGGACAAGTGTCCCCATCTGATTTTTACATGCATATATTGACCAAGTCTTAAAGACTTGGTCATTTGTCATCTCTCTCTTTGAAAAACCTCTTCCTTCTCTCTTAAAATATTCCAAAGCTCCTCCTTCTCTCTAAAACTCCAAGAAGATTCTAGCCTATGAAAATCTGAAAAATTAAGAACACAAGAAGGAAGCTTGTGGCTATCTTGTGGTGGTGTTCTTGGCAAGAAAGCTAGCAAAGTCTTTGGAATAAGTTTGGCTAAAACTTTAAGGTAACATTTCTTCCTTTAGAATTAGTTCTAGTGTTGCATGCTTAGAAGAAAGAACTTGTGGTAGTAAAATAATGCTCTTAGAGTCATTGCATGCTAGAAAATGTGGTTTGGATAAGAAGAATGGGTTAAGAAGAGATTATGAGCATGTTGTAGCCTAAAAACTACCTTAGAATTGTTAAGTGAATTGTTGTAAACTTATGGGACAGAATTTTGGGTGTGTAATCCCCTTTGAATTGTTGGATTGATTGAGCCTTAAATGTGGTGTTTGGATGATAAATTCGGCCTTGAGAAAGGTGACAAAATGAGTAGAAACAAAGGAAATGCTGCCCAAATTTCTATAGAATTTAGTGACTTTGAACTTGGATTGTTCTACATTAAGATTAGAGGTTAATAAACGTATCATGACTATTATAGGTTGAAATATTACTCATGGTAGTTGGACTTGGCAAGTGGATTGACCAAAGAGGTATGTGAAGCTTTCCTATCTCTTGAGCATGAATAGATGAAACTATGTAGTACGGTAGACGTACAAGATTTGGTATTCTTACTTGTTTTAAGTATATTAATGACTTGTTTCATTTTAAGAATGTATAATTCCCTTAGTTAGGGGAAAAGTATGATTTTACTAAAGTGTAGAGTTAATATAACAACTTTATGGGAAGTTGGTTTATTAGCTTCATAAAAGGTTAATGAGAAGAGATTTACTCTAAATAAGATAAGTATATGGAGAGGCAAATTGATTTTAAGGTATCAATTGCCCAAAGGTTTTTATGTATGTATAAAGAGTCATTTTTGAAAAAGTGAAGTATGTAGTACTGGGTTAAACTCCTGTTCTTTTATTAAAGATATGGTTAAGTGCCTTAAGTAAACTAAAATGAGAGGGTATATGAACAAGACTAATAAGAAGTTATAAGTTTTCTTAACTTATTTACGATTATGATATAATGACAGTTTGAGCTAGGGTAAGAGTATATCTGAGGGGCAAGCCCCAAGATCGTTATACCACCTTCTCCAGGGTAAGAGTATGTCTGAGGGGCCAGCCCCAAGATCGTCATACCACCTTCTTCAGTGTAAGAGTATATCTGAGGGGCAAGCCCCAAGATCGTTATACCAGCTGCTTCAGTGTAAGAGTATATCTGAGGGGAAAGTCCCCAAGATCGTTATACCATCTGCTTCGGGGTAAGAGTATATCTGAGGGGTAAGTCCCCAAGATCATTATACCACCTGTTCCGTGGATTTGCTACCCATGATGCGAGGAATACCTCATGCGAGTCCTTATGGGCTTATGCGGGTGAAATAGTCCCACGCGGCAGTACACTATGCGAGGAATACCTCACGCGGGTCCACAGACCTATGCGGGTGAAATAGTCCCGAGTAGGGTGCTTATTGATACTACTGCGAGGTACCCCGCTTTGATCCTAAGGCCCCTATTTTATGCGATGTGATATATATACTTGTCACTCTCATTGTTAGTAAGGCACAAGAAAAGGTATTTTATTGACTTCCATGACTCCGCTTACTTTCGACTTATGATATCATTACTATAGTATTTTCCACTTTACATACTTGGTACATATCAGGTAATCGACCCCTTCCTGGGCCATGCGTCACGCCACAGGTGGTAAGCGATTGAGGATCCTCGCTTCAGGATCACTACTCCAAAGGTCGAAGCTCCATCCTCCGGAAGTTTGTCTATCTGCGGATATTCCCTGATGCTATAGGTATTTTGTACATTCAGGGGTATGGCGGGGCCCTGTCCCGCCACAGTTGTTATCTTTAGAGGTCTGTGGTCACCTATGTGTTTTGGGCTATAAGAACCAGTGTATTACTATACTTTTGTTTAAGTATGTTTTATAGAAGGCAGCCTTATCGGCTGGCCAGTAATGTTTACCCTTTTCTCTAAGTTATGTGTTATGTGTTATGTATGTTCCGCTGCTATTCTCTGACATATACCTGACAGGGTACCCCGGTAGGGTACCAGTCATGGCCCCGGGGCTGGGTCGTGACAGTAAATCTTGGATGGCCTTTATTTTCGAAGGGTCCAACTCAATCCCTTTTCTACTCACTGAAACCCAACAGCTTCCTAGTAGGGACACCGAATGCACACTTTGCAGGATTCAGTTTCAGATTATACCATCTTAGCCGCTCAAAGAACTTCTTCAAGTTTTCCAAATGGCCTTCCGCTCTTCGTGACTTGATGATAACATCATCCACATAGACTTTAATTTCCTTATGGATCATGTCATGAAAGATGGTAGGCATGGCTCTCATGTATGTAGCGTCTGCATTCTTGAGACCGAACGACATTACTCGATAATAATACACCCCCCACGAGGTAGTGAATGATGTCTTTTCTGCGTCCTCCCCTGCCATAAGGATCTGATGATAACCAGCAAAACAATCGACGAACGACTGTAGTTCATGTTTTGCACAATTGTCGATGAGTATATGAATGTTTGGAAGAGGAAAGTCATCATTCGGGCTAGCTCCGTTGAGGTCTCTATAATCCACACACACTCGGACCCTTCCATCTTTCTTTTTTATCGGCACAATATTTGCTAACCAAGTAGGGTACTTTGCGACTCGAATTACCTTTGCGTCGAACTGCTTAGACACTTCCTCTTTGACTTTCAAACTCATGTCCGGTTTGATCTTTCTTGGCCTTTATTTTATAGGAAGGTGAGACGGCTCGATAGGCATCATGTGTGCGACGATATCCGTACTCAACCCCGGCATGTCGTCATACGACCAGGCAAATACATTGGTGTAGCATTTCAGGAGCTCAATTAACTCTTTCTTCTGTATGACACTTAGGTGGACGCTGGCCCTAGTCTCTTTTACAATTTCCTCATCTTCTAAGTTTATCAACTCAGTTTCTTCTAAATTTGGTTTAGGCCTATTCTCAAAGTTTTCCAACTCTTGACCAAGCTCTGATTGTGGACATTCCTCCTGTTCCTCGGGGTTATGCTCGCCATTTGAGCTTTGTTCGCTGGTTTCATTACATGTCATATTCGCATTATCGACAGGTTTACTAATATGATCGCTGAAAGAAAAATGCATAAAAAATTAATTTAACACAAGCAAGTTTAAAGCTGCAAAAATATCCTGAAATTTATGATGAAAGTAAAATACGGGATTAAAAATATATTAAAGAAACATAAAGGCAAGTCTGTTTTTAGTTTAGAATCACATCGCTAGAACTATCATAAACTCTACCAAGCTCCTCGGAAGGTCAGGATAGGGGTGTAAGTCCAATTATTCATGTTGTATCCATGATCTGCATCCCAAATGGTGGGGTCTTCATCGTGATCCTCTGGAATCACACAACATTCTGCTTCATCTTCACCTACGAACATATTCTGGAATCCTGCTGCAAGATTCTCTGGATCATCTTCTTTCAGCATCTGGATGGTGCAGGCTTTGACGAACGACTGACTCAGGGGCGGAATGGGCCTGGGCAAGGGAATGTCTCCCTTTTTTTTGGAAGCTCACAGTCACCAAATCCTTCGAAGTGGGCTGGTACCCCAAACCAAAAGTGTCCTTCTTCCCGCATACCGGATCGCTCATGATCCCTTCATATCGGATCCAAGACCTTTGTCGGGCTCGAACCCATTTCTTAGCATTTCCTTGGCTATCATTGTGAGAGAATGTGGCAGCTGCAACGGTCTAGCCCTGCTAGCGTTCTTGATCTCGTTAACATGGAAGACTAAACCATCTAATTGTCTTATGTCCTCTATGATAGGGACTGCATAATCTGTGTTGGTGTTTCTCTTTTCATCCCCCAGTACTACCACCTCGCGGTGATTCTATATAAACTTTAGGTGCTGGTGCAGGGTGGACGGGACTGCACCAGCCTCGTGAATCCACGACCTTCCAATCAACAGATTGTAACATGTGGCAATATCCAATACCTGAAACTCCACGACGAATTATGCAGGTCCGATCAGCAGTGAGAGATCAATTTCTCCCTCGACACCCCTATGGACTCCGTCGCAACCTTTGACCCTGATATGACTTTTACAAATTCTCCTGCAGTCTATCCCCAATTTCAGCAGCGTTGACATGGGACAAACGTTGATGGTCGAGCCTCCGTCAATCAGCACAATTGAAATAATCTTGTTCGAAATTTGGATGGTGATGTTCAACGCAAGATTGTGTCCGACGCCCCCAACAGGCAACTCACCATCATGAAATGCGATTCTGCGGGCCTCTAGCACTTGTCCGACTAAGGCTGTCAAGTTCTCGTCTGTTGTACCCTCTGGAAAATATGCATCTTTCAGTACTTCCAATAACGCAACCCTGTGTGGGACCGAATGCATTAACCGTGAAAATAGAGAGATATGTGCTGATGTTTTCTTCAACTGCTCCACGACAGAATATTCCTTAATGGGCATCTTCCTCCAAAACTCCTCAACCTCAGCCTCTGTCACGGGTTTCTTTTGTGGTACCTCTCTGACTGCCTCTACAGGCGCGTAATATCTATATGACCTGGTTATACCTGCAGCGGTGACTTCTATGGCTTGCTTCCCAATTCCTCTGCGATCTACTCTGATTGGTGGCTCCCAGCCGGGTATCTGAGCAGCTATGATTGAACCATTATCTTTCGGCGGTGCCCTTTCCAGCTCAAATACCGCTTTCTTTCGAATATTGGCAACAGTGGCGACAAAAGCAGAAGGTTCAGCTTTTCTTTCACTTCAAACTGATCGGATGGTCCCCTCCAAGTCGTACTCCTCATTTAAAGTTATCAAGTGCACATTGGCGTTGTCGTGGTTTAGCAAGGGGTTATCATGCACGTTTGGGGCCGGATCCCTCAGCTGAATTACCATTTCTTTAATCAACCCCTCGATTCAGTCCCTGAGGGAGTGGCAACTTTCAGTATCGTGTCCAGGGCTATTGGAGTGATATGCGCAGCGCTTACTCTCATCATACCACCTCGGTATAGGGTTAGGAATCCTTTCTGGAATCGGTTGGATTAAGCTCGCACCGCATGACCTTCGTATACTTGAGGTATGGGTTCGGCCAACGGGGTGCAAACTTTGAGTGGTCTTCCTTCAAAATTTGTGTTTGGTCTGGGTGCATTGGGTGTTCTATTTTTTTGGTAGGCTTGATGGGTGGGTAGATGCGGGCAGGATAAACGGGTGCTTGGGAAGCGTTATATATAGGTTGTATGTGGTAGTTGGGGTGTGGAGCAGGTGTGTAGTGAGGTGTGAAGTTTTGGTTATTTGTGTGATAGTATGGGGTTTGATAGGATGGGTTTTGGTATATTATAAACGCTTCGGGTTTACGTTCTTGTATGAACATGGAAGGGGAAGCTGTCTCTTTCTTTTTTTGTGAAGTACCCCCGATCGTCCCTGACTGAATCGCCTTATTAGTCTCTTACAACGCTGCCAAATTCGTAATCCCACCAGTTTTAATACCTTCCTCCACGAAGTCGCCCATTCTGACAACTTCTGCAAAATTTCGTCCGATGACGCTTATCATCCGTTCATAGTAGGTTGCGTCCTTCAAAGATTGTACGAATAGAGTGGTCATTTCACTCTCCGCCATGGGTGGTTTTACCTTTCCTGCTTCTGAACGTCATCTCATGGCGTACTCTCTGAACGTCTTGGTAGACTTCTTTTCTAGCTTCATCAAATAAAACATGTCTACGACGATTTCTGTATTGAACCTGAACCGCTCCATAAAGTCTTGGGCCAATGCATTCCAGCTATGCCATTTCCGCGGATCTTGGCTAGTATACCAATCTAATGACTCACCGGTCAAACTTCGAATGAATAACTTCATAACGACTGCTGGGTTCTTTCCCACTCCGATCAGTTTGTCACAATATGACCTCAAATGTGCACGAGAGTTCCCCTTCCTATCGAATAAGTCAAACTTGGGTACCCTGTACCCCACAGGTAGCTCCACATCTGGGTGCATGTAAAAATCCTCATAATCTAATCATTCATGACCCTTGTCCGACCGCATGCTCCGGACAACTTCTTTTAGGCTATGAATCTCTTTGGCCACGTCCTCGTCCATTTTGGCTCGAGCTTTCCTCTCCATTTATTCATAATGATTTGTTTCCTGGGGAAGCACAGGGATGGTAAAAGGATGGGTTGCGCGTGGGTATTGGGTAGTTTGGCGATTCGGGTTAATTGGGGTGAAGTAAGTAGGCGGGCTGAGATATATAGGCGGTAAAATGATCACTTTGAGGGTGGGGTTGATGATTGGCTGGGCGAGGAATAGTTTGACATGAATCGGTAACTAACATTTTTTGTGAGGAGCTTTGAGAGATATGTGGTGGCGGAGGTCGATCCGGGATAGTTTGTGAGGTAGTGGCCCTTTGCTCTGGTATGGGGGTATTCAGACTAATATACGTTTGTCAGATTCCGCATCCTTTCTATCTCAACCTGCATATCGGCAATTTGTTGTAGTAGCTGTGCGATGCATTCTTCTTGACTAGTGACATTTCTCCCCTCAGAAGGTTCTGTTCGTCGACAGGAATAATTTCCAAACCATTAGGCTCAGATGCCCCTGAGCCAGTCATGTCATCGTTTCGTGCCTTGGACCTGGTAAAGTGTTGATGCTCTGACATTGCTGAATCAAATACGAACCGATCTTTTTGGGGAAATAATAAATCCTTCTAAAAAAAATGCAACAAACTGCGTTAGTGTAGAGCACGCGATTTTGCAAAGGTGTAAATAACAATTAGCAAGTATATGTTGCACATAAATTATCACGTTGCAGGTGAGTCCTAATCATGTATGGGGACCCCTTTATGCCAGAGGTAGGCCTAAACGTCACATATGCAAAATCATGATAACAAAATCCAAGTCATTAGATTGAAATTCTTTAGTCGGGAATAAGTTGCAATTTATTGAAATAACAATAAGAACAACAAAAGTCTCAAATTAGATGCCTATAACTAAGTCGATGATGTGATGGTGAAGCTTAGGTATTCCTAGGTATAGCCCCTGCCTGTTCCAAGTACTGCACTGCATCCTGCATCAGGACCCACATATCTGGAGTGATGACCTTATCTTTGAGTTGACTATCCTTTATCCTATTCCTTGCGCCAATGTCTTCAATGCTTTGCTCCCCTTCTGGACTAAATTTTGTGTTGTCTAGAAACCATGCTTGATACTCTTAGGTGACCCTTGTTCGGTCCTTCCCAACTTCCACTTGATCAATATGGTACCATTCATAAAGGATCTGCTTGGCTTCGGGAACGATGAAGTCCAGTCCGAACTGGATTTCAGAGGCTTTCATTTCAGCTATGAGAGGAATTACTTGTGTATGGTCAAACTGTCGGAGCACACGTAATTGAGCATATGGTTGGAGTCCCTTTAGACCTATAAGTCTGATGTAATAAAGTCTCTTATGTCTCAAGTAGACCTTCTTGACGATATGAAGCAACAGATACTTTCATTGAATCTGACTGCTACTGCGAGATGCTAAGTACCTGTACCAATCCTCTGTGCCGACTGGTGACACATAACGCTTTGTTCTTTCGTAGAAGATAGAGATCTTATTGTCTGCGTTATGGCATACATCAGTCATATTTGAACGCTGATAGAAATGATCTACTGCCCACATCTGTAAGATAAGATTACAACCTTCAAAGAAGCTCGACTCGCCCCTTTTACATCTGTTCAAGGCTCTAAATAGTTCTGCCAAGATCATGGGCGTCAAAGTAAGTCGTTTGTCACCGACTTCGTCAAACACTACTCTAACTACTGAACATATGCACGTACTAATCCTTTCATGCTCAAGTGGAAATAAAAGAGTCCCTAGGAAAGCCATATCAAATGTGATAGGACGCCTAACTCTCCAATGGTCTGCAGTGCAACAAAACTCATTCTTAAATAATTTGTATCTGTCTCGGCAACCATACTTTTCATACAGGTAGTCTAGAGAAACCCAATCGTTTTCAAAACAACGCAACTCTCTGGTGTTCTTCAAACCCAAGTAACAGATGAGCTTTTTCCCAGACTGACTGTGCGGAATAACTGGTTTTCTATCATGATATGCTAAAGCAGTAAAATAGCTGACCTTTTCCAAGGTGGGGGTCATCTCGAAATCCCTGAATTTGAAGACGACTCGGTTCGGGTCCCAAAATAGGATCAATGCTCTGACCAAATGCTGATCGGGAGAGATGTCGAATAATGAGATGAGGCACCCCAACCTCCTTCTGATTGCCATCTGACAACCCAAGTCGAATTTTGACCACCACATCCTCAATTTACTCGGAACCCCACTCACCATTCTGATCTGAGGGACAGGTTCCATCTAAAAATAAATAATACAAAAATGAATATGCATTTTCCAACTTAGGCATTTTGAATTTAGGCTTGGTTTCATTTATCATGATTATGCAACAAATAATATGTTGTTGGGCCGCGGGGTCGTGAAAACTCGTTGACCAAGTTTGGTGTTTTCCTAATTATGGTGTCGACTGTCGATATCAAGGATCGACCCACATAAGGTAACTACATGCATGCCTTAAAATAAATGGTGGTATAACTCGATCCTGAGTTTCTAAGAATTGGATTTACTGGACGCAGGGTTCCCGAGCGGACAACTCGAGTGAGAAGGCTACGCGGCTGATCAGACGAACCGATCCAACTCCGTGCAGGCGCCAACTCTCCTAAAATTTGGGTATTTTGAAAGAAATTTGCGGGTGCGCGAGGCACACCAGCGCGTGGGCGTGTGATTGTGTGAATTTTTCCAGAGTGGAAGAAGTATGAGCGGAATGCCAGTTTAAGGAAAGCAATAAAAGCAAATAGCAATTAAAACAGTTAGACAAAATCAAAGCAAACAATTTTAAGGCATTTAAAACAAAATAAAAGCAAATAAAGCCAAGCAATGATAAACTTAGGTTTGCTATGATCAAGAACCTCAAATCCCCAGTGGAGTCGTCATTTCTGTCACGCTCTTTTTCGATCGCGACATTAATTCACTCATGCTTATAAATGTTAGAAAAATAAAATAAATGCTAAAAGATGATGAAATGCTAAAAGATGATGAAATGCTAAAGGAGTGTGATGCTAAAGTGCTAAAAAGATGTTAAAGGGTTCGCGGAGTCGCCACCTAATTAGTTTGGGTGAATTAGGACACCTAAATGTTAACTATATTAAAGTCAAGATTAACTCCATTTTTATGGTCTGCAAAACTAGTGTGAGATTCTGGGTAAGAGTTCTTTATTAATCTAGAGGGAATAAGTTAGGCACCCTCTAAGATCCGATAACTCGCGGTTATCCTGGCAAACCTAGATTGATTATTATGTTAGAGAAGATGCATGTTTAAAAGATGCTGCAAGCGCTTTATAAAAGAATGCATTTTTTTATAAAAGATTTATAATACTAATGCGACAAAAATATATGTAATGTTTAAAAGTATACATTTATAAAATGATGCAGAATTGATGTATTTACTAAAGATATGCATTTCATTTGCAAAATCGATTTTGATTAACTTACGCAAGGTATGATACGAAAGATGCTATTTTAACGACCGATAATAATTTTATTGTGAAATGAATTACAAGGTCATTAAGTGGTTTATGAGAATCAATTTCTTTTGTTATGAATTAACTTCGCGGTTAGACATGTAATGTTAATTGTTAAGCAAGAGATATGCATGACAAGCCTAAGACAAATAACTAGAAGTGCTTTTCTAATTCTAAATTACATTCCCATCTTATATGTTCAAAGACTAATTGCTCTAGATATCTTGTTAATTACAAAGTTAGATTACGATGAACAAATAAAGACATAAACATGAGGCAAGGAGGTTAAGAGAGTAAACAAATTGAAGTGGATGACTCCGTCCTATTTTGTTTTTCTAGAAATTGCCGAGGAGGGAACGCGATGGATGTAGATGCGGGTGTTCATTGACGCAAGTCGTGATAAGTCTCGCCATGAGACTCTTCATTTTGCTCCGATGCATTTCATGTAAAAAGAAAATGATAAGGATTAATACATGCCCAAAAATATCGACCATAAATAAATAAGCAAATAAACACGTATTTAAACATATAAGAAAAAACACTTAAATTACATTACAGATCACTGGAGAAATAATGGGTGCGAGTAATAAAGACCTAACAATGCTTAGGAGACTCTTCACATACAGTTACTTCGTAAAATAAGGTCCAAATGCAATATGAACCCAGCATGTATATGCTTTCTCAAACCATTAGAAGAAAAAAAAGGAGTCTGTTCTTTAAATAAGAATCTCGCAGAAGCACACACAAGCACATTCAACTTTAAATAGAGAAAGACGTTACACTGCGCACTTCCTATATTTGAAAACACGCACACTACACCCTTTGCATACATAATTGACAGAACAGATGGCATAAAATAAAAAATGCACGAGGACTTTTAGCATCAGACTCCAATAGATACAATATGCCTGCTTACGTCTAGACATTAAAGTAGAAAAAATAGTCATACTTTTTATTAGTGCACACATGTATGAGGTTTTTTTTCATGTGTATGTTAAAGCGATAGATACAGGGAACAAACATACTAAACAAATAATAATCCACGGGCATGGTTAAATGATACCACAAGACATGGATATTTTATCCAAACTGAGCACCTGATCATTTTCAACCCTGGGCAGTTTTCCATATCCAATTTTTTACTATGTAGGCTTTATACGAACATAAGGAAGAGGACCACATGTATTCATGTTGCACAACTATGCCTCTTAATGCCAAAATATGTAAGACGAACATACAATCAGGCTGACAGACGTATGGGTATACGATTGACCAAACAGAGATAAAATTTGCAGGTATAGAATTATCTAAGCTAAAACCAAACACCCATAATTTCTATTAAGTAGGCAATATATGATGATTATGGGTTAGGAAGATTTTATGCTAGCATAAAAAATAGTATTACATTGAGACGAGCAGAGATAAGTATGCAGTCAATTTATCAAATATGAGGGTCGAGGATAACAAGTAATCACAAAGAGGGCATTTTTGAACATACAAAATTATTTAAACTAAACTGAACTAAGTATGCATACTCATACATGGGGTATTGCAGGCTGTTGTAGGACATATTATGGTAGAAACAAAAGGGGAGATGTATGATTAATCTGAGATATTAAGTACGACGTCCTATGCCTTAGGGACTCCTCATACTAACCTCAGGACAACTTTTACCTTAAGACATGTAGTACAAACAGAATATGAAAGATAAACAAAATTATCACAGTGCCAACTAATGACAACACCTTGAGCATACAAAGTTATTTCTCTATTCATGCACTAAATATACTCATACAAAGGGTAGCATATCATGATCAATCCAACAAACATACTTGATAGGGAGTGGATAAATAATCTCAGGATGACACTTTCGGCTAGGTATGAAATATTAATACAACAAATCAGGAATACAAACAAATAGGCTCAATAAGGCAACATTATAAGATTCATATTAGGTCGAATAAGATCTTGGATCGCTTCTCTTATATCACATCGATCGATAGGATTCAACACAACATATTCAGGCGTAATAGATAGTTTGAACAAATAGATATGATACTCAGTTAATCAATCTCAAAATCCTATTTTTTATAAGCTGAGACTTAATCTATGTACTTCAAACTTAATCTATGTACTTCAAATCCGAATCTAATTCTTCTAACATAATTTAAACAGGCTAAGGTAATTAGCAGCAAATACACTACACATAAATGAATATGAAATGTGAGATAAAATTGAGTTTACCTTCTTCGGGCAGCGAATCGAGACAGCGTATCAAGTCGTCGATCCACTCGGAAGATTTAGTATTGCGATGCGATTAAAGAACTGATGTTTATCCTTTAAGAATGCTTATTTATTGCTCTTGAATCGTCATTTTTCAATGCCTTTTTGCCAAATTTCTCGATGTCTTCTATGTGTAATTGAACCCATTTATATAGTCTCAGCCTTGGGTTTTAATTATGGCAGTTTGGTAACATGATTTTAAGGTGCTGATTTAGGCCAATTCATTCTCGTTCTTTTGGTATGATTTTGGGTATAGTTAGGGCTGATATCGGTACTGATTTTACAAGCTTCTTATGATAAGTTTTGGGTGTAAGATTTCGATTTATGGTGTGAGATTATGGTATAATTTTGAACTGATTTGGAGGTAATTTTATATAAGGTCGATTCGGTTATGGCAAGTTGTATTTTCGGGTGGTTCTTGGTGTTGGCTTTGACGATTTTACAACCGAAAAATCCGGAGAGAATCTCATGGAGGTTTAAGGCAATCTTTGGGTGTGGTTTAATGGTGGAGGCGATTGCTGCATCTAGGGTTTATTTGGGTGAGTTTTAGGTCAATGTATTCTTGAGGGAGATGAAATAAATGGCTGAGGTTTCTGATTATAGGGGGTTTGGGTCGCGGGTTCGGGGTTTAATATTGGGCTTGGGCGATTTTAATAGGTTTTGGGTTGTGGGTATTTAATTGGGTATTAATTTTAGGAGTTAGTTTTAATTCATGGTAAATAAAATAAGATTTAAATTATAAAATTGCTTTAAATATTATTAAATGACAAATACGGATATGACATTTAAGGACTGCTTAATGCTTTTTTTTTTATAAATGCGACGCTATTATTTAGAAATCTTATTTATCATGCATGTTTTATCATTATTTAAAATTGTTGCGGTGTTACGTTAATTTGATAGGGGTTTAAATTGCAAATAATAATTATGAAATTGCTTTGGGTATTAATAAATGTGGATGTAATTTTAAGGGATGCTTGATGCGACACCATTATTAAATTATTTATTTACGTATTTATTATTATTAAAATTATTAAGAATTAATGGAAATAGAATAGGGCTTAAATTATGAATAATATTTATGCAAGTAACGAATGCGGACGTGATACTCCAAAAATGCTTAATACTCTACGTAAAATGCGGTGCCCTTATTAAATCGCTTATTTATGCATGTATTAATGTTCTATTGTTGCATTTTATTATTATAGAATTGTTAAAATTATTTTCAAAAAATAAGTGTAATTTTATAGTTAATGATTGGACGAGAGGCTCAAAATTGGGTGTCAAAAACATCTTCAAAACTTTGTTCATTTCAGCTTGACTTATACCCTTCAACACACCTATTTATGCTTTCAACGTATCTCTTTCTCTCTTCAAATCTGCTATTAAATTCTTAAACATATCCAATGACGACATTAATTCGTCGACGAAACTTTCAATATATTCATCATCCTCCCATTGCCAATATCCACAAGAACTTCTAAGCAAAAAATAAAGAAAGATAAAAAACAAAATCAAACAAACAAAGAATGTCGTCAAAGTATTACATTAATATTACTTACCTTAGGCTTGGGACATTTGAAGAATTTCCTTCCAGGATTTGAAGTAGTCATCAAAATAAATTGATTCACAATCATACCACAATGACATCTCCTTTGTGAAGAACCACTCACTTGAGACATTTTTTAGTTGTTGAACATAAACTCAGTTGTATTAACTTATAAACTTGTTACACCTCATAAGTTATCACGATAATTAAAAACGTCATTAAGGAATTAAGATTCGAATATTGGTTATATAGTATGGTTATATATGCTAAATCCAGAAGTTAGTACATGAAAGATGTGATTCCAGAAATTGTTTTTGATTACAACGGGCGTGATAATGGAAATTGAAAATGATAGTCATATATTCCCGTTATGGATTAGTAACGTATTATATAAGTTACGACAAAAAGGATACGAGGTGGTATGAGACTTTCAAGATTTGAAGAAGTGGGGCATAAGATTAATTAAGGGTAAGAAGGGGACTAAATTGCAAAAAAAAAAAACAATTTTCAGATTTTGGAGAACTTAAACAAAGAAAACCCTTTCCTTTTTCATTCACACTTCAAACACTATTTACTCTCCTCATTCTCTTCACCATAGCCGAAAATCTCCTCTTCCTCTTAGCCAAATTGAAGACAATAATTTCCTCTTCATAGATTACAATCATTCTACAATATAAGTCAAAAAAAATCTTCACTCAAAACAGTGGTTATTTCGGACCACTGCTGGCCGATTTTTGGGCCATTAAATTTCAAGTTTTTGAGACAAATCTTTGGAAGAAAAACATAAGGAATAATGGATTAACATTGTGGGATTCATACATATCAATTTGGAGTTCAAAAAGGTGAAAAATTGGTGTCCAAACTTGATGAAACAGTGAGGAAATCGTGGATTGTTTTGGCTTGGAAATTAAGGTAAAAATTCTCTTTTTCATTAAGTTTTGGAAGATTTAATAGTATAATTGAAGTTGCATGTTGTTGTAATTAAGAAATAAACTTGTGTTAAGAGATGAACTTAGATTAGGAGGAAATGGAAATAAGAAAATACATGTGGATGTGGTAATGTTGTTGTAGGACCGATTCTTGGACTATTTTTGGAGAACATTGGCTTTGATTATTGTGTTGTTATTATTATCACCAATTGCATGTTGAAATTGAAGGAGAAGTTTTGATGTTTAATTTGTAGTTGGTTATATGAAAGTGTTGGAGAATGAATTGGATTCTAAGAAGTTAAGAAAAGAGTTATGGAAACATGTTGTTGGCCGAAAATTTTATGGAAATTGTTAGACGTTGTTGTAACATTTTAGGGGCTGTTTTGGATGTGTTGTTATGCTGAAAATTTAGTACAATTATGCATGATTCAACGTGGTAATTGCTAACGTAAGTCCCAAAAGAATTGAAATGTAAAAAGGTATTATGTTGCAATTGAAGGACTCACACTCTTGTTGTTAATTGTTAGAATTGACGAGCATATTACCATTATTATAGGTTGACGTACTAAACGAGACGTATCTTAATATTGAGTTGATTAGTTCGACTAAGAGGTATGTGAAACTCTTCCTTCTTTTTGGCATCATTTATTGAAAGTACGGCAGACGTACATGATTTCTATACAGTCTATTTTCTAAAGATGTTAGTTATGAGAAATGTCTATGATTTTTCAGTAAAGAGTTTATTATAACGCTTTTATTGAGAGTCAAATAATGATTTGCATATGGTTGCTCATGATATCTACTCGTGCTAAGTGTTATTACTATTCCACTTCTCCGAGTCCCGGGCCGGCTTATGTTCGTGCACAACCTTGCATTGTTCATCGAGTCCCTCACTAGAGGACCGACTTACGTAGGATGCATGCATAGATGAGATGATGAGTTTATCGAGTTCCAGTATGGGCCGGATTATGATATGATTCTACCGAGTCCCGCACTAGAGGGCCAGATTACGTTATATATATATATATATGTATATGATGACCATATGGACAAGCATTCATGGTTTTTGACTTGACTCTCATTTTTATAAGGAACATTTGATTCTCTATTTTCTATGGCACAGTTAGATTGACATTTGATAATCTTACATGTCTCATGTACGTTTTGACCAGTTATGGACTTATGGTTATCTATTTTGTATTTTATGTTTCATATACTCGGTATATTCTTTCGTACTGACCTCCTTTCCTCGGAGGGTTGCGTTCATGCCCGCAGGTACAGGTGCTCAATTTGGTGACCCTTCGATCTAGGTTCCTGTTCAACTATTTGGAAAGCTCCTTTGATTCAGAGCTTTGTCATTTTGGTACAGAACCCGATTATTTTGACTTATGTATATTTAGGGGCACGACGGGGCCCTGTCCCGTCATATGTTGTTATCCTTCTCATAGAGGTCTGTAGACAGTTGTGGATTGTACGAATGTAGAATTGTAAATCTATTTTGGTCAGCTATGTCATTGTACTCTGTATTGGGATGTTCCCGTGTATACGTGACATTATTTGGTGGCAGCCTTGTCGGCTTGCTTATTATATTATGTTGGCTAGTTGTGACTCCTCAGGAGGCAGGTACAGTCTTGTGTAAAGGCAGCCTTGTCGGCTCGCCTATTCTGGCATATGTTGTTGTTACGGCGTTGTGCTGCCGAATTTCATACTTTCCTTAGTATTAGTTGGATTATGTGTGACAGGTTAGTAGAATGACGTCATTAGGGCGTTTAGTCGCGGCCCGTCGGGTCGTGACAAAGCTGAAACAAAAATTATCGGCTATAACTTAATCGAAACAAATACTGTCGAAACCCATCGACAAACACAATTTACACTGTCAAATATCGAATAATAAACATAGACTGGTTTTCAAAACAAGAATAATAAACATAACTTTTTTCATAACAGATTAGAAGTAGGCTCAAACATATCAGATAAAATGCACAACCAAATCTAATAGATTCGAACTACCACATATGAACTCGACATAAACCTAGATTAAACACTGAACTCAATCGTCGTCGGCATCGTCGAAATATAAATTCGAACAAATCGAATAAACATCTAAAAACAAAACAAAATAAGTCGGCATAGTCCTCGAAATTCTGGGTTCGTAATCGGGTAAAACAAAAATTGCAGAAATTCAAAAAAATGGTCTGACTTAGAACCATATAGCTATCCATTAACACATAAAGTTAAGAAATTTCATACCTTGAACGCGATTAGAAGAAGATTAACACTGATTTGGTTTTTGATTTTGATTTTGGAATATTGGAATTGCCTTTTGGAAGACTGAAATCACGAGTTTAGGAGTTTAGGGCATGGAAATTGACTGGTTCTCTGTGATTTAAATTGACCAGTCAGTCGTCACGGGTAAGGGTCGGGTTTAATTAAATTGGGGTTATGCACAGGTGGCGTTCAGGTGGCATCCATGTGACGTCCACCTGGGCAGATATGTTAGTTTTGGGCAAACACAACAAGTTTAATAACGGAAAAAATATATTTGTCTCCAAACTTTAACGAAAAGCAAATATAACCCTTTTTCTTAAATTTGAGGACAAATATGATCTTTTTCCCATTAAAGAATGGGTGTGGAACTAAGAAGAGAGCTCACTCAACACACGGAGTAGCTCTAGAGAAAAGCATGTGATTTAAGCCGTAAACTTTTGAAAACCCCACTTTATATCAGTTCATCTATAAAATATTTTTAATATCAAATGAGTTCTTCAAAGTTATTATTTTCTTATCTTTGTGCATAGTTATTTATGTTAGATGACATCATCATCATTCACAACTTTTAAAGTATTTTAAGGGTCTAAAATTTTGCTATGTTTACCAAATTGAGTGTGGAAACCTAAGTAATAAAGAAATAAATTAGGGGTAAAAATATGACAGAGAAAAAGGTGGGTACATACGACACCTTCGAAAAGTGTTGGAAATTTACTAATGTGGATTGAGTTTATCCTGTCTTTAATGACTTGAACACATGAGCTCAACATGTCGAAAATATTGTTTCTTCGCACATGCCTAATCTACTAAGTGAGTAGATGATGTTAGGGTCAAGTATCGTCAAATTACGCTAAGAAATTAAAGAGATATTGCTACACAAAGTAAGGTGTTTGAGATATGAAAAGATGGAGTGATTTTGGCCAAAAAATGACAAATCTCCCTCATTGGTAGAAGATGAAAGTATTGAGCAATATATAAGCTCTATTTTTGTGTAAGGATTTGGGACCCCAAGGATAGCCCATGTGTTTGGAAGAGGGAGGACCCCAAGGGTAACCCTAGGTGAGCTTGGGTTCGGGGCTAAACCCCAGACGCGTGCCGCCGCCCGCTGGGTCCGGATTCCAGGTTCTCGGGATGTGGGTTGTCTTTTGAAATTTTCTTTTTGGTCCCGAAAGTATTTTTTATTTACACTTTGGCCCCTGAAATTTTTGGAAACGTTGCAACGGTTCGAAAGACTTTAGAAACGTTGCAACGACCCTCCTCTATTATAAATTGAATCATAACATTCAGTTTACAAAACACAACACAATCAGATATTCGTTTTTTATTTTCATAACAGAACAATAAACGCAGAACAATACACATAACCCATACATAAATCATCAATATGTTCTATATTTATTTACTTCGCTGGGATCAACACAATTTATTTTGCTTTGTTGATTGTTGTTGTTTTATCTTAGAAGACTATTGTCCATTACCATAAAAGCATATATACGAGACAATTTTATCTTAAAGACATATAACTATCTCTCGATTCAGACTTGTTTGATTTTGTTTAACCTTTGGAATACACCATTTTTACCTACAAAAAGTTAATCTAATTATCTAAGGTGCCATGATTATCAAAAAAGGGTTGAAAGTGTCTTGAATGTGTGATGCTATAAATATTATTTACTATGGCAAAATGGAAAGAACAAACCTTTTTGGATTGGCAAGCTGCACAACTAGATAGTTAAAAAAAACTAATGATGACAAAGCTCATTTGATTGTTCCTTATTACATATAATAATATATACAAGTTTTAGTAAATATTGGCAGTCATTTGGCCAAGATCAAGTATGAGAAACTATTATCCAAAATTGACAGTTCATATGGTAATAATTATTCCCTTTTCAATAATTTCTTTCATTCATTTCATATTAGGTTATCTTTCTCCGAAAATGTACAGACAACACGAAAAAATTCCTTGTTGGGAATTGGGATTGTTCTGAATCTGCATGATTCCTTTTAAAAAATGACATTACCAAGACTTCCAACTTCATAGAGAAACATAGTTTTTAATCCTAAGAATACAAAGAGGATGAATTCAAATATGAAATTTTTGTAGGATTTTATCGGATTCGTACACGCAGCGAAATTTGAAAATTTATGTTTCAAACCCGACTTCGGCAGAACTGTAGGATGATTACAATAATGTAAAACATATAAGAACTGTAATGTGTCGATGAGAACACTTACAGTTAGAGCAGTTTCCAAATCTTCAATCTTGGATTGTGTGTCCTGAGGGTGCGCACGCAATCATCTCTCGATTCGCAAGTCAGAGATTGTGATGTAACCCTCTTTCGGAAAGCTAGGAAATCCGACAGAGTTTCAGTAGAGTTTAATCTTATGAAAAGATGGTCTCTAAAATATGAGGCTAAACCCTATATATATAGCTGAATAAATCAGCTAGTGTTTCCCTCGTGGGCCAGGCCCAGAAAATGAGGCAGATGTGGGTCAACTCGGACCCACTAGACGTGAGGCGCCGCAGCCCTTAAGTAAGTGGCGCCGCGGCCCTTGCTCCATTTCTGCTTTGTTTCTATTTTATTTTAATGTCTCGATCATCAACCGAACATTAATTGATTAACTCTCTGATTACATCCTTTGAATCGACAGAACAATTGACTTAGTGTTACCCTTCAGGCCTTCACATACTGACACTAATATCATTAGGGTCTACACAGAACTCCTAGACTGCGCCGGAAGACGAACTCAATATGTGAAGTCTAGTTACACGAAACCTGTGAACTGAACCTTTATATGGAAGATAAAATCCTTTCATTCATGACACACTCAATCAAGCTTAGGATCTGTCAAGTATCCAAATGGTTTGATCATTATAACTTATCTATATTATTTGACAACAGGACCATATCACAGATATGTCCATTGCATTGTCCAATGACTTAGTCAACCTAATACCATATAAGTATCTGAGTGTTCACTCGAATATACATTCAAGGAATGAATTCTAATCTTGGTTCGACTATCACCTTTAATTCACTTCGTAACGTACCCAAAACAAGTCGCGTCTCAACCTATAAGGTATTTGAGCTTAGAACAGGATCAAAGTACATAACTCTGTGAATAAGGTGGGCGTCAACCTCAAGTCCAAGGACTTCTATTTCCCACACACCGATGACACTTTAGACATATAACAAACAGTGCATCAGTAGGGTGTATCAATACTTCAACAAGTATCCACGTGTCCATCACGAGTTGCCATAACTCGTAGCAAGTGAGGCATACTACATCCCCTAAGGATATGATGCAGACCACATGTCGACGTAACGCATATCATCGATATCCCTATTTCGATGATCATTAGTCGAGGTAATTTAAGAGTTACGTTATAACATTAATTCTCACATCATTAATAAACACGTAACCTCTAGGGATGCATTTATAGAATGTTATAAACAATCAACTAATAACTCAACAAATGCAAATTGCCATAATATTAATCATCATTAATATAAATACGAATGTGTATAAAGTACATTGTGTCCTAATACAGATTGTCTCTAGGACATACATATACTTTCAATATCCCACTTGGCCTAGAGCCAATCACCAACATATCTAATATCCATGTTCTCAAAATGACCATTATGCTTCACCAAGCCTAATGGTTTAGTAAATAGGTCTGCTAGATTATTGTTTGTGGGAATATAGTCTATCTTGATATCTTCAGCTTCCATCATCTCTCTCAGGATGTGGTACTTCCTTGGTACATGCTTGTTTCTGTTTGTTGATCTTGGTTCCTTTGCCTGTGCAATAGTACCAGTGTTGTCACAATAAATGGTTATTGAACAACTAGCACTCGTATCAACCTCGCCTTCAGAACTCAAAATCGCGACCTTTTTAGCAGCTTCCGATCCAGCAATGTACTCCGCTTCAGTAGTCGAGTCTGCAGTAGTAGCCTATTTGGAACTCTTCCAGCTCACTGCTCCTCCGCTGAAAATGAACGTGTAACCAGACTGAGATTTGAAATCATCAACATTTGTCTGGAAACTAGCATCGGTATATTCAGTGGCAACCAGCTCATCAACTCCATCATAGACTAAGAAGTAATCTTTAGTATGTATGAGGTACTTGAGACTACTCTGGACTGCTTTCCAGTGCTCCTTGCCAGGATTCTGCTGGAACTTGCAGGTCATACTCAGTGCAAAGGCCACATCTGGCCTAGTACAGGTCATGACATACATGATTGATCCTATAACCGAAGCATATGAGATCCTCTTCATGCGTTCAAGTTTAATAGCATTAGAAGGGCAGCCCTTCTTTGATAACTTGACGCATTGACCCATCGGAATACCGTTTTTCTTGGAATTCTCCATTAAAAAACGTCTAAGCACTTTGTCTATGTAGACTGACTGTGACAGCCCCAACAATTTATTAGGTCTATCTCTATAGATCCTAATTCCCAGAATGTAGCAGGCTTCACCTAAATCCTTCATCATGAAAGTCTTGGACAACCAATCCTTAACTGACTACATGAGGGTCTTATTATCTCTCATTATCAATATGTCATCAACATATATTATAATGAAGACAATACCCTCATCCTTGCGTTTGGAATAAACACAATGATCCTCTTTGCTTCTGACAAAATCAAAAAAATCGAGCATTGTCAAAGCAAATGTTCCAACTCCTAGAGGCTTGCTTAAGTTCATAAATGGATTTCTGTAGTTTGCACACACCATTTGATCTGGACTCACATGAAAAACCCTCGGGTTGTTTCATATATACTTCCTCAATTAGATTACCATTGAGGAATGCAGTTTTGACGTCCATCTGCCAAATATCATAATCATAATGTGCAGTTATCGCAAGCAAAATCCGAATAGACTTTACCTTAGCCACCGGTGAAAAAATTTCATCATAATCCACACCAGGACATTGAGTGAAACCTTTAGCCACTAGTCTAGCTTTATAAGTCTGAACCTTGCCAGATGCATCAATCTTCTTCTTGAAGACTCATTTGCATCCTATGTGTTTAACCCTATTTGGCAAATCAATCAAGTTCCACACCTAATTGATATACATAGATTCCATTTCGAATTTCATGGCTTCTTTCCATCTCTTCGAATCAATGTCTAGCATTGCTTCACTGTAGGTTCTAGGCCCGTCATCATCTGGAATATTTAGCTCATTTTGTGTTTTCACAAGTAGATTTAGTCTTTCCGGAGGACGATGAGATCTAGTAAACCTACGGAGTTGATTGTCTTGCAGTTCAGTTACAGGTATGTTTTGACTGTGAGTGAGTTCTTGCCCGCTGGTCGAATCACCAATATTTGAGCTTTCAGGAATATCGTTTTCATGTCTTTCCTGAATGGAAGGAAATGCAACTGGTGCACTTGCTCCCAAGGTCTGTGCCGGAAGATCTTGCATTTTTGCACTATTTCTCGTAGCACTCCCACTGGCCGAATGAGGTACCCTAAATACTCAATCTTCTCCAAAAGCTCCCACTGAATTCTTGCCTTCATCATCGGGCAAGAATTCAACCTCTTTGTCCTTGTTTTTGAATTTTTTCAAGTTTCTATCTCCGTGCAACTCTCATCCTTGTAGACATATTTATCTTCAAGGAAAGTTGCGTTCTAGAAGCAAATATCTTATGTTCTCCAGGAAGATAGAAATAATATCCCTTAGTTTCCTTCGGATACCCAACAAAGTAATATTTCTCACTTTTAGATTCCAACTTATCAGTGATCAACTTCTTGACATATGCATGGCACCCCCAGGGCCTCATGTGTCTTAGCGATGACTTCTTGCCACACCATACCTCATATGACGTCTTTTCGACTGATTTAGATGGAAATCTGTTTAGAACATATATTGAGGTCAAAATAGTGTATCCCCAAAGGTATGTAGGAAGAGCTGAAAAGCTCATCATGGAATGAATCATGTCAAGCAAGGTTCGGTTTCTCCTCTAGGCAACACCATTCATCTGTACTGTTCCAGGAGGTGTCCATTCGGAATGAACTCTATGTAGCTTTAAGTAGTCAAGAAATTATTTACTTAAGTATTCACCCCCACGATCAGATCGGAGAGTCTTGATACTCTTTGAAAGATGTTTCTCAACTTCACACTTAAACTTCTTGAACTTCTCAAAAGCCTCGAATTTATGTCTCATAAGATACACATATCCAAACCTTGATAAGTCGTCTGTGAAAGTGATGAAGTAAGAGAAACCCTCTCTAGCTTGAGTCGAAAATGGTCTACATACGTCCGTATGTACCAACTCAAGCACCTCCTTGGCACGGATCCCCTTTCCAGAAAGAGGTTTAATGGTCATCTTACCCTTCAAACATGATTCACAGTTACCATAAGATTGTAAGTCAAATGGTTCGAGGTAATTTAATTTCCCCAACCATTCTATCTTTGTTTGATTGATATGACCAAGTATGGAATGCCATAAGTAGGTAGAATTTCTTTCATTTAACTTAGCTCTTTTATTTTGTACTTTAATTTCAATGATGTACATACCTTATCCACTAGAGGTAGAAGCATCTTGTGCTCTTCCTCCTAGTGCAATGTAGTCCTTTCTTCCAATGCCCTTCCTATTACAGTTAAGCATACATCCTTGGCCGGAATCACATTTTCTTCTTCACACATTCCTTAGGCTTCATAGCTGAGGGCGCATTGACTGCCTTGCCCTTCTTCTTCTGTCATTCCTTACCTTTCAGCTTGGTCCGACTAGAGGAGCTCATCATGAGCACAACCTTTCTCTTGAAAATTGAAGATTCAAAGGTTTTTAACATGTCATGCAGTTCCGGCAGAGGGTGGAAGCGACGTTACTCCGCAGCCTTATGTCAATCGAGGTCAGCCTTTCTATCAGCCTTATCATCTTCAACACATGCTGAGATACTTGACTCCATTCACTTAGCTTACACTTAAAGAGTTCTATTAACACCTCAATTTCAAAGTTTGGAATTGAGATTCATAGATATTCTTCAAATGTTCGAGCATCTCGTTAGGGACCATGTTCTCATGTTGTCTCTGTAGTTCCACTGACATGGAAGACAACATGATGCATCGTGCTGAAGTGGCGTCATCTAGGTTCTTATGGTAGTCTACCTTATCAAATATGACATATTTTGCAGAATCATCAACGGGCACTGTGGGGAATACTTTGTCCAATACGTATTTTATCTTTTCTTGCTTTTAGGACAATTCTTAAATTTTCTTAACCAGTCTAGATAGTTCGTTCTGGTGAGTTTGTTCATTTCAATGATAGGTTCAACATTTCGAAGTTTTGAAGATATAGATAGACTCAGGAAAATGCAATCAACATTCATTCTCCTAATTTATACATATTCATTATAGACTAATTTAACATGGCCTTTTGTTTAATTAGCTCCCACTATTTTGAATACTTCTACGACCCCAAATTAGAATACGAACCTAAATCAATATAAAGATCAAAATGGGTTAAGATCCAAATATATGTTATATTCGCATTTGCTTTGGCTGATAACTTCAATAGCACACTTTGGTAGGTCCTCAACCAATTGTAAAACAACTCTACAACTCTTGGTTTGATTAAATATCTTTCATTTTAATCTTATGTCTTTAGAATAGTCCGATACTTTGGCGCCAAGATTCATCTAAACAAGTCAACCCCATTACACGACTGCGTTTAAATGCCTAAGTAAATTTAGCATTTGCAAGCAAACACTTTGGTGTAAATACCTACAAAAGTTTATTATCTACTTTCATTTTAACACATCTATGAAAGAGCTTTGGTCCTCTTAGACTTAGAGCAAATGCTTTGGCATAAATACTTGTATCGCCGAAAATGACTTAGCACCCTAATAATTACAATGGACGACACATTATAATTAGACTTGTATTTAATGTTTGGGGAACATTTTCAGTTTCGAGGATTAATTCAAGATCAACAATCAAGTCATACATCATATGACATCCTATCATGCAATATCTAAACACAATTAGATGAGAGACCATCAAACCCAATAGGCATGACAAAAGATGATTTTAATCACATATTGAGCGTCGTCTACCCAGACAATTATAACGGTCATTTGAAATTAAATAATTACGGGACGCCGCCTACTCAGGCAATAATTACGGACGCTATGCTAATAATTTAAATGCATCACATTCAATCACTTAGGACATTATTTGTATATTATAGAATAATATACCATTAATGATAATCATGGGTCTATTTGTCTAAACTCTAAATTCTATGTCTATGCCAAACAGTCCCTAAATAATTTCTGATTTAAAAATTCCGATTTTCTGAAATTCTGTAAACTTTTCAAAATTTACAGTTTAGTCCCTCAAGAATTTAAAGTTTCAATTTTGAGCTCTACAAATTCAGAAAGTATAATTTTAACTCTCAGAAAATATTTTCAGATTTTAAGGACCTGTTTGTAATTTCCAGATTTCAAAATTTCATTTTTTCGAAACTTTACTTAATTACAGAATTGTCCGAAAGGACCAAATCTGTCTAATTAAAAATGCCAATCTTCCTGATTCTGAATATTTAAAATATTAGGATCAGAATCTGAATATTTAAAACTTCAGTTTCTGTTCCCATAATTTATTTATTTTTTAAAATTACCGTCGACGCCATTTCTGGCTGAGCCGCGACTTTACGCAAAGGATCGAATCGAACAAGAATTGAATTAGAGTCGCGACCCTCGGGACAAGAGCCGCGACGCCTCCGTCAAACCCTAGGAGGCTCCGCGACGCTCCATCGTGGAACCGCGGTGCCTCAACCCCAGAAACGCCAAATCCAAATTTCCGAACCCTAAAACTAGTTCAGGATCAGATCTTCAGATCCATCCTTGTTCCCTTTCATTATCAAACAACACGTTCATCGACCATTATCCAATCCCTTCTCGTTCTTCATCTCGGTGCACCATGTTCGAAATCGAATCGGTTTCGCACGTCGACTCAGTAGAGTTAGATTGGAATAACTTCCTCGATTACATCATTGTTCAACAGTTCCATAGACAAAGATTATGCTTTCTTGAGATTTTAAGGTTTTTAAGACTTTTAAAAGACAAAATTTAGATCTAGACAAATCTTAACTCATATTATCATTAATATTCATTGTTATAATCACATAAAACAGCCCAGTCTCTGATACCATTGTAGGGGTTTTGTCGGGTTCGTACACGCAGCGGAATTTGAAAATTTATGTTTCAAACCTGACTTCGGCAAAACTGTAGGATGATTACAACAATGTAAACATATAAGAATTGTAACGCGTTTATGAGAACACTTACAGTTATAGCAACTTCCAAATTTTCAATCTTGGATTGTGTGTCCTGAGGGTGCGCACGCAATCGTCCCTCGATTCGAAAGTCAGAGACTGTGATGTAACTCTCTTTCGGAAAGTTAGGAAATTCGGCAGAGTTTCAGTAGAGTTTAATCTTATGAAAAGATGGTCTCTAAAATATGAGGCTAAACCCTGTATATATAGCTGAATAAATCAACTAGGGTTTCCCTCGTGGGTCAGGCCCAAAAAACGAGGCAGATTTGGGTGAACTCGGACCCACTGGACGCCTCAGCGCCGCGGCCCTTAAGTAAGTGGCGTCGCGGCCTTGGCTCACTTGGGCCGCAACCCTTGCTCCATTTCTGCTTTGTTTCTATTTTATTTTAATGTCTCGATCATTAACCGAACATTAATTGATTAACTCTCTGATTACATCCTTTGAATCGACAGAACAATTGACTTAGTGTTACCCTTCAGACCTTCACATACTGACACTAATATCATTAGGGTCTACACGGAACTCTTAGACTGCGCCGGAAGACGAACTCAATATGTGAAGTCTAGTTACACGAAACCTGTGAACTGAACCTTTATGTGGGAAGATAAAATCCTTTCATTCATGACACACTCAATCAAGCTTAGGATCTGTCAAGTGTCTATCCAAATGGCTTGATCATTATAACTTATCTATATTAGTTGACAACAGGACCATATCACAGATATGTCAATTGCATTGGCCAATGACTTAGTCAACCTAATACCATATAAGTATCTGAGTGTTCACTTAGAATGAATTGTAATCTTGGTTCGATTATCACCTTTAATTCACTTCGTAACGTACCCAAAACAAGCCGCGTCTCAACCTATAAAGTATTTGAGCTTAGGACAGGATCAAAGTACATTACTCTGTGAATAAGGTGAGCGTTAACCTCAAGTCCAAGGACTTCTATTTTCCCACACACCGATGACACTTTAGACATATAACAAACAGTGCATCAGTAGGGTGTACCAATACTTCAACAAGTATCCACGTGTCCATCACGAGTTGCCATAACTCGTAGCAAGTGAGACATGCTACATCCCCTAAGAATATGATGCAGACCACATGTCGACGTAACGCATATCATCGATATCCCTATTTCGATGATTATTAGTCGAGGTAATTTAAGAGTTACGTTATAACATTAATTCTCATATCATTAATAAACACGTAACCTCTAGGGATGCATTTATAGAATATTATAAACAATCAACTAATAATTCAACAAATGCATTGTAATCTTTCCTATCCTTTAGGCGGGGATAGGTTCATAGGAGGATTTAGTTACATTCATTAATATAAATATGAATTAGTATAAAGTACATTGTGTCCTAATACAGATTGCCTTTAGGACATACATATACTTTCAATTTTTACTAGTTATTTTCGAGTTACTGTGGCTGGAATTTATTAGAAACACTTGAACAAAATTATATACAAAATTTGAGGAACATTAAAGGTGATTTGGACTAATTTGGAGTTAAAATCAACTAGAAAAACTTCATTGTAGTAATGCATGTATATCATAAATGTGCTCATGAATAAATATAAATATACAAAAGATATACAGATATAGATGAAAATATATATAGATGTATATTACCTCAAAACATTTTCACACACTCTTTTTTGCACCTACGCACCACCACCATCAAATCGTCATAAACACCAGTCATGTTTCGTAACTATGCAAATCATATTTTCAATCTTTGATTAGAAAGTACAATTATATGTTGACGAGGGGTGACAAAATTAGTCCAAATCCAAATGACCCGTCCAACCCGTCCAAGGTTTTTTTGGGCGAGAGTGATTTTGATAATGGGTTGGTTTGTGCTGGCCCAAGTTGATCCATCATAAATCAACAGTTCAAATGAATCCATGATGATGTCCAAACTTGACCCATAAAAATGCTCAATTTTAACGATTAGAGCTCCACTCTAGATTAAGATTTTTATTTGTAAATTATTATTTTAAAAAAAATCTTTATTATTTTGAAATAATAACAATACACCAACCACAATATTCATCCACCTTACCCCTCTCCTACACCAACCCCCACCCAAACACTGAACCACCCTCACATCTCTGCCCCCTACCTTGCCTACTCCACCCCACCTCTACCCACTTCTGCTCCACCCCATTGCACTACCCCATCCTTAAATTTCTATTTCATATTTTTTATTACTTTTATAAAAAAAAACTAAAAATATAATATTTTTAAAAATCAAATATTATACAAAATAAAAATAAGTAAGTTTGAAATTTGTAAAAGTAATGGATCAAGTTGGACAAGTTGAGTTATGACCAATCAGTTAGTCTATCTTGACCCGCCCATATTAGCCCAGGTAAGTTTTGGACGGGTTAGACATTGACCCATCTCATCTTAACCCGCCCAACTTTAACCCAAACGACCCATCTGACACCTCTAATGCCGACTAAAACTCGATTGGAAAACCCCCGATTACTCAAGTGGAAACCAATTTCAACACATAAAACTGCTTCGATTTGGGTTATGAGATGATAGAGGTGGTGGTCGATTGACAATAGATGATGGAGCAGCAGTGGAGATGGGACGGAAATCTAGTTGTTTTCTTTGGCTGATGTTAATAGATCTACCATGAAGAGTGGCGGTACAATGAACGGTGAAGATGGTGAACGTGTAAAGAGGAGAATATGTCAATGAATAGTGAAAGAAGTGTGAATTTGTGTACTTGGCTGTTGGCTATAATTTGCCAATTTTTATATTTAGGTGGTGTTTGACCAAGCTTCTAAAAGTGTTTCTATTTCTCAGAAACACTTCTTTGGCCAAACACCCTCTTTTCAGAAGTAGAAACACTTTTTCTAGAAGCCAAAAAGTGTTTTTAGATGGGAAGAGAAGCAAAAACACCAATTTGGTGCTTCTGGAGTAGCCCTTTTTGCTCATTCATTAAAACAATTTGGACCCATTTACCATTTTCTTTTCACAAAATTTCTTTTAATCTCATATAATATCCCCATATAAAATAGAAATTTTGGAATAGGGATAGGGTGGGGGTAGGGGGTAGGGCGGGGGTAAGGTTTTTATTTTATTTTATAAAAGTAACAAAAAATATTAAATAGAAATTTGAGAATGGGTAGACAATGGGGGGGGGGAGGGGGTAGGGCGGGTAAGAAAAAAATCATATTTTTTAATAATTTTTTTATAAAAATAATAAAAAATATGAAATAAAAATTTGAGGATGGGTAGGGCAATGGGGTTGGGGTGGGGGTTGCACAAAACCAAGTGGTAGTGGGTAGGCGGGAAGAAAAATCATTTTATTTTTTTATTTTTATAAAAGTAACAAAAAATATGAAATAGAAATTTGAGGATGAAGGAGGGCAATCGAGTGGGGTGAGTAGAGGTAGGGGTAGGGCGGATTCATATTTTTTAATAATTTTTTTATAAAAGTAACAAGAAATATGAAATAGAAATTTGAGGATGGAGTAGGCAATGGGGTGGGGGTGGGGTAGGGTAGGGGTAGAAAAAATCATATTTTTTTAATAAAAGTAACAAAAAATATGAAATAGAAATTTGAGGATGGGGTAGGCAATGGGGGTGGGGGTAGGGCGGGGGTTAAGAAAAAATTTCATATTTTCAATCATTTTTTATAAAAGTAACAAAATGGGGTGGGGGTAAGAGGTGGGGGTAAGATTTTTTTATATTTTTAATATTTTTTTAATAAAAGTAACAAAAAATATGATATAGAAATTTGAGGATGGGGTAGGTGGGGTGGGGTGGGGGTAGGGCGGGGGTAAGAAAAAAAATTAATTTTATTTTATAAAAGTAACAAAAAATATAAAATAGAAATTTGAGGACGGGGCAGAGCGGGGGTGTAAGAAAAAATTTAATATTTTCAATCATTTTTTTATAAAAGTAACAAAAAATATGAAATAGAAATTTGAGGATGGGGTAGGGCAATGGGTGGGTAGGAAGGGGGTAAGGGGGAAAATCATATTTTTTATAAAAGTAAAAAAGTATGACATAAAAATTTGAGGATGGGATGGTGGTAGGTGTGGGTGTCGGGGGGTACGGGGGGAGAAAAAATTAATATTTTTTATAAAAGTAAAAAAAATAGTTTTAAATCTATTAAAAAAATATTCTAGTAAATTTGCATAAATGTTTGTCAAACAGGAAACTGTTTCTGTTTCTCATAAGCACTTCTATAATTTTTGGTCAAACACCCTAACTGATTCTCCAGAAACAGTTTCTGCAATTTTTTTTTGAGAAACAGAAACACTTTTACAGAAATTTGGCCAAACAAACGCTTAGTATTAAAATTAGCAATTTCCCGAAAAGTGCACAGATAGTCAATTTTGGGACCCATAAATTTTTGTAAGTCTAGCCACGACATATTCAACTTCATATATGTGCAATTTTTGCCTAAAGTTTGACATATTATTTATAAAAGCAAACTTTAAAAGTTTTTGTCTGAACTTTAGATATTTTTAGGTAGAGGTTTTGCTTAGCATATTGCTTGTCCCAAAGCCAAACTATAGATATTTGAAGTTATAACTAATTTAAAGTTGACATATCTGATTGAAATTCGACAATTATACCTAAAATTTTAGATATATATGACTGAACTTAATTTAGTCATTCATACTTCAAGTTTAATATGCATAATAATTCTGTCCATTGAATTAATATGCGACAATTATTCCAAGTTTGTCAATAGTACAAATTAGATAGAATGGTCAGAACTGACTAAAAGGGTGAAATTACTACTTTATGGGCTTTGAAGTCCAAGAGACAAACAGGCCGGAGCAATTTATTAGCGAATATTCCTCATATATTCTGTATTATCAATATTGTATATTTATGATATATTAATATTCCTACAATTGAATATTCGCTGTACAATTGAATATGGAATTGTATTTGGCCCGCCCAAATATCTGTATCTAAAAGACCAGGTCAATTAAGATAATTTGACTCCCCATTTTATTCTTCAACATATAAGAAGATACATAATTTGAACCAATTCTGGCTAATACTACTTAATAAAAAATGAAAAAAAAATCCTAAAAATTTTCATTTTGCGAGGGCCTTGTGCGATAGCACACCTCGCACGAGTCCGCCCTGCTTGGGAGATATAACAACTTGTTTAAATTTTATGAAGGACGTGTTGTTCCGTGAATGGATAAAAAGGAAAGGAAAAAAAGTGTTCTTGCTTTTGATCTTCTTTATATGTGGAGAAAAAAAATGATACTAGTATTCTTTCTTTATAATTCTCGATGGTGTATAAATTTGAACTTCTTAATTAAAGAATAACATAATGCGAAGTTATTGCCAATTACAATAGTGCTTTATATTCTCTTAAAGAATACGAAAGGGTTTGAGCTTATCTCGCCAATATTAAGGGAAAACTAATCCTTTTTTTTATCTCTACAAATCTTTAATTATGAGTGATAAAATTTGCTAATGAAAATATGATTCGTCTAAATATCTGTCCAATTTTAATTCATCTAAAAGTTGGATTAATGATTTGAGCTTAGTATGTATCATTGTCAAATATTTTTAACAACTTTTTTGTTTGATATATTATATATATTGACGATAAACAGAGTTGTCTCAAATATTTTGGGGGTCCTATTCTTAATTTGTTAAAGTGAGTCTTTAATTGGGCTAAGACTTGTCAATTATGAGCATTTACAGTAAATTTATACTACTTAATAAAAAAATGAAAAAAAGGGTGTTAAAATTTTTCGCTTTTTGGGGGTCCCTGTACGGTAGAACACCTCGCACGAGTCTAAAGACGACCCTGACAATAAAAAAAGTTAAATGTTAGTTTATTTGGTAATTAAACAAATTTTTAAAAAATATAAAATATTAAAATTTAATAAAAATTGAACGAATTGAGTTATAGCTCACGAATTTAACGCATATTGACTCAACTCTTCTCAACTCTAAGTACTTTCTGAATGGATATCACTGACCCATTCATTTAGTAATTCAAATATTTTGATCTATCCAAAATCAGTCGAACCCCCATTTTGGACCCCTTTCGTATACTTAGACATGCACCATCAATTTAGAGCACCCAAGCTGGGAGCTATGCAAGTATGAGGGAGGGAGGGTCAAAAGAGTGGGTGCGTGTTGTCCCACTAATGATTACTAATTGTCTTCTAACATGTTTAAGGACATGTCTTCACCTAGAGCATACTTTGTCCAGCTTTTTATTTTTAATATCATAAGGTGGCGTGACTTTTATATTAATAAAATCTGAAATGAAATGAGAACATGAATTCTTTATATGGACTTGGAAAATTTTCATCATACAAGTTAGCTTAGGGGAAGTGTTAAGAGTCTCACATCATAAATGAAATGAGAACATGGACTCCTTATATGGACTTTTAACACTATCCGCACGCCCAGACCTCGTTAAATGGAGCGTGCACAATATAATTTAGGGGCCCAACATCGATGTAAATGTGTATAGTGTATAAAATTCCTACCCATAATTAGAATATATTCCATATATTGTGTAAATATAATTATGGTAAGACTAGGATTCCTCTTGTAATTAGGACTAGGATTCCTATTGTATAAGAGATGAATATTGTACACTATATATATTGATATTAATGAGACAGACTACTCAAAGGAGATTAATATCATCTTACATGGTATCAAGAGCCAAACCCTACAAACCTAGAATAGTTTTCGCTTCCGCCCCGCCTGTGTTACGCCATGACAGACACAAAAGTTCTTGATTTCTCTTCTTCTCCATTCCTCTCCTATCTCCCGGAGCCAAAACCCTACACATTGACGATTATGTTCCTTGCTCCCGGAGATCGATGACATGACATGGCGTTGTCTCGATGCCGTGGTTAAACAGTGGATATATGACACTATATCCAAATATCTCCTGCTCACTGGGGGTAGGGCAGGGGGTAAGAAAATTTTTCATATTTTCAATCATTTTTTATAAAAGTAACAAAAAATATGAAATAAAAATTTGAGGATGGGGTAGGGCAATGTGGTGGGGTTGGAGGTAGTGCGGGGTAGGGGCCAGAAAAAAATCATATTTTTTATAAAAGTAAAAAAAAAATGACATAGAAATTTGGGGATAGGGTGTGGGGAGGGCGGGGGGTTGGTTTGGACATATTTGAGTCGTTGACTATCATATTGTCGTTACATTTCTTATGTACAATTGTTGACACCCAATTTTGACCCTCCCGTCCAGTCATTAGCTATAAAATTAGACTAATTTTGTAAAATAAATTTTTATGATTTTTTATAATAAAATGCAGCGATAAAATATTAAAATACAGACATAAATAAGCAATTTAATAATGGCACCGCATTTTACGTAGAGTACTAAGCACTTGAGGTCTCGCGCCCGCATTTATTAATTTTAAGCCCTGTCATAATTCTTAATAAATACATAAAATAAATAATTTAGCATGACGTCGTGTCAAGTAGCATAGTTGCATTTATTAATACGCAAAGCGATTTCATAACATATTTTAAATAATACACAATAAATAAGATTTTAAATAATAGCGCTGTATTCTAAAGTATTAAGCACTAATTAAATAGCACGTCCGCATTTATTATTATAACAATTAGATTAATAAAGCACCTAAATAATTTAGTCACAATTTACTAATTTAACTCACCACTAATTAATTAATTAACCCATAAAACGCAGCCCAAAAACCCTTAACCCGCGGCCCACTATCCCAGCTGACCCGCGGCCCAGTGCCCCTTTATCCTTTCCCTTGTCAGAGGCCCACACGACCCCAGCCTTATTTCCCTTCCCCCCCCCCCCCCCCATCTCGCCGTCCACAAAACAAAGAAGAGAAACAAGAACCCTAAAAGAAAAAAGCTTCAATCGCCGCCACGCCCGGATTTCTCGCCGGAGAATCCGGGACTTTCCTTTATCCACGCACCCCAGCCAGCTTTTCCTTACCATATCCATCAAACAAATCCTTCCAAATCTTTTACCTTATCATATCAAGTACGAATCGTGCGAAATCAGAGTAAGAATAGGCATAGAAATCTCAGCCTTAAATGCTTACCAACTTAGAACCTAAAGTGAGGGCTATAAATACATAAGCTTTTCACCGTTCGAAGGAGGCAGTCCAATCGAGCTTGGAGGACAAAACCAGCGACGATCAAGGCGTAACCTGCGAGGTAGCATTCAAAGGGAGAAGCGATACTCAAAGATCGGAGAATGCGAAGTTCGAACCTTTTTTTTAGTTCCAGCAAAGAAACCAATAAATAAACCTTGCCCTTCTATTCGCATCGCAAACCCAAAACCCGTCGAGTGGACCGACGACTTGATACGCTGCCCCGATTCGCTGCCCGGAGAAGGTAAAACCAAACTCTTCTCAGTTCCTTTGTGTCGCTTCGTGTGTTCATGTGTCTATATGCTTGATTATAGCCTGCTGCCACGTTTCGAGCATGTTGAAATTTTGTTTAGACAAGATGTAGGAGTATTTCGTGAGGTAACTGAAATATGATTAGTAAGCGTAGTTCTAAAAGCCACATGTTATATGGTATTAGATCTCCAGCTTGGTTAACCCATGTTTAGATTAACTTGTTGCTGGTTCAAATTGACATGCTTACCTGCTGAAAATCAGTGTGTGATATATGTGCTGGTATGACTGATTATGCATGTGTTAACTAGTTGTCATGCTTATTAATATTTGCTGAACCTATTTAGTAAAAGTTAATTGTCATTGCCTCCCTATTGAAACATTCACTTAGCGTTGACACAGGGCTAAGTAAGAATGAAAGAAGACCTCAATTTGGTGTCAGTTTTCATATGTTAATGTTAGTAAATAAAAAATAAATCCAGTATGCTAAGTAATAAGGTCACTAAGTTGTTATGCGTTTGCATGTTAGTTGGCTAAAAATAATGTTCGTCTGACTTTTATTTCTAAGTGTTCTCCCATACACATGTTTATTGTCTAAATTGTTACATATGTCTAATGTGTAATGAAAATATACCTAGACATCAGTCTTGCCACCCTATTTGAGGCCTGCTATTTAAGGTCTGAATGTATCCCTGTCTTGTTAAGAACGAATGAAGATTTAGGTTCAAGACCATGTTTAGGAGTGAAATTTGGAATTTGTTATTTTTGACCCCTACTTTGCTAAAAATTGATAAATGGTAAGATGGTCTAAATCGAAATCCTGGCCAGTATGTCTTATGAGCTCATATGCATAAGTGCATAGGGGTAGAAATAGGATTGGAAAATTTGTACTAGCCTATGATAGCTTCTGGACCATTGTGTGTTGTGGAGTATCGAATCTTTTATTATGTGTGCCTTGGCTTCAATGACCTGAATATTTGAGATATTCTCTGCAAAGGATGATTTAGTTCATTTCTGTGTATTTTAAGGTCCCACTGAACTGCATGGGAGCTTGTGATAGATTGTTAAGTGTTCTAGTTGCATCCCCCACTTCTTGGCATGTTCTGAATAAATTCTAATGATCTAAGTCAGGTCTAATTCGATTGTATGAATTGACCATGGTTGAGTTTTTTTTAGGGACAAAGGTTAAGAAAGACACATGCATGATTTTGTTTTATTCATATATGATTTTGCTTCATAGTTCTTTCACTCTGTTTTGTTTTCTCTGTCATAAGCATGAATTCTATCACTACTTAAATCAGTAATTTTCTTTCTTAGCTTAGCATATTAGTCTTCAGTTCCCATTCTATATCATCTGGTCTTCAGGCGCATGCTTGCTCAAATACAAACTATATGTCAAGTGTTTGTTTGTTATTTAATTATTTGGGCCCGTACTAATCCTTATCTTTCGTTATTTTACATGAAATGCACCAGAGCAAAAATGAAGAGTCTCCCGGCGAGACTCATCACGAGCTACTTCAAATGGCAACTCGCGTCTATGTGCATCCGCATTCGCGTTCCCGCTTCAGAAATTCCTAGAAAAACAAATAGGACGTCGTCATCCGTCGTAAAGAGCACTCTTAAATCCCATCCTCTATCTTTACTTGCTATTCATTCATTTATTTGTTTATTGCAATTTAATTACTCTATTTCTGTAATATTTAGGATATCTAGAACAATTAAGTTTCAAACATATAAGGTGGGAAAATAATTCATAATTGCAAATGCACTTCTAATTATCTATCTTAGGCTTGTCATTTATATCTAATCTTTGCCTAATCATTAAATTGCACAGCTAAAACTAATGCACAACTTCTTTGATTTCGCAGATAAATGCATATCTATAGCCCATAAACCGACTTCGCAAACGCCCACTTTAAAACTTTATATATATATTTATAGCATTAGTCTTATAAAATTTATTTATAGCATGCTTCCTTCTATAAAGTATTTCAAAGCATCCTTTATATTTTCAATATATATTTATAGCATTAGTCTTACAAAATTTATTTATAGCATGCTTCCTTCTATAAAGTATTTCAAAGCATCCTTTATATTTTTCAAAAGCACGCATTTCTAAACATAATAATTAACCCTAGGTTTGGCAGGATAACCGCAAGTTAGCGGATCTTAGAGGGTGTCTAACCCCTTCCCTCTAGATTAATAAAGAACCATTACCCAGAATCTCATTAAGTTTAACAGACCATTAAAATGGAGTTAGTGTTGACTTTAACCTAAGTTGACATCTAGGTGTCCTAATTCACCCAATTAATTAGGTGGCGACTCCGCGAACCCTTTTGCATTTCTAGCCCCTTTTAATTTTAAACTTTTAGTACTTTAGCCCTCTTAATCACACCTTTTGCACTTTTAGCACCTTTTAAGCATTTTTAACTATTTAGCATTTTATTGTCTAACACCTTTTCTAAGCAGGAGCCATTTTTATTTATAAAAAAAAGTCGCGGTCGAAAAAGGGGCGTGACAGAAATGGCGACTCCGCTGGGGATTTTAGGTTCTTAACCACAACAGACCTAGGGTTATTATTTGGCATTATTTTGCATTTAATTGGTTGTGCTATATTTTGTTTTATTCATTTTAATTGCTACCTGCTTTACTGCTTTCCCTAAACTGGCATTCCGCTCATATTTCTTCCACTCTGGAAAATTCACACAATCACACACTACATGCGAGGTGCGCTTGGTGCATCAGCAAAATTCTTTCTTCAAAACCCAAATTTAGGAGAGTTGGTAACATACGTGGAGTGTCCTGGCCTAACCGGGGCGCGTAGCCTTCTCACTCGAGTTGTCCGCCGAGAACTCAAGGCCTAGAAAAGCCAAATCTTAGAAACTTAAGATAGAGCTATACCACCCTTTATTTTTAGGGCATGCATTTACCTTAGGTGGGTCGGTCCTTGGCATCGACACCACAATTAGGAAGACACCAAACTTGTCGACGGGTTTCTCAACCCAACGACCAACCAGCATATTATGTGTAGCGTAACAATGATAGACAAATTCAAACCTAATCATGTCATGCTGAAATTGGAAAAAGTGCACCGTCATTTGGTCGCCATTTCCAACAAAAGCATTACAGTTGAACGGCTCGGACAAATCCATCATGACCTCGCATATGTGACGTTTAGGCTTACCTCTGGCATAAAGAGGTCCCCCTGCATGTTAGAAAACGTTTGAATGTACTATGTGCAATATATTTGCTACATACCTGCAAATTACGTGCTTTATGCTAACACCGTTTGTTGCATTTTTTAGAAAGATTTATCATCTTCCCCAAAGGTCGGTTCGTATTTGACTCAACAATGTCGGAGCATCCACACTTTACCAGGTCCAAGGCAAGAAATGATGATATGACTGGCTCGGGGGCGTCTGAGCCAAATGGTTTGGGAATTATTCCTGTCAGCGAAACAGAACCTTCAGAAGGGAGGAATGTCACCAGTCAGGAAGAATGTATTGCGCAGCTGCTACAACAAATTGCTGATATGCAGGTTGAGATGGAGAGGCTACGGAATCTGACCAACCTATCCATTAGTTTGAATACCCCTATGCCAGAGCAAAGGGCCACTACCTCGCAAACCATCCCAGATCGACCTCCACCACCACATATCTCCCAGAACTCCCCACAAAGGCTACCAGTCACCGACCAAACTGCCCCTCGCCCAGCCAATCCTCAACCCCACCTTCAAAATGATCCTCCTACTACCCATGTACCTCAGCCCCCGCCTACTTACTTCACCACAATCAGCCCTAATCGCCAGGCCAACCAATACCCACGCACCATACCCATTACCATTTCAAAGAAACAACCTGCATACTAACTTACGCAATGTAAACCCAGCCTTTTACCATCCCCGTGCTTCACCAAGAAGTGGATTATTACGAAGAAATGGAGAGGGAAGTCCGAGCCAAAATGGACGAGGACGTGGCCAAAGAAATTCATAGTTTGAAAGAAGCAGTTCGGGGCAGCCTTTTACCAGTCAGGAAGAATGTATTGCGCAGCTGCTACAACAAATTGCTGATATGCAGGTTGAGATGGAGAGGCTACGGAATCTGACCAACCTATCCATTAGTTTGAATACCCCTATGCCAGAGCAAAGGGCCACTACCTCGCAAACCATCCCAGATCGACCTCCACCACCACATATCTCCCAGAACTCCCCACAAAGGCTACCAGTCACCGACCAAACTGCCCCTCGCCCAGCCAATCCTCAACCCCACCTTCAAAATGATCCTCCTACTACCCATGTACCTCACCCGCTACTTACTTCACCACAATCACCCTAATCGCCAAAGCAACCAATACCCACGCACCATACCCATTACCAAATTTCAAAGAAACAATCCAGATACCTAACTTACGCAATGTAAACCCAACTTTTACCGCCCCCGTGCTTCACCAAGTGGATCATTACGAAGAAATGGAGAGGAAGTCCGAGCCAAAATGGACGAGGACGTGGCCAAAGAAATTCATAGTTGAAAGAAGCGGTTCGGGGCACGCGATCGGATAAAGGTCACGGGCGACTAGACTACGAGGACCTTTGTACGATCCAGACGCGAGTCTGCGGTACAAGTGCCAAGTTTGAACTATTTGATGGGAAAGGAACCCCGCACACTTCGAGGTCATATGCGACAAACTAATCGGGTAGGAAGAACCCAAAGCCATTATGAAGTTGTTCATTCGAGCTCGACCGCGAGACACTAGATCGTATACCACCAAGATCCGCGAAATGGCATACCGGAATGCATCGCCCAAGACTTTGTGAGCGATTCAGTTCAACACGTAAACCGCCGCGATGTGTTCTATTTAATGAAGTTGGAGAAAAGGCCTACGGAAACGTTTCAGAATACGCCGTGAGGTGGCGTCGAGGCAATGAAGTACAACCACCCATGGTGGAAAGCGAGATGACCACACTATTCGTACAATCTTTGAAGGACGCAACCTACTATGAGCGAATGATAAGCGTCATCGGACGGAATTTTGCGGAAGTTGTTAGAATGAGCGACTTCGTAGAAAAAGGTATTAAAACTGGTAGGATTACAAATCTGGTAGCATTACAGGCAACTAATAAGGCGATTCAGTCAGGGACACTCGGGAGTACTTCACAAAGGAAGAAAGAGACAGTTTCCCCTTCCATGTTTGTACAAGAACGCAAACCCGAATCATTCATAACATACCAAAACCCATCATACTACCACAACTACCACACACAGCCTATATATAACGCTTCCCAAACACCCGTTTATCCTGCCCCGCATAGACCCACCCATCAAGCCCGCCAACAAAATAGAGCACCCAATGCACTGCACTAAATAAGAATTTTGAAGGAAAACCACCCAAAGTTTGCACCCCACTAGCTGAACCCATACCTCAAATATATGAAAGGTTGCGAGCTGCAGGCCTAATCCAACCGATTCCAGGAAGGATTCCTGACCCGATCCCAAGATGGTATGACGAGAACATGCGCGTACGCACCACTCCGATAGCCCAGACATGACATCAAGCGTTGCCACTCCTCGTGACGTAATCGAGGCGCCGATCGCAGGCGGGTAATCTACTAAAGGATCCCGCCCCAAATGTGCATGATAACCTCACAAACCACGCCACGCCAACGCACTGATAACCTTAGATGAGGAATACACTCCCTTGCCTATGCCCATTCCGCCCTCGAATAAGTCATTTATCCAAGCATGCACCACGCAGAAGCCAAAAGAAGGAGATACTGATAGCAGAGCATGAAGACCCAGCCATCCACGATGCAGAGTACGGCGCGTATTGGTTGGATTTGCACCCTTGTTTTGGTCCGCCTAGAGCCCGGATAAGAAAAAGCAATTTAGTTTAGCAGAATAATTTAAAACTCATATTTAAGCTTTAATAATGTTTTCTTTTGTTTTGCTTGTAATGAATTACGTTCGACTGATTCCTCAAGCGGATACGTAGCGCCACATCGCCTCTGGCCCCACATTTAGAAATTTTAATTTCACCCCAAAATTTGCTTGTAATGAACTACGCCATGACCGATTCTCACGTGGATACGTGGCGCCTAAATCGGCTTGGCCACACCATTAGGAAACTTTCCTTCGCTCAAAATAACAAGAATACACATAACATACAAACAACTACATCGAGACCCACTTGCACTGCATACACCCTTTTCAAAACTGGGACAATGTAGGAACTGCATGTGATCGCAAGTCCAAACAGCCGTGCACGCAGATATCGCGGACAAGGCGGGGAAGTCAATTACGAATCGACCCCCCCCAAAACTCACAAATTTTCTTTGAGCGCAGGTCTTTTCGTATTAATAGAAGCAGAAAGTGCAATAGCCGAAGCAGGAAATACGGCAAAAAGTTTCTTCGTCTTCGCAAAAGCAGAAAGAAGCAGCAGAGGCAGAGGATATGACAACAATCCAAAATTCAAAGTCCGTGATCGTAAGCGGCAGGCGTAAAAGGCATCGACAATCAACAATGCACTCGAATTCGCAACAAGGGCTAGCGCATCACGCATAAAGTCAAATTTGCAACCAACGATCGCACCCAACAAACGATCACGGCAATTCACCATGCGTTTAACATTTCCGCGCAAGGACAACATCTCGATTCATCCGCGACGAGACGACATCTCTACCCATAAAATTGCACTTCTCATATGCATTTATCATTTTGTTTAAACAGGTATACACCAACGTTTTCTCAAGCTTAGCTTGCAGGAGCATTTATTCTACAGGAGCAGCAGCAACACGTCCAGACAACGACGTGATCAACAACACGTCCAGACAACGATATTCCGTTAACCCCGAGTACTGTGAGGGGAATAATTTCCTTAAGGACACACTTTGAACTAAGTGGACTCGATTATATTCTGAAATTATTTTCCAAAACAAATTCTGTTTTCGTTTATTGTTTCATGATCAACTTACTGTTAAGTAATGTTATGTCGTGTAATCTGTTTCACTAAGTGATTAACAGATTGTGTTGAAACATTATTTAGTCAAATACATATTATTATACCAACACCTTTTACTTTAGGGTCAGGTTCATTTGGCTTTTATATTCTAAAAAGTCGAACGGAAAAACAAAAAGAAGAAAATAAAGGAAAAGAAAAAACTGTAGAATTTTTTCCTTAAAAAAATATACATCAAAAGGATAGAAAAATGAACCTGAAACAAATGACTAATAAGTCTTTTCTCTTTCAGTTTCTTGAAGATCAATACTTTTTTATTTAAGCAATTGTGATCATATGCATCAATTTAGTTCAACAGAAATAAAATTAATATTTGTGGCATAGCAACAGCCACAATTTCTTCAGCAAGATAAAAAACATTTTGTTAAGTGTACATAGTAACTCCTTCCAAAATCTTCAATTACTTTTAATTATTTCTCACATATTTAAGAATTTTGATTTGGTATTGGTTCTTGAGAATTTTGTGTTTTACTTAATTGTTATTAAACTTCAAAAAAGTAATAATAGGGGAAATACATAAAATGTGACCCAACTCTTTTAACCGTCATATAAGGTCTGCATATTTCTTTGATTGAAATATTTTACAAAAAAAAACTTTAGGGTTAAGATTATGTCTTTTAAGGTGACATTTTATTTTAATAACATAATATATTTTAAATGGGTAAAAGTAAGATATTGAAGGCCCGTATATTTGAGTAACATAATATACGTCCTTGCAATAGAAGTAGACATATAGTAAACTTTTAAAATAAGCTACCCGTCTGAGTCAACAAAGAATTTGTGATGTTCCCAATATAGTTTGTGATTGATCTGGTATGACAATTAGGTTGAACATAGCATGAAGTCACATCATTCTTTTTTGTTGACAAGGAACCCGTAGTCGCTATTCTTTGAGTGCGCATAGGTAAACACCAAACTGACACAAGTATAACAATTAGGTTAAACATAGCATGAAGTCACATCATTCTGTCATGACTTATATGCCACAATTCTAAAAAAAAAATCCTTTATAATTTTCTCAATGAAAGAGCTCAAAATTCAAAAAAATTGTAGCATCTTATGATTTCTTGTGTTGGACCCATGGTATTAGAAAATCAGTTTGACCGTAAAAATTATTCATTTTCTTTTTGAAATATTTTCTCATTTTATTTAAAAATTGATGTGTAGCTTTTTCAATTCATGAACATTATTCTAAATATTTATTACAAAAAATATAATCAAACATAACTCTATCTTCAATTCCAACTCCATATATTTCAAATAAGATGAAAAATATTTGAAATTTAAGGCTAAATGAAAAATAAAACAGAAAGAAGAGTTCAAAAGACAATAAAACCCCTCAAAATCTTCTCAAACCCTTTTCACTCTTGTACTCTGCCAAATTGATTTTCAGTCCCATCTACTACATATTCAAATTTTCCATGAAACAAATGCAGAAATCAATTAAATCTACATGTTCAAATTGAAAATTAGTTATTAATTTCAACAATCTGCAGTCAAGAAGACTGATTTTTTCATCATCAAATTATCTTCAAACTTTAACACATTATAAATGTTAAAGTGTCATGTGATCGGAAGTATAACCTCCTGCAGAAATGGAGTAGCTAACTTTTGGATTTATAACATCTTGCAGCTGTGAATTTAGTCACAGAGCTTAACTCCCGTGAAAATAACCTAGTGAATTTAGTCACAGAGTTTCAAAGATTTGGATTTGTAGTATCTCATGATATATATAATTATCTAATTGCTGCTCTTTGTATGGAGAATCGACGTTTGCAGCCAAAGCTATGATCGATCGAGTATCTGGCGACAGATATGAGCCTGATGATTTGGTCTATAGGGAGTTGATTGAATCTTTCTGCAGATGCAATTGTTCTGATGAGTCATTATGCTTGAAAGCAGAGATGGTGTCAAAAGAAAAAGCCCAATATAGTTACATATATAGCTATAATTAGATGGTGGTCCATTCTTAACTCCACCACACCCATTTCAAACCCTCTTCACACCTAAGTTCCCAAACCCCCAAAACACAGTTACTCTAATATGTTCAGCTCTAAAGAATGACCATTTTGCCCTCCTTCAGAAAACCATCAAAGATAAAGGGCTTATTAGTAACAATGAAATCTCACGGGTCATTTTGAGATGCCAGTCGGATCCATTTACTGCTCTTAGTTTCTTCGATTGGGTCAAAATTGATTTGGGTATTAAACCTAACCCTCAAAATTACTGTATTATAATTCATATACTCACTTGGTCAAAAAAATTCTCACAAGCAATGAAAATTTTGTTTGAATTAGTTGATTTGCAGAGTATGGATGTGTTTGATAGTTTGGTTTCATCTAGTGGTTTGTGTAATTGGGATCCTGTTGTGTTTGATATGCTAATTAAGGTTTTTCTTAAAGTGAATATGGTGAAAGATGGTTATAGAGTTTTTAGAAAGACGGTGAACATGGAATTAACCCGAGTGTTATTACTATCAACTGTCTTTTAATGGGTCTTTCGAAGTTGAATTTTAGCAAAAAATGTTGGGAAGTGTATGCTGAAATGGAAAGAATTGGAGTGCACCCGAATTTGTGTACGTTTAATATATTAACTCATGTGTTGTGCAAGGATGAAGATGTGAATAAGGTTAATGATTTTTTGGAGAAAATGGAAGAAGGGTTTCAACCTGATATAGTTATGTATAATACATTAGTTAGTAGCTATTGTAGAAAAGGGAGAATGAAAGATGCAGTTTACTTGTATCAAATTATGTATATTAGAGGCGTATCGCCGGATTTGTTCACATATACTTCTTTGATAAATGGCTTTTGTAAAAAGGGAAATGTGAGGGATGCACATCAGTTGTTTGTGAGAATGTCTGACAGAGGGTTAAAACCAGATCTTATTTTTTATAACACTCTTATTTCTGGTTATTGCAAAGAGGGGATGATGCAAGAGGCGCGGTGTCTGTTGCACTACATGATCGGAGAAGGGATGCACCCTGATAAGTTCACTTGTTCAGTTCTTGTACAAGGATATCAAAAACAGGATTATCTGGTTTCAGCTGTGAATTTAGTCACAGAGCTTCAAAGATTTGGATTTGTAGTATCTCATGATATATATAATTATCTAATTGCTGCTATTTGTATGGAGAATCGACGTTTGCAGCCAAAGCTATAATCGATCGAGTATCTGGCGACAGATATGAGCCTGATGATTTGGTCTATAGGGAGTTGATTGAATCTTTCTGCAGATGCAATTGTTCTGATGAGGCATTATGCTTGAAAGCAGAGATGGTGTCAAAAGAAAAAGCCCAATATAGTTACGTATAGAGCTATAATTAGATGTTTGTGTAAATCAGGTCGAAGCATGGATGCTAACTCCTTGACGAGAGAAATGACTGGTTATGATGTGCCACCTGATATTGAAGTTTGTAGAGCTTTAATAAATGCATTGCGGGGAAAACAATTTCCGCGAGGTACAATCGCTGCTAAGCTTCTTTGCTAAAGAATTTAAAATATTTGACACAGTTTGCTACACTGCAATTGTAAGGCTTCTAAGTGCTGATGGTGATATTGCAAAATTAATGAAATTTCAAGATAAAATGAGGTATGTGGGTTTTGCGCCAAATCAGCTGACATGCAAGTACGTACTTGATGGATTACAGAAAGCTGCGAGAGTCCACAAAATTAACATCTGAGTTCAGTAATGAGGTAAGTTTATCACATTGGGTTTCCTCCTCTGGTGAATCATTCTTAAATCAGTTATGAGGAAAAGATTTGACATTGATACTAATGCGTGAAATCTTATCTTGTTATGTTGAGCCAAACTTCAGTTTTAAAAATTATGGATCCTGCAGGGTGATAACTGATTGCAGTAGTGTCTAGGAGCATTTTATTAAAGCAATAAATCCCCTTTTCTCTGGAAATTACTGCTTCATAGACCATTAGATGCATTTATTTGGAGAAATCTTGTGAAAGATAATTGTGTTCTAGTTGCCTATGGTTCTTTGCCTTTACTTTTGTTTGAAGATTGTACAATAAATCCAATGTACAAAACTAGCTTAATTTTCTGAAGCAATAACTGCTACTTAGTAACTTTTATATTTAGGGTATAAATTTAGAGACCTCCCCCACGTTTGACTTTTTCACAATAACCTCCTTTATGGTTTACGATGTTAGGCCGATCAATTTGCCCTTCTAATAATATCTTGCCATCGATGATCAATGAGAGTCAATATTGTTTCCTGGAATGTTAGCGGGTTAAATCGTATTAGGAAGAGAAGGTTGATTAAAAGCATGATACACAGTTGGAAAGTTGATGTCTTTTGTTTTCAAGAGACTAAATTAGAAGGGGATATCAGGGCCTTTGTCAAAGAATTGTGGGCATATAGGAGGGTGAAATTTGCTCTGTTGGAAGCTAGTGGGACTAGGGAAGATATCATATTACTACGGGATAGCAGAGTAGGAAGGGGAGATGAGCAGTTTAGGCTCATTTTCTATTACATGTAAGTTCACTGGTAAGACCCAGGAATTTATGTGGCATTTATCTAGTGTATATGCTCCAAATGATAGGGAAGAGAGAGAAGAAGTATGGTGGAAAATTGGTGCAAGGGGATTATTCATTGGGCCTTGGGTAGTGTGTGGGGATTTAGACACAAAACACTGCTAGGTTCCTCTCAAAGAAGCAGAACTGCAACCCTTATAATAAAAAAAGATGTAGAACTTCAACAGAATCACCTGATCAATATCTGGATTTTCAGACTTCACTGAGGATATGGAATTGGTGACTTGCAACTATTAGGAGGGAAGTTCACTTTGAAAAAGGGGAAACCAGGATATTGCAGCTAGACTGGACAGGTTTTTGGTTTCAGTTTACAAGATGAAGGCTTTAGAAATATTACAATCAACCCTTCATAAAGTCACTTTAGATCATACACCTTTGATGCTTTAATGTGGGAATTGAGAACCAGTCAAATCCTATTTCAGAGCTGCTCTGTCTGTGTAGTTTGAGGAGATTGCAAAGCATGAGGAGGTAGCATGGCGGCAAAGATCCAGAGCTTTTTGGTTGTGTAAAGAATGGATCCTGGGCCTAACTCAACCTCAAAAGGTACCTCATGAGGAGAGGATTGCTCAAGTCCATATAAGGAGACCAATTATCCATCCGACTACTGATGTGACACTTTCTAACACTCCCCTGCATGCCCAGACCTTGTTAACTGGAGCGTGGAATAACATAAATGTGGGACTCTTAACACTCCCCGCACGCCCAAACCTCGTTAATTGGAGCGTGGACAATATAATTTAGGGGCCAACATCAGTGAATAAAAGATTCGGAGTGAGTCTGACTCTGATACCATGTAAATAATGGATCTTGGGCCTAACTCAACCCCAAAAGCTAGCTCATGAGAGGAGGATTTCTCAAGTCCGTATAAGGCCATACAAGGAGACCAATTACCCATCCCACTACCGATGTGACTTTCTAACATGTTGAAACAAGGTGATAGAAATACAAAGTTTTTCACAGAACTGCTAATGCTCACAGAAGGTATAGAAACATTGATTAGTTGTAAGTAGAGGGGGAAACAATGTGAAATCCTGAAGACATCAAGGAGATAGTCACGCACTATCAAAATTTATATGTAGAACATTGATTAGTTGTCAGTAGAGAGGGAAACAGTGTGAAATCTTGAAGACATCAAGGAGATAGTCACATACTATAAAAATTTATATGTATAATCAGTGGATTGGAGACCTCAATGTATTCTTAGAGTGTCCTATGATTAGTCCAGAGGAAGTCAAATGCTATTGAGTCCTTTTGAAACACAGAAAATATGGAACAATGTTTAAGGAATGTCCAAGGGACAAAGCATCTGGCCCTGATGATACTCTACGGCCTTCTTTATCCATTGCTGGGAGGTGGTGAGCTCTGATGTTGGGGTTGTTGTATAGAATTTCCATGAAAATGGAGTCTTTGAAAAAAGTTCTAGTGCCACCTTTGTAGCATTGATTCCTAAGAAGGTGGTAGTCAAGGAACTAAATGATTTTAGACCTATCAATTTGATAGGTAGTGTCTACAAAATTATCTTAAAGCTGTTGACTGAGAGACTAAAAAAAGTGGTGTGCAAATTTGTGGATGCTCAGCAGATGGCTTTTATCAAAGGCAGGCAGATATAGATGTTATCCTCATTGCAAATAAGTGCGTAGATGCTAGAGTAAAGAGCGAAAAAAAACCATGATTTTTTTATGTAAGTTGGATATAGAAAAGGCATATGATCATCTAAATTGGGACTTTCTGCTGGGAATATTACTGAAGATGAGTTTTGGAGGATGATGGGCCAGTTGGATCAAATTTTGTATTAGCACAATAAAGTTCTCAATTTTGATAAATGGCTCACCTGTTGGTTTCTTCTCCTCTCAAAGAGAATCGAGACAGGGTGACCTTATGTCACCTTCATAATTAAATGACATGTTAAAAACTGCACAAGTAAACAATTGGATCAAGGGTTTCAGGGGTGAACTCTAGGGCAGCCTGTAACCTGGAAATTATACATTTACAATATGCAGAGGATACACTTGTGTTTTGTGATGCTGATAGAGAACAATTAAAAGTGCTGAGGGTGATCTTCATCCTATTTTGAAGCCACATCTAGATTACTCAATAACTGGAATAAGAGTTGCACATATCCAGTTAATGACGTAAATGAGCTTCACAGCTTGGTAGTAGTATTGGGGGCAAAATAGGAGAATTATCAATAGTTTATCTGGGAATGCCACTGGTGTAGAGAGCAAATAGAAAAGGACATGGAATGGTGTGCTGGAGAAATGTGAAATTGCTAGCAAATTGGAAGAGTTGATACCTATCTTTGGGAGGGAGACTAATCCTTATTAAAAGTATTTTTGATGTCATGCCTACATATATGATGTCCTTTTTCCTATTCCTGCAAGCTATGAAGCACGGACACCTCATTTAGGGTGAGGTGTCCTTGACGGACACTGGGGAGGGACACGAAACGCGTCGGACACGCCTCGGACACATGTCCGGGACGTGTCCGAGTGGGCCCAGCCCAAAAAAAAAAATATTCGAAAACGGTGGGGACACGGGATGGACACGTACGGGACACGGGAATTAAAAAAAAGTGTAAAAAGACTAAAAACTAAAAAACCCTAGGGAATTTCATTTTCAGAAATCGCAGGTCGCGATTTCCCCTTCCAAATGATCGCGACTTATCGCTTGTGTCCGGCGACTTCCCTTCCTCGACTCGCGACTCTGCGTCTGCAAGTCCATCCAGTCCATGCACTGGCCAAGAGAGAGGGAAGGGCGCAACTGCTGAATAGAGGCATTTAGGGTTTTTTTTCATTTTGTTTAGAGGACTTAGGAGATTTAGGTGTTGGGAAAATAAGGGATGGGTTGGACGAGGTGGTGTTTGGGCTTGGAGAAATATAAAGTGGGAATGGGTTTTAGTGGGCTTCAATTTGTAAGGGAAAAGAATGAGTAGTTTTAGGTATTCTATTTTAATAATAAGTTATGGTATATAAAAAAAATGATTTATAACTATAAATTATAAGAATAAGAAATATCAATGATGACAAATAATACAATAATATTTTGGAAAATGTTTTAAATTGAATATCCTATTTAAAAATATTAATTTTAGTATTTTATATTATATTATATATATAAAAATATTTTTTTATTTATTTTTACAGCCGTGTCCCTGCCGTGTCGTGTCCCCTATTTTTCAGAATTGCCGTTTTCCTCCGTGTCCTATCGGACACCTCTCACGTGTCCGTGCTACATAGCCTGCAAGTGTAGTGAAGAGACTAGATGCACTAAGAAGGAATTTTCTTCGGCTAGGTATCAGTGAAAATAGAAGAATCCATCTGGTCAGATGGGATATACTTACCACTACCAAGAAGGAGCGGGGACAGGGAATTGGGAACTTAAGACTACAAAACCTAAGCCTGCCGATGAAGTGGTTGTGGTTATAATGGAAAATGAAAAAAAGTCATTTAGGATTTGCAAAGAACTGCTCACAAGTTTGACCTCTATTTACCCTTTTAAAATATACTTCCTAATCATTTTTTTAACTTCCCATACATACTGTGTGCTGATTTAGTTTTACCTTGTTGTGGTTATTTCTTGAGAGATTCTCGAACAATTTGATTGGGATTTTAAATCCTTCTAGGTTTTGCTATATTTATTTTACCTCGAACACATTGCTTCATCTATTTCAAGATGAATTTCGGATTTATATTTTTAGCTTTCCTGGCGCACAACTTTTGACTGCGTGATTAGCTTAAAGTTACAGAAAATATAGTTCTACTTTAAAACAAGCTGCATCCCAATGTGGGTGTTTATTTTCCGAGCAATGTTAGATGTCGAGAAATAAAAAAGGTGAGTCTAATTTTGGCTCTGATGGTATAAGAAAAAGGTGAAAGACGGTGTCACAGACTCTTCTTATACTTTAGGTTGTAAGCTCTCTTCTGGTTGTTATTCATTTACATGCTGTGACAACTCTTACAAACAATGGTTATTAAAAGAAAGAACTACCATATAAACAAAATTTCTGCATTCCAAATGAAATGTATAACCAGGACTTTATGTCGCAGTATCTATTTCAAAGTCTGCACTCTGACAGCCTTACGTATTATGTGGTGTTGGTCCTGTCAGATGGTCATTCTGAGAACTCTCCAAATATTATTGTCTTTTTCTTTGAGCAGTTAAGTCTTTGGTGGCAATGATTCCCTCCGTAAGTTGACATTGCTGCAGTGGATCTCGAACGACTTTAGCTTCTTTACTGAAAGGTGCTTGGATTCACACATCTTGAGAATGGGCACGAAGGTTCTTGATCTCAATGTTTCAGAAATCGAGGATCAATCACTTCAGGGTGCAGGGTTGTAAAATCTGAAGCTGTGTTACTTGCAGAGGGATTGGCATTGGTTTCTATTGGAGTTGGACTTAAGATCCTCGGTACAAGAACCTCAGATCAAGTTTGAATTGTATACTCACTGGTTCTTTGTGTATTGTTTCAACTGGTTTAGGTTCTTCATGGATGACCTAAATTTGGTAAGACAAGTTTCATTCTGAGTTCAACTCTGCCTAATTTGCCTCACTGCCTTTTTACCTTTGTCTTTTCTGAATTTAAACAAAAATTTTGATAAATAAATGATAAAAGAAGGTTTAATCATTGGACTGTGTGTTATTGCTGTATTACTTTTAAGCTAGTTTATACAAGAAGCCTAGCATCTACGTCAATATGGTTCATACAGATAAGGAATTATTTCGTAGAAGTCCTCTAATTGTAATTTCAATTTATTTAGCTAAAAGCACTCTCAATGCCTGAGTATCTGGTCCACACTTGTGAATCCAATGAGACGGAATAATCTAAGTTGTCTTTATTAGCCAGTGTTGTTGTTTGGAATAATGGACTAAGTTTATTGTGACAAGTATTAATTCTTACATGTCGTCAGCATATGCACAAATTTCAGGAATTATAAGTGGATGGCTAAAGAAGGTGTCTCAATGATCAAAGGTCAGATCCTGCTTCCATTGTATTGGAAGTCAGCTGTATTTGCCAGTTAATTGTATAGACTTCTGTTAAAATCAAAAGCACCGACCTTGCTGCTTTGTATTGGTTTTAATACAAGGGAGGAAAAATTGAGAAGATGCACATGTGTGGAGGTAGTACTTCCTTTAAGATTTTCCTTTGACAGGGATCTCATCTCATAACAAGACCCTGTACCCTGCTGTTCAAGAGTTTATACATTGTTGAAGCTAATGTGTCTGTCTGCTTATATATGTGTTGCTTCTGTCATCCTTTCATATCTTTTATTTTCAACTATCACAAATTTGCCTTCTCTTTGTCTATTCTTTTTTTTTTTCTTTATTTACATTCTTTTATAGAACACAATGGAATCCAAGAATCTAGGTAGGCAATACTAACTAGTTGGGACTTTGGCCTAGTTGTCTTTGTTGAACTTAGATTAGGCCTGGACATGGATAACTATAAGACTTAGAGATCCACCAGCTATATAAAACCCCAAATATGTGTTAAAAGACAACATTAGTCTTGTCACTTAGTGATATTGGGTTGAAAACTTGAAACTGGTTCCTGATAGAGCTTTATAGACGATTTGTAGCCTACTCCATCTAGGTTGTTATTGAACCATAGTAGCTTGATTGATTTGTCTTCTTTTTCTTTTCAATCTAAGATACAAGTTGATCTGTCTTCTTCTCTATTTTCTCATCCTTTTACCTGGTCTTCCTCATTTTCAGAAACTCCTGTACCTCAAGATTTTACTCCAGTTATGAATAACATCAGGATATTTGAGATTGTGCCTTATAACTGCTATTGCACTTCTTGTTTAAGGTTGCTACATTATATACTGACCCACTTTAAATGATATTAAAGGCAGTAATTCTATTTGTATAGACTTCCATAGTTGCATCCGTGCCCTATAAACCACAGTAGGGATGTGTCAATAGGTTGTCATCTGTTTCTGTCAGTCATTCATGTTGATGGTCTTACCTGTTGATGGCACATTATGTTCATGTAAGGATTTGCCAAATCCTCCTTTTTGAGATGGAAAATCTGCCAAAACCCTTGATCGATTGAGTTCTTAAAATGGGCTAGGAGGTTCAGAACCATGAAATTTCCTGTGCAAGGGGAATAAGTGGATAAACCCTTAGCTCTCACTTGGATGAATGTAAAATCATTTACTTTAATGACACAAGTCATATTGCCAAGATACTTAAGTAGTTAGTTCTTTTTCTTACCAGTTGTCGAATCCCATCTTACATAAACTCTTCATTTGCCTTGATATATATTGTGTCAAATAGGTGTAACTTGGGTGTTGGTACTTCATATAGATCCTTCAAAATACACTAAAAGTTGAACTTACGCAACCAAATACTTACCTAGTACATAGCAAGTTCCCAGCAACATAGGTTGAAGGGTATGCTTTTTACTCCCTCTATCCCAATTCATGTGGCACCATTTCCTTTTTGGTCTGTCCCAAAAAGAATATCACCTTTCTATATTTAGAAATAATTTTACTTTATGAAATGATTTTCAGCCACACATTTGTATAAGATTTATTTTGGACCACACATTTCAAAAGTCTTCCATTCTTTCTTAAACTCCATGCCAAGTCAAATGGTGCCACATAAATTGGGACGGAGTAATGTTTAGTTCTCTAGTTTGTGGAGGAGGGACAACAACAAATGCTCTTAACAAAATGTATATCCGAAGTTGTGGGCTTTTGTATCAAGCACTATAATAAACCGTAAAAAGTAGTCTCTTACGAAAACAATGACAAATTTTTTAATGTTATAACACAAGAAATATTAGTAGCAATTTTTTTTTAAAAAAAGGTGATAATTAAGTAGTAATAACTTCACGAATTTTTTTGCAACACTTTTATATTCATCATTAGTGGGTCTAAGCTTCCATGAACACTCATTCACGGGACCGATAATAGTAGCTGCAGCCTTGGGACATATTAGTCTGAGACTTGTTCATCAGGTCAAGCTAGATCTCCTTATGTTATATAACTGGAGTTGAAATCTATAATATTCAAACAGTTGATTTCCTGAACACGATTGTGGTTTTTGGAAGTCTATTCTTAAAGTTATGAGAATCTACAAGTGTCTCAATTCTCAATCAAATCATACAGACCTATTGCCTTTGATAAGTGTTCGGTCTGACAGCAGCAGAAGTTAGGCAGTCAAAGTTTGAGGATACATGATATGTCATCCTGTTTATCCATTCCAACAGAAAGAAGTTAGATTGAATGTTGACGGAAATCAGTTTAAATTGTTGCATTTCTGTGAAATTACCTTTGCTTGTCAAATTTCTATGGAGTTGTTATTCAAAAGTATTCAGCGTTTGGCTGTTCAGTTTTGGGTTTCCAAGACATGTATCTCGCTTGTGTTTCTTCTGAATGCATATAGGAGTTAGTACTACAACAATTGTGGAAGTTAGGGTTCTTAATAGTTATAGACTCATTCAATAATCTAGTTTTATGAGGATAGGGTCTTTTAATATGGTTTAAATGGAGAAATATGAAAAAGATGTCGTCCCTCTATTTAGTAGGGTAAGTTTATTGAGGTTTCACTATTTTTTTAGGGACTTCAATACATTCCCGTAACACGGGGTGGGGCTAGGAATGGGAGCTTGGAATACATGGTGCCAACCACCTTAGTTACTCACTAGTCACCATCACCTAAAGGCTGAAGGAAACCCTCATTGGGATTGCCTCTCTAGGTAACTAAAAGGGCAGCCAGGAATGAAATTAATCATATTCTTGAGAGTACAACTTTAGCCCAAGGGGGCATCTTTCTTGCACATTTGCATTATTTTATTTTTGCCTGTGACTTACCTCTTATGTTAACTGCAGGTTATAATCAATGATGAAGGATACATAAAATAGAGAATGAGTTTGGTTTGAGTTAGACGTAGCAGCTGAGTAAAAAGATGTATAAACTGTTTTTTATTTTATAAATTTGGAATTGTATTTGTGTGCACAAAGTGACGTGATGTTGACTCCCTGCATTATAAGAGGAATTAGGACATACCAAAGACAAGAAAAAAATACATTTAAGTGCTTGTTTAATTTGTACGTCAACTTTGTATGGTATCCTAGGAATTGAAGGAGTGCAGGGCCCTAAAGGGTTCTTTACTCGCAAAAAGGGCGCTTAGTGCACTAAGTTGAGATACAAGATTGGCACAAGTGCCAACTAACTTCTGTGTCTTTTAAATTCAAAATATATATATTTTTTTGCAGAGATGAGGAAGGGGGCTTGAACCAGCAGTATGAACGCAGTCCTTCAACCGTTACAGGAAAGGATGGGGACAGGACATCCAAATGGGACATGGAAATCTATACATCAATCAAGGTAGTAGGTCCCGCTGCTCCCTCAACACCCACCCCCTTATTCTTATTGGATATCACAATCCCTTAAAACTCCTGAAATTTCAGCTCCGAAAATAAAATATGTTTGCCTGCGTGGTTTCATGTACGTACATTTTGGTTTGGTAATAGTGAATAAATTGGGAGTAATGTAGAGCTCATACATTTCGTGGTGATCTTAAATGAGTTTGCAGATTGTGAAATGAATGAAGTTAGGAGGACCCCGCTTATTTACTCTGTCTTTGTTTTTAAACTTTGTCCTGCATTCACATTAATGTTGTGTGCAGGTTGCAGTATATGCCATCTAATGCATCACTCCCTCTGCCCTCAGCAAAACATTCATTTCCCTATTGGAGTTTACTTACTTCCACTTAAGACAAAAAATAATAACAAAAAAAAGCAGAAAAGAGTAACCACTTCTTTTCTTGTTGGCCGCCAACTTTTGAAATAAAATTGAAATTTCCTTGAAAAGGAATGAAAGCTCAAATTTAGAAATCCTCGATAGGGGACAAAAGCAAAGTTGATGATATGCACATTGTCCTTTAAATCCATTGTGTTCTATTTGCATCCATTTTGTTCTAATAATGATAAAATAATGTGTTTTAAGGTAAGTTAGATGCTTCTACTGTTATACTTTTACATTGATTTGTGTTGATTTTGAAAGTTTGTGATTCTTTTGAAATTATTTTTCATGTGATTTTAAATCTACCTCGTTTTTTATCACACTTAAATATCATCACATCGTACCTATGGACAGATTTATTTGGAGGTTGATGTAGAAATGACGGATCATAACATGCATCTTCCTTTTATCTATCTGTGTTCTTTGTACCTTTGTCTAATGCAGGTCATTTTATTTCTTCGATATTGTATGATCATATATCCATCTCAATGTCTGGATTTTATGACTCTTATCTTGTAAATATGTTGGACCTTAGAGGTTCAATATCGAATTCTATATAACAGTATTGATTTTACAACCAGTCTATTAAACGTTTCAATTTTGATGTACCTATTCCTCCTATTATATAACAATACTCACCAATTTTACCATCCTATTTTAATTCTGTGCTAATTAAGTTATTCATCTATCATGCCATTCTACTGGAAGAATTAGCTTACATATCTGAATTGGATGCATTCAGGCACCGCAATCCCTTTTAGTCCCACGTTACATCATTTCTTCCTATGGGATTAAACTTGCAACGTGCATTTCTTTCGTCTTATTTCAGTTTAACCTAAAACCTTACTCTCATCTTTGGTTTGTTGCTTTGCTAATTCGCCAATTATCTTAATATCATATACAAATAACATGCATCACGTACCTCGTCCAATAGTATATACTATAGTCGGCCCCTCCAACCAGAGTAAAGAAGCACGGATTCAAGCAATATCCCAGATGCAAACCTGTGGTTGTTGGAAATCTTCATTATCTCTTTGTCCGCTGCATCGTACATATTTCTTATCGCATTTATATATTTGATACTTATTACTAAACCCAAATATGCCATCAAATACTAATTAACTTTGGTTGCACAAGTGTAAGTACATTATGAAATTCATTGCCAAATTTAATAATTTTGACCCGTCGAATTAAATCAATGTATTGGGACTGATAGAATACACCTCCTAATAGATGTCATATAGTCTCCAGTGAACATAGAACTGAAGGAGCAAAGAAAGATTAGCACCAGAAGATCTAGGTTATCTGATTTCCTAGGCAGCTATAAAAATTTTGAACTATGGAAACTGAAAAGATATTGAAGAATCGCGAAGGGTCTTAAACAAACACCTCCGGTTCGTTGGTGTCACTGAAGAAGTCGATTCATCTAGCCTATAAGCTTGGAGGACAATTTGTCACAAAGTTGTTTTGGTGACTTGCACCAAATATGTTAGGTTATAGGTCAAATAAGGTATGATATTAGATGATGTCTCTCTCTTTCCCGCTTCCATACTTTCACCCAAACCTTGTACCAATCGGCTATTTCACTACAAGAAATGGAATTAATATACAATGTGTGACAGGATCCTAATTAAAGACCTTGTAAACTTATGGTAACCAATATCATTTCTGTTGTCTGCTAAAGCTACTTGAAGTTTGCTGAATAAACAACGGTACTGATTCTGTACTGTACGATGAATTCTAGTTAAATTTCTCGTTGTTAGTTTATGTTTAGTTATTTTTCATGTTTGTTGTGGCTACTGGCAAGTACCTTCTAGCTCCTTCATTCTTGTTCTTTTTCTGATGAGTGGTGCATGCATGCAGACAAGTATGCTGCGTGCACAGTGAAAGAGAGCTGGAAAGGGTTGGTGAGGATAGTTAACATGAAAGGTGATTACTGATAGAAAAATAGAGGAGTAAAAGGTCGTTGTTTTGTTTCTACGGGGAGTAATAGTGATAAGTTTAACTTGTATACCTTGACAGTGTATAGTAATCTTTACAATATCAGGTTAGTTACATGTAACTGTGCATGTAAATTGAGATTACTCACTATAACAAGTTAGAATATATTGATGTGAAAGATTCTTCTACAATGTATGGAAGTTAATATCTTTCTCTAATAGTGTAAGTTTTTTTCCTTTGCTTCAGTTATTGTATTAATTTATTGTTGCTACTGTTCTTTTCTCTACTGTATTTTTTCTTTTGATATGTTTTACTTGAGCCAAGGGTCTACCGAAAACAACCTCTTTACCTTTACAAGGTAGGAATAAAAAATAACTGAAGCTAAGATGTTGGAGACATTTTTGAACATCCTGGACCACTTGAGCTAGCATTTTGCATTGGTTCAGGCTGTTCAAAAGGTTAATATATGTACATAAACACATTTAATATATCCTAAATATACAATGTAATTTTTTGCCGCTGGTGTTCCGAACACCCTCACCGACACCTAAATCTGCCCATGCACCTCTTCAGACTCTACTTATAGGATTTCATTATTGTATTTTAGTTCGCCGGAGAAGGTAATTTGTGTTATTTTTTTAACTTACAGATGAGTTATATGTAGTTATCTTTTTAGTGATACGATGTTACAGCAGTGAAGAATGTGTCGTTCTCTTGTTTCACATTTGTCATAAAACGCACTCCCATGCAGTAACCCCATCAGTGCATTTACTCTTCGCCCGCCTTTCAGTCTACCCAATGCTCTCTTTCTTACTCTGTGTGTGTGGGTATTTGTGCTCTATGGTGGTAATGTTCAAACATAAAACTTCAAGTTGGGTATTAAATTAAAAATGGTATCAATAAAAGGGCACGGAAATGCCGTGTCTGCGCATTGAAAGCAAATTCATTTAAGCTTTGGAGAGACTAGTTGCAGATCTTTTCCTCTTGTGGCCCTTTTCTACTGCTCTTCCGTCATCTTCGTCTACTACTACTGTCATCTCTCACATTTAATTTACTTCCTACCTTACATATTTACACTTTGCATATTGTCCCTTTGCATTTAACTCACTTTATGCATACATATCTTTTCACTTTCTCAGAAATTTCACACCCTTCTGCTTTTCTTCCTTCTCTATCCCTTAACTCTTGAAACCTATCCTCGATCCAAGGGCGGAGCTAGAGTGTCGGCTACGGTTCGATCAAACTTAGTTATTTTGATCCAAATCATGTACAACATCAACATACTCATTGTAGTTTCACAAGTGGGGTCTGGGGAGGGTAGAGTGTCTTTCCCCGAGAAATAAATTAATACTTTCTACTCGAGCTCCGTCATGGACTATTTACATTATCAATGATGTCGAGCCAAGAGCACCTTTTATCCTTACCTCTGGAGGTGTTGGTTCAAGCCATGTATTTATTTTAAATATGTACAAATTATTAATTTAGAACTCATTAACTTAAATAATTTAGAATCCAAAACCCATAAACTTCAGATTTTGGCTTCGTCGTGCTCAATCTCCCCACACATTTACATTTGCCCTTCTAATTTTCTTAACTACTACAAGTGTTCTTCACCTTTGCAGGTACAAAATAACAACTGATATGATAGCTCAATAAACAGACTTAAGTAACCTGCTGTGACATTTAAATCCTCCTGGAACATGTTTTGTATTTCGTACCAAGGGAATAATCACGGAATTTACGTTTGAGGTTCTTCCAGAAATTAATAACATAGAACCTAATAAAGTCAGTGAAGCTAATATAATAAAAAAAAAGAGAACGGTATTCAGTAGTCTGATAGTTTAAGTTCAAATTTCAAACTGCTCTCAAGTTTGAATCTTGTGAATGAATTATAGATAACAAACATTTTGACAAGTGCTTATTGACATTCCGAGACATCTCAAAATTCAGTGCGACAAAATGGGATGAGGGGTACATTGTTGAGGTATTCTTAATTTCATGAAAACAATTCTTAATTAAGCTCAGATTTTTATTTCAAGATTTTCTGGCCTGGGAAAGAGAATAACTAAAATTTTGTCGCAGCTTAGAATATACACATTTCAACGTAAATAAATCATCCACTAAAAATTCATCCAAAAATCGGTGTAATATATCCACTTAGATCCCAACTATCCATTTTGTGCTACAGTAATTCCTAAAGATGAAACCCAATTCACCGAAGTTGGAAGGCTTAATACATATACAACACCTTAAACTTGCCAGCAAACTTCATTTAGACTTCAGTCCTCCAGGGCCCAAATAACTTAATTTTCTCGAGCACTGTTTATTTCAATTGAGCATTTGTGCACACGATAAGGTGTTCCTAATAAGCACTTCCAATTTAAATTTGATTTTTTATGTGTGTTTTCAAATGTTTATGACATAGATAAGTTAACCATTTAAAATGTGTCATCTCCTTTAGTTATATGAATGAATCTCAATAAGTTGTAAAATCTCAAGTACATTCTAATTGAGGATGATGTGTGTTGATGTTGGATGGATGTTGTGACAACATCTGAAAACTCTTAGGACAACATCTCTTGTGTAGACAAGAATGCTGCCTGCGATGTTGCGACAACATTTCTGTCAACATCTTTGTACTAGTTTTGCCTATTCTTCCGGCCAAAGCAGTTGATGTTACTGCGAGTAAAAATGACCTAGGCAAGCTTACAAGAATGTTGTGTTTAAACGTGGTGAAAGACGCAGTCAAAACATGGAGAGAAAGCAGTGTATGACCAAGTCCACATCGTTGAAGATTTTCAGAAGGAAGACCCGGTCCAAGCTGCTGTCATCTTTTGCTCAACCTCCGCAATCATCAGTGAGGATTTCAAGGGATGTTCCACACTATAAATAGAGGGGAACTTCAGTGTATCGATCATCCAGTCAATCCAGATAATTCAGAAGAAGAATTTCCAAGAGAGCTCTCGGATTTTACCTTAGGAAACTAGATCAACATTTTAGCCTAAAGTTGTTTTAACAACATCTTGTCCCACATTACAATTGCTATATTTATTCTAGATTATGCTTATTGTTCAAACGATTGTAATGAAGATGCTTTCTTTTATCTTTTAGACTTTGTAACTTTAGGCGAAGTCATCTGCGACTTCATTTTTGTTTGTAATTTCTTTTTCGTTTGTAACGCTCAATTTGTAAAAAGAAATTCATTTGTAATTGCATATAATTTATACAATTCTTTTGGTCATCGACCATCAAGGGATATATTTATATATACCATTGAAAATATAAACCTTGTGTCTCTTTACTTTTTCCGCTGCATTTACTCTACAAAGGTTTATACTGTTTTAACACAATGTTGCCTCAGATGTTGACACAACATTGAAGGCAACATCCAGTGAATGTTTTTGTTGTTCTAGTTTTTTGTGATTTTAATCTTACGCTTTTTACTAATCCGTAGCCCTTGGACCCAACAAGTGGTATCAGAGCATGCACTTGATACAATAAGTGTTTGATTCTGAATATTACGGCTATAGACTCAACTTTACAAAATGTTGGTAGACTTCCAATACTTGACGGATCTAACTACGCCTATTGGAAAATTCGACTGCGTTCGCACATAAATCCATTGATGTTCGAGCCTGGAGATCAATTTTCGAAGGTTATGTAATCCCCAAGTACCCAGCAGACGGGGATGGTGATGTACTCACTAATACCGAGTCTGAATGGATCCAGGAAGAAATCAACACGACAAACTTTAATGAAAAGGCTCTAAATGCGATATTTGGATGGGTAGACATCTATATGTTCAAGCTTATCCAGAATTGCACAACGGCCAAAGATGCTTGGGAAACCTTACAAACCCATTGTGAGGGAACCTCAAGTGTTCGACGTACAAAGCTTCGCATGATCTTGAGTCAATACGAACGCTTAAGGATGGAGGAGTCCGACGACATAAAATCCTATTTTGAAAAGTTGATTGATATTGCTAATCAGTGTCAAGTGCTTGGGTCACATTTAACCAACACACAACTTGTGGATAAAGTTCTCAGATATCTTCCTGAAAGATTCAATACTAAGATTTGTGCTATTGAAGAGGCCCATAATCTTGCTACTATGAATCTTCACGCTTTAATGAGCATCTTTCAAACATATGAGATGAACATGAAGAGCCAAAGAGATCTATATAAAGACAAGACTTTGACACTCCAAGGACAAACCTCGGAATCTGAAATTGAAAACGAGGAAGAAAACCTGGAGGAACTGGGAAGTGATGCAATTGTTGCCTTACTCACTCGTAGATTCAATTCAATGGTGAGAAAGATCAACACTGACCGTAACAAAGCCAATTATAATAAGCATCAGAACCCTCTATTCAATAAGCAGCCAGTTAGATCACCTTCTGAGCAGAGAAATCGCAATCCACTGAGGAAATCCAACTTCGATGGTACCAATTACAATCCCAAACAGCTCGAGGGAGTGCAGTGTCATGCATGCTCAGGTTGGGGACACTACGTTAATGAGTGTGCAATCACCCTTAGGAAATTGGTAAGACCATGTGGGTAACCCTCAATGATGATGAAAACGAAGAGGAAAAAGAACAATCACAGGCAATGCTTGCAGCCATGTTTGAACACTCACTGTCCGACGATGAAGATGTTGTTGACAATGTCGACACAACATCAGTAACAACATCGGACTCCACATCTGGAATGTCTGCATCATCATAGAGGTATGTATACTTTGATTATTCTGATGTAAATTGTTTTAGTGGATTTATTTCTTCAACTGAGGCTGCAGTTTTGGATCTAGTTGACTCCAAAGACGAAACGATAAAGGAATTGCAAAATCTTTGTAAGACCTTAATCACTAAATCTGAGCAACTAGACTCAAAAGCAAAATCATTGGCTCTTGAGAATTGCAATTTGAAAGGCACAATCAACCGATTAGAGGTGACACTTACCAAGAATGATCTTGAGCTTGGTAAGATTCGTGCACGATTGAACACAAATGAGACCACGTTTCAAAGGCTAAACATGGGAACCTCCAAACTGGATGAAATACTTAACTTCAGCAATCCCACAAGGACTGAACTTGGTTACCAGTCTCCTAGGAAAACCAATACTTCCAGGATCCATAGTCAAACTGAGAGGATAAAAATTGTCAAAGAAAATGCTTGTAACTCTCAGAGCACTATGATTGGATCGAAATTTGTATGCATCTTCTGTAAAAAGTCAGGATATCTTATGCCCTACTGCTACAAACTTCAAAATTCTGCACTCAGCCTATTGCCTAAAGTGTTGTCACCAATGTTGCCTAACATCACTGACAACATTCAAAGCAACAAGCCTAAAAGCAGAAGGAATAAAAGGTTTGAAAAGGAGTGGGTACCCAAACTGAATATGAAATGTAATATGTGCATAACTTCCTTGCGTACTAACATTACTGGTTCTTGGTACTTCAATAGTGGATGCTCACGTCATATGACAGGTACCAAAAGTCTCTTGAAGGAGTATGGAGCATTCAATGGAGGATACGTGACCTTTGGAGGAGGAAGTAAGAGTAAGATTATTGGTAGAGGAACTCTTAATGTTCCAAATGTACCAGCCTTGAAGAATGTGCTTCATGTAGAAGGTTTATTTGCTAATCTCCTTAGCATAAGCCAACTATGTGATGACGATCTAGAGGTGAAATTCAACAAACTTGGATGCAAAGTTACAGATTCTGCAAAACAAGTGTGTCATGTCAGGAACCCGAACCGGAGATAACTGCTATCTAGTAGGTAGACAAGAGTTTTGCAACTCCGCAAAGGTAGGTGACTTGACACTTTGTCTCCAGAAGTTGGGACATGCCAACTACGACACCTTGGAGAAACTAATCTCGTTTGAAGCTGTCAAAGGCATTCCCAGACTGGATTCAAAAGATAAAACATTGTGTGAAGATTGTTTGAAGGGAAAGCGGACCTGAGTCTCTCACAATGTTGTCCAACATGACGGACAATATTCAGGTACGTCTCATTATTTTCAATTATTGCATATGGATCTTATGAGTCCAATTGAGGTAGATAGCCTAGGAGGAATGAGATATTCTTATGTGATTGTTGATGATTTTTTCAGATTTACTTGGATATATTTTTTAAAGGAAAAATCACAAACCTTTGAGATGTTTAAAACACTTTACTCTAGAATTAGGAATCTCTTTTGTTCTTCAATTTTTAGAATAAGATCTGATCATGGAAAGGAATTTGAAAATCAAACCTTTGCAAAATTCTGTGAAAAGAAAGGCATATTCCATGAATTTTCGACACAAAAACACCTCAACAAAATGGGGTTGCCGAGAGAAAGAACAGAACTTTACAGGAAATGGCAAGAGTAATATTGTGTTCTAAGCAATTATCAAAGAGGTTTTGGGCATAAGCCTTGAACACAACATGGCACATAAGTAATAGAGTCTATCTAAGGCCAGGGACCAAGATGACACCCTATGAACTGTTAAATGGAAAGAAACCTACAGTGAGGTAATTCCATGTCTTTGGGTGTGTGTGTTATGTTCTTAATGACAGGGATAAACTGGCTAAATTTGACTCTAAGAGCGACAAGGGGATATTCGTTGGTTACTCACAGAATAGCCATGCTTACCGAATATACAATCTTCGGACAAAAAACCATACATGAGTCTGTTAATGTGATTTTTGATGATCTGCTGGATATATCTGGAAGATCTTCAGAAAACAACATTATGGTTGAAGTTGAAGAGGAGCAATTCACTGAAGCAATAGATGTTGTCCCAACATCAGAGGACACATCTGAACCTCAAAGAGAGAACACAGAGGAAAATGTCGAGGAGGAGTCTGCTACTGAGCGAAATGATCAAGTGAGAAGAGACCCTCCATCGAGGATTAAAAGAAACCATCCGCCCGACCAAGTGATAAGGGGAGTTTTTTAGCAGAGGCGAACAAGAGAGAAAAAACCAGTGAACTACCGAGAAATGGTAAGGTATGTGTGTATGTTCACCATATACCAACATGTTAGTCTTTCTTGTTTTACATCTACATTGAAACCTAAGAATATTGGGGAAGCATTGAAAGATATTTTTGGATACAAGCTATGCAAGATGATCTTGAGCAATTTACCCGAAATGAGGTTTGAGATTTGGTACCACGACCCAACAACACTAATGTTATTGGGACCAAGTGGATATTCAAAAATAAATCAGATGAGTTAGGGAAGATTGTGAGGAACAAAGCTCGACTTGTTGCTCAAGGCTATACACAAGTTGAAGGGATCGACTATGACGAGACCTTTGCTCATGTGGCTAGACTTGAGTCAATAAGATTGCTTCTTGCTATTGCTTGTTACTTGAAAATTACCTTGCACCAAATGGACGTTAAAGGCGTCTTTCTCAATGGATACTTGTACAAAGAAGTATACGTTGAGCAACCAAAAGGATTTGAAGATCCTCACCATCCACAACATGTATACAAGCTAAAGAAAGCTTTGTATGGTCTAAAACAGGCACCACGTGCATAGTATGGTCGTTTAACTAACTTTCTTATTGATTTTGGTTTTATCCGTGGTGAAGCTGACATAACTTTATTCATTAAAAGACACAGAGTAGATGTAATCATAGCTCAAATCTATGTTGATGATATTGTATTTGGCTCGACTAAAGAATCCTTCTTGAAGTCATTTGTCGAAGCGATGTCGACAACATTTGAAATGAGCATGATTGGAGAACTAACATTTTTCTTAGGCTTGCAAATTAAACAGGTTGAAGAAGGGATATTTGTATCTCAAAGCAAGTACGCCAAGAATCTTGTTAGGAAGTTTGGTCTGGAAAACGCTAAACACATGAAGACTCCAATGGGCTCTACGCAACAGGTATGTAAAGACGATGTTGGACAAGATGTTGACCCAACATTGTACCAATCTATGATAGGTAGCCTTTTATACCTTACTGCCAGTCGCCCTGATATCATATTTAGCGTGTGTGTTTGCGCCAGGTTCCAAGCCAGTCCCAAGGTATCTCATCTTAATGTCTTGTAACGTATCATACGATATATTTTCGGTACAAGTGACTTGGGAATTTGGTATTCTAGAGACACTAATCCTAATCTAATAGGGTATAGTGACTCGGACTGGGTCGGTGATGTCGACGATAGGAAAAACACTAGTGGTGGTTGTTTTTATCTTGACAACAATCTAGTCTCATGGTACAGTCGTAAATAAAATTGTTTGTCACTCTCGACTGCCGAATCCGAATATGTGGCAGCCGGATGTTGTTGTGCTCAACTGATTTGGTTACGACATATGTTTGATGACTATGACATTTCTAATAACTCCATGATTTTGTATTGTGATAATTTGAGTGCTATTAATATTTCCAAAAATCCTGTTCAGCATTCACGTACAAAATATATTGACATAAGACATCATTTTTAAGAGACTTAGTGGAAAAATAGCTAGTTCAAATCGAACATGTTGATACTCTTTCTCAACTAGTTGATATTTTTACCAAACCCTAGATCATGAGAGATTTTCTAGCTTGAAAAAATCTCTTGGTCTCTGTTTTCTCTGAAAATAAGACAGGCTAGGTAGATGTTGTCCGAAATGTTGTCCTAACATTCTGGGTAACATTTATTGTTTGAGTCAATATACATGATATGGGTTGTAGTAATGTTGTACTGTTTTTCAAAAGAATCAAGCATGACTTCACAAGGACAATGTTTAAATGTGATACCGTTCCCTGCGATGATATATATATATATGTATATCATAAAAAGGGAGTATCATAAGAAGGCGAAGCCTCTACAAAGATTTGGTTTTATACAAAAAGAGTAAAACTCTAAGTTTGGTACAGTTCCTATTCTATAGGAGTACCATGTGCTTCAAGAAGGTTGAAAATTCCTTAATATTTTTTTTATCCATATGTGTTCAACTAAGTTGATTAAGGACAATGGTAAAATGTCACATTTGTCCAGCGATCAGTCTCATAGGGAACATATACGGAAAACCATTTGCCAAATCAGAAAATCCTTACAGTCTCAAAATGCTTGTTGAACTTTGAAATGTTGCCAACATCATTCACAACATCGTATTCCAGTACATTGTTCAATATTGTTTTTTTCTGGGTTGTGGTATGTAACACGTCTCTTTAAATAACGAAAATCTAAAAATTGGAGGACCGTTTCTTTTTAAATTTTTAATGATGTTTTGTGCCATGTAAAATCCTTTGTTTTAGGTATGTAAAGAATTCAAATATTTTACACTACCTAAATTTAAGGAAAATAGTTTTAGTGTAATTTAAAGTTTGCCATGATGAAAACCCCCATTTTTGTTTCTACCTTGTCACATCAGCCGCCAATCGAACCATCAAATGGAAGCCCAAACATCACCTTCAGGTTTTCAAATCCAAAACGTCTTCAACACACCACCTTCCTCAAAACCCTCTCCCATGTTCATATTCCCCAAATCTTTCAAATCTTCAAAATTCAAAGATTACTCTCCAATGTCAACAACCCCACCGAATAGCAACAAAATGTATAAACATAATGAAGCCATCAATGAACTAAAGCCTTCTGAGAAGGACGCATGTTAGCGATGATTTTGCTGGGTTCCGACGAACCATTAAATGTATGTTACCCTGGAGATTCAGAGAACCCTATAGATGTTGATAGAACATCTGATTTTAAAAATCTTGCGTCAAGATGATCAAAGTCAACAATGCCGACAAGAAGGTCGAAGAGGGTTTTTGAAAGCAGATTCAGTGAAGAGCAAACTGCTAAAAGGATCAGAGTGGAATCGACTTTCCCTGTTGATTCCACCACTTCCACCAGCACTGACTCTGACTTCAGTACCGAGAGTCTTCCTAGAACTCCAACACCTTCAGCCATCACTCCACCTGCCGAAGCTGAGAAGGAAGGAGAAGAGGAAATGTCTGACGACACTCCTCTAAGAAACTTCATGCCAAAAAAGGGTGCGAAGGACATACTGGAACTTCGGTTCAAATGTTGCCTCAACATCGAAGGCAACAGAGGAGAAAAAAGACACTGATCCTGACTATGTTGCCCCAACATCCGAGGCAACACCAGAATACACACCATCAGAACAGGTCCGAATCGGATTCTGAGGTAATGCCTTTCTCTTCTTTGTTCCACAGTAAAACATGCTTAAGTAGATGAAACTGGTTTAAGAATAGAGGCATTAGAGGAGAAAAGGTAATAGATCTGTCGTCATTTCGGAATATGGTTTAACTGGATTTTTAAGAAGTCGCAGGGTTCTTAGTTCTGTAACTGAAAAGAATCCTTATTGTGAAAAGGTTGTTAGGGTGTTTTACGCTAATTTGACACACTTTGTAAGGGACACGACCTCAAAGAAATTTGGGATAGTGTACCTTTACAACAAGGTATATGAATTTATCCCTGAGATCATAAATGTCACTCTAGGAATCCCTCATATTGATAGAACCCCTGAAACTACCCCTAATGTTGAAGAACTGAATGGGATGATCAAATATCTCACTGGAAATTTGATCACAACTTGGGCTCCTTGTAGTCCAGTGTCGAAGCTCACAGCACTGTTTGCCACCCTGCACATAATTGCCATATATAATTGGTTGCCCTCTTTTAATGAAATTGTTGTTACCCTTGACCAAGAAACACTACTATATAAGATTGGAAGAAATCACAGAGTTGATCTTGGAATGCTGATTTTCAACCATGTCACAAGCCAGACTGAAAAACAATCTAATTATGCCCTTCCATATCCCTCCCTCATTTTTCAAATACTACTTAACCAAGGCTTCAATACTCCGAAAGGGGAAAGACTGAGTAAACCCTTAGATGTTTATTCAGTACAAAGAGCAGTAGTAAACAACAAGGACAGAGTTATAGACCTACCCTGAAAGGAAGAAAATTGGGACACTGAAACATCACAGCATGTTGCCACTGAACAAACACAGGATGTTGCCAACATTCCTGGCAACATCAAGAGTATTGTCCCTATGTCCAAAGCCTGGATAAGAAAGCACATTGCTGAGCTTGATAGACAAATTCTGGAGCTTCATGCTTTCTTCACAAAAATGGGGAGAGACTGATGAGGATGCCGATGAGGGAAAAAGCAAACAGAAAGAGGGAGATAGTGCTGGGACAAACAAGCAGGGGGAGAAAAGCAAGCAGAGGGAGAAGATCTGAAAGACTGCTAGAATGATGAAGATGATGATGGTGAAAATGATGGTGGTGATGCGGTGAAGATGATGATGGTGAAAATGATGGTGATGCAGTCTGCTGATTATTGATGCTACTGGTTATTATTTGAACAATCATTTTGTTGATAACTTGGCTTTACAGACATTTGGATCTTATTTTTGGTTTTATAATTAATTTTAGGATATTTTTTGTTAATTCTATATATGGTTACATGTTATGGTATGTTATGAATATTTACTGCACATCTGCTGTAAGTAAGGAGTAACAGAACATAATGCCTAACCAATCAACAACATTGATATCACATTGCTTGAAATTTTGTAACTGTAGATTAAGGGGGAGCACGACACTGATCTTACTATTTCTTAGATTATCGAGGACTACATCAAGATTCAGTATCCTAGTCATTTTTGGATTGCATGGAGTTTTGTAAAGAAAGACAAAAAACGGGAGATTGTTGATGTTGGATGGATGTTGTGGCAACATCTGAAAACTCTCAGGACAACATCTCGTGTGTAGACAAGAATGCTGCCTGCGATGTTGCGACATTATTTCTGTCAACATCTCTGTACTAGTTTTGCCTATTCTTCCGGCCAAAGCAGTTGATGTTACTGCGAGTAAAATTGACCTAGGCAAGCTTACAAGAATGCTGTGTTTAAAACGTGGTGAAAGACACAGTCAAAGCGTGGAGAGAAAGCAGCGTATTACCAAGTCCAAATCGTTGAGGATTTTCAGGAGCAAGACTCGGTCCAAGCTGTTGCCATCTTTTGCTCAACCTCCGCAACCATCTATGAGGATTTCAAGGGAAGTTTCGCACTATAAATAGAGGGGAACTTCAATGTATCGATCATCCAGATAATTCAGAAGAAGAATTTCCAAGAGAGCTCTCGGATTTTACCTTAGGAAACTGGATCAACATTTTAGCCTAAAGTTGTTTTAACAACATCTTGTCCCACATTACAATTGTTATATTTATTCTAGATTAAGCTTATTGTTCAAAAGATTGTAATGAAGATGTTTTTTATCTTTTAGACTTTGTAACTTTAGGCGAAGTCATCTGCGACTTCATTTTTATTTGTAATTTCTTTTTCGTTTGTAACGCTCAATTTGTAAAAAGAAATTCATTTGTAATTACATATAATTTATACAATTCTTTTGGTTATCGACCATCAAGGGATATATTTATATATACCCTTAAAAATATAAACTTTGTGTCTCTTTACTTTTTCCGCTGCATTTACTCTACAAAGGTTTATACTGTTTTAACACAATGTTGTCTCAGATGTTGACACAACATTGAAGGCAACATCCAGTGACTGTTTTTGTTGTTCTAATTTTTTGTGATTTTAATCTTACGCTTTTTATTAATCCGTAGCCCCGGGACCCAACAATGTGTATAATTAAAAGAGATGTCATATATTAAGTGGTTAACTTATCTACATAATGTGTATTACATCATGCATAAAAAGAAATCAAAATTTGAATCGAAAGTATTTAATAGAAACACTTTATTATGTGTTCAGGTACTCAATTAGAACAAATAGTAATTCTAGTGTTTAAATGAAATTTATTGACAAGTTTGAAGGGCTCTCTATATTAAATGTATTATCCATTGGGGTAATACGTACACGCAGCATAAAAAAGGATTGAAGTACACAAAATCAAATACTAACAAACTACTGCAAAGGGTAGGTTTAAACCATTAAAGCATATCAGAGTACTAGAATCATAACATCTAACTTTTTATCTCAATTTCACAGTTGAAAAGAAATTTACGTACTTGAAAGCTAGATAAATTGTCTCTCTATAGTACAGTAATAATGATATAGTATAAAAAACAAGACAATACGGTGTAACAATTAAACTTTGGTGTCAATTTTATAATACAGGGGTTGTTTGGTAGCTGATTTGAAAGTGAGTTATGCATGTATTAAATTCTACGTAAGTAATATTATATTTGATAGTTGATTAAAAGGTAATTTATTTCGGCATTGACCTAAGGCTCGATATATGTCTATGAGGACGATAGGGGCTAAATTGAAGTACTTGGATTCCCCGTCTTTTGTGATGTTGAAGAAGATGGTGTGAGCGGGAGCGGCCATGATACGGGTGTCAGTGGCTAAATGGGTGCTTCGGGTATTAATGTATAAAATTAATATAGTGTCTCGTTTGTAATTTAAAAACCCGCATAACTAATACGTGTATAAGTCATGAGGGAATCCATATATTATTTTATGCAGGATAAAAAGTGAAATTACTTGTTGAAAATATTTATTAAACGTGAAATAAAGTAAATCCTATTAATTATGAATCGAACAATTGGGGCCCCGCACGTAGGAAACCTTGTTTCCACACACGTGCACACTAGTGCCAAGGATCAAAATTTTCTTAATGGAAGAGATATTAGTACGTGTACGAATTGTTTGAGACGTAAGGTAATAGACGGTTATTGGCCAAATGACGAATGATTTCACGTTGGTAAATGAAGGAAGAAGTGTATAATGTGTAAAGATGAAATGAATCAGAAATCACCACGAAACCGAGAAGGGCCGCGACTCCTCCAAGTAAGGGTCGCGACTCTAATTGACGTTTCAATTCCAGTAACTCACTGAAATTGAAGGGTCACGACTCTAATTGACGTTCGGTTCGGTGAGTTACCGAACCGTAGGCCGCGACTCGATCGCTTCAACCGTTGAGGCGAATTAAAAACTGATTCTTGGGCTGACTTTGGAGTATTTACTCTCCATTATTTTTCTCATGAATTCAGTCATTACTTGGCTGAATTGTAACTCCAAATTCAAGGCATTAACATGGCATTCATGGTCATTACTTAGCCATTTGGAGGGTCATCATCTACACACTATAAAATGAGACACAAGGCTCATTTGGAAACACACTTGACATCTTACACTCAACAATTCTCTGAAATTGTCTTCCTCTCTTGCAATCACAAACACTCAAAGATCTTTCTTCCAAAGCAAACACTTGAGTTCCCTTTGATCATTTGTTTGATTGCTGTTTTATCTTGAGAGATAAGTTGTCATTACAACCGTCGAAAGGATATATGGGGCAATATTATCTTAAGGATAGATCAAGAATTTGGCCGACTCAACAAACCCTCATATTTGATCATTTCCAGATTTCTAACAAATAGTTGTTGTTGTTATTTTCTCTCTATACACATTACTACTCACAAGCTTAAGATAATATTGGTTATTTCAACAACAACATGGCTGGACAAGAACAATTCTACACTGAAAATTCCACCGATGCTCAAGAAAATCTCATTGCCTTCAATCCCACTACTCAAGGCACTAACGCTGCCTTCAACTCCACTGTTTTTGGCACTCCTAGTGTCACCACTGATCATGGCATTTCTAATTTCTTCCCAACTACTGCTTTTGGCACGTCAAGTGCCATTGCCACTGTTTTTGGTACGTCAAGTGCCACCGCCACTTCCTTTGGCACAACCAATGCCTCCACTGCTGCTCCGGGCACTTATAGTACCTTTGCTCCTACCCAGGGCGTCAACAACAACTATGCTTATATTGGAGGCATTCACAATGCCTTTGCAACTCCTCAAGGGGGCACTACTGCCCTAACACATGTTGGTTTTCACCATGAACGTCCTGAAAAGTTCATGGGTGCTCACTTTAAGAGATGGCAGCAAAAGATGCTATTTTTCCTGACGGTTATGGAAATGTCACGTTTCCTAACCGAAGATCCTCCACTAGGTGGGGAAGACGTGGACCCTCAGCCAAATAATTTGGCGGGAGGGGGTCAAGGTAATCATGTCGCTGACGACATGAGGATGGTTCGTGAAGCATGGAAACATAGTGATTTCATGTGTAGGAACTATATTCTAAACAGTTTGTCCGATCCATTATACACGGTATATTGCACCGTTGAAAATGCCAAACAGTTATGGGACAAACTTCAGAAAAAGTACAACACCCAAGATGCGGGTAGTAAGAAGTTCATCATTGAGAAGTTCCTGAAATTTCAAATGGTGGACAACAAAAGTGTGACATCCCAAGGCCAGGAATTCTAAATGATTCTACATCACCTCGATTTGAAAGGATTAAAGACCAACGAACAATTCTTGGTTGTGGCAGTAATCGAGAAGTTGCCTCCCTCGTGGACTGAGTTTATGAACTATCTAAAACTCAAAACGAAGGAGATGACCCTAGATGAACTTATTGTCAAACTCCAGATTCAGGAAGACAATAAGAAGGCCATGCCAAAGGGAAAACAACCCGCTGAGGCTAAGGCAAACCTGACGGAAGTCAAAGGGAACTCAAGCAAGAAGCGGAAGTTCCAGAAGGAAGGCAAGCCCCAAACAACTGAAAAGTTCAAGGGAAATTGTAACCACTGTGGTATAGTTGGTCACATGGCCAAAGACTGCCGCAAGCTCAAACGTGAGAATAAGGCCAAAGGCAAGGCCAAGGCTAACATCGTTGAAGACACGCTCGTCAACGATATGATTGAGCAGTTCTCAACGGTAGTTCTTGAAGATAACCTCGTTGAGAATCCGGTGCAATGGTGGCTAGACACGGGTGCTACCCGTCACATTTGTTCCAATAAAGATGTCTTCTCCACATATACACCAGTCACAGATAAGAAATTGTTCATGGGCAACAATTCTTCTTCAGAGGTGCTGGGGGTAGGAAAGGTGACCCTAAAGATGACGTCCGGAAAGGAGCTGATTCTGAAGGAAGTGATGCATGTCCCAGAAATTCGAAGAAATTTAATTTCTGGACCTTTGTTAGTAATGCTGGTTTTAAGCTAGTGTTAGAGGCTAACAAGTTTGTAATCACTAAAAATGGAACCTTTGTAGGAAGGGGCTTCGTCTGAAGGCCTCTTTAAGTTCAATGTTGCACCTGTTGATCGGTGTATTTTATATACACTTTTTGAGTCATTTTTAGTTAGTCTTTTGTCCCTTTTTGTACAAATAAGTGTCGTATTAGGATAGATTTTCCTTCTTTTGAGTCAAGTTGGTTAAAATGGCCTAATGGCGGAAAAGGAGCTAAAAGAGGGCAAAAGTGGAGGTTCCAGAGCTGAAAAGACGAGAAAGTGGCGAACGAGGCAGAAACACGGGCCAGCACCGCGGCGCCTCATGCCAATAGCAGCAGGGCCGCGGTGCCCAATATCCAGAAGACCGCAGAAGTTGTAGCGCCGTGACGCCCCCAGACAGCAGAGAGCAGGGCCGCGGCGCCAAATCATCCGAAGTATCGCAGGACTTCCGGCGCCGCGGCGCCGATAGCAGGGTCGCGGCGCCGACGCGGGAAAATCAGGTTTAATGACGATTTTCTGGGCCAGGCCTGAAGGGAAAAGTTAGAGGCGGTTTTGAGCCTATAAAAGGAGAACCCTAGGCAGTTTTTAAGAGTTCCCTTTCTTGCACAACACAAGGATTCTTGGATTGAAGATTGGAGACCTTAAACTTAGTAATTTTCTTTTCTTTTCTTTCCTTTATTTCAGTTTTTATGATGAACCTTGAATTAGTTCTTGTCATGTCAATGGCTAGGAACTAATTCCTTTATAGGGCTTTCCATGTTAAATCACTATAAACTTATGTTATGAATTGATGCATGTTATGGTTATTCTTCTTCTTGTTGAGATTTATCCAATAATTATTTTGAATGCTTGGTAATTAATTGATCACTAATTATCATTACTTATATGATTTCTAATCAAACTTCGAAAGGAGGAGGTTGTGAATATGCTGTAAGTTGGGTAGACATATTTTGGATTGGGGATGAAAATACCTCAATTACTTATGTAGCGTTAATGAGAGGCTTAACAACCCTAATTTTACGCATGGTGCGTGACGGTTAACTAGGTTTTTGGTCTTAATCCTCCTATAGAGTCATCCTTATCACCGAAAGGTAGAAAGGAGCAATACTGGGGTTGAGTGTTTATATAGCCTTAACGGGAGTATAAAACGATTTCGTAAACCTGCTAGCTCCGAGAGAAGAAGAACCATAATTCATTGAATTAATAAGTAACATAAGCAGATAGTCGGCGAGACGCGAAGCCCTATTCTCATCACAACTGAAGTAAACCTATAGTTAATTAACCTTTATAATTGTTAGTCATAAACAACAAAAATCAATATCGGTTACCAAATAGATACTAAAAGATAGATAATTGGTACTTGAACACTAATCCTTGTGGACGATATTCGGTCTTACCAAGACTATATTACTTGTCACGATAACGTGCACTTGCGTTAAAGTGTGTGCATCTTTTCGCGCATCAAGTTTTTGGCGCCGTTGCCGGGGATTAGGCATAGTTCAATATCAATTTTATCTATTTTTAATTTCTAATTTGTTTTTTTTTTATTTACGTTTTTACTTTTTTTTTTGGTAAAAAAAAATCAGTTGCCGTGATTTGTTGTCTGTTTTTGATCTATTTCAGGAAATCAGTTTATGCGAAGGAGAAGAGGGGCAGACACTCTTGTTTCCTTCAATCCAGAGATTGAGAAAACCTGTAAACAGAACAGAAAGAATCAGCGGATTGCAACCTTGATAGAGATGGACGGTGTTCAAAACAACAATATGATGAGAGAAGGGTTAGGTGAAAATCAACCTAACCCAGGAATGCCTCGGCAAGTACATATGGATGTCGAGGAAAGAGTTCAAGTCCAGGCAGAAAGAAGCTTGGGAGACTATGTGCTGCCGAGGGTGAATGGAGCACAGACATGTATTAGGCTCCCTGCAATAGGAGCAAACAACTTTGAGATAAACCGCGATTACTCGAGTGCGAACACAGTGCAATTCGGAGGATCGCCATCGAGGATTCACATACGCACATAGCTAATTTCGAGCTATGTGCAACTTTCGATATAACGGCGCATCGATGATGCCGTCAGATTGAGGCTCTTTCCCTTCTCACTCAGGGATAGAGCAAAAGTATGGTTGAATTCCCTGCCAGCCGATTCGATTTTTACATGGCAAGAGTTGGCACAAAAATTTTTGGCCAAATTCTTTCCCCCGTGCAAAGCAGCGAAACTGAGAGGGGAGCTAAATAACTTCTACCAAGCAGATGGAGAGTCATTGTACGAAGCGTGGGAAAGGTTCAAAGATTTGCAGAGAAAATGTCCACACCATTGCATTGAGTTGTGGAACTTGGTCCACATCTTCTATAACGGGCTCAGCGGAACAACCAGAACCATTATAGATGCAGCAGCAGGTGAGACATTCATGAGGAAAACAACCCACGACGCTCACGAATTATTGGAAGATATGGCCACCAACAACCATGTCACAGAAGAGATATCAATGAGTGGGAGGAGAACAGTGGGAGTCCACGAAATAGATGCCATTGCTGCCTTGAATGCCCAAGTGGCCTTGTTGACGAAACAGTTGCAGCAACATACAATATCAGTGAATGCAGTGCAGATGCCTAAAAACTGTGAAATATGTGGTGGCCCACATACATTCGATAGGTGTCCTTCAGCTGATCCTAATAATATGCCAATTGAGCAGGCAGAGTGTCAGGCCGTGGGTAATTATCAGAGGCCACAGAACAACTCATACTCCAACACATATAATCCAGGGTGGAAGAATCACCCAAATTTCTCATGGAGAGGAGACCAGAGGCAGCAAAATCAATATAGGGGCCAGTATCAAAACCAGCAGAACCAAAATCAACAGCCCTTTACTCAGGCCTCACCTTCTCAACAATTTAATACACCTGTCCAGCCAGAAAAGCCAAACGAGCTGAGAGCAGCCTTGTTGGCACTCACCAACGCCTGCACTCCGCCAGGATGTGGCTAGATCCTCGTTCAGGAACTTGGAAACACAAGTGGGTCAGCTAGCAAATCAAGCAAACAGCAGGTCGCAGGGTACACTGCCAAGCAACACAGAGGTGAATCCGAGGGAGCAATGCCAGGCAGTACAATTGAGAAATGACAAACAATGAGCAAAGAATACCTCACCAAAGAGTTGAGCAAAGGGCAGAGATAGAAAAAGAGAAGATGGTTGAATCTCGCCCAGTAGTAGAGAAAACTCCAGAGAAGGAGTATACAGAGAAGATCCCATTCCCCCAGAGATTACAACGGAAGGCAGTTGATAAACAATTCTCCAAATTTTTGGAGACATTCAAAAAGCTGCATATCAACATACCATTTATAGAAGCATTGGAGCAGATGCCCTCCTATTTCAAATTCATGAAGGAGATCTTGGGGAAGAAGAAGAAACCGGCGGAGTATGAGATGGTAGCACTAACGGAGGAGTGCAGTGCTATCTTACAGAAGAAGTTGCCCCCTAAACTCAAAGACCCAGGGAGCTTTACACTACCTTGCACAGTTGGCAGAGTGACATGCAACAGGACTCCATGCGATTTAGGGGCAAGTATAAATCTGATGCCTTTATCGGTATTTAAACGATTGGAGTTGGGTGAGGCAAAACCAACCACAGTGAGCCTACAACTAGCCGATAGGACAGTGGTTCATCCAAGAGGAAAGATTGAGGATGTGATTGTTAAAGTAGGAAAATTCTTTTTTCCTGCGGACTTTCTCATTCTTGACATGGAAGAGGATGCAGAAATCCCTATCATATTGGGGAGACCATTCCTAGCGACAGGGAGAGCCTTGATCGATGTAGAAAGAGGAGAGCTGACACTGAGGGTGGAGAAGGAAGAAATGGTGTTTAAAGTATTTAAACACATCATTGAGCCACCAACCATGAGCAGATGCTTTGCAATCAGCACCATCAAACCCCCCTGTGAGCCAGTATAAGTCAAATCAAGGGAGATGAACCCACGAAAGCAGGTATGGATGGTCGAACCTCCAGAAAAGCAGGTATGTGTTCCTGAACTTTCCCTTAACGATAATGCTAAGAGGAGAAGAAGAAAAAGAAAACGAAAAATGTGGAGAAAATGGATTAGTTGTGGGGTTAATCCACCCCACATTTATTGAGTTAAGGAACTTGCGTCCGGCTAAAAGACGTTAAAGACAACGCTACTTGGGAGGCAACCCAAGGTATTTTGATTTATTTTACTTTAATATAATAGTTTTTAAGAACGGTCTCACGGAGGTAGTGTTTGTGTTGTGATTGACAGGTATAGGCCAATAAATTGAAGGGCGAAAAACTGAGGAACAACAGGGATTTCCAGAAAAACGGGTAAGCGCCGCGCCTGCGAGCAGGGCGCGCTAAAAGAGAGCGTAAAGACGCTGAAGTTCAGGCCGCGCGCCTACGAGCAGCGCCGCGAAAATCCAGAATAAATTGCCAAGTCTAGCCAGCGCGCCTGCAATGCAGGCCGCAGGCGTAAATTCCCGGCGCAGGTCATCAGCCACACAAGCGTAAATCCGACAAGAATAAAACGCCCAAAAATCCAATTTTCCCCAAATTCAAGCCAAACCTAACCTTTCTTCTCCACAAAAACCCACGAAAATCTACAATTTACCCACAAATCTTCCACAAATCAAACCCCACCACAACCAAAACTCTTAAAATCCCTAAACCCTGAGCCATCTCAACCAACAAAACTCCATCCCATTGCCTCAAATCACCATTAGAAGCAAGAAAACCTTGAAGAACACCATAAAAAGGTAATCTCCATTTTTTTTTCTTGAAAACTTTCTTAGTCAAAGAAGGTAGTAGTTTGGAGAAGTGTTGCATTGTTGAAGTAGTTGGGGTGCTGAAAAATTGGTTGTGAAGTTTAGAGAAGGAGTAGACAAGGAGGGTGTGGGTATTGGGTAGTAGAGTTGAAGTTTGGGGGTGTTAGTGTTTTAGCTGCTAATTGTTGATTGTGTTGGGGAACATTTGTGCTACTAAGTTGTAAGCTGCAGAAAGTGATTTAACCATGTCCGCCAGAAAGAGAAGAGCCTTCACATCCACCTCAGTCCCGCAATACGATGATACTAGGTTTGTCAGCCGAAGTGCTCAAGATATATACCATAAACTCAATACAAGGCCCTTAATCCCTGAAAGGGGAATGGACTATCAAAGAGACTCGCTGGAAGAGGGAGATGTCTATGAGCCCATTCGGGCGATGATTGAGATGGGGGGTGGAAAAGATTTGTAAAACTGGGAAAGATAGCACCAATAAACACAGTGATGGTGCGTGAATTTTATGCTAATCTTCCGGAGAAGGTGGAAAATGGATGTTTTGTGAGAGAAATTATGTGTCTGTGACGGCAGAAGCGGTTAATGCGCAATTGGAAACAGATGATGTTGAAGGAGGAGATGGTGATTGGAACCACTTTAGAACATGATCTAGAAGCACCTCCAACATCAACTGGAATGACGTCGCAGACACAGTGAGCTACCCTGGGGCTGCATTTGATATTGCAAAAAATGGGTCAAGAGGATCGAGCAAAGCGCCAACAAAGCAGCGGCGGTTGGTCAGATTTTGTCGATGCCGCATTGATTCCATCCACACACTTTACTAGAGTGCCAGAAGACAGAATCAAACTGATAAATGGAATTATGACGGGGAAAACGATTGATGTGAGAAGGGAGATAGTGCAAAGTATTGAAGAGACCAGCCGGTTGGTAACAACGGGTGGGTTGTGACATGGCTCAATCATTACAACTCTATGCGCCTTCAATGGGGTCCCAACCCTACCCAATGACACTCAAGAGAGAAACCAACTGCCTGTGTCTTATGGGATAGTGCACTCCTTTCCAGACCCAAGCCCCCCAGCAGCAGCAGCAGAGGCCGCAATGAACGAAGAGGAGCCTGAAATAGAGGTTCAATATGCGGCAGGGCCTAGCCACCAGCCAACCACAGAATCTGAACCTTCAATGCCCATGATGGAGCAATTACTCCAGAATCAGATGAGGATGATGCCGAGTTTAGACACGGTGATACAAGGACAGCAAGAAACGAGGCAACAAATTAACGAGATGAGTTCCTTGTTCAACCAGTGGTCCATGCACTATCCCATGCCACCGCCACCACCACCATTTTAGCCAAGTCTGTAAGTGTCTTATTTCCTTTTATTGTCTTTGAGTCTACACACATTGGGGACAATGTGTGATTTAAGTTTGGGGGGGGGGGTGTTTTATTTGTGTCTTAGTGTTATAGTATGTTTGAGTCTTTTTTATTGTTTTATGTATTTTTGAGTCACAATTTTTTTCTCTTTTTGGAGTCATAATTGCCTGTCAAAGATCATGTATGCTGTAGTTACTAGAAACACCTAGTGAAGTAAGGTGAAATAATGTAATGGAATTAGAAGCAACTATCTAAACACCTAGGTTAGATATGCCAAAAACTCACAAAATCTGTCTATTTGAAGTTTCTTGCTTGAATTGTGCATGCTAAATGATGAAAACCTATGTGTTATGATTGCTTGCTATTTGAGGCGAAATAGTTAGGATATGCATGTTAGGGAGATGACTCAGGCGTTTCTTTGATAGTCAATTCTTACCACTCTTTTCTATCCCTGACTTTAAAAGTATCCCTAGTCAGCCCCATTGAGCCTAAAAATTGAAACTTCTTCTTTGACACCCTATATTCCCACAAATTGTGTCATAAGTAAACATGTGAAATCGTGGAATGAATTGTGTTAAAAAAAAGAGACAAAAAGAGTGAACAACTTTGATGCACCCCAATAAAAAAGTAATGAGAAATAGGCAAAAGCCTAAGTTTGGGGGTGCTTGTCATTATTATACATTTCACTCTCCCAAAACAAAAGAGGGGAAATATTGATTTGAAGTGAAGAAAAGAATCAAAAGAAAAGGGAAACAATGAAAAGCTAAAGAGCTTATGGTACACAAAGATGAGCTTAAATGCCTATTTTTACCTACCTATACCTAAGCCTACATTACAACCCTTAAAGTCCTGAAGATCCCTTTTATGCATATCCAGGATTAGTGGAGAATAACAAGTAAACATGTCATAGGATTTTTTCTATTTTACAAGCATGATTCAGTATGTTAACTTCCATTAAGCATGATAAAAATGAGTTTGCGAAATATCTAGCTTAATATGTTTAGTGTGCTAAAATTTAATGTTATATGTTCCTGCACATTATTCTGCTAACCTTCATGTTTTTCTAGATAACACCAATGCAGCAAAAGTGATCAATGTCATTGAGTCTGTTTATTTTCGTTTCTTTGAGTCTTTAATTCTTTCTTTTTATCTTTGCTCGAGGGCGAGCAAAGGTTAAGTTTGGGGGTATTTGATCGGTGTATTTTATATACACTTTTTGAGTCATTTTTAGTTAGTCTTTTGTCCCTTTTTGTATAAATAAGTGTCGTATTAGGATAGATTTTCCTTCTTTTGAGTCAAGTTGGTTAAAATGGCCTAATGGCGGAAAAGGAGATAAAAGAGGGCAAAAGTGGAGGTTCCAGAGCTAAAAAGACGAGAAAGTGGCGAACGAGGCAGAAACACGGGCCAGCACGCGCTCATGCCAACAGGAGGCGCGCGCGCCAATATCCGTAAGATCGCGAGTTGCGGCGCGCGGTGCCCCTGCATGCCAGAGAGCGTGGCGCGCGCCAAATCATCCGAAGTATGGCAGGACTTCCGGCGCCGCGGCGCCGACGCGGGAAAATCAGGTTTAATGACGATTTTACGGGCCACAAGGGCGGAAAAGTTAGAGGCGGCTTTGAGCCTATAAAAGGAGAACCCTAGGCAGTTTTTAAGAGTTCCCTTTCTTGCACAACACAAAGATTCTTGGATTGAAGATTGGAGACCTTAAACTTAGTAATTTTCTTTTCTTTTCTTTCCTTTATTTCAGTTTTTATGATGAACCTTGAATTAGTTCTTGTCATGTCAATGGCTAGAAACTAATTCCTTTATAGGGCTTTCCATGTTAAATCACTAGAAACTTATGTTATGAATTGATGCATGTTATGGTTATTCTTCTTCTTGTTGAGATTTATCCAATAATTGTTTTGAATGCTTGATAATTAATTGATCACTAATTATCATTACTTATATGATTTCTAATCAAACTTCGAAAGGAGAAGGTTGTGAATATGCTGTAAGTTGGGTAAACATATTTTGGATTGGGGATGAAAATACCTCAATTACTTATGTAGCGTTAATGAGAGACTTAACAACTCCAATTTTACGCATGGCGCGTGACGGTTAACTAGGTTTTTGGTCTTAATCCTCCTATAGAGTCATCCTTATCACCGAAAGGTAGAAAGGAGCAATACTGGGGTTGAGTGTTTATATAGCCTTAACGGGAGTATAAAACGATTTCGTAAACCTGCTAGCTCCGAGAGAAGAAGAACCATAATTCATTGCATTAATAAGTAACATAAGCGGATAGTTGAGGAGACGTGGAAGCCCTATTCTCATCACAACTGAAGTAAACCTATAGTTAATTAGCCTTTATAATTGTTAGTCATAAACAACAAAAATCAATATCGGTTACCAAATAGATACCAAAAGATAGATAATTGGTACTTGAACACTAATCCTTGTGGACGATATTCGGTCTTACCAAGACTATATTACTTGTCACGATAACGTGCACTTGCGTTAAAATGTGTGCATCTTTTCGCGCATCACCTGTAATGTCTTCTGTTCAACTATCAATAAAATTGCACATTTTACTTACTTGATTGAGTCATCTAATCTATAACATCATAGATTAGGACATGTAAACTATCAATCTATCCAAATATTGGTAAAGCTAGAATTATTGCCGCCTATTGACATAAACCCTCAACGTAAGTGTGAGGTGTGCATAGAGGAAAAACTTTCTAAGAGTCCTTTTAGATCCGTCGAAAGGGATACCGCTCCTCTAGTACTTATACACACTGATATATGTGATTTAAAGTTCGCTCAAACTAGAGGGGGGACAAGTACTTTGTGACTTTCATAGATGATGGCACAAGGTTTTGTTACCTTTACTTACTAAAAAGTAAAGATGAAACCTTTGAAGCATTCAAACGCTACAAAGCAGAAGTTGAGAATCAACTAGGCGGACATATTAAAACTATCCGTAGCGATATAGGGGGAGAATATGTAGCGCCTTTTGAAGAAATTTGTACCCAATCGGGTATAGTTCATCAAACAACGGATCCTTACTCACCTCAATCAAACGGAGTTGCTGAACGCAAGAACCGAACACTAAAGGAAATAATGAATGCTCTACTCATCAATTCGGGCCTCCCTCAAATCATGTGGGGAGAAAATGTCCTTACCGCAAATAGGATTCTTAACAGAGTCCCACACAAGGGTAAAAACAAGACTCCATACGAGCTATGGAAAGGAAAGGAACCTACATACAAGTATTTGAAAGTATGGGGCTGTCTGGTCAAGGTAAAAGTACCTATGCCAAAGTAGGTCAAGATTGGACCTAAGACTGTGGATTGCATATTCATCGGATATGCCAATAACAGTAGTGCTTATCGCTTCATAGTGCACAAGTCGGATCATCCGGACATTTATGAAGATACGATCATGGAATCAAGGAACGCATGGTTCTTTGAAGACACATTTCCATGTAAGGAAATAACATAACCTCTCGCAAATGAAGTTATGAGCAAACCTCTGATGAACTAGGAGCCACTGACTATCTAGATCGAAACGGTTCAGACTAGTAAATTCTGAAGTAGCTGATAATCCGAAATTTAGTATTCCAGATTCTCAGGACTTGGAAGATTCAGAGATGGAATCAAGGCAAAACAAAAGGGCACGGAAGGACAAGTCATTCGGTCCAGACTTTGTAGCTTATTTGGTTCAGGATGAACCACGGAAAATCGCCGAAGTATTGTCAACTCCAGAAGCACCGCTCTGGAAGGAAGCTATTGAAAGTGAGATAGAATTCATTCTGCATAACCACACCTGGGAGTTGGTAGAACTTTCCCCAGGACACAAACCGTTAGGTTGTAAGTGGATCCTTAAACGGAAGTTAAAGGCAGATGGTTCTATCGACAAGTACAAAGCTAGGTTAATAGTCAAGGGTTATCGCCAAAAGGAGGGCCTTGATTACTTCGACACCTACGCTTCAGTGTCAAGAATGACATCCATGCGTATGTTCATAGCTATCTCCGCCTTGCGGGATCTTGAAATACATCAAATGGATGTTAAGACTGCCTTTCTAAATAGTGATTTGGAAGAAGAAATATATATGGATCAACCTGAGGGGTATGTGGTTCCAGGAAAAGAGACAAAAGTATGTCGGCTTGTTAAATCATTGTACGGGCTGAAACAAGCCCCTAAACAACGACACGAGAAATTTGATAGTACTCTACTATCAAAAGGATACGCCATTAATAGAGACGGCAAATGTGTCTACATGAAAGGAAATGTCAAATCCTTCGTCATGATATGTCTATATGTAGATGACTTATTGATCACTGGAAGCAGTCCTGGAATAATCCTAGAGACTAAGAACATGTTAAAACAATGTTTTGACATAAAAGATATGGGCATTGCAGATGTCATCTTAGGGATCAAGATCTCTAAGACATCTAATAGGCTGGTCTTATCTCAATCTCACTACATCGAGAATGTACTGAAGAAATTTGCGATGTTCGACAGTTCACCGGTGTCAACACCATTGGATATAAGTCAAAAGCTTGACAAATATCTGGGTAAGCCCGTACGCCAGGAGCGATATGCACAGGTGATTGATAGTCTGATGTATATCATAAACTGCACTCGACCTGATACCGCTCATGCAGTCAATAAATTGGCTAGGTTCACTCGAAATCCAAGTGAGGATCACTGGAAAGCGTTGAACATGATACTACGGTTCCTAAAGTTCACGATACATTTTGGGTTACACTATTCAAGATATCCAGCGGTACTAGATGGGTACAACGATGCAAACTGGATATCTGATAGCGACGACATCAAGTCCACCAGCGGATATATTTTTACAATCGGTGGTGGAGCTGTGTCTTGGAAATCCTCTAGGCAAACTCTTATTTCCCGATCCACGATGGAGTCGGAATTTATCGCTTTAGATAAAGTGGGAGAGGAAGCTGAGTGGCTTCATGGTTTTCTAGAGGATGTCCCATGTTGGGATAAACCCGTGTCTTCTGTAATGATCCACTGCGATAGTCAATCGGCTCTAGGAAGGGCACGAAGTTCAATATAAGGTAAGTCTCGTCATATTCGACGGAGACATGAGTCCGTTAGACAGTTGATCACCTCGGGTATTATTTCCATTAATTACATAAAATCTAAGGAAAATATTGCATCCTCGACGGGCGGAATACCCAAAGATCGGTTGTTCTCGCCTGCAGGTGGAAATGGGCTTAAAATCCAAACAATAAGAACCGATATAGTGGACACCCAACCTTACATACTGGAGATCCCAGGAATAAGGTTCAATGGGAAAACTAAACTGTAAAGGTTCCGTGAGCGCTTCGGATAATGTGTATTTCTTAAGAAACATAATCCAAGGCCGTTCCCGTGATAGACAAAAAATGCTACCTGTAAGAGGGGTAAATGATAAGTTTCCAAACCTTTAATGATCCTCAAAAGTTGAGGTTAGGTTGGTGAAATTTTTAATGGTTCCTAACGCTTGTGTAGCGGGGTATTACAGGATACCTTGTAGGAAACCACCTATTTAAGTGTGAGGACAGGCCGCCTCAAATGAACGCACTTAAGAATCCAAGGGTGTCCACGACCCACGATGGACAAAACACTAGAAAGATTGAGTAGGAAATGTGTTGTTACCATTGTCTTGGCATATACTAAACACTGACGGTTCAAGACATCACGTTCACCGCGCAGTAAATATGTCCGATGATATTCTACTATGGAAGGTTCAAAGCTCCGGCTACCTCTCCGGATGCAACATCGTTCCGCCAAGTGATTGCTAGAAAGGCACCATATGCGTGCACCAAAATCTCTTCCAAGAGGGGATTGTTGGAAATATTTATTAAACGTGAAATAAAGTAAATCCTATTAATTATGAATCGAACAATTAAGGCCCCGCACGTAGGAAATCTTGTTTCCACACACGTGCTCACGTAGTGCCAATGATCAAAATTTCCTTAATGGAAGAGATATTAGTACGTATACGAATTGTTTGAGACGTAAGGTAATAGACGGTTATTGGCCAAATGACGAATGATTTCACGTTGGTAAATGAAGGAAGAAGTGTATAATGTGTAAAGATGAAATGAATCATAAATCACCACGAAACCGAGAAGGGTCGCGGCTCTTCCAAGTAAGGGCCACGCGCCTCGGCGGCCGCGACTTAATTGACGTTCGGTTCAGTTCCTGAGTTACCGAATCGGTCGCGCTCCTCGATCGCTTCAACTGTTAGAGGTGAATTAAAAACTGATTCTTGGGCTGACTTTGAAGTATTTACTCTCCATTATTTTGCTCATGAATTCAGTCATTACTTGGCTGAATTGTAACTCCAAATTCAAGGCATTAACATGGCATTCATGGTCATTACTTAGCCATTTGGAGGGTCATCATCTACACACTATAAAATGAGACACAAGGCTCATTTGGAAACACACTTGACATCTTACACTCAACAATTCTCTGAAATTGTCTTCCTCTCTTGCAATCACAAACACTCAAAGATCTTTCTTCCAAAACAAATACTTGAGTTCCCTTTGCTCATTTGTTTGATTGATGTTTTATCTTGGAAGATAAGTTGTCATTACAACCGTTGAAAGGATATACGGGACAATATTATCTTAAGGATAGATCAAGAATTTGGTCGATTCAGCAAGCCCTCATATTTAATCATTTCCAGATTTCTAACAAATAGTTGTTATTTTCCCGTTCTACACATTACTACTCACATTACCAAACTCTGCATAACAAATCCCTACATAAATTAATACATAGATTCTCTCATAACTTATTCTTGTGTCACTAATACCTACATAGCTCTAACAACCTACTACCCCTGGGAGTGCAACTGAGCAAGTTTGGTCCACTCTACAGTTACGAGGAAAAATAAATACAGTAACTTTGTTAAACAATGATCACTCTCACTCAGAGTAAATAGTTGCTGTGTGTTTATACATGGAGTTGGCCTTTATAGAAACGCTACATAAACTGCAAACCGATTTGTCAAGGGAATTGTGCCTTGTGCAGAGAAAAGTTGAAAGCAAAAACTTCTTTTTCTAGTTAATATTCTGTGTGTATTCATGTTGAACTATCAATAATACCTTGACAAGACAAAATATATTTTTGAGCCTATTTTAAGGAAGTAATTGCTTATATGCCTTGCAATAACTCCTTCCCACTTTTCTTTTTTAGTAGTTTCTTAATTTTGCTTTTAATAAGAATAAATCTGTGGGTTATTCAAGACACTGTTTGGTTCCTGTAGTATGTTTAAATACTGACATGTTTAATTTCGGAAGTCTGAAAATAGTATTTTTATTTTAAATGGATTAAGAGAATGTTTCTCCCAAACAGAATGTATGTCATTTAAGTTGCTGTTCTTAATTTGGACAAGATTAGGATTTTTGTTTGGCTAAAAGAAACATTATTCCTATTAATGTTTGCAAAATATGTAACCGGGTAATAATCGGTTCAGCACATCCTAACGCAGTGTAAGCATGCTATAGAATTCTTGATCATGAGGTAAACTCTGATCCATACCAATGGGTTAAGATTGAATGTAGTGAGAAAATCTGGGTGAATAATATACTGAGTTGAAAAAAAATTGACACTCCATGACGGAGTGCGGGTCAAAGACAGGATGCGAGACTTCTAGACTAGCAAGCTTCTAAAGAAGAGGTGCATATGACAATCAAAATAATATGATGCCCATGATGGAGGATGGGTCAAAGACAGAACCGTCAGGCTTCTAGGCTAGCAAACTTCTAATTAAAGAAGGGGTGCATATGATACCTTAAGAAATTTTACATTGGAACAGAAGAAGTTCTTTATAAAATATAACACAATTTCACATGGTACGTGTGTTGTTGAGCTCAATAATTGCATAGCCTGGGATATAGTTTCTGAGGCCTATTGGGCCAAAGCAAACGTTACCTGTAATGCGTGCGGGTCGTTATAAATATAATATTTCAATCAAACACTGTCAATACGGTGGTGGAATGAACCTCTACAAGGATTTTGAGTCCCTTAGAAAAAGTGTATGTGATTCCCATGACAGAAGGGCCGACAAGGGGGAAGGGTTATAGAGAAAGACTGTTACAATTATAAGCTAATAAACTTCTGAAAAAGGGGTGCACATGACATCTTAGTCGAATTTCACATTGAAATGAGAGAGTAAAGTAATTTATAAAATACATCACAAGTTCGCATGATACATACGCTTTTAAATATAAACTTGACGACGGTTGTAACCCAATGGACAAATTCTTGAGATCTATTGGGTCAAAACAGATAATACAATGTGTTGGTGTCTAGATAAAGTATGTCATGATGCCTTTGGGCGATATGCGAAACTCTGAAAAAAATTTCAGAGGCATGAAAACCACATTGTTCACCATAAAAAAAATGTTAATTCACTGCCATTAGTGCATGCAGATGATGACAAATAATAACATCTTTAATAGCACGGGTGGCCCTGCATCTTTAGAACTAGTAATTAATTACTAGAGCCATTCAAAGAAATGAATAATTTTCAGAATGACTCATGTAAAAAGTTCAATTAAAAACATAAAATAGGTAACAGTCAGATATGAAGTATTTTAAATTAAATACAGACGACGCATCAATGGGAAATCGAGTCATTGGCACTTGTGCCCTATTTTATGTTGGTCTGTAAGTTTTGCCCTCATAGCACACAATTTTTTGTTTGCGTTAAATTTATATTTTGAAATCATAATATCTCATCAGTTATGTTCCGTATAACTTTTACTCTTAAAGAACTTATGTCCTACTAAATACAATTACTAAATGACAAAAATTAAAGACCAAACAATTTAAAGGATAAAAATTAAAGACCAACCTATTTGAATGACAAAACATGCAATTTCTTATGGGAAATCCAGGGAAAGGGCGTTTGAGGACTTATCATTATTCGCTAGACTCTAAAGAATATGTGTATCCTATATATCTATTTTATGTTAAAAGCATGTAGAACTTAGAAATATTGATTGGACTTTTTGACCTTCATTAAAAGATTTTACAATAGAAAGAATTATCATTTACTATTTTTCTCATTAAATGTGTACTTATAAATAAAAACTAATAATATATATTGTTGGAAAAGTAAAAAACCCAACCGTTATTTTTGGTATATTTTACTGAAATAGTAAAAAAAAAATACCTTGTTATAAAATAAAAACTATAAAATAAACACACCAAAAATAAATATATAGAGAAAGACTGATATATTATTCAACATCAAATTGATATATAATTCAATAACTAAACTCCTATTTATAGGAGGAAAAAGATTAAAGGCTCATGGAATGGCTTGGTGGTCAAGTTCCCACGGTGGCCAAGTAAATTTGGTTACCAAGTAAACTTGGTTTCTAAGTACATTTAATGGTCATTCAAATATTTTACAACACTCCTCCTTGGATGTCCATTAATTATATGATGTGCCTCATTAAAATTTTATTAGGAAAAATTATGTGAGAAAATGTTCTAGTGAAGAAAAAAAGAGTACACATATTTAGTAATACGTTTTGAGAGTTGCCTCATTAAAAATCTTGTCAAGAAGACCCAATGAGACAAAATCTTGACTAAGAAAAAAAGAGTACAACGCGTATTTTACTCCCTCAATGAAGACCACGATTCAGATGTCGGATTCTTCGCATTCCAATCTTGGATACCATCTTTTCAAAAGTTGAAGTTGGCAATTATTTGGTGAACAAATCTATAGGATTGTCACTTGAACGAATTTGATGCACATCAAGATCACCAATCTTCTGGAGATCATGTGTGAAGAATAATTTTGGTGAAATATGTTTCGTTCTATATCCTTTAATAAAGCCTTCTTTTAATTGAGTTATGCATGCAACATTGTCTTCATATAATACTGTGGGTATATAATTATCACACTTCAGGCCATATATTTTCCTGATGAAATGTATCACTGATCTTAACCACACACATTCTCTGCTTGCTTCATTAATATCTTATCTCAACATGATTCGAATAAGTAACAATAATGGACTACTTTGTAGATCGTCATGATATAGCAGTACATCCGCATGTAAACAAATAGCCCGTCTAGGACCGAGTTTTGTATGGGTAAAATAAATAAGATGCATATGCATAACCAAAATATCTGCACTATCTTTATTAGCATAAACCAAAATCATATCAATAGTTCCTTTTAGATATTGCAATATATGATTAATTATGTTCCAATGCCTTCGTGTAGGAGAAGTGTAATATCTTGCTAGTAAATTAACAGAAAATGATAGGTCGGGTCTTGTAGCATTAGCAAGATACATAAGTGCATCAATGACATTAAGATATGATATTTCAGGACTAAGAAGTTCCTCATTTCCCGCTTGAGGTCGGAACGGGTCTTTACTCACTTCAACTGAGCGAACAACTATTGGAGTACTTAAAGAATGTGTTTGGTCCAAGTAAAATCCTTTTAAAACTTTTTAGTATATGCAAATTGATGGATAAAGATCTCATTTTCTAAATGTTTAATTTGCATATCAAGACAAAGTTTTATCTTTGCAAGATCTTTCATTTCGAATTCTTTCTTTAGATATTTAGTTGCCTTTTAAAGCTCTTCTAGAGTCCCAATGAGATTTATGTCATCAACATAACCGTGATTATAACAAATTTTGATTTTGTTTTCTTAATAAAAATACATGAACAAATGACATTATTTGTATAACCTTCATTTATCAAGTACTCACTAAGGCGATTATACCACATGTGTCCTGTTTATTTTAGACCATATAATGATTGTTGTAATATGATTGAATACGTTTTCCGAGATTTTGAACGATAAGCTTCAAGCATTTTAATCCTTCTAGAACTTTCCTAAAAATTTCATTATCAAGTGAGCCATAAATGTAAGCTGTAACCGCATCCATTAGATGTATTTCAAGGTTTCCATCTACAGGTGAATATGTTTCTTCATAGTCGACATCGGGTCTTTGAGAGAATCCTTGTGCAACAAGGCGTGTCATGTATCTCACAATTTCATTTATTTCATTTTTTCCACACAGAGACCCATTTAAGGCCAACTAATTTTGCACCATCAGGCGCTTGGACTACCGATCCAAAAACCTCGAGTTTAGCAAGTGATTTCAATTCTTATTGAATTGCCTCTTGCCATTTTGGTCAATCACATATTCATCGATATTTTTCAACAGGTAGATGTTCTTGATCCTCATTGTCTTTCATAATATTTATCGTAACATTATACGCAAAAATATTATCCACCATAATTTTCGATCGATTCAAATTTATTCCATCACCAATAGAACTTAATGATAGTTATTTATTCAAATGAGTCTCGGGTTCACTGATATCTTCAAAAATATTAGGAGTAATTAGATCTTGATGCTCTTCATGAGATACTTTTATAGTGCCATCTTGATCATTTTTTGTGCTTCTTTTTTTAGGATTTTTATTCTTGGAATCCAATCGTCTACCACGCTTTAGGCGTGTTTGAGATTCAAAAGCTATTACACTAGTAGATGGTCCTGTTGGAACATCAATTCGAATAGGCACATTCTCTGCAGGGGTATGTGACCTAGTTATTCTTTCAAATCAGAAAATGCGTCTGACATTTGATTTGTTATTTTCTGCAAGTGAAAGATCTTCTGGGTTCATATTCACATGCAGGGACACGTGGATCAAAATGAGATAGTGATGAAACTCTTCACACAATTTCTCTTTTAATTTCTTTCATCTCCCCTCTATTTCATCAAATCGATAATCTGCAAATCGAGCAGTGAATAAATCTCACTGTAATGATTCAAGGTAGCGAATAATAAAAGGTGATTCAAACCTAACATATATTTCTAACCTTCTTTGGGACCTATTTTAGTGGGTTGTGGTGGTGCAACCGCCACATATATAACACAACCAAAGATTCAGGGATGATCAATATTTGATTCATGACCAAATACTAATTGTGGCGGAAAGTATTTATTATAATGAGTCGGTCTGAGACGAATAAGCGATGCTGCACATAAGATAGTATGGCCCCAGATGGTAGTGAGCAATCTGTTTTCGTAAGTAGTGGCCTTGCTATCAATTGCAGGCGCTTAATAAATGATTCAACAAGACTATTTTAAATATGAACATGAGTTACAGGATGTTCAACTTTTATCCCAACTGATAAACAATAATTATCAAATGTTTAAAGATGAAAATTCACCAGCATTATCGAAGTGTATAGCCTTAATGGGATAATCAGAGAATTGTGCCCTTAAGCGTATTATTTGTGTCAATAATTTCTCAAACGTCAGGTTGCGAGATGATAGGAGACACACATGAGACCATCTTGAAGATGCGTCTATTAGGACGATAAAATACCTAAATGACCCAGAGGATGGGTGAATAGGTCCACATATATCTCCATGTATACGCTCTAGGAAGGCAGAGGATTTAATGCCGACTTTCATTGGCGATGGTCTTGTCATAAATTTTTCTTGACAACAAGAAGCACATGAAAATTCACCACTTTCAAGAATCTTCAAGTTCTTGAGTGGACGCCCATTTGAATTTTCAATGATTAGTCTCATCATTATTGATCTAGGATGACCTATTTGATAAATATAAAGTTGATAGTTTCTTCAAATATATTTCTGGCCGGAGATATACTTGGTAATACTAAGATATTCAATATTTATTTGATTCAATGTATCAACATGATACCCATTTCGGCGGATGTCTTTGAAACTCAACAAGTTTTTTGGGAATTTAGAAGAGAACAGTGCATCTTTTATAACAAGTTTCGTCCCCTTAGGCAGAAATACAGTAGCTCTTTCGGAGCCTTCAATTAATTTAGAATTACCAAATATTGTACTAACATTTGCCATTTTTCTAAGAAAGTGAAAAAATGTTTCGCATTTTTGAATATGGCATGCGTTGTTCCACTATCAATCACACTAATATTTTCATGATTGATTATTGATCCAGATAAAATTTGAGGAATTTTCATATATTCTTCAAAAATATAGACAAAGTGAATAGTATAGTAAATATCATTACCAAAACATGATTTACATTTTATTTACAATTTTCATAACCGTAAAAATCGGATTACTAAAATAAAACATGACTTATCTTTTAACATGATTTTACTGGCTAACACAAACAACATGAATTACATATTTCAAGTTTCTATTGATTCATCTATGATTACAGGATCTATTTCTGGGAGTGCAAAGTAATCAACTACATTCAAATGCATAAAGTCATCATTATATTTAGAAATAAAATTTGTTTCATCATTCTTTTCAATCCTTTTGAGGGAGTCTTGATTAAGCTCAACCAGGTGCTTTGGCCTATGACATGTTTGTGTCTAGTGTCCCTTTCTTCCACATCTGTAACATTTATTTTCTGAACATTTTTTTTGCACTGATTCATGCTTTCATCCTTCTTTTTACTTTTTACACTGCTAGTGTTGAATGATATTATTTGGTGCAAAATCACAATCATGATTAGATTTCTTTCTCGACCATGACTACGACTGGGGTCACGACCTCTTCCACGCCTAGATTGATGAAAGTTTGCCTCATTCACTTAAGGGAATGGGATAGTACCAGTAGGTCGGTTTTTATGACTTCGTATTAAAAGTTTATTGTGTTGTTCAACCACTAAAAGATGTGCAATTAGGTCAGAATATTTCTGGAACCTCATCTCTCGGTACTGCTGCTGCTAGATCATACTCGAGACAGAAAAAATGGAGAATGTTTTCTCCAGCATATCATGGTCAGTGATATTTTCACCACGTAATTTTAGCTGAGAAATAATTCTAAACATGGAGGAATTATACTCACATATGAATTTAAAATCATGTAGCCTCAAATGGGTCCAATCAAAACGTGCTTGTAGAAGTATGACCATCTTCAGGTGGTCATAACTATTTTTTAAATTATTTCACAATATAAGAGGATCCTTAATAGTGAAATATTCCAATTCTAGGCCCTCATCAAGGTGAAGGCGGATGAATATCATTGTCTTCACGTGGTTTTGATTAGATGTCTCATTTTTGTCTTTGATGGTGTCTGCCAGACCCATTGCATTAAGATGAATTTTCGCATCAAGCACCCAAGACAGGTAGCTTTTGTCCGATATATCCAGGGCAATAAATTTACGTTTAGAAATATTAGTCATTAATGAAGATAAGAAAATCATTACCTTTGAGACTTTCAAAGTATTTGCTCCAGATGACAGAGTCATGTGCTGATAACATGTTATAAAATAAAGACTATAAAATAAATACATTAAATACAAGTATATAACGAGAGACTGATATATTATTCAACTTTAAATTAATATATAATTCAACAACTGAACCTCCTATTTATAGGAGGAAAAAGATTGAAGGTCCCGGGAATGACTTGGTGGCCAAGTAAATGGGTTATTAAGTAAACTTGATTTCCAAGTACATTTAATGATCATCCAAATATTTTACCACACACCTTTATTTTTGGATTTTTTTTTTGTTTTGGCAAATTTGTTTTTTAAAAAAAGTAAAAAGACCAACGTTTATTTTTGGCGTCCTTGCCAAGTTTGTAAAGGACTAATTTAAAAGATGTCACCTTACGTCTGCGGTTTTAAAGTACTTTACATATTGTTTCCATGTTCAATTTTTCTATAGATTTTCTTGTATATTTGTGCAACAAATTTTAGAGTTTAAAGTTTCAATTGTTTGTGATTTTCTTTGTACGTGAAGTAAAATTATTGTGACTATAATTCTTGTCATGTAACAATATCTTTTGGTTTCATTTACAGATGAAAAATTGTGATAAAAAAGATTATACACTGAATTGGACACTCCATGGAGCACAACACAATCTCAAGCATGTTTGATATTATAAGATAACAAAAAGTCAGATTCTCCTACGTAATCACAAAACTAAATACTTCAGATAGTTTAAGATATAGAGTTTTGATGATTAGTATATAAAAATAAATTGTGTGGTTATTGTTGTTAATGTTGGGTTTTATGTTATGACATTTTTCCTAACATGACATATTCAGTACTAAGTTAAAAATCAAAATGTTGGAACAAATGTATTGGACATTCGGACCAACATTCTGATAACAGTTTTGTCCTTCTTCACGGACTGAAGTTTATCTCATGGGATTTTTACCACGATGGTAAAGTGACCTGGCAAGGAACTTATTGAGCTGATTATACACGTGGGAAGACCAAGTCCAAAGGCATTGCTAAACTTGGGGAACAAGTTCAAGAAGTTGGAGAATTTTGCTCCACTTTCTCCAACAAATTTGGTCAAGCTGCCCACCTTTTGAGCAACTTTCACAACGATTCATTGAGCATTTCAAGGAAGACTCTCTACTATAAATAGAGAGGCTACATCAAGGAATCGATATCCAGAAATTACAAGTGAAAAAGATCAAGAGAGACATCTCAAAAAGGTCACGATCTAAGACTGGATCACTGTGTTGCCTGAGCTTTTCGACAACATTCTGTCCAACATTATAATTGCTGCCTAGATTCTAGATTAGTTCTTTATTGAATCAATTATAATGAGATGTTGTCTATATCTACTTAGTTAGATTTTTCAGGCAGACATGTAAGTCACTTGCGATTTCACCTTTTTATTATTTTTGTATTATTTTATAAAAGAAGGAATATATTCAATTATATATATATATATATATATATATATATATATATATAATACCTTTGGTCATTGACCATCATAGGTTATATATTAATATATAACCTATGTAAATTAAATCTTTGTATCTTTATTATTTCCGCTGCAATTTAATTCTTCAAGATTTTTCTGTTTTTATCTAAGTGTCGTCAGTTCTGCCAGACAACGTTGTTAAAGACATTTGGAAACTGTTTCAGCAACAAACAATTTTACTTACTGTTTGCGTTTGATTATTCTATAGTATAACCCCCGGGACCCAACAATTGCATATTAAATTTCTCCTTTTTTGTATACTTACGAAGCCTCTTCATGATACTTTTCAGGCGACATTATTAAAGCTGACACTTTGATGCTAACTATAATTAAGGTACTTGATAATTACATCGCAAACTTCTATTCAAGATATAACCTCAAGTTGAGAATTATATTTGTGTGTTCGACCGTCATGAACAAGTTTTGACTTCCAATCACGAGAGGTGGCAGAAGTAGTTCTTGGGATCAGATACATTTTTAAATCAACTAATTTCTTTTAGTTATTTTTTCGTGGAAGGACTCTAAATTTGAAAGGAGTGAATTGATGATGATAGTATTCTCTATCAGAATAGGATTGAATTACGTTCTTATATTATTAGTTTTTTTGTGCTTTGATTGTTAGTTTTAATATATTTCTACGTTGGATAAAGTTGTTTTAAAATCTTTGCCTAACTATATGAATCTGTTTCGGCTCCTAATCCTAATCAGGTTCCAACTTTAGGTCCTACATATTATTGAAGTTCAAAACTATAACAATTCCGTACGAACACGAACTCTTTGAGCAGCCTATCTCCACTATATGAAGGAGCCAGCGTGGTGAATTTGCTTCTATTGCTTATTAGTTTTCAGTTCTTTTTGAGCTGATTTTGTTTCATTGGTTCTTCTTCAGGAAATCATAACTTTGATCTGTAATGTTGGAGTATTTGTAATTGGTATGCTTTTGTGTTCTTTAATGAGTATCACTTTTACTTCTTTCAGCATGTTTAAATTATGGTGCATTCGAATTAAATTGTGTTTTTGGATTGTCATCTTATAGCTTCGTAGTTGTTGAATATGTCGGTTTGGTCTGTGCGGCCCCTTTAAAAGATAAATTCAAAATATAGTTTAGGTAGGAGGTAAGATATTGAAATAATTTCTCTTGGGGATTTTTTCATTAATTACAATATATATAGTTGTACAAAGGTGATTCATAATATAGTAAGAATCCTAAGTTATCTTAAATACATGATACTAATAAATATAATATATACTGTGAATATTTGAAGAATATTCGCTAATACTCCCTCTCAGACGGAGCGGGAGGAGGCCGAACGCTCAGGCTGGATCTGAAGTCTGTGAACAATTGTCTGGGTAGTCCCTTGGTGAAGATGTTTGCATACTGATAGGAGGAGAGCACATGTAGTATTTTGACTAGATCAAGTGCAACCTTCTCACAGACAAAATGAATATCCATCTCAATATGTTTGGTCCGTTGATGCTGGACCGGATTATGAGACATATAAATGACAGATATGTTATCACAATAGACTATAGACGCTTTACGCAACGGACAGCTGAGCTCCAAGATAAGATTTCAGAGTCAACATATCTCAACAACTACATTAGCAACACCCATATACTCTGCTTCAGCACTGGAGCGGGATAACATGGCTTGTCTCTTGGCAGACCAAGAAATAAGATTATCCCCTAAAAATACACAATAGCCGAAGTAGAGCGCCGCGTGTCCGGGCATCCTACCCAATCAGCATCTATGTAAGAAAGCAACCTGGTCAGAGCGGAGGGGTAGAGATGCAACCCATAGTCAGGAGTACCCTTAATGTATCTGATAATATGCTTAAGAGCAGCAAAATGGGGTTCCATCGGATCACGCATGACAGACACATTTGCTGAACGACATATGCAATGTCGGGCCTGGTAAAAGTGAGGTACTGAAGAGCACCTGCAAGACTCCAATAGAGAGTAAGATCAGACACTGGATCACCCTCAGAAGCAATGAGCTTGGATTTCGAATCAACCGGAGTAGGCATAGCCTTGCAATTTAACATCTTAGCTCTGAACATAATTTCTTCTGCATACTTACTGTTGAGTGTATTTTATACACTCTTTTGAGTCCTTTTTAGTTACGTATTTTACTCTTTTCATTTGTATTAGTATAGTTTTAGGTTGTTTTTCTTTCATTTTGTGTCACAACGGTTATAAAAGAGAGAATGCTACCTTTGAGGACGAAATGAGCTTAACCGAGATGCAAATTACACAAGCACAACCCAAGGAATGAATCCTAAAAAGTGCCACGAAGAATAGAACAAATCAGGCGGAACCGAACAAGAATCAAGGAGGCACCGCGGTGCCTGGCAAGGTAGCACCGCGGTCAAGTAAATTAGCGTCGCGGCGTAAAAATTACCGAAAGACCGAAGTTGAAACACCGTCGAAGGCACCGCGGTGCCATATTTCCAGTAGCCAGTAGTGATTTTGTGGGCCATTTAGCACCACGGTGCCTGTCAAAGGAACCGCGGTGCCGACGCGTAATTTTCAGTTTCCTGGGCCGAATTGGACAGGGTTTTTCATGGTCCAAAGCAAGGTTTTTCTCAAATATATATACCCTAATCCCTGCTCATTAAAAAGAAGACCATATACCATATCACAAATCATACTTTTGGGGAGGCAAGAAAGAGGCTACAATTGGAGACTCTTGTTCAAGTTCTTTTTATTTCCTTTACTTTATTTCAGTTTATATTGGATTGTAATTTAGTTCTTGACATGACAATGTTTAGGAGCTAAATACTTTAGTAGGGTTTCCATCGAATCTTCTTGAAGCTCTTTCATATAGTTAATGCATTAGTTTTTGAGTTCTTCTTCAGCGTATTAATATCTATTCAATATTGTTATGATTGTTTGATAATTAATTAGCTATTAATTGTCATCACTTATATGATTTCGAATCAAAAGTCTGAAAAGTGAGATTTGAATATGTTGTAATTGTCTAGACATAGGTTAAAATCGTGGACGAAAGTACTCTGATACTTGTGTAGTAATTAAATGTTATTGTTCTTAATCCTCATGTGGGGTAAAACTTATCATAGAAATATAGAAAGTTTCTGCACTAGGTTGAGCTCTTGTACGTCCTAACCGAAATATAATGACAGATTAGTTAACCTACTATCTTAATAAGAAGAAGAATCATTAGCATTGCATTAACATGTGAAATAGTGGATAGTTGAGGAGATTGGAACCCTATTTCTTTCATAATTGTTATAACCCAAAGTATAATCATCTTTAGTTTATTTCCTGCAATTAGTTATAATTCCTAGTTATAATCCTCAAACTAAAGAACGTCAACCAAATAGATACCATAGGATAGATAATCGGTACGTAATAAATCAGTCTTTGTGGACGATATTCGGTCTTACAGACTATATTACTTGAAACGATACGTACACTTGCGTAAGCATCTAGAAATATCGCAACAAGTGTTTGGCGGCGTTGCCGAGGATTGGCGTACTGTTAATATCGATTTATCTATTTTTATTTCTAATTTTGTTTTTATTTTCAGTTTTTTAATTTATTTTTCTTTTATTTTGCTTTAGTGTTGTCGGCCGTGATCTGTTTGCTATTTTTGATTAGTCTCGGGAACTTAGTTTAGGCGAAGTAGGAGAGGAGCTGACATTTCTATCCCTCTGAACCCTGAGATTGAGAGATTGTGCAGACAGAACATGAAAGAGAAAAGAGCAACTGATTCCTTAGCAATGAGAGATTAGCGAAATAATAATTTGGGGATGATGAGTTACCTCCTGTTTTAAGACAAGTCCCTGCAGAAAGAAGCTTGGGGGACTATGTGATGCCAACCACTACAGGAGTACAAACTTGCATCCGACTTCCAGCGGTTGAAGCCAATAATTTTGAGATCAAACCAGTCATATTGCACATGGTTCAGAGCTCAGTTCAGTTTGGAGGATTGTCGTCTGAAGATCCTCACTTGCATCTAGCAAACTTCCTGGAGTTGTGTGCAACATTTAAATACAATGGTGTTACTGATGACGTCATTCGGTTGAGACTCTTCCCATTCTCACTCAGGGATAGAGCAAAGTGCTGGTTAAACTCATTACAGGCGAGGTGAACTTAATAACTACTTAATAACTTCTATCAGTTGGAGGGAGAACCATTATATGATGCATGGGAGAGGTTCAAAGACTTGCAGAGAAAGTGCCCACATCATGTGATTGAGAAGTGGATATTAGTACACATATTTTACAATGGGCTTTGTAGTACAACTCGTACCATCATTGATGCTGCAGCAGGAGGTACGTTCATACAAAAGAGTGTCAATGAGGCACATGATTTGCTAGAGGATATGACCACAAACAACCATCAGGGTGCCGATGATAGAGCAGTGAACAACAGAAAAGTGGATGGAATTTATGAACTATATGTTATCACTGCATTGACTGCGCAGGTAGCCACTTTGACAAAACAGATGCAGCAGAGTACCATGGCAGTTAAAGCAGTTCAGACACTAGTGGGGGTCCCTATACTTTTGATAGATGCACAACAGTGGACCCGAATAATGTGTCCATGGAGCAAGTTCAGGCAGTGGAGAATTTCAGAGGACCTACAACAACCTTATTTCCTCCAACACATACAATCAGGGGTGGAGAAATCACCTTTTTTTGTGTGGAAGAATGACCAAGGGCAACAACCACAATTTCAGGCCTCATCTTCACAGCAATTCAGCCCACCAGCACCACAAGAGAAGTCAGATGAAATAAGAGAAGCACTGATAACCTTGGATAAATCCCAGACAGAATCCAAAAACTCCCAAACTCAATTCATGAAGGAGACCACTCAGTTCATGACAGAGACCAGGTCCTCTATTAGAAATTTTGAAACATAAGTGGGATAGCTGGCGCACACACTGAGCAGTAGAGGGCAAGGTAATCTTCCCAGTAATATAGTGATGAATCCAAGGGAGTAATGTCAGGCAGTCAGCTTGAGAAGTGAGAAGTAGTTAGAGCAAGGTGCACCTCAACTAATGGTCGAAAATAGAAAGGAGTTAGAGAAGACAGGTGAGGTAGAGAAAGAGGGGGTTACTGATGACCGCCTTATTTTAGAGAAGGCTCCACCCACAATAATGAGGGAGTATACATATAAAATTTCTTACCCTAAAATACTGCAGAAGAAGACTTTGGATAAGCAGTTTTTGAAATTTTTGGAGGTATTTAAAAAACTGCATATCAATCTTCCATTCATTGAAGCCTTGGAGCAAATGTCAGCTTATGTGAAGTTCATGAAAGACATCTTGTTTAAGAAGAAGAAGCTGGCAGATTATGAGACAATAGTGTTGACAGAGGAATGCATCACTATCTTGCAGAAGAAGTTTTCCCCAAAGTTGAAAGATTCAGGGAGTTTCACCTTACCTTACACTATAGGGAAGGTGACATGCAAGCAAGCCTTATGTGATTTTAGGGCAAGTGTCAAGCTGATGCCCCTCTATGTTTTCAAAAGACTTGGGTTAGGAGAAGCAAGGCCAACCAAAGTCACTTTGCATCTAGCTGATCACTCAGTTGTGCATACAGAAGGAATAATTGAAGATGTGTTGGTAAAAGTAGGTAAATTCATTTTTCCTGTTGACTTCCTCATCCTAGACATGGATTCAGATGAAAATATGTCCATTATACTTGGGATACCATTCCTAGCTACAGGGAGGGCACTTGTTGATGTCGAGAAAGGAGAGCTTAAACTCAGAGTTCAAGATGAGGAGATAACTTTTACAATTTTCAAGCCTTCCACTAAACCACAAGTCACGTGTAGATGTTTTGCTATTGGGGTAGTTGACAAGGTTAAGCATGAGAAGAGCCTCACAAGTACTGATGCTCGTGGGGTACCACCAAATCAGCATGAAGAACCTCATGGTAAGACTTCTGAACTAGCAATTGATGAAAAAGAATTGAACTCATCTGAAATCAGAACTATGAAAAAAAATAGGAGGAAGAGAAAGAGAATGGTGCTAAAATGGATATGCGGAGGGGACACTCTACCCCCTTGATCTAGTAAGTAACATGTGTCCGTCCAAAAGACGTTAAAGACAACGTTACTTGGGAGGCAACCCAATGTTTTAATTATGTTATTTCAATTCTTGTTTTAGTTTATTTTCTTTTGTCTTGAACATCTCACGATCTGGTATGTTTAGAGTTTTTGGATGACAAATAAAGGCAGGAACTGATGATGCGCGATTTAATGCACACACTTTAACGCAAGTGCACGTTGTCGAGTCAAGTAATATAGTCTTTGAAGACCGAGTTATCGTCCTCAGGGATTAGTGTTCAAGTACCAACTTCTATTCTTTGTTATCTATTTGGTGACCGATATTTGAGTTTGTTGATTATAACTAACAATTATAAAGGCTAATTAACTATGTTTTTACTTCAGTGATGATGGAAATAGGGCTTTCAAGTCTCCTCAACTATCCACTTATATTACTTATTAATGCAATCAATTATGGTTCTTCTTCTTTTAGAGATAACAGGTTTACTAATCCGTTTTATACTCCCGTTAAGGCTATATAAACACTCAACCCCAGTAGCGTTCCTTTCTACCTTTCGGTGATAAGGATGACTCTATAGGAGGATTAAGAACAAAAACCCTTATTAATGCTACACAAGTAATTGAGGTATTTTCATCCCCAATTCGACCTATATCTACCCAACTACAACATAGTCACAACCTCCTCCTTTCGGAGTTTGATTAGAAATCATATAAATAATGATAATTAATGATCAAGTAATTACCAAGCAATCAAATCATCTATTGGATAAATCTCAACAATAAGAAGAACAACCATAACATGCATTAATTCATAAAATAAGGTTCAAGTGAATTGACATGGAAATCCCTATATTAGAATTAGTTCCTAGCCATTGACATGACAAGAACTAATTCAATATCCAACATAAAACTGAAATAAAGTAAAAGAAAAGAAAGAAATTACAATAGAATGGTCTCCAATCTTGAACTCCAAGATGTGTTGTGTTGTTGGAAAGAAGGGAACCCTTTAAAACTGCCTAGGGTTCTCTTTTTATAGCCTCCAAACCGCCCTTAAGGTTTTCCTTCAGGCCTGGCCCATAAACTCGTCCAAAACCTGATTTTCCCCGCGTCGCTGCGTTCTCGCTATCAGCCGCGCGCCAAAGTTCGCGCTGCTCGAGATTAGCGCCGCGCGCCGCACTCGCTGTCGAGGCGCCGCGCCGCTGGAACTTCTGCACGCCTCTGAATGTTGGGCGCCAGGCGCTGGTTCTGGCTGGCCGAGGCGCCGCGGCCCGTCCCGCTCAGTTCGCCACTTTCTCGCATTTTAAGCTCTGGAACCTCCACTTTTGCCCTCTTTTCGCTCCTTTTCCGCCAAAGAGCCACTTTAACCAATTTGACTCAAAAGAATGAAAATTTATCCTAAGACGACACGTATTTGTACAAAAAGGGATAAAAGACTCACTAAAAACGAGTCAAAAAGTGTATATAAAATACACTGATCAAATACCCTCAAACTTAACCTTTGCTCGCCCTCGAGCAAAGATCAAAAGAAAGAAATAAAGACTCAAGGAAAATGAAAATAGAAAGACTCAATGACATTGATCACTTTGCTGCATTGGTGTTACTTAGAAAAACATGAAGGTTAGCAAAATAATATGCAGGAACATATAGCATGAAATTTTAGCATTCTAAACACATTAAGCTAGATATTTCGCAAACTCATTTTTATCATACTTAATGGAAGTCAAAATACCGAATCATGCATGTTAATTTCAAAAATCCTATGACATTTTTACTTGCTATTCTCCACTAATCATGGATATGCATATAAGAGATCTTCAGGACTTTTCAGGGTTGTAATGTAGGCTTAGGCATGGGTTGGTAAAAATAGGCATTTAGGCTCATTTTGTGTACCATAAGCTCTTTAGCTTTTCAATGTTTCCCTTTTCTTTTGATTTCTTTTCTTCACTCCAAATCTATCTTTCCCCTCTTTTGTTTTGGGAGAGTGAAGTGTATTGTAATAACAAGCACCCCCAAACTTAGGCTTTTGCCTATTTCTTATTACTTTTTTATTGGGGTGCATCAAACTTGTTCGCTCTTTTTGTCTCTTTTTTAACACATTCTATTCCAACTATTTTACATTTTTACTTATGACACATGTGTGGAAATATAGGGTGTCAAAGAAAAAGTTTCATGTTTAGGCTCAATGGGGCTGACTAGGGATATTTTTAATGTCAGGGATAGAAAAGAGTGGTAAGAATTGGCTAACAAAGAATTGCCTGAGTCATCTCCCTAACATGCATATCCTAACTATTTCGCCTCAAATAGTAAGCAATCATAACACATAGGTTTTAATATTTAGCAATGCACAATTCAAGCAGAAACTCCAAATAGACAGATTTCATGAGTTTTTGGCATATCTACCCTAAGTGTTTAGATAGTTGCTTCTAATTCCGTTACATTATTCCACCTTACTTCACTAGGTGTTTCTAGTAACTACAACATGCATGATCTTTGACAGACAATTATGACACAAAAAGAAAAAATTTATGACTCAAAAATACACAAAACAAATCAAAAAGACTCAAACATATTACAACAATAAGACACAAATAAAACAACCCCCCCAACTTAACTCACACATTGCCCCCAATGTGTGCAAGACTCAAAGACAATAAAAGAAACAAGACACTTACAAACTTGGTTTAGAATGGTGGCGGTGGCGGTGGATAGTGCATTGACCACTGGTTGAACAAGGAACTCAACTCGTCAATTTGCTGCCTCATTTCTTGTTGTCCTTGTATCACCGTGTCGAAATTTTGCATCATCCTTATCTGATTCTGGAGTAACTGCTCCATCATGGGCATTGAAGGTTCTGATTCTGTGTGTGGCTGATGGCTGCTTCCTGCCTCATAGTGAGCCTCTGTTTCAGGCTCATCTTCATCCATTGCAGCCTCTGCTGCTGCTGGTGGTGGTGCTGGTGCTCTTCTTCTTGCTGCTGCTGGAGGGATTGGGTCTGGGAAGGAGTGCACTATCCCGTATGACACAGGAAGTTGGTTTCTCTCATAAGTATCATTAGGTAGGGTTGGGACCCCATTTATGGCGCATAAATTTGTAATAAGTGAGCCATGTCCCAACCCACCTGTTGTTACCAACCTGCTGGTCTCTTCAATACTTTGCACTATCTCCTTTCCCACATCAATCGTCTTCCCCGACATAATTCCATATATCAATTTGATCCTGTCTTCTGGCACTCTGGTAAAGTGCGTTGATGGAATCGGGACGGCATCGACGTAAATACACCAACCCTTGGTCGCTGTTGAACTAACACCGCCGATCCTCTTGCCCCATTTCTGGCAAATTCATATGCAGCCCCAGGGTAGCTTACTGTGTCTGCGACGATATTCCAGTCGATGTTGTTGGTGCTTCTAGACCATGTTCTGAAGTAGCTTCGATCATCACCCCTTTCTTCAACATCTGCTGTTTTTAGTAACACATTTACCGCTTCTGCCGTCACAGGCACATATATTCCCCTCCAAAAGCATTCATTGTCCACCTTCTCCGAAAAGTTAGCATAAAATTCACGCACCATCACTGTGTTCATTGGTGCTATCTTTTCCGGGTTTACAAATATTTTCCACTCCCTCATCTCAATCATCGCCCGAATGGGCTCATAGACATCCCTCTCCTCAAGCGAATCCCTTTGATAATCCATTCCTCTTTCAGGGATTAAGGGCCTAGTACTAAGTTTTTGGTATCTATCTTGAGTTCTTCGGCTGACAAACCTAGTATCATCATATTGAGGGGCTGAGGTGGATGTGGGGGATCTTTTCTTTCTGGCAGACATGTTTAGATCACTTTTTGCAGCGTTTCCTTTCTATCAACAATGTTAACCAACACTATCACTTACCAATCAATAGCTACAACACATATCACCCCCAAACTTCACTTAAGAAACTTCTACACAACACCCACACTCTCCTTGTATACTCTTCCTCAAAATTTCACAACCAATTTTTCAACACCCCAACAACTTCAACAATACAACACTCCTCCATTCTACTACCTCATCTGACTACAGTAAAACTTTCAAGAAAAAAAAAATTACCTTTTTACGGTGTTCTTCAAGGTTTCCTTGCTTCTAATGGTGATTTGAGGCTATGGGATGAAGTTTTGTTGGTTGAGATGGTTAAGGGTTTAGGGAATTTAAGAGCTTTGGTTGTTTTTGGGTTTGATTTATGGAAGATGTTTAGGTAAGGTGTTGATTTTCGTGGGTTTTTGTGGAGAGGAAGGGTTAGGTTTCTATTTGGAATTTGGGGAAAAATCGGGTTCTGGGCTATTTAGTTTCTGGGTTTCCGCCTCGGCGTGGTTCGCACTTCAGCCGCGCCCAATTTATCAAGGCTTATTTTGGAATTTCTACGACGCGCCCTGCATTTGAAATACGGCTAAAACTTCAGCGCCTTTATGCTCTTTTACGCGCTTCGCTCACTGGCGCCAAGACTAACCCGTTTTTCTGGAAATCCCTGGCTATTCTTCAGTTTTTCGCTCTCCAAATTTGTTGGCCCCTGTACCTGTCAACATGACACAAACACTACCTCCGTGAGACTGTTCTTAGTAAAACTAACTACATTAAACTAAACAATTTAAAATACTTTGGGTTGCCTCCCAAGCAACGCTGTCTTTAACGTCTTTTAGCCGGATGCAACTTCCTTAACTCAAGAGGTGTGGGGTAGATTAACCCCACAACCAATCCATTTTTTTAACATTCGCCTTTTTCTTCTTCGATTCTTCTTCTTATAGTTATTTTCAAGCGAAGGTTCAGTGGCACATACCTGCTTTGGCGAAGGTTCAGCATCATGTACTTGCTTTGGTGGGCTTATCTCCCTTGTTTTGGCTTGCACTGGCTCACAGGGGGTTCTGATGGTGCTGATTGCAAAGCACCTGCTCATGACCGGTGGCTCAATAACATGTTTAAATACTTTAAACACCATTTCTTCACTCTCTACCCTTAGCGTCAGCTCACCATTTTCTACATCAATCAGGGCTCTCCCTGTTGCTAAGAATGGTCTCCCCAATATGATGGGGATCTCTGCATCCTCCTCCATGTCGAGAATGAGGAAGTCTGCAGGAAAAAAGAATTTTCCTACTTTAACAAGCACATCCTCAATCTTCCCTCGTGCACCATCGTTTCATCGGCTAGTTGCAGGCTCACCGTGGTTGGTTTTGCCTCACCTAACTCCAACCGTTTAAATACTGACAAAGGCATCAAATTTATACTTGCCCCTAAATCACAAAGGGCCATGTTGCATGTCACCTTGCCAACTGTGCAAGGCAATGTAAAGCTCTCTGGGTCTTTTAGTTTAGGGGGCAACTTCTTCTGTAGGATGGCACTGCACTCCTCAGTCAGCGCCACCATCTCATATTCTGATAGTTTCTTCTTCTTCCCCAAAATATCCTTCATGAATTTGAAATAAGAAGGCATTTGCTCCAACGCCTCTATGAAGGGTATGTTGATATGTAACTTTCTGAACGTCTCCAAAAACTTGGAGAATTGTTTATCAACTACCTTCCTCTGCAATCTCTGTGGGAACGGAATCTTCTCAGTAAACTCCTTCTCTGAAGCTTTCTCTAATACTGGGCGAGCTTCAACTACCTTCTCTTTCTCTATTTCTACCCTTTGTTCAACTACCGGCCGAGACGCATGCTGCTCCAACTGTTTGCCACTCCTCAGCTGTACTGCCTGACATTGTTCTCTAGGGTTCATCTTTGTGTTGCTTGGCAGTGTACCCTGTGGTCTGTTGTTCGATAGCTTTGCTAATTGACCCACTTGTGTTTCCAAGTTTCTGAGCGAAGATCTAGTTTCTGTCATGAACTGGGTTTGAGAGTTGGTGAGTGTCAACAAAGCTGCTCTCAGCTCGTCTGGCTTTTACAGTCAAGGCGGGCCATTGAATTGTTGAGAAGATGAGGCCTGAGTGAATGACTGTTGGTTTTGATATCGCCTCGAATCGATTCTCACGCTCGCTTCCCATCTCCATGAAAAATTTGGGTGATTACTTCACCCTGGATTGTATGTGGTGGAGTAGGGGTTGTTCGGGCCTCCGATAGTTACTACGCTGGCACTCTGCTTGCTCGATTGGCATATTATTAGGATCAGCTGATGGGCATCTGTCGAATGTATGTGGACCACCACACATTTCACAGCTCTTTGGCATCTGCACTGCATTTACAGATAATGTATGTTGTTGCAGCTGCTTGGTCAAAAGGGCAACTTGGGCATTCAGGGCAGTGATGACATCTATCTCATGAACTCCCATTGTTCTCCTACCACTTACTTGCCTATCTTCTGTGACATGGTTATTGGTGGCCATGTCTTCTAATAAGTCATGAGCTTCATGGGCTATTTTCCTCATAAATGTTCCACCTGCTGCTGCATCAATAATTGTTCTGGTTGTTCCGCTCAGCCCATTATAGAAGATGTGGACCAAGTTCCACAACTCAATACTGTGGTGTGGACACCTCCTCTGCAAGTCCTTGAATCTTTCCCAAGCTTCGTATAATGACTCTCCGTCTGCTTGATAGAAATTATTCAACTCCCCTCTCAACTTCGCTGCTTTGCATGGTGGGAAGAATTTTGCCAAAAATTTCTGCGCCAGCTCTTACCATGTAAAAATCGAATCAGCTAGCAAGGAATTCAACCACACTTTTGCTCTATCCCTGAGTGAGAAGGGAAAGAGCCCCAATCTGACGGCGTCATCAGTAACGCCATTATATCTTAATGTTGCACACAGCTCCAAGAAATTAGCTATGTGCATGTGAGGATCCTCCGACGGCAGTCCTCCAAACTGCACCGTGTTCTGCACCATACTTAGAATCGCCGGTTTGATCTCAAAATTATTTGCTCCTATTGCAGGGAGCCTAATACATATTTGTGCTCCGTTCACCCCCGGCAGCACGTAATCCCCCAAGCTTTTCTCCGCCTGGACTTGAACTCTCTCCTCTACATCCATTGATATTCTCCGAGACATTCTTTGATTAGGCTGATGATCGCCTAACCCCTCATTCATCTCGTTATTGTTCTGTACGCCTTCCATCTCAATTAAAGCTGAAATCCGTTGGTTCCTTCTGTTCTGTTTACAAGTTTTCTCAATTTCTGGATTGAAGGGAACAAGAGTGTATGCTCCTCTTCTCCTTCGCATAAACTGAGTTCCTGAAACAGATCAAAAACAGACAAACGGATCACGGCAACTGATTCTCACAAAAAAATAAAAAAACGTAATAAATAATAAAAAAATAAAAACCAAATTAGAAATTAAGAAGTGATAAAATTGATATTGAACTACGTCAATCCCCGGCAACGGCGCCAAAAACTTGATGCGCGATTTAATGCACACACTTTAACGCAAGTGCACGTTGTCGAGTCAAGTAATATAGTCTTTGAAGACCGAGTTATCGTCCTCAGGGATTAGTGTTCAAGTACCAACTTCTATTCTTTGTTATCTATTTGGTGACCGATATTTGAGTTTGTTGATTATAACTAACAATTATAAAGACTAATTAACTATGTGTTTACTTCAGTGATGATGGAAATAGGGCTTCCAAGTCTCCTCAACTATCCACTTATATTACTTATTAATGCAATCAATTATGGTTCTTCTTCTTTTAGAGATAACAGGTTTACTAATCAGTTTTATACTCCCGTTAAGGCTATATAAACACTCAACCCCAGTAGCGCTCATTTCTACCTTTCGGTGATAAGGATGACTCTATAGGAGGATTAAGAAAAAAACCTTATTAATGCTACACAAATAATTGAGGTATTTTCATCCCCAATTCGACCTATGTCTACCCAACTACAGCAGTCACAACCTCCTCCTTTCGGAGTTTGATTAGAAATCATATAAATAATGATAATTAATGATCAAGTAATTACCAAGCAATCAAATCATCTATTGGATAAATCTCAACAATAAGAAGAACAACCATAACATGCATTAATTCATAAAATAAGGTTCAAGTGAATTGACATGGAAAGCCCTATATTAGAATTAGTTCCTAGTCATTGACATGACAAGAACTAATTCAATATCCAACATAAAACTGAAATAAAGTAAAAGAAAAGAAAGAAATTACAATAGAATGATCTCCAATCTTGAACACCAAGATGTGTTGTGTTGTTGGCAAGAAGGGAACCCTTTAAAACTGCCTAGGGTTCTCTTTTTATAGCCTCCAAACCGCCCTTAAGGTTTTTCTTCAGGCCTGACCCATAAACTCGTCCAAAACCTGATTTTTCCAAGCTCGCTATCAGCCATGGCGCCAAAGTTCTGCGCTGTTCTGGAGATTAGGCGTCGCGGCGCTGCACTCTGCTATCTAGAGCGCCAGTCACGCCCGTGTCCGCGTGCTCAGTTCGCCACTTTCTCGCATTTTAAGCTCTGGAACCTCCACTTTTGCCCTCTTTTCGCTCCTTTTCCGCCAAAGAGCCACTTTAACCAATTTGACTCAAAAGAAAGAAAATCTATCCTAAGACAACACGTATTTTTACAAAAAGGGACAAAAGACTCACTAAAAACGACTCAAAAAGTGTATATAAAATACACTGATCAACTGACTCCGAGGAGAGAAGGGCGAAAAAGACTGAAAAACTGGAAAAATCGAAGTAGCAGGGAATAAGCACCGAGGTGCCTGGATCATGGACCGCGGTCCCTCACGGCGATGTGCCCGGAAAATTCGCCTCCTCTCGCACTCCGTTATGACCGTTGTGTTGTGTCAGTAAGTTGTCCCTTTATTTTTTTAGTCTTCACACATTGGGGACAATGTGTCGATTAAGTTTGAGGGGTGTCTTTTTGTTTTGAGTCTTTTTTATTTGTCTTTATGTTGTTTTATGTGTTTTTGAATCATAATTTTTTTTAATGGATCATGCATGTTGTAGTTGCTAACGATATTGAGTGAATAAAGTAGGATAATGTAATGGAATTGAAAGCAAAAATATGTGTGCTTAAGTTAGATATGCCAAAAATTCATGACATCTAATTATTTGGGATATTTGTGTTTAGCCTATGTGTGTCAGTTATAGAAAGAAAGGTTGAGAAATGTCTAGAAAATATGTTTGCTTGTTATTTGAGGCGAAATAGTTAAGATGTACATGTTTAGGGAGATGATTCAGACATTTCTTTGATAGCTCTTCTGACCATTCATTACCTATCCTGACATAAATTGTATCACTAGTCAGCCCTTTGAGCCTAAAATAAGATCTTTCTTTGACACCCTATGATTCTTTGTTTGTGCCATAAGTAATAATTGAAAATTAGTGGAATGAGAAGTGTTGAAAAAAAAAAAAGAATACAAACTTGATGCACCCCAAGGAAAAATATGCAAAAAGTTAAAGTTTAGGGGTGCTTGTTATTTATAATGTATCTCATTCTCTCAAAAGAAAAAAAAAGGGAGAAATTGGGTATGAAACTAAAAAGGAAACCAAAAGAAGGAAAGGAGTTGAATGAAAAATGTTTATGGTACGTAATTGAGCTTAAATGTCTACTTTTACCTACCCCTGCCTAAGCCTACATTACAATCCTTGAAAGTCCTGATGATCTTTAATATGTATGTCTATGATTAGTGGAGAATAGCAAGTAAACAGGTCTATAGCGTTTGAGAAAGATGGAATGAAATTGACATGCATAGGTTTGGTGTTTGTATTTCCATTGATCATGGTCTAAGTGAATTTGCGAAATATCTAACTTGAAATTCTAGATTGCTAAATATTTATGTTATGTATGTTCTAACATATTTCCCAACTTTCATCCATGATTTTGAAGAAGCATTGCTATAACTACTTGATCCATTTCATTGAGTCTTTTATTTTGTCTTTGTTAGTGCTTTACTCGAGGGCGAGTAAAGTGTAAGTTTGGGGGTGTTTGTTGAGTGTAATTTATACACTTTTTTGAGTCATTTTTAGTTACGTATTTTACTCTTTTCGTTTGTATTAGTATAGTGTTAGGTTGTTTTTCTTTCATTTTGTGTCACAACGGTTATAAAGGAGAGAATGCTACATTTAAGGACGAAATGAGCTTAACCGAGATGCAAATTGCACAATCACAGTCCAAGTAATGAAGCTTAAAAAGTGTCACGAAGACTAGAACAAATCAGGCGGAACCGGACAAGAATCAAGGAGGCACCGCGGTGCCTGGCAAGGTAGCACCTCGGTGCCATAGAACCGCGGTAAAGTGAATTAGTGTCACGGCGTAAAAATTGCCGAAAGTCCGAAGTTGAAACATCGTCGAAGGCACCGCGGTTCCGGGAATAGGCACCGCGGTGCCATATTTCCAGTAGCTAGCAGTGATTTCGTGAGCCATTTAGCACTGCGGTGCCTATCAGAGGAACAGCGGTGCCGACGCGTAATTTTCAGTTTCCTAGGCCGAATTGGACAGGGTTTTTGATCGGTGTATTTTATATACACCTTTTGAGTCATTTTTTGTTAGTATTTTACTCATTTCATTTATATTTAGTATAGTATTAGGGTCGTTTTCCTTTCTTTTGTGTCACAGCGGTCAGAAATGGAGAAATGACAAAAAGGAGATGAAATGAGCATAAATGAGATTGAATTGCACACTAAAAGTGCCAAGAAATGAAGCCTAAAAAGTTCCGGAAAGTATAGAAGAAATCAGACGAAGACCGGACGAAAAAAGGACGAAGAAACGAAAAATCCTGAAGAATGCTGTCACCGCCAATGGCGCCGCCTCTGAATTTTCTCAAACGCCTCGATTTTCAAAGGCCAGGCGCCCGATCGCAGGCTACGCCGACGCGGTATTTTTGACATTTTGGGCCGAATTTGACACGTTTTCAGGGTCCAAAAGGGATAAATTTTCCTACCTACATAATCCTTAGCCCTTTACCTAAAGGATTCTATATTTTTCCTACCTACATAATCCTTAACCCTTTACCTAAAGGATTCTATAACTTTTCCTACCTACATAATTCTTAACCCTTTACCTAAAGGATTCTTGGGCTATAAATAGTCTCTACATCATTAGAAGAATTCATTCCATCCATTGTACATATAACACAACTTAAGAGGCTAAGATTGGAGGCTTTTCAAGTATTTTCTTTTATTTCTTTTGCTTTGTTTATTTCAGTTCATGTATGGAGATTATATTAGTTCTTAACGTGACTATGGCTTGGAGCTAATTACTTTGTTAGGGATTTCATTGTGATTCTCTTGAAACTCTTAATCATGAATTAATACATTAGTTGATTTATTCTTCACTTGCTTAAGATTTATTCAATAAATGCTTTGATTGCTTGATAATTAATTGATCACTAATTATCATCACTTACATGAGTTCTAATCGAAATCCGAAAGGGGAGATTGTGAATATGCTATAGTTGAATAAACATAGGTTTAAATCATGGATGAAAGTACTCCGATACTTGTGTAGCTTAATAGGTTATTGCTCTTAATCCTCCTTTGTAGTCAATCTTGTCATCGAAAGATAGAAGGGTTCTCCATTGGGGTGTAGTGTTTATATTACCTTAACAGGAGTATAAAACGGCTTAGTTAACTTGTTATCTTAACATAGAAGAAGAAGTCAGTTTAATTGTATTAAGGATTGAATAAAGTAGATAGTTGATGATCTTGGAAGCCCTAATTCTCCATCATAACTGATTTAAATCAAAGTATTTTCATAATTAGTTTATTTTCTGCATTATTAGTCTAGAATTCCAAACCAATTAACGTTAACCAAATATAAACTAAAGCATAGATAATCGGTGCTTGAAAACCAGTCTCTGAGGACGATATTCGCTCTTACCCAGACTATATTACTTGTAACGATACGTGCACTTGCGTTTAGCGTGTTTATAAATTGCGCATCATGTTTTTGGCGTCGTTGCCGGGGATTGACGTACTTTCAATATCGATTTATCTATTCTTATTTCTAATTTGGTGGCTCCAAGAACAAGTTCCTAACTTGTTCTGCGAGCATCTTTTTATCACCTTTTTTTTTGCAGGTTAAATTCAAATATATATATATATATATATATATATATATATATATATATATATATAGGTCCATGGACTACTACTTTTATCCAAGAAATTCATCAACAACTTAACCTACGTGTTCCGAAAGAAGATCTAGATGAGTTGCGTGCATGCATACTGAACTACCAAGTGTCGGGCCTCGTTCACGATGAGACAAGAGTGTCCCTCAGAAATTTGGAGACACAAATAGGGCAACTAATAGATATGATGAGCAATACACTTCAAGAAAGTCTGCCTAGCGACACCATTGTGGGAAGTGATAAGCAAATTGAGGAACCTGAACCACACCCAGCTGTTGAGGAATCTGGCGAGATAGTTGGTGTAGAGAAGGAAAAGATTACTGATATCCAATTATTCACCTTTTTGGATTCTTTGAAAATTCTTTTTCCTGTACCTACTGCAAAAGAAATACCACCAGCGGTCACTGTTGATCCCCAAATAGGAAGTCCATACCATCAAGGGCAACCCCTAGAGTTGAGAGATGTTGGGAATCTCACTGATCCCTACATTATAGAAAGCCTAGAAGACAAGCATGTCTTGTGTACTTGGGGATAATCTTATATCTGATTCCCTTAGTTGAAAAGATTGTTGTAGGAAAAGTGAGACCTGCAAAAATAACTATGCGGATTGTAAGCAGTTCGCAGAAGGATCCAATGGGCACTCGTAAAGGTTAACTGCGTCCGGCTAAAAGACGTTAAAGACATCGCTTGTTGGGAGGCAACCCAATGTTTTTAATTATGTTAGTTTGATTTTTATCTTTAGTTTGTTTTATTTTGTCTTGAACAGCCTCACAGTCTTGGGTTCTTGTTTTGTGTTGTTGGATGACATGTGGACTAAAAGCTAACTCTGAGGAAAAATGAGCAAAAACAATGAAAAAAAAAGAAAATTTGTCGTCAGCGCCCTGGCGCCCAAAATCAGCGTCGTGGCGCCGAAACTTCAGATAGCCGCAGTACTTGGGGCGCCACGGCGCCGAATCTCAGGGTTGTGGCGCCGAAAGTTCCGAGACCCAGATTCCGTGCAAATTCCAGAATTTTTCCTCCCAAACCTCCATTATAACCGTTGTGTTGTGTCAGTAAGTTGTCCCTATTTTTAGTCTTCACACATTGGGGACAATGTGTCGATTAAGTTTGGGGGGTGTCTTATATTTTGTTTTATTGTTTTAAGTCTTTGTGATTTGTTTTGTGTGTTTTTGAGTATTTTTGAGTCATAATTTTTTTTTATGATCATACATGCTGTAGTTATTTGAAACGCCTAATGAAGTAAAGTGGGATAATGTAATGGAATTAGAAGCGGAAAATCTGAACGCTTAAGTTAGATATGGCAAGAATTCATGAAATCAAATTATTTGGGGTATCTGTGCTTGATTTATGCATTGTTAAAAAATAAAGCTTATGTGTCTTCTTGCTTGTTATTTGAGGCGAAATAGTTAGGATATGCATGTTAGGGAGATGACTCATGCATTTCTTTGTTATCCATTTCTTACCATTCATTGCCTATCCCTGACATCACAATTGTATCACTAGTCAGCCCCGTTGAGCCAAAAATAAGATCTTTCTTTGACACCCTATAATTTCATAATTGTGTCATAAGTGAAAAAAAATTGAGTTGTTGGAATATAAAGTGTTGAAAAAGAGACAAAAAAGAGTGAACAATTTTGATGCACCCCAATGGGAAAAAAATCAATAGGGAAAAGCCTAAGCTTGGGGGTGCTTACTATTCATCAGACACCTCATTCTCTCAAAACAAAAGAGGGGAAAGATAGGTATGCAGTGAAAAAGAGAATCAAAAGAAAAGGGAGGAATTTAAAGCAAAAAGAGCTTATGGTACGTAAGATTGAGCCTAAAAACATGTTTTTACCTACCCCTGCCTAAGCCTACATTACAACCCTGAAAAGCCTGAAAAGCCCTGAAGATCTCTAATATGTGTATCCATAATTAGTGGAGAATAGCAAATGAACATGTCATGGGATTTTAAAATTGACATGCATAGTTAGGTATTTTTACATCCATTGAGCATGATTGAATTGAATTCGTGAAATATCCGACTTGAATGCTTAGAATGCTAAAAATCCATGTTATATGTTCCTCCATATTATCCTACTAACCTTCATGTTTTTCTAAGTGACAATTGTGCAGCAAATTGATCAGTGTCTTTGAATCATTTTATTTTCTTTTCTTTCGTGTCATTCATTCTCTTTTTGAGCTGTACTCGAGGACGAGCAAAGTTTAAGTTTGGGGTGTTTCATTGGTGTATTTTATATACACCTTTTGAGACATTTTTAGTTAGTATTTTACTCATTTCATTTATGTTTAGTATAGTATTAGGGTCGTTTTCCTTTCTTTTATGTCACAACGGTCAGAAATGGAGAAATGACAAAAAGGAGATGAAATGAGCATAAATGAGATGGAATTGCACACTAAAAGTGCCAAGAAATGAAGCCTAAGAAGTTCCGGGAAGTATAGAAGAAATCAGACGAAGACCGGACGAAAAAATTATGAATAAACGAAAAATCCGGAAGAATGTTGTCACCGGCGCCGCGGCGCCTGGCAGCAGCGCCGCGGCGCCGCCCTCTGAATTTTCTGAAACGCCTCTGATTTTCAGGCGTCGTGGCGCCCGACTGCAGGACCACGGCGTCGACGCGGTATTTTTGATGTTTTGGGCCGAATTTGACACGTTTTCAGGGTCTAAAAGGGATAACTTTTCCTACCTACATAATCCTTAACCCTTTACCTAAAGGATTCTATAACTTTTCCTACCTACATAATCTTTAACCCTTTACCTAAAGGATTCTATAACTTTTCCTACCTACATAATTCTTAACCCTTTGCCTAAAGGATTCTTGGGCTATAAATAGTCTCTACATCATTAGAAGAATTCATTCCATCCATTGTACATACAACACAACTTAGGAGGCTAAGATTGGAGGCTTTTCAAGTATTTTCTTTTCTTTCTTTTGCTTTGTTTATTTTAGTTCATTTATGAAGATTATATTAGTTCTTAGCGTGAATATGGCTAGGAGCTAATTACTTTGTTAGGGATTTCCTTGTGATTCTCTTGAAACTCTTATTCATGAATTAATACATTAGTTGATTTATTCTTCACTTGCTTAAGATTTATTCAATAATTGTTTTGATTGCTTGATAATTAATTGATCACTAATTATCATCACTTACATGAGTTCTAATCGAAATCCGAAAGGGGAGATTGTGAATATGCTATAGTTGAATAAACATAGGTTTAAATCATGGACGAAAGTACTCCGATACTTGTGTGGCTTAATAGGTTATTGCTTTTAACCCTCCTTTGTAGTCAATCTTGTCATCGAAAGATAGAAAGATTCTACATTGGGGTTGAGTGTTTATATTACCTTAACAGGAGTATAAAACGGCTTAGTTAACTTGCTATCTTAACGTAGAAGAAGAAGACAGTTTAATTGTATTAAGGATTGAATATAGTGGATAGTTGATGATCTTGGAAGCTCTAATTCTCCGTCATAACTGATTTAAATCAAAGTATTTTCATAATTAGTTTATTTCATGCATTATTAGTCTAGAATTCCAAACCAATTAATGTTAACCAAATATAAACTAAAGCATAGATAATCGGTACTTGAAATCAGTCCCTGAGGGCGATATTCGGTCTTACCCAGACTATATTACTTGTAACGATACGTGCACTTGCGTTTAGCGTGTGTATAAATTGCGCATCAGTTTTTCATGATCCAAAGCAAGGTTTTTCTCATATATATATATACCCTAAACCCTGCTCATTAAAAAGAAGACCATATACCATATCACAAATCATACTTTTGGGGAGGCAAGAAGGAGGCTACAATTGGAGACTCTTGTTCAAGTTCTTTTTCATTCCTTTACTTTATTTCAGTTTATGTTGGATTGTAGTTTAGTTCTTGACATGACAATGTTTAGGAGCTAAATACTTTAGTAGGATTTCCATCGAATTTTCTTGAAGCTTTTTCATATAGTTAATGCATTGATTATTGATTTCTTCTTCAGCATATTAAGATCTATTCAATGTTGTTATAATTGCTTGATAATTAACTAGCTATTAATTGTCATCACTTATATGATTTCAAATCAAAAGTCTAAAAGGTGATATTTGAATGTGTTGTAATTGTCTAGATATAGGTTAAAATCGTGGACGAAAGTACCCTGATACTTGTGTAGTATTTATAGGTTATTATTCTTAATCCTCCTGTGTGGTAAAACTTATCATAGAAATATATAAGGTTTCTGCATAAGTTGAGCTCTTGTATGTGCTAACCGGAATATAATGACAGATTATTTAACCTGCTATCTTAATAAGAAGAAGAAACATTAGCATTGCATTAACACGTGAAAGAGTTGATAGTTGAGGAGATTGGAACCCTATTTCCTTCATAACTGTTATAAACCCAAAGTATAATCATCTTTAGTGTATTTTCTGCACTTAGTCATAATTTTTAGTCATCAATCTAAAACTAAAGAACGTCAACCAAATAGATACCATAGAATAGATAACCGGTACTTAATAAACCAGTCTCTGTGGACGACAAACTCGGTCTTACAGATCTTTATTACTTGAACGATACGTACACTTGCGTAAGCACTTAGAAATATCGCAACACTTACGCTGACTCAGGAACATAATATCTGCAGATCTAGTAACTGATATACCCAAGAAGTAACTCAGCTTGCCCAAATCAGTCATAGCAAATTCAGTTTTAAGAAGAGCAAAAATGTCATTTTTCATTTTTTCAGAGGAGGTAGTGAGAACAATGTCATCCACATATAACAATAAGTAAGCAATGTCACCACCATGATGAAAAATGAACAGAGATGTGTCACACCTGCTGCAAATAAACCCAACCTGCATAATATACCTGACAAAGTGGTCATACCAAGCAAGAGGTACCTATTTTAGGCCATAGAGTGACTTTTTGAGACGGCAAACATACTGAGGGACTGCAGGAGGAACAAAATCAGGTGGTTGATGCATATACACAGTTTCTTCAAATCTCCATGAAGAAATGCGTTCTTGACATCCAACTGATGAATCGGCCACTTTTTTCCCATAGCAATACTAAGAACAGTACGAATCATAGCCGGTTTAACAACCGGGCTAAAAGTGTCACCACAGTCAATGCCCTACTACTAATTAGTGTCATTTGCCACAAGTCTTGCCTTCTAGCGCTCCAAAATACCACTGTCTTTGAATTTGTGACGAAAAAGCCTCAAGCATCTGATCACATTCACCCCCTCTGGTCTAGGTACTATATCCTAAGTATGATTCTTAGTTAAAGCATTATATTCCTCAGACATGGCCGCATTCCAATTAGGGTCATGTTTAGCCAACTTGGGGTTCTTTGAAAGTGGAGAAATGGTTTGGGCAGATAAGTTAAACTGGATTTTGGGTTTGAAAATCCAGTGTTTGGTACGAGTTTCCATTTGGTGACCGGGGACAGTGGATGGTTGTATTTGCTGAGTAGCAAGATCCAAGACAGATGGTGTGGTCGAAGGTGGGGAAGTTGGAAGAATTTCTGTCAGAGGCGCCGCGGCGCCGTGACCAAGGGTCGCGATGCTGCCTGAGTGACAAGACTCTCTGAAGTTTAGGCACTGTGGCGCATCCCCGAGGGGCCGCAGCACTGATGACGATAAAAATCAACTTGCTCACTGGAAGACTGGCGTCGCGGAGCTGAAGGAGAAACAGAGGCAGAGAGCTCACTGGAGGGCCGAAGAGGAGGGGGTGTTTCGGTGGTGCCATGAGTGAGTTGACTGATAATGATGGGAGATATGACGGGTTCATCAAGAAATGAGTAGTTCCATTTTCGATATTTCTGAGGATTCGAAAATGGGAACATCGTCTCGTCGAATGTGACGTGATGGGAAATGTGGAAACTGAGGAATACACATGGTGTAGTTCGAGGAGCCAACTTATGAGGGGTGGTGGAGGTAAGATTGGGATAGCACAGACAACCAAAGATTCGTAGGTGTTCATAGGATGGAGTCCTACGATATAGGATGTCGGTGGGGGTCTTGTTTTGTATGGTGCTAGTACGTAAAATATTTAGGAGGTATTCTACCATTTTGACAGCATAGACGCAGAAAGATGATGGCAGACATGTATGAAAGAGGAGAGTACAGACCATGTTATTAATAGTACGAATAATTCGTAGCTTTTCCATTTTGAGGGGAGGTATCACGACCCGACCTCGGGCCCGTGACTGGTGCTTTACCCCGGACACCCTAGTGATACAACATCAGAGAAAAACCAGCGGAAGTAAAACTCATAAACATGAAACAATATAAAATAAGAAACAGGCTAACCAAAATGGTTACCTTTCTGTAAATATATATAACAAAAATTGAACAGTTACATCCTTTACAAAACCCAATTTACAACAGGACTACAGACCTCTAAGAGTTTGTAACAACTATGACGGGACAGGGCCCCGTCATACCCCTGAATGTACACGAATCTACAATGACAGGGAATCATACCAAAAGATAAGCCTCCGGAGAAACGGGGCTTCCCAGCGAGCGGTGATCCTAAGAGCTATGATCAACAACCGATGTTCCTCGACCTGCGGAATGAACGCAGCCTCCGAAGGTCGATAACAGGTACCAAGTATGTGAAACTGAAAGTACTGTAATGAAATCATAACATTTTCAAACCAAATCCACAGATATGTATGAAAAACCAATTAACCGCACATAGTGCCACATCATAAATAAGAGCAAACAGGTGTAACGCAACTGGTCTCTTCTAGGCTGCTAATGATCGAAGCAGGGCCATTCGCCCATAGTATCATTATGCGAGCCTAATCCTGGACTTCCGTAGTCCGCATAGGCCACCTGGGCCCGCATGAGGTACTCCTCGCATCGGGGGTAGCTAACCCGCGACATTTCCCTGGACTACCGTAGTCCGCATGGCCACTTGGACCGCATGAGGTATTCCTCGCATCGGCGTAACACACCCGGAGTGATTCCTGGACTACCGTAGCCCGCATAGGTCACATGGACCCGCATGAGGTATTCCTCGCATCGGGGGTAGCTAACCCGCGGCAACATAACAAGTCAGGGGGGTAGGTGATATAACACAAGCACAACCGGCTCATTGTAAACAACATAAGCACAACGAGAGAAACCCCTTACCACAACAAATCTCAAGACACTAACATTCGTAGTATCATAACATGTTTACTTATCAAACCAACTTACCACACATTCAGAAATCGTTACAAGGCTTCTATAAATAAGTAAGCAAACCATTCTTTTTATCTTCCTTAAGTCGTTATAACTAACTTCCCATAAAGCTAGTATGACACTTATATTTCTTTTATAAATCAAAACAATCACATTTGTTTGGAAAAACTAAGAGAACTTATTTCTTTTTAAAACCAAGTGTTAATTTCCTTCTGAATAATGATTCATAACTCCTTTTTGAAATACTTCAAGATACTTAACATTTAGAACTCAACCCAAGGACATCACAGTGAAACCAAATTCATTTGACACACGTACGTCTACCGTACTATATATTTTACAATCATCATGCTCAAGAGGATAGGAAGAATCACATACCTCCTCGGCTAAATTCACTTGCCAAGTCGAATATGCCGCGCGTAGAGTATCAACCTATAATAATCAAATACGTATATTAACGTCTAGACTTCTTCGTCGAATATTCTAAGTATAAAGTTCCTTATCCTACGAAAAATTGGACAACACTTCCTTTGTTTCTACATACTTTTCCACCTTTTCAAGGTCCGATATCAATAGCCAACATGCCGTAATCAAGGCCTAACAATTCAGTAATACAAGGGGATTACACGTCTAACCGGACGTGTAAAATTCTGCCCCATAATACATATTAAAATAATCCAATAAGTTTAAGGTAGTATCTTGGTTATAACATGCTCACATATCATCCTTATCCAATCCTTTCAAATCCAAATCGCTATTCCTACATGTTATATACCTAAAAGCAATATTGACAACTACAAGTCCTTTCTTCCTCAACATGCAACACAATTTACTTAAAAAGGAGAATGGATTGTTACTTTAGAGTTCACCCAAAAACAGTCCAACAAATCTCACTTGCCCTCTTTCCACAATCACCTCCACAAACCTCTTACAAGCTTGTCAACACATTTCCTTCTTGCCGCCTTTCCGAAATTTCTCTAGGCCTTGGTTTTTCCTTGAATTTTTAGAGAGAAGGGAGAGGGATTTTTAGAGAGAATGGAGAGGGATTTTTAAAGAGAAGAGAGAAGGATTTTTAGAGAGAAGGGAGTTCTTGAAGAATGACCAAGTCTTCAAGACTTGGTCAATAAATAGGACTTCCTCACAATCAGATGGGAGGGACACTTGTCACCCTCACATGGCCTTTACAAAAAAATATCTTCTGATTTTCTCCCCAGTTTTCGCAAAAAATCCGCCTCGGCGCCGCGGCCCTGCAGCCGGCACCGCGGCGCTGAAACCTCCGAGAACTTCAGTACATACGGTGCCGCAGCCCTGCATTCCGGCGCCGCGGCGCTGCAACTTCAGAGAACTCCAGTATATCTGGCGCCGCGGCACTGTGGCATCAGACTGAAAATACTTTCCTCCTTGTCTGCGCACTGAACTTGTAACTCCCATAACTTTCTACTCCGATGCCCTATCGACGAGCGGTTTGTTGCGTTGGGAACTAGACTCAACGAACTACATACTAGGCTTTTGAAACATCTAGGAACTCCTAAGGTAACTGGGCATAGACCGCCCCAAAGTTGACTAAAATCCATCCAAAATATTCTGTCAACCTATCTTTCTAAAATTTAAATCTTAATTCCTTTCGTACGTTCTCATAAGCATGACCTGAATTACGGGGTGTAACAGGAGGTGTGAGGACAAGAAAAGCGAAACACCATGCCCTGCTGGGAGCATAAATTATGGTATGTCGAATTATTAAACTCACGTCTGTTATCACACTGAAAAGATTTTATGGACTTTTTAAATTGAGTTTTAATAAATCTGTGAAACGCAAAAAATTTAGTAAAAACCTCAGATTTGAATTTGAGTGGATAAATCCATAAAAAGTGTGAAAATCATCTAAAAAAACAAGATAGAATTTGTGACCGAGTGAGCTAACAACAGGAGATGTCCACAAGTCAGCATGAAAAATGTCAAATGGTGAAAGTACTCATTGAAGACATAAACGGAAGATGAGTATGCTTGTCAAGCGGGAAAGAAACACATTTTTGGGCGAGTTTCTCATTATTACATTAAATACGCAAATTATTTCTAAGAAAAGAAAAAACATGATCTCCTGGATGGTCGAGTCTATTGTGTCATGTGAATGGAGATAATGCAGCAAGGGAGACTGGTTTGTTGAGTTCTAACAACGGAAGAGTGAGTGAAAGGGTAGAGGTCTCCCACACTATTGCAGCGCGTAAAAATTCTCCCCGTATTGAGATCCTTCACAGAGAAACCAAAAGGGTCAAAATCTACAGACACCCAATTATTGCAAGTGAATTTCCTAACAGATATCAACTTTGTAATAATTTGAGATGCGTAGAGGACATGATTAAGGGAGAAGGGTGGATGGGGATGTTTTATGTGTGTGTTACCATAACCTGTAATCGGAATACGGTGACCATTGCCAACAGTAATATATTGAGGATACTTTAACCGAATCAGTTGGGAAAAAATACCTGAAGAGTTGGTCAGGTGTGATGTGGCTTCGGAGTCCATATACCAATTATTGTCCGGCTGTTGCAGAGTGAGAGTGTTGAAAGTTTGTCCCAAATCAGTGGGTGGCATCTTCTGGGCTGAAGGAAATTGTTGGGCCGACATTAGATGGGCTTGTTGAGGCGATGTGCACGTTGGTGCTGGATCGAGAACACCGCTACCATCGCTGGCGGTCCTGCTATCGTAAATGGGTAGCGGCGAGGCCCGATCGCAACGTTGGGTCGTGGCCGCCCACTGGAAATCTTGGCGCTACTCGAGCCTTGCCTTTGCCGCGTCCCTTCCCTTTATTTCCTTGCCCGCGACCGCTGCCGCCTCGACCTCCGCCGCGGCTCTGCTGCTGCTGGTTGTTCGGTTGTGGTGGAGCGGTGGTGATGGTCGGCGACTGCAGGTTTTCAACGGCTAATGCTTTTTTATTGTGCTCATCCTGTTTAGCACGTCTTGTTTCTTCCAACAACAATTGTGAACGTGCCTTGTTGAAAGTTGGAAGTGGATCAGCCTGTTGAATCATTGTTGAAAGAGTATCATATTCCCCTTTTGGTAATCCTGCAACGAGTTGTAGTACCATTTTAGTCTCAGAAACAGTTGTCCAACGACAAGTTTCAGTTATTTGCAATAGTCAGACATGTTAAAAATTTTAAGACGTGTGTTGTTGAACTGCTTCTCTAAATACACCGCCCGAGTATTTGTATTATCCTGAAATATATCCTCCAAGCGTACCCAAAGTTCACGCGCCGAAGCACCTGTTTTCAGGATTTGACAATGACGTCAAGGCGGCGTCATGTCGAGTCATCAATATCAGGGGGCGAGGGATTGAATCATCAATGTGATCGAGCACGTTATACGCGCAGGCGTGGATATAAATCAGTTCTACCCACATAGAATATTGACATTCTTCTTGATCTAGAATAATAGGAACAAAATTCTTGATGTTTGTGATAAAAACGCCGGATGAAAAGAAGACTTTGAGGAAGGGAGGGGGTGCCAATTAATCTGAAGGTAGAACCAGTGGATTTAGGGGAATTAGGAGGAGAGATGGTAGCCACATGATTAGAAATTCAGAGAAGAGGTGTCGCGGCCGAGAGGAAGGGGGCGGATTTCGAGAAGGAGTTTTTAGGGTTTTGGGAGTTTAGGCTACTGATACCATATAAGATATTGAAATAATTTCCCTTGGGAATTTCTTTCATTAATCACAATATATATAGTTGTACAAAAGTGATTCCTAATACAGTAAGAATCTTAAATTACCTTAAATGCATGGTACTAATAAATACAATATATACTGAATATTTGAAGAATATTCGCTAATATAGGATATAATTCTAAGTAATATTTTTCTAATATGAATTTGTATAAAACTCGTTGTCATTCATTAAAGACTCGACAATATACAAAATTTATATTTACTATTTTACTAATAATAAGAGTAATCATTTAATTATTTTTCTAATATTTAGGAGTTCGAAACCAACTAGATTTTGTGTATTAAATTCTTTAAAGTCGTTCATTTACATAAGGTAAGAATTTGAAATCCCTATAACGTGAAATATTTTCCTCTATTTTGTAAACCTAAAAGAAGTTTGCTAATCATAAGTTACATTTGGCCTTAGATTTATGGTGAACGTATATCTAATTCTTTGAAAGACCATATTGATCAGTGAGATAAGGAACAAAGAATTTGAATTTATTGTTTTAAAAAAGAGAGTCACTTTACTAGGAGTTGAGACGTCATATAAAATTGGAGATTGTTGTAGTATTTTTGTATTTTTAGCAGATTACTCAAAAATTAAGAATTGAGGACATTGATGTAGATATTGAAGAGGACATAATTGGTAACCGCTAAGACAAAAATCGGACAAAGTTTTTCTTTTACGTTGATTTTTTAAAAGAATAGGGAAAGTCTCGAAAATATTTTATGACATGAAAATCATAGTCAAGTGATACAAATTTGAGTTGATTTTTACATTTGCTACTTTTCAGATATTAATCTTCGCTATATTAACGGTAGTTTTTATCGAGAAATCCTCAAGAGAAGCTGACCCGTCCCTCTACTCTTCTCCACTAAAATACATTAGGTTTTGTATATGTAAACGTGTAGGTGTAGTAAAATAAGATCATCACGCATAATTAAAATATTTGTGTAAATATAATTATGGTAAGACTAGGATTCCTCTTGTATATGAGACTAAGATTCCTCTTGTATATGAGACTAGGATTCCTATTGTAATTGGGATGAACTTTGTACACCTATATATATTTGATATTAATGAGAAGACTTCCCAAGGGAGATTAATATTATCTTACATGGTATCAAGAGCCTAAAACAAAAACCTAGAATTTATTTTCTGCAGCATCCTCCGCTCACCCCCCCCCCCCCCCGCCCCCCTCGGGCTTCTCGTCGCGGCACCTCTCTCCTCCTCCCGAAATTCTTGGTTTTTTTTCTCCATTCATCTCTTCTCTAAATGGTTACTCAGGATTCTTCCAATACCTCTAACGATTCAACCTCCACCAATCCCACCACCATGTCGTCATCATCTTTTCATCCCGCCATATCTGTTACCAATATCAAGAACTCTATTCTCATTCTTCTTGATCAAGAAAACAGTCAGTATTCTCCTTTGGTTGAACTGTTTCGTAATCATGCATGTCTCTATAATGTGTTTGATCATATCGATGACACTATTTCGCGCCTTCCGGAGTTTGATGATTCTACTTGGCATCGTCTAGACGCCGACGTCAAACAGTGGATTTATGGTAGTATCTCTCAGGATCTTCTCCTGACTATCATGAAATCTGGAACCACAACCCTTAATTTATGGAACCGATTGGAGGAAATCTTTCAAGATAACAAGCACACTCGTGCGGTATATTTGGAGGAACAATTTAACAATACACGCCTTGAGAATTTCTCCAACATGACTGAGTACTGCAGACAGTTGAAACTACTGGCGGATCAACTCTCCAACGTCGACACGGCTGTCTCGGACACTAAAATGGTGTTGCAATTGATTGTAGGCCTTCTCAAAGGCGATTATGATACGTTAGCTACCATGATTCAACAAGCAGATCCGTTACCTAATTTCAACAAAGCTCGCTCGCAGTTGTTGTTTGAAGAGACCCGTCGGGCTAAGTAGGATGAGCACAGTCAGCAGACGTTAATCCGTCAGCACGCAATCCCAAGACCAGACACCACCATAAAACTCTCAACCACGGTAGGGCCGTGGAGGCAAGAGTGACAAGGGCCGCGGCGGAAGAGGAGGTCGTGGTCGTGGCGCGGTCGCGTCGCCAGAACCAACAGAAGAACGCAGCAGGTCCGCAGAACATCCGGCCGCGCGCCCGCAATATCAAGATGTCGCGGCGCCTCATTACAGAGCCACAGCGCCGGGCCCCTTCCAGTACCAGCAGCCCTTCAACCCGTATTCTCAACACGGGTTGTTAGGCCCAGTACCCGCAACAGGCCCACTTCATGCAAGGACAGTTCTAGCCCGCTTCCAGATGACTTATCCGAGTTGGTCGGGCCAAGAAACCTCAATCTGCAACAACCTGACAACAATTGATAGATGGACTCCGGAGCCATATCTCACCTCACTCAGTCTGCAAGTAATATTCCCAAACTGTTCAGTTTAAAACATCTTCAATTTGTTACATTGGTAAGTACCGTGATTCCAAAGATAGGGCTATGGTACATCCTACACACCATCTCATCATATATTCCCCCTTAAGAATACCCTATATGCCCCACATATAGTTAAGAACCTAATCTCTATCCGCTAATTTACTCGTAATAATTATGTCTCTGTTGATTTTGACCCTTTTGATTTCACTGTGAAGGATATTCATACGGGGACAACCCTTACGAGATGCAATAGCACGGGGGATCTATATCTATTCACTCTCACCTCCACTGCAAGATCTTGCTCTCTCATCTCTCTAGCGGCTATTTCTTCCTCAACATGGCACAATAGACTTGGTCATCCAGGAGCCCCAGTTTTTAATTTTCTTAGGGGCAATAATTTTATTACTTGTAATGGAAAGTTTGTCCAAAACTGTGTTTCTTGTTCTTTAGGCAAACATACTTGTCTTCCGTTTCAATCATCTACTAGGGTTACCTTTGCACCATTGATATTATACATGCCGATTTATGGACATCACATGTTGCTAGTTCTCTCGGTCATAAATACTATCTTATCTTACTAGATGATTTTTCTCACTTTGTTTGGTTGTATCCTCTCAAATTTAAATCAAAAGTGTTTGCCAATTTTTTTGAGTTTCGAACATTCATTCAAACACAGTTTGAAAATGGTATAAAAAAAATTCAGTGTGATAATGGTCGTGAATTCAACAACTCTATATTTCACCGTTTTTGTACTAATAATGGCATGGTTTTTCGCTTCTCCTGCCCCCACACCTCCCCTCAAAACGGTAAAGCTGAAAGAATCATCTGCACCATTAATAATATGATTCGCACTCTATTGATTCATGCCTCCCTACCTCCGTCCTTCTGGGTCTATGCTGCTAAAATGTCAGAATACGTTCTCAATATTCTCCCTACTAGAACCCTTCACAATATGACCCCTATCGAAATCCTATATCATATAGTCCCCTCTTATGACCATCTACGGATATTCGGCTGTCTATGCTATCCTAACCTTGCCTCTACTGCCCCTCACAAACCAGCTCCCCGATCCACTCCTTGTGTCTTCCTTGGCTTCCCGCTAAACCATAGAGGTTATCTATGCTATGACTTGTCAACTCGTAAAATCCACATCTTTCGTCATATCACATTCGACGAGACTACATTCCCTTTTTCGAATCTTCAGAAATTCCAAAAACTGGACTACTCCTTTATTGACGAGTCTGCCATCTCTCCCAGTATCCTTAATCAGCTCACTAAATCATCCCAAACGTCAGTGCCGTGGCTCATCGAGCAAGCACCGCTGCGCCTCCCTTTCAGTGAGCAACCAAATTCTTCCAGGGATTAGCGGCGCGGCCCTTCGGGGATGCGTCGTGGCGCCTCTCTTTCAGTGAGCACCCAATTCTTGAAACGTATTTAGAGTCGCGGCCCCTCGATAGTGGAGCTGCAGTGCCTTCGATGGAGCCCTCTAGAGCAGCGGCCCTTGATCGCGGCGCCGTGGCGCCTTCGACGGACTTTCCTCCTCCATCCCATTACCCGACAATGACTTCTGATCCCGCCACTCATACTCCACAACCACTAAATGTCCCCACTCACCAAATGGAAACTCGTGCCAAACATGGAATCTTCAAACCCAAAATTCAATTTAACTTGTCTGCCCAAACCATCTCTCCAATTCCCAAGAACCCTAAATTGGCCAAACAAGACCCTAATTGGAATGCGGCTATGTATGAGGAATTCAATATTTTAACTAAACAACACACATGGGATCTAGTACCTAGACCTGAGGGGGTGAATGTGATCTGTTGCATGTGACTATTTCGTCACAAATTCAGAGACAGTGGAGATCTTGAAAGGTATAAGGCACGACTTGTGGCTAATGACACAAATCAACAGGAGGATATTGATTGTGGTGAGACCTTCATCCCGGTTGTCAAACCGGCTACTATTCACACAATTTTGAGCATTTCCATGGGCAAACACTGGCCGATCCATCAGCTTGATGTGAAGAATGTATTTTTACATGGGGATCTGAGAGAGACAGTCTTCATGCATCAGCCGCTTGGGTTCACCCATCCAGCAGTTCTTCACTATGTATGTCATCTCCGTAAGTTATTATATGGCCTGAAACAGGACCCCCATGCGTGGTATGATCGCTTTGTCAGGTATATATTGCAGATTTGGTTTGTATGCAGCATGAGTGATACATCACTCTTTATTTTCATCGAGGTAGTAGCACTGCTTACTTATTACTTTACGTGGATGATATTGTTCTTACTGCCTCCTCCGACGAGTTGAAAAATGAAATTATTGTCTTGCTTAAGTACGAATTTGCAATGACTTATTTGGGGAAGCTGAGTTATTTTTTGGGGATATCAGTGACCAGGTCTTCCAACCACATTTTCTTGTGTCAGCGTAAGTATGCAGAGGAGAACGTGTACAGGGCTAAGATGGCGAATTGCAAAGTCTCACCTACTCCAGTTGATTCAAAATTTAAGCTCAGTGTTATGGATGGTGCTCCAGTCTTCGATCCTACTCTGTATATGAGCCTTGCAGATGCACTTCAGTATCTCACATTTACAAGGCCAGACATTGCTTATGTTGCTCAACAGGTATGCCTATTCATGCATCCCCCCAGAGAGTCTCATTTCACTGCTCTTAAGCGTATCATATATGTCTATTCATGCATGCCCCTAGGGAGTCTCATTTCACTGCTCTTAAGCGTATCATCCGATACATTAAGGGCACACTTGATTATGGCTTGTACCTATACCCTTTTGCACCAAACAGGTTGCTCTCTTATACGGATGCAGATTGGGCAGGCTGTCCGGACACGCGACGCTCCACCTCCGAATTTTGTGTATTGTTAGGGGATAATTTGATTTCGTCCGCTGTCGGCAGCACTACCCTATCTCATTCCAAAGGTCGAGGCCGAGTACAGAGGCGTTGCAAATGGTAGCCGAGATTTATTGGCTCGTAAATTTCATCGTTAGAACTTCATGTCCTTTCGCGCTGTGCATCCATCAGGTAATCGTGATAACATCTCTACCATCTATTTTTCTCATAATCTGGTTCAACATCAGCGAACCAAGCACATTGAGATAGACCTACACTTTGTTCGTGAGAAAGTTGCGCTAGGCCATAATTATAGTAAATGTATTTTTAAATTAATAAAACTCATAATTATATAAATTTGTTAAATAAGAAAAATATTACTGGTGAAGAAAATTAGCAATAAAGTAAAATCAATTATAATATAATATTAAAAATAAAATAGGTAAAATGAAAATTTTTAATAGCACGAATGAAATAGTAGAAGAAAATATTTTCTAAATGAATTTTCATTTTTTGTTACACTTATCTAACAAATGATACCTATCAATATTATTTATATATTATGTTATTTCACTACTAAATAAATATTGAATTAGCGAGTGAAAGTTAAACTGTAGAATTCATTGCTAATCTTATTTACCGACATATTACAAATACAACAACAACAACAACAACAACAACAACATAATCAGTATAATCCCACGAGGTGGGGTATGAGGGGGGTAGGATGTATGCAGACCTTACCTCGGTATTTATGGGGTAGAGAGACTATTTTCGATACGTTTTCGGCTCAAAAGAAAAATAGCAGATGCAGAAGAAAAATGAGACAGCAAAATATCCAGTTATAAAGCAATCGACAGATTACTAATGAATTATAAAAAAAATTGTTAGTTACGAGCTATTTAGCAACGATTAAAGATGAAATTCGTAGCTAAGTCTATTTTCTTTTTTCTTTTTTTGTCAAATAAGGTACGCACTTTGGTCACGCGCAAAGCGCGTACAACTAAACTAATATAACTATATAAATATGATAATATATACATGCATAATATGTATATGCATGGTTCTTTTTATATACATTTAAAATTGAAAACTTGAAAAATATATTTATTGCAAAAAAATCTCTGTATAAAGTATTGTGAGTGATATTATTAGTATATTTGTGGAGTACTATCAAATATTTTGATGCATGTTAACATGAAAAAGTTGTCTTATGAATTAGGAGGGTGTAATACTTGAAGTTTATGGGTCCAATAAATTTGATATGGAGGTAGTTAGGGCCACAATAAATCCACTGTCATTGAAGAGGCCAACTGACAAAACTTTACGCAACATTCAATTTGGCAATTGTTCTCTTATTACTAACCAAACAATAATAATTTTTTATTATTATTATTTTAAATAACGGAAATATGTTTTCACTATATAGTTATTGTAAAACCTAGAAGAAACCCTAAGAAAGAGCAAGACAAACACTGTTTGAAAGACTTGCTAAATTTAAGTATTTAACACAGTTTTGATGAAAAAGGAAAGTACTAGTGAAGATCATGCAAGGGCTCATTTGGTGCTTTGCAATCACTACTATAAAACCTAGAAACTAAGGTGCATTTGGTGCCTTCAAAAGATGTTGCTTTTCGTAAGATTTCGCAAAACTGCTTTACGGAGAATCGATTAGGGTGTTTGGCCTATAATTATAGAAGTGCTCCTGAGAAACATAAACAGTTTCCTGTTTAGCCAACATTTATGCAAATTTACTAAAATATTCTTTTTAATATATTTAAAATATTTCTTTCTATCATATGTTTCTAAAAATTAGTATATCTTTACAATTTAATAAAAAAAATCAAATTATTTAATTGCAACATTTAATCAAAAAATAATATTATATTGTACATAAAAAATGTAACGACAATATGATAGTCAATGACTCAAATATGTCCAAACCAACCCCTCGCCCTCCCCACACCATATCCCCAAATTTCTATGTCATATATTTTTTACTTTTATAAAAAATATGAATTTTTTTCTTCCCCCTTTACCCCCCCCCCCCCGCCCTACCCCCAAACCCCACCCCATTGCCCTACCCCATTCTCAAATTTCTATTTCATATTTTTTGTTACTTTTATAAAAAAAAATATTAAAAATATGAATTTTTTCTTAACCCCGCCCTTCCCCTACCCCCACCTCATTGCCCTACCCCATCCTCAAATTTCTATTTCATTTTTTTTTACTTTTATAAAAAAAAATGAATTTTTTTATTACCCGCCCTACCCCCACCCCACCCCTTTGCCCTCATCCTCAAATTTCTATTTCATATTTTTTGTTACTTTAAAAAAAAAAAAATATTAAAAAATATGAATTTTTTTCTTACCCCCACCCCACCCCTTTGCCCTCATCCTTAAATTTCTATTTCATATTTTTTGTTACTTTTATAAAAAAAAAATATATGAATTTTTTTCTTACCCCCGCCTTATCCCTACCCCTACCCCCACCACCACACCACCCCATTGCCCTACCCATCCTCAAATTTCTATTTCATATTTTTTGTTACTTTTATAAAAAAAATGAATTTTTTTTTACCCCCACCCCTACCTCCACCCCATTGTCCTACTCATACTCAAATTTCTATTTCATATTTTTTGTTACTTTTATAAAAAAAAAAATTAAAAAATATGAATTTTTTTCTTACCCTCGTCCTACTCCCACTCCACCCCATTGCCCTACCCATCCTCAAATTTCTATTTCATATTTTTTGTTACTTTTATAAAAAAAAATGATTTTTTTCTTACCTCCGCCCTATCCCCACCCCACCTCATTGTCCTACCCATCCTCAAATTTTTATTTTATATTTTTTGTTATTTTTATAAAAAAAATGATTTTTTACCCTCGCCCTACCTCTACCCCCACCCTATCCCTATTTTCTATTTTATATGGGATATTATATGAGATTAAAAGAAATTTTGTGAAAAGAAAATGATAAATGAGTCCAAAAAAAATTCAATGAATGAGCAAAAAGGGTTTCTCCGTAAGACCAAATGGTCATTGTTTTCTCACATGTAAACACTTTTTGGCTTCTGAAAAAAATTGTTTCTACTTCTGGAAAGAGGGTGTTTGGCCAAAGAAATATTTCTGAGAAACAGAAACACTTCCAGAAATTTGGTCAAACACCACCTAAGTCTAAAAAGTACCAAACGAGCCCTTCTACGGACTTGGCTAATAATGACGTATTCTAACTTGGAGTCAATCTCTATTTTGTTGATCCCAAGAAAAAATCTTTTTTTTTAAATCAGTGAGTAAACATTGCGCTAATCTCACAAATCAAGGACAAGCAAAACTAAATATCTAGACATTAACATATATGATTTCTTTTTTTCTTTTGACATTCTCGAGGAGAAGAGAGACTTGAATCAACGGTAAAATTAAAATTATATCCGTGTAATCTATATTCACGGGTTCGAGAAATGAAATCAATCACTAATACTTATATTAGGAGAGATTATCTACGTCACACCCATTAAGATTTTTCTCACTAGAGATTTTGTGCACCAAACTCTTTTTTTTTTCCTTTTGACAAGGCCATGCATAATCAAATATCATGGTTTGTTTTTTTAAATCGTTTGACACTCTCAAGGACAAGCAAAAACAAATGTTTATGTAGACATCAACAGTTAGGTGGATAGTACCTATGGTGAAGGAGTTAAGATTTTTATGAGAAGAATTTGAAATATGAAAGAAGCAACACACAAAAGAAACAATTTTCTTTTTATATTTATATATTATGTATACATAAAAAATAATTTTAATCTTATATATACACGTGTAATTTTCGACTAAGGTGATTTTTGGTGAACTTTCTTGCTCCCCCTAATTCTGCCTCTGAGTATATATATATATGATTTAATAATTCTATAATACATGATGAATCCATATCCGCTTCTGCTAAATGTTTTTTTTTCTTGAAGGATCGGTTGAGGTTCATTATTCCTTTCTCTTTTTTGTTATTTCTCGTTGTGGAGATAAGATCCGATAAAATAGGAAAGAAGAAATGCTGATATTTAAAACTAAGCCGTCTCAAAAAATTTGAAAGTCATGTTCTAATTCGTAAAAATAGATCATTAATTAGGCTAAGACCTGCAAATTATGGATATTTATAGTAAATTTTGGTTAATACTATTTAATAAAATATAAAAAAAGGAGTCATAATTCTTTTTTGTTTTTCGAAGGCCCTGTACGGTAGCACATCACGCACGGATCCAAAAACGGTGGTGTTATAGAATTTCACCCCGTGCCGGCTTCAATTTCATGCCGACGTACATACCAAACTTTTTCTTTTTCATCATTAACCTATTATGTCTTTCTTACTCTCTTTCGACGTCAATGTTGTATTTATTTTAGTACAGTAGAATTTACAAGTTACATACATGTCAGCGTAAGAAAAGTGTATACTATTATATTGTTTTTATTTATTATAGTAGGTAATTTATATTTAATTTAAAGATTATATATTTTTAATTTTAAAAAAAATCTACATATAGAAAATTTTGAATGACCTTATAGCGTAAAAGGAGACTATCGTGATACCTTTCCGATCTTGAGAGTCCAACAAGTTTTTTTTAATGACAACTTATCTCATATGCCTTTTAACTAATTCAATTTATCTGTGATTTATAATATATTTTTTCGTAGTTTTTAGATACTATATATTTCCTCTGTCCCAAAAAGATTGTTCTATTTTTATTATTAATTTGTCCCGAAAAGATTGACAATTTTCTATATTTAGAAACAATTTAACTTTATGAGATGATTTATAGCCACACAAGTATCTAAAACTTGTTTTAAACCACACATTTTAATTAAATTTTTTCTTTATTTCTTAAACTCTGTGTCAAGTCAAACTAACACAATCGTTTTTAGGAGATGGAGTAAATTTTAGTATTAAGAAATTTGTTCAGTGCCATAAATTGGGAGAGGGAGTATCTATAATTTAAACTCATATTTTATATAGTACTCAACTATTATTCTCTCTTTAAATATATATCGACCTTGTTTTGTTCAGCAATAAATATCCATCCATCGATTGCTCTTACTGGCTCTTTCTATTACTTTTCTCTCCATCTTTTCTGTTTGTTCTTTCCTTCATATCCAAAACCAGTTTCACTCACTCTGATTTCCTAGTAACATATTACCCTTTTTAGTCTCTATATCTCTTTACTTTATTAGAGGGGTGTTGGAGATGGACGGTGATCAAAGTTTGTCTGATTTCTTTGAGGATACTGAATGTGACATCTTCAGTATTTTAGAGGCTTTAGAAGGAGGAGGCGCTTCCGAGTTTAACCCAACAATAACAACAACAACCACAACGACAACATCGGATGAAATTAGGGGCTTAGTTTCGAAAGAAGAAGAGAGAAAAAGGAAGTTGGTTTCTCAAAAATCTACGGGGTCGAGTGCAACTTTACAAGAGTACTACTCGGATGAGACAGAAGCAGATACACCAAGTAGTAGCAAGAAGCAAAAAATAGGGGCGGTTATAGGTGGGATAGAGGACAACCAGCCGCAAGAAAATAGGATATCTCACATAACAGTTGAAAGGAACCGCCGCAAGCAAATGAATGAACATCTCTCTGTCCTCCGCTCTTTAATGCCTTGTTTTTATGCTAAACGAGTACGCACACATCTTGCTTTATACATACATATTCTTGTCTTCTCATTTTTCCTTTTCAAACTTTTTGGTGAATAATCTGTTTAAAAAAGAATAATACGAACTTGTTATCTTTAAAATTTATATTTTACCATTAATGATAGTAAGTTGTTATAGACGTAGACACATTTAAAATCACAAATTTTATGGATACTTTAAGCTATATGCCACTAGTCTTTCTTTCATTGTTAATGTGTTTCCAGCCAAATACTATAATATATATAAAACGTAATAAAAGTAGTAGAAGTTTTGATTAAGTAGTACTAGGAGCTTTGATTAGTGTGGTGGGGACAGTGTTAAAGCTAGGGGCGTAAGATTGAGTATATAAGGTTAACTCTTTTTTATGTAAACATAGTAAATATTGAATTCTTTTTGACTTATTTGTGTATTTCTCTTTTTATATTTTAAATTCCTTTAATAAAAACTATGATTTCGTTGTTGCGTGGGAATATGCATGTTGGAGATTTGTTCAAGAAATCTTATAAAGTTTAGAGACAAGTTCTACTACTATACTTCTGAAATATATTTCCTTGTTGAACTTCAGCATATATATATAAAAGTTCTTTTTTCCCGTGTGTTTATTTTGTGGTTGTGTAATAAATAGGGTGATCAAGCAACAATAATTGGTGGGGTTGTGAATTACATAAACGAGCTACAACAAGTTCTACAATCCCTCGAAGCCAAGAAGCAGCGCAAAGTTTACAGTGAAGTTCTAAGTCCAAGACTAGTCCCAATAAGTCCAAGAGTACCCTCACCATTAAGTCCAAGAAAACCACCACTTAGCCCCAGAATGAACTTACCAATTAGCCCAAGAACCCCACAACCCACCAGCCCATATAAGCCTAATCTCAATAATAATAATGCTAACAGGGTACAGCAACAGGGTCCAGCAGCCATGTCTGTTAGCCCACTCGAACCATCTCCTAGTACTTCAAATTCGTCCATTGACAGTCATGTCAGCAATGAGCTGGCTGCTAACTCAAAATCAGCCATTGCTGATGTGGAGGTGAAATTCTCCGGCGCAAATGTTATCTTGAAGACCGTGTCTCCACGTATTCCTGGCCAAGCTGTGAAGATCCTTGCTGCTTTAGAAGAACTCGCCCTTGAAATACTCCATGTCAGCATAAGTGCTATTGATGGTACCATGCTAAACTCCTTCACCATTAAGGTAAGTACATTGTTTACTCGATCAATTAAATTGTGTACTAATAGACGGTATATATAACTTAAATTCAAACCACATAAGACTAGCTCAATAACTCTCAAATTACGCATGTACTAATGTACTATCATGAAAATGAATTTACCCTAGAATGGTTCACAGGCACTATTATTACCTTCTTTTGCTTTCACTTGTGGTAACTTATATGAAAAAAATATCAGTTTTATCACAATTTGAAGCAAGTCCTAAAATTTATTGCGAAAAGAACCCTCAAACCTCTTTATTTTGTTATGTTTTCTATTTAAGTCACTTCCATTGAATACACATTTACCTATAGGTGTACAAAAAGTGAAATATTCATACATCATTTTGGGTATAATTAACCTAAGGTTTCTCCAAATGTAACACGGACAATATCATATAGTTTGAAAGTTTTGAAATGGAAAATAGACATGACAAGTCAGGACAGTTGAGGAAACTTTTTTACTAGCACGAGAAAATGAGTATACTCCTGATTCCAGAAGTTCCTAGTAATCATTTGATTCCTCTAGTGAAACAGACATGGGGAACACAAAACTCGTACTTATAGGTAACTTTTCTACATATATTATAGCTCCCTTATTCACAACCACATTTCTTTTTAAACCACTCTTTTTATTTACAATGAGTTTTAACCCTGTATATTATTCGCTTATGTTAGTTTCTATCAGCTGTGATAGTTTTTTTTTTAAAAAAGACAAATCGGTGCACTAAGTTCTTTATGTACGAGGTTTAGGAAGGAAAAGATCATAAGGATCTACTACACAGTTTTATCCTGCATTTCTACAAAAGGCGATTTTCACGGCTCAAAACCCTGACCTGTGTTCACGTAGCATCAACTTTACCTGCAACTTTATCGGTTGTAATAGATGACCTATCTTATTTGACATATATAAGTTAAACTCTAAATTTAATTAGAGAATATGTAGATGTGTGGTTTCATTAAATTAGTGAATATTTCAAAGGTAATGATTGGTAATCTCTTGCATTTGGCAGATCGGAATTGAATGCCAACTTAGTGCTGAGGAACTGGCTCATCAGATTCAGCAGACATTCTGCTAAACACAGTACTCATTACTCATTAGTAATACTAATAGTAATTTTAGTACATGTTTTTTTTTCACTTCCTTTTTTTTTTCTTTTTTTTTCATCTGGGAAAGAAGTGTCTCATTCCAGTAGATCTGACTAGGGAGCTGTAACAATAAAAGAGAATGTGGTTAGTTGAATTTTGAAAGACAATAATCCTCCTCTTTATTTTCAGTAATGAATAAGATATATATAAATGGTATACAATCTTTAATTGTGGAAATTAAATCTACTTTTTCCTAATACAAAGACTACAACATTTTTCAAATACAAAACTACAATATTTTTCTAATACAAGACTACTATCATAATTATACATGTATAAGAATTCTAATAATATAATAATTAAATATACACAATACACGACTTTGTACTGATATTTTTTATGTTCAGTCTTTGTATTCTCATTTATGTACACTTAATGTCTAGTATATGTTTTGTTGTTATTTAATGAACTTCAAGATTTCATGTTATAACAAATTCAAGCATCAAGGAAATCAGTGGTACCCAAGGTAAAATAACTATGAAGGAATGAGATATCACTGTCAAAGAATGCATATAGTTTTGCCAGAGCTCTTTAACTATTTTTTACCACCTTATTTGTGAAAGTATATGTATGTCCTGAAGACAATCTGTATTAGAACAAAATGTATTTTATATACATTCGTATTTATATTAATGATGATTAATATTATGACATTTGCATTTGTTGAATTATTGATTGACTGTTTTGTCATATGTCCATAATGTCATCGTCATGTGGGAGATAGAAGTCCTTATACTTGAGGTCAATATCACTTTGTTTACGGAGTAATGTACTTTGATCCTGTCCTAAGCTCAAATGCCTTATAGGTTGAGACGTGGCTTGTTTTGGGTGCATTATGAAGTAGATTAAAGGTGGTATGTGAGCCAAGATTAGGATTCATTCCTTGAATGTATATTCAAGGTACTCATATGGTATTAGGTTGACTAAGTCATTGGTCAATGCAATGGACATGTCTTTGATATGGTCATGTTATCAACTAATATAGATGAGTTATAATGATCAAGCCATTTGGATAGACACTTGACAAATTCTAAGCTTGATTGAGTGTGTCATGAATGAAAGGATTTTATCTTCTCACATAGAGGTTCAGTTCACATGTTTCGTGTAGCTAAACTTTACAATATGTAAAGGCCTGAAGGGTAACACTAAGTCAATTTTTCCGTCGGTTCAAGGATATTATCAGAGAGTATATAAATATTCGATTGATAATCGAGGCATTAGAATAAAATAGAAACGAAGCAAAAAATAGAGCAGGGCCACGGCACGAGTGAGTCAGGGTTGCGGTGTCACAGCGCTGCGACGCCACGCATCCAGTGGGTCCGAAATGACCCACTCTGTTTTGGTTTCTGGGCCTGGTCCACTAGGGAAATCCTAGCTGATATATTTAGCTATATATACAGGGTTTAGCCTCATATTTTATACACCATCTTTTATAAGATTAAAATTCTACTGAAACTCTGCTGGAATTCCTAGCTTTCCAAAAGAGAGATTACATCAAAGTTTTAAGAACTTGCAAATCGAGGGACATTTGTGTGCACACCCTCGGACTACACAAAGCTTCAACAATCCAGATTGTTAACCAATGTAAGTGTTCGTTAGAAGTATTACATTCATGTTTTGTGTTATTTACATTGTATAATCATCCTATGGTTTGACCGTCATCGGATTTGAAACAAAAAAATTCAAATTTTACTGCGTGTATGAACCCGACAATACCCGTGAAGATACCAAACTAATCTTGTGTAAGAGTGGTTACAACATGCAAATCCTATAAAGTAGTAAAGGCTTTACAAATAATTAATAGGATGATATGATGGACAATTAATTAGAGCCCTTTTGAACACCGACTAATTCTCCTTCGATCCACAAGCCGTCAATCACATGTGCAAGTGTCTATAGTTTACCACCTCAAAACCAGATAGAGAAAAAGGCATTGTCTTCGGGACAACTATGTTGTATAGATCTATAAATTGCAAAAATATGATACCGTAAGGGGGTGTTTTTGAACTTTTGTCCCGATTAGTAAAATATTATTTAAAAAATGGCCTCAAGTTAAAAATAATTATTAGGCAGAATTTCGGTTACCCATCAGCAATAAATTTCAGTTGTAATGTAAGCATAAGTTAGTTTTATCTATGAGGCATGGACTCAAAACATTTCAATAAAGTTACGAAGATTGAATATAGTATAATGTGTTGCCTATTAAGCAGAATTTTTCAGTTGTCATTAAGTGACATACTTTTAATTAAGAGGTCATTTTTTGAAAAGGGCCAAAATTTCAAGACATCCCCTTATTAAGGTCACTCTTGTAAATGATGCGATCGATTTCTTCCTCCTTTTTTTGTTGCTTGTATTCTATATTTAAAAAAAAACGGGTGTACTAAACTCCCGTTATGTGCAGGATCCAGAAAAGAGTCGGACCAAAAGATTCTATTGTACTCAATCTTACCCATATAAGCTTGTATGCGGCCTACAGAAGAGGGGCGCTATTAAGACGAGCATGCAGTGGTACAATTAAACCAATCAGCACTAAGCTTGTATTCTATATAAATAGTTAAATTTGAGCTCACAGGCAAAAAATATTAAGTAGTTGAATACAATATGATGGTGCTCTTTACACATTGATTTACTTTTAGATCCTGAATTTACTTTTGGTATTTATTACAATTTTGAAGTGATCAGAAATAACGATAAAAAAAGATATAGTCAAACTCTCTATAAGAACATCGTTTGTTATTAGAATATTTTTTTGACTGCTATAACGCAATATTGGTATAGAGAAGATGTAATATAATATAACATGAAAATCGATTCTAAAAAAAATTTAATTGTTAATATTGTTATAAGGATGATTGGTTTAATTGTACCACTGCATGCTCGTCTTAATAGCGCCCCCTCTGCTGTAGCCACATAAAAACTTAAATTCTCCAGATTTAATTTTCCCTTCCAACAATGAATGTAGGAGTCATGCAGTACTGCACGGGTATTATTAATTTATGCGCCCCCTCTACCAAAATAGCTGAAATTTGCATACCGTACTTATGATAAATAACGTAGGTATTATATTAATTGAGTTTAAGTACTTATATAGATAGTGTAAAGAATTTTTATGTATATCATATCATATCCATCTGTTGTAACTAGGGTTGTTACCGAGCCGAACCCTACCAAATAATATATATCTTCGATTCGATTCGAAACTATTCGAACCTTATGTTCGATTTGATTCGAACTCGTCGAATCTTAAAAATTAAAACTCGATTCGGGTTCGACAGTATTTTTGAGCAGTTAAGGTTCGATTCGATTCGGCAATTCGGATCGAATATTCGAAAATAGTTCGATTCGAATACAATATATTATGTATTGAACAATGATATCAAATACAATATAGCAAATCGGATCGAATATTCGAAAATAGTTCGGCCCTAATGTGTTGACGCCCTGTGGTGGATCGGGCCGAATATTTTGCTCGATTTGGGCCGAATCAAAATCTAAGGTTCGGCCCTATATTTGATGCAACGAATCGAACTCAAATCGAGCTTTTTCGAACCGAATTTTGTGAATCGAATCGAAGAGTTTGGCTCACTCACAGCCCTAAACATCCTAATAATTCTTATTTTTATTATAATTATTACAAATTTCACATTTTATGAAAAGTTACATAATAGATATCCGCAGTTAGCACTTAAGAGACGATCAAAGTAAATTTAGTTTATGCAATTACCGCTTCACCTTAGAATTGAATGAGCTATGAAGCTTCATCAGTATATCAAATGATCATCACATGATTATCATATGATAATCTTAGCCTCCTAGCCTAGCCCTAGTCTAAAAACTTTGGAGTTTGTATTAATGGAGAGACTTGAACCTATAGCTATATACAGTTCTACTGAGCTGTAAATAAGTTCTAAGCCCAACTAGTTAGAAAGTGAGTCAACAACCCATAGCCTTCCAATTGATTGAGTACTTCCAAAATATTGTAAGATAAGAATTCTAAAAGCAATGTTCTAAACTTATTTTTTGTTTATATATTTTAACAAGGTGTTTTATGGTTAATTTGAGTATTATACTTGGCCTAAATCAACCCAAGTTTTAAATGAATCAATGTGGATCAAGATGAGCAGAGTTATTACACAAATACAACTTTTTAAAATGGTAATTAAAAAGATTATAACTACTTTTAAAATTTTAACTTTTTAATTAAAAAAATACAACTTATACATTCCTAAAATATCTATAACACTTAATTTTAGGAGTCACTGCCATGAATGCATATTCACTTTTTTTTTTTCTTTCAAATCATTGCCCCCAAAAATGAAAAGGGAATGAGAAAATGTAATTTTTTAAATAAGTAAAACAAAAAAAAACGTTTTAATTTTTTTTTTCTTTCATTTCCTCTCTTTATTCTTCATTTTTTATTTTCACTTGATGTTTGAATTTATTAATATTAAGAAAAGTATGTGGAAAGATATGGTATATGGTATAAGAAAATTACATGAAATACACCTAAAAAATGTAAGGTATATAACAAATCATATTATATACCTTGACTGTGAGTCATGAGTTAACTCAGTAAAACTACGTCGTGACTGTGAGAGTCGTGTTCAAACCTGGAACCGTCTCTTGCAGAAATGCGTCTGATAGGCCATAATGTAAATCGACCTTCCCTGACTCTTTAATTTTAGCCTTTTATTTATAGCAACATTCTTGATTTATGGTATCAGATCATAGCGTTTGAGATAATGTTTCCTTAATGATAGATATGAAAGGAGAATTTGTAGGAACAAATGAAGGAAAAAATAAACTTATATAAATTTATTATCATAATTATACGAAATTGATCATATCTAAAGATTTTTCTTTTATCATTTATAGAGTATATTTTGTAGATTCTATAAATTAAAAAATAGTTGTAGGTTCCGTAAATAGTTATAAATTTACTAGTATTTGTGTAAGTTACTCTTAAAAAATAAGCAGGTCACTAATCCGCCCAAATTTGTACATGTCATATTTTCATGAGTTTATTTTGACACACCAAATTATATGATCAAAAGATGATAATTTTGATACTCAAATGTATCTTTTTATTAGACAGGCCACGGAATGACGATATTATATGGCATGTGCATGGAAGCTCAATAAGGTTAATGTAATGAAAGATGACATGTGCATGTCCTATATAGATTTGTAACAAAAACTCGAAATTTGTGTAAAAGAATAAGTGTTTGAAAATATATGGTCCCGAAAGATGCATGAAAAAAGTAGGCTGTAACGGACCACACTACACTACTCTGTCTGTGTATTAAAGATTTTCTTTCTATGATCAGAATCTTAGTTTTATTCAATTATATGTATATCAATAGGAAATGCAATTAACGCTCATTGCTTTTTGCCGGGATATGGGAAACCAATTGAGTGTTACGTGACTTATTATTTTGCATGACAGATACTAGTGCCTGGTGGCTAGATAAGCCAAAGTTACACTTTGGATGCGGACGGATCTATTATTTTTACAAGATACAAAACAAAATATCTGAAAATAATCCTTTTGGCATTTTTCTTTTTCTTTTCAAATTATAGAGAGTCCAATTGACCCATTTCCACCAAATATACAATTAGGGGTAACCACCAGTGAGAATAAGACACAGAAGAAGAGAAATATGACCGCAATGGCCACGAGTTGATCCTCTCGCATAAACCTTCTTTGGCTGAACACACACACATTAATGTGATTAATCTACTGACGTGGTTTGCGGTATCATGCCACCGTGGTTTACTCACAGACTTCGAAAGAATAGCGAGCAGGTTCTTTCGTCAAAAAAAAAAAAGGGTAGGTACAAAATTTTCTTATTAGTCATACCACGTAAAATTATTAGTTTTCACTATCCTTATTCAATTTATAGTTCCGAGTAAAAAGGGGAGTTCATAAATGAATTTTGGGATACTTGCATCTCTTTTACAAGTCAGATTAATATTTTAAACCTAGTACTTAATCAAAACCCTGGGTACATTGCACTCTTCAATCAGTTAACGTAGAAAATTTATTTTATATAAGCAAAATGCGTAACTTGCCAAACCCCCCCCCCCCCCCACACAAATTTATATAATATAGTACTAGCCCCCTCGAAAAAAATTGGTTGGTTCGTCGGTGTATGCCTGGTTGGTTCCATTCTCAATGGTGCAAGTGATTTCATGTTCACATTCTCGGTTAAGGCCACCAATGCATCACTTATCTTTTTCTTTTTATCGGACGTCCTCGAGGCGAAACTTCACTGGTCTGAAGTGTCGTGTTCCTAGGAGAACCGGTCAGAGTTGATTGTGAGATTTGTGATCTGCTTCTTTCTTATGTCAGATTTTGCACCTCAGCCACATTTTTTACTCCAATTGCGTCTTGTACACCAGCCAAACCGCCATTATGCTTTACAAAAAATGACAAGCACAAGATCAGAAAATTTGATTTTAGTCTAAAAAACGACAAGCGCAAATCTTGTTCCCCCGCCATTATTTAGTCTAAAATTTTATTATTAGGTTAATCAGTCAAATAGTAAGATTGAGGTCACAAAAAACTTGGTTAATTCAAATTCACTTAATCCTTTGATAATATGTACGTGATAACATAATGAAATATCAACATAATCGAATTGAAATAACTGAAAGAGGAAAGATAAATTCTCGTTGAGTATCTCAATCTTGTTAATGAATAATGCTTGATAGGTAGGGATGATGAGTGATTTTGACAAAGAATGTATATAATAGAGTGTAGTCATATGGGTACAATGATGGGTAGATGGAAGAATTTATAGGATAAGATAAAAGTCCGACATCGAAAATGAAATGAGAACATGGACTCTTTATATGTATTTGGACAATCCTCACCCTACAAGCTAGCTTTTGGGATTGAGTTAGGCCAAGATCCATTCTTTACATAGTATCAGAGTCAGGCTCATTCCAATTCTTTGTTCATCGATGTTGGGCCCTCAAAGTATATTGTCCACGCTTCAGTTAACGAGGTCTGGGCGTGCGGAGAGTGTTAAGAGTCTCACGTCCGAAATGGAATGAAAACATGGACTCCTTATATGGACTTGGACAATCATCACCCTATTTGTGAGTGGGCCTTATTGAAGTTAGGGAGGGGATCAACTTGTTGGATCATCGTCTCAGGTGTATCGTACTCACCCTTCGGCAACCCATTGATGAGTTGCAAAACCATCTTTGTTTCAGAAATTGGATTGCCAACATTAGACAATTGATCATCAACTAATTTTAGTTGTTTACAATAGTCTAACATGTTAGCAAAGTTCTCAAGACGGATGTTGTTAAATTGCTCCTCTGAATACACGACACGTGTATGTTTGTTGTCTTGAAAGATTTCTTCTAGTCTCGTCCATAATTTGTGAGCCGAAGTACATGTCTTTATAATGGTATGAAGTAAATCCTTGGATATGGTGTGAGATATCCATTGTTTGACGATTGCATCGAGGCGCTTTCACGTTGGGTTGTCGACGTCGGGTGAACGGGGGTGGTGGCATCGATGTAATTAAGGACATTGTAAGCACAAGCATGTATTTGAAATAGTTCAACCCATAATAAGTATTGACCACCCTCTTGACCTGTATACTAATAACTAAGGGTGTCCAAGGGGCCGTGATTGTGGCGGGGTGGGTCCCGACAGGGCGGGCAGGACTGCGGAAAGGGTTGGGACCGGCCTGTCACCGCTATGATGAGAGGTTTGGCAACAAATCTCAACCTGTATACTAATAACTAAGGGTATCCCAGGGGGCGTGATTGTGGCGGGGTGGGTCCCAACGGGGCGGGCGAGCGTGAAAGGGTGGGATCGGCCTCGGCGGACGGCAGGCCGGATCGGGGATAGCCGATGTCGCCCCGTCCCCACATTCCGCCGGAAAAGGGACCATGGGCAAGTGGGTCGGGATCGGAATTTTTCTCTTTTTTTAGACACTTAATTTCAAAAAAGCTGTGAATATAAACACTTAAATAATAGAACAAGATAGTGTAATAAAAACATCTCAATGTTGTTTTTGTGTCTCTTATATTATTTAATAAAAATATAATTTTTTTGTAATACAATTTCAAAATTGCAACTTTGTGGTGTTATTCAAAAGTTACAAATGACATAGTAAAATTGTAATTAAAAAAAATTACATAGTTAAAATCACCTTTTCTAATTTCTTCACAATGTCTTGTGGTTCTTCGGTTGGAATTGGAAGTTGTTGGTCAAATTGGTTGACGTCGCTTTCAGTTCCCTCGAACAAGATTTCATTGTAGTTTTCGTCGTCTTCTTCGTTGATTTCTGGTTGACCGCATCTTCTACGCTCTGCTCGTTTCCAATCTCCGAAAATAGAACTGTAATCTCCAAGTTGTCTCCCGCTAATGAGTGTTTGTGCTCTCCTATCTGAAATCTTTCGACAGAAAAAGCGCTTTCAGACGTTATTGATGACGCTTGAATGTTCAACACATCTCGAGCCATATTTGCTAGTATCGAAAATGTCTTCTCATTTTCCCTTCAGTATTTAAGCATGTCTTCACGCCCTTCTTCATTGAGAACTGCTTGGTACGATATAACACCCTGCAAAACAAAAACATCAAATTGGCTAACTTGATTAGTAGTGGAACCACTAAACATTCTATTTTCAAGACTTTCAATACTAGCCGTAGAAACATGTATTTTATAAAGTTGCATTGAAGAAGAAGAAGAAGATGGTATAGAAGCCGGTTGGTTGCTAGCACTTTCTTGTTGGTAATGCATATATATTTTTTTGCATTCATCGTGTATGCTAGACAAAACTTCATCTTTAGTTGGTTCCTTAGGTAGTTGTTCATTTGGATTTTTTTGAGTTGGAGGTGGAAGTACCGCTATACAATCATAAATCGTGTCAATAAGTGCTTTACAACCGACTATTTAATAGTCGGATTTAATACATCACCAATAATATAAATAGTGGGAATAGAAAAAAAATTGATAAATATTTTTAATAGGTGTCTTATAAGATGAGTTTTCCATATATTCACTAAGTAACAAAAATATTAGAGCTATATAAAATAACATAGTTGAAATAGTAGGATAATATATACCAGAAAATTCTTTAGTTGCTTGAAAAAGTTTCTCTAAAATCCAATAATTTCTGAATTTTTTTCTCAATCGTTATCTACAAGCATATCAGTGGATTTCGATTATGGCCGTTAAAAAATAAAGTTATGGGTTTCTATAATCGTAAGCAACAAGTAGTTGTTCATATAGAGAAATACACCTAGTCGCTACTTCTTCATGAATTTTTCTATAAGGTAATCCACAATCGTGACAAGTTTTTTTATATTCGTTTTTTCTTTGTATTTTATTACTTCTAAAAATAAAGTTTATAACAAATTGTACTTTATTAAGAATGTCTTCAAAAAGTGATAGATCATCATTTACAATTAAGTTATAAATATGACATGAACATTTTATATGAAAATAATTAGGAAAAGATGGAGTTAATATATCTTTTAAAAGTCTCACAGCATAATTATTAGAAGAAGCATTATCTAACGTAACAGTCATAATTTTGTCAATTATATCATAATAATCGCAAACTTCATGAATATTTTGTGCAATAAAAGCTCCAGTGTGTTTATCATCAATATATCTATATGCTAAAATACGTTTAGCATAGACCAATTATGATATATCCAATGACATGTTACAGATAAATAATCATTGTCGTTAGTACTGCCTATATCATAAGTGATACATACTTTGCTAGAAAAATGATATAATGCATAACATAAATATTGTTGATATTAGTGTGCAAATTTAAAACGGCTCTCCTAATAGTTGATCTAGAAAAACGGTTAAAAGCAGGATTATATGTATCTCTTACGTAATGAATAAAACCATGAGAGGAAGAAATTCAAAATGCAAACCTTCCACCGCAACTAATTTTGCTATTGTTCCCAATATTTATTTTCATCGTATTTAGGACCAAAACTTTCCTCCGTCGTCGGGTTAATTTGACCATGTACTTGATCTGGGATACTATGTGAACCTTGTCCCGACTCAGAGCGCATTGGCGCACCCGACTTTCTAGTCTCGTATTCATCCCACCTAACTTTGTGAAAGCCTTATACATGTCTCAATAAACCTCCCGTCCCACCCTGACCTTTTTCGATTTTAAATTTATGAACATTTTTACAAATTTTACATCTAACTTCTTGATTCTCTTGGTCCCTATCAAAACATCACATGCAACTGATTTTAATTTTCGTTGTGTGAGGCCTCGACTCATACTAGGGGGAATAGGAGGCGTTCTAGTTTCAGTTTGAGGCTGAGACTCATTCTGAGGTTGATGTTCTTCAGGTGCACTAGTGAGTGTGTCATCTAGATTATCGCCTAAATTAATGTCTGATTCAGTTGCAGAATATATCTCATCATCTAATGGTATATCGTTAAAAATCAGTTTCAACTATATGAATGTAATCAATTAAATCATCCTGTCTAGTAATAGTATGACTAGAAGAAGTACCTTGTCATTGTTACCTCTACTAGAAGAAGCACCCTTATTCGTACTCATAATCGTACGTCTAAATCCTTCCATTTTAATTATGCAAATAAATAATTAAAGATAGTGAAATTAAGTGCGATAATTTAAATAAAATAACAATAATAATTTAAAGAAGTAACGAATGTACCAAACGTCGACGTGTAATCGAGGTTGAAAATTGAAACTTTACTCAATAGATGATCCTCAAGCTAGTTGTCAACTTCACTCCCAATTTTTTAACTTTGATACAATTATACAAATGAATAAATAAAATATAATATTTAGTAGGCAATGTAGACTTGTAGAGAGATAGATTGAGAGATTATAGGAAGATTTGTGAGATAAAATGAAGAGAAAATGAAGTATTTATAATTGAGAAATTGGGTTAAAGTATAAATATACTAACTTAGGAGTTAAAATAAATATTAAGGGGGTAGGGGGTTTATGGGGTGGATGGGCCAAAAATGATCGTTGGAGTCGTTGCACAACAGCTAAAATCTAAATTTGGTTGTTGTTGCAACGGTTTGCAAATTGTTGCAACGATTAGTTTTGCAAAGGGGGATCGGGATGGGTTCGGGGCGGGTCGAAGCGGGACGAGCCCAGGTCTCGTCCCGGTTTCGAATCTCGGCACCGTTAAAAAAATTAGGTGGATCGGGGTGGGGCTGGATCGAGATCGGTCCGACCCGGCCCACTGGACAACCTTACTAATAAGTAATAACTAGTAGGCCGAATACGTAGGATCGGGACAAGTAGTATGTCCACCTCCTGGAAAACATAGAGAGAGACACATAAAAAGTGACCATCTAAGCACAAATTTGAGAAATAGAACATCAAGCACATCAAGTATATACCATATATCAAAAAATCTATACATCAAAAAGGTTCTTTCTAGTTTCGATTCTGAAGATACTCAGTTTGGTCCAGGATAAAATGTTGAGGACGTCCTTTGCAAACTCATGTTAGCCAAGAGATCAACTGTGAAGTTAAATTTTCTGAAGCAGTGTGAGAAACTGAAATTGTCATCATACTTAAGTTCTACAATGTAATCCACTATATGTGCAATTTACCAAGGTACAAATGATTATCTAGAGATAGTATTACTAGGATTTGTTAGGCTGAGTCAACTTGTACCTCTTTGTGCCCATTGTCTAGGCACCATTTGACTCCTATCAATGTTGCATTAGCTTCAACATTATAATTATTATTTATTCACTTATTTTGGAAAACTTAATCAGCATTCGAACAAGTCGAAAAGATGCCAGAGGCTTATACAAAGGCATTATAATTTTTTCAATTCATCTATTTGAAAATGGAAAAGATAGCATCAATTGATCTTTTCAAAGTACAGTAGACGTGCAGAACTTTTCATTATCTGTTGAGCTTAATAAATGATATATTCTGAAGATGATAATGTCAAAGCAAAAACTATCCTATATAAATTCATAAATCACAGATTTTGTACATGCGATAATTTTTATTCAATGCCTATGATGTTTTGGTAAAATGAATGTTTGTTTACATCTTACATCCAGAAATTCAATTTATTACGAAGAATTAGCCGAAATAGCATCGATAAAAGATATTTCTGCACATCAATATTTTAGCTTGAGATCCCCAGACCAGTCAAGAAGGAAATTAAAATTTTCTATAGGAAGTAAATAAAGAACTTGAATATTCTTTCTTATGATAACTGAGAACACCTCAGGAAAAACTGCTCATTGATGCAACCAAAGTTGATCAAAATCTCTTCTTAGTCCAAAGACAATTCTGCCCAAAAACCAAACCAAATTGGCCGGAAAGCAAAGAAGAGTTGATTATTTTCTACAAGCTAACCTGTGAGGGTAATCTACCATGGTCAAAACTGCTATTTTGCGTGCTACCTTATCCACATTAGAGCACACACGGGTGCTACTCCAGCGTCCCATCATGGCCCAACTCAGCTAAGCTAGTGTCCATTGCCAGATCCGAGACGTTGGAAAGAAGAAACCTAATTAACCCGACTACGCTCACTATGAAGAAGCATAATGGTGGTGTAACATATATTTGACAACTTCATAAAATGAAATCACAATTCCAACTGAAGGGCCAGCACGACCAACACGAGGACCTACTCCGGTAAACAGTCCCTTAAGCCCTCCATCCCTGCATCAGTCAGCATGATTTCATTCAGAATCCACTTCATATCCAGGAAAAAACTAGTGCATGAACATACATCTGCAATTCTTTTTATAAAAATTGTGCATTCTTGTGAATGCGCACGACACATCCCTTCAATTTAAAAGTATAAGCCAGAGCAGAGAGATACAATGGATTATCAGAACATAGAAAGCACGTTCCTGACCCAACAAGAGAGTATTGATGGATAAAAGTTCTTGGGAGCCATCGGATATTTTTGCAGCGAAACACTAAATACTAAACAAAGTTCTTTTCTGACTAGCACGTGCTCACTGCTTTGCTATTGCGTAATATACAACCTACTGTTATCTTCATTTTCTGATAGCACGTTAGCAATAGCATTATGGCTTTAATATAAGCAGTTTATACGTTATTTTACATTCAGTAGATATATTCTCAAAGCTGTACCTCCATATCTCCAGCAGAGTTTGCCTTGTCGTCATTGTCAATGCCCTGGCAGGGTCCCTCTGACATAAAGAAAAGAGGTAGATAAGCAAGCCAACAAGTGATGGAGAAAAGGCAAGTCAATTATCGGCATCCATCTTTTGTTAAAAGGAGAGCAGCACTCTCTAACGTAAGCTAATTTCAAATAATCCCTGTATTTTTTTAACGGTTCACCAAACTTTTAAGACGCCAATTAGGGTTTGCAGACTTAAGAAGTTCAAGTCAATTGTGAGATATTCATCCAAAATTTGCCCTCAACATGATCACAAAAAGAACTTCTCTTTCAATAGAAATATCTGAAGCGAACTGGATATACACCCTACTATTCACACTTCCTTGATCTAAGGCTCATAATGAACACAACACTAGGCTAAGGGCGCTGAAGTGGTTGCAGTAACTAACCAGACATTCTAAATGTGGGGTATGACTATTGATTCCTGGATCGCTTCCTAATTTATATAACAGACAAGAAAATTGTGGATTTTAATTGATTGAAATTATGCTTGACCCAAGTGGACTTGGACAAAAAATAAACACCTCAATCTGTCTTCTAGTCTTAGCAACATCAAGCGGACATGTTGCAGCAGCAGCAATGCTTCCTGCGACAAAACCAGCTGAAAAATTTGCCCCTAGGACACCGGCAGCGTGAGCTTCATCTCCCATCACACTAAGAAGCCGCCTCCTTACCTGCAAATAGACTTGTGAGAATAATGCTTGAATCATATGAAATTCATGAACATATCAGAATCTAACAAAAAAGAATTGAATCATACCGGTTCAAGAGTTGACCAACAAATTGCAGAAAAAGGGACGTCACGAGCAAGCTGTGCCCCAAGTCCAGTCCAAAGTACACGATAGCTTTGTACTGCAGCAGAAAATAATATGTCAACTTCAAACGAGATTGCATTCATATTTAGAGAGGGAAATTAAGAACCAGAATTTTAAAGTAGAGAAAGGAGCTAGAATGAGAAGTAAAGGACTTTCAAAACTCTATAAGCTATGTGAAGATTCAACTTTCTGAAGGATCATGCTTTAGAAAATATTATTTTCTCCTACAACATTTAGTAATCCGCAAATTAGTCACAACATCTCAAACCATTGCCAAAAGTGCTATTATGGAATCTACATTGCTATTCATTTTGACTAACAAACAAGTTCTATAAACTCTTTCCTATAGCTAGAAAGCGGGAACAGTAAAAACATTTACTTACAGCCAGAGTTGGTACTAGTTGTGCTTCTGACATTGGCAATAGCCTCAAACAAAGTCTTCCAGACTCCAGCAGGCTTCTTGTTCATATCCTTAAATGCCTGTAAAAAGAAGCAACTCAGTGACAGAGAGAATCAGAACAGTTGAAGGAGTGGATTACACATATCCTTAGCAAGTAAAGAGCGACTGGAATGCATAGAATGACACATATAACAAAATATGCATCAAAGGCTTACAAGGAAAGAAATGACTTCTATACCAGCCCAATCTGTTTCTTTACCCCCTTTCCTCTCCTTTATATATGGTGGATAGATGAAACCTTGACAAAAGGAGATGTGCAATACCTGCATTCTTGTTTTGGCGAGTTCAATAGGATAGCAACTTGTGCAAGCTAAAGACCGTGCCAGTGAACCAGCCAACAAAGGAGCATATGGTGTCAAGCTTGGGGCATGTTGAGCTGTAAACTCCTCTAACTTATTGTGAAAAATGTCATAGCAAGGCAAGTAAATTCCAACCTGTTAAAAAAGCATCAGTACAAATTGTGATTATAACATATAGCCTTAACTCACTTAAATACACAACAAGGGAGTCCTTGGCAAGTTCAAAGCAACTAATTAAATCAAAAGGCACATACTGTTGGTACAGCCAGTGCTAGACCAGCATTTGTGCCTCTCCATAGCCTAGAAATACCTTCCTGTGAAAAGACCCCAGTTAGAGTCACGTAAAGTTTAAAGAATCCAAACAGCAAGATGAAACTTCAGAAGACAAGCATGAAAGAAACATGAAAACTTGAGCAATCAACACACCGAGCATCTGAAAAAAATGAGAATAAATTTGTCAACCTGACGAATAATTTTGTAGAAGACATCAAGTGCTCCTTTGTACTGGAAACAATCAGGCGGGCAGATTGATACTGTACCATGAACACCAGCGCGGGTACATGAAGGTGAACACCTCAGATCTGCAAACATCTGAGTGAACAAGAGAATAAGTCAATATCAATTGCTCATTTCAATACAAGAAAAGACTTATAAGCATTCCACATTCTTCAAGAGGCCAATGCAGATATACATTTGACACAAGGGAGTGCAACAACTCACCCAGGAAAAACTGTATTTAAAACCCTTTTTTATTCATTTATATACTTTTATTTTATGTTGGTGTCCGAGCCAACCTACGTGCACCTCAATTAATCTATGGGATATGTGCTACCTCTCACCAGCACATGCACGGAGTAACTACTGCCCACCACGTCACAGACAAATGGAAGAGTTCACCAAGTCGAACCTTGATTCATAAGATTGTTATCGAATAACTATTGCCTACCAAGGCGCAGGCAAATTGGAATAGTCTCTTGAGATTCAAACCTTGATTCCTAAGATTATTATTTCAGCTCTTCCACCACTAGGCCACACCCTTGGAAGTTTTTAGACCCTTTATTATTGATGACACATAAGGTATGCTACTTTATCAAAAGACACAGAAGGTATGCTAATAATTTGGGACTATCCTGAAATCACAGTTTCTTTCCCATAACAAAATCATGTTTTCACCTTGTCCCGGCAAGAAAGGAAGTTGCTTTCACCTCTTCTTGTACCAAAAAGGTTGTAGAGATCAGCCAAGAAAAGATAATATCTATGTCAACTGAATCAACCTCAAAGTTGCTGCATGTGCCTCCCCGACCGAAGCACTAACTATGAAGAAAGGCTATTCATACTCCTGTTATATTGCATAATTCAAGGCTAAAATCTAGGAATGAAACTACTCACATCTTCGATACATTCTTTCTACATTTGTCTTCTCATTTTACATGGTTTACGTGCTATTTTGTTTCTTGTGCAGTCGCAGCTATTTTTCCCAATTTACACTTCTAACTTATAATAGCATCAAGTTGATTTCAAAAAATAAATAAATAATGTCAAGTTGATTCTATTTTAATGATTATGTGAAACATGCTCTCATTCCGGCTCCCACTCCCAGTCCAGTGTCCTCAGACACTATTCACAGCTAACCAAGCAGGCATGCATATGTAGTACTTTAAACAAAATGTTCTATGTAATATATTTATTTTTTATCAGGAAAACATCGTATATGCGTCTGCACAAAATGTTCTATGTATCTGCAATAATATAAGGTATACACCACCAGGAAAGTTGGGAAACAAGAGGGGAAAATGAGCCATAATTTGTTCTGCAAGTCCATCCTTCCGATAATAATCAGATCCACTAAAAATTAATAAGCTTTGTGAGTACTCTATAAAGCAAATCTGGAGAACTATACCTTTGTGCATATGCTGGACTATTTGGCTAGAAAGAAATAACGCATGTTTTGATGGGAAAAAAGATCATTTATCTAGAGTTGAAAACAAGTGTTTACATAATTTGTTTGTTGATGTAGAAGTAGTTTCATTGATAATATAAATCAATATATGGACTTTCCGGAGTTCTTAGGGAGATGTTGTAATTGACTGTATGGACATTCCCAGCAGTCTTTTGTAACTCTTGGTACTCGGTCAATAAACCTTTACCTTATCAAAAAAATTAATAAGGCTAAACAGGCAATCAATGGATATATACATCCAGCATTTCTTGTGGCAATGCCAATGCAAAGAGTTTTACGACACAATTAAGTAATTGTCATAGCTTTTTCATCTATCTTTCACTTGAAAAATCCAAAACTTAGTGAGCCATTCAAGTCCAACATAGACCACTTTTTTTCTGTTAAAAAATTCAACTAAGATAACACCAATACCTAAGTTGCGCCGACTCTTCGCTTTCATTGCCGCATCCGTGTTGGATTCTCCAGAAATGCACTACTTTTGGAGTATCTGACACGCACCCATCGATATTTTTGAAGAGTCCGAGCAACATAGACCAATACACGAGTCAATATCCTTTTTTCTTAACTACCTCATTTTACATGATGATAATCAAGAAAGCATATTGATTTTTCCTGTCTTTCCACAATAGGTTTTGGGTTATGCTTAGTACCATAGTTTTTGATGTATGAAATAGGAAAAGAACTTTAATGGGAAGAAGTGGACAAATCTGTATTCGAGAAAGACAAATTAAAGTACGGCACAAAAATAAGTTTCCACATAGAAAAGAACAATTAAAAGCATGTTGTACCATATTTGGTCCAAAAACTGCCATACGGCTTGTCATGTTACTCATTGGATGTGAATAAGCAACTCCAGCTGCCTGTGCTTGCAATCTAGTCTGTAAATTAAAGCAGAACCCGAAATTTAAGTCAGCTTATCAATTTAGTGATTTACTGTATGCGTGTATTATTCTTTATCTGTAATTGTATCAAAAACTTGTGGATACAACTGAAATGAACAAAATAATTGTTAAACTGCCTGTATTTAGCATAAATACCTTGATAACATCGAGTGGATTAACAAGAACTGCAGAGAGAAATGCTGCACCAGCTGCGGAGACTGCACGTTCAGATACGCCCAATTGGACATCTGAGGAGGGGCTGGTGGGACCCTGAGGTGGAGGATGCAAGGGTTCTACTCCGTCAGTGATAATTACTGATTCAGACATCAAGGTAACATTATTATCAACATCAAATACTCTATTTGACTGCTCAGTCGTGTCCATCCATGAATTTTCTCCGTGCTTCAATTCACCCACCATTTTTTCTCTGTCAAACTCTATTTAACTAGAACCAGATATGGATCAACCTGAAATTAATTGTTGCCAGAAACCAACCCCTTTAGTAATTTAAACACTGAAATTCTACAATCGAAAGGAAAGATTTTGACCATTCCCCTCACCCCCTTTCTAGGTTTACTTAAAATGCTTCTATGAGCAAGGAAGCAAAATTAGTACTCCTTAACATATTTCTATATTTAGTAATCCTAACAATTTAACTTCAAACTTCTCATTTTACACAAATATCTTTAGACTACAAATTTCAAAAGTCTTCGTTTCTTTCTTAAATTTCGTATCAAATCAAACAACTTCAAGAGGGAGGGAATAGCAAATAAATGTCAACATAGGATCGAACAGAGGTTACATCAAAACACAAACAAGGAAAAGATAGAATTTATTAAAGAAAAAAAATTGATAACAACATCAACAATCAATAACCGATCAAAAAGACTACACCTGAATAGAAAATTAAGTGATTCGGCTATATATCAATTTCTCCATTTAATTCCAATACTCAATAATTTGTACAGAGGTGAAAAAAATCAAAAGCCATAACTTATATTCATTCCTCCGCCACTCAAAAAAGAAATTATAGAATCCATAACTTGTTGATGTGAGCTTTATTTTAGCAGTCGTGAGAGTGAAATTAAATTAAAGCGAAAGAAATGATATACTGTTATTATTTGGAGACACAAAAACGCCACGCCACGCCTCGCGGGGCAGAAAAATACAGAGAACGCTCTCGAATTAGGGCTGCGTTAACATTAGGGCTATAAATGGAAAATAAATATTTCTTTTTTAACTTTTGCAATATTTCAATTTCAGCCGATGGAAAAGGGAATTTGATTTAAATATATTTGGAGTTTGGATATACGATTTCATCTTAGGATTTTATTTCAAGATTTCAAATTAATGTTTATTTATGTATTTAGCACAAAGTTTCAATTTCAATTTCATATTATAATTTTAAATTCTAAATTATCTAAAAATGCATGATTTTGAGATTTTAAAATATAAAATATGACTCATAAATTTATATTTTTTTAAAAAGACCCATAAGTTTTTAGTTAATGATGATATTGACCAACTACCGGCTAAAAGTAACAATGTTGGTTCGTCTTCTCAGTCATCCGATCGGGAGATACATGCTTGACGTGAAAAGATTGTTCATACTTGATTATAATAAAGAATAGTTATATTATTATTCATGTTAAATTTTTCTTTATTAAATTAAAGTTTAATCAATTGATGTTGTATTTTTTAGAAAGACTTTCTAATAGCGTATTAATTTTGTTATCAACTATGACTTGCTCATTTGATAAGATTGTATAAATATTAGAAATATTTTGATAATTTTCACAATTTGCGGAGCTTTTATATCTATAAAAAAGATGCAACATAAAAAATTCAAATTGTATGTTCAAACAAAATTTCAACTTCAAATTATAATGATTTCAAATCATGTTCAAACTGCTTCAAAAAATAGTTTTTTCTTTTTATTTTGCAATATTTCAAGATGAGCCAATGGGGATTTCGATTTAAATATGGTAAAGAAAATTCGACATAGAAATATGAAAAGACGGAAATGGAAAAAAGAAATCTTCTCGAAGTATGACTTGGAAATCTAAGTGCCCGTTTGATTGGCCTTTTTTTGGAATTCAAGTTAATGTTCCCTTTAAGAATTGGTAGCCATTGGGTAGGGCCCTAATTGGTGAAGCAAAGTTTAGTAATTAGTAAAATTTGAAATTATTCATTTTCAAAATAGCTCAATCTATATATATATATATAATAAAGATAAGAATAAATGAGGTGATGTGACACCTCTCTTTGATCTAGAAAATTATTTATCCTTTTTTCTTAATTTTTTGAAGTTTCCTTTCTTTTTTCTCAAATTTTTAATTATAAAAAGTCATATTCATAACTCATACCTTTTTATTTTTTTATAAAATCAACTCTTAATTAATATTAGTAATATCCATAGCTTTCAAACCAATTATTTAGTATACAAATTTATGACATCTTAAAGTCATATCAATTTTTATTCATATAAATTTTTTTGAGCCATCTTTGATATCATCTATTTTTATAGTGCAATAGCCACCAACGATAGAGGGCATTTGCTTGTATGTTTGATGTGAATAGAGGATCTTTAGAGAATGATTTTAATTTTTCTCTTAGCTTCTCTTTTTATTAGTTAGGAATTTAAATATGTTATGTAACATTATCTGAAATGTTCACTTTTTTTTTTGTTAAAGAGGTTAATTTATTGTATTTTCATGTCATGGTGTTTCGAAAGTTGAAGCAGAAAAAAGAAGTCACGTATATGTGCATGCTGCTCAGAGAAGTACGTATATATATTTCATAGTTATGTGGATCAACGTTTGCTTAATGATAATTAATGTGAATGTAAAATTAGTTTGTAATTTTCAAAATACAGTTTAATTTATAGGAATGTTGTTTATTGATATGTAAAATTATAGTCTTCAAGATTTTCGTGTTTTGTTGTTGATAAAAGTCATATAGTTTTTTAGATTTTCATAAATCTTTACTACCGTCTGTTGGGTTTGAACTCTTCGATCTTACTACTTGAAAATGCAGAAATATTAAGCTACAATAAAAATGATTTAGTAAAACTATTTGTCTCTCTATTCACTTTCTTCCCCCAATAGAAGAATTTGTGTTCTTATCTAGACCTTGATTCTTCCTTTATCGAGGAATGAATTTTTAGTGCTGGCATCGAATTTTCTATTTTGATTTAAAATATGGCAAGGGATATAAATAAATAAAAAATTTAGTTTAAAACATGACAATTATATTAAGACATGAGCAATGGTAATAGAAATTAGTCAAAACAGAAAGTAATTTTTAGAATGTTTCATAAGATTAGTAAAGGTGGAAGAGAATTGATTTGGTTACTCAAAAAAGAATGGCAATTTCCGAAGGGTATATATATGGGGGAAAATATGTAATACGATTTATAACTTATGATATACTTTGGTAAATATTTAATTAATTAAATTATATTTTAAAGAAGATTTATATATATATATAATTTAAAATAATGGTTAGATCAAGAATCCTTTAAAAATATATAGAGTATAATATTTGAATGAAAAAAGTAATTAAATCTAAAAAGTTATATCTAGTGCTACTTGAATAAATATTTCAAAATGATTGGACAAGAAGAATGTTAGAATTTTGACGTTCTGAGCTCTCTAAAATTTATGATGTTACTTTGTGTAAAATATATTAATAACAAGATTATTGTTAAAGTTTCTTATTAATAATTTGCGAAAGACATTGGAAGAAGTTTGTTGATCCACGTTATCGGCATGTGATCCCTACGTAATAAAGAACGTGGAAGATAGAAGAGGAACATAATCAATTATCACCAAAATTATCTATTATTTTTTAATGTTTAATATACACATAAATTATAAAAATATATGGCAATTTTAATTAAGAGAGAATTTAACATAAAAAAGTGGGAGATAGAAGAGGAATATAATAAATTATAAGCAAAATTATTTATGAAGTTATTTTTGGATATTGAATATGACATATAAATCATGAAAAAATATGTAAAATATAGTTAAGATAAAAATTAATTTTGGCATTTCCCGTAATGAATTAGTAGAAGGGAAAAGCGAAATAAAGTTGATTATTTAAAATAAGAATAACAATAATTACTGATTTTCCGAGGAATTGAATAAACAAAAGAAAGAAATGAAAAAGAGAGTTGGTAAGGGGAGCCGGAAATAACGTTAGGATAAATATAAAAAAGAATAGGATTGCATAAGAAAATTATTAAAATGAAAAATATTAAAGAAAAAAAAGATACGAAATAGAAGAGTAGATAATCAATAAAATAATAAAAAGAAAAAAAGCAGATTAAAATTTTAAGAAGGTAATGTGAATATGACCAGAACTAAGGAGGGTCATTTGGTTGATATTAAATTTGTTGAACTGAATTTTCTTTTTTCATGTGGTATCAATCTTGAAAATATAATTAAACAACAAATGTGGTATAATTAAAGAATAGAGAAAAGGTATATTTGATCGATAAGTCAATATTGTTATTTATAACTAAAAATTACAAATAATTAATAATATTTTAGTTTTACTTTAATGATCGCGTTTACTAGTTTTAATATGATTGCCGTGATACAAGATAGTTTTTCACCAAAATTATTCGTTCAAGAACGATTCACCGTTACTAATGCACGTTTAATATGATTGTATACTACATTATATTTTTCATATATGAGCATAAATTTTTGGGCATTAACCCATTTGATGAAAGATTTACACATAATGACATAACATAAGATTTACCCACTTGTTTCATCATGCCCTTGCTATTTCCAACATCAAGAACCACATCTCTATTGTTCTTCAAATGGAAAACGTCCAGGCCCCGTTCCGCTCGTTATTGGGCCCGACATCCCTTTCCGGTTACATTGGCTTGGCCTTTTGGACAAGCAGATAGCACATGACCAAAAGTTTTTAGACCCTTCGATGTAGGTAAGGATGCGCGTACTTCGCTAACGTTGTAGTGTGTATATGATGTGGGCAAAATTATTCAAAATTCACGCACTCTCACATCAAGTCCTTCATCACATCATTCCTCCGGCGCCTGACACAACTGGTGTACCTACCCCCGAGGAAAATCCTCAGTTATGGATAACAATTGATGTTGCCGTCCTTTAGTGGATTTACTCCACTACTTCTACCGAACTTTTACAGACAACCATTGAACCAGAAACTACGGCTATGGCTACCGGGATAGATTGTGTGATATATTTCAGGATAACAAACATTCCCGAGTTGTCACTCTTGATCAAGAGTTTTCTCAAGTCAGCATGAAAGATTTTCCGAATGTTTCAGCTTATTGTAAATTGCTCAAGGAATTGACGGACCAACTCCGTAACGTTGGAGCGCATGTTACCAATGATCGTTTTATTCTACAAATGGTTGCAGGCTTATTTGAGGCCTATAATGGCGGTGGGCCTCTACTCCGTCAAAGTAATCCCTTTCCCCAATTTTATCAAGCCCGTTTGATGCTCACGTTAGAAGAAGTCGGCTTGGCCAATAAGGCGGCTACCGGCGCCAGTTCCATGGCGATGATGACTACGTCTGATAACTCTCACGGTTTTGTCGACAATTCGGGTTAAAACTGCAACAACGGTGGCGGCAAGAAGGGTCAAAATCGTAAAAATAATGGCAAAATCGCGGCGACAACAATAACGGTGGCCGGAACAGTGGAAACACCGGCGGGAACAGTAACAACAATGGGGGTGAGCCTCGAGGTTTTGGGCCCCAGTCCGCCTGGTCTCAGCTTTGGGCCCCTTGGCAGTGGGCAGTGGCCCAGTCCCGCCTACTACCCTCCCCCCTTATTTCCAACAGCCTTGGGCCTCGGTCTAGCCCAGGCCCAATCTCTAGGGTCCTTACCATCAGTGATCCAGGTCGGGTCAGCAGTCCGGTCTACTTGGGCCCCGACCCCACCATGCTTTCAAGGTTATGAGCTTGAATCCGATCCTGACACCCACCGACATTGAGGCCGTCATGCATACACTTGAGTTAAATCCTTCAGACACAAATTGGTACATGGACACCGGCGCCACTTCTCACATGACTTCCGACCAAGGTACTCTCTCGTGTTATTTCAATATGAGCAAAAATTGTGGCATTATTGTTGGTAATGACAACTCAATTCCAATTCATGGTTACGGTAATACAACTTTATCTCCCACTCATCCACCCGTCGTTTTGAAAAATACCTTTCATGCTCCTAACTTAATTAAAAAATTTGGTGTATGTTCGCAAATTCACCACTGATAATTGGGTTTTTGTTAATTTTGATCCATTTGGGTTTTCTGTGAAGGCTTTCAAAACGGGGATACCTCTCATGAGATACAACAATAGGGGTGATTTTATCCCATTGCATCCACCACCACTTCCTCGATTCAAGCCATGCCATCGACATTTGCTGCTCTAGCTCCTTCCTTGTGGCATGCACAGTTGGGTTATCATGGGACGTCTATTATATCTTCCTTGCATAAAAATAATTATATTTCTTGTAAAGGTATGCGTAGTACTCCGATTTGTCATTCATCACTGTTAGGAAAACATGTTAGATTACCATTTGTAGCGTCCACTTCTCGTATTTTGATGTCTTTTGACATTATTTATAGCGATTTATGGACATCTCCATTTTTTAAGTTCTTTGGCCATCTGTATTATGTTCTATCTTTGGATGATTATTCTAATTTTTATGGACTTTTCTGTTAGTGAAAAAATCACAAGTTTTTTCACATTCTTAAAATTTAGAGTTTTCATCCGTACCCAATTCGAACGAGAAATAAAAAATATTCAGTGTGATGATGGCAAAGAATATTATAATTGGTTGTTTTTGGGAATTTGTGATGCTACTGCCATATTTTTTCGTTTCTCTTGTCCTCATATGTCCTTCCAAAATGGAAAAGTCGAACGAAAAATATGTATCATTAATAATATTATCCGAACTTTATTAGTCCATGCTTCCGTCCCTTTTCTTTTTGGCATCATGATCTACAAATGACTACTTAACTCCTTAACATACTTCCTACCAAATGGTTAGCATATGAATCTCCCCTTAAAATTATCTATAATAAGAATCTTTTGTATTCACATCTTAGTGTTTTTGGGTGTTTATGCTATCCCCTATTTACGTCTACTATAATTAACAAACTTCAAGTCCGTTCTACCGTTTGTGTGTGTTTTTGGGTTATCTATCTAATCACCGTGGTTACAAATATTTTGATTTCTCGTCTAATAAAATCATAATTAATCGCCATGTTATTTTTGATGAAACCCAATTTCTGTTTGCTAAAGTGAGTAGTCACGTGCCTAGTTTGTATAATTTTTTAGATGATGAGGTCTCACCATATATTATCTACCATTTATCGGACTTGTTTCGTTCCTAAAATCCCCCAGCGAGCCCACTGCCCGCTGGCCTACTTCAGCCCATTATCCCATCGCGTCGCGATGGGCGGACACGCGCGGCAATCTCGATCTCGGTATTGTTCTGATGGTCGACCAGCTGTCCCGATTCCGTTCGGTCATTGTTTTGGTGGGCAGCGACTACTGGGCTGGTCGGTCCATCACCGACCGTATCTTGCCAAATCCACTCAATTCTCCCCTGAGTCACAAACATGTTACTCATAGTCAATGGGGTATTTTTAAACCAAAATGATATTTTAATCTAAATTTAAATGTTCTTAAATCTCCTCTACCCCGTAACCCAGTGTCCTCCTTAAATGGCCCGAATTGGAAATTGGCTATGAACGATGAATATAATGCTCTTATTAAAAATAAGACGTGGGAGTTGGTACCCCGCCCTTCTGGTGTTAATATTCGTCGGTCTATGTGGATTTTTACTCATAAAGATAATTATGATGGTTCTTTTGTGAGACATAAGACTCGTCTTGTATATAATGGTAAAACACAACAGGTCGGCGTGGATTGTGGTGAAACATTTAGTCTGGTGGTCAAATCGGCTACCATCCGCACTGTTCTCAATCTGGCTCTTTCAAAAGCCCAACACATTTATCAGCTAGATATGAAGAATGTTTTCTTACATGGTGATCTTCAGGAGATCGTTTACATGCATCAGCCCTTGGATTTTCGATACCTCACATATCCTAATCATGTCTGTTTGCTGAAGAATTCATTGTATGGACTTAAGCAGGGGCCCCGGGTGTCACGACCTGACCCCGGGCCCGCGACCGATGTCCTACCTGGGCACCCCTTACAGGTATACATCAGAGAATAGTAGCGGAACATACATACAACTCAAAAGTACAAGTCATAAAATATCAACAGGCTAGCCGATAAGGCCACCTTCCAAAAATATATATATAACCCAAAAAAACCCAGTCACTTCCCCTTTTCTTTATATACAACCCAATCCACAAGATATGACTACAGACCTCTAAGAATTTATATAACAACTGTGACGGGACAGGGTCTCGCCATACCCCTGAATGTACATAAATCTACATCAGGGAAACCTTACCAAAAGAAAAGCCTCCGGAGAAATGGAGCATTCTGACAACTGATCAGTGATCCTAAGAGTGAGGATCCACAACTGCTACCCACTGCGGCATGACGCAGCTCCAGGAAAGGGGTCGATTACACATATGTACCAAGTATGTAAAACTGGAAATACTGTAATTTACATCATAAGTATAAAATAAAGCTGGAGACGTGTATGATAATCAAATTAACAATATAATGTGCATTACTAACAATGAGAGTAACAAAATATACATTTCCGGTTCTTAAAATAGAAAGCCTGTGATTAACCTAGGACCATCCGCCCGTAGTATTATCACGCAATCCTACTCCTGGGACTATTTCACCCGCATAGGCCGTGTGGACCCGCATGAGGTAATTTCCTGGCATAGGACTGGTCCGCCCCGCATAGGACTATTTTACCCGCATGAGCCCTACGGACTCGCATGAGGTATTTCTCGCATCGTGGGGAGCAAATCCACGGAATATGCAAATGCCACAAGCCCGGGGAATGACCCCGTAATGAACAATATATCACAAGCACAACCGGCTACCATAAATAACATAAGCAAGTTAAGAAACCCCTTAACTTCTCATTAGACTTAATTAGCATGCACTCTCTTTTCATTTATCTTAAGGCACTATCATATCATGAAAAATTCGGGAATTTAACCCAAAGTACTACGTACTTCTATTCCTTTAAAATGACTCTTTTTCATATAAAAATCCCAAAATACTAATATCCGTAGTATCAAGTCATATCTACTTTTCAAGACAAGTCACTATACCTTTAGAAATTATATTTATAGGCTTCTAAACCAAGTGACTTTTACTGTAAAACTTTAAGTTATTGATGCCTTTAAATCAATATTTGCCCTTCTTCATTTCAAGTCATTTATCTTTGTTTACATTACTAGAGAAAACCATTCCTTTAACTTTCCATAAAGTTGTTATAACCAACTTCTCATAAAGTCGTTATAATAACTTTATGCTTTAGGAACTAAGACATCTTTAACCTTTAAAAACACGTGAGTTGATTCTCTAACTCAACCAACTTGGACATTCTTAAAACAAGTCAAGGATATCAAATGAAACTAAATTTATTTAAATCTCGTACGTCTACCGTACTATACATTTATAACTACTCATGCTGAAGAGATAAGAAAAGTTCCACATACCTCTTCGGTTCAATCCACTTGCTAAGTCCAATATGTCGTACGTAGTATGTCAACCTATAATGACCATAATACGTCTATCAACTTCTAGTTTCAAACGTAGAATATTCTAAGTGTAAAGTCACTTATTCTACGGAAAATTGGACAACACTTCCTTTGTTTCTACGTACTTTTCCACCTTTTTCAAGACACGAATTCAATAACCAAACATGCCACATTTAAGACTCAACAATGTAGCTAACGAAAGGGGATTACACGCCTAACAGGACGTGTAAAATTCTGCCCCACAATTGATATCAAAATAGTCCAATATTTCAATGTCATTCTCGGCTAACAATGTACAACACAAAGTCTTTTCCAATTCTTTTTCAATCCAAGTTGTTTAGTCTAATATGTTATATAGCCGCAATCGATAATAACAACAACAATCCCTTCTTTATATAACACGCGGCGACTAAAACTAATAACTAAATCAGATTACAATCTTAAGGTTAAACATGCCGCTTTCGGATTCTATCCAAATGTTCCATAACATTTCAATCTCCATTATATATATCTCATGCTTGCATATATATATGACTACAACAATAAGTAATTTTCAATCACTTAAGAGGACAAGATTATTACCTTGACAAGCCCTAATGTAACTTCAAGATCCAAAGTCGCTCCTTAGCAACTTAGCTCCTTTCCTTCACACTTTAATCCGTTATTTGAAGCCTTTAGAAGTTCACAAACAACTTTTCTTCAATTTCCAAACAAAACTATGAAAACGACTTAGGTTTTCACCTTGCGACTAATGTAAAAATGTAGCTTTTCCGGGATCTTTCTATTGAGATAACCTTACAATACCCTTAGGAACCTTGGGTTTAAGTATCGTGAATTATGAACATCAAACGAAAAAAAATTCTTCCAATGGAGGCCCTAACCCGAAAGCTTCAAGACAAGAACAAGATTTTCTTGAAAATTTTCTAAGTGTTGAGACTAGTCTTGCTACTTAGGATGATTATATAATGCAATGGAGGGTCTAGATTAAAACATTTGTGTGGCTTGGATGAATTTCATTTAAAAAAATCTAGTCAAGTGGCTCATTGACTTAGTCAATTATATCAAGCTCTAGCTTAGTCAAGACTTGATCATCTAATCTTTGGTCAATTGACCACTTTGCCCTTGGTCCATTTCGACCAAGACCATACTAGGGGTGACACGTGTCATCCTTCCATTCGTCGTAATATTTCGTTTTCCGACATTTCCATATTTTCGATAAATTCTACAAGTCTCAAATTTAACGTCCTGATTTCATATGTACGTTCTTATATACATGTCCTGGGATTACGGGGTGTAACACCGGGTGTGGTATAAGTGATTTGCCGACTATGTATCTAGTCTTGGGTTTTCTCACAACATGTCTGATAATTCTCTGTTCATCATTCATCGTGGTACTTCCCTGACATATATTTTATTATATGTGGATGATATTATCTTGACTTCTTCTTCTTCTGATTTACGCAAGTCTATCATGACTCTACTCAGTTCTAAGTTTGTTATGAAAGACTTGGGACCCTTAAGTTATTTCTTGGGAATTGTTGTCACTCATCATACATGTGGGTTATTCCTCTCACAACGGAAGTACGTCGCTGAGATCATTGAGTGAGCTGGTATGTCCTCGTGTATGTCTATTTCCACTTTCGTTGTTACTAAACCCAAATTGGGTGTCGCTGCTGGCTCTCCTTATGAGCATCTCACCCACTATCGCAATCTTATAGGAGCTCTTCAGTATCTTACGTTTACAAGACCATATATTACATATGTCATACAGCATGTGTGTTTGTTTATGCGTGATCATAGGGTTGAGCACATGAATGTGCTCAAATGCATTATACATTACATCCAGAGAATCTATATCCCTCGTCCGTCTCTACACTTGTCTCGTATACAAATGTTGATTGGGGTGGATGTCCAGATAGCAGACGATCTACGTCCGGTTATTGTATGTTTCTTGGTGATAACTTGATCTCATGGTCTGCGAATCGACAATCTACGTTATCACGCTCTAGTGCAGAGGTCGAGTATCGAGGGGTGATTAATGTGGTATTTGAATCATGTTGGTTACGTAATCTTCTCTTAGAGCTCCATTGTCCCATTCAAAAAGCTACCTCGGTGTATTGTGATAATATTAGTGCAGTCTATCTTTCTGGCAATCCAGTTCGATATCAGTGAACTAAGCACATCGATATGGATACCCACTTTGTTCGCGAAAAGGTAGCTTGTGGGCAAGTACTCGTCTTACATGTCCTTTCTAGGTACCAAATTGCAAACATCTTTACTAAGGGTCTTCTCTCGGTTCTATTTGAAGATTTTAGAGACAATCTTAGCATACGACGACCGCCCGCTATGACTGCGGGAGTGTGAAAATATACATTCATATACATGGTATATACACGATATACAATACCTTGTGTATATCACGAAAACCAAATACCATTTGGAGACTGTGATATACATGGTATACACTGCCGTGTATATCCCAATTTTGGTAAAATATTGTTTGTATTTAATTAGCATTGTACACCTGTCACAATTGTAGAATTCTTGTACAAATAGAATAAAATTTTGGGAGTAGAATAGAAATAGGATTTTCCATATTATAGAAATTGTAAATTGTATATATAATAAGGTTGACCATGTAACAATAATAACATACCGGGAGTTTAACCCGCCGCATGCCGCATGCCCCCGTAATTCCTTCATCGGTGCAGACATGTCCATGTAACAATAATAACATACCGGGAGTTTAACCCGACGCATGGCCGCATGCCCCCGGAATTCCTTCATCGGTGCAGACATGTCCATGTAACAATAATAACATACCGACCCTCCATTGAGAGACGCGGTAGCATAAGAATACAACTTTTGCACAACAAGGCTATCACAAGCAAGCACATGCAAATTACCATACTTCTAGACTCTCATTTCATGCCAAAAATCCGGGTTTTCAACCCCAGGTACTGCATACTTCAACTCTCTTAAAAAGATCTTTTTTTAAGTAAAAATCACACGGTACTAATACCCGTAGTATCAAGACACTCATGTTTAAATCAAGTACTTTTTAAACCAAGTGGCTTACACTTTTAAAACAACGTCAAGTATACTTTTAAAACCCAAGTAACTCACTCTTTTCAAAAACAAGTAACCTATACTTTTAAATCAAGTTACTTCTCCTTTTCCGAAATCAAGTCGTTTATAAGTCAAGTCTCTTATCTTTTAAAATCAAGCCATTCTTTTATCTTCATAAAGTCGCTATAACTAACTTCCCATAAAGCCATTATAACACTTTATGTTTTAAACCAACCAAAGACATTTAACACACGTACGTCTACCGTACTATATATTTCACAACAATCATGCTCAAGAGGATAGGAAGAATCACATACCTCTTCGACTTAATCCACTAGCCAAGTCGAGTATGCCGCGCGTAGAATATCCACCTATAACAATCAATCACGTCTATCAACGTCTAGATCTATTCGTAGAACATTTCTAAGTATAAGGTTCCTTATCCTACAGAGAATTGGACAGCACTTCCCCTGTATCTACTTACCTCCACCTTTTTCAAGGCCCGATATCAATAGCCAACATGCCACATTTAAGGCGCAGTAATACAACAACTCAAAGGGGATTACACGCCTAACTGGACGTGTAAAATTCGGCCCCACAATATACTAAACAGTCCATCTCTTTTCAATCTTCCTTCCATACATCATATACTCAGTATAAACTACTACAACATGTAATCTTCAATTACAATAGAAGGACAAAGATCATTACCTCGATAAGCCCAAAATTTTCCAAGAACTTAAAGTCGCTCCTTAGCAAGTTTAGCTCTAAAGCCTTACATTCCAATCCGCTACACGCAACCCTTAGAAGCTCCTAACCAACTTCTCTTCAAGATTCAACTCCAAAAAGTGAAGAACACTTAGGTTCCAAACATAGCAACTTTCGGCCAAGGCAAGGTTTTAGGGCTAGGGGTGTGAAATCTTGTCTAACTCTTAGTTAACAACCTTCCTAACACCTCAAGGAAGAATACTTATGTCACGACCCGATCCCGGGCCCGTGACTGGTGCCTTACCCCGGGCACCCTAGTGATACAACATCAGAGAAAAACCAGCGGAAATAAAACTTAAACAAGAAACAAGATATATGATCATAAAACAGGCCAACCAAACGGTTACCTTCCAATAAAATATATATAAACAACTCTTTCAAAACGAACAGTTTAATCCTTTTTTTACAAACCCGCCACAACAAGATTACTGCACTCTAAGAGTTTTTATACAACATGACGACGGGGCCGTCATACCCTGAATGTACAAGAACATACAACTCGGGTAACATACCAAAAGATAAGCCTCGGAGAACGGAGCTTCCCAATACGCTGAATCGTGATCCTATGGCGGGGATCCACTACCGATGTACTCTACTGCGGCATGAACGCGGCCCCGAGGAGGTCGATAACAGTACCAAGTATGTGAAATCAGTAAATATCAGTAAATGAAATCATAATACTATATAAAACAGAGACATGTATGATAACAAAACTACGATTCACAACATAAAAGCGATGTCAAGTCGTGACTCACGCCTCAGTCATCACTCAAATATAACTATGGGTCTCACGCCCACAACATCAATCGTGTTCGCATCACGCGCGTGGCCGGTCTGCATCGGTGTAGACGTGTCCATGATGCAACACTAATAACAATGCCCCACGGCCACGCGTGCCGGAGTGCAGACGGTGTAGACACGCCCAGTGGCATTAACAACAATAATAACAATGCCCACGGCCACGCCCCGGAATTTGCAGGTGTAGACACGCCCAGTGACATTATCAACAATAATCTTGGGTGATTAACCCGCCGCACGGCCACACGCCCCGGAATTCTGCGCCGGTGTAGGCGTGTCCATGTAACCACAATAACAATATATCGGTGTCAACCCCGCCGTAGTACATGCCGGAATTCTGCGACGGTGTAGACATGTCCACGTGACATCAACAACAATATACCGCACAACCAGCTATCACAAACAAGCTCAAGCAATTTACCATACTTCTAGACTTTTATAAAAAGGTCCACTCCTTCCCGAAGTCACCGATATCAACACTTGCACAACAAAGGCTATCACAACAAGCGTAGGCGAGTTACACAACAACAAGCATGTATAAGTTACACACAACTCATACTTCCATTTTATATCAAAGTCGGGTTTTAACCTAAAGTACTACGACATTAAATTCCTTTTAAGAGATCCATTCCTTTCACAAAAGTCACATAATACCCGTAGTATAGAGTGACTATCTTTTAAGTAAACCAAAATACTTCCCTTTGTAAAATCGAGTAACAACATTATTTTCCAAACGTTCAAGTTTGCCTAATTTCAAATGCTCCAGTTTCTTATTTTAAAAAGGTTTCATAACTCATAGTCTTAATCTCTTTTAAAACAATTGAGTAACATATGTCTTGTACGTGATCCGTTTATTCTTGTTTACAACAATCTTATTCTGGACCGTGATCTAGGAAATGTAATACAATTTTGTCTTATCTTAGCTTACATGCGGATGGAGGTTTCTCGGTTTTAATAACAATTAGTTAATTGTCAATACACCTTCCTTTATTAAGCGGCTGCGTGGTTTGCTCGACACTTATTCTCATTTCCAAACCAAGAAACATTATTTTTTTAAAACCAAGTACTCATTACTCGCGAATGAGGTTTCACAACACATTTAACAAAATGTTAATAACCAAGTAAAACAAGTTAAGTCTCTTATCTTTCAAGATCAAGTCTCTTAACTTCTACAATTACCTACATAGAGTCGTTATAACTAACTTCCCATAAAGCTATTATAACACCCTATGTTTTAAACCAACCAACTCATTTAAAACATGTACGCTCACCGTACTACATAGTTTACAAAGCATCATGCTGAAGGATAGGAAGAGGTTCACATACCTCGCGACGATTATCGATAATAAGCAAAACGCCCACAAGATCAGTAACAGCTAGCCTTTTCCACTCGCAAGTAGAATACGCTACTCGTAGTTATTCCAACTATACGGCCACAAACGTTTTTTAACTTCTAACCGCACGGTTCCATATTCTAAATAAAATTCGGCGCCTCCCGCAACAACAGAAATCTCCTCTCTCTATCGAGGCCGCTACCAAGCCAACCAGGGGGTTTGCACGCCTAACCTGACGTGTACAATTCTACAACACAAGAATGCTACTCAAGTCTCATCTGATACCCTATGTAATTACTGATTCGCTTTTCTTCTTTAAATTGGGCTTAAGTCAAAAGACATCACGCAAGCTATGTTCGATTCTATATAGTATACTTCAACTATATAATCCTACAACATGTAATCTCCAATTACAATAAGGGGACAAGAATATTTACCTCGACAAGCCCAAAATTATCCAAGTTATAATGTCGATCCCGAGCACGGTTTAGCTCGACTCCGTGCGCTCCAATCCGCTCCAACAACCCTGAAGTTCTAACCAACTTCTACTTAAATACTCCAACTCGCTATGAAGATTTCCTTAGGGTTTGGTTTGAGACTAAAAGGACAAAAGGTAGTATTTCCGGGTTCTACGTATAGAGGTAACTTTTGAAATACAACAAGGTAAAGGCTAAGGTATTTTGGGCATTATAACAATACTTGGAAGACAACTTTCTACCAAGGGGTACCTCTCGGCCACACCACTAGGAGGAGGAGGAACCTCTCGGCCACAAGGCCACTCAAAGGGGAGGGAAGGCTTAGGACGAGAACAATAAGAGGAGAGGGAAGGATTGCAAGACTTAGAACACATTTGGATGATGAAGTCTTCAACAAAGGGAGGGTATTTATAGGGAGCGAGGGCCAACCAATGGACAAGATCAAGCCATGTGCAAGGCAAGTGTAAGGCCTTGATCAAGCCAAGTGCACCCTAACCCCTACTCCACAAAACAAGCCACAAAACATTGCACAAAACATTGCACAACAAGGCACCAATCGGCCAAGGCCAAACCGCCCCTTAGGCGTCCACTTGAGGGTGACAAGTGTCACCCTCTCGTTGGCCCAAAAATGTTCCGTCGCTCGGAAAAATCCGCAAAAATACAAAACGACATAGCCGGAATTTTCCCTACGCAAGCTCTGTAAAACGTTTCGTCGAAAAACGACTCTAATCGGGTGTTGTGCACAATTTCGAACCTATGCCAAACTTTAAGTCTCAAATTTTCGTACGTACGTCCTTACGTATATACTCAGGAAATACGGGGTATAACATTCTCCCCTCCTTAGAAACATTCGTCCCGAATGTTCCTTCTCAAGACGAGTATTGATAAAGTTCCTATAACAAGTTGCCAACGCCACAGCTTGGCCACGAAATAACACACGTTCTCTTCCTTCCTTACTCGTCGTGCGATACCACTTTTGTCACTTTACCGCGAGGTTCTAGTGTCACTCGGGGCGTGCCATACTTGATCGCCATCGCCGATTCTCAAAAGCGTGGAGTCACTACCTCGAACTTGGTCATCTTACTAACCTCAATCTTCTTTAAGGCCATTCCGCCTTCACGAACCGCTCGGTCGAACATAACCACGAACTCATACGATGGTCAACTAAAGCGGGGCCTAGCATCCTCGTGACTACCACCGCGGGACCACCCGAACCGACCCGCTAAAATCGGCCGTGGTCGACCGCGAGCGCCATCAACCCGACCACAATCGCGCGATACTTGCTCGCCGAAGCGGAACAATCTTACCTAATCAAGTCATGAAAGCTACCATTTCCATCTCACACTACCCATGGACTTGTCACACAAATAATTCCCACGTACTACTTACTCTGATAAAGGTCAAACATAAAATATATCTTTCGCACAAGACGACCTTACCTCTAAGGTCTCAATCGTGAAATAGTCCAAGGTTCACACTACCATGCCCCTATACTTATCCTTCCAACAAACCAGTTTTCTAAATCATATTTTAGCACAAAGCTATCCGAACATAACACTAAACACATCAGCATACAAAACTCTAGAGGGTTAAGGATATACCTGTCTCTACCGCTTTCTAATCACGCCTGCCGCAGGCGCATGTAGTGAAGGTGATGAACCACATCGATCTGAGGTGAGTCGTAACATCCGTGCTTCCTCGGTCGGACAGTTCCTCGCAAAATGGCCTGCTGCCGCAAAGTAACAAGCTCCTTCGCACCACGACACTTCCCGAAATGCGGTCTACCACATCGACCACACCGGTGTAGGTGACCGCGTCGCCAACACTTACTTCCCGGAAACTCAACCGCGAGCCACGACCGCTCCCGAATACTCTGGATGCTCACGAAGGTTGTGGAGGACCACTCTGCTTGGCGGAGGTACAAAACTAGCATCTTCTTGAGGCGGTCCGCCTCGAAAGTCACCAAGGACCTCGTTGTTCGCCTCTTCGCGATCTTGGTCATTCCGTCGACCTCTCCGTGCCTCGCATCCAGTGCGTGAGCTGCATGCGGGCAATGTCCATGCCCGGCTGAAGAGCTACACTCGAACAAGCCTCTGTCAAGTAATCATCTAGCCCGGTGACGTAGCGGTGCACTCTATCCTCCATGGTTGCCACTAAAGCGGGGACATACCGAGCCAACGAGTCAAACTCCACGCGTTGTACTCCCGAACCGCACGCCACTCTGTCTCAAAGATCATAAATCGCCGGCGCCCTCCTCATCCGTGCGAGGTAAGAAGTGAGTGAGGAATGCCTCGAGAACTCGTCCATCTTCTGGAAGCGCGTGCTCTCCCGACAACTCCCACGAATCAAACGGATCATGCGGTATCACGCAATGACGCGAACCTAAGACCACCGACTCGGTCTCCGAAGCCTTGATCACTCGCGACCAGAATCGCCGGATGAACTCCTGCGGATCATCCTCGTGCCTCGACCCATAAAACTCGCGGGCTCTGACTCGAAAGTCCCGTAGCCTCAAACTATCTCGCTCGGGGTGAACCATCGTGCTCTCGAACTGAATCAGGCTGCTGCGTCCGGCTATCTCATATTCGCCACGACTCGGCCAAGAATCGCTATCTCCTTGTACTTATCTCATCTCGCTCCAGCCGCGGACCGAGGCTCAGTCTTGTGGTCTCGGCACCATCGCTGCGGTTCTAAACTCTTTGGCGGCGTCGCAAAACCCGCCGTCTGGAAGCATAATCTCGAGCATCGACGGGTCTGCGCTTCGTACTCCTCAGATTTCACTAGCGGCACTCGGTGTCTTGCCCTTCTCGGGCTCGATTGCACTTGCGCGAGGCATAATCGTAAAAACGAGATACGTCGGAGGGTCCAACTTACAACATTTCAGGCACGATCTCGAATGAGAAGAATGAAAACCAATCCTAAATGTCCTATAGCCTCACGATTATAGATGTGGTGCAACACATCGATAATCAAGACTCTACTGACACGTGCAGACACTTTCCGAGGATTAATCGCTCGATACCACTTTTGTCACGACCGATCCGGGCGTGGTGGTGCCTTACTACTCGGGCACCCTGGTGATACAACATCGAGAGAAAAACCGGTGAATATAAAACTTAAACAAGAAAGCAGATATATGATCATAAAGCAGGCCAACCAAACGGTTACCTTCCAATAAAATATATATAAACAACTCTTTCAAAACGAGCAGTTTAATCCTTTTTACAAACCACCGCCACAACATGCTACATACCTCTAAGAGTTTTTATACAACATGACGACAGGGCCGTCATACCCTGAATGTACAAGAACCTACAACTCGGGTAACATACCAAAAGATAAGCCTCGAGAACGGAGCTTCCCAATCTGTTGGCTGTGATCCATGGCGGGGATCCACTACCGATGTACTCCTACTGCGGCATGAACGCAGCCCCGGGGAGGTCGATAACAGTACCAAGTATGTGAAATCAGAAAAATCAGAAATAAAATCATAAATGCTATATAAAAACAGAGACATGTATGATAACAAAACTACGATTCACAACATAAAAGCGATGCCAAGTCGTGACTCACGCCTCAAGTCATCACTCAAATATAACTATGGGTCTCACGCCCACAACATCAATCGTGTTCGTCGCATGGCGCGTATGCCCCGCACTGCGTCGGTGTAGACATGTCCACGATGCAACACTAATAACAATGCCCAGCGCCACATGCCGACCAGGTGCACGCCGGTGTAGACACGTCCGGTGGCGATTAACAACAATAATAACAATGCCCTACGGCCACGCCCGGACTCGCCGGTGTAGACACGTCAGTGACATTATCAACAATATCTGGGTGATTAACCCCGCGCACGCCACACGCCCAAATTCTGCGTGACGCCGGTGTAGGCGTCCATGTAACCACAATAACAATATATCGTAATCAACCCCGCCAGCGCCACATGCCCCGACTGCGTCGGTGTAGACGTGTCCATGTGACATCAACAACAATATACCGCACAACCAAAGCTATCACAAACAAGCTCAAGCAAATTACCATACTTCTAGACTTTTATAAAAGGTCCACTCCTTCCCAAGAAGTCACCGATATCAACACTTGCACAACAAAGGCTATCACAACAAGTAGGCGAGTTACACAACAACAAGCATGTACAAGTTACACACAACTCAAGGTACTTCCATTTTATATCAAAGTCCGGGTTTTAACCCTAAAGTACTACGTACATTAAATTCCTTTTTAAGAGATCCATTCCTTTCACAAAAGTCACATAATACCCGTAGTATAGAGTGACTATCTTTTTAAGTAAACCAAAATACTTCCCTTTGTAAAATCGAGTAACAACATTATTTTCCAAACGTTCAAGTTTGCCTAATTTCAAATGCTCCAGTTTCTTATTTTAAAAAGGTTTCATAACTCATAGTCTTAATCTCTTTTAAAACAATTGAGTAACATATGTCTTGTACGTGAGCCGCTTATTCTTGTTTACAACAATCTTGTTACAGACCATGATCTAGAAATGTAATACAATTTTGTCTTATCTTAGCTTATGCGGATGGAGGTTTCTCTTGGTTTTAATAACAATTAGTTAATTGTCAATACACCTTTCCTTTATTAAGCTACGTGGTTTGCTCGACACTTATTCTCATTTCCAAACCAAGAAACATTATTTTTTTAAAACCAAGTACTCATTACTCGCGAATGAGGTTTCACAACACATTTAACAAAATGTTAATAACCAAGTAAAACAAGTTAAGTCTCTTATCTTTCAAGATCAAGTCTCTTAACTTCTACAATCAACAAACCAATCTTTTACCTACATGTAGTCGTTATAACTAACTTCCCATAAAGCTATTATAACACCCTATGTTTTAAACCAACCAACTCATTTAACACGTATGCGCTCACCGTACTACATAGTTTACAAAGCATCATGCTAGAAGGATAGGAAGAGGTTCACATACCTCGCGACGATTATCGATAATAAGCAAAACGCCCACAAGATCAGAACTCGCTAGCCTTTTCCACTCCGCAGTAGAATACGCTACTCGTAGTACTTCCACCTATAAGGCCACAAACGCCTATTAACTTCTAACCGCACGCCCATATTCTACGTAAAATTCGGCAAGACTCTCCCGCAACAACAGAAATCTCCTCTCTATCGAGGCCGCCACCAAGCCAACCAGGGGGTTTGCACGCCTAACCGGACGTGTACAATTCTACAACACAAAGAATGCTATTTCAAGTCTATCTGATACACCCTATGTAATTACGCTCGCTTTTCTTCTTTAAATTCAGCTTAAGTCAAAAGACATCACGCAAGCTATGTTCGATTCTATATATAGTATACTTCAACTATATAATCCTACAACATGTAATCTCCAATTACAATAAGGGACAAGAATATTTACCTCGACAAGCCCAAAATTATCCAAGTTATAATGTCGATCCCGAGCACGGTTTAGCTCAACTCGTGCGCTCAATCCGCCTCCAAACAACCCTAAGTTCTAACCAACTTCTACTTAAATACTCCAACTCGCTGAAGATTTCCTTAGGGTTTCGGTTTGAGACTAAAAGGACAAAAGGTAGTATTTCCTGTTCTACGATAGAGGTAACTTTTGAAATACAACAAGGTAAAGGCTAAGGTATTTTGGGCATTATAACAATACTTGGAAGACAACTTTCTACCAAGGGGTACCTCTCGGCCACACCACTGTGAGTGGGAGGAACCTCTCGCCACAAGGCCACCAGGGGAGGGGAAGGCTTAGGACGAGAACAATAAGAGGAGAGGGAAGGATTGCAAGACTTAGAACACATTTGGATGATGAAGTCTTCAACAGGGAGGGGTATTTATAGGGGAGCCAAGGGCCAACCAATGGACAAGATCAAGCCATGTGCAAGGCAAGTGTAAGGCCTTGATCAAGCCAAGTGCACCCTAACCCCTACTCCACAAAACAAGCCACAAAACATTGCACAAAACATTGCACAAAACACGGCCACAACACGGCACCAATCGGCCAAGCGCCAAACCGCCTTAGGCGTCACTGGCGGTGACAAGTGTCACCCTCTCGTTGGCCCAAAAATGTTCCGTCGCTCGGAAAAATCCGCAAAAATACAAAACGACATAGCCGGAATTTTCCCTACGCAAGCTCTGTAAAACGTTTCGTCGAAAAACGACTCTAATCGGGTGTTGTGCACAATTTCGAACCTATGCCAAACTTTAAGTCTCAAATTTTCGTACGTACGTCCTTACGTATATACTCAGGAAATACGGGGTTTAACAACTTAAAAGTTTAAGGATTTTTGGACAACATTAGGTCAAGGGGAGGGGCTATGGCCGAATGCTCAAGGAAAGGTAGGAAGTATTTGCCTTGGAAATCTCAAGTGTGAGATGAAGTCTTGCAATCCAAAGGGAGGGGTATTTATAAGACAATCAAAGGCTAGGATGCAAGCAAGTGTGTGGTGAGATTGGGGAACAGGTGTGTGCCCACAAGCCACTTGTCCAAACAAGACAAACTTGAGACAAGTGACTAGCCACATGTCACACCAAATCGGCCACATGCCACCTAAGGGGGTGACACGTGTCGCCTCCACCTGGCCCAAAATATTTCATCTCCAAAACATCCATAATAGCCAAAATCTCAAAACAAAGTGGGCCCACAAAATCAGAATTTCTCCCGTGGGCCCCACGTGACCAATTCCGGAAAATAAAATCCATAATTCTCTAATATTCCAAGAAGTCCAAATACCAAATCTGGGAATCCAATTCCCATTTACGAACCTTTTTCCTTCGCAAAATCAGGAAGATTTTCCGTCGGAAAATCAAATCTTTATTCCTTTCCATTCTTAATGTCGTATTCTCTACGTCCTCACATACATACCCTGGAACTACTGGGTGTAACAAAGCGTTATCAACGACGTCTGAAAGCGCTTTTTCTGCGGGAAGATTTCAAATAGGGGAGCACAAACATTCATTGGCGGAAGACTCATTGGAGATTGTAGTTCTATTCAGAGACTGAATTCGTGCGGAGCGTAGGAGGTGCGGCCAACCGGAGATCAATTATTGAGTTGTTTATATATATATATGTTATTAAGTGCAACAAAACAAAAACAAAAGCGCCCCGCCATCACCAACTCCGATCCCGCCAGCCAACTGGGGATCGGACCGACGAGACTCGGCCTCGCCCCGCTGACCGCCGCTTCAGCTCGATCCCGCCCACCTCCCTGTCCCGTCCCTCCCTGATCCAGCCCCGACTCGGCCCGGTCAGTGGACCGGACCTAATATATACTCATTCATCAATGAAAATAATCAAGAGATTATTTCTTTCAATAACAATCATTTAGTGCTTAAGTAGGCGCCTAAAGTTGTAGAAGGTAATAACTCATACATATAACTTTTGAAGAATACATTTTTTATCCCAAAGAAATTAAAAACTTAGCTAAATTATAAGCAATGAAATTAAAATTTAGAAATATATACAAAGATAACTTGATCTAAATATAGATATATTTCAAATAGCTTCACAAACAACATCCACTTTGTCAAAAAAAAAGAAGAAGAGATTATATCCGTATTTTTTTCAACATGTACAGCGTCACAGAATATATGTATTTTCCTCTAGACATTGTGAATTGCCTTTTCTATAGTTTTCTTTAAATGTTTATTCATTTATTACTCAATTACTGTTTGGAGTATAAAAAAAAAAGGGACAGTTATAAATTTTGGCATTCAGCCAAAAAAAAAAATATATTCGCTAGCAAATATATACATATATTATGGGTCTATTATATATTTTTAGGTAGGCAATTATTTATGTCAATTTTCCAAACAAATTTAAAAGGCAAAAGTTTTCATCTCTTTTCTCTAACATGCTTAATTTTATTGGTTGCGCGCTGTATATTACGTCTAAATTTTTAGTTTGTAGAGTATATTAATTCCTTGAAACAAAAACATATTAAATTTTCATATTTGAAAGCCTCGTCGCAGACTTGCAGCCATTAATTTTTTTTATCTAAATTCCACAACTTACACCACTCTTTCATTCTCTTCCTTTTTTCGAGCAAATGCCAGGTGGAAATAAAAAATACTACATTCTTTTTCCCCCAATTTATTTGCTTAAATGGGAAAAAATGTGCAAAATAAAGAATACATTACCAAAAGGCCCATAACTCGTGGTGCAAATGCGTGACTGCTGGCTGCTAGGAATTGGAATCTGTGCTTTGGATTTTTTTGGATAATTTACCACCTTGAACCAACTGAGCTATGTCTATGCGGGTCATGGCTTTGGATTTCTATACTGCACAAATTGAGACAGATTTTATGACGGAGATTATTTAAAAGTGACAAATGAATGATAACTGATGCACTTTAATCAAATGAAATCTATTGACCGTCACCTCATACAAGTTAAATAAAAAAAAGATCTTTTTATATCGTTTATATTTTTTCTCAGATCTTTTATATACAAAAATATTTATCTTTTATAAAAAAGGTCCTAAAATTAAAAATTATAAAGAGCTAAAAACTATTTCCTCCATATGAATCTAGATGTCCTTTTGTATTGAGTAAAGGCTCAGGCTTTTTCCTTTTTTCTCATCCGCCAAATATATTCCTAATAATTAGAATTATTTAATTTTGATTTCGGTCACACTCTTAGTTCGTATATACTATTATTGTTTTTGTTAGCAAATTGTCGTATTTGTATTTGTCATTAACAAAACTTCAACTTAAAATGAGTAAATTTCATATCCAAATTCTTCCCTTTTACTTTTTAATTATTATGTGATAAGAAGATGCAATCAAAACTTCAAGGCAAGTTCTACAAAGTGGTAGTTAGATCGACTATGTTATATGGGGCGGAGTGCTGGACAGTCAAGAACTCTCACGTTCAGAAGATGAAAGTTGTGGGAATGAAAATGTTGAGATGAATGTGTGTGAAAGAATTAATCTCTTAATTATTCTTATTAATGAAAAACATATATATACAAGTTACAATAGGAGAATCTTATTTTTACTTTACATCTAAAACCTTATTCTATATGAAGAATAACTATACACTTATGGTAGTATTACAATCATAATTACGGTACAAGACTAATATGGGAGAATATAACAAATATATCAAAATATACAAGTGGACCACGGACCAGGAAAGAATTAATCCCTTGATTATTTTTATTAATGAAAGACATATATATACACGTTACAATAGGAGAATCATATTCCTACTTTACATCTAAAACCCTATTCTATATAAAGAATAACTATACATTTATGGTAGTATTACAATTCTAATTATGGTACAAGACTAATATGGGAGAATATAATAAATATACCAAAATATACAAAGTGGACCACAGACGGATGGGTCTTGGCCCATTCTCTAACCATGTGGGCACACTAGGAGAGATATGACTAGAAATGGAGATATCCGGAACAAGGTGGGTGTGGCCTCGGTGGAGGACGAGATGCGGGAGGTGAGACTGAGATGGTTTGGGGACGTGAAGAGGAAAGACACCAATGTCTCAGTCTGGAGGTGTGAGAGGTTAATGGACGGTTTCAGGAGAGGTAGAGGTAGGCCGAAGAAACATTGGAGAGAGATGATTAGACAGGACATGAGACAGTTCAAACTTACCAAGGACATGATCTTAGATAGCAGGTTATGAAAGACGCTTATTGGGGTAGTAGGTAGTCCGCTTATCCTTTTGTACGAGTAGTCACAATTTTGCTCTTTACTTTCTTGCCCTATTTTACGATATTATTGTTGTCTCTTGTACTTTGATTATCCTATTTATCTGCTCCCTTTTCAGACTGCTTTATCATAATTTTTTCGTTTTGCCAATTCCGTTTTCATACTGCTTTGAATTGCTTGTCCGTATCTGACCGTCTTTTTGCCATGTTTTCTCTTGAGCCGAGGGTCTTTCGAAAATAGCCTCTCAACCTTCCAAGATAGGGTACAATCTGCGTATGCTTTACCCTCCCCAAACCCCATATTATGAGATTTCACTGAATATGTTGTTTTTCTTTTAATTATTACACATACTTACATATTAAAGTATAAATGACGATTAGAACATCATATGCATGAGCAATATTAGGAGCATTGTGATCTTGGACTAACATCTTGTTTGTATGGTTGTTACCTATTATAACATTTTATCGGGTTGTTATTTTAAATGTCAATATTCATTCTTATTGTTACTTTTAATTTTTTTAGAGCTGAATGCCTTTATCTTAATGAATATAAGAATTTCCTTTGTTAAGTCCAAAATGCTTATTCTGCATCAATCTAAGTCCGCTCTCGCTTATAATCTCCCCGAAGAAGATATGGATTTAGGAGTCGCCACCCTAGCTCTTAAAGCCCATTTTCTTCTAAAAGAAGGGGAATCAGGAGGGGCGATTCGGGTGAGATCCAACTTTAGAACTTCTGCCAATTTCATAACTTGATTGATTTCTCATTATGTCGTATTATTAAAATTTGTTGCTATGCAACGATAAAAAATGTTATTTAATGTAAAAATAGATTTTGGTGTGATCGTATTGAAAAAACATAGAACGATGAAATTTATCCAAACATTATATTTATTTAAAATAATATTATACGACACATTATCAAATAATATGTAATAACTAACTATTATAATATGGTCATTGTCTAGGAGGTGTTCAGGGAATTTAAGGAAAAGATAATATAACACCCTACTACTCCGTGTAGTAGGCAAATATGCACTCGGGAGTCGGGGGAGCCTTGAGGTAACCCCAACTCTGCATTTTAAAATGTACTTAAGTGAAAAGGAGAAAACTTTAACTGAATAAGGGTGGGTTAGTATGAAGGAAATGTTTTTTAAAAAACTTTGTTTATATTTCGAGTAAAAATATTATCTTAAAATATTTATATATAATCTCAACCAATACTCCTATAAAGTAGACGTATTCTTTCTTGTGCGGTTGGTTTCTGACACAACAATTCTTTCAAAAAGTGCAGTTAGAATCATTGCGATGAGTAGCTTCATTTTTCTCTCATGACTCAAAAAATAGATTTGTCCTCTCCTATAAAGAAATAAAAAAATAATTAAAGAAATAAAAAAATAATTTTTTCGTAAAATCCGGGGGCGGAAACGTGTGAGCGAGGGATTTGCTCCCCAGAAGTAGACATGTTGATCGGTGGAGATGGTGAGTGTTGAAGGGTAAAAAAGATATAATCAATGTGGAATCACAAGTGGAAGTTATTTTCGATACTTTAATTAGGAAGATTATTTTTACGAAGAAAATATTTTTAATTATTTTTACCGTAAATATAAAAACCCTAGAATAGTCCCTTTTCTTTTTCCCTCCCGAGTGTGTTTTCCTGGATGAAATGGGAAATGGAGGTGTATGAAATCGAAGCTGTCCTCGAGAACATATGGGATTTACACGATAAGCTTAGCGATGCTATTCACTCCGTTTCTCGTACTCACTTCCTCAATTCCGTCAAGTCTCGGAGTAAGTCCGACGACTTCTATAACCACCGGTCAAAGAAAAAAACCGACCTAAATTCCGATAACAATGGAGATCAGGTAAAGGCTGGTTACGTTTTCGTTAAGGAGTTCCGTGTTGATGACGATGAGTCGGCTGTTCATGAGTCTAAGAGTCTCAACGCCATTCGCACCGCACTCGAACACCTTGAGTACCAGCTCGAGTTCTTCCATGTAACTTCTCATTTCTTTCGTTTTTTTTGTTTATTGCAATAATTTGTTCGTTTTTCATAGTTTTCTGGTTATTATTAGTTATTTGATTCGATTTTGGCTGAATGGAATTACGCAATGTTGTTTGTGAAAAAAAGGAGATTGTCTACTGTTGTGCCATGCCTTAGATTTGAAGTTTTCTGATACTAGAGTATGATGCTGCAATTAATGTAGCTTGCACATTGCACAGTTTGACGAAACGTTATAAACTCATAATTTAATCCTTCATGTTAGCTGAATAGCTGCTTAGCATGTTTCCAGCATATTGTTGCATATATGCTAGTACATCTTCTTTAGCGCCCTGTAACAGAAATGCAGTAATTGCAAGAGGCGAGGGAGGGATGGGGATGTGAAAAGAAGAGAAAACACAAAACAGTGTATTTCTCATACTGATATTGCTGTTATCAAATTAGTGCTGAAGTCGCATGTTGTCCCCTGCCGATAAATGCAAGAAGCTTGTTGTTATTTGATGCTGCAACATGCAATTTTAGCTTGGGTAAGACGGTATCTTACACTATTTTTTGCCAAAATTCTCATAGAAACAGGAGTCTTTGACAGCTTGGTTTTTATTAGGCGCACATAGAGAAAAGTTTGATACTAGATGCGGTGAAGACTTGGTAGTATTTTTGTTTTTTTCAGAACTCCTTCGACAATGCTATGTAGAATAGCCAGATGATTGTAATTCTCTGCTTAAGTTGTTACTGGCATTTTGTTATACAAAACTAAAAATAAATTGTTAGTGGTGTTTATTTTACCCTGCATATTAAACAACTCTCTTGGTCGAATGAGGATAGGAGAATGGTTATGAACTTGCTGGATTTACTGTATGCTTCTTTGATGGAGTATGTTCATTGAGGTCGGTATCAATTATGTTCGTTGAGGTCGGAATCGAACAAAATTTAAGGCTTACATGTGCGTAAAGAAGTTGTATCCAACATTAATGGTTGTGTGAACTTTACTATGAAAAATTGATATTGATAGAATGGTTAGCAATAAAATGAAAGAGTAACTAGGAGTAGAAGGGATGGCCAATCATATTGTAACTGTCTGGGACTGATCTCTTTCGGTTTACCAAATAGATAAACCTAGTTCTTTTGTTCAAAAAATCTATCTGCGTGCAACTGTGTCCACAAGGATAGATCAGAAGATGCTGAAGCAGATTCTAACGCTAGTAGGCAGCTAGAAACAAAACAGGTTCTAGAGAAGCACCAATAAGGCAAAACTACCACCAAAGGTTGCAACACTTTCAACTTTGGCCTCTGCAAGTTTATGGGCACCCACAATGGGACGGTGAGCAATCGTTGGAGTCACAATCTTCCATGGACCAAGATTGATAGTACCAAGAAAGAGAATGAGAGAGCTCTAGTGTCTTAGCCACCAGAGCTTAGAAGAAGTCGATTTCACCTTTTTCAGGATATGTTTTACATATATTTCTGTAGTATAAATTTTTTGGTAAGTTTTTGGTTCTTTTTTTTTTCTTTGGACGAAGATGGCGGTGTTTGAACGTGCTTGTGCACACCTCGACTATTCCACCCAATTCCTGCTAACGCCCACCGACAAAGGTATTGGGTAACTTTTCCCGGATTGAGCAGATAGGAAGAAATCACCTTAGTGGTGCTTTTATCTCTGCTGAAATTTGAACTTGAGATCCTTAAGGTTCTCCTCCCACTTCATTGACTACTAGGTCACACACTTGCGCTAGCATTTTTGGTTCTTCTACCTTTTTGGTTCTTATTCTTTTATTATTGAGACCTCAACAAAAGATTGAAGTAATTAAATTTCTAAATGAGGTGGGTTTCCCATAATATCCAAACCAAAGTACCAGAAAAATTTGGATTTATTGACATTTCATTTGGACCTAATTGCATAAATATTTGCTATATGAATTAGAAAGGTGGTATTAAGAAACCTAGGAAATACATATCCCGACGTGTTAGAAGTTTATTATTCATTATTCAAGGGTCATCCAAATATGAATAAAAACCAAAGTAAGGGAAGAAATAACAATTACAATTGAGGAGGCTTCGAGGAAACAAAAGATCTTAGTGCAACAACTAAGTAAGGATGTGGCCTACTAATCAATGAAATGGGTGCAAACCTTGGAGCCAAGGGCTTATATCCCAGCAGTTACAAAAAGTATTAGATGGTTTCCTTTCTGCCTAAGCATGGAGAGAGTTACTTGGTACTGTGCTGGTGGGAGGTAGTAAGTACATGTGAAATAGTCGAGGTGTACGCAAGCTGGCTCGGGCACCACCATTATCCACAACATAAATAGAAAAAGAACACATTATAATGATTAAATGAGCCAACAATTCTAATATTAAATCTATCATCAACTTATCCAAACAAAACACTTCATCAATGAGTAATTTTAGGATTGCAACAAAATCAGGAATATCCCATGTATCAGCCATTACTTTAAGAAATATGTCCACTTTCAGCGCAATATTTTTCACTGATATCAAAATGTTTCGGTCTGGAACTTTGCTTCATGACAAGTCTACCATTTAAAAACTCTTATTTTTATTTTAAATGGCTGCTAAAAAATGGTTCATAAATTTCACCATGAGAATTTTCCCGGCTATTCGCTGTCAATGTGCTACATATGCATCTGAACCTAGAGACGATGCCAATTTTCTGGTTGGGAGATTCGCTATTGATAGCTGTTCTGGTTTGTGTTTTTCGTTGGTCCATGTGGGAGTCATGGTACCCGATGCATAGGACCTACTTTCTAGCTAGTCAGTTTTGAAGGCATTGGAGTTATTGTAGTGAATGCAATCTGTATCTTCTTCTTCATTGCATTATCTGAAGTGGTTCATGATGTTAGAGCGGTTTTCTTTCTCTTTTGGAGTTGTGCGGTGGTTTGGCAGGCGCTGCGAAGGCGTGCAAGTAGAGTAAAGTACTGTCTTAACAGAATCAAGAGGATCAGTTAAAGAGAAAGTTGAAAAGCAATTAGGAATGGTACAAAGATGTGGTTGGTGAAGACAAGTAGTCGGTTTGAGCTGTTTACATTGATATGTCATAAGAGTATGTATAAGGTAGAAGAAACCTCAAGTTTGATTTATGAGGTAAATGGATAGATTCTGCCATTAAACTGTTTCCGGGATCCTTTTCTTTATTGCTGAATATATTCTACTTGAAGCATTCACATAGTAATATCTTAGTTAGCTCTTCTTGTTTTCCCTATAAAAGTATGACTGCGCAGTTTGTTTGATTTTAATATTATATATTGTGTCAACAGATAATTAACTTCCTACTTTTTCTTTTTGGGTGCATTTGTACCAGACCGTGCAAAATCAGCAACGTGCAGAAAGGGATGCTGCACTTGCTCGCTTAGAGCAAAGCCGAATTATACTTGCAATGCGATTGGCTGAACATCAGGGAAAGAAATATAAATTCATTGAAGAAGCTCAATCTTTGGTGGGAGAAGTTCGTAATGCCAGTAAGTTTGTTTCCCCTGAAAATCTTTATGATCCTGCTACAAGCCCCCCAGGTGAGATTTTAACGACGCAGAAGAGGAAGAGATCAAATGCTCTGGTCAATATACTCTTCTCTAGTTTTAATTTCATTAGGAAGTCTCTTAGAGTGGATGAAGTGGGTGGAATTTTGGGAAATACAGCCTTGGTTGCAATCAGCATGCTTGCACTGATGCACCTGCATCAAGTTGGTAGCAAGGAAAAATACCTTTTGGACCTCCCATTAGGACAAGATGCTGGCTACTACAGAAGTATGAGAAAAATCTCTCAGCCTGAAGGGTCATCTTCGGGTCTAAATCTGGATGTGTTGTCAGCCAGGGGCTGAAACGTAAAAATATGGTTGGTATGGTGAGAATCAGGGAAAAAGATGGTATTACGTTACTGCTTTCACTTGGCTGCCGACGTTTTGTTGATTGATGGGGGAGAGCTTTCGTTTCTCGCGGTTGTTAAATGCTTAGTCGTGTAAAAACCAAATTTTAGATCTATTAAAGCATATAAGATGTTTGTTTGTCTTCAGTGGTACTGCTGTCCTAATTTCTGAAAAGTGGTCCATTGTGTATACGATAGAATTTCGACCGTCTTTATTGAGTATAACATTGTATATCTCTCTGAAAAAAGAAACAAAATGATGCATTTTCCCCCCCAATTATGCATAGGTTTGCATTGTAGCCAAAATTTACGAGGTGGGAAAACCAAGTTTCTTATGGGTAGACAAAGTGGCAAGAAGGGGACATATCGACCAAGTATGTTTTTGCTGTCTATAATGTTGAAAAGAGCGACAATTAACATTTCTTTGAAACAAATGGCCGATTTTATACTAATGTTGCAGGGTGCCAGGGTCAATGGGGGTTCCCAGGGGCGGTGTAGAAAACAAAATAAATTAAAACTTTTTGGTGGTGGTGGCGGCGGTGGTGAGGGGAGGAGGGGTTGAAATTGGGGGTGGGGGTTCAGCGGGGGTGGTGTAGTGTAGAAAATTAAAAAAAAATTAAACTTTTTATGTGGGGTGGGGGAGTGGTGTAGAAAAACCAATTTTTTTTCCTTTTGTGGGGGGGGGGGGGGGGTTGCGGGGTGGATGGGGGTGCTTAGGGTGGTCGGAGCGTGAAGTTCAACAAATTTGACTAGTTGCCGATAAGCGTGTTATTCTTCATCTAAAGGTAATTTACAGAATGTTGTATTTAGAAGATGATTATGCACCGGCTAGCGAATGCTAATTGTCAAATGTAAGATGCTACATTTACGGGTCCAGAACCAAACTAATATTATTTCTTTTTGCCAAAGAAACAAAGTAATGCGGGAAGAAAAGTAAAGATAGCTGTAATGCGCGAACATTCCACATTAAAGGTTAGAGTTTGTTTTTAATAGAAAAAATACATAAAGCATGCAACATGCAAACTAGTTTTAGGAGCTTAGTAGCATCATGATTCGTGACCATAATAAAATCGGAAGTTTAGTACATGCTGCTATCTAAATTGCAATAGAAGTACATAAGTAGAAATGAATTGAAGACCGTCACCACAGGTCATGTTTTGATACTTTTCAATATGAATTTCAGCTTGTTTAATTAACTTTGTGGTATATCTTAATGCAGTGTTAGATGACCATTGACCTGCTTTAGTTTTTTGGTTCATCTTCATTCTTTGATGTTACACGTGTTGGAACTTGTTTGGAATAAGAAGAAAAAGTGTTCGACAAAATCTGGAAAAATTTGGCTAAGCATCGCGGCGCCTCAGGGAGAGGGCCACGGTGCCGGACAACTGTTAGGCTTATTTTGTATACGTTTTTTGAGTCATTTTTAGTTAGTAATTTTACCATTTTCGTTTAAATAAGTGTCGTGTTAGGGTCATTTTTCTTTCTTTTGAGTCACAACGGTTCAAAAAGGCAAAATTGCGAAAAAGAGCGACAATTGGGCATAAAAGGAGGGTCCCGAGGTAAAAAGGACGAAAGTTGGCAATTCAGGACAATGAAGCTGCGGCAGCGGTCTGCGTTCATACAATCTGCGGTGCGAGTGCGAGAGGTGCGGGACTTTCGGCGCGGTGCCGTTCTGCAGCAGCGGTCTTGGCGGAATTTTCCGAATCCGAAACAGAATTGGCCAAGGACAGAAGGGTCCATAGGGCACGAAATTTGCAACATACTTAAGCCCTAGGGATTATTCTAGAGAGGAGGAGGATTCATTCTATTCTAAAACCACACAACACAACACTTGACGGCTGCAATTGGAGACTTAGTTCTACGTAATTTTTCTTTCTTTAGTTTTCAATTCAGTTTATGTTTGGATTTGTATTAGTTCTTAGCATGTTTATGGCTAGGAGCTAAACACTTTATTAGGGCTGTTGACACCTAATTTTGACCCTCTCGTCTAGTCATTAACTATAAAATTACACTAATTTTTCAAATAATTTCAACGATTTTTATAATAATAAAATTCAACAATAAAATATTGATACAAGCACAATAAGCTAGCTAATAATGGCACCGCATTTTACTTAGAGTATTAAGCACACCTCAAGTCTCACGTTCGCGTTCGTCATTTTAATAACAAGCGATTTCATTAATATTTTAAGCCCTATTTTCTTAATTAAAATTCAAACAATTCTTAATGATAAGTAAATAAATAAATACGTAAAATAAATAATTCAACAATGACGTGGTGTCAAATAGCATAGTCGCATTTATTAACACTCAAAACAATTTCATAATTATTGTAGCGCCTAAAGTCATATTAAGATAATTTAATTTTAGCCTAAATAATGATAAATATGCGCAATAAATAAGATTTTAATAACGACATCGCATTATGAAATATTAAGCACTAATTAAATAGCACGCCCGCATTTATTATTGTAATAATAAAAAAAAATCCAAGCTAAAACTAATAAAACACCTAGGGTTGCATTTATTAATTTAATTTAGCACTAATTAAATAATACATCTAAAACTAATAACACACCTAAAATTAATACCTAATAAACTCGCCCAGCCCACTCCCTACCTAAATAAATTCGCGGCCATTACTCCAACCATGGCCCACACCCGCAACCCGAGCCCAGTTCCTTCAGCCCTTTTATCTCACCCCACAGCCCTTATGTCGCCCCATCTCCCTCCTCCTAAAAAAAACGAAAACCCTAAAAAATCTCCTTCATCCCTAGCCGACACCCCCACTGTTTTCGCCGGATTTCTAGACGGAAAATCCGGCAATCCTTCATCTCCCTCATCCCGTCAATCCCGACGAATCTACACTCCGCCACCTCATGCACATAACCAAATCGTTCCAAATCACACCCAAATCACACAAAATTGCAGGCGAATAAACACGAAATCGCAGTAAGAATCAAGCACAAATCTCGTCCAAAATCAGTCAAAATCACACCTTAAATACTTACCAACATTAGAACCCAAAGGATGACCATATAAATGAACCCACTTTACACATGCAAAGGCAAAAAACTGGATGGAAAAAGATCCGGAGTTTTTACACAGAGGAACCCTCCTCCTAAATCGAAAATTAGCAGGTCAGGGGGTGAGGGGATTGCCATAGAGAACCCACCCCAAGAATCAGTAAGAACATGCGGAAAATCAGCAAGAATCAGGAAGACCAGAGCCCCTTTTAATCGCATCATGATAAACCCCGAGTGAATCGACGACTTGATACGCTGCCTCGGTTCGCTGCCCGGAGAAGGGTAAATTCATTCTTCTTTGCGAATTTCAATTCTGTATGCAATTTTGTTTGTGTTCTGTGTTATATTACTGTTAAACATTGTTGTATAATGTTTAACGAGTTTCAGCCCAATTAAATGTATGTCGATCATCAAGTCATCACTATGCTTGTATTTAACACGTAACCTATTTTCATGTTTTTTTCAATAGATGTTTATGTGTGCTCTTCTGCTCAGTTGTATATCCAGTAAATATGTGATTTAGATATTTCCATTGTATGTGGGTGTATCTACATCGTTTGCCCTATCTTGAGTGTAGTCCAGTCAAAGAATGTTTGTAGGGCTGTTGGCCTAGCTTTCTCTCTTTTCTTCAAAAAAATGTGTATGCCTGGTAACTGTCGTGTTTTGAGATGTACGTTTAAATAATGCACTCCAAACAGTCTGAATCATAAAACATGACATATCTGCTTTATTGAATTGATAGATGACTGTTTGAGTAGTTCTTATTCCATATCTGAATACCCTCTGTGTGCCTCAATAAGATCCTGCCTCTATTATGTGCTTTGTTCTTAAGTCATGTTGCTTGTGTTGATCTTACATGTTATATATAGCCCTATCATTGCATCCATGTCCAGTGTTTAAGTAAATGCTAAGTGATCTTGTATTTTAAATAAATCTAAGTTGTCATAAGAACTTAACAAAAGGTTTGTTTGTATTTGCTTACTTGTTCCATATTTTCATTGTCCATCTATAAATTTATTCCTATAGTCTGAATGCATGTTTAGGTGAGAAACACATGACCTCTGCTTATGCCAGCATGATTCTTGCTCCCTTAATCTCTTATTTCTCTTATATGATATAAATACCTGCCTAAGTTAAAGACTAGATAATTCACTCAATGAGATATTTAAACCTTGTTAAAGTATCTCGAATGCTCTGTTTCTGTAAGGTACTGTTGGTGTCAATAACTAGAGACCTTAACTCACGATTATACATGTTCAAAAATAATATACCTATATGACTCCTTATTTTATAGTTTTACTTGTTAGGATTAAATCATTAAATTGACACCTACTGAAAAATTGGGACGTTGAATTTATTCTCATATGTCCGTAGTGTATGACGCTCATCTAGTCAATGGGTACTTGATTTGGTTTTGTGTTAACTGAAAAAAAAAATGAATGTCCACTTGCTGGTTGTGTGCCAAAAATGTCCAATATGTTTTGATTTGGTTAAAAAACTGAATCATATGACTATATCTTCGATAAATCCTAGTTCATGTCATTTCTCCTTTTGAGTTCTAAAAGTCATCAGACATTTTTTAGGAGGCCAGCATATATTCAGCTATGATTAGTTTGTTTGGGAAGCGTTAAATTGATAAGGATAGTATTTGTGATTGATCAATATTGCAAGGCTTCTGCACTAAGCTATGGATGTTGTATCTGTTGCCTAAGCTTAGATATATCTATGAATCTGCAATATGTGAATAGTGTTTGTTTTCTAACATGCCATATGACAATGTTTTGATATACATTATAGTATATGGGTTGTATACTATGTACATTCAGTGTATACAAAGTATAGAAGTCTGGTATACTGCTTGTGTATATTCAATGAAAGAATCCTGTTTGAAAGTCATCTGGCCCTAGCCCATTCATGCTGCCTCTTCTTCTTTTGCTTTCAATTTTTAGACTGGGCGAAGCCCATTTACCTGCTTACCTTTCCGTATAATCATTAACTGCTCTTTTAGTATGGATCTTGCCCAATTCACCCTTTTTGGGAAATCGGTCCATGTGTGGGCCATTCCTAACTATTTGATTATATGGGTCTTAACTGTTAAATGTATGTTGCTCTTTAATTTAATGCATGATGTGTGTTAATTTAGGATTACTTGCATTTAGTTAGATATCGTAGATACCTTCTAATCCTTATCATTGTTTTTTTCATGAAATGCATCAGAGCAAAATGAAGAGTCTCATGGTGAGACTCATCATGAATTACTTCAAATGGGACCCGCATCCACGTTCATCCGCATTCCTGCTTCAGAAATTCCTAAACAAAATAGGACAAGATGATGTCGTCATCCATCTCAACTCCTTTTACTCTTTAAATCTCATTGCCTCATTTTATGCCTTTATTTGTTTATTGCAATTTTATTATCTAACCTTGTAATTAATAGGAGAGCCGGTTCAATTAGTCTTTGAACATAAAAGGTGGGAAGATGATTTAGAATTAAATGCACTTCTAATTATTTATCTTAGGCTTATCATTCATGTCTAATCTTTTGCCTAATCGTTAAAATTGCATATCTAAAACTAACGCACCACTTCTTTGATTTCGCAGATAGATGCATATCCTTAGCCAAATCAATCGACTTTGCGCATATTCATTTTATAAACAATATAAATGCATACTTTCAACATTATATATTTTACAATGCACTTATCCAAAATTAGCTTTATATGTATTTTTATAAAGCAAGTACATATATATAGTCCATAAATCGACTTCGCATCGCTTACATTATAAATAATATAAACACACACTTTAAAACTTTATATATATTTTTATAGCATTAATCTTACAAACTTTTATCAACATGCCCCCTTTTATAAAATACTTTGAAGCATTTTTTATATTTTCAAAAAACATGCATTTTTTTCCAATATAATAATTACCCTAGGTTTGGCAGGACAACCGCAAGTTAGCGGATCTTAGAGGGTGCCTAATACATTCCCTCTAGATTAATAAAGAACCCTTACCCAGAATCTCACATAAGTTTTGCAGACCACAAAAATGGAGTTAATGTTGACTTAGTTGACATTTAGGTGTCCTAATTCACCCAAACTAATTAGGTGGCGACTCCGCGAACCCCTTAGCACTTCAGCACCCTTTTAACATTTAGCATTTTTATACTATTTTTTCTAATCCTTTATTAAGCAGGAGTTTTATAATGTCGCGGTCGAAAAAAAGGCGTGACAATGGCTTTCCTTTTGAATCGCTTGAAATTCTGTTTCATGACTTAATACATTAGTTGATTTCTTCTTCACTTGTTTAAGATTTATTCAATAATTAGTATGAATGCTTGATAGTTAATTGATCACTAATTATCATAATCTGTATGATTTCGAATCAAGAACCGAGAGGATATATTTGGATATGCTGCAATTGAATAGACATATGTTAAAATTGTAGACGAAAGTACCCCGATACTTGTGTAGCATTATAGGTTAATGTTCGTAATCCTCTTATGTGGTAAATCATATCATAGAAATATAGAAGGGTTCTGCACTGGGGTTGATCGATTATATATCCTAACCGAAATATAAAACAGTCTAGTTAACCGCTATCTTAACGTAGAAGAAGTCATTCTAGTTGCATTAAGGATTGAATCTAGTGGATAGTCGAGGATTTTGGAAGTCATAATTCCTTCATAACTGATTACAACTTAAATAGTTTAGTTAATTCTGGCAATTATTCTAGTAGTTAAACAAAAACCCAACTCAATTATCGATTGCCAAATAGATAACATAAAATAGATGAACGGTAATTAGAAACTATTCTCTGTGGACGATAAACTCGATCTTACAGACTATATTACTTGTGAACGATATGTACACTTGCGTGAACAATTGGACACGGTCCTAAAAAGTTTTTGGCGCCGTTGCCGGGGAATGACGTACTTCTAATATCGAACCATCTATTTTTAATTTCTAATTTGGTCGTTCCCAGAGCAAGTTTCAAACTTGTTCTGAGAGCATATTTTTATCACATTTTGTTGTTTGTGTAATCTTGCAGGTAAGGTTAAGTCACTATCAAGGGCTATAGGACTATGACCTTTGTCCACCACAGCAACTTAGACCCCAGGCTCCGCGAGGGGAGAAAAATAAGCTGCACGAAGCCTTATTCAGGCTCACAGAGTGCCAGAATCCTCAAGGACTGACTCATCCACCACAGAATCAGGTTCCATCAGGAAGGATAGATGACATGAGAGCAACTCTTTGGGCACTCTCAAATGCCCAGAATCAGTTCATGGAGAAAACAAGATTATCCATCAGGAATCTAGAGAGGCAACTGGGACATCTAGCTAGCAAGTTGAGAAACGGTATGCAAGGGAACCGCCCTAGCAATACTGGTACATACCCACAAGAGCAGTGCCAAGCAATTGATGTGACGAGTGACAAACAAATGGAGACATGTTCATCCCCAATATGTCCAGAAAAAAGGGTGAACCCAGTGAAGCGAGGCAGTGATCATAGAAGATACTCACGCGGACCAAAGATCACCACCAACAGTCGTTGACACACCGCAGGTGAAGATACCATATCCTCAGAAACTTAGAAAGAATTTTCTTGACAAACAATTTTCTAAGTTTCTGGAGGTCTTTAAAAAACTGCACATCAACATTCCATTCGCTGAAGCCTTAGAACAAATACCGAGTTATGTAAAGTTCATGAAGGAGATCCTCTGTAAAAAGAGGAGTTTAGAGGATTATGAAACAGTGGCGTTGATTGAGGAATGCAGTGCCATCATACAGAGAAGGTTACCTCAGAAGTTGAAAGATCCGGGAAGCTTCACCATCCCTTGCACTATAGGAAAGTTTGAATGTCAGCAGGCTTTATGTGATCTAGGGGAAAGTATAAATTTGATGCCCTATTCTGTGTTCTGCAAACTCGGAGTGGGGGAAGCAAGACCTACAATCATAACCTTACAACTAGCAGATCGCTCCATCGTACACCCTAAAGAAATAATCGAGGATGTGTTGGTTAAGGTGGACAAGTTCCCCGCTGATTTCATCATCCTAGAGATGGAAGAAGATGAATAGATGCCCATCATCCTTGGCAGACCATTTTTAGCCACATGACAGACACTCATTGATGTTCAGAAAGGTGAGCTGAGACTTCGTGTTCAGGGAGAAGAAGTAATTTTCAATGTATTCAGGCCAGCAACCTACCCAAGGGCAAGTGATAACTGTTATGCTATTAATGTGATTGATGAAGCGATTCTGCGACGGGTTCGGAGTGATGATGCTCTTGAAGTGGTGCTGACAAAATGGGATGAGGGTAGTAGTGACGACACAAAACTGATGGAGTATGCGAATTGGTTGGATTCCTATGAACCATGCTATAAGAAGAAATATGAAGAGTTAGGAACCATGTCAGAGAAACCAGTGCCATCCACAGAGCAAGCTCCAGAATTAGAGTTGAAGACTCTGCTAGATCATTTGCACTATCAATATCTAGGTGAGAACCAATCCTTACCAATGATTGTATCATGTCATCTATCCAAAGTGGAGGTTGAAAAACTATTGAGAGTATTGAGGGCTCACAAGCTTGCGATTGGATGGACACTGACAGACATTAGAGGGATAAGTCCTTCTACAGTAATGCACAAAATTCGTCTAGAAGATGGGAGCAGACCCTTTATTGAGGCACAAAGGAGACTAAATCCAACCATGAAAGAGGTGGTGAGAAAAGAAATCCTGAAATGGCTCGATGCTAGAGTGATTTATCCTAGCTCTGACAGTGCATGGGTAAGCCCTGTGCAAATGTTACCCAAGAAAGGTGGCATGACTATGGTGACTAACGAAAAGAATGAGTTTATTTCATCCAGAACAACTACAGGGTGGAGAATGTGTATTGACTACCGCAAGTTGAACAAAACAACCAGGAAGGATCATTTTCCTTTGCCTTTTCTTGACCTAATGCTTGATATGCTTGCAGGACACAACTACTATTGCTTCCTCGATGGTTATTCAGAGTATAATCAAATTGTAATCTCTCCAGAAGATTAGGAGAAGACAACCTTCACATACCCTTTTGGTACGTTTGCTTTCAGGAGAATGTCATTTGGACTTTGCAATGCACCCGCCACTTTTCAGCGTTGTATGATGGCTATATTTTCTGACATGGTGGAGAGGACCATAGAAATCTTCATGGATGATTTTTCTGTTTTTGGGTCTTTCTTTGATGAATGCTTAAAGCATTTAGAAGCAGTGTTGCAGCGATGCAAAGACTCGAATCTGGTGCTGAACTGGGAGAAGTGTCACTTTATGGTGCAGGAAGTATCGTTCTTGGCCACAAGATTTCCAGCAAAGGCATTGAGGTAGACAAAGCTAAGGTTTCAGTGATCGAAAATCTGCCACCTCCAGTATCGATAAAAGGGATCAGAAGTTTCCTCGAGCACGCTGATTTCTACAGAAGATTCATCAAGGATTTCTCAAAGATCTCTAAACCCCTGTCCACCTTGTTGATGAATGTGGTTGCTTTTGAATTCAATGAAGAATGTCTGACTGCCTTTCAAACACTTAAGGAGAGGCTAACCTCAGCACCTATAGTCATTGCACCTGACTGAACACTCCCATTTGAATTGATGTGCGATGCAAATGACTACGCAGTGGGAGCTGTCCTTGGGCAGAGAATTGACAAGGTATTCAAGTTAATTTACTATGCTAGCAAAACCCTCAATGATGCTCATCTGAATTATGCGACGACAGAGAAAGAGTTGCTAGCCATAGTATACGCATTTGAAAAATTCAGGCCATACCTCATTGAAAATAATGTGATAGTGTACACTGACCACTCATCAATTAAGTATTTGATGACTAAGAAGGATGCAAAACCTCGGCTTATACGATGGGTGCTGCTACTACAAGAATTTGACATGGAGATCCGCGATAAAAAGGGGACTGAGAACGTGGTGGCAAACCACTTGTCAAGGCTTGAAGTGGAAGAGAGCCAGAACACCAAGGATGTGCAAATAAATGACTATTTCCCAGACGAGCAACTGTTCCAGGCAAGTACCAGTGTAAATTTACCCTGGTTTGCTGACTTTGTTAATTTTCTTGCAGCAAAAGTATTGCCTTCAGGAATGACAAGGCAACAGGTGAAAAAGTTCTATTTAGAGGTAAAACATTACTACTGGGAGGAGCTAATTCTCTAAAAGCACTGTGCTGATCAAGTCATAAGGCGGTGCGTACCCGAGGATGTAATGCACCGAATTCTCACTCATTGTCACACCTTGCAATATGGTGGGCATTTTGAAGCATCACGGACAGCAGCCAGGTATTGCAGAGTGGATTCTATTGGCCAACCCTATTCAAATATGCCAACACCTTCGTGAGGGGCTGTGATCGTTGCCAAAGAACTGGGAACATGTCAAGGCGAAATGAAATTCCCCTAACTGGGATCTTAGAAGTAGAGCTGTTTGACGTGTGGGGGATTGACTTCATGGGCCCGTTCCCAACGTCTTTTGGGAACCAATACATTCTTCTCGCTGTGGATTATGTGTCCAAATGGGTCGAGGCCGTGGCTACTAAAGAGAATGATAGTAAGACTGTCTTGAAATTCCTTCAGAAAAACATATTCACAAGGTTGGCACTCGAGGCCTCATCGATGTGAAGGAGTCACTTTTGCAACAAGCAGCTTGACACTTTGCTGGCACGTTACGGAGTCTACCACCGTACTGCTTTGCCATATCACCCTCAAGCAAATGGGCAGGCTGAAATTTCGAATAGAGCAGTGAAAAGCATACTGGAGAAGACAGTGGATGGCTCAAGGAAGTATTGATCTACAAACAAAGCTAGATGACGCACTATGGGCCTATAGGACAGCTTTCAAGACCCTCATTGGGATGTCACCATACACGATGGTCTATGGGAATGCATGTCACCTACCAGTGGAGTTGGAACACAGGGCATACTGGGCAATAAGAAAGCTAAACATGGATGCCAAAGCAGCAGGGCAGAAGAGGCTACTGCAACTGAATGAGCTAGATGAATTTCGGAACAATGCCTATGAAAATGCAAAAATCTACAAGGAAAGGGCCAAGACATGAGACGACAAGAACTTGATCCCGAAAGAGCTACATCCTGGGCAACAAATACTCCTATTCAATTCAAGGCTGAGATTGTTCCCAGGCAAGTTGAAGTCCAGATGGTCAAGGCCATTTGTTGTGGAAAAAGTGTTCTCCTATGGTGTAGTCGAAGTGAGAGGAAAAGAGGGCGCATCATTCAAAGTGAACGGACAGAAAGTGAAATCATACTTGTTGAATGACATGTAACAGATCAACTTTGTGATCCGTTTCAAGTCACAGTAAAGAGGAACCTGCGTCCGGCTACAAGACGTTAAAGACAGCGCTACATGGGAGACAACCCAAGGTTTAAATTATGCAATTTAGTTTAGTTAGAACAATCTCACTTTTGGTATTTTTTGGTTGTGATGTGATGACAGGTGTGAGAATCGGAGAATGAGCAGGAAGAAAAGGGTGGAAAATAAGGAATCGGGTCAGCACCGCGGTGCCATTCTGCAGGACCGCGGTGCCGAATGTTCAAAGAGGCCACAGTACTTTTGGCACCGCGGTGCCATTATGCAGGACCGCGGTGCCGGGACGCGAGTTCAGAAATAAAAAGGCCTAAAATCCCCAATTCGCTGCCACCACCACCATTTTGAGCCGCTATTGTCTGTAAGTTGTCTTTTTTTAATTTTTGAGTCGTTACACATTTGGGACAATGTGTCGTTTAAGTTTGGGGGTACTTATGTTTTTGAGTCTTTGTGATTGATTTTTTTTATTGAGTCTTTTATTGTGTCGATATGAGTTAATTTTTTTTTATGATCATGCATGTTGTAGTTGCTGAAAACGCCTAGTGAATTAAGTGAGATAATGTAATGGAATTAAAAGCTAAAATCTGTGTGCTCAGGTTAGATATGCCAAAAATTCATGAAACTCGAATTATTTGAGATATTTTGTGCTTAGCCTATGTGTTGTCAATTGTAAAAAAAAATGTCTATGAGTCTGCTTGCTTGTTATTTGAGGCGAAATAGTGAAGATGTACATGCTTAGGGAGATGATTCAGACATTTCTTTGTTAGCCCTTCTTACCTTTCATTACCTACCTTGCAATAAATCGTATCCCTAGTCAGCCCCGTTGAGCCTAAAATAAGTTATTTCTTTGATACCCTATGATTCTATTGTGTGACATAAGCAGTAATTGAAAAATTGAGATGAAGAAACGTGAAAAAGAAATACCAAAAGAGAGTGAAAAATTGATGCACCCCAATGAAAGAAATATAAAAACTTAAGTTTGGGGTGCCTATGTGGATGTGTTCTATGCTCTCAAAAAGAGAAAAAGGGAACGATATGTATGAACTGAAAAAGAAGGACAAAATGATTGAATGAGAAAAACGCTTATGGTACGTAAATTGAGCCTAAATGCCTACTCTTACCTACCCCTGCCTAAGCCTACATTACAACCCTGAAAAGTCCTGAAGATCTCTAGAATGTATGTCTATGATTAGTGGAGAATAACAAGTAAACATGCCCGTAGAAATAAATGAAATTGACATGCATAGGTTAGCGTTCATATTTCCATTGAGTGTGATTAAAATGAATTTGCAAAATATCTGGCTTGAAATTCTAGATTGCTAAGTTCATGCTATATGTTCCAGCATATTATCCCACTGACGTTCATGTGTTTCTAAGTAACTTTGTGCAGCTGCTTGATTTGAGTCTCTGAGTCTTTTTGATTTTGTTTCTTTGTTTTTGTTTTGATCTTTGCTCGAGGGCGAGCAAAAGTTAAGTTTGGGGGTATTTGTTAGACGTATTTTGTATACGTTTTTTGAGTCATTTTTAGTTAATATTTTTACCATTTTCGTTTAAATAAGTGTCGTGTTAGGGTCGTTTTTCTTTCTTTTGAGTCACAACGGTTCAAAAAGGCAAAATGACGAAAAAGAGCGAAAATTGGGCATAAAAGGAGGGTCCCGAGGCAAAAAGGACGAAAGTTGGCAATTCAGGACAAAAGACTGCAGCACCGCGGTGCCGTTCATACAGTACCGCGGTGCCAGAATTACTGAGAGGCTGCAGGACTTTCGGCACCGCGGTGCCATTCTGCAGAACCGCGGTGCCGAGGCGGAATTTTCTGAATCTGAAACAGAATTGGCCAAGGGCAGAAGGGTCCATAGGGCACGAAATTTGCAACATACTTAAGCCTTAGGGATTATTCTAGAGAGGAGGAGGATTCATTCTATTCTAAAACCACACAACACAACGCTTGACGACTACAATTGGAGACTTAGTTCTACATAATTTTCATTCTATAGTTCAATTCAGTTTATGTTAGGATTTGTATTAGTTCTTAGCATGTTTATGACTAGGAGCTAAAGACTTTATTAGAGCTTTCCTTTTGAATCGCTTGAAACTCTGTTTCATGACTTAATGCATTAGTTGATTTCTTCTTCACTTGTTTAAGATTTATTCAATAATTGGTATGAATGCTTGATAGTTAATTGATCACTAATTATCACAATCTATATAATTTCGAATCAAGAATCGAGATGAGAGATTTGGATATGCTGTATAATTGAATAGACATAGGTTAAAATCGCGGACGAAAGTACCCTGATACTTGTGTAACATTATAAGTTATTGTTCTTAATCCTCATATGAGGATTTTGGAAGCCCTAATTCCTTCATAACTGATTACAACTTAAATAGTTTAGTTAATTCTGACAATTATTCTAGTAGTTAAACAAAAATCCAACTCAATTATCGATTGCCAAATAGATAACATAAAATAGATGAACGGTAATTAGAAACCAGTCTCTGTGGACGACAAACTCGATCTTACAGACTATATTACTTGTGAACGATACGTACACTTGCGTGAGCAATTGGACACAGTCCTAACAACAGCGCTGAAGCTTCAGAGAGGTCTGATAGATTTAGAGAACCGTGGCGCCTGTTTGGCAGAACGTTACAGACATTTAATTTGAATTAGCACCGCGCCGAGCTTAGCAGCGGTCTTTGCATAACTGAATTTCGGTTTGAACTGAAAAGTTGCATCTCTTCTTCTAAACTCATAACCTTTGAATGAAAGGCTGCATCTGGTCGATTTTGGTGCTATATAAAGCATATTGATCACTTGTTAGAAGATATACAACATCAAAATACTTAGCAATCAAAATCATTTAAGAAAATGAATGATCTAAAATTGCAAAGTTCATCTTCTTCTTCCAAAACTAAATTTCTGAAGAACACATAAAGTAGATTCGCCAAGGGTGAAGTTCTTGTGCTAGAACTATCACTCAGATAGTTGTATCCTCAAGGCAGACGATCGGTAAACTACAGAACAAGTCGGGGCGAATTTTTGTCTTAGGACACTGCGTCAAGCAGACCTCTATCTACTACAAGTTAGTATGTGTTTAACATTTGTTACATTTCATTATAGTTGATTTCAATTATTGTTGAGTTATTATTATAGTATTGTGCTTATACATTGAAGGTCTAGATTGACACTAACAATCTAAGACAAAAATTCTCAGAAAAACATTTTTTTTCTGACGTTGAGTTTGCAAAAATATTTTCAGAGAATACACTTCCTGATTTGCAATCTAATGGATCAATCTGGATCATCAATGGTGAAAAACCATGTGGAGAAATCTGAGAAATTCAAGGATTCTGATTTCAAGCGCTGACAACGAAAGATGTTGTTCTATTTAACAACTCTTCATGTGGCAAACGTCTTGACTGCTGAGGCTCCAACGGTACTACCAGACGGAGAATGGGAGAATGCTCCTACGGATGCAACAAGGGATGAGAACTTGAAGGCCATTGAGACTTGGGAAACTCAAGAGTTTCTGTGCAGGAATTATATTCTCAATGCCTTGGATGACTGTCTTTATGATATCTACTCCACATTCAACACGGCAAGGGAGTTGTGGCAGTCACTTGAGAACAAGTACAAAACAGAGGTTGCTTGTTCAAAGAAGTTCATCATCGGCAAGTTTCTGAACTTCAAGATGAGCGATGCCAAAGCCGTTGTCAAGCAAGTGGAGGAACTACAAGTTATTGTTCATGAACTAGAGGTTATGATCCTTAACCCGCATTTCCTTGTTGGTGCTATTATTGAAAAATTATCTCCTTCATGGAAGGATTTTAAGATTTATTTAAAGCATCTAACGGAGGATATTAATTTTGAGCAACTGGTTCTCAAACTTCGTGTTGAGGAAGATAACTGGAAGAGTGAGAAGGCAGATGCAGTTTCCTTAGAGCCAAATGCAAATATGGTTGAAGGGAATTCATCAAAGGCCAAGTTTCAGAAGGGCAAGGGAAAATTTAATGGTGCCAAAGTATTTTCTTCTTGGAAGAAACAAACTCGCCCATGAAAGGCCAATGCGTTCAAGAAACAAGTTGGTGTTTGTTGGGTGTGCGGAAAACAAAGGCATAGAGCAAAAGATTGTCGCCTTCGCAAGAGCCAATGCGGTGGTGGTGGAGGTTCGAGTAATGTCAACCAGTCCAACCGTACTGAAACTAAGAACCAATTCATTGGTGTTGTCACCGCTCATGCAAATCTGGTTACAAATTCAACCGATTGGTGGATGGACACAGGTGCTACTATGCATATATGTTCATAAAAGAACATGTTTTCATCTTACCAAACCATCAAAGATGGAGAACAATTGTTTGTTGGGAATGCTGCTTCGATAAAGGTGGAAGGCAAAGGGAATGTGACTTTGAGGCTCACTTCCGGGAATGATCTTATGCTCACCAATGTATTACATGTGCCTGAAATTTGTAAAAATTTAATTTCTGGCCCTGTTCTTAGCAACAAGGGCTTTAAGTTAGTTTTTGAATCTGACAAATTTGTACTTACCAAAGGTGGAGTGTATGTAGGAAATGGCTGCCTCAGTGAGGGGCTCTTCAAACTAAGTGTTGTATGTGCTAAGGCATTTGCCATTATCAATGAAAATGCAGGCACTAGCACTGCTTCTGAGTATGTGATTGATTCCCTTTCTTCTTTATGACATTCTCGTTTAGGCCATGTTAATTACCGTTCCTTACAAAGAATGGTAAAGTTAGGCATGTTGCCAAAATGTTCCATGAACAAAATAACCAAATGTGGAGTTTGCATAGAATCAAAATATGCAAGTCATCTTCATAAATCTGTTGTGAAATCAAATGAAGTGTTTGGTTTAATTCATAGTGATTTGTGTGATTACCAAACAACCCCATCTCGTGGAGGAAAAAATTATTATATATCGTTTATTGATGATTGCAGTAAATTTTGTTATGTATACTTCATACATACCAAAGATGAGGCTTTGAACATGTTTAAAACATACAAAACAGAAGTGGAAAACCAACTTGACAAAAGAATTAAAATTCTAAGGTCAGATAGAGGTGGTGAATATCAATCGAACGAGTTCAAAGAATTCTGTTCTACTCATGGTATAGTTCATCAAACCACTGCGTCATATACTCCAAAACAAAATGGAGTTGCCGAACGTAAGAATAGAACATTGAAAAATATAATAAATTCTATGTTGATTAGTTCAGGGGCACCCCTTAGTCTATGGGGTGAGACATTAATTACTACAAATATGATATTAAATAGAATTCTTCAAAAGAAAAGTGATCAATCTCCATACGAGCTATGGAATGGAAGATTGTCTACTCTCAAAAGGATGAAAGTGTGGGTTGCCTAACAAAAGTTCAAGTTCCTTTACCAAAGAGAACTAAACTTGGATAAAAAATAGTGGATTGCATTATGTTGGTCTTGCCAATAATAGTGCAACATATAAGTTTATGGTGTATCATTTTGATGTTGAAGGTATTCACAAGAACACACTAATGGAATCTGCTGAAGCAGAATTTTTTGAGGATATATTTCCTTATAAAGACAAGGATAAAAGTGTTCCTAATTATAAGAAGAGGACACTGCCTCAAAATGAGTCAAACCAAGACACTCTAAATGTTGAGAATCTTACTTCTTCCATTCAAGAAAATAATTCTGAAATAAGAAGAAGTAAACGTGGAAAAATCGCCAAAAAGTTTGGACCAGACTATATGACTTTTTCCGTGGAAGGAGAACCTCAAACGTACAGGGCTGCTATGGACTCATCCGAAGCACCTTATTGGAAGGAGGCTATCCAAAGTGAAGTAGAATCCATTGTACAAAATAATACATGGATATTGGTTGATCTTCCTCCGGGACAGAAATCAATAGGTCATAAATGGATCTTTAAACGGAAGTTAAGACCTGATGGTACTATAGAGAAATACAAAGCTTGTATAGTAGCCAAAGAATTTCGACAAAAGGAATGTGTAGATTTCTTTGATACCTACTCACCAGTGTCTAGAATTACGTCGATAAGGACGTTAATTGCTATAGCAACAATTCACAATTTGGAAATACATCAAATGGATGTGAAGACTGCATTCTTAAATGGTGAACTAGAGGAAGAAATATACACGGAACAACCCGAAGGGTTTGTTGTTAAAGGTCAAGAGCAGAAAGTCTGTAAATTGGTTATGTCGTTATATGGACTTAAACAAGCGCCAAAACAGTGGCATGAGAAGTTTGATAATACATTATTGTCAAATGGTTTTCAAATAAATGAATGTGACAAATGTGTCTACATTAAGGAGTGTAATAATGCATATGTCATTATATGCTTGTATGTGGATGATATGCTAATTATGGGAACAAATAAGGATGTAATTAATCAAATTAAGAAGATGTTGCATGCCGCTTTCGATATGAAAGATATGAGAATAGCGGATGTCATTCTTGGTATTAGAATTCAAAGGAATTCTGAGAGTTATATATTAACTCAATCTCATTATGTTGAGAAAGTCCTTAGAAAATTTGGACACTATGATGATAGACCGGTAGTTACGCCATTTGACCCCACTATTCACCTCAAGAAGAATAAAGGTGATAGTGTGTCTCAATTGGAGTATACACAAGTTCTTGGAAGCTTGATGTACATAATGAATTATACGAGACCAGACTTAGCATATACAGTGAGTCGACTGAGTCGATACTCACATAATCCTGAAAATGATTATTGGGTAGCGCCAATAAGGGCACTACGATATCTAAAACATACAATGAACTATGGATTGCATTATACAAAATATCCTCCAGTGTTAGAAGGATATTGTGATGCTAATTGGATTTTCAACCATTCAGAAAGTAAGTCTACAAGTGCGTATGTATTTACACTTGGTGGAGCGTCGGTATCATGAAAATCATCAAAGCAAACCATAAATACGAGATCAACTATGGAAGCAGAGTTTGTAGCCTTGGATAAAGCTGCTGAAGAGGCAGAATGACTAAGAAACTTCCTAGAAGGTATTCTGTTGTGGACGAAGCCTATAACAACCATTTGCATACATTGTGATAGTATGGCTGCCCTGACGAGGGCAAAAAATCAAATATATAATGGCAAGTCAAGACATATAAGACGACGTCATAATACAACACGAAGCTTGCTGAAGAATGAAATCATTTCCATTGATTATGTAAAGTCAAAGGACAATATAGCGGATCCTTTGACAAAAGGGCTTACAAGAGAGCAAGTTGTATTTACATCGAGGGGAATGGGCTTAAAGTCGATACAATGAGTTGTGAACTGGTGGAAACCTAACCTATCATAATTGGAGATCTCATGGTTTAGGTTCAATAGACAAACTAGTTGGAGAAGACTCAAGGAGCATAAAACACACACATGCTCATTCCTATGGTGTACTAGTGTGTTAATCCGTTGACGTTAAAGGGCTGAACTTTTGTTCTTAATAATATTAATAGCCATTATGGTGGGATAGTACATACTATTCTTGATTAATATTACCTATGTGAGATTGATGTGGGGTCGCATCTGGGAGAACTGATATGGCTACACTCTCTAGAAATTCTCATGAAGAAAGGAGTTGTTCATGATTGAAAAGAACACAATCGTAAGAATTGAAATATGTTGATATGATATGTGTGATACTTGTTGTCTCGGTTTACTACAAAATGTGAATAGTGCAAGGCACTTCGTCCACTATTTCACAAGTAGACCCGATAGGTATTCACTACGAAAGGTTCAAGTCCAAAAGACACATTTTTCGATGCATGTCATGTCTTGTTTGACAGAAATAACGATAAGTTCCTTTATTTTGTTTTCTATCCACATGTGGGGTATTGTTGGATGTGTGAATAGAAAATGTGGGGTATTATTGGAACTTGTTTGTTATAAGAAGGAAAAAGTAATCGACAAAAATCGAAAAAGCGGTTAAGCATGGCGCCCGAGGAGAGGGTCGCGGTCTTGGACGGCAAATGGCAAGTAACGTCAAAACTTCAGAGAGGTCTGATAGATTTCGAGCACCACGGCGCCCGTTTGGCAGAACGTTACAGGCATTTAATTTGAATTAGCACCGCGGTGCTGCGTAACGGAAATTTCCAGTTTGAACTGAAAGTTGCATCTCTTTTTCTAAAATCATAACCTTTGAATGAAAGACTGCATCTGATCGATTTTGGTGCTATATAAAGCATATTGATCACTTGTTAGAAGATATACAACATCAAAATACTTAGCAATCAAAATCATTTAAGAAAAGGAATGATCTAAAATTGCAAAGTTCATCTTCTTAAAAAACTAAATTTTTGAAGAACACATAAAGTAGATTCGCCAAGGGTGAAGTTCTTATGCTAGAACTATCCCTCAGATAGTTGTATCCTCAAGACAAACGTCCGGTAAACTGCAGTACAAGCGGGGGCGAATTTTTGTCTTAGGTTACTGCGTCAAGCATGCCTCTATCTACTACAAGTTAGTATGTGTTTAGCATTTGTTGAATTTCATTGTAGTTGATTTTAATTATTGTTGAGTTATTATTATAGTATTGTGGTTATACATTGAAGGTCTAGATTGACACTAACTGAAAATAACCAAGGAAGAAAGCCTTTGTTGACAAGTATTATATGCTAATCTTAACTGGAAGGGGAATTAGTAGTATGTTGGGCAAACTTCTAGAGAATCAAGTAACGAGAGCAGGCAAGAAGGAACTGGTAAAGTTTATTAGTGAGATCTAAGGGCTTTGTAGCCTTAGCAACTGCAAGTTCTGGTGTTACATTTATTCTTCCTGGAGGGCAAACTGCTATAGAATTATTAGTCATATTATTGACATTAAATATAACATTGGTTTCCCAAAACACATGGGAATAGCATTGCAACCTTATTTAACAATCCAAACCCCAATCTTTTTATTGCATCCTGCTTCTGCTGAGGCAACTCAGGGATGAACTTGATAGAACCACTCTTAAGAACTCCAAGAGGAACGGTGCAAAATGCCATTTCATACTTAGCATTTGTTGCTGGGGGCCAAGTATTCGAGGGAGATATGACATTGTGCACCGTTCCCCTTCCCCTTGGAGTTCTGAAGAGTGGTTCTATCAAGTTCATCCTGAGTTGCCTCAGGGGAAGCTGCCTCAGGGGAAGCACAATAAAAAGATTGGGTTTGGATTGTTAAACAAGGTTGCAATGCTATTCCCATGTGTTTTGGGACACCAATGTTGATATATTTAATGACAATAATATGACTAATAAATCAACTTTTAATATAGGAATTAAACAATAAAATAGCCCACAGTATCTCAAACATGGAAGGCCATAAACTTCAAAACTTGACTAAGAGTTGCCTACACTTAGCCTCCTTAGAGCTGCATATACAGCTAAAAGCATACACAACTTGGTAAAAACTTTTTCCAACAGTAGCACATAACTCCCGAATGGAAGAGCTGTCTGGTAGGTAAATACGGCTCTCCAAAAGAGAAGCCAATCAGCTGCAAATTTATTGCACAAGACAGCCCCACTAACATTTTTGTTATTTATCCGCTTTCCTTGGGTTTAGGGATTTTCTTATATTCATAATCATTAATATCAACATTCTCTTGCAAAGCCTGCAAAAGGATATTAGGCATCAAAGTAAGCTTAGGAAGGAATTCAACACACGCATACACATAAATGAAGAGACTACTTGTACCTTTAATTCTTCCTCCAAGTTAATTTTTTTGGGGTTATATGCATTGACAGGTCCAACCCTGGAAAGAGCTTTTCTTGTTTCGATGATTTCCCACTCTTGATCATCCTTTACTTTAGCAATATCCTTGCTAAACAAAATTTTGCACCACTTAGTCTTAAGCCAAGGGAGAAACAAAAGGATAATGTCTTAAAACCCGGTACAGTTATGGCAGGAGAAAACTGTCCAAGGAAAATGGGGAGATCAACAGAATGTCAGAATTTGTGCTATCTGGAAGCTACACCGCTTGTGTGTGGTATGAACCACATAGATACACCCCGTGAGGGGTAAGAGATGGCACATTTTAATGCCTAGCCCTCATATTGACAGTAGACTCAGGCTGACTGAAATAGCCCATATAAATTATGGTTTTCACTTCAGCTATCTAAATTTAACTCTAGCAGGATGTCGATAGTTAGTAGCACTAACGAAAATATAGTAAGTTATTGTTGCATTACCAATACACAAAAGTATCATTATCACCATAATGATGCAGAAGACAAGAAGATAGACATGTCATTTCGATATCAACAAGGTAAATGAAAATTTCTCCTCCTGAACTATTGTCACACTTTTTTTGAGCTATCAATATCTTTAGCCTTGAATTGCCTTTTGAATCACACTTTGTTTTGGCATTTATCATTTCTTTGGTAGTTTTTTTTTTGGAGAAAAGTAACAATGTTATAAATATCAACAACACAAAGGCAGTGTTGTGTGCCATATTTACAGTTCAAAAAGCCAAAAACAGTGTCCTTGATTCTTCTTACTAGGATTCTAGAACTTCTAAAATAACTTCTGAATCATCTGTATTGTAGGTAAATGTATAAACACGGGTCTGTGCTGGTAAAGTTAATTACAACCAAATTTAACCATTATTTAATTACCTTTAACTGTGCTACTGTACAAGGTAATTTATGCGTGTGTGAATTACTGTTCCCAATAGCTAGCAGTATTAATTATAAATCTAATGTACTATAGATAAATCATCTCCAGTGCTATTGCAGAATATAAAGGTCTGGGATACTTGAGGTTTATTGGATCCAAGCTATGGAGTATGTTTATGTCCAAACGAATTTAACCATTTGTTTGTCTAGAATGAGCTGGTTTAGACTTACGACTAATGGAGTAGAGGTTCTTTTTTCCCGATAGGTCACAAAATCTAGCAAAGATTCGATAGTCTCGCTAAGTTTTCTTCCATTAGCTCCATTCTCTATGGCTCTTTACCCTACCTTATCAGAAAAAAGCCCCATTCTCTATGGCTTCCTTCCTCTGAATTTGTAGTATTAAGGAATTAACAGTCAAGATGAGTGAAAACTTATTACCATTATGGCATTACATGAGATGATAACAAGAAGTTCCCTATGCCTTTTAAGTCTCTTTCTCAATATTTTTTTCTCTTTTCCTCACCCATAATGCCACTATTTGAGATAAAGTCACAATGAAACAATGATATAGAAAGTGAAAGAGACAAAAATAAATAGAAGTAAGACAGAAGTTGTTGACTTGTTGTGCTTATCATCATGTGCAGTAGTTTCTTTCTTCCACCCATTGTGACTCTTAATGCTTCAATATGTATATCTCACCGAGCACCATATACTCTAGCCATGAACCACTACAATTTCATCTATACACTATCTTAATTATTCAAGAATAGGCAGCAGTGATACAAAGGCAACAAAGTTGCAACTTGCAGGTATCCAGGTGGATTTGAATGTGATTTGGAGATGGGTGACTAGTAGCTACCAAAATATTGTTTAACAGGTTAACTCTGTTATTAGGACTAAGTTAAGTCATGTTAGACAATTTGAAGGTTGAATGCACCTCTCATAATAATAGGCAACTAAATTTAAATTATTAAAAAAGCCATAAGTGAAGAGCTGCAAGAATACAATAAACCAATAAAAAAGATTAATTACGTAATACGTATGCCATTCAATCATCCATGATGAATATTTTTTTTTTGGTAAAAAGAATATCTTTGCACAGCCTAGACTCTTTTCGACACTAAACCCTTGGGGTTTTCACAATCCCATAACCCCAAGGACTTGACTGCTACATATGAGCCTGAGGTATCCAAGACCCACCCATATCCATCAACATGTAAAGGTTTTCCCCCGCTGACTTCCTCAACATATGGACTCAAATGTCTAAAAACTTACTATTAGCTATTCAAAAAAATAAAATTACTACGTATTAGTAACTACTGAGGAAGCAGCAACTATGAAAACTTTGAAAAGTCAGAAAAATGCACAAGGAACAGAAAATGAACTACTATAACTTAGATACACAATAACAAGTAAATCAGAACCAAACTAAGAAAATTAAGAGCAAGTCCGAGCTCACAATTGCAGATAGTCATATAAGGACTAGTTGTAATACTTTAAAACATGAAAATCTGACCGTATAAAAGAGCCTTGGATTTAGCAGAAAAGCGGAAAAAGTAAACAAAGACAATTACATGAAACTGACAAACCCCTTAAACAATATGTTCTCTGAGCTAAGCTCAAATACTTGCAGGGACTGTTAGCTATGATTCTTACATTTTCCCTTCTGTTCTTGATAAAATTCTTACATAACCTATGGAAGGTGAACATATATTAGTTGTAGGATTTTCATAACTGTGCCAACAAAAAGGCCGGAAATGCAAAAAATTAGAATGTCAGTTTGTAAATGTTAAACAAACATCAATTGAGTAAACATCAAGTATAACTAACCTGCCTTGCAGAAGTTGGCTAAGACCAATAGATCCAAGCACCGTTAGTGAGATCATAGGAAGTCCATATCTCATAAATGGTGATCTCCTGCCCAATCTTTTGTATGACAAAGCTGGGGATTGAACGTTGGCAGCAGAGGAGGCTGCTCGTTCATTAACTTTATCAGGCTGACTCATTGTAGGTTGGTAGTTGTCATGGTAAATATCAGTAGGTCACCTGCTTCACAATCTCAAACTAATCAAAAAGTGGGGTGATAATAATGGAGCAGTCAATCAAATAAAAGGGACTTGGAATTAAGAAAGGGCTTCGGACTTCAAGTGGACTCCAACCAAATTGTCAAACTCCCACGACTCCGATAATCTGACCCAAACAGCTAACTCAAGCCCCTGCGAGTGCGAACCAGCACAAAATACAGGAAAGCTCGTACAACACAAAATGTCAACTACACCAACTGATTAGTTATATTAGCTGGTATAGATTATGTCTTAGGATCATGACATCTAGGCGTACTAAGATCTCAGAGAACGCAGACCAAGACGAGCACGTTATAATAGGATTAGCTAGATGTATGGAGTATAACTATTAAGCTAGTATGTAGCCAGATTCATGAAAAGTCCTTATTAAGCCTTCTTACTAGTGTAGCGTTTTAATCCTAAAGCGTGATATCTAGGTGAGATTCCTTTTTAAAGAATAAAGTACAAGTAGATCAGGATGGACTAAGACATGAGCTTCTAGTCCTCTCGACATCGCATAGATTGAAAGTCACAGTATATTGATAACGAAGATATCTATGGGCCTAGTCATGTGTTAACAGGAACATGGAGACAAAATTTTTATCATAAAAGGTCTTTGATATGAGTTTTGGATCATGATCAATCTTCAATGGAACTTTCTGTAGTGAAACAACCTCGGCGAAATGTAAGGTAAAGTTGCATCTGATAGGCGCGTGGTTCATTTCAACCTGCGCATTGCGGGAACTTAGTGCACCTGCTGCCCTTTATCAATCTTCAAGGTAAGTACAGATGGGATCAAATTGACAGCCTTGGAAAGTAGTACTCTATGTTTCCGGAAGTGTACATGGGAGTAGAGTTGGTTATTTGCCTATTAGTTTCTAGTTTTACATTTGAGTCCAATAAGTTATTTTATTTCCTCTAAGTTTCTTTTATTTTACTTTGACCCCTAGATCCTATTGAGTTTGCCATTTTCAGAGGCTATATTTTCCTTAGCTTAGCTTTTCAGTAGTTGTAGATCTCTTCTTCTGTTCTTAGCTCAAATTCAGTATTTGCATCACAAATTAACTATCCCGTTCAGCATATTCAAACATAAGGTCAGTTATACGAATGAAAACATATTTTGAACAAATACAACATCTTGGTCGGCCGCTTTCAAACATAATTATAATGAGATTACGCTAGGATTTCATTTGGAATTCAAACAAGAGTATCAACATCTTGCTCAAATTCGTATGACACACACACACACAAAGTTAAAGTCAGATGAAATAGGCGAATATTACCTATACATGAGCTTGATTTGTTCCTACAATACAAGGTTTTGATTTTGCTATAAATTTTGGGGAGTTAAAAGTAAGAAAGTAAAAATGGAAAAATCCAAAGTAGTAATTAATGAGAGAATTTTAAGAGAGTGGGAATGGGTAATTTGGGCTTTGTATTAAGGGCTTGAGGGATTAACTAAGAAAGTGGGCTTTTGGATCCATTGGGCTTCTTTCCATGCTATGTAACAAGTTTTTGCATAAACTACTCTTCAAACGCACTTGTCTTTAATTTTTGCCTCTCATATCTGCCGTCTTTAATTTTTTTCCTCTGTTGCTTATTTAATAAAAATATTTAAATCTACTTCGTTAGGCATAAGTTTTGTAATATTTATCTTAGGAAACTGAACTTTTGCCTCACTCGACACAAGTTCTATAGAAATTAAGTTATACAACATAAGTTGTGTAATATTTTTCAGATTGAGTGTTGAAAATTTTTGTCATTTCATGTATAACTTGTCGGATATTATTATACATATGCCGAGTGAAATCTAAACTTATGACGCGCGCAAAGTGTTAAAGGGAAAAATAAAAATCACAAATTTGAGGGCCAAAAAGTAAAAATTATCCCGAAATAGGAACATTTATGCGAATGATTCACTATGTAACGCATTGTAAGACTGGGCTTTTGGTCGGTTCACATGAAAGCCCAAATATAGTGAGCGCATTCCCAAACTCAAGTCCACAAAAAACCGAGCAATCATATAAGTGGGTGTTTAGACCGACTTATTTTAAGTGTTGGTTTTTAAGCCATTTTTTAGTTTTTGTGGTGTTTGACAAAGATAAAATGTGCTTAGAAGCACTATTTTTAGGCAATAAAAATACAAAAATAAGTCAAAAGCCAAAAGTTAGATATTTCAAACTTATGACTTTAGCTTTTAGCTTATAAGTCTTTTTTAAAAAGTCAATCCAAATATTCTCTCACACTTCTTTATAGCATATTTGTGAACACGATTATCCACTTGATCTTTACTCGAGAGAATGATTATCAGGGGACTGGGACCTAGCTAATGTCCAGCAATTAAATGAGATATATGGTCCACCTGGATAATCTTGATTAATCAGATAAGCATGCTACCTATACTTTGAGGAATATTTGGAATTAATAAATACCACAAATGGCCCAGAGAAAACTTGCAAAATCAGCAATCCTTTTAGGAAAGTAGTGGATTTTGTAATTGCATGGGATTTGGAATGGCCCCGATTGAGGGTGGCATTTCTAGTTTATATCATTAGGGTTGGAGCCATCCATCCGTTTACAGGTTCAGTAAAATGCAATAGCTTAGTGTAGATTTTGTATTTTATATTAAATATTTATTAAGAATCAGAGTTGAAGGTCTATCGAAAACAACATTTCTATCTCACAAAGATAGGGGTAAGCTCTGTGTATATTATATCATCTCCAGACTCCATTTATAAAATTACACTTGATATATCAAGAATCAATCAACTTTTTTTTTTTTAGAATCTAAAAACATAATCTGAAAATAGTAACACTGCCTCTATGTATCATTTTTTTGAGTTTCTCAGTGGAATTATATATTATAGCATAGTATTCCATATGTTGATAAGACAAAACAACAGAAAAACATTCCTGTTTCTTTTGTCTACCTTTTCCTTCTTTTTCTCCCAAATCTTTTAATAAAAAGAATTTAGGCGTGCAATATTTGTGTGCTTTCGGCAGTCTGCATAGACTCTAAAATCCATTTCTTTTGGGTTTTAAAATTTAGAGGTCAACCCCCAAAAGGGAGATGTATTTATGAGTTCATCTTTTTAGTAGTATACATATAAATTATTACATGCATAATATTGTAAATTAATAAGATCTCAATCAAAGTTGCTACACTAAATCATGAAGCTTTCTTCCTAGTTCCAACTGCTTTTCTCATGATTTTTTCAGATGTTCACTTGTCTTTCTTTTTTTATTTTTCTTTAAAAAAAGGGAAAAGGGTCAGATTTGCCTTCAAACTTGAGGAAAAGGACCACATTTGTCCCCCGTTAAAGTTTGTGATCAACCATGTCATACGTTAGTCTAAACTTATTGTATTTATCCATTTTTAACACAAATGCCACGCGAATGCCACGTGGGCGACACATGATCGAAACCATTTCATTAAACCAAACCCGATACCCAAATCTTTTTTTTTTCTCTCTCCATCACCAACAATGGCTACCTTTCTTCTTCCATTAGCATCAATGGAGCTCTAAAAACCAGAAAAGATCAGTAAAAATCAAACTAAATAACTCAACAATTATGAAGATTTTCGCCATAAACGCCCCAGATGAAAATAGATTTTGCTCCAAAAACCGAAAAAAGAAATTGGGTTTGTTCAAACAAAATCAAAAGCTTTGAAGATTTAAGGTTAAGATGCTTATTACCTTTGAAGGTGGTAATAAGCTTAAGATGCTTATTACCTATGTCGACAAGTTACCCACCGGGGCGACATTTTTTTACCTTAACGTTTTATCAATGCTTGTATCGATTGATAATTTTTTGCGGTGATAATTTGTCGTTAATGATTGGTGTTATTAATTCATTGGTAGAAAGAACAAAATTGCATTTTGAGTAGAAATCTGAATCTTGCTTTTGTTTTTTTCAAAATTCAAGCGTTAATTTTTTTCAGTTAAGCTCTTATAGATTTGGCTATGAATATGATGGGGTTGAATCTAATGTGTCAAACGTAATGTTCCATAACATTTTACTCTAGCTTGATCTTATATTAAGTTAGATGTGATGGTGGCTGAAGCTTGTCGGAGCTCCGGTGTCACGAGCTCGCCTGTAGTGATGGCTGTGAAGCAAGTGGGGGAGGTGATGTGGGTCCCACCTGCTGACGTGTCGTCCACGTGACATTTTTGTTAAAATTGGGCAAATACAACAAGTTTAGACTAACGGAGGACATATTTGACCTCAAACTTTAATGGAGGACAAATATGACCCTTTTCCTTAAGTTTGACGGCAAATATGACCCTCTCCCTTTAAAAAATCAAATTAGGAATCCCCGATATATTTAACTATGTTGAGTAATTTTACCAATTTGAGAATATTAAATATTTCATTTATTTAATGTGCGAACAATAGTCTCATATTGATAGCGGAAGAAAATGAAGCTACAACTAAGGTGCAAGATACTTTTAATGGTGTGAGTGTTAAGAGTCTCACATTGGAAATGAAATGAGAATTTGGACTCCTTATATGAACTTGGACAATCCTCACCCCACAAGCTAGCTTTTGGGATTGAGTTAGACTCAAGATTCATTTTTTACATGGTATCAGAGCGAGACACATTTCAAGTGTATGTTCACCGATGTTGGGTCCCCAAATTATGTCATTCACGCTCCAGTTAACGGGGTCTGAGCGTGCGGGAGAGTGTTAAGAGTCCCACATCAGAAATGAAATGAGAATTTGGACTCCTCATATGAAATTGGACAATCATCACCCTACAAACTATCTTTTGAGGTTGAGTTAGGCCCAAGATTCATTTTTTACCGTGAGATCCAATCGAACATATATCACACCATGTTATAAGAATATTTTTGGGTTATATTTGTCCAACATCGCTCATGTACTAAAGTAATTTAAGTTTAAGATTTTAAAGTTGTTAAGACATTACTAGTTCACGTTTCAAAATATGGATTATCCCAATATATGTAAGTATGTCAGAGTAATTTTAACGATTTGAGATAATTAAGTACCTCGTTTATGTTAATAAAATTTAGTGTATGATTTTAAGATTGTTGAGACTTAACTAGTTAGACGAAGGTCTCAATAGCTTGTGACCTCCTTTAATTTTACATGCTTATTTAAAAGCTAATTATAATGACTTTCACTTATTGATCATCAAACTCTAATATCCCACTATGTGGAAATTGTTTGATCTTACAAATCAAAGTAATCTTAACAAGTTTAATAGTTACAGTTTCACCTTATAGTATTGAAGCTTTTAAAATTTAATCTTCCTCTATCTATACTTTTTCTTGGTTTTGATTAGAATAGAGGGGTATTATTTTTGCACAAATATCAATTTTGATCATATGACAAGTTGGCAGATCCGTTTTGTGGAAAAAGTAGGGGCGGTTTGAAGATCGAACCCGACCCAGATTTAACGTGCAACCTAGAATTCGGGCCCATCAACGTGTTGTCGGTGGGTAAATAGTAGAGTAAATGGGCCCTTTTGTACAGGGCTTTTACCCACTTGAGCTGACGATTTTCACATATGACCCAAACCACGTGACTCATAATACCATTTTATTGACTCTTCATCATTAAAACAGAAGTTTGGCCCACTCCCCATAAACATTTCACGTTCCCTTTGGTTGATTATGTTATGTTTTACAATATGAAAATGAAGAAAAAATCAAACATAGCAAAGAAATTTTCAAAGTGTGTGCTACTTACTTTATACTCATATTTGTATCTCACCCTCCCCTATGTGGCTCTCATACAATATTCACACATATATATTGGGACGGGCTAGAGTCTAGGCTACGGGTTCGGTCGAACTATATAGTTTGGTTCAATCCTTATATTTATTTTTAAATTTCATTAAATATATGCACATTACTAATTTAAAATTCAATAACTTAAAAGATTAGAAACCAAAACTCGTAAGCTCCTGGGTCCGCTCCTGCATTTATATAGAGTTCATAAGCTAAGCCAATGGCTGAAATGCACCAAGTGGCGAATGAGCATCCATCAAAGATCCAAGTGAATATAGGATTTTCGACACAAAATACTGATATATGTATGTGAAAAATGAGTAAAAATTTAAATATCATAATTTCAAATGTATAATGAGCCTAGCGGTTATAACCGAAATTTTAAATCCATGTCCCTAGCTATGAACACTAAAAATGGGTGGGATTCTCAATTTGTTTTTTGATATCCAGCTTCCTGACTTACGCCAGACTATTTCTGTAGATAATAGTATCGGTCCCTCAACACTACTACCAGTAAATCACGGGATGTGCCTGAATGATCGGAGTTTGAGAACAGAGCAACTGATCACCTACAAGGTTGAGCAAAATGTTTCCACCAGGATTCGAACTCATGCTGCAGATCTCTAACTGGATTCTAAGTTCACCTCCTTTGTCATCTTATGCCTGGGGACGGGATCCTCAATTTTCTTTTTGGTTACAAAAGTAGTTAGATCCTTTTCTTTTGTGGAAAATTGCTGTTGGCTGTTGTGGGAAGGACACCTGGCCAATCATCAAGAGTCGAATTATTAATAAGAGAAAAGAAACTATTTCCATGAAGTAATTCTGACTTTCTAACTACCCTCACTCAAGATTCTAAATTAGTCAAACTTAAATCTTCAAAGGTTGACGATGAAGACTGCCCTTTTGTTATAATATTCTAGGCAAGAGTGAATATGTTACTCTTTAGAAGAAAAAAAAAATCAAAGCTACGTATTCTATTTGATTATAGGATTATGTTATACTATATAGTATATCACTTATTCTGATACTCGTTATTGTTTGCTATGGAGTAGAGATTAATTTTTTCAAACCAAAGGAAGGATGAATTAGATGTAATTACACAGTTTGACATGTTTGTTTGATCAAGTAATTATATAATTAGGTGGGAATTGAGTATAGTTGAGAGGGTGTACCATGTACGTATATTGCAGATGACCATTTGTTATGCACGGCCATGAAATGGACCAACCAGAGGATGAACTTCACCATGCATTTCTTAAAAGATCGAGCAGCCAAAAATCGATGTACCATGTACGTATATTGCAGCGTCAATGACATAATAAAGTATATATTACAAACAGTACGTACATGCATCTTTTAAGAAAGGGACGTAAGAAAAAGTGGTTATTGGTTTAAAAATTCTGCCAGTACGTGGTAGGGGTAGTGAAGGAGTATACGTCGGCTTCGTACACGCAGCGGAATTTGAAAATTTATGTTTCAAACCCGACGACGGTCGAACTGCAGTATGAGATGTAATGAAAAATACAAACACAAAGTATAATGTAAAACTTCGATGGAAGACTTACATTATTACAACAATCAGCCAAACAGTTGAATCTGTTACTTTGTGTAGTCCGAGGGTGCACAAACAACGTCTCTCGATTTGTAAGTTCTGGAAACTATGATGTAATTTGTAAGTCAGGAATGTTAGGGATTCTGACAGAGATTTAGAAGAGATTTACCTCTCTTAGGTTTGGTGTAGTTGGAATGGGAGGTAAGCTCTCTATTTATAATTGCAAACAGATGTTTTAGGGTTTCTGTGGGCCAGGCCCAGCAAAACCCTGGAATGACTAAAATTCGGACCGCCCGAAATCGGCCAGGAATCGCGGCCCAAAGTAAGTGGCACCGCGGTGCCTGTGCGTGTTTTCGGAACCGCAGTCCTGTCCCTATTTTCAGCCTTTTCCCATTTTTAATGTCCTGGTCATCAACCGAGTATATAGGTATAATCTCCTTCTAATTACATTCTTCAACTGACGGAACATTTGATTTAGTGTTACCCTTCAGGCCTTTACATATCGTCACTAATTACATTAGGATCTTCACGGAACTCCTAGACTGCGCTGGAAGACGAACCCAATATGTAAAGTTTAGCTACACAAAATATGTGAACTGAACCTATATGTGAGAAGATAAAATCCTTTCATTCATGACACACTCAATCAAGCTTAGGATTTGTTAAGTGTCTATCAAAATGACTTGATTATTATAACTCATCTATATTATTTGACAACAGGACTATGTCACAGACATGTCCATTACATTGGCCAATGACTTAGTCAATCTAATACCATATGAGTATCTGAGTGTTCATTCGAATATGTATTCAAGGAATGAATCCTAATCTTGGCTCACATACCACCTTTAATCTACTTCGTAATGCACTCAAAACAAGCCGCGTCTCAACCTATAAGGCATTTGAGCTTAGGACAGGATCAAAGTACATTACTCCGTAAACAAGATGATATTGACCTCAAGTCTAAGGACTTTTAACTCCCACACGCCGACGACATTATAGACATATAACAAAACAGTACATCAGCAGGGCATATCAATACTTCAACAAGTATCCATGGGTCCATCACGAGTTGCCATAACTTGTAGCAAGTGAGACATACTACATCCCCTAAGGATATGACGCACACCACATGTCGACGTATAGGATATCATCGATATCCCAATTTCGATGATCATTAGTCGAAGTAATTTAAGAGTTACGTTATAACATTAATTCTCACATCATTAATAAACATGTAACCTCTAGGGATGCATTTATAGAATATTATAAACAATCAATTAATAATTCAACAAATACAAATGTCATAATATTAATCATCATTAATATAAATACGAATGTGTATAAAGTACATTGTGTCCTAATACAGATTGTCTCTAGGACATACATATACTTTCAATCTCCCACTTGGCCTAGAGTCAATCACCAACATATCTAATACCCATGTTCTCAAAATGACCATTATGCTTCATCAAGCTTAATGGTTTAGTAAATGGGTCTGCTAGATTATTGTCTGTGGGAATATAATCTATCTTGATATCTTCAGCTTGCCTTCCACCATCTCTTTCAGGATGTGGTACTTTCTAGGTACATGCTTGTTTCTGTTTGTTGATCTTGGTTCCTTTGCCTGTGCAATGGCACCAGTGTTGTCACAATAAATGGTTATTATAGAACTAGCACTCGGAACAACCCCTAGTTCCTTCAGAAACTCAGAAATCGCGACAGCTTCTTTAGCATCTTTCGATCCAGCAATGTACTCCGCTTCAGTAGTCGAGTCTGCAGTAGTAGCCTGTTTGGAACTCTTCCAGCTCACTGCTCCTCCGTTGAAAATGAACGTGTAACCTGTCGCGCCCGATTTCGACCGCGACTTTTTTAAAGCGAATCTCCTGCTTAAATAAAATGTTAGAAAATAAATAATAAAATGCTAAATGTTAAAAAAATATTAAAAGGGTTTAAAGATGTTAAAGGGTGCTAAATGATTAAAGTAGGGTGCTAAAAAGGCTAGAAATGCTAAAGGTAGTGCTAGGGTTCGTGGAGTCGCCACCTAATTATTTTGGGTGAATTAGGACACCTAAATGTTAACTAGTTTAAAGTAAACATTAACTCCATTTAATGGTCTGCTAAACTTAATGAGATTCTGGGTAAGAGTTCTTTATTATCCTAAAGGGAAGGGGTTAGGCACCCTAAAGGATCCACTAACTTGCGGTTGTCCGTTCAAACCTAGGGTTAATTATTATTGCTAAGAATGCGTGTTTTGAAAATATAAAGGATGCTTCAAAATATTTTATAAAAGGAGGCACGATGATCAAAGTATGTAAAACTAATGCTATAAAAATGAAGTTTTAAAGTGTGCATTTATATTGTTTATAGATATATGCCATGTTGATTTATGATCAAAGATAAGCCTTTAAAATCAAATGTATATGACATAGTGCAAAAGGTGATGATTTTGTAATTTTATGATAAGAAGGTTGTTCAACATAAATTATTTATATTATGCTAATGAAAGAGCTTATGAGAAAATCACTTTATTTTATCATGAATTTTAAAAGTGCATTTCAGATTAAAGTAAGTAATTAAGAGTGCATTTCAGATTTTTAGAACTACCCGCCCAATTTATTTATTCCAAGACTAAATGTTCTATGTCTCTCATTAATTACAAAGTTAGATAATAAAATTGTAATAAACAAGTAAAGACATAAAATGAGGCAACGAGATTTAAAGAGTAAGAGGAGTTGAGACGGATGACAACGTCATCTTGTCCTATTTTGTTTAGGAATTTCCGAAGCGGGAATGTGAATGCGGGGATGTATATAGACGCGGGTTGCCATTTGAAGTAGCTTGTGATGAGTCTCGCCATGAGACTCTTCATTTTGCTCCGGTGCATTTCATGTAAAAAAAAAGATAAGGATTAGTACACGTTAAGCCAAATGAACGATTACATACTCAAACATGCTTATGATTTAATTACTAAAATCAAACGAGATGGCAGGTCCAAGATATAAAGCCAAAAAAAACGTTGTCTTACCCAGGTGTTGAGTCTTGGTACAGACAGAGAATCCAAATGTGAAGACATATCAGGCATGCGATTTTCAGAAAGAAAATTAAGAGAAGTGGGCCTAAGCATATGATTTTTCAGCAGTAAGGAGTAGGTTGGCCCAATATATATAAAATGGGCCACTTTATCCACAACTTTATTAATGCAGATGTTCAGAGAGGGATTCTCATCCATTACAAGATTAGGGGGGGGGGGGGGGGGGCAAGCATTAAGATATTGTCATATTAGGCATTGAAATCTTTTAGACTTAAGATACAACGTGACTATTGGTTCATTTTAACAGAAGCCAAATAAGCACATTGATTTTTTTGTCTACTTCTTTCAACTAAAGATATGATGCAAATCATTTCCTAGCCAAAAATACACATTAATGCATTCAGCCCTGATTTTAACAAGTGAGCATATCAAACTTAAGCCAGCACAAGATCAATCTATACATGTGATTCAAAGTGAGAAACATGATGCACATGTGCAAGACAAAACTTCAATGGGGATGCATGGCTACTTGGTTTAAAACTTAACAGTTAGCAGACCTAAGATGAACTCATGTAAATTCAGAGGCTCCATATGCATCATCTCAAACAGGAATGTCAATCGGGTTACTTAACAAGTATAAATCTATATGAATGTGTACATAGCGTATTTGTATGTGACACTGGGCTATTATACATAAAGGAAAGAAGGAGAAAAAGAAAAGAAAAACCAAGTGTACACTAACAGAGCCAAAATATAGTATGCAACTGATTACTTGGCTTGGTCCATTATTAGAGACCCAAAGGCAGACAACTCAACATATTGACAGTCCAGGTATAAAATGAGCACAATATGGGTTCTGAACTTGACAAGAAATACCAGGTAAACGCATACGAGCCACCATAACTTGGACACAATAAGGTTTGGAGATTATAAGCCATATAGCGAATTTGACTATCATATCTTATAAATACTAACATCTTACTAGGGTGAACCAATTAAGAAGAGTAGAAAAATAAGACATGATTCCGTACTATCTGACTCTAATATAATCGACAAGTATCCAGGATCTCATTTAGTTGAGACTAGCATTAGACAATGTGTCGCCTTAATACACCACAGGTCATATCACTTAAATCTAAGCCATACCCTTAACACAATCACGCATTAACACCCCAATTGAGAATGTCAATAACAATTAACATTAACTAAGCAAGTTCAGTGATTCGCTAAGCATAATCAGCTGTAAATATTGATTTAACACATACTCAACTAATCGCACAGAGAGGCATATTTCACACACTGATATTGAACAACATTAAGATTGAAAGGGTAATGGTTTTACCTTCTCCGGGCAGCGAACCGAGGCAGCGTATCAAGTTGTCGGTCCACTCGACGGGTTTTGGTTTATGCGAATTTAAAGACAGGGCTTTTGCTGATTTCTGGACTAGTATTAAAAGGGCTTCGAACTGCTTGCTCTCGGGATGCTAATTTGCGTCTTGAATCCACGACTCGATGCCTTCCCCTATGTGTTATGACACGCGACTGGATTTTCTGGATTCAGAAAGGTGCTGGGTTTCCCCCTTCTCTGTCTTGCATGTGCTTGACCGTGAGGAAAGGTCTGGATTGTTGTGTTATACTGTGTTTACTACTGGTTTTCTGATTTCCTGGATGTGTAAAAAACGCTCAATTTATAACCTCAATCTCTGGGTTCTAAACTTGGTAAACCTTAAAGGCTGATTTTGGGTATATGGTAAGCTGTGATTTCGGGTATCTCCTACCATAATAGGTGCTGATTTGGTATTGATTCTGTCGGATTCTTTGTGCGATTTGTTACTGATTTTGAAGTAAGATTTGGGTATTGGTTATGGTAAGAAATCGTTGGAGAAAGGGGGGAAGACGACTGGGGTTAGTGTGCATGGGTAAGGAACACCCCGGATTCTCCGGCGAGAAATCCGGGCGTGGAGGCGACTGGTTCTTAGTTGTTAGGGTTCTTGCTGCGTTTTGTTTTTTTAGGGAGAGACGATGTGTAAGGGATAAGGTAAAGGGCTGAGGGGGGAAATGAGAAGGGCTGAAGTATAGGGCTTTGGACGATGGGTGGGTAAAGTAAAAGGCGGGGGTCTTGGGCTGGGTAGGCAGTGTGGGCTGCGGTAGTGGGCCGGGTTAGTTGGGCTGGGCAATGGACTGGTGGTAATTTAAATTGGGTATTAGATTTAGGAATTAGTTTTAGGTGTATTAATTAGTGACAAATTAAATTATTTAAATTGTGATTAAATTATTTAGGTGTTTTATTAGTCTGAGTTTGAAGTATAATAATAAATGCGGGTGTGCTATTTAATTAGTGTTTAATGTTTTTAATGCGATGTCGTTATTAAAACTTATTAAATAAAAATTGAGTTATTTAAATGTTACATGCAGATAGGACTTCTTAATTTTTTTTTATGAATGCTATTATTAAAACGCGTATGTTAGATTATTATTTCATGTATTTATTATTTATTATTAAGAATTATGACAGGACTTAAAATTAATAAATATGGGCGCGGGACTCTAAGTGCGCAAGACGCGGTGCCATTATTAAATTGTTTATTTATGCCTGTATTAATGTTTTATCGCTGCATTTTATTATAAAAATCATACAAATTATTTTACAAAATTAGTCTAATTTTATAGCTAATGACTGGACGGGAGGGTCAAAATTGGGTGTCAACATAACCAGACTGAGATTTGAAATCATCAACATCTGTCTGGAAACTAGTATCGGTATACCCAATGGCAACCAACTCATCAACTCCACCATAGACTAAGAAGTAATCTTTAGTACGCCTGAGGTACTTAAGAATACTCTTGACTGCTTTCCAGTGTTCCTCGCCAGGATTCTGCTGGAACTTGCAAGTCATACTAAGTGCAAAGGTCACATCTGGCTTAGTACATGTCATGACATACATGATCGATCCTATTGTCGAAGCATATGAGATCCTCTTCATGCGCTCAAGTTCAATAGCATTAGTAGGGCAGCATTTCTTTGATAACTTGATGCCTTGACCCATCGGAAGACCGCCTTTCTTGAAATTCTCCATGGAAAAATGTCTAAGCACTTTGTCTCATAGATCTGGCCGTGATATTTCAACAATCTATTAGGTCTATCTCTATAGATCCTAATTCCCAGAATGTAGCAGGCTTCACCTAAATCCTTCATCATGAAGGTCTTGGACAACTAATCCTTAACTGACTGCATGAGGGTCTTATTATCTCCCATTATCAATATGTCATCAATATATATAATAATGAAGACAATACCCTCATCCTTGCGTTTGAAATAAACATAAGGATTTTCTTTGCTTCAGACAAAACCAAAAAATTTGATACCATTGTCAAAGCAAATGTTCCAACTCCTAGAGGCTTGCTTAAGTCCATAAATGGACTTCTGTAACCTGCACACAACATTCGGTCTGGACTCACATGAAAAACCATCGTGTTGTTTCATATACACTTCCTCAATTAGATTACCATTGAGGAATGCAGTTTTGACGTCCTTCTGCCAAATGTCATAATCATAATGTGCAGCTATCGCAAGCAAAATCCGAATAGACTTTATCTTAGCCACCGGTGAAAAGGTTTCATCATAATCCACACCAGGACGCTGAGTAAAACCTTTAGCCACTAGTCTAGCTTTATAAGTCTGAACCTTGCCAGATGCATCAATCTTCTTTTTGAAGACACATTTGCATCCTATGGGCTTAACCCCATTTGGAAAATCAACCAAGTTTCACACCTGATTGATATACATAGATTCCATTTCGGATTTCTTCGCTTCTTGCCATCTCTTCGAATCAATGTCTAGCATTGCTTCGCTGTAGGTTCTAGGCTCGTCATCATCTGGAATATCTAGCTCATTTTGTGTTTCCACAAGTAGTTTTAGTCTTTCTGGAGGACGATAAGTAGTAGACCTACGAAGTTGATTATCTTGCAGTTCAGTTATAGGTATGTTCTAATTGTGAGTAGGTTCTTGTGCGCTGGTCGATCCACCAACATTAGAGCTTTCAGGAATATCATTTTCATGTCTTTCCTGAATGGGAGGAAATGCAACTGGTGCACTTACTTCCAAGGTCTGTGCCGGAAGATCTTGCATTTCTGAATTACTCCTCGTAGCACTCCCACTGGCCGAAGGGGGTACCCTAAATACCCAATCTTCGCCAAAAGCTCCCACTGAATTCTTTCTTCAAGTTCTATCTCCGTGCAACTCTCATCCTTGTAGACATATTCATCTTCAAGAAAAGTTGCGTTCCTAGAAACAAATATCTTATGTTCTCCAGGAAGATAGAAATAATATCCCTTAGTTTTCTTTGGATACCCAACAAAGTAACACTTCTCACTTTTAGATTCCAACTTATCAGTGATCAACTTCTTGACATATGCAGGACACCCCCAGGGCCTCATGTGTCTAAGTGATGACTTCTTGTCACACCATACCTCATATGGTGTCTTTTCGACTAATTTAGATGAAACTCTGTTCAGAACATATATTGAGGTCAAAATAACGTATCCCCAAAGGTATGTAGGAAGAGCTGAAAAGCTCATCATGGAACGAACCATGGCAAGCAAGGTTCTATTTCTCCTCCCGGCAACACCATTCATCTGTGGTGTTCCAGGAGGTGTCCATTCGGAATGAACTCCATGAACCTTTAAGTAGTCAAAAAATTCTTTACTTAATTATTCACCACCACAATCAGATCGGAGAGTCTTGATACTCTTTGAGAGCTATTTCTCAACTTCACACTTAAACTCCTTAAACTTCTCAAAAGCCTCGGATTTGTGTCTCATAAGATACACATATCCAAACCTTGATAAGTCGTCTGTAAAAGTGATGAAGTACGAGAAACCTTCTCTAGCTTGAGTCGGAAATGGTCCACATACGTCTGTATGTACCAACCAAGCACCTCCTTGGCACGGATCCCCTTTCCTGAAAGAGGTTTAATGGTCATCTTACCTTTCAAACAAGATTCACATTTACCATAAGATTGTAAGTCAAATGGTTCGAGGTAATTTAACTTCCTTAACCATTCTATCCTTGTTTGATTGATATGACCAAGTATGCAATGCCACAAGTAGGTAGAATTTCTTTCATTTAACTTAGCTCTTTTATTTTGTACATTGAAAATTTCCCTGTGGCAGTTTAATGTATACAATCAATTTACAAGAGGCGCAATTCCATACAAAACATTATCTAAAGTCAAAACCATATTGCCATTCGACGTGTTTGAGGAAAAACCCTCTGAATCAAGTACATGAATGAAAATAATGTTCCTTGTCAAAGAAGGAACATAAAAACAATTGTTTAAAAACAAAATTCTGCCAGAAGGTAAATCTATCCTATAAGTTCCCACGCGCTCAGCAGCAACTCGTGCTCCATTTCTGACGCATAGGTCCACCTCGCGAGACCCGACCTTCCTGCTGTCAGTTAGCCCCTGCACATTTGTACAAATGTATGAGCCACAAACGGTATCAAGTACCCAGGAATGAGAATCATTTATAGATAGATTAGTTTCAATTACAAACATACCTTATCCATTAGAGGCTGCAGCACCTGGTGCCATTTCTCCGCCTGGAGCAGTACAATCCTTTCTCCAATGCCCCTTCCTGTTGCAATTCATGCAAACATCCGATGCCGGTAGTTTCTTCTTCTTCTTCACCCCTCTATTGGGCTTCATTGCTGCTGCCGGAGAAACAACTTTGCCCTTTCCCTTCTGTTGTCCCTTACCTTTCGGTTTGGGGTGACTAGAGGAGCCAACCATCAGAATAGGCTTGGTCTTGGAGGTCGAAGATTCAAAAGTTTTCAACATATTATGTAACTCCGACAATGTCGCTTTAGTTCCATACATATTATAATTGACAATGAAACTCTCAAACGATCTAGGAAGTTTGTGCAGGATGAGGGTGGTGGAGACTCTGTCATGAAACCTTATGTCTATAGTGGCCAACCTCTCAATCAACTCAATCATCCTCAACACATGAGGTGAAACTTGACCCCCTTCATTTAGCCTACACTTAAAAAGTTCTATGAGCAGTTCATATTCCATTGTATGACTCTGCGAATCATAAAGACTCCTCAAATGGGCTAACATTTTGTTGGGCCCCATAGTTTCATAATGTCTTTGCAATTGTGGTGACATAGAAGACAACATTAAGCATTGAGCTGATGTGACATCCTTATAATGTTTCTCGTAGGTAGCTTTGTCAAAAGTAGCATACTCAGCAGAGTCCTCCGCCAGAGCGGTTGGGAATACCTTGTCCAATGTGTACTAAATATGTTCCTATCTTAGAACAATTCTAACATTTCTTAGCCAGTAAATGGAGTTGGGTCCGGTGAGTCTGTTTGACTCCATGAGCATTTTCAACGAAAAGTTCGACATTTCTGAAGTTCTAAAGATATAGATAGAATAGGAAAAATGCAATTAACAATTCATTCTTACAATAATACACATTCATTATAAACTAGTTTAACATGGACTTTTGTTTAATTAGCTCCCACTATTTTGCATACTTCTACGACCCCAAGGTAGAATACGGACCTAAATCAATATAAAGGTCATAATGGGCCAAGATCCAAACATATGCTATATCCGCGTATGCTTTGGCTGATAACTTCAATAGCACACTTTGGTAAGTCCTCAACCAATTGTAAAGCAACTCTACAACTCTTGGTTTGATTAAATATCTTTCATTTTAATCTTACGTCTTTAGAGTTTAGACTAGTCCGACACTTTGGCGCCAAGATTCATCTAAACAAGCCAACCCCATTACACGACTGCGTTTGAGTGCCTAAGTAAATTTAGTCTTTGCAAGCAAACACTTTGGTGTAAATACCTATAAAAGTTTATTATCTACTTTCATTTTAACACATCTATGAAAGGGCCTCAGTCCTCTTAGACTTAGAGCAAATGCTTTGGCATAAATACTTGTATCGCCGAAAAGGATTTAGCACCCTAACAATTATAATGGACGACGCGTTATAATTTAGACTTGTATTTAATGTTTGGGGAACATTTTCAATTTTCGGAAATTCATTCAAGATCAACAATAAAGTCATACATCATATGACATACTATGCATGGGAAACCATCAAACCCAACAGGCAAGATAAAGATGGTTTTAATCACATACTAGGCGTCGTCTACCCAGACAGTTATAGCGGTCATTTGAGTTTAAATCATTACTGGTCGCCGCCTACCCAGACAATAATTGTGGCCACTATGCTAATATTAAATGCATCACATTCAATCACTTAGCACATTTGTATATTATTCAATAATATACTATTAATGATAATTATGAGTCTATTTATCTACTCTATAATCCATGTAAATTCCAACAGTCCCTAAACATTTTCTGATTTCAAAATTCTGATATTCAGGAATTCTGCAAACTTTAAATATTTACAGTTTAGTCAGTAAAGAATTTAAAAGTTCAATCTGAACTCCTATAAACTCAAAAAATGCAATTCTAAACCTCAAAAAATATTTACAAGTTTCTGGGACCTATTTACAATTTCCAGAACCTAAAATCAACTTTCAAAAAACTTTCTTTAATTACAGATTTGCCCGAAAGGACCAAATCTGTTTGATTCAAAAACTGAAACCTTTAAAACTTCAGATTCAGAATCTGAAACTTTTAAGTGTCTGTTTCTGACTTTCATTTTTTTTAAAATTATCGTCTGCACCGCGGTGCCTCTGGGCAGTAAGCTACTGGAATCTGCAAATTAATTAGCACCGCGGTCCTAACTGGTGGCACCGCGGTGCCTCATAATTACCATCACAGGCACCACGGTCCCAACAGGTGAAACTGCGGTGCCTCGAAGGCAGATTTCGAAAAATTAATTTTAAGCTTCTGGATGAACATCACCGCGGCTCCCATGAACAAGACCGCGGTGCCTCTTGCTTCATCTGGGCAGCACCGAGGTGTTCCATCGTGGAATTCCGGTGCCGCCACAAAACCCTAGCAAGCACCGCGGTGCTCCATCGTGAAACTGCGATGCCTTATCCCCAGAAACACAAAACTGAAATTTCCGAACCCCTAAAACTGATTTAGGGTCAGATCTTTCAGATATATCACTTGTATAACCATCACCATTAAAACAACATGTTCATCGACCATCAAATCCAATTTTTTTTTCTCGTTCTTCATTTCAATGCACCATGCTTTAAGCCGGATAACGCATATCAACTTAGAAGAGTTATTTATTGGATTGATTTTCATGATTACTGTTTACACCCAATTTTGACCCTCTCGTCCAGTCATTAACTATAAAACTACACTAATTTTCAAAATAATTTTTAATAATTTTATAATAATAAAATGCAACAATAAAAACATTAATACACACATAAATAAGCAATTTAATAATGGCGCCGCATTTTACGTAGAGTATTGAACACACCTTGAGTCTCACATCCGCATTCGTCATTTTAATAACAAGCAATTTTATTAATATTATTTGTAATTTAAGCCCTATTTCCCATTAAGTAAAACTCAAACAATTCTTAATGATAAATAAATAAATACATAAAATAAATAATTTAACAATGACGTCATATTAAATAGCATATTCACATTTTTATTAATACGCAAGGCAATTTCATAATTATGATTTGTAATTTAAATTAATTTTAATCTAATACATGCGTTTTAATAGCGTCGCATTTATAAAAGCATTAAGCAATCCTTAAATGTCATATCTGCATTTAGCATTTAAATAATTTAATAATAATCTAAACCCCATTCAATTTTAATTTAACATCGCAAAATACGCATAATAAATAATATTTTAACGACGTCGCATTATAAAATACTAAGCACTAATTAAATAGCACGCCCGTATTTATTTTTTATAATAATTTAAACTCAAACTTAGACTAATAAAACACCTAAATAATTTAATCACAATTTAAATAATTTAATTTACCACTAATTAAATAATACACCTAAAACTAATAACACACTACCCAAATTAAAACTAATACCTAATAACTACCAGCCCAACCTTTAGCCCACACCTTCAAAAATCGTCCAAGGCCTAATCCTTACGGACCGACCCACCCCCCCATTTATACTCCCATCGTCCCTCAACCCTAAAAAACGCAGAAAAAAAACCCCTAACCTAAAAAAGCTTACCAGAACCCGCCGCACCTCCCTTACCCTCGCACCCCATCGCCGCCAAGACCCCAGCCGAGATTCTCGCCTAAGAATCCGGCGAATCACCTACCAAATCGTCTTAAAACCGCGACACAAATCTACCCCAAATGGAAACCATAAAAAAAATCTTACCAGACCTTACCAAGAATCAAGCACAAATCTCGTCCAAAATCAGCCAAAATCGCACCTTAAATACTTACCAACATTAGAACCCAAATGATGGCCATATAAATGAACCCATTTTACACATGCAAGGGCAGGACTGGACGGGGGAAAGATCCCAGAGTTTGGACACAGAGGAATCCCCTTCAAAATCAGAAAAAATGAACCTCGAGGAAGCATCCGAAATTAGCAGAAAACAGGAGAGAATTCATAGCAATCCATAGTCTCTAGAAATCATTTCGGCATAAGTTCTGTTTGCAAAACAGAAATTTGACCCCTCAGATCGCATCGCAACTCCGAGTGGATCGACGACTTGATACGATGCCTCGGTTCGCTGCTCGGAGAAGGTAAACTAGAATCCCTCTCAGTTTGTTTTACTTTCCCTGTTTCGCGTGTTTTATCATCGATTTAGTTCGACTGTTTATAAATGTCTAAGTATGATGTTTGGTCAATCTGTCTGTAATTGATTCAGTTTACTAAATTGTTGTTAGATTTATATCTAATACTGTATGTCAAAATGATGTTAATAACTTGTTGCAAGGAAACTGTGATAATGTTTAGGTTGATCGCCTTGGGATATTTGCTGTTTAGTAGGCTGAGTATGCTAAATATGCAGTTAAGTCATTGTCTATGTTTCTATTTCAGTGTAACCTATAGTTCTATTTCATGTAGTAAGCATATATATGACATAATCTGATATCGAATAAATGCTACACAGAGGCTATTATTTCATAGCAGTTGCGTGAGTTGCCATACGCAGCTACTGGCTGTGGTACTGCACTTGAGATTGCTGCCTTTTTCTGCAGTGACACACTCAATGATAATTGTTTTTCTTGTCGTTTTGAAAGGACTGTCCTGTATACCTTTAGAGGATGTCCGATATATTTACGTGTCCCTTTAATTTGTGGCCATGCCTGATACTGGATTGCTATGGTTCATTGTTGCAAATTTGAGGTTTAGTTACTGAGTCACTGTCTTGCTATGTCTTGGTTTAAATTCGAGTACCTTTCTGTTTGTAAACATGTTTCTGATTTTGTTTATATGACTGCCTGAAAACCAAGTACCAATAGCAGACTGTGTTATAGATAGATCAGTTTATGTCTTTTAATAAATAGTCTTAAGTTGGATAGGGATCATCGATAATAAATCTGCTTAGCCTAATTCATCAGAGTCCTAATAGCTTAACTTAAGATCATGAATAGAGTGGGAAATCTGGAAACATTGCCACTGCCTGGGATCAGTTGGGAGTAATCCATGAGCATGAATAGATGTCGCAAGCGTTGTGCTGTTTGAGATTTTGCCTGATTAACTGATCTATTGTGTTCCTGAATGCATCAAGTTATTATCATAAATACTTAGAAGCCATTGTAGTACATTTCCTATCATACCTCGTCGTTATATATATTGAGCTTATTCATTCAAAGACTAATACATGTTTAGGAAAGAATATGAAGGGGACTTAATTCTCTATGCATAATCCTAGATGTTAACTTAGTTGCATTGGTAAATGGAACCCAAATCCAGTAGGTTGAACTACTGTACGTGTCCATGCCCTGCCCTTCCCTTCCCTCTGCTGCTTCTATTCTTATTACTATTTTTGGGGTTAAAGCCCATATAACGTGTACCTTGAATACAACTGGAATCTGCTTTTCCGTCATTTTGATCACTTGCTGCCTCAATAATATCTATGTGCTTAGTTGCAAATCATGTGTTTAAGCCAAATGCTTACTCTTTACTTTTGACAAATTTGGGTGTGTACTAATCCTTATTTTTTATTTTATTTACATGCAATGCCTTGGAGCAAAAGGAAGAGTCTCAATACGAGACTCATCGCAACTCACGAAGACCCGCATTTATGTGCTTCATCCTCTCCGCATCAGAAATTCCAAACCATGGGTGAAATGACATTGTCATTCCTCGAGTCGTCTTATTATTTCCTACCCCGCCCCCATTCATTTATTGTAAATTAATTGGCTAACGCTAACATTACATTAGTAGGACATTTAGTATATTTAAGCTTGAAGTCGTTACTAAGAGGTAGTTGTGACATTAAAATTCGTTTCCTTTTAAGTTAATTATTTAAAACTTGCCATATATAGTTTAAGTTATACTAAACCACTTAATAATCCTCACTTGCATAACTAGTCATATAGCTAGGACATTAGTCATCAAAATATTCCTAACCCATCTTCTCATAAACTCTTATTAACATTCATATAAAAATATGTATATTTTTATCATACTTTATTACCCCTTGCATAATAGACGTTTTCTTACATTTTTACTTTATACTGTTATAGGTACTTATTTTGTCATAAGAATTTTTGCACTATTATTTCTATATTCTGTTAAGCAATATATACACCTTGTAAAATAATTTCATATGTTCTCCAATTACTTTAAGAGGTATGTTTTTAAACCAAAGCTAACTTTATATATTTTAAATCTTGCATTCTCACATTGGTCAAAAATACATTTTATACTTACAAATATCTTTGCTTAAAGTACTTTCCAAAAAATGCATTTTTTCTTAGCATAAATAATTAACCCTAGGTTTGAACGGACAACCGCAAGTTAGCAGATCCTTTAGGGTGCCTGACCTCTTCCCTTTAGGATAATAAAGAACCCTTACCCAGAATCTCACACTAGTTTTGCAGATCATAAAAAATGGAGTTAATGTTGACTTCAACCTAGTTGACATTTAGGTGTCCTAATTCACCCATAATAATTAGGTGGCGACTCCGCGAACCCTTTAGCACTTAGCATCTTTTATTTCTAGCCCACTTTAACACCTTTTACTTTTAGCACCCTTTACTTTCTAGAACCACATTTAGCACCCTTTAGCATTTTAATATTTTATTTTCTAATTTTTCTTTTTATTTAAGCAGAGTTCGCTAAAATAATGTCGCGGTCGAAAAAGGGGCGTGACAATTACATTATCGTTTTAACAAATTAGGGCACAAGGACCATGTGTTCTAAGGATTTAGGATTTTTAAAGCTTTTAAATACATAAAATATAGATCTAAACAAATTCTAACCCATATTATCATTAATATCATTATAAATCACACGAAACAGCCCAGACTCTGATACCACTGAAGAAGTTTACGTCGGGTTCGTACACGCAGCGGAATTTAAAAATTTATGTTTCAAACACGACGACGATCGAACTGCAGTATGAGATGTAATGAAAAATACAAACACAAATTATAATGTAAAACTTCGATGGAAGACTTACATTATTGCAGAAATCAGCCAAGCAGTTGAATCTGTTACTTTGTGTAGTCTGAGGGTGCACACACAAACGTCCCTCGATTTGTAAATTCTGGAAACTATAATGTAATTTGCTAAGTCAGGAATGCTAGGAATTCTGACAGAGCTTTAGAAGAGATTTATCTCTCTTAGGTTTGATGTAGTTGGAATGGGAGGTAAACTCTCTATTTATATTTGCAAACAGAGGCTTTAGGATTTCTGTGGGCCAGGGCCAGCAAAACCCTGGACTGACTAAAATTCGGACCGTCCAAAATCGGCTAGGAACCGCGACCCAAAGTAAGTGGCACCGCGGTGCCTTTGCGTGTTTTCGAAACCGCGGTCCTAAATCAAAGGCACCGCGGTCCTGTCCTTATTTTCAGTCTTTTCCCATTTTTAATGTCCCGATCATCAACCGAGTATATAGGTATAATCTCCTTCTAATTACATCCTTCAATCGATGGAACATTTGACTTAATGTTACCCTTCATGCCTTTACATATCGTCACTAATTACATTAGGATCTTCACGGAACTTCTAGATTGCGCCGGAAGACGAACTCAATATGTAAAGTTTAGCTACACAAAATATGTGAACTGAACCTATATGTGAGAAGATAAAATTCTTTCATTCATGACAACTCAATCAAGCTTAGGATCTGTCAAGTATCTATCCAAATGACTTGATTATTATAACTCATCTATATTAGTTGACAACAGGACCATGTCACAGACATGTCCATTGCATTGGTGATCGGTGTATTTTATATACACCTTTTGAGTCAGTCTAGTTAGTCTTTTGTCCCGTTTTGTACATACAAAGTGTCGTATTAGGATAGATTTTCTTTCTTTTGAGTCAAAGTGGCTAAAGTGGCCAAATGGCGGAAAAGGAGCGAAAGAGGAAAAAAGAAGTCTTAGAGTGAACGGAGAAAGTGGCAAGCGAGTGAAATCCGGACTGCGCGCGCCTCCTGCGATCGAAGCGGGGCGCGCGCTATTATTCAGAAGGCTGCGAAGATTCAGCGCGCTTCTCGAAGACGAAGCAGCGCGGCGCGCAAACATCAGAAGCCACGGGAGTTGCAGCGCCGCGGCTACCGAACAGCGAATATCGAGCGCGGCGCCAAAACACCGTATTGCGAGAACTTTAGGCGCGCGGCGCTCCATGCGAAGGCGGCGCCCGACGGAAAAATTAGGTCTTTGACGGATTTTTGGGCGGGCCTGCGCAGGAAAAGAGGAGACGTTTTAAACCTATAAAAGGAGAACCACTGGCGGTTTTCAAGGTTCCTTTCTTGCCAAATACAAGGTTTTCTTGCCTAGGAGATTGGAGACCTAAACATTAGTAATTTCTTTTCTTTTCTTTTCTTTAATTCGGTTTTGCATGATGAACTTTGAATTAGTTCTTGTCATATTCATGGCTAGGAACTAATTCTCTTATAGGCTTTCTATGTTGAATTCTTGAACCTTATGTTATAAAGTAATGCATGCTTATGGTTATTATTCTTATTGAGAGATCTATCCAATAATTGAGTTGAATTCTTGGTAGCTAATTGACAACTAGTTATCACTATATGATTTCTAATCAGTTACGAAAAGGAGGATTGTGAATATCTTGTAAGTTGGGTAGACGGTCTTGAATTGGGGATGAAAATACCTCAATTAGATTTGTAAGCGTTGATGAGAGGCTTAACACCCTAATTTTGCGCATTGTGCGTGACGATCAACTAGGTTTTGTGCTTAATCCTCCTAGAGTTACCCTTATCGTGAAAGTTAGGTAAGGAACAATCCGGGGTTGAGTGTTTATATAACCCTAACGGGAGTATAAAAGCGATTTCGTAAACTGCTTTCTCCAAAGAAGAACACCATAAGTAATGCATTAGTAAGTAACATAGCGGATAGTAAGGATACATAGAAGCCCTATTCTCATCACATCCGAATTAAATCTTTATATTTAATTAGCTTTTATAATTCTTAGTCATAAACAACCAATCACTCGTTAATTCACCAAATAGATACTAGAAAATAGACAATTGGTACTTGAACCCTAATCCCGGAAGGGCGATATTCGGTCTTATCTAAGACTATACTACTTGATACGATAACGTGCACTTGCGTTTAAAAGTGTGTGCATATATCGCGCATCAAGTTTTGGCGTTCTTAGGGATTAGGCGTTAGTTCAATATCAAATTTATCTATTTTTAATTTCTAATTTGGTTTTATGTATAGTTTTTTTAATTTTGTTTATTTTATGTATTTATTGTGTGAAAACAAAGTGCGTGATTCTTTGTTGGTTTTGATTTATCTCGGGGATCCTTAAGACATGGATTTCTCATGTCGATATGATCGAGCTCGACCATAGAGGAAGAGAGAGGAGGAATTACGAGAAACTCTACTCGGTCTCACGAGGTCCCAAGCTCGGTTCATGGGCGAAATGAGGTTGGGTATAAAGAGGTTGGAAGCAAATAGCGAGAACTTCGCGATCATATTCAGCAGAACAACAAGTTGAGGAGCACGAATCACACCCAACTATTGAGGAATTTGGTGAGATAGGCTGGTGTAGAGAAGGAAAAGATTGCGAAACCCAATTATTCACCTTCTTGGATTACGTGGAAATTCTTTTCATGCACCTATCACGGAAGAAACACCACTAGCTATCACGAATGACTCCCAATTAGGAATTGCATACCATCAAGGCAACCCCGAGTCAAGAGATGTAGAATTTCACGGTTTCTACAAAATAAGAAGCCTAAAAGACAAACTCATCTTGTGTGCTTGGGGATACTTGTATGTTTAAGGCCCTGTTTGAACAAATAGTTATAGGAAATTGAGACCTATAGCAATAAATGCGTGGATTGCAAGCGATTCGCGAAGTATCAATGGGCACTCGAGAAAGGTTAATTGCGTCAGCTAAAAGACGTAAAAACATTGGCTTGTTGGGAGGCAACCCAGCGTTTTCAATTATGTTATTTTAATTTGATCTTTAGTTTATTTTATTTTGTCTAGAACAATCTCACGGTCATGGGGTCTTGTGTTTGAGCCGTGATTGATAGGTCTGAGGAATGGCGAAAGCGAAACAAGAAAGTCGATTTCGAAAGCGGGTAGCGCGCCTGTAAGCAGTGCGGCGCCAAAGAGTGAACAGCGCAATTTAAGCGCCATTTCAGGAAGCGCGGCGGTAGAATTCGAAAGTTTCAGAAATTTAGCGCGCTGCGAAGCAGGCCGCGGCTCGAAAGTCGAAGGAAGCGCAGATGTTTGGCGCGGCTAAAGCGAGCGTGGCCGGCGAGAATCGAAATTTAAAACGCCTAAAAAGCAGACCCACCAGCGGCGGACGGAGAGCACCGCGTGCAGAGGCCGCCATGGATGAAGATGAGCTGAAATAGGGGCTCGATATGGCGAGACCCGGCGGTCAACCGAAGCGAGAACCTTCAGAGCCTGACAACGGGCAATTGTACCAACACCGAAGGAGATGATGCAGACGCGCAACCGATAATACAAGGATGCAAGAAACAAGGCAACAAATCGGCGGTGAGTGCCTTGTTCAACGATAGTCGATCGTTATCCACCGCCACCACCACCATTTTAACCAAAGTTTGTAAGCGTCTTATTTTCTTTACTGTCTTTGAGTCTACACACATTGGGGACAATGTGTGATTTAAGTTTGGGGGTGTGTTTTTGTGTTTTAGTTTTTATTTGTGTGTCATGTTATGTTTTATTTAAATTTTATTTTATTTTTTTTTAATTTTTTTTATGTTTATTTTGAGTCACAAAAATTTTTCTTTCTTGAGTCATAATTGCCTGTCAAAGATCATGTATGCTGTAGTTGCTAGAAACACCTAGTGAAGTAATGTGGAATAATGTAAAGGAATTGAAGCAACTAATCTAAACACTTAGGTTAGATATGCCAAAAGCTCACAAAATCTGTCTATTTGGAGTTTCTTGCTTGAGTTATGCATGCTAAATGATAAATGCTTATGTGTTATGAGTGCTTGCTATTTGAGGCGAAATAGTTAGGATATGCATGTTAGGGAGATGACTCAGGCATTTCTTTGATAGCCAATTCTTACCATTCTTTTCTATCCCGTACTTTAAAAATATCCTAGTCATTGAGCCTAAATTTGAAACTTCTTCTTTGACACCCCATATTCCCACAAAATTGTGCCATAAGTGAAAATATGAAATAGTGGAGTACATTGTGTTAAAAGAAGAAACAAAAGAGTGAACAAGTTTGATGCACCCAATGGAAAAGTAATAAGAAAGAGGCAAAAGCCTAAGTTTGGGGGTGCCTATTTGTATAATACACTTCACTCTCCCAAAACAAAGAGGGAATGATAGAATTGAAGTGAAGGAAAGAATCAAAAGAAAAAGGGAAAAATTGAAAAGCCAAAGAGCTTATGGTACAGAAAAATGAGCCTAAATGCCTATCTTTACCAACCCCTACCTAAGCCTACATTACAACCCCCAAAGTCCTGAAGATCTCTTCTATGTATATCCAGAATTAGTGGAGAATAGAAAGTAAGCATGCCATAGGAATTTTTGAATTTATATGCATACTTGAGTACACTGACTTCCATTTAAGCATGATAAGTATGAGTTTGCGAAATATCTAGCTCAATGTGTTGAAATTCCATGCTATATGTTCCTGCATATTATTCTGCTAACCTTCATGTTTTTTCTAGTTAACATTCATGCAGCAAAAGTGATCAATGGCAGGGAGTCTGTTTATTTTCTTTGTTGATTTTCTTATTTATTGAGTCTGTCATTTTATTGTATTTCTTTCTATCTTTGCTCGAGGGCGAGCAAAGGTTAAGTTTGGGGGTATTTGATCGGTGTATTTTATATACACCTTTTGAGTCAGTCTAGTTAGTCTTTTGTCCCGTTTTGTACATACAAAGTGTCGTATTAGGATAGATTTTCTTTCTTTTGAGTCAAAGTGGCTAAAGTGGCCAAATGGCGGAAAAGGAGCGAAAAGAGGAAAAAGAGTACTTAGAGTGAAAGCGGAGAAAGTGGCAAGCGAGTGAAATCGGACTGCGCCATGGCCTCCTCTGATCGAAGCGAGGCATGGCGCTGTTATTCGAAGAAGGCTGCGAAGATTGGCGCCGCTACCGAAGACGAAAGCGGCGCGGCGCTAAACATCAAAGCCACGGGAGTTGCGGCGCGCGGCTACCGAACCCGAATGCTCGAGGGCGGCGCCAAAACACCAGTATTGCAGAACTTTAGCGCGCCATCTAAGCGCGGCGCACGCGGAAAAATTAGGTCTTTTGACGGATTTTTGGGCGAACTGCAAGGAAAAAGAGAGCGTTTTAAACTATAAAGGAGAACCACAGCGGTTTTCAAGGTTCCCTTTCTTGCCAAATACAAGGTTTTCTTGCCTAGGAGATTGGAGACCTAAACATTAGTAATTTCTTTTCTTTTCTTTTCTTTAATTCGGTTTTGCATGATGAACTTTGAATTAGTTCTTGTCATATTCATGGCTAGGAACTAATTCTCTTATAAACTTTCTATGTTGAATTCTTGAACCTTATGTTATAAAGTAATGCATGCTTATGGTTATTATTCTTATTGAGAGATCTATCCAATAATTGAGTTGAATTCTTGGTAGCTAATTGACAACTAGTTATCACTATATGATTTCTAATCAGTTACGAAAAGGAGGATTGTGAATATCTTTGTAAGTTGGGTAGCGGTCTTGAATTGGGGATGAAAATACCTCAATTAGATTTGTAAGCGTTGATGAGAGGCTTAACAACCCTAATTTTGCGCATTGTGCGTGACGGTCAACTAGGTTTTGTGCTTAATCCTCTATAGAGTTACCTTATCGTGAAAGTTAGGTAAGGAACAATCTGGGGTTGAGTGTTTATATAACCTAACGGGAGTATAAAGCGATTTCAGAAACTGCTTTCTCCAAAAGAAGAACACCATAAGTAATGCATTAGTAAGTAACATAAGCGGATAGTAAGGATACATAGAAGCCCTATTCTCATCACATCTGAATTAAATCTTTATATTTAATTAGCTTTTATAATTCTTAGTCATAAACAACCAATCACTCATTAATTCACCAAATAGATACTAGAAAATAGACAATTGGTACTTGAACCCTAATCCCAGAGGACGATATTCGGTCTTATCTAAGACTATACTACTTGATACGATAACGTGCACTTGCGTTTAAAAGTGTGTGCATATATCGCGCATCAATTGGCCAATGACTTAGTCAACCTAATACCATATGAGTATCTGAGTGTTCACTCGAATATGTATTCAAGAAATGAATCGTAATATTGGCTCACATACCACATTTAATCTACTTCATAATGCACTCAAAACAAGTCGCGTCTCAACCTATAAGGAATTTGAGCTTAGGACAGGATCAAAGTACATTACTCCGTAAACAAGATGATATCGACTTCAAGTCTAAGGACTTTTAACTCCCACACGCCGATGACATTATAGACATATAACAAAACAATACATCAGCAGGGCATACCAATACTTCAACAAGTATCCATGGGTCCATCACGAGTTGCCATAACTCGTAGCAAGTGAGACATACTACATCCCCTAAGGATATGATGCACACCACATGTCGACGTATCGTATATCATCGATATCCCAATTTCGATGATCATTAGTCGAGGTAATTTAAGAGTTACGTTATAACATTAATTCTCACATCATTAATAAACACGTAACCTCTAGGGATGCATTTATAGAATATTATAAACAATCAATTAATAATTCAACAAATGCAAATGCCATAATATTAATCATCATTAATATAAATACGAATGTGTATAAAGTACATTGTGTCCTAATACAGATTGTCTCTAGGACATACATATACTTTCAGGTAGACTATCCCCAAACTTCCCTGTAGCAAAACCAACTGATCTTGAGCTCTGAGATGTCGTTATTCATTAAATTGCCTGTATATTTGAAGGTATTAAAGATGTATATATGCGGATAGTGTCATAAACTTTTATGTTATTTGTCTCATTTTTTAGATCGAGTACTGATCTCATCACTTTTAATGTGTCACCGCTTAAGTTTCTTTATTATTTTTACTGTTAGTACTTATTTTTCCGTCTTCAATATTTTCATCGTAGCCTTTTTACTCTTGCATTTTTTGCAACATGCTCTGAAAGCCATTTCTCCCGAGCCAAGGGTTTATTTATAACAACCTCCCTACCCCACAAAGGTAGGATAAGGTATGCATACATCTCATCCTCTCAAGACCACACTTATGAGACTACACTGGATATATATGTTATATATGTTGTAGCCTAAGTCCATTCCATGACACCTATTGTTGCTTTGACCGAAAGACTTTATGGATCTTTTCCCTTGGGCTACGTTTTCGTCGAGTCCAAAAGAGCACATATCAATATATCATGTGTGTGTGATATATCATGGGTTCCGCAAAAGCCTACGGGCAAAAGTCGGCTCTGATTATGTTACATGTACATCACTTATACACAGGTATTGTATTATTATTTTGATTATTCTGTCTTCTGAATCTAGGTTCGAAGTTAAGTGTCAAGCCATTAGGTTTAAGAGAGGGGACCAAATCTCAAATATTCATAAATAACCTATACTTTTTGACTAGTCATCATATTTCTATCATCAGTCACGTTGCCTTGCTTCTTGTTTTTGCAGGAAATGAAGGTATGGACTCAATTTTTGCTTAAATAGGCCAGGAAATGTGTGCCAAAACCCAAAAGAATGTAATCCAGTTAGTGTCACTACAGATTTTAGCATGAAAATTGAAAATCTTCAACATAGTGTAAAGAGAAAACTACAAAGAAGAGTATTTAAAAGGTGTCCTCCGGGGCATAGTCCAAGTCTGCCAGCGCAGAAGCGTATAAAGACGCCCAGCATGGGCATCGTGAGTTCGATTCATGACGAAGAAATTGCGTGTTGGGGGAATTGGGCGCTATCTCGTTGATCGGTTATGCGGCTCAAAACTTGCATACATCCTGCGATTTACGCAGTGATAGTGTTGAAGGGCCGTCTTTATTACCTCCGGGACGTCTGAGTATCTGGGTGAAGTAGTTAGCATATTGAGCACAGGTTATAAAAAAAAAAAAATTTAAAAGGTAAATTAAAGTAGAGGAAAAGCAAAAGGAAAAAGAAAGTTGAAACTAGACACTAGTAATGACTTTAATTTGGATGATATCTCAGTTGCAACGTGCATTTGGTTCTTCTGCAAAAAGTCACCTACAAAATCTACTTTATTTTGTACGGATTTGTTTTTTTGGGGTTAAAGTAATGTTGCTTTCATAAAGTCAATCTTAATGCGGTGCTTACTAGTACTAACAGCGAAGACAAGTTGATATCATAATTTCAAGAATTCGAACAGCTCTAAGTATGAAATTTGATACCCTTTACATTTTTATGGTTGAGCCACCGACCAAATCACCTCATTACTCCTCAGCCACAGAAAGAACTTACTCTCTATCTATACGTGTACTATTATCACTTACCATTACTCCTCAGCCACAGAAAGAACTTACTCTCTATCTATACGTGTACTATTTGTTAAACAGTGTATGAAAATAGTGACCAGCATCACGGCTCTTAGGACACATCGTCGCGGTCTTTATTCGTGAACAGTATTTCGGATTTGTATATTTTGTATATATTAGAATTAGTCTTGTATCTTAATTACTATTGTAATATTACCATAATTGTATAGTTAATCTCCTAATAGAATAGGGTTTTAGATGTAAATTAAGAATATGATTCTCCTATTGTAACTTGTATATATATGTTTTCAATCAATAAGAATAATCAAGGGATTAATTCTTTTATGGTATCAAGAGTCTAGGTTCTCTTTACCTTGCTTCCGCTCCTCAAAAAAAAATTATTTTTCTTTCTCGGATTTTCTGCTTCCGCCGCGGCCCTTCCTCTCGGTTTTTCAACCACAGCCGCGACTCTTTGCTTCCAAAAAATCCTCTCTCCCAAATTCTCTTCTCTGAATCTTTGTGTTTTATTCACCATGACTGATAAAAACACGTTTCATCCTGCCCTCACAGTTTCTAACATCAAGAGCGTTTTCCTATCGTTCTTGATCTAGAGAACGTCCAATATGGGACATGGGCAGAATTATTCAAGATTCATGCTATGACACATAAAGTTCTTCACCACATCATCCTTCCCACTACTCATACGGGGGGTGATACGACATCTACTTCTACAACGGTTGTACCCACCAAAGCAGCAGACCAGACCTATGGGTCATGCTTGATGCCAATGTTCTCCAGTGGATTTAAGCCACTATCTCCTTGGATCTTTTACAGAAAATTATGAAACCTAACTCCACAGCTATGGCAGCGTGGAATCGATTGCGTGACATCTTTCAAGATAACAGTCATTCTCGCATTGTAATCCTTGAGCAGGAATTTTCTCAAGTTTTGATAGTGTTAGCGATTTATCCATACGCTTAACGCAAGTGCACGTATCGTGACAAGTAATATAGTCTGGGTAAGACCGAATATCGTCCTCAGAGACTGGTTTTCAAATATCGATTATCTATTCTATGGTGTCTATTTGGTCAACGTAAATTGGGTTGAGTTTTTATACTAATAATCAAAACTAATGCAGGAAATAAAATAATTATGAAAATACTTTGATTTAAATCAGTTATGATAGAAATAGGGCTTTCAATCTCCTCAACTATCCGCTCCCTTTAATCTTTAATGCAATAATAAAGGTTCTTCTTCTATATTGAGATAGCAGGTTAACTAAGCCGTTTTATATTCCGGTTAGGATATATAAACACTCAACCGTCTGAGAACCATTCATCTTTCGATGATAGGATTTACCACAAAGGAGTATTAAGAACAATAACCTATTAAACTACACAAGTATCGGGGTACTTTCGTCCACGATTTTAACCTATGTTTATTCAACTATAGCATATTCACAATCTCCCCTTTCGGATCTCGATTAGAAATCATATATGTGATGATAATTAGTGATCAATTAATTATCAAGCAATCAAAGCAATTATTGAATAAATCTCAACTATATAAAGAAGAAACCAAAACCATGCATTAAATCATAAAACGAGGTTCAAGTGATTCAAATGGAAAGCCCTAATTAAAGTAATTAGCTCCTAGCCATAGTCACGCTAAGAATTAATACAAACCAACATAAACTGAATTAAAACAAAGGAAAGAAGAAAAGAAAATAATACTGAAAAGCCTCCAAAGTTACCTTGTCTCCTTGAATGGTGTTATGGAATATTTACAATATGATGGATTGTAGAATAAGGCCTAAGGAGGTATATTTATAATGAGCAGGATTTTAGGATTTTATAGGTTTTGTAGGTAGGAAAAATTATCCCTTTTGGACTCTGAAAACGTGTTAATTCGGCCCAGAACTCAAAAATCCCGCGTCGGCGCCAGTCTGCAGGCACGGCGCTGAAAAATCAGAGAAAATCAGACTTCGCAGAACATTGGTCGTCGCGGCGCTGCTGGCAGGCGCCACGGCGCTGGAGGCGTTAATTGGACAATTTTCTGATTCTTCATCCTTTTTTCGTCCGGACTTCGTCTGATCTCTTCTATACTTCCCTAGACTTCTTAGACTTTATTTATTGGCCCTTTTTGTGTGCAATTTCATCTCAATTATGCTCATTTCCTCTCTTTTTCGCCATTTCTCCATTTTTGACCGCTGTGACACAAAAGAAAGGAAAAACACACCTAATACTACACTAAACATAAATGAAATGAATAAAATACTAACTAAAAATGACTCAAAAAGTGTATATAAAATACACCTAACAAATACCCCCAAACTTAAACTTTGCTCGTTCTCGAGTTAAACACTAAACAAAGACAAAACAAAACGAACAAAGACTCTATGAAATGGATCAAGTAGTTATAGCAATGCTTCTTCAAAATCATGGATGAAATATGAGATAATATGTTAGAACATATATAGCATGAATAATCAGCAATCTAGAATTTCAAGTTAAATATTTCACAAATTCACTTAGATCATGTTCAATGGAAATACAAACACTTAACCTATGCATGTCAATTTCATTCCATCTTTCCCAAATGCTATAGACCTATTTACTTGCTATTCTCCACTAATCATAGACATACATATTAAAGATCATCAGGACTTTCAAGGGTTGTAATGTAGGCTTAGACAGGGGTAAGTAAAAATAGGCATTTAGGCTCAATTACGTACCATAAACACTTTTCATTCAACTTTTTTTTCTTCTTTTTTATTTCCTTTTTAGTTTCGTACCCACTTTCTCCCCTTTTTTCTTTTGAGAGAATGATATGTATTATAAATAATGAGCCTTTGAACTTAGACTTTTGCATATTTTTCATTGGGGTGCATCAAAATTTTCAATTCTCTTTTTGTTTCTTTTTCAATACTTTTCATCCCACTAACTTTCAATTATCACTTATGACACAAACATGGAATCATAGGGTGTCAAAAAAAGATCTTATTTTAGGCTCAACGGGGCTGACTAGTGATACAATTTATGTCAGGGTAAGTAATGAATGGTCAGAAGGGCTAACAAAGAAATGTCTGAATCATCTCCCTAAACATGTACATCTTAACTATTTCGCCTCAAATAACAAACAAATTTTCTAGACATTTTCCACTTTTCTTTCCATAACTGACACACATAAGCTAAACACAAATATTTCAAAGAATTAGATGTCATGAATTTTTGGCATATCTAACTTAAGCACACAGATTATCACTTTTAATTCCATTACATTATCCCACTTTATCCACTCAATATCTTTAATCACTACAACATGCATGATCCATAAAAAAAAATTATGACTCAAAAACACACAAAAAAAACAACACAAAGACAAAAAATAAAAAAAAGATTCAAAAACAAGACCATAACAAAATAAGACATCCCCCAAACTTAATCGACACATTGTCCCCAATGTGTGAAGACTAAATAATTGGGACAACTTACTGACACAACACAATGGTCATAACAGAGGTATGGGAGGAAAATTTATAGAATTTGCACTGCGTCTGGGCCTCTGAACTTTCGGCGCCGTGGCCCTGCATTTTGGCGCCACGGTGCTGTCAACGGGAATTGCTCTCTGAAATTCTGGCGCCGTGGCCCTGCATGTGGGCGCCACGGCGCTGATGACGACTTTTCCCTGTTTTCAGTGTTTTTGCTCTTTTTTCTATTCGGGGTCTGCTCCTAGTCCACCTGCCATCCAACAACACAAGACAAGAACCCAAGATCGTGAGACTGTTCAAGACAAAATAAAATAAACTAAAAACAGAAATTGAAATAACTTAATTAATAAATATTGGGTTGCCTCCCAACAAGCGCTGTCTTTAACGTCTTTTAGCCGGACGCAATTAACCTTTACTAGTGCCCGACATCTCCTTCTGCGAACTGCTTGCAATCCGCACAGTTATTGTTGCAGGTCTCACTTTTCCTACAACACCTTTGTCAAACAAGGGCCTTAGATGTAAGATTATCCCTCATTCACACAAGACATGATTTTCTTCAAGGCTCTCTATAATGTTGGGATCAGTGAAATTCCCTACATCTCTCAACTCTTGGGGGGTGCCCTTGAGGGTATGGACTTTTTGGTTGAGGGTCAACAATGACCTTTAGTGTAGTCTTTTCCGCAATAGGGTGATCCTCAGTGACCTATTTTTTTATCTACACCAACTATCTCTCCAATTTCTTCAACAGCTTGTTGTGGTTCAAGTTTCACAATCTGCTCACCATTCCTCGTAACTGGGTCACTTGGTGGACTTTCTTGAGATGTAATGGTTACCATGTCCATCAGTTGCCCGATTTGTGATTCCCAATTCAGAATCTGTTCAATTGGAGTTTCCAAGTTCTGAAGAGAGGGTCTTACTTTCACCATGAATTGAGTTTGGATGGTTGTGAGTGCCAACAATGCTGCTCTCAATTCGTCTGGATCCTAGGATGGGGCCTGAATCTGTGGCTGTTGAAATTGCCCTTGAGGATTCTGGCACTGGGTGAGCCTGAGTAAGACTTCCTGCAGCTCATTTCGATCTTCATGTGGAGCCTGTTGGTTAAATTGCTGTTGATGATACTGCTGCTGTGGATAGTAATCGTAGTACTACTGCCCATGATAGTAGTAGTATTCCATGTGCCCTTTTTTTTTACCTACAAAATAAGAAAAACAACAAAAAGTGATAGAAAGATGCTCGCAGAACAAGTTAGAAACTTGTTCCTGGAGCAACCAAATTAGAAATAAAATAACATAACCAAATATATACAAACCAAATTAGAAATAAGAATAGATAATTCGATATTGAACTACGCCAATCCCCGGCAACGGCGCCAAAAACTTGTTAGCGATTTATCCACATGCTTAACGCAAGTGCACGTATCGTGACAAGTAATATAGTCTGGGTAAGACCGAATATCGTCCTCAGAGACTGGTTTTCAAGTACTGGTTATCTATTATATGATGTCTATTTAGTCAACGTAAATTGGGTTGGGTTTTTAGACTAATAATCAAAATTAATGCAGGAAATAAACTAATTATGAAAATACTTTGATTTAAATCAGTTATGATGAAAATAGGGCTTCCAATCTCCTCAACTATCCGCTCTCTTTAATCTTTAATGCAATAATAAAGGTTCTTCTTTTATATTGAGATAGCAGGTTAACTAAGCCGTTTTATATTCCGGTTAGGATATATAAACACTCAACCCCGATGCAGAACCCTTCTATCTTTCGATGATAGGATTTGCCACAAAGGAGTATTAAGAACAATAACCTATTAAACTACACAAGTATCGAGGTACTTTCGTCCACGATTTTAACCTATGTTTATTCAACTATAGCATATTCACAATCTCCCATTTCAGATCTCGATTAGAAATCATATATGTGATGATAATTAGTGATCAATTAATTACAAAGCAATCAAAGCAATTATTGAATAAATCTCAACTATATAAAGAAGAAACCAAAACCATGCATTAAATCATTTATCTTGACTGCCTCTTCTGATGCTTTGTGAAAGTCTATTATGACAATGCTCAGTTCTGAGTTTGCCATGAAGGACTTGGGCCCATTGAGTTACTTTTTGGGGATTGTTGTAACTCATCATGCAGGTGGATTGTTCTTATTACAGAGGAAGTATGCAACAGAGATCATTGAGAGGACTGGGATGTCATCCTGTAAGTCTACTTCTACTCCAGTTTATACAAAACCCAAGTTGGGTGCTGCAACTGGCTCTCCCTATGAGGATCTGACCCGCTATCGTAGTCTTGCAAACACCCTTCAGTATCTTACGTTCACCCGACATTATATTACATATGTCGTACAACAGGTGTGTTTGTTTATGCATGATCCCAGGATTGAACATATGAATGCGCTCAAACACATTCTTAGGTACATTCAGGAATACTTGATTATGACTTGCATTTGTATCATTCGTCGACGTCTACACTTGTCTGCTATACATATGCTGATTCAGGAGGTTGTCCTGACACCAGACGGTCTATGTCTGACTATTGTATATTTTTAGGTAATAGCTTGGTATCATGGTCTGCCAAGCGTCAATCCACGCTTTCACGTTCAAGTGTAGAGACCGAGTATTGAGGGGTAGCCAATGTGGTCTCTGAGTCATGTTGGTTACATAATCTTCTTTTAGAGCTCCATTGTCCTATTCAGAAGGCTACCTTGGTGTATTGTGATAATATAAGTGCCATCTACCTTTCTGATAATCCAGTTCCACACCAGCGCACTAAACATATAGAGATGGATATTCACTTTGTTCGAGAAAAGGTAGCTAGAGGACCAGTACGCGTCTGCCATGTCCCTTCCAGATTTCAAATTGCAGCCATCTTTACAAAGGGTCTTCCCTCGGTCCTTTTTGAACATTTTAGAGACAGTCTCAGCATACGAAAACCGCCTGCTTCGACTGCGGGGTGTGTGTTAAACAGTGTTCGAAAATAGTGCCCAGCGCCGCGGCTCTTAGGACACAGCGCCGCGACCCTTGTCCGTGAGCAATGTTCCGGATTTGTATAGTTGGTATATATTAGAATTAATCTTGTACTTTAATTACTATTGTAATATTACCATAATTGTATAATTAGTCTCCTTATAGAATAGGATTTTAGATGTAAAGTAGGAATAAGATTCTCCTATTGTAACTTGTATATATATATATATATATATATATTTTCAATCAATAAGAATAATCAAGGGATTAATTCTTTCACTATTATCACTTAATTAGTCAAAACTAATAGAAATTTTCACCCCACAAAAATCTATGTTTCCTTAAGAATTTAATCCTCTCACAATTGCCCAAGGTTTGGATTAATTCCTCTCAGATAGAACGAAACTCTATTAATGCAATACTGGCAACCAAAATTGTAGAATTACAGCGAACTCAACAAATGGTATTAATCAAGCCGTAGTAATCACACGCCATTACTGATTTTCTCTACGAACGAAACTCTATTCTGCAATACTGACAATCGAAATTGTAGAATTACAGCGAACCCAACAAACGGTAGTAATCAAACCGTAGTAATCACACGACATTACTGATTTTCTCTTTGAAAATGAATCATTGGAGGTCTTAACAGATGCTATGCAATACTGGCAACCGAAATTGTAGAATTACAGTGAACTCAACAAACGGTAGTAATCAAACCGTAGTAATCACACGCCATTACTGATTTTCTATAGGAAAGAAACTATTCTGCAATACTGGAAATTAAAATTGTAGAATTACAGCGAACTCAACAAACGGTAGTAATCAAACCGTAGTAATCACACGGCATTACTGATTTTCTCTTTGAAAATGAATCATTGGAGATCTCAACAAATGCGAAAATGTCTGTTGTGAAGGGAAGTGTCTGTTCGGAAAAGAACAGACCGTTGGGATTTAATTAATTTCATGAAATTAATTAATCAATCAATCAGATCATTTGACAAAATCCAAATCCGTACCCGAGCCGAGCGACAATGACGACGAGGGGAAGTCCTTTTCTCAACGCTTTATGATACTTGAGTGAAGTCCTGAGTATGCATAGCTGAAGTGGACCCATTTTCACAATCAACTACATGATCATTTGATGTTGCTGGATCATCTGATGTTGCCAGATCATATGATGTTGGCTGATCATCTGATGTTGCTTGATCGTCTACAGCTAGCTGATCCGCTTCCCTCTTTGCACCAACCACCCTTCATCTCTAAACAACACATATTCATTCCTACCAGCAATACCACCTTTTTTCCGCATATGAATAGGGGGACGTAAATGTTCTGCTAGTACGTCACTTCTTATGTAATCAACTGGTACTTGAAGCCTAGGAGCCTCATGCACATATGCCAAACATTTAGACCCCTCATCCCGCACCATAGCACGAAACATGTATAATTGCTCATATGATGGCTGATCACCGAGGGTTTGTGCTTTATCAAACGTCATATTGTTAAATATATAATAAATTATATGTATATTTAGAGCATGAAATCACGGGAATGAGGCCCGATACAGTGGCAGCCCACACGGGCAGATTGGAGCATATTTGTATATGGTATATATTAGAATTAGTCTTGTACCTTAATTAGCATTGTAATAGTACCATAATTGTATAGTTAGTCTCCGTATAGAATATGGATTTAGATGTAGAATAGAAAAAGTATTTTCCTATTGTAACTTGTATATATATGTCTTTCATCAATAAGAATAATCAAGGAATTAATTCTTTCATGGTATCAATAGTCTAGGTTATTTCCATTGCTTCCACTTCTCACTTCCTTCTCAATTGTTTTCTTGAAAACCTTGACAAAAAATCCCCTCCCTCAGTTTCTGTAAAACCCGAGCCCCTCTCCCTAAAATATAGTCTTGCCCAAAGTTCGTTCTATTCACCATGACTGATAAGAACACTTTTCATCATGCCCTCACAATTTCTAATATCAAGAGCGTTCTTCCTATTGTTCTTGACCTAGAAAACGTCCAATATGGGATGTGGGCGGAATTATTCAAGATTCATGCTATGGCACATCAAGTTCTTCATCACATCATCCCTCCGCCTACTCCTAAAGAGGGAGATACAAAGACTACAGAGGTTGTGCCCACCAAAGCAGACGATCCAAAATTATGGGTCATGCATGACGCAAAGGTTCTCCAATGGATTTATTTCATAATATCCATGTACATTTTACAGACGATTATGGAACCCAACTCCACAACTATGGAGGCTTGGAATCGATTGCGTGATATCTTTCAAGATAACAGTCATTCCCGGATTGTTACCCTTGAACATGAATTTTCTCAAGTTGCTATGGAGAACTTTCCTAACGTTTCATCTTACTGTAAATGACTCAAGGACTTGGCAGATCAACTTCGCAACGTGGGGGCTCCTGTGAGCAATAGTCGTCTCGTCCTACATCTGAGGTCTATAACGGGGTTGCTTAAATCATTCGTCAAAGTAACCCCCTTCCGGAATTCTATCAAGCCCGCTCCATGCTAATATTGGAAGAAGCAGGTTTGGCTAAAAATGCGGCTATAGGGGCTAGTCCCATCATCATGATGACTTCTTTAAATTTTCCTCCTTCCGATTCCGCCAACGTGAGCCATAATCGCAACAATGGTAGTGGTAAAAAGGGTCAAAATCGGAAAAATAATGGCTAGAATCGCGACGGTAACACCGACGACAATAACCACCGGAATAGTGACAGTGGCGGCAGTCAGCAGCATCCGCAGCCGTGGGGCCAGCAATGGCCCCCAATGCAGTGGCAGTGGGTCCCTGTCTCTGCCCAGTCCAGTGCCGTGACCTAGCAGTTTCAGCCCAGCAACCTAGTACCCGGGAAACTGGGCCCCAATTTCGGCCCAATCTAGGCCTAGTACCTAGAAAACTGGGCCCCGGTTTGGCTTTAGTCGGGCGAATTTCTCGCGTCGAGCTCGGGTTTGAACCGGCTTATGGGTAGGCGTGATCCACGAATACTCGGGCCTCGGCCCCCTCAAGCCCATCACGCAGTGGGCCCCACACAAACCGACATTGAAGCTGCAATGCACACTTGGAATGACTTAACCAGATACATGGACATAGACGTCACTACTCACATGACATCCGACCAATGTACTCTCTCATCTTATTCTAATTTGAGCAGTAATCGTGGTATAATTATTGGTAATGATAATTCAATTCCAATTAAATGTTATGGTCATAAAATGTTGTCTCCTCCCCATCCACCACTTGTCTTGAAAAATACCCTTCATGCCCCAAAATTAATTAAAAATTTAGTGTCTGTCCGTAAATTCACCACTGATAATTGGGTTTCTATTAATTTTGATCCTTTTGGGTTTTCTGTGAAGGATTTCAAGTCGGGGAGTCCTCTCATGAGGTGTGACAATATGGGAGATCTTTATCCAATCACATCAAGTCTCAGTTTCTCGTGTCAAGCCATGCCATCCACTTTTGCAGCTCTTGCTCCTTCCATATGGCATGCTCTTCTAGGTCATCCGGGACCATCTATTTTATCTACTTTAGATACAAATAAGTTTATTTCCTATAAGGGTACGCATAATACTCCAAATTGTCAATCTTGTTCTCTAGGAAAAATTGTTAAGTTGTCATTTGTAGCCTCGAATTCTCAAACTTCAATGTCATTTGATATTATTCATAACGATTTATGGACATCCCCCGTTCTCAGTTCTATGAGTCATCGTTATTATGTTTTACTCTTGGATAATTATTCTAAATTTTTATGGACGTTTCCAATAGCGAAAAAATCCCAAGTTTTTTCCATCTTCGTAAAATTTAAAGCTTTCATTAGAATTCAATTCGAACGGGAAATAAAGAATATTCAATGTGATAATGGAAAAAAATATGACAATGGGGGGTTTCGGGAGTTTTGTGCTAATAATGGGATAACTATTTATTTTTCTTGTCCTCATACGTCTTCACAAAATGGGAAAACTGAACGTAAAATTCGTACCATTAATAATATTATCTGCACCTTATTGGTTCATTCTTCCGTCCCTCTGTTGTTTTGGCATCATGCTCTACAAATGGCTACATATCTGCTTAACATTTTTCCTTCTAAAGGTTTGACATATTCGTCCCCTCTTCAAAATTTATATAATAAGACTCAATCGTATTCTCATCTTAGAGTCTTTGGATGCTTATGTTATCCACTATTTTCATCCACCACAATTAACAAACTTCAGGCACGCTCTACCTCTTGTGTGGTTTTGGGTCATCCGTCAAATCACTGTGGTTATATATACTTTGATTTGTCATCTAAATGTATCATTATTAGTCATCATGTTATCTTTGATGAGTCCCAATTTACATTTTCTAAAGTAGAAAATCTCGTGCCTAGTTCGTATGATTTTTGGATGATGATATCTCACCCTATATTATCCATCATTTTTCGGATATCTCCCGCAACCCGTCGTCAATGCCGCGTCCATTCCCGGAGGTGCCGCGGCACCTACCATCCAGTAGCCATAGTAATTCACCAACGTCGTCAGCGCCGCGACCCTTCGGGGAGGCGCCGCGATGCCTCCGACCGATCAGACACCACCACCCTCCCTATATGGGCCAGCAGACCCACTGCCTGATGGCCAGTCCGTATCGTCTACTGAAAATTCCCAAAATTCACCCAATCCTGCCCCGAGTCATGGTCCAGTCACCCGCAGTCAACGGGGTGTTTTTAAACCAAAAAGATATTTTAATTTTAATTCTAATGTTCTTAAATCACTCTTACCCCGTAATTCCGTGTCTACCTTAAATGGCCCAAATTAGAAAATTGTCATGACTGCATGACCGATGAATATAATGCTCTTATTGATAATAAGACGTGGGAGTTGGTACCCTGTCCATCTGGTGTTAATATTATTCGATCTATGTGGATTTTTGCTCATAAGGAACATTCTGACGGTTCGTTTGCAAGGCATAAGACTCGTCTTGTAGGTGATGGTAAGACTCAGCATGTTGGTGTGGATTGTGGTGAGACATTTAGTCCGATGGTCAATTCGGCTACCATTCGCACTGTGCTCAACTTGACTCTTTCAAAATCATGGCCCATTCATCAGCTAGATGTGAAGAATGTTTTCCTATATGTTAATCTCAAGGAGACAGTGTATATGTATCAGCCCTTGGGGTTTAGGGATACTCGATTTCCTCATCATGTTTGTTTGTTATAGAACTCCTTATATGGGCTTAAGCAGTCTCCACGGGCTTGGTATAAGAGGTTTGCTGACTATGTATCGACTATTGGTTTCTCTCACAGCAGGTCTGATAATTCTTATTCATATATCATCGGGGTTCTTCAATGACTTATATACTATTATATGTGGATGCTATTATCTTGACTGCCTCTTCTTATACATTACGCCAGTCTATTATGACAATGTTCAGTTCTGTGTTTGACGTGAAAGACTTGGCCCATTGAGTTATTTTTTGGGGATTGTTGTCACTCGTCATGCAAGTGGATTATTCTTATTACAGAGGAAGTATGCAGCAGAGATCATTGAGAGGGATGAGATGTCATCCTGTAAGTCCACTACTCGGTTGCTCTGAAAACCCAAGTTGGAGTCCGCGGTGGCTCTCCCTATGAGGATCTGACCCGCTATCGTAGTCTTGCAGGCACCCTTCAGTATCTTACGTTCACGGGACCTGATATTACATATGCCATACAGCAGGTGTGTTTGTTTATGCATGATCCCAGAATTGAACATATGAATGCGCTCAAACGCATTCTTAGGTACATTCATGGAACATTTGATTATGGCTTGCATTTGTATCCTTCGTCGACGTCTACGCTTGTCTCCTATACATATGCTGATTCAGGAGGTTGTCCTGACACCAGACGGTTTACGTCTGGCTATTGTATGTTTTTAGGTAATAACTTGGTCTCATGGTCTACCAAGCATCAAACCACGCTTTCACGTTCAAGTGCAGAGACCGAGTATCGAGGGGTAGCCAATGTGGTCTCTGAGTCATGTTGGTTACATAATCTTCTTTTAGAGCTCCATTGTCCTATTCAGAAGGCTACCTTGGTGTATTGTGATAATATAAGTGTCATCTCCTTTTCTGGTAATCCAGTTCAACACCAGCGCACTAAACATATAGAGATGGATATTCACTTTGTTCGAGAAAAGGTAGCTAGAGGACAAGTACACGTCTGCCATGTCCCTTCCAGATTTCAAATTGCAGACATCTTTACAAAGTGTCTTCCCTCGGTCCTTTTTGAACATTTTAGAGACAGTATCAGCATACGAAAACCGCCCGCTACGACTGCGGTGGTGTGTTAAATATACACATAATATACAATCTATTATATGTATATTTAGAGCATGAAATCACGGGAATGAGGCCCCACACAGGCATATTGGGGCATATTTGTATATGGTATATATTAAAATTAGATTGTACCTTAATTAGCATTGTAATAGTACCATAATTGTATAGTTAGTCTTCATATAGAATATAGATTTAGATGTTGAATAAGAAACGAATTTTCCTATTGTAACTTGTATATATATTGTCTTTCATCAATAAAAATAATCAAGGTATTAATTCTTTCACATATGAATATGTTGTACCTGGAAAAAAATTAACTAAAACTAAATCATATTTTTTTAAGAAAAAACAACACTTAAGCTAACTAACTATTATTTAGTATTTACCATTGCTTCATACGGTGTCGAGTTAGGGACATAACCTTGTTGCCACTGTAAACGATTACGAGAATTACCTATAAAAAGACGGGTAATCTTCTGAACCAAACAATGTAGGGGTCATTTGTCTGTAGTGGTCCCTGACTAACTGGTTGATCATAAACGAATTCCAAAAAGGTAATAATTGTGCATGCTCGTGATCCCAATGCGTATTCTGCTTACCTCGACGATCATGCTGGAAGTGTGAAGCATCAAACACATAAGTTTCTGGTATATACTGCATAACTCAAATTGTCTCATAGCTCGATAAGGCAAGTGAACCTCGACCACGTCCCAATAAAAAATAGGTACTTGCTTCCAAATAAACTATAATGAGATAAAAATTCACATAAGTGTTTACGACTATAAAAATTAAGTGCAGCCAAGATAATAGAAAATAACATTATATAGAAGTAGTCTTACCTGGTCCTCCGTCATCGAATCAAGTGCGTCCCTATAAACGGACAACACATACTTTGTTGTGTCTGTCCAACTAAAGTGAAAACCATTTAGTAGCATGCGGACCACTAGGTAAATTAGTTGAAAATATTTTGCTTGTATCCCTCGGTGCGACTACCTGCGGTCTGAGGACTGTAATCCACTCCCACGCCCAAATTTGGAATAGTGGGAGGAATCCAGCTATCTCATAATGGGTACTCTGGGAGGCTCTACAAAAATTGCGATATAAACTTACTAGGGTTGCACTTCCCCAACTGTAAGTCCCGATTGTATCGATGTCCTCAAGCATAGGTAGGTACATAAGTTTTAGCAAGCCACCAGATGTATCCGCCATCATCATACCGGCAATTATCAAAAACATGTAACATTTTGCCTTTTGGTGTACCATTTCTTGTGTTGCCCTATCAGGCAACTCTGGCTGAACTCGCATGTGCTTATTAAGCGCAGATACCTTAAGCCTACTATGATTAAAGTCTTGAGCCTGTGGAGTAAATCCTAGGGCTCGACACGGCCCAATCCCGGGCCCGACCCGCCCTCGATTAAATTAAAAAAAATAGCGGGTTCAAGGCTCGAACCGGGACGGGACATGATATGGTCGCGACCGGTCCGCCCGATCCGGTCCCTTGATCACTTAAAAACAATCACTTGCCAAAAATAGCTGTTGCAATAACGATCATTTTACATTTTGGCCGTTAGACAACGGCCATTTTTGGCTTCCCCCACTCCCCCAACCCCGTACCACCTTTATATTTATTTTTAACACCTAAGTTATTATATTTACACTTTAACCCAATTTTCCAACTATAAATACCTCATTTTCTCGTCTTATTTCTCACAAATCTTCCTACAATCTCTAAATACCTCAACGGCCTTGGGATGTTTTTTTTTACACTCTTCTTGTCTTTGTTTAATTATTTAGTTTATAAATATATATGAGTATAATACTATAATATGAGTATATGACTATATGTTACTTTGTTAGCATTTTAAATTTAGTGGAAAAAAATTTTAAAAAAAATGTCACTTGAGTCCGTCAGGCCGAGTCAGGCCGTCCGTTCAGATCAGCGCCGCGAGGCCGTGCAGGGCGGGACACGGTATCTGTCACGCCCGAACCCGGGCGTGGTAGTGCCCTACTGGACACCATACCTTAACAACACAAGTAAAGCTGCGAATTTAAATAACACTGCATTATTTTTATTTTTTTAAAACCAACATACGTCTGAGGCAAAGCGACAAGTGCCGCCATATAATATACATACTCAAAAGACACTACTGCATACGAGTCCAATCCAGCGTATGAATACAGATCTAAGAGTTTCTTGAAATATGACGGAATGGCCGCCGTAGTACCCATGCCGTACAAAGCACATGTCTTGAAAGAACTATACAAAATGATAAACTCACGAGCAGATGGAGCTATTCAAAAACTTCGGAGGCGGTCCTACACTGCGGATCGCAAAGCTGCGTACCTAAACTCTGCGGCGTAGCGCGCCCGAAGAGGTCGATCTGAAGAATGTACTAAGTATGTAAAGCGATGAAATCGTAATGAAATCATACGATCTAAACAAAGCGGAGACATGTATGATAGCCGACCTACGATGCACAATACATAGCGATCATATCAAGTCGGGCGCGTGCCTCAAAGTCATTACTAAAATATAACCGTGGGTCTCACGCCCATAATATCAATCATGCGTGGAATCGCCGCCATGCCGTGATCCATGATATAATATAACACGATAGCGTACATGAGCGAAGTCCGCGTGTCTAAAAGCGCATGCGGGCAGTAGGAAAAGCGAACCACGGATCGGCTGCGTCATAAAAGCGGCGGGCAAGTATGAAAGCGACTACGAGATCGGCTGCGTCGACAAGCCCAGCGGCAATCAGCTAACTACGGATCGGCTGTCGTCGCGAGATATGGCCAGGGCAGTCAAAGCTATCTCACGAGCCTCTGGTACCAAATCGCGTAATAGAACGGCGGGGGCAATTACGAAGCCAACTACGGATCCGTCTGCGTCGACCACCGACGGGGCAAATCAAAGCTAACTACGGATCCGTCTACGTCGCTAAATCTCATGGAGGATAATCCATGGAATAACAATATCCCACGTGGTCGCGTGCCGAAATCCACATCGTATAAGCGTGACGCGGTGTCTGAACAAATCAGGAATCTAACGCTCGCAGTCACGTGCCGGAATCGCATCGTATAAGCGTGTCGAGTAATACAAATAATGAGCATACGTGGAATCCCACATCACCGCTCGATGCGTCGAGTAAACTTACAATGACGATCGGCCTCCAACCGAGAGTCGCGGCAACGTAAAAATATAATACTTGCACTCAAAGGCTATCACCATCACACATAGGCAAGTTCATAAAATCTTTAGACTTTCATTTTATAAACTCAAGGCACTTATAGAATAATTCTCAATTAAACAAGCCAAAATACTTATCAAGGCACACATAGAATAATTCTCAATTAAACAAGCCAAAGTACTTATCAATGCACACATAGAATAATTCTCAATTAAACAAGCCAAAATACTACGTACGTACATTCTTTTCAAAAGACTCATTTTTATGTAAAACCCCAAGATACTAACACCCGTAGTATCAAGGTGTGTCTATTTTTCAAAGTAAGTTACTACACTTTTAGAAAACTCATTTCAAAGCTTGAAATCAAGTAACTTCAAATTTTCACAATCTAGGCAACTTATGCCCATTAATCAAAATAGACAACTTTCTTAACCTTCCATAAAGCCGTTATAACCAACTTCCCATAAAGCCGTTATAACCCTTTATGGTTTTAGACATATTCATTCCTTTTTATATCCAAGAGACTTACACTATTAAAACCAAGTATCACATACTTACAAATCAAGTAGCTTACACTTTTGAATTTCACGTAACTCCCACCTTTAAAACAAGTCACTTCTCTTAAATCATGTCATTTCTCCTCTTTTAAATCAATTAAGTAAATCACTCCTTTGACTCCCCTAAAGCCGTTATAACAACCCTTAGGTTTTGAAACTAAGGCACTATCCAAAAGATTTGGAAACTACTTCCCTTTTCAAGACTCTATGTACTTTAAGTAAAATACTTTCACTCTTAAGAATCCAAACTTCACTAAGGCAATGGATTATACAACTTACAATTTAAACATCAAAGTACAATCACGGAAGTACATAGAACAAATTCTATTTTAGGCAATCCAAATACAACCAAGGAATGGATCATTTAAGGAATAGGACATACTTTCTTTATCTTAAGGAATCATGCTAGAAGAGGAGATAGTTCACATACCTTTTCGGCTAAATCCACAAGCTAAGCCGAATACGCCGTACGTAGAATTGTCAACCTATAATGGTCACAACATGACTATCAATTTCTAGTTTCTAACGTAGAATAATACTAAGTAAACGATCTCTTATTCTACGGAAAATCGGGCAGCACTTCCTTTGTTTCTACATACTTTGCCACCTTTTTCAAGGCCGAATTCAATAACCAACACGCCACATTTAAGGCTCAATAAAACAACCAACCAAAGGGGATTACACGCCTTACAATACGTGTAAAATTCCGCCCCACAATTCATACCAAGTAGTTTAATACTCCAAAAGCCATTTCTCGGCTAACCTTATACAACAACACAAGTCCTTTCCAATCCTTTTCCAATTCCAAGTTCTAAGGTCTAACATGTTATATAGTCATAAACAACTTCAACAACTACAATTTCCTTCTTTATACAACATGCGACGACTTAAACTAATAATAAACTTGAATTGTAATCTTAAGGCTAAACATGCTAGTTTTCGGATTAGGGTTCCAATAGCCAATACACTTATCAAACTTCATAATATATAACTCATGCTTGCTAATATCCATAGCTACAACAATAAGTACACTTAATTACTAAAACGACAAGAATTATACCTTTACAAGCCCTTAAAAATTTCAAGATTCAAAGTCGCTCCTTAGCAATTCTTAGCTCCTTTCCTTTACGCTCCAATCCGCTATTTGAAGCCTCTAGAAGTTCACAACCAACTTCTCTTCCATTTCCAATCCAAAACTAGGAAAACTACTTAGGTTTTCGCCTTGCGACTAACGTGAAAACGTCGTTTTTTCGAAATATTTCTATTGAGATATCCTTACAATAACCTTAGGGACCTTGGGTTAAAGTCTTGTGAATAATGGATCAAAACTACAAAAAATTTGTGTGGGAGTGAGGGTGAACCCGAGAGCTCTCAAAGCTAGCACAAGTGTTCTCTAATTTTTCTAAGTATGGAAGACCTTGTCTTGCTACTAGTGTGGTATATAAAACACAATGGAGGGCTTAGATTGCAACACTTGAGTGACTAGGATGAAGAACACTTGGATAATGGCCAAGTGGACAAGTTGACAAGTCAACAATCTCAAGCTTGAAGACTTATCATCCACAATGGTCAAATGACCATTCTAACCTTGCTAAATTTCGTCCAAGGGCATGTGGGGGGAGGTGTCACGTGTCGCCCTCTCATTCATCCACAAAATTCTGTAACCCTCGTGGGCCCCACAAAAACGTAAAATTCCTCGGGTGGGCCCCACATGACCAAATCCGTAAAAATAAAATTCCATAATGTTAATAAGTTCCATACTCTTCAAATAATGCATTTTGAGAATCTAATTCTCCTCAACGAACATTTTTCCTTTCCGGCGTTCGGAAGATTTTCCGTCGGAAAAACAATTCTTCCTTTCGTACCAATTTCTCAAGTCTTGTGTTCCTTACGTACATTCTCTTATACATGTCCTAGACTTACGGGGTGTAACAGTATCGTCCCGCTAGTACCGGTCCCACCTGGCCCTCTCCGTCCCGACCCCGCCCCTCCTCTCCGTCCCGACCCCGTCCCGACCCCGCCTATTCCGATCCCAGTGGGCCCGACCCGGCCCACTGGTCAGCCCTAGTAAATCCTAATAATCTGGTACAAATATCCTCCACAGCGTATGTTTTTACTTAAATGGTGCAAATATATCTGTTGTCATTATACAAATGATGCAAATATATCTTTTTCATTGACAATTTTTTTTAAAAATAATTATTAACTTATTTTTAATTAATAAAGTGCCACATGACGTTTAAAAAAAGACTACCTATTTTTTAGTAGATTTATTTTTTAAAGCCATATGATATTTTTTTTTCTGATGGATCGGGTCTGATTCGTTTTAAAAAAATATCTCTGTGAGTTTAAAAAAGATAAGTTTATCCATTTTCTTAAACGAACTGAATCAAATCTATCTGGAAAAAAATTATCACGTGGCTTTAAGAAAATAAATCTATTTTTTTTAAAGCCACATGATATTTTTTAATTTAAATTAAGTTTAGTGATTTTTAAAATATATATTCCGTCAATAAAATATTATATCTACACTATTTAAGAGGTGGTGTTATAAATATTTGTCTGTATCTTTTTATATTTATCTTTATCTTTATCTTTATTTATCGGTCCCTAACTAAAAGTAGTCAGTCCAACTACCAAACAGGTTACCATTACTACCAACTTGTATGTACATACTATATGACATTTTAAACCTTAATTAATTATTTATTTAATTTTTCTAAAAAAGAATATGATTACCATGTAATAAGAAATTTGTAAAACGTGAAAAGACTGAAGGAGTATGCAGGCATGCAGTGCTTAATCAAGCATTTAACACAGATCAACATTGCAGAAATCCATAAGATAATTTATTTAATTAGAACTCTGTATATTCATAGATTTGCAAATAATCATTACACAATGATTCTTCACAGTTCTTTTGTCTTTCCATACCTAGCATTGCAATTGAGCATTCCCCAGTATGCCAACAGTACCTTTTGTTACTAGTTATTACTCCTTACTCTATTAATTAATTACTACCCCGTCTCCTGCACGTTCTCCGTTACCCTACTAAAAAAAGTTTTTAAGTTTGACAGTACTAGTGTAAACAATATTTTCTTTACGTCATCACAGTATAAAAGGACAGTGCCATACGTGGCAGGGTTCTGATAAGGGTATGTACTCCAAGGGATGTGATGTAGAAAATCTAACCTAATACAAATATTAGTGACTGATTCCACGACTTAAACGAGTGACCTAGAAGTCACATAATTTTACCATTGCTCCAAAATTCTCTTCTACATCATCATAGTCATAGATAATTTATAACTAACTTACCATACGGAATAAGTTCAAAAATGCCTTGACTATCATAAATGATTTAAAAACACCCTCCTTCCACCTAAATAAAAATGTCCACAACGTTTTTTTAAGGTCTAGAAATGCCAATTATTTAATTGAGGACGTTTTTTATCTAATAAATGGATGGAAGACATTTTTGAGCTATTTTTATCTAGTTGTGATAATCAAGTAAATTTACTCTTAATTCGGTTAGTTTACGGGTATTTATTATCTTTCACCAGCATATATGTTGGGTACTCTATTCTTCAAAAGCTTGGACAAATGAGGGGTAATCTTAGTATTTCGGTGGTATTTAATTAATTTTTATTTTATGATTCTCCATCAATTTCTTTGATCATTAAGTCAGACACACCCTTAATAATCGAAATTTATAAACTAAAAAGTATAGTAAATAATTGAAATTTATAAACTAAAAAGTATAGTAATAATCGAAATTTATAACTAAAAAGTATAGTAAATGGACATATTATATGTTATAAGTTGTACCATGTTAACACTATACTAAAAAATCATTATTTTCCACTGAAAAATGTTCGGTGGCTATTTCCCATGGAATGTCGGTGTGAGAAATCTAAATAGTAGTGGTTTCACATGAAAAATTATAAAGTTTTTCAGTGTTTTAATGAAAATCTATTTTCCACAATGCGTTTTTTCAGTGAGCTGATTTGGTGGAGGTGGGAAATTCATATTTTATAATGGAGTACAAAATTTTCACTAAATATTGGTGGGGAAAATATCTGTTTTTAGTAGTGAAATTAAATCCAAATTAAAAAATTGTTGGCGCCTTATAAATATTTCTTCTATCCCAAAAAGATTGTCTTACTTTTCTTATTAGTTTGTCCTAAAAAAATTAACATATTGTTATATTTATAAATAATTAAACTTTATGAGATGATTTACCACCGCACAAGTATTTAAGACTTATTTTGAAGTTTGAACCATATATTTTAAACAAAATTCTCTCCTTAAATTTTGGTACGAGAAACTAATAGAGTAGTTTTGGAACCGAGGGAGTAGCTCAATGTGCCAGGTCCAATTCTAAGAGGTGTAGCTTCTGCCATGGGAATTAGATCAGCCGCTAAGCTACAACCAATCAAACTAAGTTCGAAGTACATTTACAATTCCTATATCAGTAAAATACTTTTACATTTTTTTAACAAAGAAATTTTTTCTTCCACTTGTTTGTTAATCGATCCGTCTAAAAAATATTGACATATTTTTTTTATTACTTTATCTTAAAAAAATCAACTTCTTTGTATATTTAAAAATATTTTAACTTTATGAGATTATTTATAATCACACAAATATCTAACATTTATTTTTGATAACTCATGCAGAAAAGCAGTCATCTTTTTTCCTTGTGAATAATATTGACAAAATTTTACAGCAATTCTTGAAGGGAAAGAAATGCATGGGTCTTTTGCAGTAGTTGCCATTTCAAATTAAATATATAACATGACAGATTTTCTGAAGATTTTATAATGATTGATATTTAACCTTAGTTCGTTCCAATAAGATAGTTATGCGGCCGTGGTCCAAATAGTTATTACTTATTACTGCCCTCCCACTTGTAGTAAAAATGTACGAAAAGAAAGGTTACTATAGCAACATGAGGCTATATAATAGAATACCTAAGTTATACATAGTAGAACGGACAAATTAATGTTGTCTTTTCTACGTTTTTAATGTGAAAATTCGTAGTTTCCTTTTGTCAAATTGGAAACAAACAAATTATATTTTGTTCTTTCTTAGTGTCAAGTTTCTGTATTGGTTTTTAATTTGTGTATATTGTGTCATTACAATCAACTAGACCTGTCCAAAGGTCGGATTGGACCAGGGCCGGGTCAGATGATTTTTTTTCTACTTGTCTGACTCTTACCTTATTTTTTTAGATTTCCCGATCCCGACCCTTCGGCGACCCTACGGGCCTTGGGTCGGGTTGGGGCCCGACAAGTTTTTTATTTTATTTTTAAAAATTGAATTTTCAATACTGAAATTGTTATTCTCGTAAACATTACTACGAAATTCATACGTTAAAATCAATTGTATATAGCGAAATCTGTAGTGAAAAAAAGGTAAAATTAGAAACCAATTTGGGGGAAACGTCAAATCGATTGGGAAGAGGGACGTTTTTCCTGAAATTGGTTTGACCAACCCCGTCTCGAAAAAATACGCGAAATCAATTTTTTTTAGGTGAAACGGACGTCCGAGCGCAGAGTTATGATCATTTAAAGTTTCACCAATTTACAACTACTTTCTTCTCTCCCTATATTATGCTTCACATTAAAAGATAAAGTCTACACCACATATATCTTAAAACATGTAAATATTAATAAAGGAAAAATAATATAAATTTTATTAAAAAGATTAAGTGGCGGGTCGACGTCGGGTGGATGTCCGGTCGGGTCGGGCCAGTGTCAGGAGGGTAAACAATTATGACCGTGGTCCGACCCTACATAAGATCGGGTCCCCGCTAGTCGGTGGCTCACGGTCCAAATACGCCGACCGCCCCGATTTTTGGTCGCCGTCCCCACCCGATGGACAGGTCTACAATCAACATATGCAAGTGGAAACTTTAAATGTTACATTTTGATAAATATCATAATGATATCGAGATGGGTGATTAGATACACTGCGACCCATAAATAAATTCATGGTACTTTTTTTGTAATTGATTTAAGCATCAAAATGGGTTATATACGTAAGATTGTATTAATCTCCCTTGGGAAGTCTTTCTCATTAATACAAATATATATAGTGTGTACAATGTGGAAAGAAACATCTCATCTGCACACAGTGTGGGTCGGAGACTGGATCACCTAGATTGAGATTTGATTTAGAGTCAACCGGAGTGGGCATGATCCTGCAGTTCGTCATTTTAGCCCTGTACACAATCTCCTCTGCATACTTACGCTGATATAGAAACATAGTATCTGCAGATCTAGTCACGGATATCCCCAAGAAGTAACTCAACTTTCCCAAGTCAGTTATAGCAAATTCGATTTTAAGCAGTGCAATGATCTCATTTTTCAAAACATCGGATGAGGTAGTGAGAACAATATCATTCACATATAACAATAAATAAGCAATGTTACTACTTTAATAAAAAATAAAGATAGAATTATCACACTTGTTGCATACAAATCCAATCTGCATAATGTAATTGACAAAACATTCATACCACGCTCTGGGGGCCTGTTTCAAATCATAAAATGAGTTACGAAGATGACATACATAGTGAGGAGCCTATGGATGGACAAAGCATTGCGGCTGGTGCATATAAACAATTTCTTTCAAGTCCCCATGTAAAAATGCATTCTTAACATCAAGTTGATGAATCAATCAATGCTTACCCACAACAATGCTCAGAACTATGTGAATTATTACACCTCGTAAGATTAAAGCGATAAATAAGAACGTCAATAAGGAAATAAGATTCGAATATTGAATATAAAGTATAATTACATATGTTAATACAGAAATTAGTAAACAAAAGGATGTGATTTCGAGAAAATTTTGGTTACAACAAGCGTGGCGATGGAAATTGAAAACGATAGTTATATATATTTCCGTTATGACTTAGTAACATATTATATAGGTTCGACATTGAGGATACGAGACCTTATGAAATTTTCGAGAATTAGAAGAAGTGGGACCTAAGGTTAATAAATTGTGGGAATTGGACCAAATTGAACTTATAATTTTCAGATTATACGTAAGAGGAGTTATGTGAGATTTATTTTAGTAGAGGGATTAATTTAAGTAGACAAGTATGGGAATTGGACCTCATTATAAATAAATTTTCAGATTTGCACCTAACCTTTAAAACTCCTCATCTTTCCCACATTTTATTTCAAATCACATTTCACCCCTCACCTCATCTCTTCTCTCTTATAGCCGAGAATCACCTCCCCCATAGCCAACACTGAAGCTTCCATTTCTTCTTTCATGAACAAATCTTCTACAAAATTATAAAGCCAAGGAAACTAAAAAAAAAATAGTGAGCAAAAAAACGTTGCTGCTGGGCCGAATTTTAGCCCAAGAAAATCCAGTTTTTAGGTGAGAAATTTGGAAGAAAAATGTGTAGGAATGATGGATTAAATTATTAGAATGTATGCATGTCAATTTAGAGTTGAAGAAGTGATAAAAGTGGGCAAGCAATCAATGAAACAGTGTCGAAAATTGGGGACTGATTTAGGCTTCGTTTAAGGTAAAAAATCTCCTTTTCATTGAGTATTTGGAAGTTTAATTGATGTTGTAGTTAAGGGATAAACTCATGTTAAAGAAGAATTGTAAATAAGAGAATGCATGTGACTAATATGTTGTTGTGGCTGATTGTTGGGACTGATTCTACTAATTCCGGAAGTTGTTGTGTTCGATTATTATGTTGTTAATTTCGTCACTAATCGCATGTTGAAATTGAAGGAAATATTGATATTTAAGTTATAGTTGTTCATAAGGAATTATTGAAACATGAATTGGATGTTAAAGAGTTAAGGAAAGAGATTGGATAATGTGGATGTTGGCCGGAAGCTTGCTAGAAATTATTGGTTATTGTCGTGTCGAGTTAGGGGCTGTTTTGTGGAGTTTTAATGCTTAAAATATACGTTATGAACATGTATACACGATGTGGTAATTGCTAACGTGTGTCCCAAAAGAATTAGAGTTTAAAAGGGGTATTATGTTGCAAATTATAGGACTCGAACCCTTGGTTGTTGTATTACATAAATGTAAGAAGAAAGATTGCGTAACTATGATATAGATAGAGTATATGGACTGATTTTGTAATATCTTGGTATTGTTGTGAATTGGGGATGTGCACATAAACAGGGAAAGTGCTTCCCGAATTTCTATAGAAAAGAACGTCGTCATTCAATATAACTTACGCTAGAAATCATAGAGTTGACGGACGTGTTATTATTGTTATAGGTTAACGTACTAGTCGAGACAAATCCTATTTATCGAGTTTGCTTAGACAATAAGGTATGTGAAACTATCCTTTCTTTCTTTTGGCATGACTTATATAAAATGAGTGTACGGCGGACGTATGTATTTTCATTGAATCCAAATTCTTAATGATACATGATATGATTGTGTCTTTTATTTATTTCATGGAGAGTCAAATGAGGATTTTAATTGCATATAGTTTCTCATGATACTCTATTCGTGCTTGATGTGACATTATCATTTCACCGAGTCCCTCACTAGAGGGCCGGAACACGTTATATGAATATATATGATGATGATAAGCTCACCGAGTCCCAGAATGGGTCGGGACACGTTATAATGATGATTCCACCAAGTCCCAGAATGGACCGGAACACGTTATACTGATGATTCCACCGAGTCCCTCACTAGAGGGTCGGAACACGTTATATATATATAGACATGATGATTCTATGGACATGCATCCATGATTTTGATATGACTATCATTTCTATAAGGCACAATTGACTCTCATTTGTATATGACACAGTTGAAATGGTAATTTGATTATTATACTTGTCTCATGATATCTTCTGGCCTGTTATGATCTTTCTTCCAGAACTTCATGTTCTCAGTACATTATTTCGTACTGACCCCCTTTCCTCGGGGGGTTGTGTTCATGCCCGCAGATACAGGTTCTCAGTTTGGTGATCCTCACGCTTAGGACTCCTACTCAGCTGGTTTGAAAGCTTCATTATTTCAGAGCTTAGTCATTTTGGTACATAACCTCACTTTTGACTCATGTATTTTGTTTGGGAAGTTCCCGTATATAGTGGCAGCCTTGTCGGCTTGCGTCCCTCGTTATACTTGATTAGATGTGACTCATCAGGAGACAGGGTTATTTGTGTGAAAGACAGCCTTGTCGGCTTGCCTATTTCGACATGTGTTTGATTGCAGCGTTATGCTGCCGAATTTCATGTTGTCCTTAGTGTCATTCTGATTACGTGAGAGGTTAGTAGTCTAGTAGAGTCTTGTGTATGGGTATGTTATGCACTATACTTATACGGGGGAGGCTGCTAGACATTTAGGATTGGTTTCTATTCTTTCATCTCATAGATCGTGCAATAGAGCTATGTTATTAGGATAATCCCCCCCCCCCCCCTAACGAATTATTGTGGTTGCAGTTATGTCTCCAAAGGAAGCGACAATGGCCCAAAAGAGCAAATCAGAGTTATTTGGACTTGACGTAGTGCATTAAGCCATAAGGGAAGTGGAAGAAATTGAATAGAGGTATAATGACCAGGTTTGGAGATGCTAGGTCAACATCAGGTAATGTAACTCTTCAGAATTTTCTACGTACCGAATAAGGGAATAAATTAACGATTCATCACTCAATGGATGATATCGCCAGGGATTGGAATCAGGAGCAATGTCCGAGATTAAGTATGTATACTAGAATATGTTGGAATTATGAAAAGTACGTCAAGTAAGGAATAAGTGAACAAGTGTTAAAAGAAATGAAGTTGTTTATAATTACGAGTAGGGAGAAAATACAAAAAAGGGGGGAGATCCCTTTCAGACCATGAATGAGGTGTCAACTTGTGAAATGTATTGCAGCATTCTCCATCTTACAAATTGGTACTCCATTATGCCACGTTATCTGCTCTATAGTCACATAGATTGAACTTTTCCCTCCAAGATAGAAAATGAAGCTTATCTAGTCTTTTCTCCTCCATACCTCTAATTAAATTTTGAGCTCTAATTGTTATAACCTGTAACTGTTTTATGGTATACCATGTTGCTGGACTATGTGAAGGTAGAAAACTGCAAAAGAATATTGTTCCCACGTAAGGATAAGAAAGGGCTATTACTTCTTGAATAATAAGATTGTTATAAACGAATGAAAGTGTCTTTTTATTTTTGGACCGAGTTCTGGGAAGTATTGGACATAGGGATTATTTGAGTTTCTTTCGCAAATGACTTAGAACTTGGGAATGATGAGCATCCTATTAGCGTATAGTTGTGTCAAGCCTTTAAAAATCGTAAAGAGTAGTGTTCAGCGCAAAAAAAAAATAGAAAAAGCAAAGCAAGGACGTGCAGCGAACCTCTGGAGTTCATATTTTCAGTTAAGAAGTTATTTGGAGGAATATGGTTATTGTGGAAGCCTCATCTTTATTAGGTAGGTATTAAAAACTGTACAGAATAATTGATACACTGCGGGGTAACACATAAGGGTACAAGAAAGGTTTCCATATGACCTTGGTGTGTGCATTCAATGATGTGTCTCTTAAAAGGGAATTGTGGATAGATATTAGAAGGTTATGTGGCCATGTACAAGGTCCATATGCAATAATGAGTGATTTCAACTGGGTATTAAAGAGAAATGAAAGAGTGAAGTGTCATGTTGCTATGATTGGGATAAAAGATTTTAAACAGTATATAGTAGAATATGTTTTGACAGAACTAAGATTATCAGGGGCATACTATACATGGTAGTGTGCTAAAAATGGTTTATAGCAGTACTTACTACTCAGAAATGGGTTGATAATCTACATGCTTCTAAAGTGCATTTCATGAAACCAAGCATATATGAATATTCTCTTGGGTTAATTAGGTGGGAAGTAGGCATAAAGACTCAGTACAGGTTTAGATACTTTAATATATGAAGGTTGGATCCTGAATTTCTACAGGCAGTAATAGAAGGGTGGAAAACAGATAAGAGAGGTACAAAGATATGTAAACTAATGGGCAAAATGAACAAGCTCAAAGAGGTTGCTACACCGGTGGGAGATTCTGTCATAACTAAGCGAGTATATAGAAAGTATTCAGGTAGATATATAGAAGATTGAGGTAGTGAAGACTTGGACAGACCTACGACACCTACTGAGGTACGCAGTTTTCTAAGGCTAGCAGGGTTATAGCTTATGCCTCCCAACAGCTCAGAAAACATGAAAAGAATTATCCCACTTATGATTTGGAGCTAGCAGCGGTGATTCATGCCTTGAAGATATGGAGACATTATTTGTATGGGGTTCATGTTGATATTCTATACCACTCGGAGAAAGCCAATATTGTGGCAGATGCTCTTACCCGTAGATCTATGGGTAGCTTGACGGATGTGCAGCCAGACAGAAAGGAGATGACTCGTGAGATACACAGGCTAACTAGTCTTGGAGTCCGGTTGGCGGATTCGGGAGATAGTGGGGTTCTTGTTCGAGAAGTTGCTGAGTCTTCTATCGTAGAAAAGGTAAAGAGACGTCAGCATGAGGATCCTGTTCTAGCACGGTATAGAGATGCAACTCTCCGAAAGGAGAAGACTCTATTTGAGGTTAAACCTGATGGTGTGCTAAGGTATGAAGGTAGGCTATGTGTACATGATGTTGCAGGACTACGACAACAGGTTATGGGTGAGGCACACAATTCCCGTTATTCCATTCATCCAGGGTTGACGAAGATGTATCATGACCTTAGATGCTTGTATTGGTGGGATGGCATGAAAAGAGACATAACAGAGCTTGTTGCCCAGTGCCCGAATTGTCAACATGTTAAGGTTGAGCATCAAAATCCTGATGGATTATTGCAGGAGATGGAGATCCCGACTTGGAAGTGGGAAGTGATTAATATGGACTTTATTACCGGCTTACCTCGCACTCAGCAGAAGTATGATTCTATATGGGTTATTGTGGATATGCTGACAAAAAGTGATTATTGACTTCAGAGGCAGCTGGAATGATCTTTTGCCACTCATTGAGTTTGTCTATAACAACAACTATCATTCTAGTATTCAGATGGCCCCGTATGAGGCCTTATATGAGAGGAAGTGCAAGTCACCTATTGATTGGTTTGATGTAGGTGAGACTAAGTTGATCGGTCCAGACATGGTTCAGCAAGCTGTTGATAAGGTGAAGCCCATTCAGGAGAGATTATTAGCAGCCCAAAGTCGACAGAGGTCATATGCTGATAATCAACGTCGACACTTAGAGTTCCAGGTTGGTGATTAGGTATTCTTGATGGTATCACCCATGAAGGGTGTGATGAGGTTCAGTAAGAAAAGGAAGTTTAGCCTGAGATACATTGGGCCTTACCAGATCATTCGTAGGATAGGCAAGGTTGCCTATGAGTTGGACTTTCCATCTGATTTGGAAGTAGTACATCCAGTTTTTCATGTCTCGATGCTGCGTAAGTGTATCGGTAATCCTTACGGAGTCTTCCCAGTAGATGATGTCCAGGTGACATAGGAGTTATCGCATGAGGAGAGTCCCATAACTATACTTGATTTCCAGGTCAGGAGATTACGGACAAATGATGTGGCATCCGTCAAGGTATTGTGGCGAAACAACAATATGGAGGAAATGACTTGGGAGGCGGAATATGAAATGAAGAAGAAGTATCCTCACTTGTTCCCTGTGCCTCCAAGTAATTCTACTCGCTCCCTTATTTGATTATAGTAATTGATGAATTGTATGTGTAATATGTTATGGCGCTGTGTGGCATCTGTTGGATTGTTGAATATATGTGGATAGACATAGTTATAAAGGAGACTATGCCGAAATTTTTGTAGCATGAGACCTATTAGGGACATTCGAGGACGAATGTTTCTAAGGGGGAAGGATGTTACACCTCGTAATTAAGGCGATAAATAAGAACGTCATTAAGGAAATAAGATTCGAATATTGGATATTAAGTATAATTACATATGTTAATACGAAAATTAGTAACCAAAAAGATGTGCTTTCGGGAAAGTTTTGGTTACAACGAGCGTGTCAATGAAAATTAAAAATGATAGTAATATATATTCTTGTTATGACTTAGTAACGTATTATATAGGTTCGACATTGAGGATACGAAACCTTATGAAATTTTCGAGAATTAGAAGAAGTGGGACCTAAGGTTAATAAATTGTGGGAATTGGACCAAATTGAACTTATAATTTTCAAATTTTACGTAAGAGGAGTTATGCGGGATTTATTTTAGTAGAGGGATTAATTTAAGTAGACAAGTATGGGAATTGGACCCCATTGTAAATAAATTTTCAGATTTGCACCTAACCCTTAAAACTCCTCATCTTTCCCACATTTTATTTCAAATCACATTTCACTCCCTCACATCATCTATTCTCTCTTATAGCCGAGAATCACCTCCCCTATAGCAACAATGAAACTTCCATTTCTTCTTTCAAGAACAAGTATTCTACAAAATTATAAAGCCAAGGAAACTATAAAAAAAAATAGTGAGCAAAAAAACGCTGCTGCTGGGCCGAATTTTAGCCCAAGAAAATCCAGTTTTTAGGTGAGAAATTTGGAAGAAAAATGTGTAGGAATGATGGATTAAATTATTAGAATGTATGCATGTCAATTTAGAGTTGAAGAAGTGATAAAAGTGGGCAAGAAATCAATGAAACAATGCCGAAAACTGGGGACTGATTTGGGCTTCGTTTAAGCTAAAATTCTCCTTTTCATTGAGTATTTAGAAGATTAATTGATGTTGTAATTAAGGGATAAACTCATGTTAAAGAAGAATTGTAAATAAGAGAATTCATGTGACTAATATGTTGTTGTAGCCGATTGTTGGGACTGATTCTACGAATTCCGGAAGTTGTTGTGTTCGATTATTATGTTGTTAATTTCGTCACTAAACGCATGTTGAAATTGAAGGAAATCTTGATATTTAAGTTATAGTTGTTCATAAGGAATTATTGGAACATGAATTGGATGTTAAGGAGTTAAGGAAAGAGCTTGGATAATGTGGATGTTGGCCGAAAACTTGCTAAAAATTGTTGGTTATTGTCGTGTCGAGTTAGGGGCTGTTTTGTGGATTTTTAATGCTTAAAATATACGTTATGAACATGTATACACGATGTGGTAATTGCTAACGTGTGTCCCAAAAGAATTAGAGTTTAAAAAGGGTATTATGTTGCAAATTATAGGACTCGAACCCTTGGTTGTTGTATTACTTAAATGTAAGAAGAAAGAATGCGTAACTATGGTATAAGTAGAGTATATGGACTGATTTTGTAATATCTTGGTATTGTTGTGAATTGGGGATGTGCACATAAACAGGGAAAGTGCTTCCCGAATTTCTATAGAAAAGAACGTCGTTATTCAATATAACTTACGCTAGAAATCATAGAGTTGACGGGCGTGTTATTATTGTTATAGGTTAACGTACTAGTCGAGACGAATCCTATTTATCGAGTTGGCTTAGACAATAAGGTATGTGAAACTATCATTTCTTTCTTTTGGCATGACTTATATAAAATGAGTGTACGTCGGACGTACGTATTTCCATTGAATCCAAATTCTTAATGATACATGATATGATAGTGCCTTTTATTTATTTCATGGAGAGTCAAATGAGAATTTTAATTGCATATATTTTCTCATGATACTCTATTCGTGCTTGATGTGACATTATCATTCCACTGAGTCCCTCACTAGAGGGTCGGGACACGTTATATAAATATATATGATGATGATAAGCTCATCGAGTCCCAGAATGGGCCGGGACACATTATAATGATGATTCCACCGAGTCCCAGAATGAGCCGGGACACGTTATACTGATAATTCCACCGAGTCCCTCACTAGATGGCCGAGACACGTTATATGTATATAGACATGATGATTCTATGGACAGACATTCATGATTTTGATATGACTCTCATTTCTATAAGGTACAGTTGACTCTCATTTGTATATGACACAGTTGAAATGGTAATTTTATTATTATACTTGTTTCATGATATCTTCTGCCAGTTATGATCTTTCTTACAGTACATCATGTTTTACATACTCAGTACATTATTTCGTACTGACTCTCTTTCCTCGGGGGGGCTGTGTTCATGCATGCAGGTACAGGTTCTCAGTTTGGTGATCCTCAGGCTTAGGACTCCTACTCAGCTGGTTGGAAAGCTCCATTATTTCGGAGCTTAGTCATTTTGGTACAGAACCTCACTTTTGACTTATTTATTTTGTTTGGAAAGTTTCCGTATATAGTGGCAGCCTTGTCGGCTTGCGTCCCTCATTATACTTGATTAGATGTGACTACTCAGGAGACAGGGTTATTTGTGTGAAAGGCAGCCTTGCCGGCTTGCCTATTCCGACATGTGTTATGATTGCGGCGTTATGCTGCCGAATTTCATATTGTCCTTAGTGTCAGTCTGATTACGTGACATGTTAGTATAATGGCGTCATTAGGAAGCTTAGTCGCGGCCTGTCGGGTCGGGTCATGACATGTGTTGACAGTCAATTTTGACCCGTTTTTCGTATATTTATTGCAATTTTATGTGTTTTAGGACACCGCATTTTAATCAGCATTTTTTTGCATTTTTTATCTATTTATTTTAAATTAAGCATTATGTCTTTGTTAATATTATGTTTTTATTATTGTTACATCGTCGTTTTATTTTAATAATATTTGCATCTCTTTAAATAATTAATTGGTATCCCGTTTTTACTTTTAATTAGGCATTAAACATTTGCTAAAATATTGTATTTTATTATTATTGCGTCGGCATTTGCATTTTAATAATTTTGCATCTTTTGAAATAATTTTTCTTTAAGTAATTAACCTGCCTTGCATTTTGTCAAACCAGTCCAGTCCAAGACACAATTTGAATCAGTCCAATCTAACACCATTTTTTTTAATTTCATCCAAACACTCTCTTTTATCCCCCCCCCCCCAAATCAAAACCCACTTTTTATTCCCCCCCCCCCCCAAATACCAAACCCTAATCCTACCCTATATAATAAATACTACCCCCCCTCTTTCTTAAAGGAGGCAGCACAAGACCTCAGCGGCCACTTCTCATTCCTTACCCTCGCGATCCTCGTCGCGACACCCGTCGCCACGGAGCTCGCAGCTCCGGTGAACACCCAACGAACCACCACTGTCACCCTCTCCCCGTCTACCTCCACACACACACACCCACAACTCCGGCGACCTTTCCCATCACCACCAACGAACCACTACTGCCCTAAACCAGCACTCCACACACACACACCCAATGCCAGTCGCCGTCGACCCCGTCGGCGAATCGGCATCGAACCGCCCACAATCGCCGCCCCACGCCATTTCGACGAGCCAACGAACCGCTTACGCCATTTATCATCAACTGCGGCGACGTCTCTCCGGCGACCTTGTCGTGGAAGCGACGCCGCTGGCCGCTGCCTTTTCGTGTTGTTAACTCCGGCGATAACACTGTTTGTATCTCTTTTGTTGGCTATGTTGGACTGATCTAACGTTATTTTCTAATTTTTACGTTTTAACAGAGTTCTTGGAAATATGTTGTTGGTATATTTGGTTGGAGACTGATTTTATTTCTGTTTTGGTGATTCGCCGGAGTTCTAAAACTCGTGAAGCTCTCTGTTCGGGCATTTTATCGCTTCGCGAACGTGATGTATTCTGCTTGAACTGTTTTGACATTTTTGCCCTTTAACTCGTTTTGTATTATCTTGAATTTTCCGGCGATGTTGGTTGGCCACTGCTTTGCTGTTATCTGGTTTGCATTGGACTGATTTTTCGTTGGTTTTGCTATTGGTGTGCTGTTTGTCGGGTTCAGATTATTTTGTACTATTTTTCCCCCCTTTCGTTTTCTTGTTTTATCGAATGGAATGTGTTTCTAAAAGAACAGATAATGCATTGATGTATTTTTTATTGATGATTTTGGGGCCTTGCATACTGATTTTGACACATATTTTGTTGGTTTACTGATTTGAATTGATACTACACTTGATTGGCCAATGAAAAAGTTATCCGTCGATTTTTTAGGCCTCCACAGTTGCAAAGACGGAAAATAAAATAAATGAAGCTTTCTGGGCGTTGATGATTTCTTCTACTTACACAGGATAACCAACGCGTGTGGCGGGCGAATTCATACCGCACTTGTTTAGGATGTCCCACTTTATTTTTATATATCTGAGCCCTCCGTGTTTAAAACTATTACTGTTTTGGCGCGGATCTGAAGGTTTTATTTATTTTATTATTTTTAACAATATTGGCCGATGAAGGAATCTCCGTCTGATTTCCAAGGCCTCCTCTGTGCAAAAGACGGATTTATTTATTTTTTGGCTTTACTTATTAAATTCTTGTCATTGCTTTAAAATTATTTATTCTAGTACTAACACTTTTACTAAGTGTTTATGCATGTACCCGGAGATCATCTTGTGCAGAAGGCCTAAAAAAGGCTAAAAGATGTTCCGGAGTTTTATTTTATGTCGCATTTAATTTTAATTTTATTATTCTGTATTGCACTTTATTTTAATTATAAATTATGAAAAATTCTTAGAATATGTAGAATAAAAAGGACAATAAATAATTAACCTAGGTTTGAACGAATAACCGCAAGTTAGCGGATCTTAAAGGATGTCTAACCCCTTCCCTTTAGGATAATAAAGAACTCTGATTCAGAATCTCATTAATTTTGCAGACCATTAAATGGAGATTAATTGCAGTATTTTATTGCAATAAATCAAGTGTCCTAATTCACTTAACTAATTAGGTGGCGACTCCTCGAAATAAGCATTATTGCTCCATCCAGGGAACCGCGCCAAAGAGCAACGTTGCGGATACCGTTCAGACCCCGAGGTCAAAAATGGGCGCGACAACATGAATGGTAGTCATTTTAACAACTGGACTGGACATCTCACCACAGTCAACACCCTCATGGTGATTAGTGACATTAGCCACAAGTCTCGACTTATATCTCTCTAGGTCACCACTGTCTCTGAATTTGTGACAAAATAGCCACATACATCGGATCACATTCACCCCATCCGGTTTAGGAACCAAATCCTAAGTGTGATATTTTGTTAAAACATTAAATTCCTCACGCATGGCCGCATTTCAATTCGGATCAAGTTTGGCCAAATTTGGGTTTTTGGAAATTGAGGTTATAATTTGGGTTGATAGGTTAAATTGGACTCTGGGTTTGAAAATCCCGTGTTGGGCATGGTTTTCATTTTGTGGGTGGGGATTTTGGCAGGTTGGGTACGGGTTTGGGTTAAAGTGACTGTGTGTTGTGTCGGTGGTGGGTTGTTGGATAGCGGGTGGCGGATAAGGTCTGATGGGTGATGCGGCAATAGTAGGTGACTCGATAGTAGTGTGTGGGGATTGGGTAGGTTGAAGTGACCGGTGTATTGACGGTGGTACTGTAGGGGTGTGATGCGAGTTTCTGGTGGAGGTGTGGGTGACTGGTGACAGTGGCTGTGTGGTAGTGGGATGGTGGCACCGATACGGTGGTTGGTAAGTGTTTGATTGGTGAGGTCGAGAGGGCTCTGGTGATTGGAATAACTGGTGAGGTCGACGGGGCTCTAATGACGTTGGGGAGTTCAGGTAGGAATGGAACGACGACCAAGAAAATACTGGGCAGAGGAAGTGGGTACGGCGGCGGCTGCTGTTTGAATAGTAGCAGCGCGACCGATGGCGAGACGGACAATCGTGATGTGTCGGACTCGTCTAGAAAGGTGTAATCCGTATTCTGAAATTTTTGGATGTGGGCAAAAGGGAATGTTGTTTAATCAAATGTGACGTGACGTGAGATGATTATTTTTCTTGTAGACAAGTCATAGCACAAATAAGCCCAATGATTGGACGAAAAACCTACGAAGACGCAGGGAGTGGTGTGAGGTGCAAATTTATGAGGTGGGGGTATTATTATATAGAGTTTTTATAGGTAAAATATTAAGAATATATTCTACCATTTTGACTGCATAGACCCAAAAAGGAGGGCCAAGATATATATGAAAAAATGAATGCACGAACAATGTTATTTATAGTGCGGATGATTCGTTAGACTTTTCAATTTTGGGGAGAGGTGTGGTGTTAGCGATTTTCCACACGCTTAACGCAAGTGTACGTATCGTTACAAGTAATATAGTCTAGGTAAGACCGAATATCGTCCTCAGGGATTAGTGTTCAATTACCAGACATCTATCCTATGATATCTATTTGGCTGTCGATATTTTGTTGTGGTTTTTATCTATGAACTACTGAACAATTGTAAAAGTTAGCTAAATTACTTTACTTAAATCAGATATGGTGGAAATAGGGCTTCCAATCTCCTCAACTATCCACTCGCCTTAATTCTTAATGCAACAATAAAGGTTCATCTTCTATGTTAAGATAGCAGGTTAACTAGACCATTTTATATTCTGATTAGGATATATAAACACTCAACCTTGGTGCAGAAATCTTCTATATTTCTATGACAAATTTTACCACATAGGAGGATTAAGAACAATAACCTATAAAACTACACAAGTATCGGGGTACTTTCGTCCACGATTTTAACCTATGTTTATTCAACTATAGCATATTCAAATCTCTCCTTTCGGATTTCGATTCGAAATCATATAAGTGATGATAACTAGTGATCAGTTAATTACCAAGCATTCAAAATAACTATTGAATAAATCTTAACTATATGAAGAAGAAACCAAATTAATGCATTAAGTCATAAAGATGAGGTTCAAGAGATTCGAAAGGAAAGCCCCAAATAAAGTTTAGCTCCTAGCCATAGACATGCTAAGAACCAAAAGATTATCCAACATAAACTGAAAGTAAATAAAGTAAAGAAAGAAAAATACTTAAGAACAAGTCTCTAATCTTGAAGCCTCCAAGAAATTATGTTATGTGATGAATTAGGGATTGTGTCTCCTTGAAAAATCTGCCCAAAGGGCCTTTTATAGCCTCCCAAAACGTGCCCACTTTTCCTTCTATGCCTTGGTCCATTCCTTCTCGGATTTGGCAAAATTCCCGCGTTGGCGCCACGGCCCTGCAGACTGGCGCCGTGGCGCCGAAACTCCTGCAGCTTCTCAGTACATTGGGCGTCGTGGCCCTGCAGTCTCTGATGGATTGGCGCCACGGCGCCGCCCTGTTCTCGTCCGGGATGCCAACTTTCGTCTCTTTTGGCTCGGGAACCTCCTTTTCTGCCCTCTTTTTGCTTCTTTTCTCCACGTTGCCTTTTTAAACCACTGTGACTCAAAAGAAAGAAAAACTATCCTAACACGACACATATTTGGATAAAAACGGGTAAAATACTAACTAAAAATGACTCAAAAGACGTATATAAAATATGTCTAACATGTGGGGACACGAAAAGTGAAAAATCATGCCATTATTTTTGTTAAAATTGTGAAATGAGGAATTATTAAATTCACGACCATTATCAAATTGGAAAGATTTGATGGCTTTTTTTAACTGTATTTTTATATAAATACAAAATTCTATAAACTTGGCAAATACTTCAGACTTGAATTTAAGAGGGTAGACCCAAATAAAGTGAGAAAATCATCTAATAAATAAAAATTCATGACATATGAAGCTGGGTATGAGAGATATCCATAAGTCAGCATGAACAATATCGAAGGGAGAAAATGTAACACTTAAAGATGACTGAAACGGAAGACGAACATGTTTGTCTAAAGGGTAAGAAAAATATTGTTGGGCAAGTTTCCCATTATTACATCTAATAAAATTATTGCTTCTAAGAAAATTAAAATAGGAGCTCCTGGGTGTCCAAGTCTATAATGCCAAGTTGACAGAGAGATATCAGCGAGAGATATATGTGAGCGGGAGATGGCAGCGGAGGTGGATGAGAAAGGATAGAGATCCCTCGTAAATTTCCTGTTACACCCCGTAGTTCAGGTCATGCGTTTGAGTACGTACGAAAGGGGGTAAGACTTAAAATTTTCAAAGGATAGGGTGACGGATTATTCCGGGTGGGTCTTAGTCAACTTTGAGGCGGGTTATGACCCGGTAAATTGAGAGTTCCTAAGTGTTTCAAAGGCCTAGGGCATAGTTCGTTGAGTCTAGATTCCAACGCAACCACCCGTTCGTCGATAGGACATCGGAGTAGAAAGTTATGAGGGTTACAAGTTCAGTGCGCAGTCGGACAGAAATGTGTTTCGGGCAAGGGCGACAGGGCCGCGGCGCCTAAAGTTCTGAAGGGTCGATGTAGTTACAGCGCCGCGGCGCCGGGATGGCAGGGCCGCGGCGCCGAAAGTACAGAGAGGTCGCGGAGGTTTCAGCGCCGCGGCGCCGAGGCGGGAATTTTGGGCGGAAAAACTTAGAAAAGTCTGATTTCTCTTTTAAAAAGGGCATGGGAGGGTGACAAGTGTCCCCCCTCATCTGATTTTGCTTGCATGGCTTATATTGACCAAGTCTTGTAGACTTGGTCATCTCTCAAACATCTTCCTCTCTCTAAAAATCAGCTCCCCCTTCTCTCTAAAAAACCCAAGAAAAATCTGAATAGTTTAGAACCAAAAAGGAAGCTTGTAGCTAGCTTGTTGGCATTGTTGTGGTGGTGTTCTTGGCAAGGAAGCTAGCAATATTTGGAATAAGTTTGGGCTAAAACTTTAAGGTAATGATTCTTCCTTTAGATTTAGTTTTGCATGTTAAGAAGAAAGAACTTGTGGTAGTAAATAATGCTCTTAGAGTCATTGCATGCTAGAAATGTGTTTTGGATATGAAAAATGGGTTAAGAAGAGTTTTTGAGCATGTTGAAGCCTAAAAACTATCTTAGGATTGTTAAGTGAATTATTGTAACTTGGGGCAGAATTTTACACCCCCAAATTTAGGTGTGTAATCCCCTTTGAATTGTTGGATTGATTGAGCCTTAAATGTGGCGTTGAGTGTTAAAAATTGGCCTTTGAAAAGGTGGCAAAGTGAGTAGAAACAAAGGAAATCTCGCCCAAATTCCGTAGGATTTAGTGGCTTTGAGTTTAGATTATTCTACATTGAAGTTAGAGGTTAATAAACGTATCATGATTATTATAGGTTGAAATATTACTTGCGGTAGTTGAGCTTGGAAAGCGGATTGACAAAAGAGGTATGTGGAGCTTTCTTATCTCTTGAGCATGAGTAGTTTGAACTATATAGTACGGTAGACGTACGGGTTTTAAATGAAGTAAATCCATTTGTTGTACTTGACTTGTTTTAAGAAAATGTCTAAGTTGGTTGGGTTAGAGAGTTAACCCACTTATTCCTAAGTAATGGTTTAACCTAAATAAGGTAGATAAGGATTTCGTGACATGAAGAAGTATTACGGAAATTGTGTGAGTTTGATTTGAAGTATAAGTCTCTTGGTTAATAAAAAGAACGAAATCTTTTGAAACATAAGGAGTTATAGCGGCCTTATGGGAGGTTAGTTATAACGGCCCTATGAAAGAGTATGAACGTCTAAAGCGTTAAGGCATAAAGTTAGTATAACGGCTTTATGGGGAGCTGTTTATAATAACTTTATGAAAGGTTAAAGAGTTTGTTTTTCTTGAATAATGTCATGAAAATGAGATTCATTTTGTATGTTAATGAAAGCCTAAAGAAGTTATGAGTTACTTGGGCGTCTGCGCGATGATGAAGGATTCCACCGTATGCTTCCATTGTTGATTATGAGTTACTTGGAGCGTCGCTTGATGATGAAGGATTCCACGGGTATGCTTCATTGTTCAGTTATGAGTTACTTGGACGTACCGCCAGTGATGAAGGATTCCACGGGTATGCTTTCATTGTTCAGTTATGAGTTACTTGGACGTCACTTGATGATGAAGGATTCCACCGTATGCTCCATTGTTCGATGATGAGTTACTTGGGCGTCGCCCGATGATGAAGGATTCCAGGTATGCTTTCATTGTTCACTATGAGTTACTTGGACGTACGCCCGGTGATGAAGGATTCCACGTATGCTTCCATTGTTCGATTATGAGTTACTTGGGCGTCTGCCATGATGAAGCGATTCCACGTATGTTTCCATTGTTCATTTATGAGTTTACTTGGATGTACCGCCAGTTATGAAGGATTCCACGGGTACGATTCAATTTTATTTGATTTATGAGCTTCCTATTCTTTATGCCGTAGTATATGATTGATGTTCTTATTGATGGTAAGGCACAATAAAAGGTAATTTGATTTCATCCCCGATCGGCTTGTTTTCGGACTTATGTTTTCATTCTGATATTTTGATTTCACATACTTGGTACTGTTATCGACCTCGCTTGGCGTTGCGTTAAATGCCGCGGTCGAGATACGTAGCTTTTGGTCCGCACTCTTAGGATCACCGTTCATTTTCCGAAAGCTCCATCCTCCGAGGCTTTGTCTTTTGGTATGATTCCACGAGGTTATTTACTTTTGTACAATCGGGGTATGGCGGGCCCTGTCCATACCGATCGTTATTCCTGAGGTCCGTAGTCACGTTTGTGGTTTGGGTCGTAATGATAAGATGTCTTGTTTCACTTTCGGTTAAGTTATTTTATGAAAAGCGGCCTTATCGGCTTGCTAGTGATGTTCACCTTATACGATTTTGTTTCACGTATGTTCATTGCTATTCTCTCGATGCATACGATGGGTACCCGGTAGGTACGATCGCGCCGGTCGGGTCGTGACAAAAGTGGTATCGAGCGATTAGTCCTCGGAAAGTGTCTACGCATCGTATCTAGTAAGTCTTGATTATCGGTGTGTTGTGCACCACATCTATAATCGAAGTGCAGGATATTTAGGATGGGTTTCCATTCTTCTCACTCGAGATCGTGCCTTAGAGTCGTGTTATAAGTTGGACTCCTCGACGTATTCTTTTATAGCGTGATGCCTCACGTAAGGCAACGAGCCCGAAGCGGCAAGCGGTTGAGAGGCGCAGCGGGGCCTTGAGAGGCTACGAGGCCTGTGCGATCTTTGCCGGAGATGATGTTTCGGGCGGCGATGTCACGACCCGAACCCGGGCCCGTGACTGGTGCCTTACCCCGGGCACCCTAGTGACACAACATCAGAGTAATCAGCGGAACATAAAACACATACATGAAACAAGTGAAGTACAAAACAGTAATCTGAGGAAAACTTGCCTTTCGGCATATATACATAACAACTTTTACAAATGAACAGTTTAATCCTTTTTACAAGCCCTGCCCACAACAGTACTACAGACCTCTAAGAAATGATACGACAACAATGGCGGGACAGGGCCCCGCCATACCCCTGAATGTAAGCACCTACAACAACAGGGGACTATACCAAGATAAGCCTCCGGAGGAACGGAGCTTCCCACACGCTGAACTGTGACCCTAAGAGCGAGGATCAACGGCGGTGTACCTCAACTGCGGCATGAACGCAGCCCCCGAAGGAGTCGATCAACAGTACGAGTATGTGAAACTCAAAATACATCAGAAATGAAATCATAGCGATCATATAAAGCGGGAGACATGTATGATAACTAAACTACGATTTACAACAAAGCGATCATGTCAAGTCGTGGACTCACGCCCTCAAGTCATCACTCAAGTATAACAATGGGTCTCAGGCCCACAACATCAATCATGCCCGTGGAATACCTTCCTCACTGCCGGCAGTCTATGATATAAAAGCACCAAGGAACACACATGAACACCAGGTCCCACCTGTGTCATAATAAAACTGTACGGGGTAAGTACGAAGGCATAGCCGACTACTAAAAACCCACGGTACCAACAAGGTCATGAACTGTATCATAAGATCTGTCTAGACCGTCACATGATCAAAGCTGGCCACTTGCGCGGCATCAATGTACGCGTCTAACCACGGAACTCCGCACTCGCGTAGGCCAATCTCATCGGCCCGCGTGAGGTATTCCCGCATCGAGGGTAGCTACTCCGGCGTCGTCACGCCCCGACTTCGCATCGCGTGGCCACATGGACCGCATGCCCATAAAGGACGATACTAACACGGAACTCGTAGCTCCGCATAGGCCCCGGGACTGCGTGAGGTATTCTCGAATCATAGGTCCATCGACCCGCTGAGTCTACCCGCGTCGGAGGCGACTTAACCCGGTTCATCTCAAGAGATGAATGCCACAATACTATCATAACGATCGATAGTTAATAAGCACCATCAAGAAACCCTTCACACAAACATCACAGGATACTAACACACGTAGCATCCCAACACGTTTACTTATCAAAGCAATCAAGAAAGTATTACAAGGCTATCACAAACCAATACAATCAAGTTGTTCACACAAGGTACCTTCTACTATATGATTAACAAGATCGGGTTTTATCCCCAAAGTACTTCATACATTAACTCTTTAAAAGATCGTTACTTTCACAATGTCACACAATACGTAGTATAAAATAGAGTGACTATCATTTTAAAGTAAATCAATTACTTCTCTTTGTAAAATCAAGTAGCAACATTCTTTTACAATGATCAAGTTTGCCTAATTTCCAATGTTCAAGTTTCTCATTTTAGAAAGGTTTCGTAGTTCATAGTCTTATTCATTTGAGAATATAAATCTACTTAAAACTATCTCAGAAACATAAGTCTTATATGTGAGTAGGATATTCTTGTTTATAACAATCTTATTACAATGACCATGATCTAGGAAATATCATTTTGTCTCATCTTAGCTTCTATGCGGATGGAAGTTTCTCTGGTTTTAATAATACTTAATTAGTCAAAGCATTTCCTTTTATTAACTGCGATGGTTTGTCGATACACATTCGATTTCAAATCGAGAAACATTCTTAAGCCGTTATACCTAACTTCCCATAAAGCTAGTATAACTCTTAAGTTTTTCAAAAACCAAGTATTACTTCTTCTTTCAAAATGATTCAAAAATCTTTTGAAATACTTCAAGTTCTTTATTAACACATAACAAGCCAGTTATAGTTCAAATCGATTACCTTTTAAAACCACATGTATTTTCTTACCAACATAAAGTCATTATAACCAACTTCCCATAAAGTCGTTATAACACTTTATGTTTTAACCCAATCACATACATTTAGCACGTATGCGTCTACCGTTCTACATAGTTCACACATATCATGCTAGAAGAGATAGGAAGAGGTTCACATACCTCGCGACGATTATCGACTAAATAGCAAAACGCTCCAAGTACTTCAAACCGCCGCTACTCCTAAGCCAAGTAGATCGCGCCACGCATAGTACTTCAACCTATAAGGCCACAAGGCGCTTATTAACATTTATATCTCATCGTAGAACATTCTAGAAAATTCGCAAAGACCTCCCCATGAACGTAAATCTCCTCTCTAACGAGTAGGCTACCAAGCCAACCAGGGGGTTATGATCTAACCTAACTGTACAATTCTACTCCACGGTACTACTACACAAGTCTACTGTAATACAACCCTATGTAATTACAGTTCAGTACTCCTCTTTAAATTCAGGCTTAAGTCGCAAGACATTGCCGTAAGTATTATTCAGGCTTAAGTCAAAAGACATTGCCAATAACTACGTTCAGTTCTAATATATAGTATACTTCAACTATATATTCACAATCATGTAATTTCCAATTACAATAGAGGGATAAGATAATTACCTCGATAAGCCCATAATTATCCTAGCTTAAAGTCGATCCTGGGCAATCGTTTAGCTCCAACTCCGAGCGCTCCAACCCGCTCTAAACCACCCTTAGAAGTTCTAACCAACTTCTACACAATACTCCAACGGACTATGGAGATTTCCCTAGGGTTTCGGTTTGGTGACCGTGGGAAGTATAATAGTATATCCGGCTTTTTGTAAAGGTATAACCTTAGAATACTACAAGGTATTGGCTAAGGAAATTTGGGCATTATAACAATACTTTTGAGAGTATTTCTACCAAGAGAGGGGGGTATTATACGGAAACAACTAGGCTAGGGGGTACCACTGCTGCACCCAAGGAGAGGGGACTCTCGGCGAGGGGAGGGAAGGCTTTGGACGAGAACCTCTAGAAGGGAGAGGAGGAATTTTAACACTTAGAATATTTTTTGGATGAAGAAGTTCATCAAAGGGAGGGTATTTATAGGTCAAGGATGGCCAACCAAAGGCCAAGATCAATCCATGTGTTAGGCAAGTGTAGGCTAGGATTTACCAAACACAAATATCCTACCTACCCTTGACTTTGTGCCAAGGCACAAAAAGCGTGCCAAGCTTAGCCATTTTCGTCAACGGACGATTTGAAGTCCACCAATGAGAGGGTGCCAAGTGGCGCCCTCTTGTTGGTCCAACACGTTCGCCTCTGAAAAATCCGCAAAATTAAAAATTGACATCGCGGGAATTTCCCCAACGAATGGTGTGAATAGGTTTCGTCTAAAAACGACTCTAAACGGGTGTTGTGAACAAAATTAATTCGGCCAAGCCTTAGTACAAGTTCAAATTTTCTACGTACGCCCACGCGTACATACTCTGGAAATACGGGGTATAACATTCTCCCCTCCTTAGAAACATTCGTCCCGAATGTTCCTTCTAAGTCTCAAAACAAGCGCCGCAAGATAGTCTTCACTACTATACTTACGAGAACAAACCTGCCACACATGGCCACAGAAACAACTGCGCAAAATACTCATCCAAGTCCACGAGGAAACACCTCTAACATCACCACAACCACCTCTCTCCAGGGTCTAAAATATACTTCGCCGTCAGCCTTTCTCTACAAAAGAAATGATCACCTCTATGCTCGCCATACATGCTCGCTTCTCTCTTTACTCGTCGTAGATACCACTTTGTCACTTTGTCGCGAGCCTTGCTCCGACGACCCAACAAATGGTACCGGGCTGCATGCGATCCCTGAGGCTGTCGTACACTCGAACTCTTACCATATTTCTGATACTGCTTCAGTATCCACAACTCGGGGTTACTATCTCTAACGTGGTCATCATTAACTGGGAACACTCTGGATGGATCTCGATACTTCCCCGAACATCACAATACGAAAGACCGGACGATCGCTTCCCACGCCGGACGGCAAATGCTAACCTATAGGCAACCTGGCCTATCCTTCACATGAACTCACAAAGGCCCAAAGTAACTCGGGCTAAGTTCCCTCTGTTTTCCAAACATGCCACACCCAACCCGGGGTGGTACTTTCAAGAAGACCGACCGTCAACCTGAACTCTAAGCGTCGTCGCCGATTATCCGCACGATTTCTCTGAGCTGCCAGAACTTCTTCTAGACAAGCTTCTCACTATCCACAGTCTGCTGGAACAAGCCTGAACCAATCGTGCGAACTTGCCAACCTCGAACCAATCGGCCAAGCAACTTACACTTCCGCCCTTACAAGGCTTCATAAGGCGATAACCGAACACTGAAATGGTAGATCAAACACTACCTCCACAGGAGACAACAATCCCCACAACTATCCCTGAAATCCACGCACTGGCCCGAGGGCGAATGCGATTCTGAGACTCACCTGAGTTCTTAACCCTGCCTGGTAAACTTTTAGAAAACGAAAATAGCCACAACCTGGGCTTCACTGTCTGACATAAGGTAAAGGTAGGCACCCCGTGCAGCCTTTCAACCCTTCAGATAACTCAACACACCAGTAAACGGTCGAACGAAGAACACGATGGGCTGCCCCATCGACCGACCACCGGTCGAATCCACGAACTCATACGCCGTTAATCGAACATGGGCCTAACACCTCGTGACCCTACCACAAGGCGGGACCACCACAAACCGACCACCACCAAACAGCCGCGGGTTGACCCGCATCATGGCCTCAATCCGACCCGTCAACGAGCACAACACTAGTTCCCGATCCGAATGGTCTCACTAATCACGCGTTACGAAAACCTAGCGGTCTTCTTAGCTCAACTACCCCCTTTCATTCCACACTACTAGGGACCTATCCCAACCATAACTCACGTGCACTATGCACTCCGATAAGGGTCAAACATAACACTACACCTTTTCTCGAGATGGCCTCACCTCTAAGGTTTCTACGTAAAAGCTCTAAGGCTCACACCTTCTCTATCCCCCAAAATCTTACTCGGTTAAACAACCATGATCTAATCACGACTAACACACTGTTATCAGAACATAGCACTTAAGGTATACTCACCTTATCACACATCTTGATCTCTGAGGTTAAAGATATATCTATATCTACTGCTTCACTCCCCTTAATCGTGCAAATCAAACCTGCCCCGTAGGGCGCATAACTAAGGAAGGTGACGACTACCCATCGATCCTGAAGGCTAAGTCCTCCTACAAGGACACTCTTCGACACCAGACCCTGACGGTCATAGGTACAACAAGTACCAACCTAAAAGATGACATTCCCCGGGATGACGTCTGTCACACTGTGAACCGGAAGCCCTGGAGTTCTAACCAACTCCTGCATACCCGAATGTCACGAACTCGTGGAAGACCACTCTGCCGCGTGAGGTGCATAATCTGATCTGCGGTGAGGTGACTCGCCTCGAAAGTTACTAAAGGACCTTGCCGCTCGCCTCTTACGGTGTCCTTCGTTAACCTGTCGATTTCTACACGTCTCGGCCTGCTGCGCATAAGCCCGTACACAGGCCATGCTCAAGCCTAACTGAAGAATTACTCTTGCACAACCCTCCTTTAGATAGTCCTCAAGACTCGCGGTACATCGGTACTCTCTGGTAGCCAAATCTATAGCTAGTAACAGGGTCGCCTCTTTGCAATCTAAATTCTCTGTTCCCGGTCGTGGAACTGAAGGTTCATATATCATGGCGCGATGAGGATCGCATTGCCGTGCCAAACTCTGCGGGGCTAGTGGCGTCGCAGAAATCCCGAATGAAGCACTACCTAGGTAATGATTGGGCTGTGCCCTCGCCCTCGCCTCTGCCACTCGCGCCTCCTCGCCTTGCCCTCCGGGCTCGGGTTGCCTACGCGAGGCATATCGGTAAGGGAAAGAAATACGTTAGAGGGTCCAACTTACAACACAGCTCTAAGGCACGATCTCAGAGTGAGAAGAATAGAAACCAATCCTAAAATATCCTATAGCCTCCTGATTATTGATGTGGTGCACAACACACCGATAATCAAGACTCTTGAATACGATGCGTAGACACTTTCCGAGGATTAATCGCTCGATACCACTTTTGTCACGACCGAACCGGGCCGTGGTCGTGCCTACCGGGCACCCTAGTGACACAACATCAGAGTAATCAGCGGAACATAAAACACATACATGAAACAAGTGAAGTACAAAACAGTAATCTGAGGAAAACTTGCCTTTCGGCATATATACATAACAACTTTTACAAATGAACAGTTTAATCCTTTTTACAAGCCCTGCCCACAACAGTACTACAGACCTCTAAGAAATGATACGACAACAATGGCGGGACAGGGCCCCGCCATACCACGATATGGCACCTACAACAACAGGACTATACCAAGATAAGCCTCCGAGGAACGGAGCTTCCAGCGCTGAATCGTGACCACTAGAGCGAGGATCAACGGCGGTGTACCTCAACTGCGGCATGACGCAGCCCGAAGGTCGATGCAACAGTGCAGTATGTGAAACAAAATACATCGTAAATGAAATCATAGCAGTCATATAAAGCAGGAGACATGTATGATAACTAAACTACAGTTTACAACAAAGCGATCATGTCAAGTCGTGACTCACGCCTCAAGTCATCACTCAAGTATAACAATGGGTCTCGTGCCCACAACATCAATCATGCGTGGAATACCTTCCTCATACGGCGATCTATGATATAAAAGCACCAAGGAACACACATGAACACGTGTCCCACGTGTCATAATAAAATCAGACGGGGTAAATGCGAAGGCATAGCCGACTACTAAAAACCCACGGTACCAACAAGGTCATGAATCAGATCATAAGATCTGTCTAGACCGTCACATGATCAAAGCCGCCACTTGCGCGGCGTCAATGTATGCGCGTCTAACCCTCGAACTCCGCAGACTCGCGTAGGCCAATCTCATCGGCCGCGTGAGGTATTCCCGCGTCGGTAGCTACTCCCGGCGTCGTCACGACGCGATCCGCATGGCCACGTGGACCGCATGCCCATAAAGGACGATACTAACACGGAACTCTTGTAGCTCGCATAGGCCCCGGGACTGCGTAGGTATTCTCGAATCATAGGTCCATCGACGCTGAGTCTACCCGCGTCGGAGGCGGCTTAACCCGGATTCATCTCAAGAGATGAATGCCACAATACTATCATAACGACCGATAGTTAATAAGCACCATCAAGAAACCCTTCACATTAAACATCACAGATACTAACACACGTAGCATCCCAACACGTTTACTTATCAAAGCAATCAAGAAAGTATTACAAGGCTATCACAAACCAATACAATCAAGTTGTTCACACAAGGTACCTTCTACTATATGATTAACAAGATCGGGTTTTTATCCCCAAAGTACTTCATACATTAACTCTTTAAAAGATACGTTACTTTCACAATGTCACACAATACCCGTAGTATAAAATAGAGTGACTATCCTTTTAAAGTAAATCAATTACTTCTCTTTGTAAAATCAAGTAGCAACATTCTTTTACAATGATCAAGTTTGCCTAATTTTCAATGTTCAAGTTTCTCATTTTAGAAAGGTTTCGTAGTTCATAGTCTTATTCATTTGAGAATATAATTCTCCTTAAAACTATCTGAGAAACATAAGTCTTATATGTGAGTAGGATATTCTTGTTTATAACAATCTTATTACAAAGACCATGATCTAGGAAATATCATTTTGTCTCATCTTAGCTTCTACATGCGGATGGAAGTTTCTCTGGTTTTAATAATACTTAATTAGTCAAAAGCATTTCCTTTTATTAACGCTGCAGTGGTTTGTCGATACACATTCTGATTTCCGAAATCAGTAAAACATTCTTAAGCCGTTATACCTAACTTCCCATAAAGCTAGTATAACTCTTAAGTTTTTCAAAAACCAAGTATTACTTCTTTCAAAATGATTCAAAAATCTTTTGAAATACTTCAAGTTCTTTATTAACACATAACAAGCCGCTTATAGTTCAAATCAAGACCTTTTAAAAACCACATGTATTTTCTTACCAACATAAAGTCGTTATAACCAACTTCCCATAAAGTCGTTATAACACTTTATGTTTTAACCCAATCACATACATTTAGCACGTATGCGTCTACCGTACTACATAGTTCACACATATCATGCTAGAAGAGATAGGAAGAGGTTCACATACCTCGCGACGATTATCGACTAAATAGCAAAACGCTCAAGTACTTCAAACCGGCTACTCCTAAGCCAAGTAGATCGCGCCACGCATAGTACTTCAACCTATAAGGCCACAAGGCGCTTATTAACATTTATATCTCATCGTAGAACATTACCGAAAATTCGGCAAGACCTCCCCCCATGCAGAAATCTCCTCTCTAACGAGGCTACCAAGCCAACCGGGGTTATGCATATATCGCTAACTGGTACAATTATACTCCACGGTACTACTACACAAGTCTACTGTAATACAACCCTATGTAATTACAGTTCAGTACTCCTCTTTTAAATTCAGGCTTAAGTCGCAAGACATTGCCGTAAGTATTATTCAGGCTTAAGTCAAAAGACATTGCCAATAACTACGTTCAGTTCTAATATATAGTATACTTCAACTATATATTCAAGCAATCATGTAATTTCCAATTACAATAGAGGGACAAGATAATTACCTCGATAAGCCCATAATTATCCTAGCTTAAAGTCGATCCCGGCAATCGCTTAGCTCAACTCGAGCGCTCCAACCCGCTCTAAACCACCCTTAGAAGTTCTAACCAACTTCTACACAATACTCAACGGACTATGGAGATTTCCTAGGGTTTCGGTTTGGTGGTGACGGAAGTATAATAGTATATCTGGGCTTTTTGTAAAGGTATAACCTTAGAATACTACAAGGTATTGGCTAAGGAAATTTGGGCATTATAACAATACTTTTGAGAGTATTTCTACCAAGAGAGGGGGGTATTATACGGAAACAACTAGGCTAGGGGGGGGGGGGTACCCCACGGCTAGCACCCTGCGAGGAGGGGACTCTCGCCGAGGGGAGGGAAGGCTTTTGGGCGAGAACCTCTAGAAGGAGAGGAGGAATTTTAACACTTAGAATATTTTTTGGATGAAGAAGTTCATCAAAGGGAGGGTATTTATAGGTCAGGATGGCCAACCAAAGGCCAAGATCAATCCATGTGTTAGGCAAGTGTAGGGCTAGGATTTACCAAACACAAATATCCTACCTACCCTTGACTTTGTGCCAAGGCACAAAAACGTGCCAAGCTTAGCCATTTTCGTCCAATGGACGATTTGAAGTCCACCAATGAGAGGGTGCCAAGTGGCGCCCTCTTGTTGGTCCAACACGTTTCGTCTCTCGGAAAAATCCGCAAAAATTAAAAATGACATAGCCGGAAATTCCCCTACGAAAGCTGTGAAAACGTTTCGTCGAAAAACGACTCTAAACGGGTGTTGTGAACAAAATTAATTCGGCCAAGCCTTAATACAAGTTCAAATTTTCTACGTACGCCCACACGTACATACTCTGGAAATACGGGGTATAACAGGCGAGTTCCACGACGTCGCCCGGCCTCGTGAGTTCGAGCGGCAACGGCCATCGAGACCGCGGTACCAGAGCCTCCCGTTCCACAGCCGGGGGCAGAGTATAGGGATTATGGGGAGAAGATCAGGTTGTTGACTAGCATTGTGGCGGCAAGATCTGCGAGGCCGTGGCTAACCCTGAGCCGACAGTTTAAGGATTCGGGACTTTCTAAGTTGTGATCCACCCGAGTTCTATGGTTCGAGGTCTGAGGAGGATCCTCAGGAGTTTATCCGACAAGTGCGGCGGACTACGCAGGTGCTTAGGGCCTCAGAGACGGAGTCCGTTGTGTTAGCTTCTTATCGGTTACGCGATATTGCGTTGAATTGGTTTGAGTCGTGGTTGTTGTCAAAAGGTGTGGGTGCTCCTCCAGCTGCTTGGGATGAGTTCACGGAAGCCTTCCTCGGTCACTTTTTGCCTCCCGAGACGAGGAGAGCCCGCTTGGATAGGTTTTTGGCATTGAGACAGAATGGGAAGACCATCAGGGAATACAACCTAGAGTTTGATTCATTGGCCAGATATGCGCCCACTATTGTGGCAAACATGGCAGACCGAGTTCACCGCTATGTGATGGGGTTAGATCGTTACATGATTCTTGCGTATGCAGGAGTGGCTCTTCACCGGTATGGATATTGCCGGAGATGCAGCGTTTGCACGTGGATTGAGGCGAGGAGAGTGAGGGCGGCCAGTCGGCCCGGCCAGAGGGCGGGGCGGCGAGGTTTCAGGATAGCTTTGGGGTGGGCGACCTCGGCCGAGTTGGGTCTACATTCAGTGCCCTTCCGGTCTTCCGCGGGTGGTTTGACCGTCGAGGATATTCGTGAGCAGTCAAGGCTCGGCGACAGTGCGCAGTATCCGAAGATAGTATGCAGGGGGGGCCACCTTTGCCTCGATGTGGTCATTGTGGTAGATCTCATTTTGGGGAGTGTCGGACTAGATCGACAGCTTGTTACACTTGCGGCCAACAAGGCCATTTGGCGAGAGACTGTCCGACCAGAAGTAGCCCTGGTGGGATGGCACAATCTATTGGATCAGTTGCGGGTTCTTCACTTTCAATGGCTAGGCAGGATGTTCATACACCGGCAGGACGCGGCAGAGGTCGTGGTAGCGGTTCCCAGTTTTAGCGGTCCTTTGACCCGCCTATATGACGTCAGGTATACCTTTGACCCTTTAGAGATTAGTATGCATGATAGGATTGTTGTATGATGGAATGCCATGAGTGGAGGATATTAAGGTTATGTATGTATGCTAGCAGTAGGTTGGAAGTACGATAAGAGAATCCTTTTAGGCCTTGAAAAGAATTAAGATAGCGTTAGTGCACCCTTGGGGTCTGTTGTCTTGTGTGATAGTGATGAGTGGATATGTGTGTACGATATCTTAGGACCATGTGTGGCATAATAAAGTTCCATTAGTGTAAAGTACGAGGGAGTACCGAGGGATATTAGATTGGCTCCAAAAGAACATTCGGGGACGAATGTTTCTAAGGGGGGGAGAATGTTACACCCTGTAGTTCAGGTCATGCGTTTGAGTACGTACGAAAGGGGGTAAGACTTAAAATTTTCAAAGGATAGGGTGACGGATTATTCCGGGTGGGTCTTAGTAAACTTTGAGGCGGGTTATGACCCGGTAAATTGAGAGTTCCTAAGTGTTTCAAAGGCCTAGGGCATAGTTCGTTGAGTCTAGATTCCAACGCAACCACCCGTTCGTCGATAGGACATCGGAGTAGAAAGTTATGAGGGTTACAAGTTCGGTCGCAATGGACGAAATGTGTTTCGCAAGGCGAGGCGCGACGCCTAAAGTTCTGAAGGGTCGATGTAGTTACAGCGCCGCTCTGGATGCGGGGCGCCGCGCACTGCAGAGAGGCGCCGAATTTTGGGCGGAAAAACTTAGAAAAGTCTGATTTCTCTTTTAAAAAGGGCATGGGGGGGTGACAAGTGTCCCCCCTCATCTGATTTTGCTTGCATGGCTTATATTGACCAAGTCTTGTAGACTTGGTCATCTCTCAAACATCTTCCTCTCTCTAAAAATCAGCTCCCCCTTCTCTCTAAAAACCCAAGAAAAATCTGAATAGTTTAGAACCAAAAAGGAAGCTTGTAGCTAGCTTGTTGGCATTGTTGTGGTGGTGTTCTTGGCAAGGAAGCTAGCAATATTTGGAATAAGTTTGGGCTAAAACTTTAAGGTAATGATTCTTCCTTTAGATTTAGTTTTGCATGTTAAGAAGAAAGAACTTGTGGTAGTAAATAATGCTCTTAGAGTCATTGCATGCTAGAAATGTGTTTTGGATATGAAAAATGGGTTAAGAAGAGTTTTTGAGCATGTTGAAGCCTAAAAACTACCTTAGGATTGTTAAGTGAATTATTGTAACTTGGGGCAGAATTTTACACACCCAAGTTTAGGTGTGTAATCCCCTTTGAATTGTTGGATTGATTGAGCCTTAAATGTGGCGTTGAGTGTTAAAAATCGGCCTTTGAAAAGGTGGCAAAGTGAGTAGAAACAAAGGAAATGCTGCCCAAATTTCCGTAGGATTTAGTGGCTTTGAGTTTAGATTATTCTACATTGAAGTTAGAGGTTAATAAACGTATCATGATTATTATAGGTTGAAATATTACTTGCGGTAGTTGAGCTTGGCAAGCGGATTGACAAAAAAGGTATGTGGAGCTTTCTTATCTCTTGAGCATGAGTAGTTTGAACTATATAGTACGGTAGACGTACGGGTTTTAAATGAAGTAAATCCATTTGTTGTACTTGACTTGTTTTAAGAAAATGTCTAAGTTGGTTGGGTTAGAGAGTTAACCCACTTATTCCTAAGTAATGGTTTAACCTAAATAAGGTAGATAAGGATTTCGTGACATGAAGAAGTATTACGGAAATTGTGTGAGTTTGATTTGAAGTATAAGTCTCTTGGTTAATAAAAAGAACGAAATCTTTTGAAACATAAGGAGTTATAGCGGCCTTATGAGAGGTTAGTTATAACGGCCCTATGAAAGAGTATGAACGTCTAAAGCGTTAAGGCATAAAGTTAGTATAACGGCTTTATGGGGAGTTGTTTATAATAACTTTATGAAAGGTTAAAGAGTTGGTTTTTCTTGAAAAAGGTCATGAAAATGAGATTCATTTTGTATGTTAATGAAAGCCTAAAGAAGTTATGAGTTACTTGGGCATCGCGATGATGAAGGATTCCACGTATGCTTCCATTGTTGATTATGAGTTACTTGGGCGTCGCCATGATGAAGGATTCCACGTATGCTTCCATTGTTCGATTATGAGTTACTTGGACGCATCGCCGATGATGAAGGATTCCACGTATGCTTTCATTGTTCGGATTATGAGTTACTTGGACGCGTCGCTTGATGATGAAGGATTCCACGGGTATGCTCCCATTGTTTAGTGATGAGTTACTTGGACGTACCGCCAGTGATGAAGGATTCCACGGGTATGCTGTCATTGTTCAGCTATGAGTTACTTGGGCGTCGCCCGATGATGAAGGATTCCACGTATGCTTCCATTGTTCGATTATGAGTTACTTGGACGCATCGCTTGATGATGAAGGATTCCACGTATGTTTCCATTGTTCGATTATGAGTTTACTTGGATGTCTTGCCCGATGATGAAGGATTTCACGGGTACGCTTCCATTGTATTTGATTTATGAGCTTCCTATTCTTCATGCAGTGTAGTATATGATTGATGTTCTTATTGATGGTAAGGCACAGTAAAAGGTAATTTGATTTCATCCCGATCCACTTGTTTTGCACTTATGTTTTCATTACGATATTTTCGATTTCACATACTTGGTACTGTTATCGACCTCGCCGGGTGCGTTAAATCCGCAGTCGAGATACGTAGCTTGCTGGTCCGCACTCTTAGGATCACTGTTCATTTTCTGGAAAGCTCAATCCCTCCGGAGGCTTTATCTTTTGGTATGATTCCCTGAGGTTATTTACTTTTGTACAATCAGGGGGTATGGCGGGGCCCGCCACGCCATCGTTATTCCTAAGTGCGTAGTCACGTTTGTGGTTTGGGCTGTAATGATAAGATCTACTGTTTCACTTTCGGTTAAGTTATTTTATGAAAGGCGGCCTTATCGGCTTGCTAGTGATGTTCACCTTATACAGATTTTGTTTCATGTATGTTCCGCTGCTATTCTCTGATGCATACCTGATAGGGTACCTCGGTAGGGTACCAGTCGCGGCCCCGGGGTCGGGTCGTGACATTTTCGGACATATATTAAGTTTTGAATGATGTTGGGAGCATACATGACATTATTTAGGGAGAAGGGTGGGTAAGGCAGTTGGGTATAGGTTGTTCCATAACCCTGAATTGGAATGCGATGACCATTACCAGCGGTAATAAATTGAGGATACTTTAAACGAAATAGTTTGGGAAGATTACATGAAAATCGGGTGAGATGAGAGGTGGCTCCTGTATCAATATACCAATTTTCATCGGGTTACTGCAAGTTTAGACTCAAAGCTGGCCCCAATCGGTTGGGGCGGGCCATTGGTGGAAGATCTTCTGGCCGCATGACAGGGCTCGTGGGTGCAGGTGTGCAACGGATGATGGCTCGAATCGGGCCTAAAATGCTGGCTATTTGGGCTGGGCATGTGGCTATTGATATGTGTAAGGGGCCAACCGAGATGGATGGGCCACTGGTAGGTACCTGGACCGACCCAATTGTAATTCTGGACAGAGGCTTGAGACTGCTGGCTCTTACCCTTGCCACGACCCTTTCCTCATTTGCCAATGTCGCGACCCCTGTCGCCTTTACCACCACCGTGGTTATCCCGTGATTGGTGGTTGTCCGGCGGTGGCGGCTTGGCGGTGGGGGTGGCATTTTTTTGCGGATTTTCAACTGCTAACACCTTTTGATTGTGTTCATCCTGTTTGGCACGTCAGGTTTCTTCCAAAAGTAATTGTGAACGTGCAGTATTGAAACTCGATAGTGGGTCAGCTTGTTGAATCATAATCGTGAGAGTATCGTATTCACCCTTCGGTAAGCCAACAACAAGTTGTAGGACCATATTGGTTTCGGACACGAGTGTTCTCACGTTGGATAATTCGTCCGCAACTAGTTTTAATTATTTACAATAATCGAACATGTTTGCAAAATTCTCAAGACGTGTATTGTTGAACTATTTCTCCAAATACACGGCATTAGTATGTTTTTTATCCTGAAATATTTCCTCCAAACGTACCCATAACTCACAAGCCGAGGCACATGTTTTCATGATCTTGTGAAGCATGTCTTTAGAGATGGTGCCATAATCCAATGTTTGATAATATTGTTAAGACATCGCCATGTCGAGTCAGCAACGTCGAGAGGGCGAGGGATATAGTCGTCAATATGGTCAAGTACGTTATACGCACATGCGTGGATGTAAAAGAGTTCAACCCACGACGAATATTGACCATCTTCTTGATCAAGAATTAATGAAATGAAATTCTTGATGTTCGTGACGGTGAACGCCGGATGAAAAGAAGAAGTGGAGGAGGGATTATCTGTGACGACTGAGGATGAGGTGTCAGAGGCTTTAGGAGAGGTGGGAGTTATCGTCTTGTGTGTGTTGTTACACCCCGTATTTCTAAGAGATTGAAATGAGAACGTACGTATGGAAATAAGATTTGAATTTTGGAAAGAAAGAAAGATTACTTTTTCTTAAGGAAAATCTCGGAAATTTGTGAAGGAAAACGTTTAAAAATTGGAATTTGGTTCTCAAATTTGGTATTTAAGACTTTTTGAATATATAAGAATTATGGATTTTTAAGTTCGGATTTGGTAACGTGGGGCCCACGGGAAAATTTTACGGTTTTGTGGGACCCACAATATTTTTTGATATTTTGGCCAATGTGGACGTTTTTGGGGGATGAAATATTTTCGGACCTATAGGAGGGTGACACGTGTCACCTCTCCCCTTTGACTTTGACTTTGGCTTGTCTTGAGATATTTTGAAGACAAGTGGACTTGTAGGTCCCACCCACACTTGTCCACCATCTTGACACTACACTTGGATTGATCTCAACCCTTGGTTGCTCTTTGGCGCGGTTCCCTGGATGGAGCAATAATGCTGTTTTTAAGGAGTCGCCACCTAATTATTTAAGTGAATTAGGACACTTGGTTTATTGCAATAAAAATACTGCAATTGACCTCCATTTAATGGTCTGCAAAATTAGTGAGATTCTGGATCAGAGTTCTTTATTATCCTAAAGGGAAGGGGTTAGGCACCCTTTAAGATCCGCTAACTTGCGGTTATTCGTTCAAACCTAGGTTAATTATTTATTGCCTTTTTTATTCTACGTATTCTAAGCATTTTTCATAATTTATAATTAAAATAAAATGCAATACAAAAATAATAAAACTAAAATTAAATGCGACATAAAAAATAAAAACTCCGGGACATCTTTTAGCCCTTTTTTAGGCCTTCTGCACAAGATGATCTCCGGGTACCTGCATAAACACTTAGTAAAAGTGTTAGTAGTAGAATAAATAATTTTAAAGCAATGACAAGAATTAATAAGTAAAGCAAAATAAATAAATCCGTCTTTTGCACAGAGGAGACCTTGGAAATCAGACGGAGATTCCTTCATCGGCCAATATTGTTAAAAATAATAAAATAAATAAAACCTTCATATCCGCGCCAAAACAGTAATAGTTTTAAACACGGAGGGCTCAGATATAAAAAATGTAAAGTGGGACAGCCTAAACAAGTGCGATCATGAATTCGCCACGCCAGCATGTTGGTTATCCGGTGTAAGTGGAAGAAATCATCCTTGCCCAGAAAGCTTCATTTATTTTAGTTTCCGTCTTTGCAACTGTGGAGGCCTCAAAAATCGACGGATAACTTTTTCATCGGCCAAGCAAGTGTAGCATCTTGTTCAAAAATCAGTAAAATACTAAAAGTGTAGTATCTTGTTCAAAATCAGTAAAATAACAAAATAAACCAACTGTCCGCAAATTTTAGAAATCGAACGAATCGCCCGATCCGATTTTCGACCCGACCTAAATCGAAAGACCCGACGAATCGTGATGACCACCGAATTCAATCAAAAGAAATACCGAAACAATGCAGTAAAAGATGATATTCTCAGTCCAAGTATCCAAATAAACAATCTGAAATTTAACATCCGACCTGGGTCGACCCGACCCGACCCAAATTCATTTTCGAGAGCAAAATAACGACAAAAGCCATCTGTTGCAAAGGCAAGCTACAGACACCAAAAGATACGACAATGAAGGTCACTGGAGCCTTCGAAAATTCGACCATTTCGGCGAATCAAATAACAGTCACAAGAAGACAACAAAATCCCAAATTTAAAGCCAACGGGGTCGCCTGAAGTTAATGAACTCCGACTCGAATGCCAAACATAAGAGAAAAATGCCAAATCAGTCCAATATCAACAACACACATAAGTCGCCGGAGTTTAACAAACTCCGACGAAATTCAAAATAATAAATCAGTCCAAATAATCAATAATATAATAGCAACGAAGAGACACAAACAATGATTTCAACAACACAAAAGCGCACGGTAATAGCAATGGCGCTACTTCCACGACGAGGTCGCCGAGCAACGCCACCGCAGCGCGAGGTTCGGCGATGGCGTTGGTTTGGGACGGACAAGAGGTATTGCGTGGTGGTCGACTGAAGAGGAGAGGGGTTGAAATAGGGTGTGGGTTGTGCGCAGGTGTGGGTGTGTCGTCTGGGCAGTAGGCGAGTTCGATGGGGGGTACGCTGGTGGGCTCGAGGTCGACGGGAACAAGTGAGGGAGATGAGTGGAGAGGGAGAGGGCAGGGGTAGGATGCGGGGTGTTTTTTTTAAAAAAAATGGGGGGTTCGCCGGAGATGGAACTCCGGCGAAGGGCAGCGGCAAGGGCGGCGGCGAGAGAGGGGACAAGTTTTCTTTTCTTGAAAAAATATGAGAGGAGCTCTTTTTTTTATGCGGCTGGGGTAAAGTTTAGGGCTGAGTTTTAGTTTAGGGGGGTAAGGTTTTATTTATAGGGGGTATTTAGGTTTAGGGTTTGGTTTAGTTTTGGGGGGAAAAAATGAAAAGTGGGTTTTGATTTTAGGGGGGAAAATAAAAGATGAAAGTTTGGGTGAAATTAAAAAGAAATGGTGTTGGATTGGACTGATTCAAATTGTGCCTTGAACTGGAATGGTTTGACAAAATGTAACGAGGGTTAATTATTTAAAACAAAATTATTTAAAAAGATGCAAGATTATTAAAAATGCAAATGTCGGAGCAATAATACTAAAATGCAATATTTAAGAAATGTTTAATGTCTGATTAAAAGTAAAACGCGGTGCCGATTAATTATTTAAAGAGATGCAAACATAATTAAAATAAAACGACGGTGTAACAATAATAAAAACATAATATTAACAAAGACATAATGCTTAATTTTAAAATAAAAGATGCAATGCCATTTTTGTGAAGAAATAAACATAGAATATTATGCGAAAAATGCAAAAAATGATGATTAAAATGTGGTGTCTTAAAACACATAAAATTGTAACAAATATACAAAAAACGGGTCAAAATTGACTGTCAACAACATGTTCCTCTTTGTACGGAGATGATGGAAGAGTCTTCGGACAAAGATGTTGACTTGTAGCGAATTTTGTCCTGTTTAATAAACTAAAACTCAAAAATAGGGATGATGCAGACCCAAAATTGTCCCAGTGTCAAATCATGATGACACTGGGTCGTTGTGATGCGAAAAATAAAAACAAAGTCGACGCCGATGAAAATGTCCCGGTCGGGCGTATGAGGACACCGGGTCAGTGATGTGGTGTCAGAATGCATGTGGTGCTTGTAGATGTTGATGACGTCGTTGCATAGACGCGATGCAGATGTTCGTCGTTGCATAGACGAAACATGGATGAAGTCGTTGCATAAACTTAGATGAAATGACGTCGTTGCATAGACGCGATGCAGATGTTCGTCGTTGCATAGACGAAACATAGATGAAGCCGTTTCATAGGCTTAAATGAGATGACGTCGTTTTCGGACGCAATGCAGATGCTCGTCGTTGCATAGACGAAATATGAATGAAGCCGTTGCATAGGCTTTTATGAAATGACGTCGTTTTCGGACGCAATGCATATGTTCGTCGTTGCATAGACGAAACATGGATGAAGCCGTTGTATAGGCTTAAAATGAAATGACGTCGTTGCATAGACGCAATGCAGATGCTCATCGTTGCATAGACGTAACATGGATAAAGTCGTTGCATAGGCTTAGAATGAAATGGCGTCGTTGCATAGACGCGATGCAGGTGCTCGTCGTTGCATAGACGAAACATGAATGAAGCTGTTGCATAGGCTTAAAATGAAATGGCGTCGTTGCATAGACGCGATGCAGATGCTCGTCGTTGCATAGACGAAACGTGGATGAAGCCATTGCATAGACTTAAAATGAAATGATGTCGTTGCATAAACGCGATGCAGATGTTCGTCGTTGCATAGACGAAACATGGATGAAGCCGTTGCATAGGCTTATATGAAATGACGTCGTTGCATAGACGCGATGCAGATGCTCGTCGTTGCATAGACGAAACATGAATGAAGCCGTTGCATAGGCTTTTATGAAATGACGTCGTTTTCGGACGCAATGTAGATGTTCGTCGTTGCATAGACGAAACATGGATGAAGCCGTTGCATAGGCTTAAAATGAAATGACGTCGTTGCATAGACGCAATGCAGATATTCATCGTTGCATAGACGAAACATGGATGAAGCCGTTGCATAGGCTTTGAATAAAATGATGTCGTTGCATAGACGCGATGCAGATGTTCGTCGTTGCATAGACGAAACATAGATGAAGCCGTTGCATAGGCTTTTAATGAAATGACGTGGTTGCATAGACATGATGCAGATGTTCGTCGTTGCATAGACGAAACATAGATGAAGCCGTTGCATAGACTTAAAATGAAATGACGTCGTTGCATAGACGTGATGCAGATGTTCGTCGTTGCATAGACGAAACATGGATGAAACTGTTGCATAGACTTAAATGAAATGACGTCGTTGCATAGACGCGATGCAGATGTTCGTCGTTGCATAGACGAAACATGAATGAAGCCGTTGCATATGCTTAAATGAAATTACGTCGTTGCATAGACGTGATGTAGATGTTCGTCGTTGCATAGACGAAACATAGATGAAGCCGTTGCATAGGCTTTATGAAATGAAGTCGTTTTCGGACGCAATGCAGATGCTCGTCGTTGCATAGACGAAACATAGATGAAGCGGTTGCATAGGCTTATATGAAATGACGTCGTTGCATAGACGCGATGCAGATGCTCGTCGTTGCATATACGAAACATGAATGAAGCCGTTACATAGGCTTAAATGAAATGACGTCGTTGCATAGACGTGATGCAGATGTTCGTCGTTGCATAGACGAAACATAGATGAAGTCGTTGCATAGACTTATATGAAATGGGTTGGTTTATGGGCGTACCTGCTTTGTGACCCGTCTGGGTTGAGATAACGTCATTGCATAGACGTTGTGTGTTTGTAACCCGCATGGGCTTATTGTTGTGCTCCTGTCTTTGCTGACATGAAGATCTGCACTCAAAGAAAACTTGTGAGTTTTTTAGGAAATGAGTGGTTGATTAGCGTCGACTTTGTAGCTTTGGCTCTTGACGTTTGCATTCTCAGATTGGTTTGGGTTGAAGACCTAGTTGGCCTGCTTTTTCTGTCTATTGCCATTTTCTTGCAGTGAATCCTTAAAATGTCCCAATTTCTGGTAATGAATATGTTGAACTTTCAACTGGGTAAGCAATTTTTTTATTTTTTATTAAAAGCTAATGCGAGAATATGGACAATGTACAATTGAGTAGATGAGAATGCAACCCTCAAAATATGCCTCAGTCATGTGTAGGCAGTCATGGATGCAAAATATATGAGTATGATAAACTCTCCCATGGACAAAATCGAGTCCTGTGCAAAACAAGGAAGTAATATTTCTAACGGTGTGACCGAAGCTGATGTGGTTGTCTACGTATCCCGCCGAGGGAATCAGGTCAAGACGTAGTTCATGCTGCAAAAATAAGATTTTTTTTATAATTTTAGAATGATGTGGGACCGAAGCCGATGTGGTCGCCTACGTATCCCGCTGAGGGAATCAGGTCAAGACGTAGTTCGTGATGCAAAATAACGATTTTTATGATTTTAGAATGATGTGGGACCGAAGCCGATGTGGCCGCCTACATATCCCGCTGAGGGAATCAGGTCAAGACGTAGTTCGTGATGCAAAAAAAAGAAAAGGATTTTAAAAATGATGCGGGACCGAAGCCGATGTGGTCGCCTACGTATCCCGCTGAGGGAATCAGGTCAAGACGTAGTTCGTGATGCAAAATAACGATTTTTATGTAATATGCATTTTGTTGTTTTTTTTTTGAAAAAATGGAAGACAACATTACGTTCTGACTCCAGTTGATACCAGCAATTAGTATTGTGCATAAGGATATTCTTTTATTGCTTTCAGTCTAACCGAGATTGACTCTGGTGTAATTCACACAGCTTCAGATAGTATCTCAGACATACCTGAGTGTCGACACACCTGCTTGCATCCAAGGTTTCGAACTACACGTAATCTCATGTTTCAAATGCCCTCACAGAAAGAAATTCTCATTTCTCACATATAATCCAGTATTTGAATTTTGGGACGTTTAGAGGAAAGACACTCACACTCAGAAAGATGTTCAATGCATGTAATTGTGATACCATAGGCTTGGCCGTCATGTAAGTATCCACTAATGTGAGAACCCTCAGTATAAGATCATATAGGGCTTGTCACGGGCTTGTAATGTAGGTTTGGGGAAGGGATGGATATCATTTGGGTAAAAAGTGACTAATCCTTCCTCGAGCGTTGGACTATGTCCGTGCTTGATATTTGTGCGATTTAATGTTGATTTGCTTTCGTTTTGTCCCAGTTTTTCTGTACTGACTTCTTTTGAATCTTTCATTTCGAGCCCCCTTTTTCGGGGTCATATATTCCTTTTTTCTTTTTATTTTTTCTTTTTTTTATTTTTTTTTATCGGGGCTTTTGATTGTGTGAAGTCGTCTCTGCTTTTGGTTTTTGAGACTTTGACAATTTTTGTCTTTGCAAACTTCAGCTAGAATTTTGTCAGTCACTTGCACATTTCTAAAGCACTCAAGGAGGTCGGGTCAAGTCCGCATGGGCAGCTCAACTGGTTCTCAAGGGGGATAATTGGAAAAATGGCTAAGATCGAATCCCGTCAGCGGCAGAGTGGGGGTTACTCCTTGAAATAAAGGAGAGCCCCTTGTGCGCGTAGTGGTCTAACCTTTGAAATCAGTTGAGTTACCATGATTAACTCCTTCACAATCCTGTCGGACCGGGGTGTGAGGGCTCTTGTGGTGGGAGATCCACCTTTTGGAAAAAAAAGGAGGTCGGGACAAGAGAGGGATAGTGCGTACGCACTCAGAAAGGGAATAGGTGTAATATGCGGTTGTCAAAAAATAGGTTTTAGGCTCAAAGGGGTGTACTAGGGATACTGTTATTTGGTAGGCTGAAAAGGCTCAACGGGTCAAAGAAAGTCTACGATCATTTCCTACACCGAGTGTTGCTCAGAATTTCGCCTCAACAAACATTCAAGCCAAGTTCTAGATCACAATGCAATGCAATTGAACTTATTCTAAAAACTCGCCACACAATGCATATGAAACGATGAGTTCAGTTTCATTCTTATCTTGGAAACATGCAAGACAATGTCATCTACGGGTATGAATAAGAGGTACCAAAAGAATCTATGGTTTACCACAAAGTCAACTCATACTGATTATGCACAACTCTAACTGTGTTGGTATCAACAAAGTCAAACAATAATACTAAAAAAAATGTTTTTTTTTTGTATTTTTGAATAACACACATTTTTTTTTTGTATTTTTTTGAATAAAATATTTATCTTTTCTTTTTTTTTTGTATTTTTTGAATAATTGTTTTTTTTTTGTATTTTTTGAATAAATGATACCGAACCCGAATAGGGCTGCCTACGTATCCCGCCGAGGGAATCAAGTGCGCGTAGTTCATTCAAATATGTTATAAAATGTATGCTTGAAAAGAATTTACCAATGAAAGGATGACAATGTAAAGCTATGCAAAAGAAAATGATTGTCCACTGTGGACGAATGCAAAAATAAAAATGAACGTAACGAAAAAAATGAATGTCCGCAAACATGATGAATGAGATGCATGAGTGAGAAATGCGCTCTTTATTATCATTATTTTTATTTTTTATTTTTGTGGTTTTTATTTTTGTGGTGTCGAACCCAAAATGAGTTGCCTACGTATCACACTGTGTGGTGAGAATCAGACACGCGTAGTTCGGAATAATTATGCTGAAAAATGCATGATATGAAAGAACTATGTAATTAACGCTAAACATATCAATTGAGTTTGCAAATATGAATAAAAATACAAAGTATAAAAGAACTGAGAGCGATGTCTCGTTGAATCTGTTATAAACTAACTTCTATTAGTCGACACAACTACCGCTCATTTTTGTAATGATTTTTTTTTTCGACCGCCCTAGGCTGATTGCGAAGACGACCTTCCTGAAAAACTATGAGAAATAGGTGAGTAGGAAAATGAAAAAAAATAATAAAAATGCAAAGGTGTGGCAATATAGTCAAAGACTCCCCTGATTGGTCCGACCGGACTGGTGGTTGATGCTTCACAAAGTCCAAGTCGCGCTATTCAAGAGTGATTTACGCAGTAGAAGTCCTGAGTGCAATGTGACACCAAAAGTGCAAAAAATGCAAATGCACGTGCCCGAAGTTATAAGCCCATGACATGATATGTACAGAGTTTAAAAGAGTAATTATTGCTTTAAATAATATGTACAGAATTACTAGCGACAAACCATAGTAAACAAAAGCCTGCAAATCAAGCGCGTGCCCTAATATGCTTGGGACCTCCCTTATGCCAGAGGTGAGCCTAAACGTCAAATATGCGGGATTATGATAAATAAGTCCAAGCCGTTAAACTGCAATGTTTTGTTGAAATGACGACCAAATGACGGTGCACTTTTTTCAATTTTGGCATGTCATAACCAGGCTTGGATCTGTCTATCATTATCACGCTACACATATATGCTTATTGGTCGTTGGGTTGTGAAACCCGTCGACAATTTGGTGGATTCCCTAACTATGGAGACGATACCAAGGTCCGATCCACCTAAGATTTATGCATGCATGACTTAAAAAAATGTGGTATAGCTCTATCCTAATTTTTCTAAGATTTGGTAGACTAGACGCAAGGTTCCCGAGAGGACTACTCGAGTGAGAAGGCTACGCGGCCACCGGTTGGACCGGATTCTCCGCGTAAAATGTCAACTCTCCTAAATTTGGGTTTTGAAGAAAGAATTTTGCTGATGCACCAAGCGCACCTCGCGTGTAGTGTGTGATATTGTGAATTTTCCAGAGTGAAAGAAATACGAACGGAATGTCAATTTAAGGAAAGCAATAAAATAATGTAGCAATTAAAGTAGTTAATTACAAAATAAAAGCAAACAATATAAAATATTTACAACAAATATAAAAGCAAAATAAAGTGCAATATTTAATTAACCTGGGTTTGCTATGATCAAGAACCTGATATCCCCAGCGGAGTCGACATGCTGTCGCGCCCGTTTTTGACCTCGGGGTCTGAACGGTATCCGCAACGTTGCTCTTTGGCGCGGTTCCCTGGATGGAGCAATAATGTTGTTTTTAAGGAGTCGCCACCTAATTATTTAAGTGAATTAGGACACTTGGTTTATTGCAATAAAAATACTGCAATTGACCTCCATTTAATGGTCTGCGAAATTAGTGAGATTCTGGATCAGGGTTCTTTATTATCCTAAAGGGAAGGGGTTAGGCACCCTTTAAGATCCGCTAACTTGCGGTTATTCGTTCAAACCTAGGTTAATTATTTATTGCCTTTTTTATTCTACGTATTCTAAGCATTTTTCATAATTTATAATTAAAATAAAATGCAATACAAAAATAATAAAACTAAAATTAAATGCGACACAAAAAATAAAAACTTCGGAACATCTTTTAGCCCTTTTTTAGGCCTTCTGCACAAGATGATCTCCGGGTACCTGCATAAACACTTAGTAAAAGTGTTAGTAGTAGAATAAATAATTTTAAAGCAATGACAAGAATTAATAAGTAAAGCAAAATAAATAAATCCGTCTTTTGCACAGAGGAGACCTTGGAAATCAGACGGAGATTCCTTCATCGGCCAATATTGTTAAAAATAATAAAATAAATAAAACCTTCATATCCGCGCCAAAACAGTAATAATTTTAAATACGGAGGGCTCAGATATAAAAAATGTAAAGTGGGACAGCCTAAATAAGTGCGGCTGCGAGAATTCGCCCTGCCAGCGCATGTTGGTTATCCGGTGTAAGTGGAAGAAATCATCCTTGCCCAGAAAGCTTCATTTATTTTAGTTTCCGTCTTTGCAACTGTGGAGGCCTCAAAAATCGACGGATAACTTTTTCATCGGCCAAGCAAGTGTAGCATCTTGTTCAAAAATCAGTAAAATACCAAAAGTGTAGTATCTTGTTCAAAATCAGTAAAATAACAAAATAAACCAACTGTCCGCAAATTTTAGAAATCGAACCAGAACTGGACCGATCCGGATTTTCGACCCGACCCAGAAACTGAAAGACCCGACACGAACTGTGATGACCCGACCCGAATTCAATCAAAAGAAATACCGAATTCAATCAAAATAAATAACGAGGGTTAATTATTTAAAACAAAATTATTTAAAAAGATGCAAGATTATTAAAAATGCAAATGTCGGAGCAATAATACTAAAATGCAATATTTAAGAAATGTTTAATGTCTGATTAAAAGTAAAACGCGGTGCCGATTAATTATTTAAAGAGATGCAAACATAATTAAAATAAAACGACAGTGTAACAATACTAAAAACATAATATTAACAAAGACATAATGCTTAATTTTAAAATAAAAGATGCAATGCCATTTTTGTGAAGAAATAAACATAGAACATTATGCGAAAAATGCAAAAAATGATGATTAAAATGCGGTGTCTTAAAACACATAAAATTGCAACAAATATACAAAAAACGGGTCAAAATTGATTGTCAACAACATGTTCCTCTTTGTACGGAGATGATGGAAGAGTCTTCGGACAAAGATGTTGACTTGTAGCGAATTTTGTCCTGTTTAATAAACTAAAACTCAAAAATAGGGATGATGCAGACCCAAAATTGTCCCAGTGTCAAATCATGATGACACTGGGTCGTTGTGATGCGAAAAATAAAAAGCAAAGCTGACGCTAATTTAAAAATATCCCAAAGGTCGGGCGTATGAGGACACCGGGTCAGCAGTGATGTGATGTTGTAGAATGCATGTGCTTGTAGATGTTGATGGCGTCGTTGCATAGACGCGATGCAGATGTTCGTCGTTGCATAGACGAAACATGGATGAAGCCGTTGCATAGACTTAGATGAAATGGCGTCGTTGCATAGACGCGATGCAGATGTTCGTCGTTGCATAGACGAAACATAGATGAAGCCGTTTCATAGGTTTAAATGAGATGACGTCGTTTTCGGACGCAATGCATATGCTCGTCGTTGCATAGACGAAATATGAATGAAGCCGTTGCATAGGCTTTTATGAAATGACTTCATTTTCGGACGCAATGCATATGCTCGTCGTTGCATAGACGAAACATGGATGAAGCCGTTGTATAGGCTTAAAATGAAATGACGTCGTTGCATAGACGCAATGCAGATGCTCATCGTTGCATAGACGTAACATGGATAAAGTCGTTGCATAGACTTAGAATGAAATGGCGTCGTTGCATAGACGCGATGCAGGTGGTCGTCGTTGCATAAACGAAACATGGATGAAGTTGTTGCATAGGCTTAAAATGAAATGGCGTCGTTGCATAGACGCGATGCAGATACTCGTCGTTGCATAGACGAAAGATGGAGGAAGCCGTTGCATAGGCTTAAAATGAAATGACGTCGTTGCATAAACGCGATGCAGATGTTCGTCGTTGCATAGACGAAACATGGATGAAGCCGTTGCATAGGCTTATATGAAATGATCCCTAGTGGTATGTTAAGCATAAACAACCCCTTAAACCCCGGAAATACTATGTTGTTCCGTTAGTCGCACCTTGAAAACCTAAAGTGTTCTTGGACTTTTGTGTTGGAACTTGAAGAGAAGTTGGTTATGAACTTCTAAGGGTTGTATATTGTGGATTGGAACGTAAAGAAAAGGAGCTAAACATGATAAGGATCGATTTTAAACTTGGATTATTTTGGGCTATATTGAGGTAAGGATCATCTTTTTCTTAATGTAATTAGAAATTACATGTTGTGAATATATGTAGATGAACTTGTGCTAGAAAGAATGAACATTAGAAATGGTTTGGACCACATTTGGATGTTGAGGCCGAGAGTTGGTTGATATTGGCCATTGGAAATTGTTGACCATTTTGTTGTTAATAACACTTGTCGCATGTTATATAATGAAGGAAATATTGTTGTTGATAGTTAATGGACTGTTTGAATATAGATTGTGGGGCAGAATTTTACACGTCCAGTTTGGCGTGTAATCCCCTTTGGCTAACTATTGGTTGCGCCTTAAATGTGGCTTGTTGGTTGATGAATACGGGCCTTGGAAAAGGTGGAAAAGTACGTGAAAACAAATGAAGTGCTGCCCAAATTTCCGAGGAATTAGAGGGCCATTATTTGGTATAAGTCTTATACTAGTAAGTATGATAATGATAGAAGTGTTATCGTCATTATAGGTTGAAGTACTACGTGTAGCACATTCTACTTGGCTTGTGGAATAACCAATAAGGTTGAAGTACATTGGAGCGTATTGCTACTTGTCGTTTGGGTTAGTCGCCAACGAGGTATGTGAACTATCCTTCCTTATTTTGACATGATTATTTGGAAGACCTATGTGCCTTGATTTTGGTGAGTCTATGTGACTTGATTTATTTGAAGTAAATGAATTGATTTAAAGTTATGAGACTTGATTTCTTTAAAAGATTATGAGACTTTATTTTTCAAGTTATGGGACTTGATTTCTAAAGTTTAGAGATTTGATTTAAAGTTATGAGACTTGATTTTTTTAAACCATGTGAGTGCGTCCATGATTATGTTATAAGCCTCGTTTTGAAAAGGTACTCTTCTGCTACATAGCACGGTTGGATATGGTATTTGATTTTCATACTTGTCTCTGTCATATTTGTCTTGTTCTGAGTTTATTTACAATACCTTATGTTCACATACTTGGTACATTATTGTTGTACTGACCCCCCTTTCTCCGGGGGGCTGCGTTTATGTCTGCAGGTCTAGGTACTCAGTTGTGGATTTGCGAGCTTAGGATCCTTGTTCATCTTTATGGGATAACTCCAATGTTCCGGAGCTTGTCATTATTGCTAGGTATATTCAGAGGTACGACGACGCCTTGTCCCGTCATAGTATTTGTCCAAAATCTTAGAGGTTTGTATTCATATGTGGGCTGGACAGGCTAGAGTCGTATTTACATTGTTGAACAGCTTAGACCCTTTCGGGTGACTTATATTATGGCAGCCTTATCGGCTTTGTCATTGTTTAAGAAAAAAAAGTGTTATTTATCTTCCGCGGTTTATTATGTTGTATGAATAGAAGGGTGCCCAGGTAGGGCACCAGTCGCGGGCCCGGGGTTCGGGGCGTGACAGAGTGGTATCAGAGCAGTTAGTCCTCGAAATGTCTACAGACCGTGTTTAGTAGAGTCTTGTTTATCGGTGTGTTGTGCACCACATCTATAAAGAGGAGGCTACGATACATTTAGGATTGTTTTCCCTTCTTCTCACTCTGAGATCGTGCGATAGAACTGTGTTGTTTGGGTAGTCTCTCCCTAACGTATTATAGTGATTGCAGCTTTTAGAAAGGCAACAGTGACCCAGAAAGGATTATATGGATTGCGTATCCAGGTTGGTAAAATTATCGTATAGATGGTATTATGATGATGTATATCTGTACGAACCTATTTACTTGGAGTCATATGTGTGTTGCCTAGAATGATTATGAATTACCATAAGTTGGTAAAGCCTTGATAAATGCTTGGAAGGTGTGAAACAACTTATTGAATCCACACCTAGGCTTAATTTATGTACTGATTTGGAACAGTCAGGAGGTAATGAACTGTCTAAGATTGTGTTAGACTCTTAGAAGATCAGGTGCAATTTATTTGATAACATACCATGTCGTTATATTAAGCTGTGTTGTACGCTTAAGTGATTATGTGAAAAATAATGGTATGGAGTAATTAGAGTTGTGAGTGAGACAACATGATTATGAGATATTAAGAAGCTACATTTCCCGTATGTGGGGACTGATAATGTAGGCTTGGGACATAGAATAATTGTGAACTGTAGAATATTAATGACCGCTGAGACGTTAGATGTACAAGGTCTTCTCGGGCAGTAAGATTTATTTCAGACCAAGAATGAGAGTTAAGTGCGACAATGGGTCGAATTGAGGGTGATTACGGGTCAACCCGTAGCCTGAAATGGAGTAGGGTCAGTTGGGGGTAGTCCCGCTATGTGATAGGGTCATGAGGGTGCAAGACCCAAGTCTAGTTAATCGTAGTACGAGTTCTTGGATGCGTTCCACCAGAACTGGGTCGTGAGGGCCGAGAAGGGCCTTAACGGAAATTGAATCTAAGTATAATGACCCAGTTTGGATATAGTAACTCCAAGGATTTGGAAGCAGAAACAGTGTTTGAAATTATGTACGTGTACTAGAAAAAGTTTGGAAGTACGAGAAAAGTACGACAAGTAAGGAAATGAGCGAACAAGTGTTAAAAGAATTGAAGTGGTTATAGTTATGATTTAAGGAAAGTACGAAAAGATAATCCTTTTAGGCCATAAATGGGAGTAAATAGTGGTGATACACCCTAGATTTGATTCCTCGTTTGGCTTTTTATTGATGTATATGCATGTGTGATATATTGGGGCTATATGTGGCATAATTGATTTCGTTGAGTATAGTTTAAAGAGACTATACCAAGATTTGTTTAGGTTAAACCTAGTATGAACATTCGGGACGAATGTTTCTAAGGAGGGAAGGATGTTACACCCCGTATTTTCAAGAGATTGAAATAAGAACGTACGTATGGAAATAAGATTTGAATTTTGGAAAGGAAGAAAGATTACTTTTTCTTAAAGAAAATCTCGTGAATTTGTGAAGGAAAACGTTTAAAATTGGAATTTGGTATTTGATACTTTTTGAATATATAAGAATTATGGATTTTTAAGTTCGGATTTGGTCACGTGGGGCCCACGGAAAAATTTTACGGTTTTGTGGGGCCCACAATATTTTTCGATATTTTGGCCAATATGGACGTTTTTGGGGGATGAAATATTTTCGGACCTATAGGAGGGTGACACGTGTCACCTCTCCCCTTTGACTTTGACTTTGGCCTGTCTTGAGATATTTTGAAGACAAGTGGACTTGTGGGTCCCACCCATACTTGTCCACCATCTTGACACTGCACTTGGATTGATCTCAACCCTTGGTTGCTCTATATATATCCACATAGAGGTGCAAGAGTTCTACACTTGGTGAAATTTCAAGCAAAACCTTGTGCACCATGAGGGGGGCTCTCGGTCAAGGCAAGATTTGAGGGACAAAAATTCTTCAATACTTGTTGATAAATTCCCATAATCAAACCAAAGATCCCTAGTGGTATGCTAAGCATAAACAACCCCTTAAACCCCGGAAATACTATGTTGTTCCGTTAGTCGCACCTTGAAAACCTAAGGTGTTCTTGGACTTTTGTGTTGGAACTTGAAGAGAAGTTGGTTATGAACTTCTAAGGGTTGTATATTGTGGATTGGAACGTAAAGAAAAGGAGCTAAACAAGCTAATGATCGACTTTAAACTTGGATTATTTTTTGCTATATTGAGGTAAGGATCGTCTTTCTCTTAATGTAATTAGAAATTTTATGTTGTGAATATATGTAGATGAACTTGTGCTAGAAAGAATGAACTTTAGAAATGGTTTGGACCACATTTGGATGTTGAGGCCGAGAGTTGGTTGATATTGGCCATTGGAAATTGTTGACCATTTTGTTGTGAATAACACTTGTCGCATGTTATATAATGAAGGAAATATTGTTGTTGATAGTTAATATAACCTGTTGGAACTTGATTTGGATTAAAAAGGAATTAAGAAAAATGGATATGGATTTAAAGTATGTTGGCCGAGAATGACCCTTAATGTTGGTAAATAATGGATTGTTTTAATATAAATTGTGGGCAGAACTTTACACGTCCAGTTAGGCGTGTAATCCCCTTTGGCTAACTGTTGGTTGCTCCTTAAATGTGGCTTGTTGGTTGATGAATACGGGTCTTGGAAACGGTGGAAAGTACGTGGAAACAAAGGAAGTGCTGCCCAATTTTCCGTAGAATTAGAGGGCCATTATTTGGTATAAGTCTTATACTAGTAATTATGATATTGATAGAAGTGCTATCGTCATTATAGGTTGAAGTACTATGTGTAGCACATTCTACTTGGCTTGTGGAATAGCCAATAAGGTTGAAGTACATTGGAGCGTATTGCTACTTGTCGTTTGGGTTAGTCGCCAACGAGGTATGTGAACTATCCTTCCTTATTGTGACATGATTATTTGGAAAGCCTATGTGACTTGATTTTGGTGAGTTTATGCGACTTGATTTATTTGAAGTAAATGAATTGATTTAAAGTTATGAGACTTGATTTCTAAAGTTAAGAGATTTGATTTAAAGTTATGAGACTTGATTTCTTTAAAAGATTATGAGACTTTATTTTTCAAGTTATGAGACTTGATTTCTAAAGTTAAGAGATTTGATTTAAAGTTATGAGACTTGATTTCTTTAAAAGATTATGAGACTTTATTTTTCAAGTTATGGGACTTGATTTCTAAAGTTAAGAGGTTTGATTTAAAGTTATGAGACTTGATTACTTTAAAAGATTATGAGACTTTATTTTTTCAAGTTATGAGACTTGATTTCTAAAGTTAAGAGATTTGATTTAAAGTTATGAGACTTCATTTCTTTAAAAGATTATGAGACTTTATTTTCCAAGTTATGTCACTTGATTATGTGAAGTATACTTGCCTTGTTATTGGAGTATACGTGAGTATAAGACACTAGATTATATGAAGCATATGTGACTTGATTATGTGAAGTATATTTGCCTTGTTATTGGAGTATACGTGAGTATAAGAGACTAGATTATATGAAGCATATGTGACTTGATTATGTGAAGTATATTTGCCTTGTTATTAGAGTATACGTGAGTATAAGAAACTAGATTATATGAAGCATATGTGACTTGATTATGTGAAGTATACTTGCCTTGTTATTGGAGTATACGTAACTTTATTATGAAGGTATACTTGTCTTAATTATTCCTAAGTTCTTACCAAGTCTTATGGGGGATGTTGGTAAGAGTCGTTAGAAAGTAATGGAAGTTGTTGTAAATGTTGATTTTGGGTGCAATTCCCTAATAGTGCTATTGGGATTGAATCCCATTGATATTATACGTAGACGTACGACTTGTATTGTGATTGTATTTAGATCATGTGAGATAATTCCATGATTGTGATTGTATTGAGATCATGTGAGATAAGTCCATGATTGTCATTGTATTTAGATCATGTGAGATAAATCCATGATTGTGATTGTGATTGTATTTAGATCATGTGAGATAAGTCCATGATCGTGATTATAGTTAAGATTATGTGAGAATGTCCATAATTCTTTATTTGAAAATGTGATAGTTGAGATTATGTGAGAATGTCCATAATTCATTGTTTGAAAATGTGATAGTTAATATTATGTGAGAATGTCCATAATTCATTATTTGAAAATGTGATAGTTGAGATTATGTGAGAATGTCCATAATTTCTTATTTGAAAATGTGATAGTTGAGATTATGTGAGAATGTTCATAATTTCTTATTTTTGAAAGTGGGATAGTTGGAATCTTATTTCATGACTCTTGTTTGAAGAAAAAAAAAAGTATATTTGAAACCATGTGACTGCGTCCATGATTATGTTATAAGTCTCGTTATGAAAAGGTACTCTTCTGCTACATGGCACGGTTGGATCTGGTATTTGATTTTCATACTTGACCATGTCATATTTGTCCTGTTATGAATTTATTTACAGTACCTTATGTTTACATACTTGGTACATTATTGTTGTACTGACCCCCCTTTCTCTGGGGGGCTGCGTTCATGTCTGCAGGTCTAGGTACTCAGTTGTGGATCTGCGAGCTTAGGATCCTTGTTCAGCTTTATGGGATAACTCCAATGTTCCGGAGCTTGTCATTATTGCTAGGTATATTCAGAGGTACGGCGGGGCCTTGTCCCGTCATAGTATTTGTCCAAAATCTTAGAGGTCTATATTCATATGTGGGTTGGACTGACTAGAGTTGTATTTACATTGTTGAACAGTGTAGACCCTTTCGGGTGACTTATTTTATGGCAGCCTTATCGGCTTTGCCTTTGTTTAAGAAAAAAAAAGTGTTATTTATATTCCGCGGTTTATTGTGTTGTATGAATAGAAGGGTGCCTGGGGTTCGGGCCGTGACAGAGTGGTATCAGAGCAGTTAGTACTCGGAATGTCTATAGACCGTGTATTGAAGAGTCTTGTTTATCGGTGTGTTGTGCACCACATCTATAAATAGGAGGCTACAGTACATTTAGGATTGGTTTCCCTTTTTCTCACTCTGAGATGGTGCGATAGAGCTGTGTTGTTAGGGTAGTCTCTCCCTAACATATTATTGTGATTGCAGCTTTGAGAAATGCAACAATGACCCAGAAAGGATTATATGGATTGCGTATCCAGGTTGGTAAAATTATCGTATAGATGGTATTATGATGATGCATATCTATACTAGCGTATTTACTTGGGGTCATATGTGTGTTGCCTAGAATGATTATGAATTACCATAAGTTGGTAAAGCCTTGATAAATGCTTGGAAGGTGTGAAACAGTTTATTGAATTCACACCTAGGCTTAATATATGTACTGATTTGAAACAGTCAAAAGGTAATGAACTGTCTAAGATTGTGTTAGACTCTTAGAAGATCAGGTGCAATTTATTTGATAACATACCATGTCGTTAGATTAAGTTGTGTTGTACGCTTATGTGATTATGTGAAAAATAATGGTATGGAGTAATTAGAGTTGTTGTGAGTGAGACAACATGATTATGAGATATTAAGAAGTTACATTTCCCGTATGTGGGGACTGATAATGTAGGCTTGGGACATAGAATAATTGGGAACTGTAGAATATTGATGACCACTGAGACCTTAGATGTACAAGGTCTTCTCTGGCAGTAAGATTTATTTCAGACCAAGAATGAGAGTTAAGTGCGACAACAGGTCGAGTTGAGGGTGATTACGGGTCAACCCGTATCCTGAAATGGAGTAGGGTCAGTTGGGGGTAGTCCCGCTATGTGATAGGGTCATGAGGGTGCAAGGCCCAAGTCTAGTTAATCGTAGTACGAGTTCATGGACGCGTTCCACCAGAACTGAGTCGTGAGGGCCGAGAAGGGCCTTAACGGAAATTGAATCTAAGTATAATGACCCAGTTTGGATATAGTAACTCCAAGGATTTGGAAGCAGAAATAGTGTTTGAAATTATGTACGTGTACTAGAAAAAGTTTGGAAGTACGAGAAAAGTACGACAAGTAAAGAAAGGAGCGAACAAGTGTTAAAAAAATTGAAGTGGTTATAGTTATGAATTAAGGAAAGTACGAAAAGAGAATCATTTTAGGCCATAAATGGGAGTAAATAGTGGTGATACACCCTAGATTTGATTCCTCGTTTGTCTTTCGATTAATGTATATGCATGTGTGATATATTGGGGCTATATGTGGCATAATTGGTTTCGTTGAGTATTGTTTAAGGAGACTATACCAAGATTTGTTTAGGTTAAACCTAGTATGAACATTCAGGACGAATGTTTCTAAGGGGGGAAGGATGTTACACCCCGTATTTCCAAGAGATTGAAATGAGAACGTACGTATGTAAATAAGATTTGAATTTTGGAAAGAAAGAAAGATTACTTTTTCTTAAGGAAAATCTCGGGAATTTGTGAAGGAAAGCATTTAAAAATTGGAATTTGGTTCTCAAATTTGGTATTTGAGACTTTTTGAATATATAAGAATTATGGATTTTTTAAGTTCGGATTTGGTCACTTGGGGCCCACGAAAATATTTTACGGTTTTGTGGGACCCACAATATTTTTCGATATTTTGGCCAATATGGACGTTTTTGGGGGATGAAATATTTTCGGACCTATAGGAGGGTGACACGTGTCACCTCTCCCCTTTGACTTTGGCTTGTCTTGAGATATTTTGAAGACAAGTGGACTTGTGGGTCCCACCCACACTTGTCCACCATCTTGACACTACACTTGGATTGATCTCAACCCTTGATTGCTCTATATATATCCACATAGAGGTGCAAGAGTTCTACACTTAGTTAAATTTCAAGCAAAACCTTGTGCACCATGAGGGGGGCTCTCGGCCAAGGCAAGATTTGATGGACAAAAATTCTTCAATACTTGTTGATAAATCCCCATAATCAAACCAAAGATCCCTAGTGGTATGTTAAGTATAAACAACCCCTTAAACCCCAGAAATACTATGTTGTTCCGTTAGTCGCACCTTGAAAACCTAAGGTGTTCTTGGACTTTTGTGTTGGAACTTGAAGAGAAGTTTGTTATGAACTTCTAAGGGTTGTATATTGTGGATTGGAACGTAAATAAAAGGAGCTAAACATGCTAAGAATCGACTTTAAACTTGGATTATTTTGGGCTATATTGAGGTAAGGATCATCTTTCTCTTAATGTAATTAGAAATTACATATTGTGAATATATGTAGATGACCTTGTGCTAGAAAGAATGACATTAGAAATGGTTTGGACCACATTTGGATGTTGAGGCCGAGAGTTGGTTGATATTGGCCATTGGAAATTGTTGACCATTTTGTTGTTAATAACACTTGTCGCATGTTATATAATGAAGGAAATATTGTTGTTGATAGTTAATATAACTTATATAACATGTTGGAACTTGATTTGGATTAAAAAGGAATTAAGAAAAATGGATATGGATTTAAAGTATGTTGGTAAATAATGGACTGTTTTAATATAGATTGTGGGGCAGAATTTTACACGTCCAGTTAGACGTGTAATCCCCTTTGGCTAAATGTTGGTTGCACCTTAAATGTGGCTTGTTGGTTGATGAATACGGGCCTTGGAAAAGGTGGGAAAGTACGTGAAAACAAAGGAAGTGCTGCTCAAATTTCCGTAGAATTAGAGGGTCATTATTTGGTATAAGTCTTAAACTAGTAAGTATGATATTGATAGAAGTGATATCGTCATTATAGGCTGAAGTACTACGTGTAGCACATTCTACTGGCTTGTGGAATAGCCAATAAGGTTGAAGTACATTGGAGCGTATTGCTACTTGTCGTTTGGGTTAGTCGCCAACGAGGTATGTGAACTATCCTTCCTTATTTTGACATGATTATTTGGAAAGCCCGTGTAACTTGATTTTGGTGAGTTTATGTGACTTGATTTATTTGAAGTAAATGAATTGATTTAAAGTTATGAAACTTGATTTTTAAAAAAGATTATGAGACTTTATTTTTCAAGTTATGAGACTTGATTTCTAAAGTTAAGAGATTTGATTTAAAGTTATGAGACTTGATTTCTTTAAAAGATTATGAGACTTTATTTTTCAAGTTATGGGACTTGATTTCTAAAGTTAAGAGATTTGATTTAAAGTTATGAGACTTGATTACTTTAAAAGATTATGAGACTTTATTTTTCAAGTTATGGGACTTAATTTCTAAAGTTAAGAGATTTGATTTAAAGTTATGAGACTTAATTTCTTTAAAAGATTATGAGACTTTATTTTTCAAGTTATGTGACTTGATTATGTGAAGTATACTTGCCTTGTTATTGGAGTATACGTGAGTATAAGAAACTAGATTATATGAAGCATATGTGACTTGATTATGTGAAGTATATTTGCCTTGTTATTGGAGTATACGTGAGTATAAGAGACTAGATTATATGAAGCATATGTGACTTGATTATGTGAAGTATATTTGCCTTGTTATTGGAGTATACGTGAGTATAAGAAACTAGATTATATGAAGCATATGTGACTTGATTATGTGAAGTATACTTGCCTTGTTATTGGAGTATACGTAACTTTATTATGAAGGTATACTTGTTTTAATTATTCCTAAGTTCTTACCAAGTCTTTTGGGGGATGTTGGTAAGAGTCGTTAGGAAGTAATGGAAGTTGTTGTAAATGTTGATTTTGGGTGCAATTCCCTAATAGTGCTTTTGGGATTGAATCCCATGGATATTATACGTATACGTACGACTTGTATTGTGATTGTATTTAGATCATGTGAGATAAGTCCATGATTGTGATTGTATTGAGATCATGTGAGATAAGTCCATGATTGTATTTAGATCATCTGAGATAAATCCATGATTGTGATTGTGATTGTATTTAGATTATGTGAGATAAGTCTATGGTCGTGATTATAGTTAAGATTATGTGAGAATGTCCATAATTCATTATTTGAAAATGTGATAGTTGAGATTATGTGAGAATGTCCATAATTCATTGTTTGAAAATGTGATAGTTAAGATTATGTGAGAATATCCATAATTCATTATTTGAAAATGTGGTAGTTGAGATTATGTGAGAATGTCCATAATTTCTTATTTGAAAATGTGATAGTTGAGATTATGTGAGAATGTCCATAATTTCTTATTTTTGAAAGTGGGATAGTTGGGATCTTATTTCATGACTCTTGTTTGAAGAAAAAAAAAGTATATTTGAAACCATGTGAGTGCGTCCATGATTATGTTATAAGTCTCGTTTTGAAAAGGTACTCTTCTGGTACATGGCACGGTTGGATCTGGTATTTGATTTTCATACTTGTCTCTGTCATATTTGTCCTGTTATGAGTTTATTTACAGTACCTTATGTTCACATACTTGGTACATTATTGTTGTACTGACCCCCTTTCTCCGGGGGGCTGCGTTCATGTCGGCAGGTCTAGGTACTCTGTTGTGGATCCGCGAGCTTAGGATCCTTGTTCAGCTTTATGGGATAGCTTCAATTTTTCGGAGCATGTCATTATTGCTAGGTATATTCAGAGGTACGACGGGGCCTTGTCCCGTCATAGTATTTGTCCAAAATCTTAGAGGTTTGTATTCATATGTGGGTTGGGCTGACTAGAGTTGTATTTACATTGTTGAACAATGTAGACCCTTTCGGGTGACTTATATTATGGCAGTCTTATCGGCTTTGTCTTTGTTTAAGAAAAATAAAGTGTGTTATTTATCTTCCGCAATTTATTGTCTTGTATGAATAGAAGGGTGCCTAGGTAGGGCACCAGTCGCGGGCCCGGAGTTCGGGACGTGACAGAGTGGTATGAGAGTTATGTGCGACAATGAGTCGAGTTGATGGTGATTACGGGTCAACCCGTAGCCTGAAATGGAGTAGGGTCAATTGGGGGTAGTCCCGCTATGTGATATGGTCATGAGGGTGCAAGGCCCAAGTCTAGTTAATCGTAGTACGAGTTCGTGGACGCGTTCCACCAGAACTGGGTCGTGAGGGCCGAGAAGGGCCTTAACGGAAATTGAATCTAAGTATAATGACCCAGTTTGGATATAGTAACTCCAAGGATTTGGAAGCAGAAACAGTGTTTGAAATTATGTACGTGTACTAGAAAAAGTTTGGAAGTACAAGAAAAGTACGACAAGTAAGGAAAGGAGCGAACAAGTGTTAAATGAATTGAAGTGGTTATAGTTATGAATTAAGGAAAGTACAAAAAGAGAATCCTTTTAGGTCATAAATGGGAGTAAATAGTGGTGATACACCCTAGATTTGATTCCTCGTTTGACTTTTGATTGATGTATTTGCATGTGTGATATATTGGGGCTATATGTGGCATAATTGGTTTCGTTGAGTATTATTTAAGGAGACTATACCAAGATTTGTTTAGGTTAAATCTAGTATGAACATTCGGGATGAATGTTTCTAAGGGTAAAAGGATGTTACACCCGGTATTTCCAAGAGATTGAAAGGAGAACGTACGTATGGAAATACGATTTGAATTTTGGAAAGAAAGATTACTTTTTCTTAAGGAAAATCTCGGGAATTTGTGAAGGAAAACGTTTAAAAATTGGAATTTGGTATTTGAGACTTTTTGAATATATAAGAATTATGGATTTTTAAGTTCGGATTTGGTTACGTGGGGATCACAGAAAATTTTTACGATTTTGTGAGGCCCACAATATTTTTTGATATTTTGGCCAATATGGACGTTTTGGGGGGTTGAAATATTTTCGGACCTATAGGAGGGTGACACGTGTCACCTCTCCCCTTTGACTTTGACTTGTCTTGAGATATTTTGAATACAAGTGTACTTGTGGGTCCCACCCACACTTGTCCACCATCTTGACACTACACTTGGATTGATCTCAACCCTTGGTTGCTCTATATATATCCACATAGAGGTGCAAGAGTTCTACACTTAGTGAAATTTCAAGCAACACCTTGTGCACCATGAGGGGGGCTCTCGGCCAAGGCAAGATTTGAGGGACAAAAATTCTTCAATACTTGTTGATAAATCCACATATTCAAACCAAAGATCCCTAGTGGTATGCTAAGCATAAACAACCCCTTAAACCCCGGAAATACTATGTTGTTCCGTTAGTCGCACCTTGAAAACCTAAAGTGTTCTTGGACTTTTGTGTTGGAACTTGAAGAGAAGTTGGTTATGAACTTCTAAGGGTTGTATATTGTGGATTGAAACGAAAAGAAAATGAGCTAAACATGCTAAGGATCGACTTTAAACTTGGATTATTTTGGGCTATATTGAGGTAAGGATCATTTTTCTCTTAATGTAATTAAAAATTACATGTTGTGAATATATGTAGTTGACCTTGTGCTAGAAAGAATGAACATTAGAAATGGTTTGGACCACATTTGGATGTTGAGGCCGAGAGTTGGTTGATATTGGCCATTGGAAATTGTTGACCATTTTGTTGTTAATAACACTTGTCGCATGTTATATAATGAAGGATAACATGTTGGAACTTGATTTGGATTAAAAAGGAATTAAGAAAAATGGATATGGATTTAAAGTATGTTGGCCGAGAATGACCCTTAATGTTTGTAAATAATGGACTGTTTTAATATAGATTGTGTGGTAGAATTTTACACGACCAGTTAGGCGTGTAATCCCCTTTGGCTAACTGTTGGTTGCGCCTTAAATGTGGCTTGTTGGTTGATGAATACAGGCCTTGGAAAAGGTGGGAAAGTACGTGAAAACAAAGGAAGTGCTGCCAAATTTCCGTAGAATTAGAGGGCCAATATTTGGTATAAGTCTTATACTAGTAAGTATGATATTGATAGAAGTGTTATCGTCATTATAGGTTGAAGTACTACGTGTAGAACATTCTACTTGGCTTGTGGAATAGCCAATAAGGTTGAAGTACATTGGAGCGTATTGCTACTTGTCGTTTGGGTTAGTCGACAACGAGGTATGTGAACTATCATTCCTTCTTTTGACATGATTATTTGGAAAGCTCGTGTGACTTGATTTTGGTGAGTCTATGTGACTTGATTTATTTGAAGTAAATGAATTGATTTAAAGTTATGAGACTTGATTTTTTTAAAAGATTATGAGGCTTTATTTTTTAAGTTATGGGACTTGATTTCTAAAGTTAAGAGATTTGATTTAAAGTTATGAGACTTGATTTCTTTAAAAGATTGTGAGACTTTATTTTTCAAGTTATGAGACTTGATTTCTAAAATTAAGAGATTTGATTTAAAGTTATGAGACTTGATTTCTTTAAAAGATTATGAGATTTTATTTTCCAAGTTATGTGACTTGATTATGTGAAGTATACTTGCCTTGTTATTGGAGTATACGTGAGTATAAGAGACTAGATTATATGAAGCATATGTGACTTGATTATGTGAAGTATATTTGCCTTGTTATTGGAGTATACGTGAGTATAAGAGACTAGATTTTATGAAGCATATGAGACTTGATTTTTTTAAAAGATTATGAGACTTTATTTTTTAAATTATGAGACTTGATTTCTAAAGTTAAGAGATTGATTTAAAGTTATGAGACTTGATTTCTTTAAAAGATTGTGAGACTTTATTTTTCAAGTTATGAGACTTGATTTCTAAAATTAAGAGATTTGATTTAAAGTTATGAGACTTGATTTCTTTAAAAGATTATGAGATTTTATTTTCCAAGTTATGTGACTTGATTATGTGAAGTATACTTGCCGTGTTATTGGCGTATACGTGAGTATAAGAGACTAGATTATATGAAGCATATGTGACTTGATTATGTGAAGTATATTTGCCTTGTTATTGGAGTATACGTGAGTATAAGAGACTAGATTTTATGAAGCATATGTGACTTGATTATGTGAAGTATATTTGCCTTGTTATTGGAGTATACGTGAGTATAAGAGTCTTAACTATTCCTAAGTTCTTACCAAATCTTTTGGGGGATGTTAGTAAGAGTCGTTAGGAAGTAATGGAAGTTGTTGTAAATTTGATTTTGGGTGCAATTCCCTAATAGTGCTTTTGGGATTGAATCCCATAGATATTATACGTATACGTACGACTTGTATTGTGATTGTATTTAGATCATGTGAGATAAGTCCATGATTGTGATTGTATTGAGATCATGTCAGATAAGTCCATGATTGTGATTGTATTGAGATCATGTGAGATAAGTCCATGATTGTATTTAGATCATGTGAGATAAATTCATGATTGTGATTGTGATTGTATTTAGATCATGTGAGATAAGTCCATGATCGTGATTATAGTTAAGATTATGTGAGAATGTCCATAATTCATTATTTGAAAATGTGATAGTTGAGATTATGTGAGAATGTCCATAATTCATTGTTTGAAAATGTGATAGTTAAGATTATGTGAGAATGTCCATAATTCATTATTTGAAAATGTGATAGTTGAGATTATGTGAGAATGTCCATAATTTCTTATTTGAAAATGTGATAGTTGAGATTATGTGAGAATGTCCATAATTTCTTATTTTTGAAAGTGGGATAGTTGGGATCTTATTTCATGACTCTTGTTTGAAGAAAAAAAAAGTATATTTGAAACCATGTGAGTGCGTCCATGATTATGTTATAAGTCTCGTTTTGAAAAGGTACTCTTCTGCTACATGGCACGGTTGGATCTGGTATTTGATTTTCATAATTGTCTCTGTCATATTTGTCCTGTTATGAGTTTATTTACAGTACCTTATGTTCACATACTTGGTACATTATTGTTATCTTGACCCGCTTTCTCCGGAAATTTGCGTTAAATGTCGGCAGGTCTAGGTACTTGATCGGTGTATTTTATATACACCTTTTGAGTCAGTTTTAGTTAGTCTTTTGTCCCGTTTTGCACATATAAGTGTCGTATTAGGATAGTTTTCCTTTCTTTTGAGTCAAAGTGGTTAAAATGGCCAAATGGCGGAAAAGGAGCTAAAAGAGGGCAAAAGAGGAGATCCCAGAGCCAAAAACAGAGAAAGTGGCGACGAGTGAAACCAGCACCGGCGCCGGCCTCCTGCGACAGCGGCGCGGCGCCACTATCGAAGAAGTCGAAGGCTTCGCGCGGCTTAGCGAGGTCGCGCGCTAAACACCCGGAAGCTACAGAAGTTGCGGCGCATGGCTACCGAACAATCGAGCGCGGCGCCAAATCACCACGGATTGCGAGATTCTGCGCGCGGCTGCATGCGAACGCGCGGCAGCGGAAAAATTAGGTTTCAGACGGATTTTGGGCGAGCTGCGAGGAAAAGTGGCGGTTTCGGCTATAAAAAGAGAACCCTAGGCAGTTTTTAAGGGTTCCCTTTCTTGCACAACACAAGGATTCTTGCTTGGAGATTGGAGACCATAGTTTAGTAATTTCTTTTCCTTTTCCTTTCTTTATTTCAGTTTTTGTATGATGAACATGTGATTAGTTCTTGTCATGTCAATGGCTAGGAACTAATTCCTCTATAGGGCTTTCCATGTTGAATCTCTAGAAACTTATGTTATGATTTAATGCATGCTTATGGTTATTCTTCTTCTTGTTGAGATCTATCCAATATTTGAGTTGAATTCTTGGTAATTAATTGACAACTAATTATCACTATATGATTTCTAATCAGATTCCGAAAGGGGGGGATTGTGAATATGTTGTAAGTTGGGTAGACATTCTTGGATTGGGGATGAAAATACCTCAATTATTTATGTAGCGTTAATGAGAGGCTTAAAAACCCTAATTTTGTGCATTGTGCATGACGGTTAACTAGGTTCTTGTTCTTAATCTTCCTATAGAGTTATCCCTATCGCCAAATCAAACACCAAGAGCTCTCCTCCCATCACGGAATTCAAAGTATTATCCACCGCCATCACCACCATTTTAGCCAAAGTTTGTAAGTGTCTTAATTTTTTTTATTGTCTTTGAGTCAACATTGGGGACAATGTGTGATTTAAGTTGGGGGTGTTTTATTTGTGTCGTGTTTTATTTGTGTCATGTTATGTTTTATTTAAGTCTTTTTATTGTTTTTATGTTTATTTTGAGTCACCAAAATTTTTTCTTTTTGAGTCATAATTGTCTGTCAAAGATCATGTATGATGTAGTTGCTAGAAACACCTAGTGAAGTAAGGTGGAATAATGTAACGGAATTGAAGCAACTATCTAAACACTTAGGTTAGATATGCCAAAAACTCACAGAATCTGTCTATTTGGAGTTTCTTGCTTGAATTATGCATGCTAAATGATAAATGCTTATGTGTTATGATTGCTTGCTATTTGAGGCGAAATAGTTAGGATATGCATGTTAGGGAGATGACTCAGACATTTCTTTGATAGTCAATTCTTACCATTCTTTTATATCCCGTACTTTAAAAATATCCTAGTCACTTAATCGAGCCTAAATTTGAAACTTCTTCTTTGACACCCTATATTCCCACAAATCGTACCATAAGTGAAAATATGAAATAGTGGAATACATTGTGTAAAAAAAAAGACAAAAAGAGTGAATGAGCTTGTTGCACCCCAATAAAAAAGTAATAAGAAAGAGGCAAAGCCTAAGTTTGGGGGTGCTTGTTATTATAATACTCTTCATTCTCCCAAAACAAAAGAGAGGAAAGATAGAATCGAAATGAAGAAAAGAACAAAAAGAAAAGAGAAATACTGAAAAGCTAAAGAGCTTATGGTACACAAAAATGAGCCTAAATGCCTATTTTTACCAACCCCTACCTAAGCCTACATTACAACCCTTAAAGTCCTGAAGATCTCTTTTATGCATATCCAGAATTAGTGGAGAATAGCAAGTAAGCATGTCATAGGATTCTTGAATTTATATGCATGATTTAATATATTAACTTCCATTAAGCATGATGAATATGAGTTTGCGAAATATCTAGCTTAATGTGCTGAAATGTCATGCTATATGTTCCTGCATATTATTTTGCTAACCTTCATGTTCTTCTAGTTAACACTAATGCAGCAAAAGTGATCAATGTCAGTGAGTCTTTTATTTTTCGTTCTTTGAGTCTTTTATTTCTTTCTTTCTTTCTATCTTTGCTCGAGGGCGAGCAAAGATTAAGTTTGGAGGTATTTGATCGGTGTATTTTATATACACCTTTTGAGTCAGTTTTAGTTAGTCTTTTGTCCCGTTTTGCACATATAAGTGTCGTATTACGATAGTTTTCCTTTCTTTTGAGTCAAAGTGGTTAAAATGGCCAAATGGCGGAAAAGGAGCTAAAAGAGGGCAAAGAGAGATCCCGAGCCAAAAGCAGAGAAAGTGGCGAGCAGGCTGAAACCGGACGGCCGCGGCCTCCTGCGACAGCGGGGCGGCGCCCACTATCGAAGAAGTCGAAGACTTCGTCGCGCGCCAGCGCGGCGCTAAACACCCGGCTACGAAGTTGCGGCGCATGGCTACCGAGCAGCGCATGGCGCCAAATCACCCGGATTGCGAGATTACTGGCGCGAAAAATTAGGTTTCAGACGGATTTTGGGCGAACTGCGAGGAAAAAAGCGGTTTCGGCTATAAAAAGAGAACCCTAGGCAGTTTTTAAGAGTTCCCTTTCTTGCACAACACAAGGATTCTTGCTTGGAGATTGGAGACCATAGTTTAGTAATTTCTTTTCCTTTTCTTTTCTTTATTTCAGTTTTTGTATGATGAACATGGGATTAGTTCTTTTCATGTCAATGACTAGGAACTAATTCCTCTATAAACTTTCCATGTTGAATCTCTAGAAACTTATGTTATGATTTAATGCGTGCTTATGGTTATTCTTTCTTGTTGAGATCTATCCAATATTTGAGTTGAATTCTTGGTAATTAATTGTGACTAATTATCACTATATGATTTCTAATCCAGTTAGAAAGGGGATTGTGAATATGTTGTAAGTTGGGTAGACATTCTTGGATTGGGGATGAAAATACCTCAATTATTTATGTAGCGTTAATGAGAGGCTTAAAAACCCTAATTTTGCGCATTGTGCGTGACGGTTAACTAGGTTCTTGTTCTTAATCCTCCTATAGAGTTATCCTTATCACCGAAAGGTAGGTAAGGTGCAATCTTTGAGGTTGAGTGTTTATATAACCCTAACGGGAGTATAAAACGATTTAGTGAACCTGCTTTCTCCAAAAGAAGAAGACCATAAGTTATTGCATTAATAAGTAGCATAAGCGGATAGTGAGGAGACGTGGAAGCCCTATTCTCATCATCACTGAAGTAAACCCTTTTAGTTAAATAGCTTTTATAATCCTTAGTCATAAACAACAAATCTAAATATCAATTTACCAAATAGATACCAAAAAATAGATAGTTGGTAATTGAACTGTAATCCTTGTGGACGATATTCGGTCTTATCAAGACTATACTACTTGTCACGATAACGTGCACTTGCGTTTAAAGTGTGTGCATCTTACCGCGCATCAGTACTCTATTGTGGATCCGCGAGCTTAGGATCCTTGTTCAGCTTTATGTGATAACTTCAATTTTTCGGAGCATGTCATTATTGCTAGGTATATTCAGAGGTACGGCGGGGCCTTGTCCCGTCATAGTATTTGTCCAAAATCTTAGAGGTTTGTATTCATATGTGGGTTGGGCTGACTAGAGTTGTATTTACATTGTTGAACAATGTAGACCCTTTCGGGTGACTTATATTATGGCAGCCTTATCGGCTTTGTCTTTGTTTAAAAAAATGAGTGTTATTTATCTTACGTGGTTTATTATGTTGTATGAATAGAAGGGTGCCCAGGTAGAGAACCAGTCGCGGGCCCGAATTACGGGGCGTGACATGTGTGGGGGGGGGGGGGGTGGTCGACGACGAGAAGGGGAAACAATAAGGGTTTGGCTCTTGATACCATGTAGGATTGTATTAATCTCATTTGGAGAGTCTTTCTCATTAATATAAATATATATAGTGTGTATAATGTGAAATTCTAATATAATAAGGATCCTATATCTAGCATAATTATACAACACTAATAATTATAAAATATATGAGGAATATTTTATAATATTCGCTAACAGTATATAAGCTTTATATAAAGAGGAAAAACCTAGTGAAACTAATGGGGACGACAATAATTATTATAAATTCGTGCTAAGCTTCGACAGTAGGACCTCATATTATTCCATCCGTCTTAAATTATTTTTCGTGGTTATTATAAATAGTTGTCTCAAATTATTTATCATTTTAAAAGTTCAAAACACGATTAATTATTTTTTTCTCCATTTTACCGTTTGTCATTAATGAAGATGACACATAAATAGAGTAAATATTTAATGGAGAGAGATTATAACTTAAACATTGATAAGAGTAAAGTAGATAAAATACATCTCCTAATTAACATTTCTTATGGGGCGTGTAAACCAAAAAAGAGACAAATAATTTGAGATGGAGGGAGTATATATGTATGTATCATTTACAACATGTAATTCTTCTCAACTTAACCATAAAGACCTGAATTATAATTTACTTTTGAAAATCAGCTCCGCTAATTTCACCAAGGATTTGATGTTATATACATGTACTGATAGATTAAACAAAAAATTAACTTCTTAACAGGTAGGTCGCTTTATTTTCAGGTTTTAATTTCACTATTTATGAGAAATTACCTATATTTATTTCTTAAAATAATATATAATAGTCTAAAAATTATTTTACATTCGTGATAATGTGTCCATTTACTAAATGTAGTCCCTTATAATTAAGCAGTTGTTGTGTGCATGCGCGCATGTGGTTGATCAGTTTATAGATCATCTGGAGCTGATGAAAGCTTAATAAAATGAGGTTTAAGTCTTTCTAACAATGATTAAAACTTGCATCTTAAGCATACAATTTTCGAATATCATACATATGGCTAGGGGCGGCATATGGGGGCGTTTGAGTTGAATTTGGACGGATTAAGATAAGTTGAATCAATAGATGAGTCAATGTCTAAGCCGCTAAAAACTACATGGGCTAAGATAGACGTGTCAAAATGAGATAAATGATGAGTCATAACCCAACTTGCTAAACTTCCAACTTGACCCATTACTTTTACAAATTTCAAATTTACCTTCTATGATGTTATTTTATTTCAAAATAATTCATATTTTTTAATAAATTATTTATACAAATAAAAAAATATAAAATAGAAATTTGAGAATGGGTCGGGCGGGTGGGCGGATAGGGCAGAAGGTGGGGGTATGTGGGTAGGGGTGTGTGGAGTAGGCAAGGTAGGAGACAGAGATGTGAGGGTGGTTCAATGCTTGGGCGGGGTTGATGTAGGAGAGGGGTAGGGTGGATGTATAGTGTGGTTTGAGTGCGTTGGTGTATTTTTATTGTTCTGAAATAATAAAGTAATTTTTCAAATAATTATTTATAAATAAAAGTTTTAATCTAGAGTGAAGCTCTAATTGTTAAAATTGAGCATTTTCGTGGATTAAGTTTGACATCATCATGAGTTTATTTGGGTTTTTGATTTATGACGGGTTAACTTAGGCTAACCTAAATTAACTCATCATCAAAATTACTCTTGCCTAAATCCATGAAACTTTGGACGGGTCATTTGGGTTTGGGCTAACTTTGTCACCCCTACATATCTCTGTGCTAATGAATGGTCCCATATATGTAAATACTTGGGTAACCACCACAGTTTATAGTAGGCAGTGGTGGTGCCAGAATATTCACAAAAATAATTAATATAAAAGTGTAAAAAATAAATATATAAACAAGTAAAGATCATTCAACATTTGCTGCATGTATATAAGATGACCTTATATATATACATAATGTAATATAATTTTTCATGAAAGAGGGTTCAGAAACCGTTCCTAGTGGTGGGATAGATAAGGTACGTCAGTTCACCTTTAATGAAAAGAATCATTTTCCTTTTTAATGGACATCATACAATGAAAATGATATAAGATTTTAGTAGGAAAACAAAAAGAAACTCTATGTTCTAATTTAAATATCATGCATTCTGTTTTAATATATCTAAAACAGAAAGACATACTTTCATATTTAAAAATAACTTAACTTTAATCTTATTATATTATTGTTAATAAAATAATTTATAGGTATAGAACTATTTATAATTTTTATTTTAAATTATGAATTTAAAAAAAAAAATCTGTCCCCACTTAAATAATACATTACATAAATTGTAAGAAAGGAGTAATATTTGTGTAAGCCAGTGTAAATAAGGAATCTAAATGAAAGTGCAGAAAAATCAGATAGAAGGATATGGACAGTCATATGTTGAAGCTGAGACAGATGGGTCGTGTCGAATGATAAGTAGTACTATCATTCGTATGTAGCTCGCATGTTAGTACCTAGGTAGATATTACAACGCGCCTGCTAGACTGCGGTACAATATTGGATCAGCAAAAGGTTTGCTAGAGATAGCACTTAATTTGGACTTTGTATCCACCGGTGTTGCTGAGGGTTTGCAAGAGGCCATTCCAGCCCGTTCCACGATCTCAGATGCATACTTCTTCTGAGAGAGAAAGAGTCCACCTGCATGTCTTGTCACAGCAATTCCTAGAAAGAAGTGCAATGGACCAAGATCCTTCATAGCAAATTCTGAACCAAGTCGAGACATGATATTCTTGCGAAGAGATTCTGAGGAAGGCTCGTAATAATATCATCCATCTGATAGAAGATAAGCCGTATGATTACCCTGATGATAGATAAAAAAGGAATTATCGGACCGGCTGTGTGAAAACCCCATCTGTGATACAAAATCTGCAAACCGCTGATACCAGGCCCTGGGTGCTTGTTTGAGACCATACAAAGACTTGTTTAGCAGGCATACATGATTGGGATATTTTGGATCTCTGTGCCCCAATGGTTGGTGCGTATGATCTCATTTAGGTGACCGTGGAGAAATGCATTTTTAACATCTAAGCGGTGGAGTGACCATCCTCCGGAGAGACAAGTGAGCCTTTACGATAGTAATGGTTTGACTCTTTGGATCAATGTCTCTCCACAATCGATGCCAACCTGCTGCGTCTTCCCATCACCTACAAGACGGGTCTTATGCCGCTCAAAAGAACCATCAGATTTTTCTTTATGGGTAAAAATCCACATAGACCGAATGATGTTAGCATTAGATGGACGGGGCACTAAATCCCATGTCCTATTTTTAATAAGAGCTTGATATTCATCATCCATGGCCATTTTCCAATTTGGGTCTTTCAGAGCAGACACATGGTTACATGGTAATGGTGATTTGGAAATTTGGGTGTGAAGGCTGTATTTAGTGTTGGGTTTGACAATACCATGTTGACTACGGGTGACTGGACGTGTTGTCGGGCCAGTGGACTGGACGCCACTGGCCAAATGTGGTATTTGTATAGCTGGGACTGGATCAGGGGCTTGGGTTGCATTAAGGGTAGGTGTCATAGTACATGGGCCCGAATGTGTACCAGTATCCAGGACAGTGGGTTGGGCACCATTTGGTAAGGACACGGGTAATGGATTAAAAGAATTTTGTCCATTTGCAGTAGCAGTGACCGAACTATGAGACAATGGTTGGGTAAAAATTGGGTGTATTCCAGCATCCAAAAACTCATAAGTGGGAGATTGTGACTCATTGATTTTTCTAAATGGGAATTGAGTTTCATCAAATATAACATGACGACTAATAAAAATCCTATTGGAGGATAGGTCATAACATTTGTATCCCCGATGATGGGATGGGTATCCCAAAAAAATGCAAGGAGTAGATCTCGGTTGTAATTTATGGATGGTGGTGGATGGAAATAATGGAAAACACAAGCACCCAAAAACCCGGAGATGAGAGTATGTCGGTTTTCGAAGGTATAGTAATTGAAGGGGTGTTTGGTGTGATGTATGTTTGTTTGGTAGTATATTGACAAATAAGTAGTCATCAAAGTGCGTGATGCCAAAAGTTAGGGAAGTGAGGCATGAGCAAGGGATGTCTGACAATATTATTTATGGTTCGTATTTTGCGTTAAAATGCATCCATTACGAGAAGATGTGTGGGGCGTGAAAGCGAAAATTCAAACCATTTATTTTGCAAAAATCGAATTGTCTATTATCAAACTCACTTGCTATCACATGGATGTTTTGATATCCCTTTCAAACTGCTTTTGGATGAAAGCTCTAAAACTAAGGAATGTAGAAAACACTTGTGATTTTTTTTGATATGGGAAATGTCCACAAGAATTTAGAGTAATCATCTAAAACAAGCAAATAATATCGATGCCCTGAAGAGCTCAAAACTGGGGATGTCCAAATATCACAATGTATAGTCTCAAATGGAAAAAAGGTGCAATTAGAAGAAGACTCAAAAGGTAGTTGAATATGCTTACCCAAAGGACACGACTGACACTTATTAAGAGTTCGTGTACATGAAATTGAATTATTGCGTTTGAGAGAGTTTAAAACAGACTCTCCCGGATGTCCCAAGCGTTCATGCGATAAATTTGAACTAAAAACAGCAAAATTAAAATGTTTCTTGTCCGGTTGTAGTAGTGAAGTAACTGGATAAAGTTCTCCCTGGCTATCACATCTCATTAGCCGTGCCCTCGCCTCGAAAATCACACACAGTAAAACCAAAAGGATCAAAAGCTACGGTAACCCAGTTATCTGAAGTAAACTTTCGAACGGAGATTAGGTTTTTAATTAATTGTGGTGCATGAATAACATTTTTCAAGGCTAATGGTGGATTTAGTTTGGACAATTTAGTGGAACCATAACCTTTTATTGGAATGGAATGGCCATTTCCGACAGTTATACCATTTGATTTGCTCAAATTAAAATAGGACGTGAGATTACCTTCGATGACGCCATATGTGACGTTGCACCGAGTCCATATACCAATTCGTGTCCGTGGATTCAACTCGAGCGTGCATGTCATGTTCAATTTCACGATCGCCCATCGCTGAGTGGGCCTCGTTCACGCCCGAGGCCCAAAACCGCTGCCCATCGCTGCCGCCGCCGCCCGCCACCGCTGGCCGCCCAAATCGTGATGACGCCGCCATTGCTGCCCATCTTTGGCCGCCCGCTTCCGCTTCCATTGCTGCCCATCGCTGGCCGCCCAAAGCTTGTTGTTCCACCGCTCCAGCTGGCCGGGCAACGAATCGCCGCTTGTGGATCGATTTCTTGGTCAGGAAATTGGGCTCGCCCGGGCCAGGTAAGGTAAGGACAAGGGGTCAGCCAAGTCCATTATGGCGAGCCCATCGCCGCTGCGCCGCCGCCATCGCTACGCCGGAGCCGCGCCGCCATGCCGCCAGAGCCGCCGCCACGAGTCGCCGAAACCACCGAATTCCCACCGCCGGAATTACGATGATTCCGTTTCTGTGCGGTTTCCACCTTTTTATTTCCATGCCGCCTTTTGACCGGTTATTTTCATCATTAGACTACCATGACGCCGGTCGGTTGTGTTAGCAACCTTTTTGGAAAGACCTTGTTCTTCTAGGATTAACATAGATCTTGCTTTGTAGAATAACGGAAGTGGGTTACTTTGACAGATAACGATGGCAACTCCGCTATATGCCTCTGTCAATCCGGCAACAAGTTGTAGAACCAAACGGTTGTCGGAGACGGGGGAACCAATATTTTTTAATTGATCCGCCAACACTTTGAGGCGTTGACAATAAGCAGACGCATTAGGAAAATCCTCCATATCAACACTGGAGAATTCTTGCTCCAAAGCAACTGCACGGGAATTTTGATTATCATAAAAAATGTCCCGTAATCGATTCCAAGCATCAATTGCCTTAGAATCTGTTTCCATGATCGTGTGCAACAAATCCGTAGATATTGTTGAATATATCCAACCAAGAACAGTGGCATCTAGGACATCCCACAATTCTTTGTCTTCATCCGTTGTCAAAACTTTTTCTTTGTCTTTTTCCGGGGAGATGATGTGGTGAAGAACCCGGTGAGAACGACAACATATTTTAAAAAGTTCCGCCCAGGAAGCATAATGCACATTCTCCATTTGTAAAGTTATGGGAACATGAGTTTTGATATTGGAAACTGTGAGGGCTGGGTGATAGAACGATTTGGATTCAGACATGTTGATAATAGTTGGATGAAAAACAAAAAAACACGATGAACAGGAAAATCAAAAATTTCGATGTGGAGGAGAACGAAATTTCGAAAAAGAGAAAACAAAAAAACAATTTTGGTGTTTAGGAAGATGAATCTTTTCCTAAGCTCTTGATACCATGATATAATATTTTCCTCAAAAGACTTCATTCCATTAGGTAAGAATATATACATCTTTACACTAACTAGGAAGAATATAGAATAATCCTAAAAATATTCCTATACATTAAACTACTTACCATATAAGATGGGATACTACATTAATACAAGATACTACACAATATTTCTATAATTAATGGTATTACTTCTAGAATATTCTATTCTAGAATATTCTAATAATGTCAATGGGGCGGGGAAGGGTATCTCATATCTGTATCCGTCACCTAAAATTCACTCCCACTCCCGCCCCATCACCCATAATGAGTAGTAATTTCTTCATCCGCTCCCGCCCGACTTACCCGGCGGGTATCCATCACGGATAGTAAAAAACAAGTTATTGTTGTACACTCTTTTGAATTCTTTTTAGTTAGTATTTTACTCTTTTATTTTGCGTTTAGTATAGTGTTAGATGTGTTTTTCTTTAGTTTGTGTCACAACGATCATAAATGAGAAGATACTACTTTTGAGGATGAAATGAGCTTAACTGAGGATGAAAATTGCACAAGCACAGCCCAAGGAATGAAGCCTAAGAAGTGCGAAGAGCGTAAGAAATCGCGATTAGGACAAAAATCAAAGAGGCACCGCGGTGCCAGGCCAAGTAGCACCGCGGTGCCATGGAACCGCGTTCAGGAAAATTAGCACCGAGGCGTAAAAATTGTCGAAAGTCTGAAACTGAAATACCGTCGAAGGCACCGCGATGCCATATGTCCAGTGAGCTACAGTGGTTTAAGAAGAATTAGCACCGCGGTGCCGACGCGTATTTTCAGAAAAGTTGGGTCAAAATTGGACAAGGGTAAAGGGGTCGGAAGCAAGGTTTTTCTCAGATATAAATACCCTAAACCCTGTCATTATTAGGGGATGCAACTTTGGAGAGGAGAAAAGAAGGCAAGACACAATTAGAGACATCTCATTGTTCAAGTTATTTTCTTTCTCTTACTTTATTTCAGTTTATGTTGGATTGTAAATTGGTTCTTGACATGACAATGTTTAGGAGCTAATTACTTTAATAGAGTTTCAATCGAATCTTCTTGAAGCTCTTCCATATAGTTAATGCATTGATTATTGATCTCTTCTTCAGCATATTAAGATCTATTCAATAGTGTTATGATTGCTGGATAATTAACTAGCTATTAATTGTCATCACTTATATGATTTCGAATCAAAAGTCTGAAAGGTGAGATTTGAAGATGTTGTAATTGTCTAGACATAGGTTAAAATCGTGGACGAAAGTACCCCGATACTTGTGTAGTAATTAAGGTTATTGCTCTTAATCCTCCTGTGGTAAAATCTATCATAGAAATATAGAAGATTTCTGCATAAGGTTGAACTCTCGTATGTCCTAACCGGAATATGATGACAGATTAGTTAACATGCTATCTTAAAAAGAAGAAAAATCATTAGCATTGCATTAACACGTGAAAGAGTGGATAGTTGAGGAGATTGGAACCCTATTTTCTTCATAACTGTTATAAACCCAAAGTCTTAGAATCTTTAGTTTATTTCCTGCACTTAGTCATAATTCTTAGTTATAATTCTCAAACAAAAGAACGATTGTCAAATAGATACCATAGGATATATAATCGGTACTTAATAAACCAGTCTCCGTGGACGATAAACTCGGTCTTACAGATCTTTATTACTTCAACGATACGTACACTTGCGTAAGCACTTAGAAATATCGCAACAGTTATATAAGGAAAAAAAGAGGTCCAAGAAAATGAAAAAAATGAACTTTTTTCACTATGGTGTATCGAATATCAAAGTTTGAAACCTTACCAAAATATTAGGAATATTAAAAGGTTAAAATAAAGTGTGAAATTTATATAGAAGAAGACAAAAAAAATTATAGTTCTATCAAATGATCACAATTGTAAAAAAAGGAAAAGAGAAACTTCAATGTCATTACCAAAGTTGTCACATACGCACAAGTAGAGTTGTTGCATTGTACCATACATTTTCACACAAAAATATTAAAAAATTTGAAGGGTACCGTACAATAAATTTTAAATGATAATAATAATAATAATAATAATAGGTTGATGACTTGACAAGAATCAGGGAGTCTTGACAAGAATAAGGGATTTCAAGTCCTTGTCTAGTTAAGAATACCAGAAAATCAGCATAATTAAAGAATCCAACACAAATATGTATGAGACGGTACAGGACGGATACGGGGCGGGTAGCGGGTGGGGCGGGTGCGGGGCGGGTCATATATGAAATCCACCCCGCCCCACTACCCATGGTGGATAGCACTTTTGATATCCATATCCGTCCACCACCCACCAAACCATTTCATACCCTCCCCAACTGGAACGGATACGGGGCGTTACCCGCATTTATCCACCCCAAACATCCCTACATGTTACTGTTTCCCTTGTTTACGTGCAAAGTGTTAAAGATGACTGAACCAAATACACAGTATTGAGTAGTACTGTCTCTTTTTTAAGAGTGAAACTTCTCTTCCAATGCTCTCCTCATCAAAATTTTTGGTATTCATTCATAAAATATTATTATATTTTGTATATTTTTATATTAGGTAAATTTATATTTTAATAATAATTAGAAAGATTTAGTTATTTAGTTTGTAATTATGTAACACTATATATATTGTACACAATAATCAATGAAAGGCAATGAAACATATTGCTACATGGTATCAGAAGTCAAACCCTAACTTCTTTTTCTCTCTAAGTCGTCGCCCCTCCCCCCTCCGCAACCCTCTTCCTCGGCAACCCTCTCCCTTCTTTCTTCGATTTTCCTCTCTTCCTCTCCAATTTTCAATGGCTGAATAACCTAAATTCCATCATGCTCTTTCAGTTAACAACATCAAGAATTTCATTACCACAACTCTTGAGATGGAAAAGGTTTTGTATTCATCTTGGGCGAATTATTAAAGATTCATTGTCGTGTATATAAAGTCATCGACCATATCACCCCTCCAAAATCAAAGCCCCTAGAAAGACCTGATGATTCTGACGAGGACCTTTGGTCTCACTTAGATGTGATTGTCATATAATAGATCTACGACGCGATCTCGAACGATCTATTTCATACAATCATTGAAACTGATGTCACTGCACGACAAACGTGGGAGCGCTTGGAAATTATTTTTCATGACAACAAGACACAACGTGCCTTGTATCTGGAAAATCAATATCAAGTCATTCAGCAGGACGATTTTCCTAATACGTCGGCCTATTATCAAGAACTTAAGATGATTGTTAATCAACTCTCCAATGTATGTGCACCGGTCACTAATCAACGATTGATGATACAACTTATTACTGGTTTGAATGAAAATTATGATTGCATCACTACCATCCTCCAACAAAGCACACCATTTCCTCCGTTCTATGAGGCTCGTTCGAGACTCATTCTTGAAGAAACCCGAAAAATAAAGCGGACAACGACTAATGTCAGCACAGCTGACGCCGCCCTCGTAGCCACCGACTACAACAATGCTCACCTGATAGGATCGACTCCGACCTCATACAACAGAAGAATAAATTTCGAGAACAATTGCGACAACAGTGGCAGTGCCAGAAATAGTGGCAGCGACGGCAAGATGCAGCCCCCGCTGAATGGCAGTCACCAACAGCGACAATAATAGTGGTAGCAGACTCCGCCGTGGATTTCCTACCCGTCATGGGCTGCGTGGGCCCACCGACATGGGCTGCTCTACCTTGCCCCTACCCGACGTTCTCTTGGGCCCAACCTCTGGCCCGATAGGCCTAGTCTGGCATCCTCGGCACACGTCTACATCAGACATACAGTGCACATGTTTCTCCTCATTCAACCAACACACCGACGGATGTTGAGGCAGTTATGAACATGATGTCTCTCAACGTTCCTGACAACAGTTGACACATGAACACTGGCGCCACATCTCATATGATGGCATCCCAAGGTACTCTCTCGTCTTATTTCAATATGAGCAATTTAAATTGTAATATTATTGTTGGTAGTTAACAAGGCATTCCCATTCGAGGTTATGGAAAATCATTTCTTTCCCCACCACACCCTCCATTAGCCTTACAAATATACTCCATGCCACAAAACTTATCAAAAATCTCATCTTTGTGCGTTGTTTCACAACCAACAATAATGTTTTCCTTTAATTTGATCCTTTTATTTTTTCTGTGAAGAAACTTATAACAGGGATGCGAATACAGAAATATTATAGCACATGGGATCTTTATCCTATCACCACCTCTGTTAGCCATCCAGCCTTATCTCCATCAACCTTTGCAGTAATTTCGTCTCATTTATGGCATAATAGATTAGGATATCTGGGAGACTCTATTTTACGCTCCCTTAGCAAAAATAAATTTATTGTTTACAAACATATCCATTCTCCTCCTGTTTGTGAATCTTGTATTTTTAAAAAACAAGTCAAGTTGTCATTTTATTCTTCATCCACTTGTACTTTAATGCCTTTTGATATAATACACATTAATTTATTGACTTCTCTTATCTTAAACACGGCCGGACATCGATACTATATGTTATTTTTGGATGATTATTCAAAATTCCTATGGACGATTCCCATTAGTAATAAGTCCTAAGTCTATTCTATTTTTTTTGTCATTCAACACTTTCATTAAGACACAATTTGAAAAGAATATTAAATGTTTTCAATGGGAGGGAATTTGATAATAATCAATTCAAACTTTTTTGCGCCAAACACGACCTTATTTTTTTTCCCCGTATTCACACCTCTCCACAAAATGATAAAGTCGAACAAAAAATTAGAACCATAAACAACTTAGTTCGTGCCCTTCTTGATCACGCCTCTACCCCCCATTTTTTTGGCATTACGCTCTATCAATGGCAACATATCTCTTGAACATTCTCCCAAACAAGTCTCTCAAACACAAGTATCCCACTCAGGTTTTCTATCTTCGGGATCTTTTCTATATGTATTTATGAACTTTCGGATGTCTATGCTATTCCCTCTATCCCTCCACACAAATCAACAAACTGCAACATCAGTCATCCCCGTGCGTCTTTCTTGGCTACCCCCAATCAACGAGGTTACAATTATTATGACTTGTCAAGCCGAAAAATAATCATATATCAGCATGTCATATTTGATGAGTCTTAATTCCTCTTTTCCAAACTCAATTCTCCATTCCCAAATTCCTATGAATTCCTAAATGATGGCTTAAATCCACTTCTAATTAATCACTTGCAAAATCAACCATCACCGACACTTGTTTCCGTCCCTACTACTGACATCCCGAGACGGGTAATCCACCTAGCCCCACAATACGAGCCTCAGAATAGCCCGTCACATCATTCCATCTCGGTTGCCTCTCAGCCAGCCCCTATCCCCAATGCCACTGCCCCTTCTCGGCCACACTCCTACTCCCGGCAGTCTACACAATCCCGTCTCCACATCTCTGCCACACCATCCCAATCTTATCCAACCTCCCACAGCACACCCTTAGACAATGGAAACTTGTGCTATGCATGACATTTACAAATCCAAACGGTTATTTAACTTGTCCACTTCAGTTACCCCTTCCCTTGTTCATCATAATCCGAAAAGATGTCTTGTCTGATCCTAATTGAAAAAATACAATGATTGACGAATACAATACTCTTATTGAAAATAAGACATGAGATCTAGTACCTCGTCCTCCTGATGCTAATATTATTCATTCTATGTAGATTTTTTGACATCAAAAGAAATATGATGGTTCTTTTGAGAGGCACCCGTTTTGTAGGTGATGGCAGGTCTCAATAGATGTGAGTGTATTGTGATGAAACTTTTAACTCGGTGGTTAAACCAACAACTATTCAGATCATTCTCAATATTGCTTTGTTCAAATCTTGGTCTATTTATCAGCTTGACGTAAAAATGCTTCCTTGCATGAAGACCTTCATAAAACCATATATATGCATTAGCCTACGGGATTCAAGGATCCGATTCATCCAGATTATGTGTGTATTTTAAAGAAATAACTCTATGGACTGAAATAAAATCCCCATGCATGGTACAAACGCTTTGCTAATTTTGTATCCTCTATCGGGTTTTCACATAGCAAATCTGATCATTCACTGTTAATCTATAGCAAGGGTAATGACATGACATACATCCTACTATGTGTTGATGATATCATTCTCACCACATCTTCTTATGCACTTCATTGATCCATTATATCACTCCTTGTCTCTGAGTTTGCTATGAAGGAATTATGCCCCCTAAGCTATTTTTTGGGCATTGTTGTTAGAGGACATGTAGGTGACTTATTTCTTTGTCAAATGAGGTACGCTGAAGATATCCTTGACCGACCAGACATGACGTCTTGCAAACCGCCTCACACACCTTTGGATACTAATTCCAAACTCAGTGTCTCTTCGGGTTCTCTGTATGTCAACCCGATTAACTATCACAGTTTAGCAGGAGCATTGCATTATCTCATTTTCACAAGAACAGATATATCCTATGCCGTGTAACAAATATGCTTACATATGCATAACTCTACGGACGAACATATGAATGCCCTCAAACGTATTTTGCGATATGTACAAGGTACTCTTCATTTCATCTTACACTTGTACAAGTCCTCACTCTCTGGTCTCACATCTTATTCTGATGCTAATTGGGGTGGATTTCCTGACACTCGTCTATCCATGTCGGGTTACTGTGTGTTCCTCGGAGATAACTTGCTTTCTTGGTCTTCTAAAAAACAACCTATTCTTTCTCGATCTAGTGCCGAAGTTGAGTACATAGGTGTAGCGAATGTTGTTTCTGAGTCTTGTTGGATACTCAACCTTCTACTTGAGCGTCACTGCCCACTCCACAAGTCTAAAATGATTTAATGTGATAATATAAGTGCGATATATCTTTCTGACAATCCCGTTCAACATCAGCGCACTAAACACTTGAAATGTATATTCACTTGTACGTGAGAAAGTTGCTCGTGGACAAGTTCATATTCTTCATGTTCCTTCCCGATATCAGATTGCTTACATATTCACTAAAGGACTTTCGTGCATACTCTTTGATGGAATATTATCATTTTTGTATATCTTTTATATTAGGTAAAATTATATTCCAATTATAATTAGGAAGATTTAGTTATCTAGTTTGTAATTATGTAACACTATATATATTGTACACAATGATTAATGAAAAGAAAGGAAACATATTCCTACATTCATATTAGAGTTTTGATTATATCTTACTTTGCACCGTGTAGAGTCCATACGAGAAAAATGTTTTCTATAAAAAAAAATTATATTGAAGATTTAAACCCGAGATCTCTAATTAAGAAATAAATAGTCATATACCCAACACCCTATCCTTGGATGATTCCTCATCTAACTCAACCTGCTAAAATTGAATACCACATGCCCCTATATCCTAATTAAAGGTGCTACATTTTTGAGTTGATGAATTTTAGATTTTAAAAAAGTTATTGAATTTTTAATAAACTATTTATATAAATTAAGTAGATTTTGTATATAAATATAATATTTGCCCCTAGACTATTAAATTCCATCGCCCGTAATCAGAAATGGTAGCTCCGCCCCCGACTTAACCTAATAAAATGTTGCAACTATTATTCCCCTACAAAGTAATACTTCATGTATCTCAATTTGTATGCTATATTTTCATTTCAGTTTATTCTTTTTTTGTTTTATATTTTCATTTTTATCTATTAAAAATATTATATATTTTTAATATTCATAAAATAATGTAACTTTAGACTTTATATTTTACTCTTTATGAAATAATTTTAATCACAAATGTTAATGAGTAATTTTAGACTATAATTTCAAAAGTTTTTCTTCTTAAATTTTATGCCCAATTAAATAACGATAAGCTGAGACGGAGGGAGTATATTTATGGGGTTAGAATGTTAGATTATATATATTTTTAAACATGGTGATTTGAAAATCTTATAATATGAGCTTTCTCTAATCCAAAATAAAATAAAAATTGGAGGAGTCTATAGTATGAGACTTTTGTGAATTCATAAATTGATTTTTTAAATGTTTAATTTTTTTTGCATATGTAGAGACAATAGTAAAAATATATTATACATTACCCATTATTAACAATCAAAATATTTTAAAAATTCTAGTCAAATAAAAACTCTTTCAACTATCCTAGTATAAACTAGGAAGGTCACATAAAATGAATCAAAGAAAAATATTGAGTAATATTCCTCAGAAAATAATATTTAAAAGGCTTATGATCAAAGGAAAAGCTATTGCACTCTTCAAATATTAAATTAGTATTGTCATTTCTTTTTAGAAAAGACAAATAATAATATATTTAGTGTAATTTGACGGTCGGAATTATTTTTGCCTAAGATGAAATGATGGATCATAGTCTATACTTTTATAAAAGAATAAGAAGAAAGAGTAAAGTTTGATTAGAAAGATTGAGATCTAATGATTCTAATCTAAGAGGAGGCAAATCCTACACAAGTTAATCTATAATCATTATGTTGGGCTATGAAAGTAACTACTGGTAGGAAAGCCATTTGACCATCTTATCACTTTAAATTTTAAAATGAAAAAAAATATCATTACTCCTACTATTTATTTACACAAATTATAATAAAGGAGCAGATGAAGTACGTATAGTCTGTTTTGATTAATTTAGTGTAATCACCATATATATTTGTGAGAACAACACAATGCCGTTTAAATTGTTTTTTCTTGAAACAGCGGACAATGACTAAATACTTTGTTTATCCTCAAGGAGAATGAGCAAATTATTTTATGTCGGTTACAATAATTGCTAGGAAGGAAAAGTAAGTAATTATTACAAAGATCTGCAAACTGGAAATTAGAATAAATGTAAATTACTATAAAAAATTTGGTGAGTCGAGTGACAGTACTATGTTCTTAAAACAATATTGTTCCGTATAAATTCTTTTACGTTAATGGGCAAATGTATCTCAAGATAAAACGACAACTAACAAATGAACAAAGGAAATTCAAGTGTTTACTAGAAGAAGAACCTTGAGTGTTTGAAAAAATGCTTAGAGAAGAAGTTCAGAAAATCAGATTGTGATGTATCTCCAATTGAGCCAAAGCATCAATTTATAGTGTAAGAAATATAATCTCTCAACTAGCCAACTAATGACTTTCAATAGCCATGTAATGACACTTATTGAGGGGTTACAATAAGCCAGATAATGACTGAATTCAAGTATCAAGTAATAGAAGTTCAATGCTCCAAACTCAGCCCAAAAGTCAGAAACTTTTCGTCTCTGCAGAATTAGCGTCGCGACGCCTTAGCTCCAGTAGCTAAATTGCTCAATTAGCGCTGCCTGGGAGATGTCGCGGCTCCGCGATAATTTCCTACTCGTTTCAATCTTACACTTCGCACACTTCTTCCTTCATTTACCAATGCGAAAACATCGTCATTTGGCCATCAACCGTTCATCATTCTTTGTCTCAAGCATTTTACTTACGTACCAATATCTCTTTCACTAATAAAATTTACGATACTTGACACTATGAGTGTACGAGTGTGAAAACTACGTTTACCTCAAGATAAATATCAATATTTATTTGATTAACGCACCCCCATTTAATGGGAAACCCCTTTTTTCATACCTACTCCACTGATGAGAAATACTAATTTCATATCTTCATTTGGATTGAATAAAATTTGAAAGCTCTGTTGAGACGTGTGTCCATGACGTGTTCATACCAAATTTATAGATTATTATTATTCTTTATGAATTTGTAGTAGGTGTTTCATATGTTATTTTGATTTTTGTATTGAGACACAAAAAGTGGAGAAATATGCTGAAACATGGACAAAAGTACTGAAAAAAAGGAAAAAGTGGTGAGAAGACCACTTTTGCGAACCGCACAATGCTAGCAGAGTCGCAAAAATATACAGTGAGAAGAAGACTCTGGAGTACCGAAGTGTGACCCATTTTGCGTTCCGCACTTCCGTTCCGCGGATCGCAATTTGGTCTCGAACCACTGCTCCAATTCAAATCCAATTAAAATTGTGAAGTCTCAGGGCACTTCTGCGGACCACAGTCCAGTTCTGCGGACCGCAGTTTCGGACGTTCCAATCAAGACCCACTCTACGAACCCTAATCCAGTTTTGCATACCGCAGACCTGTTATGTAGTCCACTTCTACGGTCGCAGAGTGGCGTGCGGTGATATTTTTTGTAATTCCAAGTAATTCGAAAATTGGATCCCTATATATACAAACCTTCGATTTTGTGATTTGACATCTTATACCTTACATACCTAGCCACTTTTATATTATTCTTTGTATTGTCTTGTCTTGAGGAGACACAAATACTATTCATCTTTAGTGTGTCATTCAAAAAAAATTTGGTGTTCTTCTAGGAAACTGATATGTTGATTAGGACTTGAGACTTTAAATCTCATTTAATGACTCCCAATTTTAATTAGAAGAGAATCAACTAAGAGTGATACTGATTATTCATAAATGTCATATTTTAGAGCTTAATAAAGCCTAAAGTGAAATTAGGTGTGTCAATTGAGATCCCCCTAAATATTAGTCCCATTGCTCATACCACGTTAAATACACTCACTTTAATAAAAACCCAACACCACTTTCATGCATTAAGTCACAACCCTAACATTTTAAATTACTGATACATTAATCATTAATTGACTTGATTACTTAAATAGTTAAAACAAACAATCAAACAAATTTGGTTATCATAGAAGTAAAGTAATTAGTAAAGCCATAATACACGCGATTCAAATTGATTTAACATCGTATTTCTTGTGGGATTCGAGCCCAATCTAGTTGGATTACTATATTTGACAATGATCGTGTTATACTATTTTAAGGTGTAATTTGGACGATATCAATCCACCCTCCTAAAAGGCTTGTAGTAATTTCTCAATTTAGAGAAAATAACATATGTTAATTTACGATAATTGAATATTATAAAGTGAAACTTCAAAGATATCTTTTCCTCGAAATTGTCTGGTTTGTGAGGGCCCTAATATGTAAATTAAACTTAAAACATGCAATTGGTTAATTTTTTTGTGCTTGTCTGGTGGCTTATGACTCATGGCTCACACGTAAATCTCCTTTGTCTCAACTTTTAGCTTAGCCTTTTTGCTTGTGGGAAATATGTCTCTAATTTAATCTCTTTCACACTCTAAATTTGAAGAAACAAAGAAATCAACATTATTTTTTCCTCGTTGACCAAGAAAAAGGGAATACAGGGTTGACTTTTGTAGGCTATGGTCAAAGCTGCATATATATTGGAATTATGAACTGTTTAATTGGCTGATATAAGTTTTGGACTGGGGAATTTTTGTTGACGAAGAAACTCTCAGTCGCATTCTTTCTGAGTGATCACGAGTAAATTCGGATCGATGATAAGCGCCGCAATACGTCGGTGACAAATCATGCGCACGAGTATTCCGGGGAATTGTCAATAGTATTGGGGCATAACTAATTTTTGTTGTTGTCGATGTTGCATTTGTGAGAACATAACGCACCATGACACTATTAATTATCTCATTTTCAATTATTTGTTTATGTCACTTTTGTACATAACTTTATCTCTTAATTTCGGCTAAATCTGTCTTCTTATTTTTTTCACGAAAAGGAAAGGAGTATGCAGTGCAATTAAAAATAATAATTAAAGGAGCTCTGTGAGGTATATATCATCCATATGAAAATTGACTTGTCCACCAAATGCAATGAACTTTCTGCGTCAGCTTCGTGTAAATTCTTGAATAAACTTGTGTTCCACAGAAAGCTAAGTATGAAAAGGATTTTTGCCAACAATAAGTTTCTAATATTAGGAGTGGAGCAGATCGTCTACTGACTGTAAAACCTAGTAATGAAAGATGATATATAGAGTCATCTAACGGTGGAGCTAGTCGGGATTTTAACTAAGAGAAAGTAAAATATTAACGAATTAAATACACAAAAACGTTAAAGGGATTTAACATCTACTACATATAAATAATAAATAACTTTGACCTTGTATATACAATAATTTTTCGCAAAATAAGTTCTAATGTGCCCCTTGCTCCCCCTAGCTCAACCTGATGTTACCTACCGAATGAAGGACACAAACATGAAGAAATTTGCAAATAAGGGACGATGTGCTACAGAATATGGAGTTTCTTCACTTGCCAGATTTAGGCCATCGCTTAAGAAAGCTATTAAGTTTTTTGTTTAGTACTTCCCCTTGGACTCAAAAATAACCAGCAAGTTCTTTTTTCTTCTAGCTAAGAAGTCATGTAAGTTTAACTTTTTATAAAGAAAAGTGAGCTGTCTGTCAAAACAGTGTAATTATTATAGTACGTAAAAAAATCTATTATGCACTTGCTAAATACACAGTACATGAAAAAATCTATTATGCACTTCCTAAATGTTCATACTTGAATCTTTTTAACAATAAAGTGAAAACGGGTGAACGTATACTAATTGTACATGTAAACGTTTTTATTCCACAATTGAATTTTCAAGTGAAATAACATGAATATACAATCTTAATAAGGCTATGATATATTATTAGGCCGAGCCTTTTTCCATTTATTTCCCACCTTAATTGCTAGTAGTATTATTTTTATAGCTTCGATTATTGTCCTCATAAACCCCAGCCGCTGCTTTTTTGGTACAAATCTTAATTAAGTATTCAAATTCCACAAAAGATAACAAAAAACTTCTCTAGAGCTTATCACAGAAAGAATAGATGTTTTAAGCTTCACACGGGCTAAAGCACATAAAACTTGACCCCGTCAATTAAACGACCCCCAAATCACGTCTAATGGTGTGTGGCAAAGAGAATGCCACTTTGGCAAATAGGAGTATCAGTATATTCAAAATCTAAGACATGGTTTCACCTTCTTATTAAGTCAATTTAACATATATACTCATTACGTAATTTGTTTAATAGAATTAATCAAATACAGTATTTAAAACAAATAGCATTAGTATCTTACTTACACGAGTAATTAATGTTTAGGCAAAACCAGAGTAATAATAAAATTGAAGATTAAAATAGTAATACTAATACTGATAAGGAAAAAAATCAGAGTGAATAAAATTAAAATAAATAAAGATTGATATTGGAACAACTGAAATCACAGTGAAGAATATAAGATTCTCATTAAAGTCTCCGTAGAGTTTTACTATACAACTCTTTCCAAGGCCATCTCTACTTATTGAATAAAAAAACTTTTATATAAACTAAAATAAAACACCACTCTTCACTCCGTTCACTTTCACGGAGATCCTAAACCAAATAAATACTACTAATATACTAAAAAAATAAATAAAAAAAGAGCAAAACTCTAGCCGATTTGTTGCTGTCGCCGGTAGACAAAATTTGCCACTAAACAGTGGCAAGCCGGGACAGTGACAGTTGCAAAATTGGTCATTCATAGAAGTGAATTAAATTGCCAATAGAGAATCAACACCCGAAAAATCACCAATGTCATGGAAATAATCATCCAAGTCTTGAAACGAAGAATCAAACTTGGCAAAATCAAAATCATCATCGTTAAATAGGAAGTCGTTGTTCACGAAATCCGATGAAGATGTGACATTGTACGATGAGCCAAAATCATTGGGATAACTTGTTTTTGTTGTGTCGTCAAATAACGTCTGTTCCGCTGCTTCGAAATTGAAGAAATCTTCTAAAAATGGAACATCTGTTGGCATGTAATCATTTGAGTAATCTGGTAGCACGCTCGTCTCGCCCTGGCACTCCTCCAGGACCTGCTGCGGAACTGTTAAATCAAACGGTTCAGCAAACTGGTTAAACGGTTCAACATCCTGAACCGTTTGCTCAGACTCCGTTGGTCCTTGGACCGACTGACACTGGCTTTGCTGCTCAGTTTCTTCACAGGACTGGCTCATTCTAAACCGTAAAACAGATGTCGGAGAATGAATGTTACGGGATTCGTTGCCGGATTCATAGCCGGAGTTGGACGGAACACTGATATCGGGCTCGGGCTTGGGTGGAGTGATGAAGTTTGTTAAGGCATCGGGCCCACGAAGCTTGATGGCAGCGTTGTCATAAACCATAGCGGCTTCCTCAGCAGTGTCGTAAGTTCCCAACCAGAGCCTGACCCGACGGACCGGGTCTCTGATCTCAGCGGCCCATTTACCCCATGGCCGTTGACGTACGCCACGGAACTTCCTAACAGTGCCAGCAGATTGAGGGGGCTGGGGTTTCATTGGTTTTTGTTTGGGCTGAAGAGCTTCGGATGCTTTTTTCTTCACCATCTTGCCACTGTTAGGGATGCTGACTTCGGCGGTTTCAATACTTACTTCGTTGATGTACCTCTTAACCCGTCGACGTCCGAAATGCTCGTCTTCTTCATCGCTGGAAGAGTCAGTTGCGTCTGGGTCGGTAACAGAAATCCGAACAGTCCTCGGTTGGGAGGATGATTTTGGGGCTTCTTGGATTTTTTTTGATTTTACAGGAGAGGGTTTAGCGAGTTTCCTGATAACGTTTCTGTGCTCGGTGTATTTGATCGGACATAACATATCGTGATCCATCGAAGAACACTCTCAATTAGCTATTTTCACTGTTTCTCTACTGCTTCTATCACTATAAACACCACAAAAAGGGTGATTTTTTCACAAAGGAAGGGAAAAAATATCGGAGTGAGAGGTTTAATGAAGGTAAAGGAGGATTGCTTTGAGAGTGACACCAAAAGCAGGACTCTTAAAAGATGAGAAGAGTCAAAGAGAAGCCAAAAACACGATGATTCAGAACATAACCTGACAAAAAGATGACCTAAAACGTTAAAAGATGGGATTGTAAAAGGAGAAACACACCCGCAGGCAGTCCCACACGCCTGAGATTAAAAAATGAAGAACAAAGCCTGGAATTAAGGAACCGTAAAGGGAGGAAGAGAGTTTACAAGGAAAATGAATCTAGATATTGCGACCAATGTATCTTTGTTGCTCTTTTTGAATGGTAAAAATGCTAAAATGATTATGGCGACGCTAAGATGATGACAGAGAGGAGTGACTGAGATTTTAGAGAGACAGTTATTTTTCAAACTGGCGATGAGTCAAGAACTCAATTCCCTGTTTTATAGGATCAACAAGCCGAAATTAGAAGCTCCATAATAAGCAACACCTATTTTTAATTACTATATAAGTTTCTCTTTTTTATACCAATTACTATTTTTTAAATAATAAAAATAAATAATTTTTTCATATCTCTTTTAAATATTTTATATTTTAAAATATAATTAAAATTAGAAAATTTGATTCTCGAAAAATAAAAGTAAATATATCTAAAAATAGTCATCGGCGAGAGGTAACTGGGGACAAAGATGCCGGTGAGATAGACGGTAAAGAAATCACGGTTCGCCACATCTCAATAAGTCTGAAACACCGTTAGGGATTATGACACGTAGGGAAGGTGGGCCCAGCTAACGACGTTGGTCCAATGAGTGAAATTCAAACGCTGCTGAATCAGCTCCTAATTGTATTTCTCGAAGCACGTGTGGCTGGTCACGTGAGGCCCAGTTAAAATATGTCTGTCAAATTTCAAAAGACATTGCCAACAACTTAGCTCTGACCAATTAATAGCAGATTTTTACGAAGTTACTTACTGGTGGTTGATTTGGGTCCCTTGATTTTTTCTTTAATTAAGCCTTCCATCACATTTTTATGTCAAGTTGTTGAGTATGCATGAATTTAAAAGGTTTAAAAAAAAGATTTTTAGAAGTATTAATCAAATAACATAATAATAACATATCCAATGTAATACTATGTTACAAGTGAGATTTGAAAATGGTAAAATGTATGGGGACCTTTCTTCCTGTCTTTTGTGCGATAGAGGCTATTTTCAATATATTCTCGGCTAATAGTGAAAGTTTCACTTGTTTGATAGTTATTCTTTTCAAAATTGTGGTGACAATTTCATGTGTTTGAGAGTTATTCTTTTCTTGATTGTGGTGCGAGTTTCAAATGTTTTTTTCATTTTAAACGAGTGATAATAAGGTCTAACATTTTGCTCGCTCTTTCCCAGTTTATCTGATTCACCTTTTTTAATTTGTTTAAAAAATTAATATATTTATATATTAAAAATATTAACATTAGACGTTTCATTCAACACTTATTGAGATTATTTATCATAGCTAAATATATTTTTTTTTTTTCTTTTTTAAATTTTAAGTTTAGTTAAAATTCAACACGTGACTAATATCCTACTAGCCATAAGATGACAATTTACAATTATATAGTTTTATTACTATTCTTTTTTGAGATGGATTAAAGTTGTGTAATTTTCATGTGGGTTTTGTACTTACGTATATCAAGGTAAATCAAACTCAGCGACTGTGAGGCCCGTGCATAAAACAATCTCGTTTTCACCCGTAGAGTGAGGAAGTTGACAAAGTAAATTACCCAATTGTGGACTCCATTCTCGGTAAAATTGTTTAATCTTTCACCACACAAATAGCACATGATAAACTCAACAGAGTTGGTCTGGGTTACGATGTGATTATTCTTCTGACTCTTTTGTGGGCTCCAGCACGTGGTTATTTCATTATTTTGTGTTTTTGTATTATTATTACTCTACTTCCACTTAAAGATAATCAACTAATCTAAAAATACAAAACATTTTTATGTATCTGATAATGTTTGAATTGATATTACGTTTAAAAAATTAATGAAGTCTTTTGAAATATGTGATTTTAAATATGATATAATATTAGTGTGATTATAAGACGTATGAAATTTGTGACCTTAAATATGTCATAATATTTTAGTGAGTAGAGGCGAACCTAGCATTTGAACTTTGTGAGTTCTAGATTCAAGGATAGTGTTATTAACTGTCAGTAACCGAATTTTTAATTTAATTTTTATACATGGAAGGAGTATCAAATTTAGGTATAAATACTAAATTGTACTTTCTCACATCTATATTATATGGTGTTTTAGATTGAGCACACCATTTAAGAGATCACTTAGTGTTTTTTCACTAAAATTATCTTTAATTAAATAATATTAATTTAATATATTTTTTGAATATGTAAAAATTAACTTATTTAAAAAGTAATAATTAATACCTTGCTGATTATATAAAAAATACTTATTTGGATGAACCGGAGGGAGTATTATGTAATTTAAAAATTAAGTTGCGAAACAGTCCAAGGTGTAAAATGTAAATCAATTCATTCCAAGTATCTATCTACAAAATGGTTCAGAAAATTATGGACAAAATCTAATGAGTATAATTAACTCTAGGAAACCGTATAATGTCAAATATTTTGTAGCATTTTGTTTCCTTGGAGATTATGGTTTATTTAAGTAAAAAGAACATTAAGAAAAATAATAATTAGTGAATTGATGGTAAAAATAGATAATTATGGAATTTTACAAGAGACTTAACTTCTTTCCAAGTCTAATTGATAGTGTAATCAATGAGTTAATTGAATTTCGCTACAACATTGTTATCAAATAATTTTATTCTTTTTCTTTTGTTCACACCAACATGCTTGTTTAAGAAGGTAATTTTATGTCATATTCTCGTATTCATATAGTTACTATTAAGTTTGACTTATGTTTCCCTCTAAAATTGATTTATTGAACAATAAAACTTAAACCTGCTTGCCAGCTAATGCAATACTAATAATAACTTTCACTTGCCACTTTTTGGTCTTGTCTTTAAAAAAATAGCTACTATCGTAAATGATTTAAACCAAGAAAATAATGTGCATCTTTATTTAGTCATCAGCACAATTAATACACCTAAGCAACAGATAATGTCCTGGAGTTTAATGTTTTACTCATTATATCTCAAACCAAAAAAAGAAGAAGATGAGTTTCTTTTATTTAATGACTAAATTTAGATAAATTATGTACAAGTTTGCCCAATTACTTCTATAAAAATATAAAATGGCTATATTTGGAGTTGGGCAAATCTTGGTTCTATGAAATGAATAAGTAATTTCATAATTGATTGTCTATATCCTCCGAATTTTAATTTATTTTGGGTCGATACGACTTATGGAATTCTGAATACAAAACTAGATATGCTTTTAAACGAGTACATTTTGAGTAAATAATGGAGTATTATTTACATGATAAAAATATTGTACTTTTTTTATTTACACGTTTCAAGCAATTGTGTAAGTTAGGCTGCAACATGATGAAACCTCAACATATTACTTGTTGCATTCTTAGTAGTTGTTAGATGTTTTTCACTTGGAAGTGTAAAGACAAGTGACAACAACAACGTGCGCAAGTTGTAGAAATTAACTTTTGGTGTGTCTGCCTTAGGACGTAAAATCAGTAGAAAGGTTGAGGATCATGTAATTGAAGGAGCTCACATGTTGGAACTTCCATATTGTTCATATCATGTTTTTTGAAGCTAGTTGTAAAGCCCGAGAAGTTTTATTAAAAAAGAAAAAAAAATAATTAAAAACACTATCTTATTTGAACTAGAAGGGCTATATCTAACTTAGACTTCTACTAGACCTTAGGATCCTTCTAAGTCTTTCTTACTTAGTGGTTTTGTAAGACTCAAAAACTCAACTTTTCACTATATCATCAAAAGTAAAAAACATCAAAGGAAAAACCTCTCCTTTCCCCTCACCTCTTGGATGAAAATTGACCTTTTTGGTGAACTTTTGTCTTCCTTTTTTTTGGTTTTCCAAGAGCAAGGTCGGGAAAAGATCAAATGTGCAAGAATGAGAATAGTGACAGTGTGATAAAGGTTGTGAAGAAATAAAGGTGAGTTTTCTCACTCACATATTCTTAGTAACATCCTTTGTTTTGAATTACAATGCATGTTAAAACATAGTAGGTATATTAGAATAATATTTGTTGTTGGAAACATAAGTGGTGATGAATTAAATTGATATAAGTATTGTCTTGTAACAAGTTTGAGCCTTGTATTTGCGGACTGTTATTACTGTTCTATATTTGTTAGAATTGGATGAAAATTTACAAGGTTATAAATCTCTCTCTCACGGTAAGATTGAGCCCAAGCGGGGATACATCCGACTTATGGTTTGAAAGTTATGACCGTTTAAAGTTTCTGCCTCGAATTAATCGAAATCCGGGAGAGCAGTATATAAAATGTGCAAATTGTACAAATTCGTAAAGAATCTAAAAGTATGTGCTGAATAAAAGTTGTATATTACTCTGTTCCCGTCAGTTTGAGACCTAGAGGGGATAAATCCGACTTACGGTTTGACAATTATGACTATTTAAAGTTTCTGCTTTATTTTACAAAAATTCTGGTGACATAGATTTCATAGGGTTACTTCTTTCGTAAATTTTTACTAGCTACACCCAGTACTTTCATATGGAAATTGACATAATAAGATATTCTAGTGTTCCCTCCGATGTGGTACAATAAACACCTTAATTAGAGTTACGAATTTAATGTTATAACCTTTTCAAGCGGGAAATACGAGAAAGTTAAAGGAAAGAAATATTATTTGAATTTTCTGAAGTTATGCCAATATATTTATATGTGTATGAGTTTAATCATACAATTGAAATGGTAAAAAACTTGTTAATATAAATACTCTGCCTTTGGGGCTATTCAAGGGGCCTTCGGGCAATTCAAAGAGCCTTCGGGCTATTCAGGGGGCCTTCGGGCTATTCAAGATCACCTGTTTGAATCTATATGTTAATTGCTTTAAATCAAGGTGCATATTCTAAATAAATATATAATCTACTATACGGAAAAAAAGTGTGTTGGTTAAGCTGGGTATTTCCTGAAACGAGTTGAAAGAGAATATCATTAGGCGTATATAGACTTGGAGAACATTGAAAGTGCTGAAGTTCATTTCATAACATGTTTATTATGTTATAATATGATTGTATTTGAAATATTGTGAGGTTATTTTCGATTGTAAGGCGAGATTGTCACTCAGCCCCGGATGGTAAGGCTGACTCTTTTATTTAACATATTTCAGGAAAGGGCGATAGGGGAAAAGCTCTGCAACAGGGCTAGCGACCGTCCCGCAGCCTCATTGTCCCACCAATCCATTGCTTCGGATTTGGTGACTTTCATTATTGTATAAGTAGGTTTTAAGGACTACGTGGTGTTTCTTGAGGGAATGTCATGTCTCTCTTTAGATTCTAAATTTTTTATTCCACATCTAAACCTTTAATTGTGTCTAGTTAGAACAATGTAGTTGTGCGAGTATGAACTCGTGTTATTCAAGGAAAAGTTTTATGTTTTATTAACTTTGAATTGACTATTATATATATTATTTCCGCACTTAAGTACAAGTTTAATTTAAGAAGAAAAGAAGTTAATGGTTCGCCTGGAAAATAGATAGTTGTCCAGGTGTCATCACGCCCTAAGGAAAGACTTAAGAAAAGTCGGGACGTGACAAGTTGGTATTAGAGCTAAACCACGTTAGGAGATTCTAGGAAGTTTTCCTTGAGTTGGATGTTTGAACGGTTACTTATTGCGACGGTGTGCGCGCCACCTTAGTAATAAGTGAACTGAATGACATCCTAAGGTTTCCCTTTTTTCATACTCTTCTCGTGTCTATCTTGAGTATTTTCAAAGACTTGATTCTCGTACTACCTCCTTCATACAGACTTGGGGAAGGATATTGTACAACGATAAACTAACTGAGAAGTGTTTTTGTAGATGGTGGTTATAATACGAGTTCCAACAAAGAGGGAAGTTTGCATAGAAACGAAAAGGTTAATGACCATAAGATGGACCCATGAGACGATTTTGCCACGTATATGGATGACACAATCACACGTTGTACAAATTGCTTTGGGCTAGACGAAAGATGTATTTATTTGACCTGACCCTTTTCAACTATCCGATTGGAGTCATAGTATAGATGATAGTCAATTCCCAGGAGATTTTCACTCCTCTTTAGAAGAACAAAAATGCTATGTGGAGATAGTAAAGAAGGCTCATTGCTCAAATTTCTACGTCAAGTGAAGAAAGTCTGAAAGATGAAGGAAAGAATGGACAACAGGGAAAGGGAGGCAAGAAACACGGTTTACAAGGGGTTGAATGCCAATATGCGGAATAGGCAAGTCACGCAGTTAAGCCCTTTAACACGTGTTGTGGTAAATGCAAGTTTGAGTTGGAGATCTATAATGGGCGACAGAGAATTACCTGATAAGATTTAGTATAATGTTACATTATTTTAGAATATGAAGGAATGAAGTATTATGAATGCAATAATGGACATTACAGAGGACTTGCAGTACGCAATCATAGGAAAGTTTTCCTATGGCTAGCTTGAATTGGAAGAACTGCACAAGATCATACCTTTATATTGTGGAGTAAAAAGTGAATGTAAGTTCGATTTTTTTTTTGAAATCGACATGTCTTGATGAGGTTTACGTTAATGAAAGATTTCATTAATGTAATGTCCAAAAGAGGGGTGTACTATATCAAATCTAAGGTTGGTTTACCATACCAGATAAGGCCTCTGATTTGCGATTTGATGTTTAAGATCGATGAAGAAACAACCAAGGCAATGACATGGATCTCTTTACTCAATCTACTTCCCACGTATTTTCAGAAACAATCATTATTTGCATCAGCATCGGTTGTTGGGAAGCCGTCGCACCTAGATATGACCACTATAAACAAGACTAGATCTAGTTGTGCAAAGGTAAAAGTACAAGTTGATCTTTTAGTTGATTTACCAAAGTTTTTGAAGATGGAAATTGAAGATGAATGTATTGGAGTTGTGAGAGTTTAAAAGGTAAGAGTTCAGTATTCTTTTATCAGAATACTATACAGAATGCAAGCTACACGACCATAATGACAAAAAGTGTAGATACCTGCATTCTGAATTAATTCAAGACAGGAGAAGGATAAATAAAGCAGAAATATTTTTTCACCAAAGGAGGTAAAAATAGAGAAACAAAACAATGAATCTACAGGAAAAACAATAGGTAACGTCAAAAAGGAGGAATCTGCTAAATCATGTGCAGAATCTTCATATGAATATGTCTTACAAGATGCAGAAGTAAGTGGTGGTTAGAAGGAAGTAGACTCCAGTAATTGATGCAATAAGCAAATATTGGCAATTTCCAACCAAGGAATTATGGGGAGATAGGGTGGAAGAAGCTGAAGACTTAAGTGAGGTATAAAAGGTTACTATTATCAATTCTAATGAATGTAGGGGTGAACATGTTGTAGGACTAATGGTGGCAATGATCAACAAGATAGTGAAAACAGATACAACAGGGATGAAGAATAAACTGGAAGGTATAAAGGGTACCAAAGGTAAGAAGGACATGTTAAAAGACGGAAATCAAGTAGAAATGTTGAGATGCAACCTAAACTACCAGACCTAATGTAGGAGAGTGATGCCAATAAGATTAAGGATGCATGGAAGTCAACAATCACGGTGCATCAGGCAGAAACATATGTGATAGATGCAAAGTCTACTGTTAAGGAACCTGAGCAGAACAATCAATTAACTATTCATATACCACTATTTTCTCCTAATAAGATACTACATGAAAGAATTACTCAGAGTGACTAAAGTGGAAATACATAAGGCTGAGGGTGAACAAAAGCAGGTGGGAGGATGATGGAAAAAGTGTTATAGAAAATTTTCATTAAGTTGCAAGAGAAGCAGATATTTCATCAAGGGTGGTAATTGTAGGTGGAAAGAAGTCAAATCATGCACAATCAGTGCAACCTAGAAGGACAACACCAAAGAAAACAACTTCTAAAGTTAAATGATGATCAAAACACTAATATGGAACATCATGTCTATAAATACTCAACATGCTTTTGAGAGAATGATTAATTTTAAAATACAATATGGTTGTTTCGTTGTGGCCGTGAAGGAACATTTTCAATATGGAAGACATATTCAAAGACATTATAGAAGATTTGTAGAAGGTTTCTATAGTTTTGTTGCTCCCTTGACCCGATTGACTCAGAAATTGGTTAAGTTTCAGTGGTCAGAAGAATGTGAAGCAAGTTTTCAGAAACTGAAGGAGTTGTTGACTACTGCACCAGTCCTAACCTTACCATCGGGACAAGAAGGGTTCACAATCTATTGTGATGTCTCTAAGGTTGACTTAGGAGGTGTCTTGATGCAGTTTGGAAGAGTGATTGAGTATGCATCTCGACAATTGAAGATACATGAGAGAAATGATCCAACTTATGACTTGGAGTTGGCTGCGGTAGTATTCACCTTACGAATATGGAGACACTATTTGTATGTGGTGCATGTAGATATATTTACATATCATAAGAATTTACAATACATAACCACGCAAAAGGATTTGAATCTCCGACAAAGAAGATGGTTAAAGTTGCTTAAGGATTATGACCTTAGCATTCTTTACCATCCTGAAAAAGCCAACATAGTGGCTGACACACTCAGTAGGAGATCAATGGGCAGCTTCGCCACTTGGCAGTACAAAAGAGAGGTATTGCTCGTGAGGTACACAAATTAGGAAACCTCGGAGTTAGTTTAACTGAAGTCGGTGAAGGTAGGGTGGTGGTACATGATACCTCGCAGTCTGACTTAGCTTCACAAATAAAAAAAAGTCAGTTTGAGGACATGAAATTTGTTAGATTTCGAGAAAGGATTCAACAGAAAAAACCTTCATAGTTTACATTAGGAGAAAATGACTGTACCATTCATATAAGGGTAGGTTATGTGTTTCTAAGGTAAAAGATCTAAGAAGAAAGATCTTAGATGAAGGTCACAAAACTAGGTATTTCATTCATCTAGAATCAACGAAAATGTATCATGATCTCAAGGCATATTACTGGTGGGACGGAATGAAGAGAGATGTTGAAGAATTTGTCGAAAGATGTCTTATGTGTCAACATGTAAAAGCCGAACATCAAAAACCCGACGTACAAGCTGAACAAATAATTCAAACATTGGAGGACATGTTGTGGTCTTGTGTGTTGGACTATCTATGTCGAATCGAGTTCGCCTACAACAACAGTTTCCATTCTAGTATACAGATGGCTCCGTTCAAAGCATTGTATGGGCGGGAATATATATCTCCACTTGGGTGGTTCGAGGTGGGTGAGACACTACTGTTCGGACCCGAAGTCATTCAAGAAACAAATGATAAAGTGTAAATAATTTGGAAGTGGATCAAGGCAACTCATAGCCGCCATAAGTCTTATGCGGATCATCGCAAAAGAGATCTCAAATTTCAAGAAGGGGAGAAAGTGTTTTAAAGTATTTTAAAAGTCTCTCCAATGAAGGGAGTAATGCGATTTGGCAAGAAAGGAAAGTTGAGCCCAAGGTTTATTGGACCATATGAGATCTTATTAAGATTGGAGAATGTGGCTTATGAACTAGCACTTCCACAAGAATTAGAAGTGGTGCATCGGGTATTCCATGTGTCAATGTTAAGAAAATACTTGCACGATCCAAGTCACGACATCCGACCCCAAGAGATAGTCTTGAACGAAGAGCTTCAATATGAGGATATTCCGGTGAAAATATTGTATAGACAGATTAAGCGCTTTAGGAATAAAGATATTGCTTCCATGAAAGTTTTATGAAAAAAAAAGATCACTCCACATAAGAAGCAACCTGGGAAGCCGAAGACGCGATGAAAGTCAAATATCCATTCCTGCTAGAGTAAGGTAATAAGATGTGTTAAGTTGTATTTCATGAGTGTGAAGTTTTCGTGTCTATGTGCATGTGTTACGACCTTATTCATATTCGAGGACGGTTATTGTTTAAGGAGGGGAGAATGTAAAGCCCCATACATTTTTTTAAAACGAAAAAAAAAAGAATAATTAAAAACACTATCTTATTTGAACTAGAAGAGCTATATCTAACTTAGACTTTTACTAGACCTTGAGATCCCTCTAGGTCTTTCTTACTTAGGGGTTTTGTAAGACTCAAACACTCAACTTTTCACTATATCATCAAAAGTCAAAAACATCAAAGGAAAAACCTCTCCTTTCCCCTCACATCTTGGACAAAAATTGACCTTTTTGGTGAACTTTTGTCTTCCTTTTTTTTTGGTTTTCCAAGAGCAAGGTCGGGAAAAGATCAAGTGTGCAAGAATGAGAATAGTGACAGTGTGATAAAGGTTGTGAAGAGGTAAATGTGAGTTTTCTCACTCATATATTCTTAGTAACATCCTTTGTTTTGAATTACAATGCATGTTAAAACAGAGTAGGTATGTTAGAATAATATTTGTTGTTGGAAACATAAGTGGTGATGAATTAAATTGATATAAGTATTGTCTTGTAACAAGTTTGAGCCTTGTATTTGCGGACTGTTATTACTGTGCTATAGTTGTTAGAATTGGATGAAAATTTACAAGGTTATAGATCTCTCACTCACGGTAATATTGAGTTCAAGCGGGGCTAAATCCGACTTATGATGTGAAAGTTATGACTGTTTAAAGTTTCTGCCTCGAATTAACCGAAATCCGAGAGAGCAGTATATAACACGTAAAAACTGTATAAATCCGTAAAGAATCTAAAAGTATGTGCTGAATAAAAGTTGTAGATTACTCTGTTCCCGTCAGTTGGAGACCTGGAGGGGATAAATATGACTTACGGTTTGAAAGTTATGAATGTTTAAAGTTTTTGCTTTATTTTACAAAAATTCTTGTGGCACAGATTTCATAGGGTTACTTCTTTCGTAAATTTTTACTAGCTACACCAAGTACTTTCATATGGAAATCGACATAATAAGATATCCTAGTGTTCCCTCCGATGTGGTACAATAAACACCTTAATTGGAGTTACTAATTTAATGTTATAACCTTTTCAAGCGGGAGATACGAGAAAGTTGAAGGAAAGAAATATTATTTGAATTTTCTGAAGTTATGCCAATATCTTTATATGTGTATGAGTTTAATCATACAATTGAAATGGTAAAAATCTTGTTAATATAAATACTCTGCCTTTGGGGCTATTCAAGGGGCCTTCGGGCTATTCAAGGAGCCTTCAGGCTATTCAGGGGGCCTTCGGGCTATTCAAGATCACCTGTTTGAATCTATATGTTAATTGCTTTAAATCAAGGTGCATATTCTAAATAAATATATAATCTACTATACAGAAAAAAATGGGTTGGTTAAGCTGGGTATTTCCTAAAACGAGTTGAAAGAGAATAACATTAGGCGTATATAGACTTGGAGAACATTGAAAGTGCTGAAGTTCATTTCATAACATGTTTATTATGTTATAATATGATTGTATTTGAAATATTGTGAGGTTATTTTGGATTGTAAGACGAGATTGTCACTCAGCCCCGGATAGTAGGGATGACTCTTTTATTTAACATATTTCAGGAAAGGGCGATAGGGGAAAAGCTCCGCAACGGGGCTAGCGACCGTCCCGCAGCCTCATTGTCCTTCCAATCCATTGCTTCGGACTTGGTGACTTTCATTATTGTATAAGTAGGTTTTAAGGACTACGTGGTGTTTCTTGAGGGAATGTCATGTCTCTCTTTAGATTCTAAATTTCTTATTCCACATCTAAACCTTTAATTGTGTCTAGTTAGAACAATGTAGTTGTGCGAGTATGAACTTGTGTTATTCAAGGAAAAGTTTTTTGTTTTATTAACTTTGAATTGACTATTATATATATTATTTTCGCACTTAAGTACAGGTTTAATTTAAAAAGAAAAAAAGTTAATGGTTCGTCTGGAAAATGGATAGTTGTGCAGGTGTCATCACGCTCTAAGAAAAGACTTAAGAAAGTCGGGGCGTGACACTAGTACATGTTGGGATCAAAAGAATCAAATATAATGCGAAGTTAACAAAATAAACTTTGGACAATAATAAGTAAAATAATAAAAAAAAATCTAATATAATACAATTTTGGTAAGTATTTTGTCGTTCCTTTATTAAGAAAAAAACAGTTATGATAAGAAAATCAGGGCAAACATCTAATATAATACAATTTTTTTTTTTACAGAACTTGCATTACGAGCCGGGGTTCGGGCTTTGTATTTATTTGGGTCCAAGAGCTTATTAGAGTTTAAAATAATTTTTGAGAGCTTTTAGAGTTTAAAATATTTCTTTAATGAAATAGGAATCCAAGCTAACCTTTACGACAAGAGAGGATTTCTTAGATAGTAATCACCCTCAATCACCAACCCGAAGATTGTGGGTTCGACTCACCACGGAAGCGAAAAGGGGAAAGGGTTACAAAATAAAAAAACAGTCTTCACCGGTTTGGTCGAAATGATATTCTAGGTTATTTAACGTTACTTGAATAATTATATGATTAGACAAATTAATTTGATGATTTTATAGCAATTATATTATACGTTGAGCGACTTTAAGTGTGTGCAATTAACAAATAAAAACTTTCACGAAATTATCAATTATCTCTACCATGATTGGCACTCAGAGAATTTTACTTTTCCAACACAATAGTTTTATTCAATCCAAATTAGAAATAAATAAAAAAGGAGAAGAAACAAGAAAAACAAGAAGTATAGTAGTAACTCAAAAAATACTCAGATCCCATTGCATGTCTTAAACAAGGGATACAGGTAGTCTTGTATATACAACTTATAATATATTGAATTTGCAAATTCAGAATGAGAGCTATATAATTTGGGTATCTTGGAATTTGGCCTCTCATTGAACCAAGTGAAATCAGTTCAAAGGGTTGTCCAATCGGCCGGAACTTCCCGATCTCGCCTCGATCCGCCCCGGCCCACCCGAAACCGCCGGGTAAATTAGGGGATAGAGATTGACTCTAGTCGGGTTCGAAATCGGGACGGGACAAGTGCATGTCCCGCCTATACCGATCCTTCCCCGTCCCGATCCCGCCACGACCCATTCCGTTTTTGCCGAAAGTAGCCGTTGCACAAACGATCATTTGCAATTCTAGCAGTTGGCAACGGCTACAACCGGCCATTTTGGCCCCCCCAACACCCCATAAACCCCATACCCCTTAATATTTATTTTTAACCTCTAAGTTAATATATTTACACATTAACCCTATTTCTCAACTATAAATACCTCATTTTTCTCTTCATTTTTCTCACAAATCTTCCTACCATCTCTCTAATCTCTCTCTCTCTCCAAGTCTAAATTGCACACTAAATGTTATGTTTTATTTGCTAATTTCTATCAAAGTTAAAAAATTGGGAGTGAAATTGTCAACTAGCTTGAGATCATCGAGCAAAGTTTCAATTTTCAACCCCGATTACACGTCGACGTTACATAAGTTTTTGGTACACTCGTTCCTTCTTTTATTTAAATTATTATTTAATTTTAATTAATGTACTTAATTTTCTTAACTTTAATTCTTTATTTGCATAATTATAATGGAACGAGGTTGACATTTTTCTGGTAGAGGTAGTAGGGGTAACATGGGTAAGGGTTTATGATAATTTCACTCATGTAAATGAAACTGAACTTTTTAATGTTGATATTAATGCAAATGTGCAATCATTAGATCATGAGATATATTCTGCATCTGAATCCGACTTTAATTTAGAAAATGAATTAGAAGATAATTTAGATAACACACCCACTAATGCACCTCCACCTCAGGCTCAGACTGAAAAAGAAACTGGAATGCCTCGCATTCCCCCTAGTATGAGCCGAGGACAAAGACAACGAAAAGTAAAATCACATGCATGTGATTTTTTGATAGGAAAATTCCTAATCAACTAGCTCTTTGTAAAAAATTGTCGTGAAGTTTATAAATTTAAAACTAAAAAAAGTCAAGGTGGGACGGGAGGTTTAATGAGACATGTAGAAACTCTCACAAAGCAAGGTATAACCAATATTTGGCTGAAAATCGAGTGTGCAAATGCCTTCTAAGTCGGGACAATGTTCACATAGTGTCTCCGACTAAGTACATGACCGAATTAAACCGATGACGGGAGAAGTTATAGGTCCTAAATATGATAAACACAGAGATATGGAAAATATAGCAAAATTAGTTGATGTGGAGGGTTTGCCTTTTTCATTTCTTCACTCTCCTGGTTTTATTTATTACATTTGAGAAACATATAATCTTGCTTTTAATGGTTTTCCTAGATCAACTGTTAGAAGAGATGTTTTTAAATTTGCGCATGAATATCAATAATATTTATGTTATGCATTGTATCATTTTAATGACAAAGTGACTATCACTTCTTACATAGGTCGTAGTACTAACGGTAATGATTATTTAACTGTCGCATGTCATTGAATATATCAGAATTGGTCTATGCAAAAATGCATATTAACATATAGATATATTGATGATAGACACACTGGATATTTTATTTCAAGAAACATTCATGAAATTAGTGAATATTATGGAATTACTGATAACAATTATGATTATTACATTAGATAATGCTTATTGTAATGATTATGCTGTAATTTAAAAAACTCGATGGATTCCATCTTTTCCTGATATTTTTCATGTTAGATGTGCATGTCATATTTATAATATAGGTGTAAAGGATGACCTAAAACTTTTTAAAAACATACTTGATAAAGTACAATTTACTATCAAACTTTATTTTAAAGATCATAAAATACAAAGACACAAAGAGTTTTAAAAAAATGTCATGATTGTGAATTACCTTATAGGAAAATTTCAGAAGAAGTTGCAACTAGGTGAAATTTTTTGTATGAACAATTAGTTGTTGCTCACGAGTATAGAAGACCTATAACTTTAGTATTTAACGCCCATAATCAAAATCCTCCGGATATGCTTGTAGATGATGATTGGGATAAAATTTGAGAATTTATTGTATTCTTAGAGAAATTTTTTCTAGCTACGAAGGAAATTTTTGGTAATTATTATCCTACTATTTCATCTATGTTATTTTATATAGCTCTAATATTTTTGTTATTTAATGAATATATAAAAAAACCAACTTACGCTCCCGCTATTACAAAAATGTTTGTAAAATTTAAAAAATATTTTTTCATATTCCCACTATTTATTTTATTGGTGTTGTATTAAATCCTACTATTAAAGTAGACAATTTTAATGTCCTTATTGAAACGATTTATGAATGCCTAGAAATACTTTCAACAGAACTAACCAAAGAAGATGTTATCTCTAACATACAAACACAATGCAAAACTATGTATATGTATTACCAAGAGCAAAGTGCAAATAATCAACCGGCTTCTGAACCATCTTCTTCTACTTCACTTCAACCTTATAAAAACATGTTGTTTCTGATTCAAGTATTCAAGACCTTTGAAATAGAATGTATAGTGGTTCAAGTGCTTAACAAATTAGCAAGTTTGATGTTTATGTTTTGTAGGGTGTTGTACCGTTCGAATCAATTGCTAATGAAAATAGACGTGAAGACTTGCTGAAATAATAGAGGGAGAATGAAAAGACATTTCCGACTCTATCAAAGATGGTCCGAGATGTGTTGAATATTCAAACGTCATCTACAACTTCTGAAAGTGTTTTTGTGCTGGGAGATTTCAAATAGGATAACACAAACACTCATTGGCTGGAGACAGTTTGGAGATTGCAGTTTTATTTAGAAATTGGATTATAGCGGAGCGTAGAAGGTCAACCAGATATCAATGAAGAAGTCGACTACAATTACAACGAAATCTTATCCGAGGGAGAAGGAAGCAACATTGAACAATTTGGCCAACACATTTCAATTCCAACAGAAGATCTTCAAGAGATTGTCAGAAAATTAGAAAAAGTATGGTTGCATATGTAATTTTTTTAATGTCAATTTTACTATGTGATTTACAACTTTTGAACTACGAAACAAAGTTGCAATTTTGAAATTGTATTACAAAAAATCATATTTCTATTAAATAATATAAGAGGCAATTAGCCTTGGAATATTTTTTCACTATCTTGTTCAATTATTTAAGTGTTTAATTTTTTTTTTTTAAATTAAGTGTCTAGATTTATTTTTAAAAGTCCCGCCAAATCCCCCTTTCCGTTCCGTCCCATCCCCTCTGATAGCGGGATGTGGGACGGGATAGGACCACTTCCTATCCCCCTAATCCCGTCCCCCGTTCCCCTAATCCTGATCCCGACCCACTCCACCGTCTCCCTAAATTTCGTCCCCAAAATCCCGTCCCACTTGACAGCCTTTTCAACGAAGCAAAGGAAACGGATGTTGAAAATTTATTAACGTGAAATAAAGTTGATCCTATTATTTATGACTCGAACAATTGGGGTCCCACACGTCGGAAATATCGTTTCCAGACACGTGAACACGTTGTACCACTGATCGTAAATTTATTTAGTGGAAGAGATATTGATACATAAATAAAATGTTTGAGACATGAAATGATAGACGGTTGTTGGTCAAACGACGAGTGTTTCACGTTGGTAAATGAAGAAAGAAGTGTACGACGTGTAAAAGATGAAACGAGTTAGAAATCACCGCGAAGGGCCGCAACGCTAATTGTTGGTTTGGTCACATGAGCCAAGGCGCTGCGGCGCCTCCCAGGCAGAGCCGCGGGCAGAATGGTCGAAGGAAGCTGAAAAGTTTCTAACTTTTGGGCTGGTTTGGGGCATTGATTCTCCATTACTTGTCACATGAATTCAGTCATTATTTGGCTGATTGAAACCTCTCAATAAGTGTCATTACATGGCTATTGATTGTCGTTAGTTGGCTAGATGAGAGGTTATATTTCACACATTATAAATTGAGGCCTTAGACAATATTGGAAGAACAAACCAAAATCATATTTCTGATCTTCTTCTTCTCTAGCTTTCTTTCACACACTCAAAAAGTTCTTCTTGTAGTAAACATTTGAGTTTCCTTTGCTCACTTGTTAGTTGCTATTTTATCTTGAGAGATAAATTGCCAATCACCGTAAAAGGATACATACGGGGCAATATTGTCTTAAGGACAGGGTGCTAACACCCGACTCAGCAAATTCTTTGTAGTAATTCACTTTTGTTCTTGTTCTAGATTGCAATCTTTGTATTCGTTACTTACTTCCCATTTCCTTGTAACCTTCATTGTACTCACAATCTTAAGACAATATTCGCTCTAAGTAACAAAAAAGATGACTAGAGCGAACAATTTGTTGCTGGATCTTCCACTGCTGCTCAAGACACACCTGGTTCCTTCCCCACTACTGTTCAAGGCTCAAACAAAGCCTTCACTGCTACTCAAGGGAACGATATAGTTCCTCCTCCCGCTGGGTTCCACCATGAACGCCCAGATAAGTTAATGGGGACCAACTTCAAGAGATGACATCAAAAAATGTTATTCATTTTTACTTTTATGAGTGTCTTATTTCCTAACAGAAGATCCTCCACAAGCTGGAGATGAAACAGATCCTCAACCAAATGAAACGGTTGGAGGGGGCCAAGATATCCATGTCATTAATGGCATAAAGATGACTCTTGATGCTTGGAGTCATAGTGATTTCATCTGCCGGAATTACATTCCGAACAGTTTATCCGACCCACTCTACACAGTGTATTATACTGTTGGCACCGCCAAAGAGTTGTTGGATAAACTGCAAATAAAGTACAACGCACAATATGCGGATACTAAGAAGTTCATCGTTGGGAAATTTCTAAAATTTTCCAAGATGGACAAAAAAACTGTGATGTCCCACGTCCAGGAATTCCAAATGATTTTACATCACCTGGATTTGGAAGGAATGAAACCAAATGAGCAATTTTTTGTTGCCTTATTAATTGAGAAGTTACCTCTCTCGTGGAATGAGTTACTTAAAACTCAAGACAAATGAGATGATATTTGAGGAACTTATTATCAAACTCCAGATTCAGGAGGATAATAAGAAGGTCATGCCAAAGGGGAAACAACCCGCTGAGATTAAGGCAAATCTGGCAGATGCCAAATGGAACACTAACCTGGTCACATGATCAAGGATTGACACAAACTCAAGAACGAGAATAAAAAGAAGGCCAAGGCTAAGGCTAACATTGTCGAAGACACGCTTCTTGACGATATGATTGAGGAGTTCTCGGCGGTGGTACTTGAAGCAAACCTCGTTGAGAATGCTATGCATTAGTGGATGGACACGGGTGCTACCCATCACATCTGTTCCAATAGAGAAGCCTTCTCCACATATACACCAGTTATGGATAAGAAGTTGTTAATGGGAAACAATGCTTCCTCGGATGTGCTAGGGGTAGGAAATGTGGTCCTGAAGATGACTTCCAGAAAAGAACTTACTCTGAAGGAGGTGATGCATGTACCTGAGATTCGAAGAAATTTAATTTCAGGAACTTTATTGGTGAATGCTGATTTTAGGCTAGTGTTTGAGTCCAATAAATTTGTAATCACTTACAATGAAACTTTTGTAGGAAGGGGCTTTGTATGTGAAAGTCTCTTTAAAGTTAATGCTTTATCGGTAATACCTTCTTCTATTAATAAAATTGAGTTTTCTTCTTATTTGCTTGAGTGGTCTAATTTATGGCATTATAGATGTCGCGCCCGTTTTTGACCCCGGGGTCTGAACGGTATCCGCAACGTTGCTCTTTGGCGCGGTTCCCTGGATGGAATAATAATGATGATTTTGAGGAGTCGCCACCTAATTAATTAAGTGAATTAGGACACTTGATTTATTGCAATAAAAATACTGCAATTAATCTCCATTTAATGGTCTGCGAAATTAATGAGATTCTGGATCAGGGTTCTTTATTATCCTAAAGGGAAGGGGTTAGACATCCTTTAAGATCCGCTAACTTGTGGTTATCCGTTCAAACCTAGGTTAATTATATATTAGCTTTTATTCTACCTATTCTAAGCATTTTTACATAATTTACAATTAAAATAAAATGCAATACATAATAATAAAACTTAAAATTAAATGCGACATAAGATAAAAATTCTGGACATATTTTAGTCCTTTTTAGGCTTTCTGCACAAGATGATCTCCGGGTACCTGCATAAACACTTAGCAAAAGTGTTAGTAATAGAATAAACAATTTTGAAAGCAATAACAAGAATTAATAAGTAAAGCCAAAAAATAAATCCGTCTTTGTACAAGGAATACCTTAGAAATCAGACGAAGATTTCTTCATCGGCCAATATTGCTAGAAACAATAAAATAAATAAAACCTTCGGATCCGCGCCAAAATAGTAATAGTTTTAAACACAGAGGGCTCAGATATATAAAAATAAAGCGGGACAACCTAAACAAGTGCGGCTGCGAGAATTCGCCCTGCCAACGCATGTTGGTTATCCGATGTAAGTGGAAGAAATCATCATTGCCCAGAAAGCTTCATTTATTTTATTTTCCGTCTTTGCAACTGTGGAGGCCTCAAAAATCGACGGATAACTTTTTCATTGGCCAATGTGTAGTATCATGTTCAAATCAGTCAATAACAACAATGTAGTATATGTTCTAAATCAGTTTAATAAAATCATAAAAGGCCAAATCGCCCAAAATCAGAAAAATGATCAAAATCATTCCATTAAAGTAACCAAAAATCAGTAGCGACAACGACTGGAAATCAGTCCATTAAAATGGCGAAAATCAGCAGCGAAAAATGGCTGAAAATCAATCTAGCAAATAATCGAAAATCAGTCCAGCAACAATGACCGCAGTCCAGCAACATGGTTAAAATCAGTAGTCAAATAGCCAAATATAAGTAGTCAAATAGCAAAACTAAGTAGTCAAAATAGCCAAAACTAAGTAGTAAAAATGGCCGAAAATCAGTCCAGCAACATGGCTAAAATCAACCAACCAAAATGGCGAAAATCAGCCAACAAACATGGCAAAAATCAGCTAACAAACATGGCGAAAATCAGTGGTGGTAGCTCATTGTGGTTGTCAGCGAAGGGGTGTGGATGACGGGAAATGAGGGTGTGGGGGTCGACGGGTCAGTGGGGGTTTAACGGTGATGGGACAGTGGGGTATCGACGTATGGTGGCGTTCCAGTGGTGGTGGTCGACGGGCGACGGTGGCGGGTTGTTGTTGCGTGTGTGTGTGTGTGAGCAGTGGTGAGGGTGTCGACTGGGCTGCTGGTTGTATAAATGAGGGAGATGAAAATAAAGAGTGGGAGAGATCAAGATGGTGATATGTGCGGCTGAGGGATGTGCGGTGGTGTGACAGTGGTGATGGGGTTGCTGGGGGGTTCGCCGGATCTGGGGAATGGGGGGCGGCGATTGGCAGTGGGTGGAGAGAGGGTGAGAGTAAAGGAGAAAAAAACTGAAAGGTGGGGGGCGTTTTTAGGTCTGTGTGGCTGGGAGTGATGATATGGCGGCTTCTAAGGGTAGGTTTATAGTATAGGGGTGTGAGTTGTGAGGGTGTGTTGGACGGCTGGGCTTTTATGATGGGTAGAGTGTTTATTTTATAGTGTGAGATTAGGTTTAAGGTTTGGGTTTGGGTATTGGGTATTGGGTATTGGAGGGAAAAGATGAAAGGTGTACTGGGCCTCATTTTTGGGTCTCAGTTTGGGCTTTGGTTTTCGGCGGATTGGACTGATCCAGGTTGTGACTCGGACTGGACTGATTTGACAAAAAAAGGAAACGGGTTTATTATTTAAAAGAAAAAAAATTATTTAAAAAGATGCAAAATTATAAAAATGCAAATGCCGATGCAATAATAATAAAAATACAATATTTAACAAATATTTAATGCCTAATTAAAAGTAAAGACGGGATGTCAATTAATTATTTAAAGAGATGCAAAATTAGTAAAATAAAATGATCGCGCAACAATAATAACATAATATTTGAAAATGTTTAATACCTAATTAAAGAAAAAAACATGATGCCATTTACAAAAAATAAAACAACATAGAATATTAGGTAAAAAATATATAAAAATGCCAAAAAATGGTGATTAAAATGCGATGTCTTAAAATGCATAAAATTGCACGAAACAACTAAAAGATGGGTCAAAATTGGGTGTCAACAATAGATTAGGACATGTAAACTATCAATCTATCCAAAGGTTGGTAAAGTTTGAGTTGTTGTCGTCTATCGACGTAAACCCTCAACGTAAGTGTGAGGTGTGCGTAGATGCAAAACTTTCAAAGAGTCTCTTTAGATCCGTCGAAAGGGAAACCACTCCTCTAGAATTCGTTCACACATATATAAGTGACTTGAAGTTCGCACAAACTAGAGGGAGGAACAAGTACTTTGTGACTTTCATAGACAATAGCACAAGGTATTGTTACCTTTACTTATTAAAAAGTAATGATGGAGCCTTTGAAACATTCAAACGCTAGAAAGCAGAAGTTGAAAACCAAATAAGCGGACATATTAAATCAATCTGTAGCGATAGAGGAGGAGAATACATAAAGCCTTTTGAAGAATATTGTGCCCAATACGACATTGTTCATCAAACGCCGCCTCCATACTTACCTCAATCAAACGGTGTCGCTGAACGCAAGAACCGTACCTTGAAGGAAATGATGAATGTCTTGCTCATAAATTTCGGTCTTCCCTAAACCAGGTAGGGAGAAGTTGTCCTTACCGATAATAATATTCGTAATAGAGTCCCGCATAAGGGTAAGGACAAGACTCCATACGAGCTATGGAAAGGAAAGAAACCCAATTACAAATACTTGAAAGTGTGGGGTTGTTTGGCAAAGGTTGAAGTACCTTAGCCAGAGCAGGTCAAGATTGGGCATAAGATTGTAGATTGCATATTCATCCAATATGCAAATAACAATAGTTTTTATCGCTTCTTAGTGCATAAGTCATATGTACCATACATCCATGTGGGTACAATCATGGAATCAAGGAATGACAATTTCTTTGAAAGAGACATAACCTCTTGCAAACGAAGTATGAACAAAGTTCTCAGGATCCATGAGTCATTGACTATCCGAATCTAGGTGGTTCAGATCTAGTGGACTCCGTAGTAGCTGATTATCCAGAATCTAGTGTTCCAGATTCTCAGGACTTGAAGGCTCCAGAGATGGAACCAAGATGAAGTAAAAGGACCAGGAAAGATAAGTCATTCGGTCCAGACTTTATGGCTTATATGGTTCATGACGAACCACAGACAATTTGTTACACCCCGTAATTCCAGGACATGAATAAGAGAATAGACGCGAGAACACAAGACTTGAAAATTGATACGAAAGAAAGAATTGTTTTTCCGAAGGAAAATCTTCCGAACGTCGGAAAGGAAAAATGTTCATTGATGAGAATTAGATTCTTAGAATACATTATTTGAGGAGTATGGAATTTATTACCATTGTGGAAATTTATTTTACGGATTTGGTCGTGTAGGGCCCACCCGAGAAATTTTACGTTTTGTGGGGCCCACGACGGTTACGAAATTTTATGGACGAATGGGAGGGCGACACGTGTCACCCCCCACATGGTCTTGGACGAAATTGGAACTAGGTTAGGTGGTCAAGTGACCAAGGTTAAGTGGTCTTGTGACCAAGGTTAAGTAGCCTAAAAGTGGATGACAAGCTTGAGATAATTGACTAAGTCAATGAGCCCACTTGACTAGATATTTAATCCTATTCATCCAAACCCCACAAGTGTTATAATCTTGACCCTCCATTATTTTATATATACTACACTAATGCAAGACTAGTCTTCACACTTAGATTTTTTTTTAGAGAACTTGAGTAAGACATTGAGGTGTTCTCGGCTTTGTGCCCATTCCCACACAATTTTTTTTTAGTTTGTGGTTCATTATTCACAAGACTTTAACCCAAGGTTCCTAGGGGTATTGTAAGAATATCTCAATAGAAAGATCCCGGAAAAACGACGTGTTTACGTTAGTCACAAGGCGAAAACCTAAGGTGTTATTCAACTTTGAAGATGGAACTTGAAGAGGAGTTCTTCATGAGCTTCTAAGGAGTGCTTGGAGCGGATTGAAACATAAGAAGAGGAGCTAAAAGTTGCTAAGGATCGACTTTTACTCTTGGACATTATTAGGGCTTATTGAGGTAAAATCTCCATCTTCTTAATGTAATTGAAGATTAAATGTTATAGTAGTTAAGAAATGAGCATGTGGTATATAGAATGAAGTTTGAAAAGATTTGGATCATGTCGACATGTTAAAACCGAAAATGGACAAGTTAGCCATTAATGTTGTAATCAATTTGGTAGATAGTTACAATCGTCACATGTTAAGGAAGAAAGGATTTATAGTTGTTGTAATTGTTATTATGTATATAACATATTGGAATAACAACTTGGATTGAAAAAGGAATTGAAAGGAAATTGATATTGTTGTGACAATGGTAGCCGATTATGGCTTGGAAATATTGGACAGTTTTATATTTGATTGTGGGGCAGAATTTTACACGTCCTATTAGGCGTATAATCCCCTTTGTATTGCTGAATTGTTGGGCCTTAAATATGGCGTTTGGTTATTGATTTTCGGGCCTTGAAAAAGGTGGAAAAGTACGTAGAAACAAAGGAAGTGATGCCCGATTTTCCGTAGAATAAGAGACCTTACACTTAGTATGATTCTACGTTAAAAGGTGAGGAGTTGATAGACATGTTATGATCAATATAGGTTGAAGTACTACGAGTAGCGTATTCTACTTAAAGGATGGAATAGCTATCAAGGTTGAACTACTTTGGAGCATTTTGCTACTTGTCGATAATCGTCGCGAGGTATGTGAACCTCTTCCTCCTTTTGGCATGATTCTATGTATGAAATATACATGTGGTGTTATTTCATGATTCCTTATACTCTTAGAAGTTAAGAGGTATGTATGTTGATTTACTCTATCTGAAAGTTATGTCTAAGTTATCCTAAGTTCTTACCAAGTCTTATGGGGGATGTTGGTAAGAGTCGTTAGGAAGTATTTGAAGTCGAGTTGACTTTGCTAATTTACTGCACGAATGAGAATAAGTATCGAACAAGCCATTGCAGCGTTAATAAAAGAAAATGTATCGACAATCAATTATATTAAAATGAGTAGAATTCTCCATCTGCATAGAAACTAAGATAAGACAAAATTGTATTACATTTTCTAGATCATGACTGATTTAATAAGATCGTTATAAACGAGTATAACCTATTCACAACGCATAAAAGTATATGTTACTTAATATTAAAGAGTTTACGTTATGAAGTTTTAAGACCATGAACCTTGAATTCTTAAAAGGTTAAGAGACTTTATTTTTAAAGTTAAGAGACTTGAAATTCTAAGTTAAAGAGACTTGATATTCTAAGTTAAGAGACTTGAAATTCTAAGTTAAAGAGACTTGATATTCTAAGTTAAGAAACTTGATTTCTAAAGTTAAGAGACTTGAAGTATTTTGAAAGTTATGTAACTTGATTTGAAAGTATAAGTCTCTTGGTTATAAAAAAAAAAGAATGAATTAGTCTAAGGCATAAAGTTAGTATAACGGCTTTATGGGAAGTTGGTTATAACAACTTTATGGAAGGTTAGAAGAATGGATTTCTCTAGTAATGTAAACAAAGAAATGACTTGAAATAAGGAAGGGCAATTTGATTTAAAGGTATCAATTGCTTAAAGTTTTAAAGTAAGGGTCACTTGATTTAGAAGCCTAGAAATGTATTTCTAAAAATGTAGTGACTTGTTTGAAATGTAGACATGCCTTGATACTACGGGTGTTAGTATCCTGGGGTTTTATATGAAAATGAGTCTTTTGAAAAGAATGGAAGTACCTAGTACTTTGGGTTAAATTCCCGGATTTTATGTGAAACGAAAAGTGCCTTGAGTATATAAAATGAAAGTCTAAAGATTTTATGAACTTGCCTATGCTTGCTTGTGATAGCCTTGAGTGCAAGTATTATATGTTTACGCTGCCGTGACTCTCAGTTGGAGGGCCGACTGCCTTGTTGTGAATTTACTTGGACGTACAGACAGTGACGGAGGCTTCCACGGGTATGCTTCCATTGTGATTGATCCTTGGACATGCTTATACGATGTGGGATTCTGGGGCATGCGACCAGGATGCAGGTTAGATTCCCGGATTTGTTTTATTACCCCATGGCCATGCTTATACGATGAGGGATTCCGGGGCATAAGACCATGTTATATGCGATTATTACTCCATGGACTAGCTCCCCATGAAGACATGTACCCGAGATGAGGGATTCCACGGGCATGTTATATACGATTATTACTCCATGGATTAGCTCTCCATGAAGACATGTACCCGAGATGAGGGATTCCACGGGCATGTTATATACGATTATTACCTCATGGATTAGCTCTCCATGAAGTCATGTACCCGAGATGAGGGATTCCACGGGCATGAGATATAAATATATATATATATATATATATATATATATATATATAGATATATCTAGATATATATATTGCATATGTGTATATCTGTAGATAGTGAGGTAGGATGCCACAAGCGCGTCACGTAGTTATATTTTACACTTACAGTGTCAGCGATGATGGGGATTCCAGGCGGGGATATATATATATATATATATATATATATTGTATGTGTGTACGCCGACAGTGAGGTAGGATGCCACGGGCGCGTCACATGGTTATATTTTACACTTACGGCTGTCGACAGTGATGGGGGATTCCACGGGCACACTTTGATATTTGTGGGCTTGAGACCCTTACTGGATTGTGTGATGATATTTGAGGGCTTGTGTCCATAGCCCTGGTGTGACTATTGTTCATGTGTTGAAATAGTCTGTACAAGGTAAAACTGACTTTCATTACTTTCACTTCGGCAAGGCACAATGTACTGTTATTTTGGTTATCATACATGTCTCCACTTTATTATATACTGTTATGATTTCGTTACAGTATTTTCATTTTCATATATTTGGTACATATTTCGTACTGACCTCCTTCGGGGGGCTGCGTTCATACCGTAGGTTGAGGTACATAGCTTGCTGATCCTCATTCTTAGGATCACTGTTCAGCTGGTTGGAAAGCTCCATTATTTCGGAGGCTTTGTATTTTGGTACAGTTCCCTGAGGTTGTAGATTTATGTACATTCAGGGGTATGACGGGGCCCTGTCCCATCACAGTTGTTATGTCAAGAATTCTTAGAGGTCTGTAGTCATATCTTGTGGATTGGGTTGTGTAAAGAAAAAAAAAAGAGGTAACTGTTTTTTGGGTTACGTGTATATTTTTGAAAGGTGGCCTTATCGACTAGCCTGTTATTTATTTCCTGTTAAGTTTATGTATGTTCCGCTGATTATATCTGATGTATACCTGTAAGGGTGCCCAGGTAGGGCACCAGTCGCGGGCCCGGGATCGGGTCGTGACACAATTGTTGAAGCATTGTAACTCCAGACGCACCGCTCTGGAACGAAGCTATCGAGAGTGAAATCGACTCCATTATGCACAATCATACTTGGGAGTTGGTTGATCTTCCTCTGGAAAACAAATCGTTGGGGTGTAAATGGATGCTCAAACGGGTGTATAAAACATATGTATCTATAGATAAGTACAAGACCGGGTTGGTATTCAAGGGCTATCACAAAAGGAGGGCCTTGACTACTTTGACACGACCAAAGAAAGAGGCTTGGGAAGAGGAATTCCCGTACTCCCCAGTGTCTAGAATGACATCCATACGAGTATTCATTGCGATTGCCGCATTGCGGGACCTTGAGATACATCAAATGGATGTTAAGACAACATTCCTAAATGGTGATTTGGAAGAAGAAATTTATATGGACCAACCCGAGGGGTATGTGGTCCTAGGACAAGAGAAGAAAGTCCGTCGGCTTGTCAATCTCTGTATGGACTGAAACAGGCCCCGAAACAATAGCACGAGAAATTTGATAGTACTCTACTATCGAAAGGGTTCGCCATTAATGAGTGTGACAAATGAAGTTGTTACATGCCTCAACAACAAAAATATACCTAGTGTAATCCCACAAATGGAGTTCGGGAGAGTAAGATGTACCGAAACCTTACCCCTATCTTTATAGAGTAAATAGATTGTTTCCGATAGATCATCGGCTCGAAAAGACCCTCGGCTCGAAAGGTTGTTACATGCCCCCACTAAGAAAAAATGGTTAAAACCAATGGATGATGAGATGGAGCTAACATAATCAAACCAAGTGTGATAATTGATTGATCTTTCCATGGGACGTAAAACATTAAAAAATGGATTCTCAAAATCAAACTTAAGGCCGGTGGTAGTATTGAGAGATATAAAGTTCGCCTAGTAGTAGCTAAGGGTGCGCACAATAGGAAGGAATAAATTATGATAAAACTTTTCACATGTATACTTTATAAGATTGATTTTATCAATAGTGACTAATTTATATCTTGAAATGCATGAAAATATTGCTCAATGGAGAACTACAAGAGAAAACGTTTATGGAACAACTTGTAGGCTTCGGTGAAGAAAGGTAAAGAGCATAAAGTATGTCGACTTTATAGGTCGATTTATGACCTTAAAAATCTTCTAAACAATGGTAATTACATTTTTATAATGTGATCATCTCATTAGATTTTATTATGATTCATAAAGATCCCTATGTGTACATCAAAATATCTTTTATAGTCTTATCACTGTATGTAGACGATATGCTATAGTTATAAGTGACATTGCATATGTTAAAGAAATACAAGAGTGATTATCAATTATCATCTACATTTGAGTTAAAAGACATTAGTAAAGCATCATAAATTCTTGAAATTAAGATTTCAAGAGGCCGTGCGAAAAGATTGTTCTCTCTTTCATAAGGAACTTTAAGAAAGTTTTTGAACATTTTAATGTGAAAGACTGCAAATTCATGAACGCTGCTATTTCTAATAGGGAAGCTTTAAGTTAGAGGATGTGCCTTTAGACTCCACAACAAAAGGAATCAAAAGACTAATGTATGTAGTAGACTCGATATATGTTATATTATTGGTTTAGTCAGCAGATATCAATCTAACCTAGGATAACAACACTAGAAAGTGATTAAAAGAATATTGAGGTATCTTAAAGGCACAATCGACTATTCCTTGTGTTACCAAGGAAACGATCTGCAACTATACTAATGCTAACTGTGGAGGAGATTTAGATGAGATAAAATCTACTTTTAGATATGTATTCTTGCTTAACAATATCGTCATATCATGAAGTAGCAAGAAGTTGTCATGCATAGCCTTAATAGAATAAAAGTTAAAATTGAATTTGTGTTGTCGATCTAACTAATAGGGCAGATTGAGAGTGTCTATTGATGCTTATAAAGAGGATGATAAAAAGTTGAACGAGTTGAGTATGACCTATTATTTTGTCCGTCTTAACTCATATTATCTTAACCTAAATTGACTTCAAATGAGTTGAATCATGACTAGCTTAATAGTTCACCCTAATTTTCCCACTACAATAATTCAACCTAAGTTAGACCCATCTAAGTTCTATCTAATATGGAGTTAGTGAGAAGTTTCTCTCACTAAGAAAAACGCTCTCAACGTTTTCCCTTAGTTGCTCCTTCGGTGTTTCCCATCTCCCCCCCTAAAATTTACCATTTTTTCCCCACGGATTGAAGCTTAATGTTCACAACATGAAAAAGACTAAACGTTACACACGCTCCAGCAATGATTCAGGAGGTTCAGGAAGCTCGACGAAGGCTAGAACCAAGAAAAAGAAAAAGAATGGCGGAAGTCCAACCATAGTTGAAGAAAATCTAATTCCGGCAATTTCAGACCCAACGGTGTTAGTTCATGTCACGCCTGATTTGCGTATCCCACTTGAGAATGTAGTAGATGATTCTATGCTGCAAAGGATACATGAATGGGACAAAAGTATAGAAATTGAGAGCTTGGATATAAGTGAATTTGAAGGTGGAAAACTTCATAGTCCATCAGTCATCAATCCAGAAGTAATATCTCCTATTACTTCACCTGAAATGACTACAATTGAAGACCATGACATTGATCACATGCCTTCTGGGAAGAACCCTCCTGAAACTCCCGGCAAACAGAGGCATATTCCGATAGCCATTGACACCCCTTATGCTACTAGGGTGGTCGATTCTATCACGGGTCAACTGGATGACAACGGGAACATTATGGAAGAGCAGGACAATCACGACATCACTAGTACCTCCACACTACCTTGGAATTTACTCAGGCAAGCCGGAAAGGGGAAAAAATCAAGGCCAGGAATTGTAATTGATGAAACTAAGCGTGATGGCATACTCGGGTCAAAACCGGGTCAGGGCGCGGGTCAGAGGTTCAGGGAGGGTCAGGCGGGTGTCCATGGGTCTAAGAATTATACCGTTTTGCATGAATCAATGACAGTTATGAGTATTGAAGAGACTCTTATTCCCAAGGAGACAATCGCGGGTGCCAAGGAATCATACTTTAATGCCGCGGGAACCAAAGAGCCTCCTCCTAAAATGGGTCAAGACATGGGTCAGAAGGCTAAGACGGGTCAGGCGGGAGTCCATGGGACTATGAATAGTCCCATTATGCAAGAATCAAGGACAGTTGGTAGGAACGAAGAGATCTCTATCCCCAAGGAGCCTAACTTTAATGTCGCGGGAGCCGAGGCGTCACACTTTAATGTCGCGGGTACCAATGAGCCATCTTCAACAACGGGTCAATGCGCGGGTCAGAATGCTAAGACGGGTCAGGCGGGAGTCCATGGGTTGATGAATATTCCCGTTATGCAAAGTCCAAGGTCAGTTGAGAGAAACGAAATGACTTCTATTTCCAAGGAGCCTAACTTTAATGTCGCGGGAGCCGAGGCGTCACACTTTAATGCCGCGGGTACCAAAGAGCCATCTTCAACAACGGGTCATTGCGCTGGTCAGAATGCTAACACGGGTCAGGCGGGAGTCCATGGGTCGATGAATATTCCCGTTATGCAAAGACCAAGGACAGTTGTGAGAAACGAAGTGACTTCTATTTCCAAGGAGCCTAGGTACTCCATGAACACCAATATCGCGGGAGCCAAGGTGACAGACTTTAATGCCGCGGGAACCAAAGAGTCATCTCACTTAATGAGACAACAACATCTGAATTCTTTAAGTATCACTAATGAATCATTTCCTACTTTAGCAAGCTTGCTTAGTGGAACCCACCACAGAAATCTCAACAACCCTTTCGCCTTTACTTCTTCCTTGGGCACGGTTATAGCCAATAACAACCCTCCTCTCTCATCCAATACCTCTTCTATACTCCCTGAAACTCATAATGCCTCACCCCTTTTGTCTTCCCTACCATCAAATCTTCCCGAAACCCATGATAAATTACCTACCCTTCCAAATGGCACGCGCATCCTCTCTCCTAATGCGGGCCCAAGCTCTTTTCCATCTACCCATTTCCCTCTGCCTACACCTACTGATACACCTTCTAATGATTTGCCCACAAATGCATCTACAGAACAACATGAAATCCCACCCGTTGGTACAACATATAATACTTTACCCCCGAATCAAAGCAAAGGTTCCATCCCTCCTAAGAAGACTTATGCTGGAGTCTTTGCGGGTACCAGGCTTGAAACAAAGGGTATGAAGTTACAATTCATTGAACAACAAGGGGAAGAAGTAGAAATAGAAGTTGCGGACGAAGTTCCATTCATTGAAACATGGGGATATTGCCTAATAGGTTGCTTCACGGGTCCTTTCCCGGGAAGAGAGGCATTGAATTCCATTGTGAAGGGATGGGGAGTGAAGTGCCGTATTATCCCGTATGGCAAAGGATGGACTGTTTTCAAATTCATGACGGAAGAGGAGCGCACAAATGTACTCCATGGTGGCCCTTATATGGTCTTCGGGAAAACTATGATGCTAAAATCTATTAATAAGGGAGTTCTACTAACTGATGATTTATTCATGGATATTCCAATTTGGGTCACTTTCCATGACATTCCCCTTTCAATTTGGAGTGCAACGGGCCTTAGCAAGATTGTTTCACGTGTAGGAAAACCTCTATACACGGATCAATATACTAAGGAAAGGTCAAAAATGAACTATGCCAGAGTCTTAGTGGAAGTGGATGTTAGCAAGGAACCGGTAATGGAATTTGGTGTCAAACTCCCCGACAATAGAAGGTATACTCAAAGGGTGAACTATGAGAACTACCCGGACTTTTGCTATCATTGTGCGGCTTTTGGACACAATCACTTGAAGTGTAGAAAACTTAGGGAAGATGCCAACACTGATGAAGCTCCTAAAAAACACAATCCAGTGGTACCCCCTAGCAAAGGGAGAGTTTCTTCTTGTTTGGATGCCAACAGAGGTACGGGTGGAACCAATCCTCCTTCCCCTTATCCACCACCTTCTCATCATCCCGCTGATGCTGGAAACTTGATGGACACAGAAGACGGTGAGCACACACTTCCTCATGTTCCCGGAAGTTTGGGAGATGCTACGCATGCTGCGGCTCCACCGGTTATGGGACGATTTGGCTCATCAATCTTACGAGAGTCACAAGTGGGGTCCTCACGGCCCCAACCACAGCCTGGCATTGCGAAACATGATAGGATGAGATATGAGACAAGGCAAACTGATTCTGATTTACCAATGAACCCGCAACCTTCATTGGATGGGGGAACCTACATGTGTGCTACAGAGGATGCTAATCTTGCATCACGGTGCATAAATTTTGAACGCGGGGAACATAGCCTGGCTGAGACACATGTTATGGCTTCCAACAACAAAGAAGAGGGATGGAAGGAAGTAATCTCAAAGTAAAATACGCCGAAAGGCAGTGGAAAGGCAAAGGCAAAGCGGAGAGTCTTAACAAAACCTCCTTTGTTTCCTAATGAAAGTACTTTATTGGAATGTCCGTGGTCTTTGCGGACAAAGGGATAGGGAAGCCACGCAAGCTCTTGTGTGTAGGCTCACAAAACAGCATGATGTGGCAATGGTTTGTCTATTGGAAACTAAATTCTCTCGGGCAAGGATATAATTTTTTTTCTACTCAAAGATTCAAAGCTTGGAATCTTTGCTCAAACTTAAAATTCATTGATGGCGGAAGAATGCTATTACTTTGGGATCCCTCCAGAGTTTGTTGTGAAGTGCTTGGAATGGATTCTCAACATATCCATGTCCAGGCTAGATGTAATATAACACAAGTGTCCTTCCTTACCACATTTGTGTACCCGGTTTATAGCATTCCGGATAGAAGGAAGCTTTGGCATCACCTTACTCACTTGGGCATTGGCATTGTTAAGCCTTGGATGATTATGGGAGATTTCAACACTTATTGCTACCCACAAGATAAGGCGGGGGGTCCTCCTCTCACGCCTTATGCACTTAGGGATCTTGGAGAATTCAGGAATGCTCATGGACTAGAAGACACTCCTTCTTCCGATTCCTTCTACACTTGGACAAATGGTTCGATATGGTCTAAGCTTGATAGAGTGATGATGAATCAACATTGGAGTGATTTGACCCTAGAATGCACGGCCAATTACTTGCCTATGGAACCTGTCTCGGACCACTGTCCCGTGATAGCTTCGGTTATTGCATCCTATAATGTTGGGAAACGACCTTTCAAGTTCATGAATATGTGGCTCTCTCACCTCGCCTTCGAGAACATATTGGCTTCATGCTGGAGTCAAGACATATTGGGAACTGTTCAATTCGTTCTAGCCTCAAAATTGAAAGCCTTGAAGCAACCATTGCGGGAATTGAACATAAGTTATTTTGGAAGCATTGAACAAAGAGCAAATGGGGAAAACATTGAGTTTAAGGAGGCTATCAATGCGCATATGGAATATCCCTTTGATGATGAGCTAAAAGCCAAGGTTAAGTCCTTAAGAGCTAAAGCAAACACCTTACTAGAAGCCGAGAGACACTTCATAAGGCAAAAGTCGAGGCAGAAACACTTGATTGGAAGTGATAGATGCTCCAAATACTTCCACAGCTTGATCAAGAGGAGTAATGTCAGGAACTCAATCAACTACCTTGTCAAGGCCAATGGTACTATCACAACATCTCCCGGGGAAGTTAGAGAAATGCTTGTGGAGTTTTATAAGGACCTCTTAGGCACATCCCGACCCTCTTCCAACTTTGATCCCGAAGTGTTCAATTCTGGCCCGAAGCTAAGTGCAGAGGATGTATTACATCTTTTGCATTTTATCTCCCCAGAGGAGATTTGGGAAGCTCTTTCAGATATAGGCAATGACAAGGCACCTGGCCCGGATGATTTTTCGACTGCCTTCTTCAAGGATAGATGGAGAGATATGGGACAAGATGTAGTAAGAAGTGTTCAAGAGTTCTTCTCATCCGGAGTTCTTTTGAAGCAGGTGAATCATACCATCATTTCCCTCCTGCTCAAGACCGATCGGGATCCCAAGGTAAATGATTTTAGGCCTATTGGATTGACTAATGTGGTCTACAAGATCATAACAAAGATTTTAGCTAACCGAATGGCAACGGTTCTTCCTACTCTTGTTGACAAATCTCAAGGGGCTTTTGTGAAAGGAAGAAACATGATGGACAATGTCTTTATTGCACAAGAGCTTGTGAGAGGTTTTAATAGAGCTAGATTCTCACCAAGGTGTATGCTTATGGTGGATCTTCGGAAAGCATTTGATACGGTCTCTTGGTGCTTCCTTGAGTCGGTACTGAGAGGTCTCAAATTTCCGGATAGATTTGTAAGATGGATCATGGAATGTGTTAGCTCAACTTCTTTCTCTCTTTCAATCAACGGGGAGCTACATGGTTACTTCAAGGGTAAGCGCGGCCTAAGACAAGGTGATCCTATGTCTCCTACACTCTTTATCTTGTGCATGGAATACCTTTCAAGGATGCTGAAACTAAAGATCATGCGCAAAGAGCTTTCTCCTATTATCCAAAGTGTAAGAGATTGGGCATTACTCACCTTGCATTCGCGGATGACCTCATGCTTTTGCCAAAGGAGATGTATCTTCACTGGGATTCTTATGGAGTGTCTTGAAGAGTTGGAGGCTATCTCGTGGTTAACTCTTAACCCATCTAAATCCTCCGTCTACATAGCGGAGTGCATGATTCAGGTTGTGACTTGATCTTGTCGAGTGGGGTTCGACATTCGTGTCTTTCCAGACGATTGGGGATCCCTTTGTCCCCAATTTCAGTCTCGGGGGATCAGTTTGCTCCATTCACTAGTGCAATATCAGATTACATTCAGAAATGAGGGCATCACTCGCTATCTTATGCGGGATAGCTGGAACTAATCAGGTCGGTCATTCAAGGTGTTGAGAGCTTTTGGTTCCGGGCGCTTCCTATTCCCGCTACAGTCCTCAACAAGGTACGGTCTGCATGCATTCAGTTCTTATGGGGAGTTAAACCACCAAGAGTCGCTTGGGATGTCATTTGTTTGCCTCAATCAGAAGGAGGCTTAGGACTTATGAACATCAAAGAATGGAACCATGCCTTGCTATCTCGGACCATTTGGCAAACTCACACTGACGCGGATTCATTATGGGTACAATGGATTAATAGCTACTATTTGAGAGGCCTTTCATTTTGGGATTATGAGGTACGTGCTAGGGACTCCCCCTTATTCAAAAAAATTTGTGGGATCCGCGATAAATTTGTTTCCATCTTTGGTAGCCAAGGCGACGCTATTGCCGGCTTGAAAAAGTGTTGTACCAACGGAAAATTTGATTCTAGTCTCGTGTATGATATCTTGCGCATTCCGCAAGACAAGAAGCTTTGGATATCACAAATTTGGAAAGGCTTCATTCCTCCTAAGTTCTCTTTCACAGTGTGGCTCACTTGTAGAAAGCAGTTAGCTTCAAAAGACACTCTTTCCTATCTAAACTTGGAGGATAAGTCTTGCGGGTTCTACAAGCGGGCTAATGAGACAAGGGAGCACCTCTTCTTTACTTGCCCCTACACCCGCTTGATTTGGAAGAGCATAAGGGAATGGTTGGGTATTAGAAGAGAAATGACAACTGTTGAAAGCTCTCTTAAGTGGATCAAGAAAGACCACCGCAAGACAAGCATCCGAGCCAAATCTATCTTGCTTGCCTTTTGCATAGTGGTCTATGAGATTTGGAGGACAAGAAATACATTGCTCTTTGAAGGCACAAGCTTACCGGCAGAGGAGGTCATTGCGAAAATTAAAATAACATCTTATAGAGTTCTCTATGATTTAATCCCCTCTTGTAACGGCACCTATGAGTGACCGCACATCCCCTCCTTCATTTCTTGTTTATATTACGTTGAGGATTGAGAACCCTCAATGACTGATTATAGCCACCTGTTCTTTCCGTTATTAGTAATAATATTTGCATTTATCCAAAAAAATAATAATCTAAGTTCTATCTGAATCGTCCAGTTGATATTATTATGTGATTTAAAGTCCAAACTGACATTCTCGTGTATGCGTATGTGAAACCATACGTTTACATTTACATATTACATAGACATCGAATATGAGAACGAAAACCACAAGCATAGCCGTTTCAAACATTTTGGAAGGGTCTGTTCTAATTCGTAAAAGTGAGCCTTTAATATAAGTAAATATACGATTTCAATAATCTTAATTTGGGCCTCCACATGCGCGCGCTACTGGAACTGAATCACTTTACTTTGATTGCGCTAAGACCTGCGAATTATGAGCCTTTACAGTAAATTCTGACTAATACTACTTAATAAAAAATGAAAAAAGAGGCTCCTAAAATTTTTCGTTTGTCGGGGGCCCTGTGCGGTAGCACAGCTCGCATGGGCCCAAAGACGACCCTGACCATAAGGTATATATATACACACACATTTGTAGTGAGTGATAAGTATCCTACCCTCCTTAATCATATGTTTTACCTTCGAGTCCTGAAAATAAAATTGTCTTTAGTAGGAAGCGATTTTTCGTTTGTCGGAGGCCCTGTGCGGTAGCACAGTTCGCAGGGGCCCAAAGACGACCCTGATCATAAGGTATATATATACACACACATTTGTAGTGAGTCATAAGTATCCTACCCTCCTTAATCATATGTTTTACCTTCGAGTCCTGAAAATAAAATTGTCTTTAGTAGGAAGCGCATCAATTCCCCCCCCCCCCCCCCAAAAAAGATTTCTTATGCGAATTCTGATTAATCTCAAATCGGATAATGAATACTGGATGGGGAAAAAGAGAAATATGTGCAACCTAATAATATGCATATGTGTGTACTGTGTAATGATAAATTTACAATTAATTATGAGCTTATTGGAGAACAAAATGAAGCCAAATTTAAAGGAAGAGAAACAAAGGTTAAATCCCTATGTTTCTCTAATTAATCCCAAAGGAATCAAGCAGTAAGCAAATATGATCTATTCTTAAAAGCAGGGCCATCATTAATATTCGAGTTTTTTCATTATTAATGACCTACTTTGATATTAGTGATCGAGGAGGAAGCCAACAAAATACCCCTTAATTAGCTCGAAATTTTATGTTTTTTCAAATTAAAACAAGTGCTACTTCAAAGAACTAAAACCAGTAAGTACACTGCATTAACTTTATATTCAGCATGTTGGACGATTAATTCACCCGCTACCGTTTCTCACAAGCAAGAGATGTTGGTCTTTCTAGTAAAGAATTTTGAATTAGCAAGTGGGAAATAACTAATACATAAAATTTGATAAACATTGACCATTTCAACTATAAAAGTTATGGATGCAACTATACTCGGTTGCTTAGTTCTTGGAATTATTATGTAAAGATATATTGGTATACAGTGACGAAGCCATTTTTGTTAGGGTGAAAGATTACATTGTGTAAAGATGTAACTTTTTTTGTAACTTAAAAGATTTCATACCAAATAGAGTTGCGTGTGTGTGGTGTGTAAAGATTTCATACCAAATAGGTTTAAATCTTGTCACCAATTATTATAAAAATTCATACAAATTCACCTACTTGACGACATGGAAGATAACTAAGCCGCGTATATGGTGAGTAATTTATTTTCATGGGATTTTACAATTATAATTAAATTAATGAAAGTGTTGTTAGAATTCATATTATTTATGAATTCTTGTAAGGCAATAACAAGAGTAAAGAAAAGAGAATAAGACTATTATTGATAGTGAATTGGTAAGTAAAAGAAAAACAACTACATCTATTTATATAAGGGGAAATAACAAACCAAAAGGAAGGCTTGTTCGATGTGGGACAAGTATTGTTAACATACCCTCTCAAGCTCGCGATGGTGTAGAGAGAAACATCGAGAGTTTGTCAAGAAAGAACTGGTGACGCTGTAAGGTATGTGCCTTTGTAAAGAAATCTGCAAGTTGCGTTGAAGATGAGACAAATGACAAGGATAGAGTTTCTTGTTGAAGATGATATCAAATAATATGACAATCAATCTCAATATGTTTGGTACGTTCATGAAAGACTGTGTTGTGTGCAATCTGAATAGAACTCTTATTATCACAGTACATCGGTGTTGGTGAGGAAATAAAGACACCCATATCAGCCAATAACAAACGTAACCATACAATTTCACACGTAGTAGAAGCCATAGCACGATACTTTACCTCGGTTGAAGAGCGAGAAACAACATCTTGTTTCTTACTTTTTAATGAAATGAGTGAATCTCCTAAAAATACACAATAACCAGTAGTGGATTTCCGATCAGTCGGGTTACTAGCCCAATCTGCATCAGAAAATGCACAAAGCTATAATGATGAGGTTGATGAAAATAAGAGACTTTGATAAATCATTCCTCGGAGATAGCGAAGAATACACATAACCGCAACCCAATGTACAAATGTAGGAGAACAAACAAACTGACTGACAATGTGAACAACATATGCAATGTCAAGGCGAGTAATGGTAAGGTACACCAGGCTACCCACAACTGAACGATATAAAGTGGGACCAGGAAGAGGATCTCCATCAGTAGGTGTATATCGAACATTAACCTCAAGAGCAGAGTCAACTATACGAGTATATGTGAGACGGACCCGCTCAAGAATATCTGCAGTGTACTTAGACTGAGAAAGAAGATATCCCTTCTCAGAATAAGCTACCTCAATGCCTAAAAAGTAACGTACATTACCTAAATTTTTCATCTCAAAACGGCGAGACAAGATAGATTTTAGGTTTGCAATACCATCAATATCATCACCTGTAATAATCATGTCATCAACGTACAACAAAAGCAAAATACAACCTGCAGGGGATGTTTTAACAAATAACGCTGAATCATTAAAGCTGGAAATAAACCCAAGAGATGATACTACAGTGGAGAACTTGTCGAACCAAGCTCTTGGAGCTTGTTTGAGACCATACAAAGCTTTCTTAAGCCTGCACACCTGTCCTGGACTATGTGAAACGCCAGGTGGAGGGACCATGTAGACTTCTTCTTGAAGATCCCCATTCAAAAAGGCATTTTTAACATCCATTTGTGAAATATGCCAATGACGAACAGAGGCCATTGCAATAAGAACCCGGACAGATGTCATCTTTGCAACAGGTGCAAAAGTCTCTTCATAATCTATACCATATTCTTGAGCAAAACCCTTTGCAACCAAACGAGTTTTATATCTCTCAATAGAACCATCAGACTTGGTCTTAATCTTGTATACCCATCGAGAACCAATAGTTTTCTTACCAGTCGGTAGAGAAATCAAATCCCAAGTACCAGTTCTGTTCAAAGCAGCCAGTTCCTCATTCATAGCCTCTTGCCAAAGAGGATCATGAGCTGCCTCAGAGTAGGAGGTAGGCTCACAGAGAGAATTAATAGAAATTAGAAAGGAAGCGAATGATGAAGCATATCAAGAATAATCAAAATCGGATACCTGAGTAGATCGTAGAGTGCGTTTAGGATAGCGAGGTGGATCTGGATCTGCAACCACAAGAGGTTCTGAAATAGGTGTAGGAGGGGGCTGAGTATCAATGTCATAGGACCTACCAGAAGACAGAAGGAACATATGACATAGATGTAGAATCAGATGGGCAATCAACATCAAATGGATCAATATCAATACGGTCAGATTTTGTCATGCCATGTAAGATAGGTGGGATGGAAAAGAAAGAACCTGTTCAATAAAGGAAACATTACGAGACACATACAATTTTCCAGAGACTGGATCATGACAACGATAACCTTTCTGCCCAACCCCATATCCAAGAAAAACACAAATGGCAACACGAGAAGATAAATTAAAACGCTCTGTGTTGACACCCAATTTTGACCCATCTTTTAGGCATTTCTTGCAATTTTAAGCATTTTAGGACACCGCATTTTATCATCATATTTGACATTTTGTATATTTTTACATAACATTCTATGTTGTTTATTCCTGTAAATTGACATCATGTTTTGCTTTTTACCTTTAATTAGGTATTAAACATTTTTTAGCATCTCTTTGAATAATTAACTGACACTCCGTCTTTACTTTTAATCAGGCATTAAATATTTGCTAAATATTGTATTTTATTATTATTGCATCAACATTTGCATTTTTATAATTTTGTATCTTTAAATAATTTTCTTTTAAATAATTAATCAATTTTGCATTTTTTGTCAAAACCAGTCCAGTGTGAATAATCAATCACCCAATCGCGTAAATCGAAACAAAAAATAAAGCCCAATACACTTTCATCCAATACCCAAACCCAATACCCAATATCCAATACCCAAAGCCCAATACCCCTAAACCCTAAACCTAATCTCACCCTATAAAACCTACCCTATTTTCTACCCTATGGGGAAGGCAGCCGCACACTACCCTCAGCATTATCTACCCAGCCGCAACCCTCTTCACCCTCTCTCTAAAGAAGCCCCTCAGCCGTCTCTCTCTCAGATCACCCTCACCCCCACTTTATCTCCTCACCCTCTCCCTCACATAAACCAGCGACGACCCCTGCCCTCTTTAAACCTTCAGCAGCCCTTTCTTCCCCTCCCTCATCGCCGCCGCCTTTCGCCGGAGTTCTATCTCCGGCGAACAACAAAACACAGCATTCCCGTCGACCCCACCAGCAACCCTCTCTCCCCCTTCCCCTTTCCCGTCGACCACCACCACTGGTTGCGACGAACCTCACCATCACCGCCACCACGCCTCGCCTCTCGCTTCAAACCGCCGCCTCGGTCGCTCACTCTAACTCCGGCCCCCGCACCCAACCCTCAACGCCTCCACTCCGTCGACCCCTACACATAGAACCTCACCACATGCACACACACCGCCGACCAACACCATTTTCTCCTCGCCAAATCGCGGCGTTGCTCTCACGACACTCGTGGAAGCTTCGCCACGCCCATGCTTGTTTCCATTTTGTTATTATTATGTTGTTGTGTTGTTGGACTGATTTGTTTAAGCTTCGATTTTGATTTTTATTGTGTCCGGCTAATAAAAAAATCCGCGACTGGTTTGCATCGTTTTGGGTTATTGATTCTTGTTGTTCGTTGGGTTGATTCTTGTATCGCTATCTGTTGTCGGACTTGTTTGATTTATTGTTTGGGTGATACTGCGAGTGAAACTCCGTGAAGCTTTGTTGTTTTCCCGGTGATCTTTGGACCATTTTCGTTGCTTTGTTGTTGTTTATTCCACTGTTTAGCAGCCCTTTGTTGTCACTGTTTTTAGCCATTTTGGCGGACTGGTTTTGGCCATATTACTATTTTGGACATTTTTTGCTGGTTTACTGATTTAGAACAAATACTACACTGTTGATATTTTACTGATTTGAACAAGATGCTACACTTGTATGGCGATGAAAAAGTTATCCGTCGATTTTGAGGCCTCCACGTTGCAAAAGCGGAAAAATAAAATAAATGAAGCTTTACGGGCAATGATGATTTCTTCCACTTACACCGATAACCAACATGCGTTGTGACGCAGCTACGCATGTGCACTTGTTTAGGCGTCCCACTTTATATTTTTATATCTGAACCCTCCGTGTTTAAAACTATTACTGTTTTGACGCGGATCCGAAGGTTTTATTTATTTTATTATATTGGCCGATGAAGGAATTTCCGTCTGATTTTCAAGGCCTCCCCGTACAAAAGACGGATTTATTTTTTGCTTTATTTATTAATTATTGCTATTACTTTAAAATTGTTTATTTTTATTACTAACACTTTTGCTAAGTGTTTATGCAGGTACCCGAAAATGCATTTCAAAAAGAATGTCCCGGAGTTTATTCTATGCCATATTTAATTTTAGTTTTATTTTGCATTGCATTTTATTTTAATTCTAAATTATGTAAAAATGCTTAGAATAGTTAGAATAAAAGTCAACATATAATTAACCTAGGTTTGAACGGATAACCGCAAGTTAGCGGATCTTAAAGGATGCCTAACCCCTTCCCTTTAGGATAATAAAGAACTCTGATCCAGAATCTCATTAATTTCGCAGATCATTAAATGGAGATTAATTGCAGTATTTTATTGCAATAAATCAAGTATCCTAATTCACTTAAATAATTAGGTGGCGACTCCTTTAAATACATTCTAGGAATCAACCATACGTAGTACTCCCGTTTCGACTCCGGTTTAAAATGGGGTGTTACAGATGGCGACTTCACTGGGGATTCAGGTTCTTGACCATAACAAACCTAGGTTTATTATTGCTTGACTTTATTTGCTTTTATTTGTTTTAAATGCCTTAAAATTACTTGCTTTAATTTTAATTTTGTATGCTTAACTGTTTAAATTGTTATTTGCTTTTACTGCTTTCCTTAAATTGACATTCCGCTCATATTTCTTCCACTCTGGAAAATTCACATTGTCACACACAACACGCGGGTGTTCTTTGCGCACCTGCAAATTTCTTTCAAACACCCAAATTTAAGAGAGTTGGCGTTTTGCGCGGAGAATCCGGTCCAACCGTTGGTCGCGTAGCCTTCTCACTCGAGTAGTCCGCTCGGGAGCCTTGCGTCTAGTAAGCCAAATCTTAGAAACTTAGGATAGAGTTATACCACCCTTTTATATTAAGTCATGCATGCATAAACCTTAGGTGGGTTAGTCCTTGGTATTAACACCACAATTAGAAATCCACCAAACTTGTCGACGGGTTTCACAACCCAACGACCCATTAGCATACTATGTGTAGCGTGATGATGATAGACGGATCCAAGCCTGGTCATGACACACTGAAAGTGGAAAAGTGCACCGTCATTTGGTCGCCATTTCCAACAAAACATTACAGTTTAACGGCTTGGACCTATTTATCATAATCTCGCATATTTGGCGTTTAGGCCTACCTCTGGCATAAGAGAGGTCCCATGCATATTAGGCGCGCGCTTGATTTGCATGCTTTTGTTTATTATTTTGTTGCTAGCAATTTTGTACATATTATTTAATGCAATAATTACCCTTTTAACCCATGTACATATCATGCTATGTGCTTACAACTCTGGCCACGAGCATTTGCATTTTTTGCACTTTTGTTGTCATATTGCAATCGTGGCTTATCACGTAAATCGCTCTTGAACAACGCGATTTGGACTTTGTGAAGCATCAACCACCATCCGGTTGAACCAAGCGGAGTCTTTGACTATATTGCCACGCCTACACCTTACTATTTTTGTGGCTTACTCTACTTTATTTGTTATATTTTTTGCAGGAAAACCGTCCTCGCAAATAGTCGAGGGCGGACAACAACAAAAAACAGGAAGAAAAAGAAAAGAAAAAAAGTCATCCCAAGAATGAGTTGAGTTATGTTGACGGAAAGAAGTCACATACTGCATTCAACAAAGCATCGCTCTGGGTCTTATATTTTGCATATTTGCAAATTCAATTGATATGTCTAGTGTTGATTACATAACTCTTTATCATGCATTTTACAATATAATCATTCCGAACTACGCGTGTCTGATTCTCACCATACGGTGTGATACGTAGGCAACCCATCTAGGGTTCGACACCACCACATAAAAAATAAAAAATAAAATAAAATAAAAAAAAGAAGAAAAAAGAAGAAGAAGAAAAAAGAGACATATTTGGTTCACCCATTTCATTGCACGGACATTCATTATTGCATTTCATTCATTCTATCACATTCATTCATTTTTTCATTACATTCTTTTTCTTTGCATATAGTGAACAATCTTTTGTTTTGCACAACTTTTATTTCTTTCATGAATAAATTCTTGTAAATCATACGTTTTATAACATATCTGAACGAACTACGCACACCTGATTCTCGTCAAAGATGAGATACGTAGGAAGCCCTACTCGGGTTCGGTACCATTTATTCAAAAAATACAAAAAAAAATATCTTGTTCATAAATACAAAAAATGTTATCCAGAAATATAAAAACATTTTTTTAGCATCATTGTTTGACTTGATACCAACACAGTTGGGAGTGTGCATAGGAAAGAACGTGTAATAATCAATATGGGCTGACTTCGTGGTAAACCATAGATTCTTTTGGTACCTCTTATTCACCCGTAAATGACATTGCCTTACATGCTTCTAAGATAAGAACGAAACTAACCTCATCGTTTCATGTGCATTGTGTGGTGAGTTTTTAGAATCAGTTCAATTGCATTGCATTGTGATCTAGAACTTGGCCCGAATGTTTGTTGAGGCGAAATCCTGAGTAACACTCGGTGTGGGAAATGATCGTAGACTTTCTTTGACCCGTTTGAGCCTTTTTCAGCCTACCAAATAACATTATCCGTAGTACACATCTTTTGAGCCTAAAGCCTATTCTTTTGACAACCGCATATTACACCTATACCCGCTCGAGTGCGTGCGCACTATCCTCTTTGGCTCGACCTCCTTGGCGCTTTGTAAATGTGCAAGTGGTGACAAAATTGCGTCAAAGGTTGCAAAGACAAAAATTGTCAAAGTCCCAAAAGGAAAAGAAAACACAAATGATGACTCACAAAAGAAGAAATCAAAAGCCCCAAGAAAATAATGCAAGAATAAATTTGGAAAAAGCGGGCTCAAACGAAAGATTCAATAGAAGTCGATCTGAAAAGCGGGACAAAAAAAGGAAAGAAAAAGAAAGCGGTCAAGATTAAAGCACACAAATATCAAGCACGGACGTAGTCCAACGCCGAGGAGGATTAGTCACTTTACCCAAATGATATCCATCCCTTTCCCCAAGCCTACATTACAAGCCCATGACAAGCCCTACATGATCTTATACTGAGAGTTCTCACATTAGTGGATACTTACATGACGGCCAAGCCTATGGTATCACAATTGCATGCATTGAACATCCTTTTGAGTGTGAGCGTACTTCTCTAAACGCCCCAAAATTCAAAATACTGGAATATATGTGAGAAATGGGACTTTCTTTCAGTGAGGGCATTTGAAACGTGAGATTACGTGTAGTTCGAAACCTTGGCTGCAAGCAAGTGTGTCGATACTTAGGTGTCTGAGGTACTACTTGAAACTATAGGAATTACCCAGAAGTCAGTCTTGGTTAGACTGGAAGTGAACAACGGAATTCTTAAGCACAATACTAATTGTTGGTATCAACTGAAGTCAGAACGTGATGCTGTCTTTCCACTTTTCAAAAAAAAAAAAATGCACATAAAATCCTCATTTTTTGCATAACGAACTACGTCTTGACCTAATTCCCTCAGCGGGATACGTAGGCGGCCACATTGGCTTCGGTCTCATTTTTGAAAACTGTACAATCATTTTGCATCACGAACTACGTCTTGACCTGATTCTCTCAGCGGGATACGTAGGCGGCCTAAATCGGCTTCGGTCACACCATTAGAAATCTCTCATTGGCTCGCGTACGACAAAATGCGTTTGTTTATTCTGAAAAGAGATATGAGCAATGTCCGCCAGAGCTAAGTCTTGCCCACGCACACCGCATAACTAAAACTGGGACAATTTTGAGAAATGCATTGTGAAGAGATCATAATAAGGATTCCAAAAGCAATCACATCATTCAGCAAGCATTCGCAAAGATCCGCAAGCTCTGCAGAGCATTCAAAGAAGCATTCACAAAGATCTAACAAGTCCGCGAGAGACTACATCAAGAATCGCAACATTCGCGAGATCCAAAGAAGCCCGCAGAGCATTCGAAGCATTCGCAGATCCGCAAGTCCGCACAGATCGCATCGACTCGCAGCATTCAACAAGCTTTCACAATATTCAACACGCCCGTGCAAGGACGAAACTCAGCATTTGCAGCATCACATCAATACAACCGTCATCACACTTTACACGATAACATTTCTACTCATGCTATTACATTGCTTATAAATTCATGCGTTGTCATTTTTGGCTTAACAATTATGCACTAACTTTTGCTGAAGTCTGAGCATGCAAGCAACAAGAGCCAAAGCTACAAAGTTGACGCGAATCAACCAATCATTTCCCAAAACTCACAAATTTTCTTTGAGCGCAGTTTTCTTCATATTAGCAGAGGCAGAAAGAACGCAACAGAAGCATAAAGGGACATCGGCGATCGACAATCAAAGTTCAAAATCCACAACTAAGTCTAGCGCATCAGCTCAGGCATAAAGTCAAATTTGCAACCCACGCATCGCACACAACAAAGCTTGCAGGAGCATTTATTCTACACGCGAGCATCAAGATTACGCGTCGTGCAATGACGCAAGATCAACACGTCCAGCAACGACGCGTTATCGCGATCAACACGCCCAGCAACGGCGTTAGCGCATACGCCCAGTAACGACGCGTCGCGATTGCGTACGCAACGACACCAGCGACAATACATCCAGACAACGACGTTAGCGGCGAATACGTCCGACGCGGCGTTAGCGCGAATACGCCCAGCAACGACGTCATCGGCGTGCGTCGCAACGACGCCAAAGCAATACGTCGTAACGACGCGTCATACGTCGCAATGACGCCCGGCGGCAACACGCCCAGCAACGGCGTTAGCGGCGAATACGTCCAGTAACGACGGCGTTATCGGCGTGCGTCTGCGCAACGACGCCAAAGAAGAATACGTCCGTGCGGCGTCGCGCGATCGCGTCCATGCAACGACGCCATCTCACGTGGCTATGCAATGGCTTCTCAATGTTTTCGTCTAACGACGAGCATCTGCGTCGCGTCAACGACGCGTCATCTCACGCAGCCTATCTGGCCGTCAATGTTTCGTCTATGCAACGACGAGCATCTGCATCGCGTCTATGCAACGACGTCATCTCATGTAAGCATATGCAACGGCTTCATCAATGTTTTGTCTATGCAACGACGAGCATCTGCATCGCGTCTATGCAACGATGCCATTTCATGTAAGCCTATGCAACGGCTTCATCTATGTTTCGTCTATGCAACGACGAACATCTGCATCACGTCTATACAACGACGCCATCTCATGCAAGCCTATGCAACGACTTCATCTATGTTTCGTCTATGCAACGACGAACATCTGCATCGCGTCTATGCAACGACGCCATCTCATGTAAAGTCTATGCAACGGCTTCATTTATGCTTCGTCCATACAACGACGAACTTCTGCATTTCGTCTATACAATGACGAACATCTGCATCTCGTCTATACAATGACGAACATCTGCATCTCGTCTATACAATGACGAACATCTGCATCTCGTCCATACAAGACGACAACGCCCATACAAGGCGTCATCTGCATTTCGTCCATACAACGACGAACATCTGCATCTCGTCTATACAACGACGAACATCTGCATTTCGTCCATACAACGACGAACATCTGCATCTCGCCTATGCAAGACGGCGTATCATCACACCACTTCATCAACACCTACAAACACCATGTCTTTTCCAGCACCACCTCACCTGCAACCCAGTGTCAATCATACTTCGACACTGGGATAAATTTTGAATTTTGCGTCTGCCTGTTTTATTTTCTAGCATTGCAGCAATCCAGTGTCTCATAATTCGACACTGGGACAAATTTTAAACAGCTTTATCTTTTACCTTGGCATCACAGCGACCCAGTGTCGGCTTTTGCCCATTCTTTGCTTAATCCTTGTTTTAATTCTGACGATGGGACAAAATTGGCCACAAGCCAACGTCTTTGTCCGAAAACTCTTTCATCGTCTCCGGTCAAAGAGGACAATCATGACACCCAATTTTGACCCATCTTTTAGACATTTCTTGCAATTTTAAGCATTTTAGGACACCGCATTTTATCATCATTTTTGACATTTTATATATTTTTACATAACATTCTATGTTGTTTATTCCTGTAAATTGACATCATGTTTTACTTTTTACCTTTAATTAGGTATTAAACATTTTTTAGCATCTCTTTGAATAATTAACTGACACTCCGTCTTTACTTTTAATCAGGCATTAAATATTTGCTAAATATTGTATTTTATTATTATTGCATCAACATTTGCATTTTTATAATTTTGTATCTTTAAATAATTTTCTTTTAAATAATTAATCAATTTTGCATTTTTTGTCAAAACCAGTCCAGTCCAGGGCATAATCTGAATCAGTCCAATCCGCCAGAAATCGAAACAAAAAATGAAGCTCAATACATTTTCATCCAATACCCAAACCCAATACCCAATAACCAATACCCAATACCCAATACCCAAAGCCCAATACCCCTAAACCCTAAACCTAATCTCACCCTATAAAACCTACCCTATTTTCTACCCTATGGGGAAGGCAGCCGCACACTACCCTCAGCATTATCTACCCAGCCGCAACCCTCTTCACCCTCTCTCTAAAGAAGCCCCTCAGCCGTCTCTCTCTCAGATCACCCTCACCCCCACTTTATCTCCTCACCCTCTCCCTCACATACACCAGCGACGACCCCTGCCCTCTTTAAACCTTCAGCAGCCCTTTCTTCCCCTCCCTCATCGCCGCCGCCTTTCGCCGGAGTTCTATCTCGTGACAACAAAACACTGATTCGTCGACCCACCAAGACCCTCTCTCCCTCTTCCCCTTTCCTGTCGATCACCACCACTGGTTGCGACGAACCTCACCATCACCGCCACCACCCTCACCCCTGCCCTCACCTTCAACCCGCCGCCCTCAGTCGCTCATCCTCTCAGCCCTAACTCCCGAAGCCCCCCCTTTTAACCCTCTCAACGCCACCACTCACTCCGTCGACCCACTACACCCAGAACCACACACACACACCGCGTTGACCAACACCATTTTCTCTGCTCGCCATCAAGGCGGCGTTGCTCGCTGACCTCGTGGAAGCGACGCCGCCGCTCGCCCATTGTTTGTTCATTTTGTTATTATTATGTTGTTGTGTTGTTGGTTTGATTTGTTTAACTGTTTTCTGATTTTCTTATTTTTATTGTATGCGGCGGAATAAAAAAATCCGCGACTGGTTTGCATCGTTTTGGGTTATTTGATTCTTGTTGTTCGTTGGGTTGATTGCGCACTGTTATCTGTTGTTGGCGGACTTGTTTGATTTATTGTTTGGGTGATACGCCGGAGTTCACTCCGGCGAAGCTTTGTTGTTTTCCGGGCTGATGCTGGACCATTTTCGTTGCTTTGTTGTTGTTTATTCTACTGTTTAGCAGCCCTTTGTTGTCACTGTTTTTAGCCATTTTGGCGGACTGGTTTTGGCCATATTGCTATTTTGGACATTTTTTGCTGGTTTACTGATTTAGAACAAATACTACACTGTTGATATTTTACTGATTTGAACAAGATGCTACACTTGTATGGCCAATGAAAAAGTTATCCGTCGATTTTTGAGGCCTCCACAGTTGCAAAGACGGAAAAATAAAATAAATGAAGCTTTCTGGGCAATGATGATTTCTTCCACTTACACCGGATAACCAACATGCTACCGGCAAGGCTTAACGCCGCACGCACTTGTTTAGGCTGTCCCACTTTATATATTTTTATATCTGAGCCCTCCGTGTTTAAAACTATTACTGTTTTGACGCGGATCCGAAGGTTTTATTTATTTTATTATATTGGCCGATGAAGGAATTTCCGTCTGATTTTCAAGGCCTCCCCGTACAAAAGACGGATTTATTTTTTGCTTTATTTATTAATTATTGCTATTACTTTAAAATTGTTTATTTTTATTACTAACACTTTTGCTAAGTGTTTATGCAGGTACCCGGAAATGCATTTCAAAAAGAATGTCCCGGAGTTTATTCTATGCCATATTTAATTTCAGTTTTATTTTGCATTGCATTTTATTTTAATTCTAAATTATGTAAAAATGCTTAGAATAGTTAGAATAAAAGTCAACATATAATTAACCTAGGTTTGAACGGATAACCGCAAGTTAGCGGATCTTAAAGGATGCCTAACCCCTTCCCTTTAGGATAATAAAGAACTCTGATCCAGAATCTCATTAATTTCGCAGATCATTAAATGGAGATTAATTGCAGTATTTTATTGCAATAAATCAAGTGTCCTAATTCACTTAAATAATTAGGTGGCGACTCCTTTAAATACATTCTAGGAATCAACCATACGTAGTACTCCCGTTTCGACTCCGGTTTAAAATGGGGTGTTACACTCTGCATGTGGACGTAGAACAAAATATGTAGAACCAAAAACTTTTAAATGGAAATATAGTGGGGTGTGACCAAATAGTCTAGCATACGGAGAAATCCCAGAATTATGAGAGGTTTGGATCCTATTAATAAGATAAACAGATGTAAGGACAACTTCTCCCCAAAATTCACTAGGTACACTAGCAGACAAAAGCATAGATCTAGCGGTCTCAATAATATGTCTATGTTTTCTCTCGGCTACCCCATTTTGTTGTGGTGTATCAGTACAAGAAGATTGATGTATTGTACCATCAGCTTTGAAAATATCAGAAAGATCTTCACTAGTATATTCACCCCCTAAATCAGCTCGAAAACATTTAATAGTGGCAGAATATTGAGTTTTCACATAGGCTTGAAACTCAGCATAAATATGAACAAGACCAGAACATCGTTTTAGTAAATAAACCCAATAATAATTAGTATAATCATTAATAAAAGAAACATATTATTTGGAGTCCCCCTTAGTAGGGAAAGATGATGGCCCCCAAACATCAGAATGAACTAGATCAAATGGTGCAGAAGAAGTAGAAGTACTGAGATTAAAAGGCAAGGCGGAATTTTTTTCCAAGTTTACATCTACTACAGTCAGAAATATCATCGGATTGTAAATCACCAAGAATACCAGAAGTACACATAAAATTTAGACGAGAGCCTGATATATGACCGAGTCTAGAGTGCCACAAATAAAATTTTGAAGAAGAATGTGTCAAATGGAAAGAAGAAAAAATAACAAGCATAGCAGCCACATGAGTAGGAAGATGGAATTCATCCAGAGTCACATATTTGACCAGCAGAAGCAAGATTCATATGTAATTTGGGAATGCAATAAACATCAGATAAAGATATAGTGGATGTATGAATGGTACCAATGCATGTCAATGACATAGGTGTGCCATCAACAGTCACAACAGAAGTGGATGGGGGGTCACAAGACATAGATGTAAAAGTAGAAGAATCAGGAGACATATGATTTCCAGCTCCAAAGTCCAAAATCCAATAAGACGAATTGATACCTGAACCAATATATGATGATGAACCGGAAGGAGCAGAAAGAGCATAAGACTATGGATTACTTTGAAACTGCTGGAAGGCGAGAAACTTCTTAAATTGGTCAGCTACAGATTGTAATGAATCGTCACCTCCAGCCATCGAAAATAATTTAAACAGAAAAATTCCAAATTCGACTTCTGTATGAAGGTTCCCAAGAAAGATTGGAGGGTCACAGCTGGACCACTTAAATACCAACCTCCTTAGACAAAACCTACTTACTTCGTGATGTAAATGACAAGCAACAATCCCAAAATAACAAGCAACAATCCCAAATAACAAGCAACAAAATAAAAAAGGACAGATCTCAACAAAACTCAGATCAGAACGAGCACGAGCAGTCAAAACAAGCTAAAACGAGCACGAGCTTCCAAAATAAGCCAAGAGAAAAAAAATTAACTAATACCATGGGTGTGCTGCATGCGAACCCCCAATTAACTCACCGTGAAGTTGGATCCGCAATCGAGCTAAAAATATTAACTTGCGCTCTTGATACCATGTTAGAATTCATATTATTTATGAATTCTTGTAAGGCAATAACAAGAGTAAAGAAAAGAGAATAAGAGTATTATTGATAGTGAATTGGTAAGTAAAAGAAAAGCAACTACATCCCTTTATATAAGGGGAAATAACAAACCAAAAGGAAGGCTTGTCCGATGTGGGACAAGTATTGTTAACAAGTGTGACATCGCTAAAATCATAATCTTTTGGATGAGGACTCTGAGGTAGGGATGTCAGTGGGGCGGGTAAATGCGGGTACCCCCCGCACCCGCTCCAGTTGAGGCGGGTATGAGGGATAGTTTGGTGGGTGGTGGGGCGGATATGGGTATCAAAAGTGCTACCCTTCATGGGTAGTGGGGGCGGGGGTGGATTTCATATAAGACTCGCACCGTACCCGCCTCGCCCCGCTACCTGCCTCGCCCCGCTACCCGCCGCGTATATGTTTTTGTTGGATTCTTTAATTATGCTGATTTTCTGATATTCTTAACTAGACAAGGACTTGAAATTCCTTATTCTTGTCAAGACTCCCTCATTCTTGTCAAGTCATCAACCTATTATTATTATTATTATTATTATTATTATTATTATTATTATTATTATTATTATTATTTAAAATAAAGTGTACAGTACCCTTCAAATTTTTAATATTTTTGTGTGAAAATGTATGGTACAATGCAACAACTCTACTTGTGCGTATGTGACAACTTTGGTAATGACATTGGAGTTTCTCTTTTCCGTTTTTTTACAATTGTGATCATTTGAAAGGACTAGAAAGTTTTTTGTCTTCTTCTATATAAATTTCACGCTTTATTTTAATCTTTTAATATTCTTAATATTTTGGTAAAGTTTCATACTTTGATATTCGATACACCATAGTGAAAAAAGTTCATTTTTTCCATTTTCTTGAACCTCTTTGTTTTTCTTATATAATTTTTTTTACTACTCGCCGGGTAAATGGGTACCCGCCAGGGTAAGTGGGGCGGGGGCAGGTAGAGAAATTACTATCCGTGATGGGTGGTGGGACAGAGATAGGGGTGGATTTTAGGTGGCGGATATGGATATGGGGTACCCTTCCCCCGCCCCATTGGCATCTCTACTATGAGGTGACTATATAATACTTCTTAAAATTTTGGCGAAAATATGGCGCAAGCTTATAGAAATGTTGAACTTATTTATTGATTAACTTTTTTTTTCAACCAACGCTAGAAACAAACTTTAATTTTTAATCAAAAAATTAAAAGCCTCTAAATTAGTTTTTTCAATTATATAGATTGTTTGGTCAAACTTCTGAAAGATCAAAGTAATAGAGAATAAATATATATTCTCCATATATTATGTAATTATTATTTTAGTTTAATTAGGCAAAGTAGAGATCCTTATACAATTAGGTTTGTAATTGTAAACACATATATATATTGCATAAATTAGAAGCCTCCAACCAATGAGAATTACACTACTCTACATGATATCAGAAGCTAAACCCTCTCTGCCCTAAAATTATACTCAGCCGCCACCCCCATCTCTTTTCTTATTTTCCGGCGGCGAACCTTAAAAATATTCCGTTGCCGCTAATCTCTCCTTCATTGCTTCTGGCAGACACATGACTTCTCTCGCTTCCTCCTCGTCCACCCATGATGTCACACATCCTCCTCCTCTTCCCTCTACCTTTCATCCGGACTTTGCCGTAACGAATATAAAAAACTTTATCCCTCTAGTTCTTGATCAAGAGGATGAACAATACCTTTCATGTTTGTGCTTACAACATCCTTCATCATATCGATTACACCACTCCACATTCACCCGACGTCGAAAATCCGATGTGGAAGTAGCTCGATGCTATAGTCAAACAATGGTTATATGAAATCATATCCAAGGATCTACTTCATACTATTATGAAGACAGGTGCCTCGACTCACGAATTATGAACACGGCTAGACGAAATCTTTCAAGACAATAAACATACACGTGTCGTCTATTTGGAGGAATAATTCACCAACACTAGTCTTAAGAACTTTGCCAACATATCAGATTATTGTATACAACTAAAATTGGTTGCCAGTCAATTGTCTAATGTTGGCACTCCGATTTCCAAAACAATTATGGTTTTACAACCTACGAACCACCAACCTCAATATGGTGGCCGAGGAGGCAAAAGGGGTCGCGACCGGGGAAAGTAAGGTTGTGGCAAGGCCCACTTCTCCATGTCCGGGCAATAGGCCTACGTCCCCATACCCCTACCGATCAGAGTTAGGCTTACATCGCTATGAATCATCAGCAACCCGACGACGCATGATACATGGATACAGGTGCCACATCCCACCTCACTCGCGATTTTGGTAATCTCCCTCACCTATTCAATTTGAATAATCCTCAATTTATTTTGATCACTAATGGCAATCGCATTCCAATTCAAGACTATGGAACAACTCAAACACAACCATATCACCCACCCTTTACCCTAAAAATATCATATATGCTCTTAACATCATTAAAAACCTTAATCTATGTTAGGAAGTTTATTAGTGACAACTCTGTATCTATTGATTTTGATCCTTTTGGTTTTATGTAAAGGACATACGTAAGGGTACAACTCTTATAAGATGCAATAATGTGGGGAACCTATATCATTTCTCATCCAATTCCGCTGCAAGTGTCAATCCATCAACCTTTCTAGCTGTCATCTCTGCATCCACTTAGCACAATAGACTCGGGCACCCGAGAGCACCAATTTTTAATTTTATTAGAAGTCAGAATTTCATTCAATGTAATAACGGTAAATTTACCCCACTTGATACTCTTGTCCTTTAGGAAAGCATGTTAGATTTCTTTTTCAATCTTTATTAAGTGTAATATTTTCTCCTTTTGATATTATTCATGCGGATTTATGGACATCTCTCATTACTAGCAAACTGAATCACAAATATTATTGGGTATATTTGGATGATTTCTTTCACTTTTTTGGGTGTATCCTCTAAATTATATGTCCCAAGTTTACTCAATCTTTCTTGAATTTCATGCAGATGTTAAAACCCAATTTGAAAAGACCATCAAAACTTTTCAATGTGATAACGATCGTGAGTTTGACAACCTTCCCTTTCATAAATTTTGTGTGGAGCACGACATGGTGTTTTGATTTTCTTTCCCTCATATCTCTCCTCAAAATGGTAAAGACGAAAGAATCCTATGCATCATCAACAATAAGATTCGCACTATGCTTTTCCAAGCTTCCATCCCCCATTCTTTATAGGTGTACGCCTTACACATGACGACATACCTCCTTAATTTATTACCAACATGAACACTTCAAAATAAAACTCTAACCGAAATTCTCTTCCGTTGAATCCCCTCTTATAATCACCTTCAGATTTTTGGTTGTTTATGCTACCCGAATCTCACCTCCACGACCCCTCACAAATTAGAATCTAGAACTACCCCTTCTATTTTCTTAGGTTTCCCGTCAAACCATAGGGGGTACATATGCTATGATTTGTCCACAAATAAAATCCTAGTCTCTCGCCATGTCACATTCGAGGAGAATATTTTCCCATTTGCGAATATCCAAATATTTCAAGTCCCTAATTACGACTTCCTTAAAGATCCGGAAACATCCACTCTCATTAGAAATACCATACATCGTGCCACCCATCCCGTCACTACCCCAACCTACTGCCCTACCATCGACTACCCCCAGCCCCCGATAACTACCACACTCATCCTGTCACTGCCCCAGTCCACTGCCCAACTGTCAACTACCCCCAACATTTGTCGACTGCCCGCCCCCTTACTGTCGACCATCCAACAAAATCAGTCACAACCCCACCCTCAATCGGTCACAGAAAATATTATGTCCCAAACCACCTCACTGCTTGAAACCACCTCACTATTAACCCAAACTGTCCCACTTTAACCTCTCCACTCAGTCTATCTCACCTATACCTAAAATCCCAAAATTAGCCAAGCTTGACCCGAATTGGAATGCGGAAATGCGTGAGGAATTTAATGCGCTCACTACATAGCGCACTTGGGATCTTATCTCGAGACCAGATGGGTGAATGTGATTCATTACATATGGCTATATCGTCACAAATTCAGAGATAGTGGTGAACTTGAACGCCATAAGGCGAGACTTATGGAAAATGGCACGGGGCAACAAAATGGAGTCCATTGTGGTGAGACCTTTAGTCCAGTGGTTAAACCAGCCACCATTCCTATTTTGAGCATAGCTATGGGAAATAACTGGCCGATTCATCAACTTCATGTAAAAAATATGTTCTTACATGAGGATTTGAAAGAAATCGTATATATGCATCAATCGTCTGGCTTTGTCCATCTAGAGGCTCCTCAGTATGTCTATTGTATGCAAAAGTCACTTTATGGCTTGAAACAATCCCCCAGGGCTTAATATGAGCCATTTCCCACTTACATCATACATAACTGGTTTGTGTGCAGTAAAAGTGATAATTCAATTTTTATTTTTCACCAAGGTAATGACATTGCATACTTTTTGCTCTATGTGGATGATATTGTTCTGACTGCCTTATCTGATGTGCTGAAATACAAAATTATTACCCTGCTCAAATCTGAATTGCTATGACAGTCTTGGGTAAATTGAGTTATGTTTTGGGAATTTTAGTGACCAGATCCGAAAATACTATGTTCTCGTGCCAGCGAAAGTATGCCGAAGAAATTATTTACAGGGCTAAAATGGCAAACTGCAAGATCATGCCCACTCCAGCCGACTCGAAGTCGAAACTCAGTGCCGATAACGGGGATCATTTGCTCGATATGTCACGACCCGACCCGACGGCCACGACTAAGCACCCTAATGACGCCATTATACTAACATGTCACGTAATCAGACTGACACTAAGGACAATATGAAATTCGTTAGCATAGCGCTGCAAACATAACACATGTACGGTTAGGCAAGCCGGCGAGGCTGCCTTTACACACAACCAACCCCGTCTCCTGATGAGTCACATTTAAGCGAATATAATAAAGGACGCAAGCTGACAAGGCTGTCACTATATACGGGAACATCCCAAAATAAAATACAATAGTAAGGCTGAACAAAACATATCTACAATCCTCAAATGACTAAACCACATATATACAACCCACAACTGTCTACAGACCTCTATAAGAAGGATGACGACATATGACGGGACAGGGCCCCGTCGTGCCCCTAAATAAACATAAGTCAACAAAAGTAGGGTTCTGTACAAAAATGACAAAGCTCTGAACGAAAGGAGCTTCTCCAAATGGCTGAACGAGAAACCTAGACTGGAGGATCTCCAAACTTAGCACCTGTACCTGCGGGCATGAAAGCAGCCCCACGAGGAAAAAGGGTCAGTACGAAATAATGTATTGAGTATGTAAAACATGTAATACTGTAAATGAGATCATAAGTAGCCAACAGATAACATGAGACAAGTATAGAAATCAGAATCCAAATCCAACTGTGTCGTATACAAATGAGAGTCATATAAAAAATCATGAGTACTTATCCATATAATAATCATATATATATATATATATATATATATATATATATATCTACTGTCATGGGTATCTAAACCACATCATGGATGCATGTCCATGGAATCATATCTACTGTTATGGGTATCTATACCCTCATCATGGATACATGTCCATAGAATTATATCTACTGTCATGGGTATCTATACCCGCATCATGAATACATGTCCATGGAATCATCATACATATACTATCATGGGTATCTATACCCGCATCATCATTTTGACTCTTAATAAAATCATTATAATAAACTCTTTATTGAAAAATCATAGGCATTTCTCATGACTAACATCTTTAGGAAATAGACTGTATAGAAATCATGTAATTTAATAATCGCCTCGACTAGCACCTTGACCTATAATAATAACAATATGCCCGTCAACTCTATGATTTCTAACGTAAGTTATACTGAAACACGATTCTCTTATTCTATAAAAATTCGGGCAGCACTTCCCCTGTTTATATGTACCTCTACAATTTACAACAAATGCCAACCAAACCAATAATCAGTCATAACTTAAAGATATAACCAAAACATTCTCAAATACTCCACAAACGCCATCATAATACATTTCTTTCCTTTTCGTTCTTGGAAGATAACTACTACAACAATCAAGGTGATTACTACACCTATCTCTCATGTTAATCCATATTAGAACAACCTTAAAGCAGTCTATCAACTCTAGCGACAACAACAAGAGTTCAAGTCCTATAATTTGCAACATAACACCTTTTTTACACTTTAATTTTCTTAAGACATGTATTAGTAATTAATCACAACATATATACATGTTTATAATCAAATTCCTAACATTTTAACTCCACAAAATCAACCCTTAATACCTCACAACAATGTCCAATATTTCCATGTAAGTTTCGACCAACAACAACATAATTCCATATTCTTTTCTTAACTTCTTAAAATCCAATTCATGTTCCAATAGTTCCTTATGAACAACTATAACTTAAATATAAAGATTTTCTTCCAATTTCAACATGCAAAGCAGCGACGAACTTCACAACACAATAATCGAATACGACAATTCTAAGATTAGTAAAATTAGTCCTAATATCGGCTACACCATCCAAAATATTCACATGCAATGTCTTAATTTCAGTTTTCCCTTAACACAAATTCATTTTCTTAATTCTAACAACATGCACTCCAATTATATCATAGAAAGAAGAATTTTATACCTTAAAATGAAGCCAAAACACCCTACGAACCAGTCACCGTGCCCTCGATTTTTGCTTCAATTTCACACTTCTTCAACTCCAAATTGACATGCATACATTCTACAATGTTAATACCTCCTTCATACACATTTTTCTTCCCAAAAAATTTGTCCAAAAATCTAAAATTTCTTGCTCAAATTCGGCCCAGCAGTCCCGATTTTCTGCCCACTGTTTTCTCAAATGTTTGGCTTCTAATTTAGGTGAACATTCTTAATCTAGGAGGGGAATTGAAAGCTTAATAAATTTTAGTTATAGGAATGGGGGGAGAGAGGGGTCTCGGCTAGGAGGAGAGAGGGGAGGGAGATGGAGAAACTTTGATTTGAATTTAGAATGAAAGAGATGAAGAGTATAGGTTTAATAAAAATCTGAAATTCTTTTATTACACATTGGTCCCAAGTCCCCCAATTAATAATTTTTAAACCCACTTCTTTTAAATCTGAACTCCCGCTTCCTTTAATTTCCGAGAATTTCATAAGACCCGTATCCTCGTCGTCGTAACTTATATAATACGTTACTAATCCATATCGGAAATATATATAACTATCATTTCAATTTTCATTATCACGCTCGTTATAACCAAAAAAATTTCGGAATCACATCTTTTTATATACTAACCTCCGTATTAACATATGTAAGTATACTTTATATCCAATATTCGAATCTTACTTCCTTAATGACGTTCTTAATTATCGTCTTAAACTTACGAGGTGTAACATCCTTCCCCCCTTAGAAATATTCGTCCTCGAATGTTCATCATAGGTATCATGCTATAAAAATTTCGGCAGAGTCCCCTTTATAACTATGTCTATCCACCTATATTCACAAACCAACAGATGTCTCACAGGGCCACAATATAACACACATGCAATTCACCAATTACTAATATCAAACATTGGGTTGAATTGAATTACCTGGAGGCACAGGGAATAAGTGAGGATACTTCTTCTTCATTTCATCTTCTTCCTCCCAAGTCATTTCCTCCCTATTATTGTTTCGCCAGAATACCTTGACGGAAGCCACATCCTTTGTCCGTAATTGTTAGGCGTATTTTGCATACGCCTTTTGAGTCATATTTAGTTGGTATTTTACTCGTTTTTGTTATGTTTAGTATAGTAGTAGGTTTGTTTTTATTTATTTTGAGTCACAGCGGTACAAAAAGGCAAAATGATGAAAAGAAATGAGAAATGGGTAGAAGAGGTGCTCCTGAGGCAAAAAGGACGAAAGTTGGCAACTCAGAGCGAAAGAAGGCAGCACCGCGGTGTCACTATGCAGAATCGCGGTGCCATATCTACCGATGAGCCACAGGACTTTCAGCACCGCGGTGCCATAAGACAGTACCGCGGTGCCATTTGTGCTGAGAAGCTGCAGGAGTTTCGGCACCGCGATGCCGGTATTCAAAACCGCGGTGCCTACGCGGGAAATTTCAGTTCCGAAGGAAAATTGGCTAAGGACAGATTGGTCCATAAGACACGAAAATTAAAAGATATTTAAGCCCTAAGGATTAATGTTATGGGGAAGGTGAGTCATTCTACAACACAACACAAGGCGGATTTGGAGCTACAATTGGAGACGTTGTTCTATGTAATTTTCTTTCTTTCGTTTTTAATTCAGTTTATGTAAGGATTTTGTGTTAGTTCTTAGCGTGACTATGGCTAGGATCTAAACACTTTATTAGGGTTTTCCTTATGAATCGCTTGAACTTCTATTCATGAATTAATGCAGTAGTTTGATTTCTTCTTCACTTGATTAAGATTTAGTCAATGTGGTTACCAGAACCAGCAGGTGTAAAATCAGGCCACTTCATCCCAGCAGTTTAGACCACCTATACAACAGGAGAATCCTGATGAACTGAGAGTTGCATTTCTTACACTCACCAATTCGCAGAATCCGTTCATGTCTGAAACAAGGTCCTCTCTCCGAAGCTTGGAAACACAGGTTGGGCAACTTGCAAAGATGGTAACCAACAGGCCGCAGGGCACTCTCCCAAGCAATACAGAGGTAAATCCTAGAGAGCAGTTTCAAATAGTGTTGTTGAGGAGTGGAATGTAGTTGGAGCAGGTTGCTCCCCAGCCCGCAGTGGTAAGTGAGAAGGAATGTGAGAAAGCAGCTGAGGTAGAGAATGATGGGGTAACTGAGGACCACCCTACAGTTGAGACAGCTCCACGAACACCTTTAAGGGAGTACGTTGATAGAATCCCTTACCCTCAGAGGTTACAAAAGAAGGAAATTGAAGCAGTTCTCCAAGTTTTTGGAGGTATTTACGAAGCTTCACATAAATATCGCCTTCATTGAACCACTAGAACAGATGCCAGCATACTTTAAATTCATGAAGGAGATACTTGAAAAAAAGAGAAGGCTAGCGGATTATGAGACAGTATCTTTGACAGATGAGTGCAGTGCCAAACTTCCTCCTAAGCTGAAGGATCCGGGGAGCTTCACCTTGCCCTGCACTATTGGTAAGGTGACATTCAAGAAAGAGCTGTGTGATCTAGGGACCAGTATCAATCCCATGCATCTGTCTGTCTTCAAGAGATTGGGTTTGGTAGAAGCCAAACCAACCATAGTGAATTTGCAGTTGGCCGATCGAACCGTAGTGCACCCCAGAGGCATAATAGAAGATGTGCTGGTCAAGGTGGGAAAGTTCTTCTTCCCAACAGACTTCCTCATTCTTGATATGGAGGAAGATGATGAAATACCCATCATTTTGGGGAGACCATTCCTTGCAACTGTGAGAGCCCTGATTGATGTAGAAAAGGAAGAACTGAGACTAAGGGTTCAGGAGGAAAATATGGTGTTCAAAGTGTTCAATTCCACCATTGAATCCCAAGTCATTAACAAGTGTTTCACGATCGGCCACGGTGACACGTGATTCAGCCGGCCAAAGCCAAAGCTAGGGAGATCATTCATACATCGGTGAACCCACAGATCGACAAGAATACTGAAACAAAAATGAATGTCATGGAAGCCGTCGAACAGGTAAGTCTTACTGAACCCCTCTTGTGAAAAATAAAAACAGAGTGAGAAAGAGGAGAATGATTTTGAAATGGATAGGTAGTGGGGTAAAAATACCCCAATGATTTAATGAGTAATCTGCGTCCGGCTACAAGACGTTAAAGACAACGCTACTTGGGAGGCAACCCAATTTTTAAATTACGCAATTGAGTTTAATTAGAACAGTCTCACTTTTGGTATTCTTGTGGTATTGTGATGACAGTGGAGGAAGCAGAGACTAAGCACGAAGAAGAGGATAGAAAACACAAAATTGGGGGAGCACCGCAGTGCCATTGTGCAGGACCGCGGTGCCGATTGTTCAGAGGGGTCGCAGGAGTTTTTGCACCGCGGTTCCATTATGCAATACCGCGGTGCCGAATAATCAGAAGGGCCACAGTACTTTTGGCACCGCGGTTCCATCAGGAAGTATCGCGGTGCCAGGACGGGATTTCGAAATTAAAAGCCCTAATCCCCCAAATCTTTTCCCACACAAACACAAATCCTTCCTCTCTCTAAAAAGTCTGAAAATCCCTTTCTCTACCCATAAAAATCTCTCACAAACTTCCCCAAATTCTTCCAAAAAACCCTACACAAACCCTCACATCTTGCACCACCATCATTCCTTCCAATTGAATCAAGAAATTGGTGAAGAACAACTCTTCAAAAAGGTAATGTTCATCATTGTTCTTGAAATTTCAAGGCTAGTAGGAAAGGTAACTTGCAAGTTTGGGGTGTACGGGCTTTGTTGGTAGGGTGTTGTGTAGTTGTGGGTGTGTGCTGCAGTGGTTGTTTGTTGTGTAGTTGTGTGAATTGAGGCGTATTGTGGTGTAGTTGTTGTGTATTGCAGTTGTGGTCCGATTTTGCTTGGTTATTATTTTTTTGTGGTATGAGAGTTGTTGGAAAACCTCAAAGAAACAAAGGAAACGTTGTTGAAAATTTTCCAACAACCTTCACTATGGCCTCTAGGAAACGAATTCAAGAGCTTTCCCATCTTCATCCGCCCCAGACTATGACGTGACTCGATTCGCCAACAACCATGCGGAGGATCGATACAACAAGATTAGCACTAGGGCATTGATACCAGAAAGAGGCATTCATTACCAGGCCAGGCCATTTGATGATGATGATGACTACGATCCTATTAGGGTCATGATCGAGGCAAATGGGTGGAGAAGGTTCACCAATCCAGAAAGGATCCAACTTCAAAATTCTAGCCTCGTGATAAAGTTCTAAGCGAACTACCCCGAGCAAGAGGATGGGCGGTGCTTTGTTAGAGGGAAATATGTGTCTGTCAGTTCCGAAACAGTGAATGGGATACTAAGGACCTATGATGGAGGACAGAGGTGATAATCCAAACCATTTCAGAAGTTGGTCACGAGACGCCAACCACATCCTATGAAACGTAGTAGCATATACATTGTGCTACCTAGGCGTCGAGTTTAGTTTTGCCCGCAACGGATCCAGGAGACTTGCCCGATACCAATTTAATAGAACATCCAAAGGATGGCTATATTTCATAAGTGCACGCTTGATTCCGTCAACTTATTTTACAAATGTGCCCTCAGACAGAATCAAGCTCATTTATGGCATCATGACTGTAACTTGTCTTTAATCTTCTTAATTAATTCAGCATAATCTATCTTCCTCTTTCTAACATGTAATACTGGACATCCTAAATACATAAATGGAAATGTTCCTCTTTGTGAAACCAGTAATATATTTTACTTGTTGAACTAAGTTACTAGGAGTCTTAGCATGCATATAAAAAGAACTCTCCTTTTATTGATCAATTGGCCAGAAACTTCTTCATACTCTTTCAAAGTCTGCCTTCACTCTTTGTAAAATCATTATATTTGCTTCTGTTAAAAATTCTTCAAACAACTCCTCTTTAAATCTAACAATATTCTCTCTAATACTTAGTTTCTTAAAAATATCTCCAAAAGTTTGTCTGCTCTATGCAGATGAAGTAGTTTTAACATTTCTCCAACGTTTTACTTGGAAGGTAAGAATATATCTCCTTCTGAATTTCAAAGCACTTTTATCAGTGCTGCCTAACTACCTCATGGAAAGATTCATGCTTAAAACAAAACTCAAGAACTTGAATGGCTTGACAAAATGCTGATTCTGAATACCACATGACAATAGCACATGAGCATGATCAGATCCTATCCTAGATAAATGATCAAATTCTATAAAACCAAACCATTGCTGAAGTAGATCATTGTTAAGCATTATGTCTAGTCTTTTAAAAATACATTACCCATTAGTTCTCCCATTCCACCAAGTGAAGAGAATGCCTTAATAGCTAACTTCATTCAGTTCACAAGAATTAATACAGAAAGCAAATTCCTCATATTCATAAGGATAAACTAGTATCCCTCCAGTTTTCTCCTTTTCATTTTAATAATATTGAAATCCCCACCAACTAGCCAAGGATCTCTCATATCGTCAACAATACAGTATAAACTATCTCAGAGAACAACCTCTCCAATGCATCACTCTTTGCATAAATCATAGTATATTTACCTAAATCATGTAACTCTTTCACCCTTGAGTCCTTAAGTTTGTCATGTTGATCACCCCTTATATTATCTCTGATTAAGTTTCTCTGCTGATCAATATTTACGATAGACAAATCCGTTTCCACTACAATATTCTGCTCCACATTGGACATCATTATCCCATCTTCCTTTAATATTATTGCGTTACTATTATTAGAGTTGTTAATATTGGTACACATCTCCTGACTCTTGTCAACATTTCGCTCCTCATTAAATTTTGTTGATACAAAAACTTCTTCAACCTATTCTTTAGTAGTAAGAGTTGCTTTTGATTCTTCCATCAATTGTGGGTCCTCGATGAGTTGTTCTACTTCTACCACCTTACAATTGTTGTCTTCCTTATTCTATGTATTACCATATTATTCCCCAGTATCTCTTTGTTCCTCCTTATTCTCATTATTACCATTTGTCTTCTCAAGTGGAATTTGTTCTATCCTCTTGTTGGACCTACTGACTCAGTTGTATCTTTGACTTTATCAACATTTGTCACTTTGGCTACATCACACTGAATATATATTATCACTTTGTTGAATTCATCTATATCTTTGCACCTCTGTTATCTGTTTTCCACCCTTCTATTACTATTTGTAGAAATTCAGGATCCAACCTTCACATATTAAAGTATTTGATCCTGTACTGAGTCTTTATGCCTACTCCCCTGTTATACCCCGTAGTTCTGACCCTACGTATGGGAACGTACGAAAGCATGTAAGACTTAAAATTTTCAAAGGATAGGTTGACGGGTCGTTCCGGACGGGTTTTAGTCAACTTTGAAGCGGGTTATGACCCGGTACATTGAGAGTTCCTAAGTATTTTAAAGGCCTAGGGCGTAGTTCGTTGAGTCTAGATTCCAACGCAACCAACCGTTCGTCGATAGGGCGTCGGAGTAGAAAGTTATGAGAGTTACAAGTTCAGCGTGATCGGTAAATGCGTTTGAGCAAAGCGGCGAGTGCGGCGCCGGATGCAGGGCCGCGGTGCCTAAAGTACTGAGAGGTCGCAGAAGTTGCAACGCAGCAAGGAAGCTAGCAATATTTGGAATAAGTTTTGGCAAAAACTTTAAGGTAACATTTCTTCCTTTAGAATTAGTTCTAGTGTTGCATGCTTAGAAGAAAGATCTTGTGGTAGTAAAATAATGCTCTTAGAGTCATTGCATGCTAGAAATGTGGTTTGGATATGAAGAATGGGTTAAGAAGAGATTATGAGCATGTTGTAGCCTAAAAACTACCTTAGAATTGTTAAGTGAATTATTGTAAACTTATGGGGCAGAATTTTGGGTGTGTAATCCCCTTTGTATTGTTGGATTGATTGAGCCTTAAATGTGGTGTTTTGATGGTAATTTCGGCCTTGAGAAAGGTGGCAAAGTGAGTAGAAACAAAGGAAATGCTGCCCAATTTTCCCTAGAATTTAGTGGCTTTGAGTTAGATTATTCTACATTGAAATTAGAGGTTAATGAACATATCATGGTTATTATAGGTTGAAATATTACTTGCGGTAGTTGGACCTAGCAAGTGGATTGACCAAAGAGGTATGTGAAGTTTTCCTATCTCTTGAGCATGAATAGACGAAACTATGTAGTACGGTAGACGTACAAGATTTGGTATTCTTACTTGTTTTATGTATACAATGACTTGTTTCATTTTAAGAATGTATAATTCCCTCAGTTAAGGGAAAAGTATGATTTTACTAAGTGTAGAGTTAATATAACAACTTTATGGGAAGTTGGTCTATTAGCTTCATAAAAGGTTAATGAGAAGAGATTTACTCTAAATAAGATAAGTATATGGAGAGGCAAATTGATTTTAAGGTATCAATTGCCCAAAGGTTTTTATGTATAAAGAAGAGTCATTTTCAAAAGAGTTGAAGTATGTAGTACTTGGGTTAAACTCCCGGTGTTCTTTTATTAAAGATATGGTTGGGTGCCTTAAGTAAACTAAAATGAGAGGGTATATGAACAAGACTAATAAGAAGTTATAAGTTTTCTTAACTTATTTATTATTATGATATGATGACAGTTTGAGATAGGGTAAGAGTATATGCGAGGCAAGCCCCAAGATCGTCATACCACCTCCTTCAGCAAAGAGTATGTCCGAGGCCACCCCAAGATCGTCATACCATCCGCCGGTGTAAGAGTATATCCGAGGCGGATCCAAGATCGTTATACCATCTGCACAAGATAAGAGTATATCCGGCGGCAAGCCCCAAGATCGTTATACCATCTGCTCCAGCAAAGAGTATATCGAGTGCACCCAAGATCGTTATACCATCTGTTTCAGGGTAAGAGTATATCTGAGGGGAAAGTCCCCAAGATCGTTATACCACCTGTTCCGTGGATTTGCTACCCATGATGAGAGGAATACCTCATGCGAGTCCATATGAGCTTATGCGGGTGAAATAGTCCCATGCCGGCAGGTACAACCGATGCGAGGAGTACCTCATGCGGGTCCACAGGACCCATGCGGGTGAAATAGTCCCAGGAGTAGGATGGTTTTATTGATACTACGGGCGAGGTACCCTGTTTTGATCATGAGCCTCCTATTTTATGCAGTATTATACAGATATACTTGTCACTCTCATTGTTAGTAAGGCACAGTAAAAGGTAGTTTATTGTCTGTCATGACTCCAGCTTGCTTTTAGACTTATGATATCATATTACAGTATTTTCCCAGCTTTACATACTTGGTACATATTGTGTACTGACCCCCTTCCCCGGGGGCTGCGTTCATGCCGCAGGTAAGGGTAAGCAGATTGAGGATCCTCGTTCTTAGGATCACTATCCCGGTGTCAGAAGCTCCATTCCTCCGGAAGCTTTTATTGGTACGGATATTCCCTGATGCTATAGGTATTTTGTACATCCAGGGGTATGGCGGGGCCCTGTCCCGCCACATTTGTTATCTTTAGAGGTCTGTGGCCACCTATGTGTTTTGGGCTATAAGAACCAGTTGTACTATTATACTTTTGTTAAGTATGTTTTATGGAAGGCAGCCTTACCGGCTGGCCAGTGATGTTACTTTTTATGCGTATGTGTTTTGTATGTTCCGCTGCTATTCTCTGACATATACCTGACAGGGTACCCCAGTAGGGTACTAGTCGCGGCCCCGGGGTCGGGTCGTGACATCCCCCACCTAATTAACCCAAGAGAATGTTCATATAAGCCTGGTTTCATGAATGCACTTTAGAAGCATGTATATTGTCAACCCATTTCTGAGTAGTAAGTACTACTATAAACCCTTTTTAGCACACTACCATGTATAGTATGCCCCTGATAATCTTAGTTCTATCAAATCATATTCTACTATATACTGTTTAAAATCCCTTATCCTAGTCATAGTAATCGGACAATTCACCCTTTCATTTCTCTTTAATGCCCAGTTAGAATCACTCCTTATTGCTTATGGGCCTTGCACTTGGCCATGTAATCTTCTAATATCTATCCAAAGTTCTTAAATATCTACCTCATAGAGATGAGGCTTCCACAATAACCATATTCTTCCACTTGGATGCTCAGTAGGACTAGTACTATTCGCTACACAAGTTAAGAGAGGCATTATGAACTTCTTCCCTTTTAACCTCTGGTTGCAAGAGACTAAATAACCCCATCTTAGCATTCTGTGTGAACTAATGCATTGAAACTGTTCACGAATACATACCTTGGTTACCAATCCTTCTAATAACCTCTTAACTGAAGATATGAACTCCAGAGGTTCGCTGCAAACACTACTCTTTTCGATATTTTAAATGCTTAACACAACTAGATACTAACAGGGTGCTCATCATTCCCAAGTTCTAAATCATTTGCGAAAGAACTCAAATAATCTCTATGTCCAATACTTCCCAGAACTCGGTCCAAAAATAAAAAGACACTTTCATTCGTTTATATCAATCTTATTATTCAAAAAGTAATAGCCCCTTCTTATCCTTACATGAGAACAATATTCTTTTGCAGTTTCCTACCTTCACATAGTCCAGCAACATGGTATACCATAAAACAGTTACATGTTCTAACAATTAGAGCTCAAAATTTAACTAGAGGTATGGAGGAGAAAATACTAGATAAGCTTCATTTTTCTATCTTTGGAAGGAAAAGTTTAATTTCTGTGACTATATATCAGATAATGTGGCATAATGGAGTACCAATTTGTAAGATAGAGAATGTCGTAATACATTTCACAAGTTGACACCTCATCCATGGTCAGAGAGGGATTTATTTTTTATATCTCATCACTACTCGTAATTATAAACAACTTCATTTCTTTTAACACTTGTTCACTCATTTCCTACTTCCCGTACTTTCTATAATTCTAACATATTCCAGTATACATATGTAATCTTAGACATTGCTCCTGATTCCAATCCCTTAAGTGAAAAATTGTTAATGTATTCTCTTATTTGATACGTAAAATATTCTGAAGAGTTACATTACTTGACGTTGACCTAGAATTTCCAACCCTGGTCGTTATACCTCTATTCAATTTCTTCCACTTCACTTATGGCTTGATGCACTACGTCAAGTCCAAATAACTCTGATTTGCCCTTCCGGGACACTGTCGCTTTCTTTGGAGATATAGCTGCAACCACAATAATTCGTTGGGGGGGGGGGGGGGGGAATTATCCTAATAACGTATCTCTATTTCACGATCTAGGAGTAAGAAGAATAGGAACCATCCTAAATGTCCGGCAGCCTCCTGCGTATAAGTATGGTGCACAACATACCCATACACAAGACTCTACTAGACACGGTCTGTAGACATTCCGAAGACTAACTACTCTGATACCATTTTTGTCATGACCCGACCCGACGAGCCGCGACTAAGAACCCTAATGACGCCATTATACTAACCTGTCACGTAATCAGACTGACACTAGGGACAATATGAAATTCGACAGCATAACACCGCAAATATAAC